>CM038216.1:54159401-56559401 GCA_021442155.1 Cymbidium sinense
GCTAAGATGAACCAATGACTATTAGAAGAAGAAGGATCAATCGACACTATGTCGCACCCCAACACGAATAGCCATGAGGCCAATGTAGGATTTTGAATGTTGGGTGGTTGGTGTAGGACCACACCATGTATTTGACATTGGTGGCATCACCTAGCCGTATCCATGCAATCTTTGATCATCGACAACTAGTAGTATCCTAGTCTTTTGACCTTGGCTTTCATCTTCAAATAGGATTGGTTGGCTCCACATAATCTATCACGATCCTATGGGCTTTATGCTTTTCTAAACAACATAACCACATATGATTGAAAGACCACCACAAGACACCATCCATGAGGAAAGTGCTCTGCTTCATCCGATTGGCTTGGGACTTCTCTGAGATATTTTACTTTTATTTAGGTAATCCATGAATGGTTGCCTTCAATGACTCCTCATCCTTCTTAGAAATGGCACAACCTCCCTTTAAGAGAGTACTTTGATGATTCAATATCAATAAGGGATAAGACTTGTCTATTTTGGACCTTTATTGATATGGACTCATCCTCCGGACATGCCAACTCCTTAGCAAGCTTAGCTAAAGCATATGCTACGACATTCTCTCCTCGAGGAATCTTATAAATGGAAACCTCTAATATTTGGGCCAACAACTCCATGGTGTACTTGTGGTAGTGATGGAGCTTGGGCATTATAACCATAGGACCCAATGATTTAGTTGATAATAGTTGAGAATCCTTGAAAATGTTGATGTTTTAGATGCTTAGAGTAACGACCCCATGCAATCAAGGCTCATATTTGGCTTTGTTGTTGGTGCAAGGATTGGATAGATAATATGAGAATCTCATCACATCATGATCTAGAGTTAAGAGAACTATTCCTACCCTTACCTTTCTTGGAATAGTAGATTATTCTTCTCCTTTTAAAAAGGAAGCAACACCATCAAAGTACATCTCCGGTGAATTCTAGTATCCCCTAAGTTCATGATTTGTTTAGTGATCATCACTAAGTGAAGAGTTACTAAGAAGTGGGTGTGCTACTAAGAAATTCACTAGCGCTTGTCCTTTCAGTACATGGAGGGGTACAAAAGTAAAGAAAACCTATGAGAGGATCATGGACAATCATGCCAGCCATCCAGATAGCATCAGTCTTATCATGAGATACTGTAGTGGATTAATCCTAGAGATCAAGTTCACCTTATGAGAAAGCATGTAGTGTTGTAGCTTTTGGGATGCAAAGATTAAAGCTAGGCAATGCTTCTCAATGGGTGGATAATTAGCCTTAGCTAGGTTTAGAAAATGGCTGAGGTAATAGAGTGAATTTTCATTCCCTTCATCATTGGCTTGGGCCAACAAAGCACCAAGGGAGTCAACTAACGCGGTAGTGTAAAGTATGAGCGGCTTGCCCAAGATAGGGGCTGATCGAACTGGTGGCATCATCAAGTAATGCTTGATGACTTCGAAGGCATGCTCACACTTGTCATCCCACTTGAACTTGGTGTCCTTTTTGATAAGTGCTGAGAATAGCTGACATCTTCTTGAAAGGTTGGATATAAAGCATCTTAGATATGCCAATTCCCTTAGAATGATCTGAGTTGAGTTAAACATTTATGGGGTGGCATTTATAATATTTCCTTGATCTTCTTTAGATCAATTTTGATTTCCTGGTGTAGGACAACAAACCCAAGGAATTTCCCAGAAGCTACTCTAAATGCACACTTCAGGGGGTTCATTTTGAGGTTAAATTATTTTATTTGAAAACTACTCTCAAGTCAAAGAGATGGTCTTCCTTTTCTTTTGATCAGAGATCATCAACATAGCACTCAACTTGATGATGAATGAGTTAGTCAAAGATTCAAGTTATAGCCACATGGTATGTAGACCATATTTTAAGGTCGAAAGGCATAACTTTATAGCAATAGATTTTGATCGGTTCTAAAAAAGTGTTTCTTTCATCTTTAGCCATCTTTATTTGGTTATATCTAGATGAGCCATCCATGAAAGAGAAGACTATATGATGAGGAAATGTCCACCATCACCGGGATTGGTAGTTAAAATTTTTTTTTTACATGCCTTATTTAAATCCTTAAAATCAATGCATATGTGAGTTTGGCCAATATTTTTATTAACTAGGATGACACTGGCTAACCAGGTAGGGTATTTTTCTTCTCAGATGAAGACAACATCGATCAATTTCTTGACTTCAAAAATTACATGTTGTTCTATGTCTAGTCGCATGCATCTAGAATCTTGCTTGATAGGGTTAGCAGTAGGGTCTATTACTAGTTTATGGACTGATATTTCAGGAGCCAATCCAGGCATCTCTTCATAACTCCATACAAAACAGTCCTTAAAATTAGTCAATAGCCTAACTAAGTCATTGGTTTCAATTTCATTCAATAAAGAAATGATGTATATCGTGTGAATCTTCGCTTCTAAGTTTATTTCCGAGCTCATCGATGGTTGACTTGATCTCTTCTTTGAACTTTGGTGATGCATCTTTGACTTCAAAATCATCTGGATCATTTGAAGTTTCTAAGCCTCCTCATATGAGTTAATGTGATTCGAAAAGAACCTATTTGATTCCAAATGATTGGTGATGACTAGTGATCATCATCATGGACGACACTATAATCCTAGTCGATCTTCATTGAGAGCTTTTGCATTTGTTCTTCTATACTCTTGAGAGTACCTATATTTTGACCAAGTATGTGGGATTAACCCTTTCTTTGCTAAATTATGAACACAAGGCAAGTACCAATCAAAAGGTAATTCTATTAAATTTATATGAATCATCCTCAAGTTATACATCAATATAGACTTGAGGATGATGCTTAAAGAACCTTTGAGTCTTCACAACTATGAATGACTTAGGGGCTTCCTTAACTACCAAACCCCTTCTTGAGAGGAAAGTGGGGCTAGATAAGGTTCTGACCTAACTATTTCATATAGACTTGGATACACTTATGCTTTATTTTGGAGCCCATCTTCATCGCTATATGGCTCAAGTGTCACCTCCAAGGGAATCTACTACTAAGAAGATCTGGCTAGTGTGCTAACCATATAAGACTCATCCTATGAACTAGATTCTAAGTTTAAATGGATAGCAGGTGTACTCCTGGTAGCAGGGACATATCTTCTATTAGGTGGTAGATAAAGAGATTTTCCACCCCTGGGACTGCCTCTCAACTAGCTTTTTCCTCTACTTAGTGGAGGTCAAGCCATCCTACCCATATGTTTGAATGGAGTAACTAACTGTGGGTGGAATATAATGTCAGGCTCCACTTCCTCCTCCAAGTCTATTTTTTGCTCCCTTTATTATTTTTTTTCATTTTCTCTTTCTTTTCTTTTTATTTTTCTTTTTTTTTCTTTTTTTTTTTATTTTTAAACTTTGGCTAAGTTTATGAGAATAGACTTGTTGATTTTGTGGGAGGTAGTAGTCGCATCCTCATATATCTAACTCATGAACTATAAATGGTGGAGATCTCTTTGACATAGTAGATCCCACCTTTCACGAACTTCATACACGATGTAGAGAGGATGGAACTATGTTGTTCTCATGGATCCATGGTCTCCCAAACAAAGCATTGAAAGATGTATCCGACTCTATAATGTGAAACTTGGCTTCGGTCTTCCAATCATCTATCTCCAAGGGCAACACTATGGAGCCTAAGGCCTATTGACCTCACTTTTGGAGTGTTGATTCAATCTTATCATCTTAGACTTAAAAGATTTCTAGACACTAAGACTTCCCTTATCATAAGACACTTCTAACAATTAAGAAAGCACCTAAGCCTAAGACTTAGAAGGGTTAACCATAGGATAATTTCTACTAAAGAATATTTAGATAAAGAATATAAATGACTCCTAGATTTATTAAAATCAATATTGTTAATAGTCAACTAGAAGTATTCCTAAGAAGAAATTTTCCATATCAAAGCACCATTAGGAAACTTAAATGAATGGATAGTAACTAGTTATATGATAATAAAACAACACTATGAGTTAGCTCTTAGTTCAACCCTTTGAACAAAATATCAACCATGATTTATGGAACTAAATGAAATCATCATAACAAAGTTAAAAAATTTAAATCATTATTACAAAAAAGATATAAACCTATTCTTTGGACTAATAGTACTAGTAATATACCTAAATTAGGAAAGCGAATATTGGACTATCAACAAATTCTCAATAATAATATTACCACAGCTGCCATACCTGTCAAATGTGTCTGTACGGAATTTGATTTACTAGAAATAAAACCACATGAAATTTTGTCCTGGTATCCATCGATTAAACAAAACAATATACAAACACCCAACAAAGGTAATATACAAGGAGCAATATGAATTAATGAAATCATAAATGTCAATGAATCAGATAGATGAATTAATATATGTTTTACATCAGATCAATTTATGAACAACACACACAAATGACATCTATAGATTGACCACTTACTGAAATATCTGCGGCAACTACTTTAGCAAGTACTAGTAGCGTCGGATCATCCACTACTTCAACCTCAAGACAATACATACCACCTAGTGCTAGAAGAATTCAGACACCTAGAAATTATCCACCCACTAATACCCCAAAGGAATGTTCACATGAACCAATTAGTGGACATGGTATTTACTTAAACTTAGATTGTTGTAAAAATATAGCAGAAACTATTGATAAATGGACTCTAGAAAAGAGTCTAGCTATTTACAATTATAATCTCCAATGACAAGATGCATATAACTTTATCAAAAAAACTTTGATAGGTATCTATAAAAAATGGTTTCTTGGACTTAATTCACACCAAAAATAAGAAATTAGAAATACTTGTTTAGCTGAAACCATAACAGGTACACCAAGAAAATGGGTAAGATTCTATGCAAATTACATTAAAAGTGAATTCTTAGGGTACCAAACTAGATTCACTACAGAAGAAGAAAAAGCTTAAAAATAATCTGAAATTGCAAAACAAAAACTTATAGTTCTTAGTAATTGCAATATTTGTTCTTTAAATGAATACAATTGCGAATATTAACAATTCTTTTATGATATTCTTGCACTAGAATGAAGCCAATATCTGGATACATTCTTCTACAAATTACCTGAACCATATAACATAATATGGAGTCAACAATTTCTTCAACAATATCCTACAAATATAACCTTAGGAAGTAGAGTTTTATTTGCTAAAGAAAAATTAACAAAAGCCTGCCAACAAATTGATTTACATCAACAAAATAAAAAATATAAACAATCTTTAGGTTGTGCTAAGAATGATCTTGTAGCACATCTCAAAAATACTTTGATAGATATCCATAAAAAATGGTTTCTTGGACTTAGTTTAAACTAAAACAAGAAATTAGAAATACTAGTTTTTTAAAACCACAATAGGTAAGAAAATGGGTAAGATTCTATTATTACATTAAAAGTGAATTCTTAGGTATCGAATTAGATTCACTAGAAGAAGAAAAAGCTAATAAAAATTGCAAAACAAAACTTACGTTCTTAGTATTTGTAATATTTGTTATTTAAATGAATACAATTGCAAATATCAACAATTCTTTTTATGATATAACCAGAATGAAGCCAACATCTAGATACATTCTTCTACAAATTACTTGAACCATATAACATAACATGGAGTCAACAATTTCTTCAACAATATCCTACAGATATAACCTTAGGAAGTAGAGTTTTATTTGCTAAAGAAAAATTAGTAACACAACAAATTGATTTACATCAACAAAATAAAAATATAAACAATCTTTATGTTGTGCTAAGAATGATCTTGTAGCACATCAATGCGGATGTTCCAAAATACAACTTCCTCAAGTTGGTTTTATATAGTTTTGACATAGATTATATAGAAGGAAAAATAATTATCTGCGATACATTAACACAAATTTTGGGACATGAGTATAGAACTAGATATCGATCTATAAATTATCGATATCATGGAACATATGGAAGAAATATACCATCATATAAAGTCTAGATAAAATGATGAACAACTTATTGACCATTATGTATAGATACTTGAATTCGATGTGGAAATTAGAATGTGAAATCTCTTATGGTACCAAGATTCATAATTACAAAAGTAAAAAATTATCTCACTAGAAACCGATGAAGAAGAATTACCATCACTTGCTCAATTAATACAATATGCAATTACAAAAAAGAGATGCCATCCACAAGTACAAATAAATAGACAAATACAACTTCCTACTCTTCAGTTTTACAAAAATAACCCAAGATAACGGAGCCTAAAAATATACTTGAAATAGTAGAAGAATGGCAACAATTTTCTCTATTTTAAGAATGAATTAACTCACAAATATATTTCCAGACACAAGGAAATATTAATTTATTCTACATTTATGGAGACACTGATCCAAAACTTACTCAAAAATTATATCACAGTGGCTTGATCAAATTAATTTATCTTGAAAGTCTTCAGATAATCAGTCAGCTACCTAAAATAACTATTGAAGCAGTAGAAACTTTCCAATCTATTTTAAAGCATTGGAATATTTATGCAAAATTATTCCAGACATATTTGACATAAATGAAGAACTGTGACCTTAATGCAACTGGAATAAGCGGAACCATATTTACCTAAATATCTGGAAATCAAAAAAGCAACAAAAAGACTGAAGGAAGATGATCTGCTTCAAATATGGAATGAGACAAAGAAAATAGACATTTCAAACATATGGGTCTATCATTGCTCAAATGAACTCTTCATTTACAGTCATTGCAAAAAAAGGACAAAATAAATTCAGGTAGTCATGTACCAAAAATGGAATAATATACTATTAAAAAATATGATATAAAGTAAGTAAAAGACAAATTTTGTAAAAATTGAAAGAAAAGCTACACAACCAGATAGTTTGCAAAAATAAAATACCTTGCAAATAGTAAAGGAGAAATTAGAATCAAAGTTCTTGACATCCTGTAAGCAATGACAAAAACAACAAATGATGTAAGAATGAGAAATTAACAATGATGTAAGCACTTATGTCATACCTACTTATATAAATATTTCACAAGACTCTATATATGATGGCAGAAGGTTTAGGGGAGGGGACAGAGCTCACTAGAATCCTTCTTAAACATTCCACTTAATCTTGTGAAGCAATTATGTATCATAATCATGGAGGCTAACTTATCTCTTCTTTAGTTTATGTCTATAAGTATGTTTGGCTTATGATATATATAAAGGTTATTATGTATCTGTAAGATTATTTTGATCTTTATAATATGTTATGTTGTTACATTTTCTCTCGATCGATTAATTTAATGTAGAATCAAACAAAAGTTGTGTGTATCCTTTGAAGTAATCTTAGAAGATCTTTGTTTGAGATATATGGTCAAAAGTTAGATTGGATAGGAAGCATAATTGCATAAGAGGTTAGTAAAGATCAAGTAATACTAAGCATGATGGACCCTTATAGTTATCATAAGATGAACATTCTTTATAGGCATGGATTAGAGAAAAGACTTTTAAAAAATGAATCCTGAACAAAGTTTACCTAAAATTACCAAACAAAATTCTACAAAAAATAAGGTAGAACCCCCTGTAAAAATGGTATCAGAGCTTAGAAGATATACACAAAATAAAAATACTTTTGAGTGCAATCTCCATTATGCATGTTTATGCACACCAAGTTGGACTTATGAATCTAATTTCCCATCATATGAGTCTGAAATTAGGGAAGAAAAAGTAAGAAATGCTTGAAACTATCAAATTAGAAGAAGATATATTCTCTATTAATGATAAATCTAACTAAAGAATATTTAGATAAAGAATATAAATGACTCCTAGATTTATTAAAATCAATATTACTAATAGTTAATTAAAAGTATTCCCAAGAACAAATTTTCCATATCAAAGCACCATTAGGAAACTTAAATGAATGGATAGTACCTAGTTATATGATAATAAAACAACACTATGAGAGTCTAAGTTCAACCCTTCAACAAAATATCAACCAGTGATTTAGGGAACTAAATGAAAATCAGCATAACAAAGTTATAAAATTTAAATCATTGTTACAAAAAAGATATAAAATCACTAGGCTAAGAGTTCTTTTCATTGATATGATAATTTGTTTATGTTCCACATACCATAGAATACTAAACCTTAAACCCTAAACCCTAAAAACCCTAAATCCTAAAGCCTAAACCCTAAACTCTAAACCTTAAACCCTAAACTAACCCTAAACCCTAAGCTAACCCTAAACCCTAAACCCTAAAAACCCCAAACCTTAAACCCTAAACCCTAAACCCTAAACCCTAAATCAAAAACCCACAAAATCCACAAATCTAAACTAAATGAAACCTAAAAATAAAATAAATAAATAAACTAAACCTAAAATAAAATAATAAAATAAAAACAAGTACTAAACCTAAAAATAAAATAAAATAAAAAAACTAAAAATAATAAAAAAATAAATAAAATCTAAACTAAACTAAAAATAAAATAAAAATAA
Source organism: Cymbidium sinense (assembly GCA_021442155.1). Classification (NCBI taxonomy): domain Eukaryota; kingdom Viridiplantae; phylum Streptophyta; class Magnoliopsida; order Asparagales; family Orchidaceae; genus Cymbidium; species Cymbidium sinense. Next base: position 54,167,896 of record CM038216.1, read on the forward strand.
AGAATAAAACCTAAATAAAATAAAAAATTAAATGTAAAATAAAAAATAAAATAAACCTAAAAATAAAATAGCTAAAATAAAACTAAATAAAATATATAAAAAAACCTAAAAATAAAATATAAAAATCTAAATACAAATTAAAAAATCTAAACCTAAAAATAAAAAAAAATAAACAAAAAAATAAAATAAACCTAAACTAAACTAAAATAAACTAAACTAAAATAAATTAAAACCTAAACATAAACCTAAATAAACCTAAACTAAACTAAATAAAATAAAATAAAACTAAAGTAAAACATAAACTAAAATTAAACATAAAATAAACCTAAAATAAAACCTAAAACCTAAACCTAAAACCTAAACCACCCTAAACCCTAAACCTAAACTACCTAACCCTAAACCCTAAACCATAAACCCTAACCCAATCCTAAACCTAAAGTAACAAAATAAATTTAAAATAAACTAAACCCTAAAACCTAAAACCTAAACCTAAACCTAAAGAGAATGGGAACTTGATGGGGAACATCACCTAGCTCGGTCTAGATCTAGCGGTGGAGGGTCGGTGGAGGTGGTAATAGTGAGTGGTGGTGGGGATCTAGAGATCGGTGGATATGGAGGTGGTGGTGCATAGTGGTGGTTATGGAGGCTGGGAGGGCAGTTACAGCGGTGGTGGTGGCTGGGAGAGATCAGGATATGATGGTGGATCTCACTCGAAGGTTGGGGTGGTTTTGATGGGAACTGGTGAAATTGAAGAATGGGCGATCCGATCTACTGCTTATCGAACTATGTCTTTATAGTAGAAATGATTCTAGTTATCTAGAGTTTTTGATTAGCTCTATGAGTGCTCATTTTTTATCTATGTTGTCACTTGTGTCTTAGAAAACTTGGTGTGTTACTTAGTTGATGAAATCGAAAAGAAGAAATGTTGAATCTAAATTTATTCTCTGTTAAAAAAAAACCAAAATCCCTAAACCCTAAACTAAAATCCTAAAACCCTAAACCCTAAACTCTAAACCCTAAAACCTACAACCCTAAATCCTAAACCCTAAACCCCAAAACCCACCCACCCAACCATAAACCCTAAAACTTAAAACCTAAACTTAAACTATAAAACCTAAAAATAAAATAAATAAAAAAACTAAACCTAAAAATAAAAAAAAATAAAATAAAAGCTAAACTAAAACTTAAACTTAAACCTAAACCTAAAATAAAATAAGTTAAAATAAAAGAAAAACTAAACTAAAATAAAATAAATAAAACCTAAACTAAACTAAATAATAAAATAAACCTAAAATAAAAAAAATATAAAATAAAACTAAATGTAAAATAAAATAAACCTAAATAAAATAGAATAAAACTAAATAAAAACCTAAACTTAAAAAAATAAACTTAAAAATAAATAAAATAAAATAAAACCTAAACTAAATAAAATAAAAAAATAAACAAAATAAAATAAATCTAAACCTAAACTAAAATAAAAAATAAACCTAAATCTAAAATAAACTAAACCTAAACCCTAAACTAAATAAAATAAAATAAAGTGAAAATAAACATAAACCTAAACTAAAATAAGAAAAAAAATAAACCTAAAAAAAACTAAAATAAAACCTAAACTAAACCTAAAACTAAAAAAATAAAGCCTAAACTTATAAAATAAAATAAAAATAAAAATAAACTAAAATAAACATAAACTAAACCTAAACCTAAAAAATAAAGTAAAATAAAACCTTAAATTAAAATAAATAAACCTAAAATAAATAAAATAAACTAAATAAATAAAATAAACTAAATAAAAAATAAAATAAACTAAAATAAAAAAAAAATAAATAAAGCTAAACCTCTGGTTTACCTAATTAAAAAAAAAACCCTAAATAATAAACCTACCCAAAAAAAACTAAACCTTCCAAACAAACCCTAACTCAGGCACTAAACCATAAACAAAACTAAAACCATACCCTAAAACTATGTCCTAAACCCTATCCAAACCTAAACCCACCCTAAACCCTAAACCTCCCTTTGGCCTTAATCATGAGCCCTCAAACCCTCATATCCTGGGCCTAAAGCTCAAAACTAAACCTAAATCCAAACCCTAACCCTAAATGCTAAACCACCCCTAAACCCACAAACCCCACCACAAAACCCAAACCCTAAACCTAAATCATAAATCAAACCCTAAACCTAAACTAACCTAAACCTAAAACCCACTAAAACTTAAACCCAAACAAACCTAAACTAAAAGCATAAAACCTAAACCCTAAACCTAAACCAAAACCTAAATTGAAACCTTAGTAACTAAATAAATTAAAAAAATAAACCTAAACCCTTTAATAAACCTAAACCTAAAAGTAAACCCCAAGAATGGGGGTTGCCGTGACATCATCCGCTCGATCTAGATCTAGTGGAGGCGAAGGTGGAGGCGATTATCGTGGTGGGGGGCTCTAGAGGTGCTCATGGATATGGAGGTGGTGGTCAGGGCAATGGTGGTTATGGATGTTGGAGGAGTGACACAGGTTACAGATGTGGTGGTGGCTGAGGGAGAGATCAAGGATATGATGTTGGATCATACTACTCGAGAGGCTGGGGTGGTTCTAATGAGAACTGGAGAATCTAAAGAATGACCAATCTGATCTGCTACTTATGGAACTATGTATTTAAAGTAGAGATGGTTTGAGTTATCTAAGGTTTTTTAATTACTCTATGTGTGCTCAATTTTTATCTATGTCATCGCTTGTGTCCTAGAAAACTTGGTTTGTGGTGTTTATTTTTGAGATGTGGGACACCACATAGATGTTAAGGGGTACTTATTGAAATGATCAAGTATGACATTAAGAAAAGATGCACTATGTCTAAAATAGAAATCATCACCCTATAATGAACTAATCCACTAATAAGGACTCATAAGGCATGATGGGTCTTCAAATTTACCAGAGATCTTTCCCTACTTTACATGGAAAAGTAAAGTAGGGTTTATATTAAGTCAGGATTTGTTAAGTTTCCTATGGAGGAAAGCCTCCATAGTTACTTACATCCTAAAGGATGTGAATCCCTTAAGAATACTCTCGATTAAAGTAGCAATTAAAGTCTCCATAGATTTCAAGGCTAGACTATCAAAGGATTAGTTGTATTGGAAAATCAATTGGGAAAACTCAAGGAGAAGACTTATTATCATAGCAAAAGTAAATGAGTAGGGAATGCTCTTGATACTAGAAAACCTAGTGAGCATTTCAAGCTATCCTATAATTAGGCTTTATAATTTTGAAATTGAAGAGAAGATCAATTTTGTTAAAGTTGACATTTCATAATTGTAATCTAATAATACAAGATTGTGGAGAGGATTTAAACTTATAGCCTAAAAGAAACATCCACCTCGGATCCTAAATCTAGGGAGCTTTAGCATAAAGCATGACCTAAATCTAAGTGAAAATGGGCATATGGTTTAACTCCATAAGAGGATAAATAAACGCTAGAATTTCAATTCCTTGAGTGGTAGCCAACTAACACCTCTTTTAAATCCATGATGTTGATCATATGATTTGCAAGATTAGTTAGGTTATTATTTATTAGAAAGAAACTAAAGTCTTTAAGCCCACTCCTAAGAGACTAGAGTATGAGTGGTATGAGCATATTACTTAGTCTAGTACAAAATCTTTTCAAATTTTATTTATTTTGACACTTCATTTTGACAAAGGCTTTGGGTTTTTGATGCCTACATGCATGATGAAATAATGTTGTTGGCTAAATCAATAATAAAGATGTTTTCCAACACAAGGGATGCCCTCACAGGTCAAGCATTCCCCTATCATTCATGAATGGAAATCCCTTATTTTTAAGAGCGAAATAATTTGATATGCATGTTGTTGGCCATTCAACCTTTATTTAAGGGGTTGCTAAATCTTTTAATTATCTTGATTTATGTCCTAGGCTTTATGTGAGATTATGAATTAATTTAAACTTTAGTTATGAGTTATAATTGGGTAGAAAGGTTAATTTTTTTTCTAAGAGCCTAATCACATTCCAGGACACACATTCAAACATTAAACATATAAAGAAACTACAAAAAGCATGTCATCCTAATTATGCACTTTAAACACAACATTAAAAAATTTTATAGCTAATGCAAAAGAATAATAGTCGGTCTTGGGTGTTGCCGTGCAAAAAAGAAAAATGGTAGTCGAGCTCTACCCTTATACAACCAGTACATAATAGAATAATTTGGAATTTACAAATGATAAATGCTATGGGGTCTTCAAGTCTTTATGTTTTCATGTATCTTCTTCCTTGATTTGGTTTGCTCCACTTCAAAGGCATCACATGGCCTCCCAAGATAAAGCCTTCTAGCCAATGCTCATCCTTATCCCCCCATAGCACTAATCCTAATTCCTAATGCAAAATTAAATTAAAAATAGGAAAAGTAAATCTAACTACACCTACAAGACAAGTGTTAGCTAAACACACATATAACCCAAGCAGTTATATTTATAATTTGGACTTAGCACGCATGGTAACCAAGCCCACTATCCTAACTTGGATTATGCTTAGATTAAGCAACCTATAAAGAGAGCATTTATATTTATTTTTAAGTAGCCCTTAAACATAATCCCTTGTAGAAAATATGATTAGGCTAATCTACCATCCTCTACAAAACATACACCTAACATCCATCTAAAATAACATCATAAAACAAACATACATCACACCATGCACCATCTTAACATAAGGCTAGAAGTGGTGACTTAATCTAATGTGTGTGTATTAAGGCTTATGTGGTATGTCCTAACTAGGCTTTAGAGTTAAGATTTTCTAAGTGCATAAAGATTCAACTTAAAGGGTGGTTTCACTTCAAGTGCTTTAATTGATTTGCAAGTTTTAATTTGTGTTTTTTTTGTTTCATATGACCTACACTTATCAACTAAATGTTAGAAAAGAAAAGAGGTTTCCCTCTTTCATCCCTACCTTAAACCACTTTTTTAAAGCATGTTAATTGATTTAGTTCTCTTTTGAATGGCTTATTACACATTTTACATTAATCCTAAGTTTAGGTTCTCTTTAAATAATTCTATTCAATGTGAAAGGCTTCTTAAGATTAATCTAATTGAAATTCTATCACATGACACATGCTAAATCATGCCTTTCCATCACATGTAACATGCATATGATTAAGTCTTAAGTATACTTACACATATACTATATTTTAGCACACATAAATGATGGATGTGAGTATGTACATTTGAAGCTTTATATTTCCCCTCTGATTCATTTATTTTATCATATTAATTTAAGGCTCTATCTAAATTCTTATTCAAAAATACATTGGGATGAAATTAAACAAGTACGTGTCATTATTAACCAGGGAAGTAAGGTAATAAAATGACCTCCTTGGGGCTAGCTAAAGCCTCATGTTCCTTGATGTCCAGACTATATTCCATTACATTCAAACCATATGTAAATTTTTATGCATGAACATAAGAAAAATAGCTCTAAATCACATGATCAATTAATTTAATTACTTAAATAATTGTAAATGCATGTATTTTTAATAAAAAGGAAGGATTACCATTCTCTAATTAAATACACACATGTATTTATAAAAGATCTAAGCAAGTACGTTCCTTTGATAAACTAGGGTAGTGAGGTAATTGAATGACCTGCTTACAGCTAGCTAAAGCCTCGTATTCTTAAGATGTCTAGACTATATACCACTTTTCATAGATACATACACATGTATTCATAATTTGGAGAATGTAAATCATGCAAAAAAAAGTGATATTTAATTCGATTGAATCATTTATGTATATGAATTAAAGCCTCATCCAAATTCCAGTATTGAAATACATAAGAATAAAATAAATGGAGTACATGCCTTTGTTAAACCAACTAAGGTAATCAAATGACCACCTTAGGGCTAACTAAAGCCTCATATTCTTAGGATGTTCACTATATACCCATTAATATTCTCACATAGATAAATCAATACATGAATAAAGGAAAGGAGCTTCACTTCATACATTTAAGCTATCACATACATCTCCTATGTATTTATAACTAGCATTCATAGCATATGTAACCATTCATTTATAAGCTTTGGAAAATATGTTTGGATTTAATAATGATAATATAGCCATATTATAAATTAAATCAACACATGCAAGCTTGACATAAAAGTAAAACCATTTGATTTAATTAATTTTAAAAGATGAATGTTTGATTTCAAATGACATACAACATTTACCATGAATGGAAATGAATGAATAAGCATAAACATGTGATTTCATTCAATTAAATTAATTTTTAAGGACAATCAAATCAAATAAAAGCACTCAAAGAAAACCAAGGCTTTTAAATTTCACTTTCAATTTTATATTTAATTTAGTTTGAAGAAATGAGGTAAAGTTTGCTGATCCTAACCCATTCGGCTTAATTAGGTTATACTATGCATTAAATCCATTAATTGACCCTTACCTATGTTGCCTTAATTTAATTAACTAAGTAATTATGAGCTAACATGATATGTACATACATTGAAAATTAAATTAGTAGTAGAAATGAAAGATGCTTAATGCAATTGGATCACAATTAGTGATTAATAAAGTTAAGAAACTTAATTAAGAACTTTCATAGTTTTCCCACACATGTGGGTTAACCATAATTTTCTTAAATGTCTTTAAGATATTGAACACCTAAAGATCTACCCATGAATTGATTAATTAAGATTCCATGTGATTATAGTTTCAAATTGATTAATTAAACAAATTAATTAATGAATTAAACCATCAATTAATCCCAAATTAATTAATTTCCATTCAAGTGAAATGGACTTTTGGAAAAGATTGGGAAGTGGTTCGAATCTCATTCCCCATGCTCAATCACTATTTCATAATGATTAGCAAGCTTAATTAATGATTTTTTTAACTATTTAGAATATTAATTAATTGCCTAATTTATTAGGAAAGTAATTATTGTTAAGACAACCAATTTTCTTAATTAACTAAGTAATAAATTCCAAGAAAATTATGGGAGGTAGAGGTCATCCCATTAATCAACCTCAAAAAGTTTGGGATAAATTACTTAGGAAATTAGAGAGTAATTAAGCTGGTTAAATTCTTAATTATACCCAAATTAAGCCTTAATTATTGTTCAAGATTAATTGGGATCAATTTGAATTGAATCTCCTCTGAAATACCTTCAAAATAAATATTTACTTGAATTTTCATAATTTTTCTATGATTTTTTATAATTTTCAAAGTTTCTGATTTAAATGATTTTCATGATTTTTATAAACCATTAATTTATTTTAACTATTTGAATTTTAGAATGTAATATCTCCCAATCTAGAAATCATTTTGACTTGAAATTTTATGGTTGGAAGATTTTAAGCTCTTTAATCTTTAAAATTTTAAATCAATCGATGTGTCTTTTAGTTTAATTAATGAAATTTTATTTTATGTAAAACTTAAATTAAGCTCATAATATTTAGTGAAATTTAGGGCTTTTAGATTCATTGGATTCCCCTCGGAATGATAATTCCAATGAGCCATTATTTGCAATTTTTAGTTAAGTATTTTATTTTCTATGAATTTTCAAAATTTTAGGTTTTTTTAATTTATTTTAAAAATTTACTATGTGGTGTCATCGACCGTTTGGCATGTGGTATAGATGGCATGGAATGCAGGATGCAGGGTCGCATTATGATATAGATCGTCTAGATTAATCTGGCGTGATCCATCATCAAAGTCGCATGATCCACGAGGACATGATCCACATGATTTGAGCCATCCATCTCAGAAGATCGGATGGCTGGTGATCTAATGGAAGACAAGAAAATACTATTTGGGCATGATTTTGTGATTCTTGTGAAAAATTGAATGAAAACTTTATTTTAGGCTCAATTTGTCTAGTGATCTTCACCAAAATCACTCAAAATGCATGGGATGATGTAAAAAATGTATGCATAATCTAAGGAAATTCTAAAATTAAGCAAAACTGTCACAAATAAAAGAACCTAAGGACTACGTTCTTGAAAATTATGTCACGGGATGATTTCCAGTGGCAGTGATGATCCGAGCATGCTGAGTGCAAGAAGAAGCTTTGGAATGGGTTTGGGCTCTTGCTTCACTTTATAATAATGTATCCACCAATGGTCACCGCTTCTTCACCATAATCCACTTGATTTTGATAGCTTTTGCTAAAAAAATAAAGTGGGAATGGTTGCTGGTTGGTTTGGGAGCTCTAGGAGAGTAAAATGAGTGTATGAGGAAGAGTTTTTTCCTCTCTACTTTCAGCCTTCTTGTAATGGCCGAAAATCACCTTATTCATGGTGATTTTTGGCTCCAAGTTGGTGTCCTTGGCTTGGGGTCACTGGGATTCTCCTTAGGTGTCTTAATTTGGTTGGCCAAGGCATGGGAGGTGGCTACTATGAAGGACAAGTGGGTGTCCTAGGAAAGGAAGTGGAGGTCCTTCATGTGTTCCAATAGGGAGGGAGGTGATTTCACTTCCCCATAAGTCATGGCTAACCCAACCACCTCTTGGGTCAAGTTGGGGTGTCCTTGGAGCCTAGGAGACCAATGGATGAGTGTAAATTGGCCAAGGAAGAGAAATGACCATTTACATGGGCATTTTATCTTATGTGATAGCCCTAGCCCAAGGGTAGAGTGGTCATTTGGCATTGAATTTGATTTGGACATATTTGAAATGAGTCAAAAGTGAGTTGGACAAAATTTCATATCATTTGGAGTTTAATTGGTTAGGTTTGGCTCAATTTGACCCATTTGGGTCAAATTGGGTCCATAGGTTGACCAATTGGTGGTTTGGGTCAAACTAAGGGTTAGGTCAAGTTCATATGACTATTTGGAGAGGATTGTATGTTTTGGTTTGATTTAATGTTGATTTAATTTGGGTTTAGTCTAATTTGACCCTTTATGTCAATTTGGGTCAACTTGGGTCAAGAGTGCCAATTGGTCTTGGTTTGGCTCAATTGAAGGTCAAGTCATGTTTAAATTATGATTTTGGGTTGATTTTAAGCATTGGTTTCAATGGATTTGGCTTAGGTTGCAATTTGGCTAGTTTGGGTTCATATAGGCTAAAGGGTTGACTTGGTCAATAGGCTAGGTTGACTTGGTTTGACCCAATTTATATTAATTGATCATCCTTGGGTGATCAACAATCATGACATGAAGTTTGGATTGGTATAATTTACTTTGATTTTGATTGAATTGGATTTTGGTTCATGTAGGTCAAATTGGCCACTTTGGGTCAAGTGAATCATTTGGATTTAGTTGGCTTTATTTTGGATTGAGTTTTATTTAGTTGAGTTTATATATGATTTGAGATTAAAATATAAATTCAATTGTAATTGGTTTTGATTCAAATGAGTTTGGTTCATTTGAATATTTCAAGTCAAATGGTCTAGGTTGGGTTTGACTTGGGTTGATTTTGGTTTGACTAGATGATTGTAAGTTTCATTTATATTTGGATAAATGATTGAAAGAATGATTGATACAAGGAAAAATCCATTGATTTTGGCTTGATTTAGGTGGATTTTTGCCAAGTTCAAGGAAATGGCTTAAAGAGTTTAAATTTGGTTTTGATTTGATTTTGGATTTGGTTTTGGCTATTTAAATTTATATTTCATTTATATTTGAGAAGATAATTGAAGGTACAATTGATTTATAAGAAAATAAATTGAGTTTGGATTGAATTGGATGAAAATTAGGCTAAGTTCATGAAGGTTGATTAAAGGGCTGTTTCAAGTTTGATCTTGGGTTTCAATCATTTGGAATTGAGTTTGGATTTGGATTTGGATTTAAAATTGAGTTTGTGGTTTGGTTGGAAATTTGGATTTGAATTGAATTTAAGAAGGTGTACATGGATTGGGTTTAGGGAGGTGTGGATTAGGTTGACTTGGTTTGACCCTAAGGCATGCCTTATTAATTGGCTTAGGAAAAATCGGGTTGACTTGGTCCCAGGCTGGGTGATTTTCCTAAGTCTCTAAGGCATGGCTTAATCCTGATTAACCCTTCTAAGTTTCTAGGCATAGGTTAAGTGTTCTAATCTCTAGAAGTGTCTTATGATTAAGGATCCTAGCTCTAAGAGAGTTCAAGAACTCACTCCAAAAGTGAGGTTAATAAAGGATAGGTGTGGTGGTGGTAAGGCATATTGGTTGACCAAGATGATCAAAAACATCCAAAAGACTGCAAACATTAATGAAAATGATCTATACCTGAACTCAAAAGGTAGATAAAATCTCGAGCTTAGTGCAAAGTAGCTCTCTTTATGCCAAGGGCATAAGAGAGCCAGAAGGAATCCACAGGGTATTGAGTATGTGAACTTTCGACTAGGGAAGTAGGTTTAAGCTATCCATTGGGGATATGAATTTGAGTTTGATTATAAATATGATTTGTTCGGGTACATATCTGCTAGGGATTGGGAATGTGAACCTTCCACTTGGGAAGCAGGTTCGAGCTATCTTCTTGGGATAAGAGTTTGATGGTATTTCTTATGGCTCCACTAGGGAGATTAACTTGATTTGCTAGAAGTTTGGTTTGTTGATATGTTTAAATTTGACTCCACTCGGAAGGTTAGTTTCAAATTTAGTTATGGACCCTATTGGTGTGCGATGGACCCACTGAGAAGGGGCTATATTCGCCTTGACCTATCTCAAATTTATAAATCCACAGGGATAATCTACCAACCACAAGTTAGGACTATCCAACCTAAGGGGTTTCCTTTTGGTGTGTAATGACTGTACCTATGACAAAGAAAGCACAATAGACTTACATCTACCAAAGAAAGGATCAATCGCTAGGGTGATATATTGGACCACAACTCACCAGGCATTATTGAGTGAATGTGAGGGACTTAAGTCAACTCAAAAGTAGTCAAGATTCATTTTTTTTTAATTCAATTTATTTTCATTTATTTTAATTTCATTTGATGGATCCTGTCGGTGTGAGGTGGACTACATTGAAAGGGGCTATATCGATCTTGCCTATCTCAGATTTACCGATCCAAAGGAGTAGTTTACCAGTCGAAGGGTGGGACTACCCAACCTTGGGGGTGTCTTTTGATGTGCAATGGCTATGCTGGGGAAAGCATACCAGACTTACATCTCCAAAGCAAGGAAAAACCACTAGGGTGACCCATTGGATGCGCAATAAATTGAACTCAACCTAGGGCTTCTCGTCGGTGTGCAACGGTTGTGCTGGAAAGAATGCATAGCAGACTTACATCTTTCAAAGCTAGGATGATCGCCAAGGTAACCTATTAGTGGCAGAACAGATTGAACCTAACCTAAGGGCTTAGAGAGAGTGCCATGGGGACTTATCTCAACTCAGAGTAGTCAGCAATCCTATAGGTAGTTTCTTGACTCAACCATAAAGATAAGATGCCTTCTTGGGAAAGGTGCCACTAGGGAATTAATTTATGATCCATAAATGACTATATATATTGTTTGTTTGTTATTGCGGACCATGTTGGTGTGCAAGGGACCACACTAAGAAGGGGCTATGTCAGCTCAGAATTATCTCAGATTTACTAGACCAAGGGAGAATCTTCGCATATGCAGAATAGAATCTCCAACCACAGGGGTGGTTACTAGGAAAGAAACCTATCCAATCCAGTGGTAACCTTGGTAGTGCCTAAATTTGGTTGCAAAGGACATGATCCAAATAGAGTTCCCATAGGGGAGGTGCCACTAGGGGTGTTATCTTGGACCTTATAAATAAGAAAGCCTGTAGGTGTTGGTGGCCAACTCAAAGAGAAAACATAGCAGAATTATATCTATCATGAGTGGTGTATCCACCGGGTGGGTTGCTGTCACTATAGTGAACACCAACCAACCTAAGGTGGTGTGTCTAATTAGTCTAGGAAAGTGTCAATATTCTTATATCTCCCTAAAGTGGAACTAATAGTCAAGATAGTCTATCGCTTGGCTCGATAGGTGCTATTGACCTAGCTGCTTCGATGTGCAATGACACTTACAAAGAAAGCATAGTAGACTTATATCTTTTGAGGAATAACCGGGGTGACCTATTGTTGGCATAATAAGTTGAACGACCGGGTGACTAGTAGGAGTCACAAAGAAGGATTGACCCAAACTTGAAGTAGTTAGAAGGAAAGGTGCCTCTAGGGGACATATCCTAATCCTCTACTCGACCAAATTAGTTCATGATGGCTAGTCCAAGAAGACAGCGTATAGTAGACTTATATCCTCTTGAATGAAGCCAACATGAAGGTAGCTTACTAATCATATCATAAGTCCTACCATGCTAACAAGGCGCTCGTAAGTGTGCAATGGTCAAGTCAAGAAGGAAAGAATAGAAGACTTACATCCTCCTAAATAAGGGACCACTGGGGTAATGCACTAGCGGGGTAGTACGTCAGCCCGACCTAGAATAGCTAATGAGTGAGTGTCATAGGGGGCGTTATCCCACATCAAAGTAGCTCGAGACAAAAGATGTGTATATGTGTTTGTTAGATATACTCAACCAAGTCAATAAATGATGGCTTGTTTAAGAAGAAGGTGTGGTAGACTTAGATCCTCTTAAATGAAGCCAACATGAGGGTAGCTTATAGGCCATGCAGTAAGGTCTACCATGCTAACAAGGCCTTCATTAGTGTGCATTGGTCAAGTTAGGAAGGAAAGCATAGTAGACTTAGATCCTCTTGAATAAGGGACCACTAGGGTGATGCACTAGCAGGGTAACATGTCAGCCCGACCTATAGTAGCTAATGAGTGAGGGCTGTGGGGGGCATTATCCCACATCAAAGTAGCTCAAGAAAAACAATGTGTATTTGTTCATGTGTTTGTGTGTAGTTTGTATTTGTGTTGTGTTGATGAAAGATAGGATGCTTCTTGGGTTCCTTACACCTACCCTGAACACATCGAAGAGTGGATGAAATGGTGCTACAGAGGCAATGTGACTCCACCAAGAAAGGATGCCACTCAGGTTCTCTTACACCTAACTTAGTTGTACTATTCAAAATAGGATGCCTCTTGGGTTCTCTTACATCTATCCTAATAGCACTAGAGAATTGTGTGTAGTTTGTGTTTATGTTGATGAAGGATAAGATGCTGCTTGAGTTCTCTTACACCTATCCTAAACACATCATGACAGATTCACAAACAAGCAAATAATGCTTCCAATGAAGAAGGGATTTGATGAATGGAAAGATAGAATTTTTATTGATGATAATTATTTTTAAACATTATTTTAAGCATAGTGTTTCTTTAAATAGAGTCAGTTGATTGGAAGAATTAAGCACTCCCCTATCATAGTGGTTTAAACTACTTTCCATCATTCGAAGCACCAAGGTAGGTCTTTCACTGAACGGAAGTAGAATCTTGATTTGAAAAGTTTGAGATTGAATAACTTTAAAAGAGTTTAAACCATCTATATTCAATGTTAATTGAATTCTCGCTCCTGTTAAGTAGAATCTTAGAGGTTGCATCTCAAATCTCCCTTTAATCTCTTTTAGATCAATCCTTGTTATCCCATGATGCTTTAATACAAGCCTTAGAAACTCACCTAAAGTCATCCTAATTGTATAGTTTAGAGGATTCAACTTCAGGCTATAGTGTCATAACCAATCGAAGACAACTACTCAGATCATAAAGATGGTCTTCCTTTTTCATTAACACTAGTGACCCATGAAAGGAATGACCTTATAGTGGTAAATTCTAATGGAAATTATAAGTGCAAATGACCTCTCATCCTCTAGCATCTTTTGAACCATCCTTGAATTAGGAGATTGCATGTAAAGATGTTATGTCTGCCTTCAAATTTGAAATAGGTAATGTGGATTCATCTTCAAGACATCCTTCCTTCCTTTTGACTGGGCATAATGTTGGGTAATCATGATAGCATCTTTCTTCTTCAATAAGGTTGACTTCAAACTTTGATCTTCTTCTTGGTGCAAATGTTCACATCAAAAGTTTGCAACGTAGGAATAGCAATAGGTTCAATTTTGAGTTTGTAGACTGCTACCTTTAGAGATGTATTAGGCACTTCATTATGGTCTTAGGTAAAGCAGCCTCTAAACTACAAAAGTAACCTAACAAAGTAGTTGGCATTTTCTTTCTGACTTATCATATATGGATGTTGGGAGGGTGGGTGGACTACCTTTATGTTCTGAGGTTAATCTTTTAAAACTCATTGGTTGATGATCTAATTTTCTTCTCAACTTCAAGGAGTGTATCCTCTACTTGAAAGTTTTCAAAATTCTTTAAGCAAAGGAGGTACTAGGTAAAAGATGATTTTATTACTTCATTTGAAGGTTTATCTACAACTATTGAATCATCTTTCGAGCTTGAAGAAAGAGATGAAGTGGAAATTTGATATCTCATTACATATATAATATATATATATATATATATATAAATTGTTAGAGGTTAGGAGCAACTCTTAACTTTCAATCCTATAATAATATCATGAGATAGTAGAATTAGAGTCAATGTGCTCGCATACCTACTAAGTTTCTAGTCATATCATTCATGAATTATCCTTTTTAGAACTTTTTATTTTACTATTATCTACTCCAAAGACTTGTCAAAAGTAGACTCAAAATTTATTTCATATATTTTTTTCTTTTCTCTCCTTTTCTTTGGATTTACACCTCATACACATGATTTAACCTTTTGGATTCCAAATCAATGTGTATTATTGGTGCTTTCTTTTTTTCTCTTTTTCTTCTTTTCTTTTTCCTTTTCTCTTTTTTTTCATTCATTTTTTATCATTTTTTATTTTCTTTCTTTTCTCTTTTTGTTTCATTCTTTTCTCCTTTTTTGAGTCTTTGTTTATATTGTGTTCTCTAGAGGGGATTGCTTGTCTTTCCTTTCCATAGGATATTCTATGTTGACTTGAGAGGAGGTTGCCACTAATTGAGCAAGGAAGAATCATGTTAAGTTCCAATCAAACTCCTCTATCTCCTTATAGAAGGTGAGGGTGCACTCATTATTTTAGCTTAATTTTGATTTTATAATGAATACAATTCTGCAAAAAATAAAAAAAGAGTAAGAAAATAGAGACAATAGGCATACAATTTTACATGGTTCTAAACCCCAAAGCTACATCCACTAGCCATGGTTAGAATCCACTAAATGCAAAATAGCTTACAAATAGTACTCTCTATAGCGGAGTACAACCCAACATATGTACTCTCTACAAAGTACAACCCCATTATAAATTTTATGAAAAAAAAAATACAAAATAATAAATTTTTAAAATATATCTCTCACAAATATACCTATCCAATTCAAAAGTGATCTCACAACTTATAAATGATCACTTTACAACTTACTAATTTGGCAAGATAGAATGCTCACTTAATTTTCATAAAAAATATTAAATAAATATCTTAAAGTGAACTTACTAAGATGTTTATGTTATTACAATTTGTAGATTAATACAAAAATGTTTTCAAAATAAATTCATAATATTCTATTTCACAATAAATTAAATTTTAGCAAGGAATAATTTTAAGCTTAAGAGAAACTATAACTAGTTTGTATATAATAATGTAAGAAAGATTAACTTTTTACTAAACTTCTTTTTTCTTAATTATTAAACAATGAAAACATCAAGCTCAATTGAATTTCAGCAAGATAAAATTTTTAAAATAAAGGATATTAGTTGAAATAAAATGACAAGTGATAAATAAAAAATTTTAGTTTTTTAGAAATTTTTATGTTGATAAAGAAACTTGAATTATAATAGATCTAGCATATACTCTAAAATTCTAGCAATAATTTATTTCATTTTATCCAAAATAAAGCTTTTAATTAATGAAACTAATCATAAAATACTTAAATAAATTTAGTATATGATAGATTTAAGTAAACTAGTTAGCTTTTAATTAAAAAGAGAGATCTAGCAAATATTAAAATAATTTCAGCACAATAAATTAATTTGAAATGCTTAAAATATACTTCTAAAAATAGATCTAAGAATAAATGATCTTTCAAATAAGACTAATTAAGAAATATTTCAAGAAACCAAAAAAAATTTATAGGAAGATAAAAATTTCAACAAGTTGAAATAAATCCTACAAACTATCACAAGAGTTTTTCACAAAAAATGATTAAAGAAACTTTGATGTAAAAAACTTAGACTTTTATGTCCAAAGACTAATCCACCAAAAATATATAAATTGGAAAGAATAAATAGATGGTGAAAATAGTATGAACAACTAAAAATGGATTAAGATCAAGAAAACAAACTCAAGTAATTTGAGAAAGCTTACTTAGTTGAAGATGTTGAAGCTTCCAAACCAAGGATTTGATCTTAAAATATTTGGAGAATAGTTGGAAGGAAAATCTAGGAAACTTTCTCTTAGATTTTCTAGAGGGATTTGGAATTTGAATGAGGAATGCTTTCATGAAAAGAATGAGGGCTATTTATAAGCAAGAAGGTCATTTTGAATTATTTCAAAAAAATATATTATTATAACATCATTTTATCATATAATAATTTAGTATTCAATAAAAATATAATTTATATTAAATAAATATTAAATTCAACCAAAAATTTGGCTATTCACATGGGCAAGTCAAAAATAATCATATATGGCTCTTAATATATTGAAACCATGTAGCATGCATTCATTATTAAAATCATTAATGTTTGAAAAGTCATAATAAATTCAATTTTAATAAAATGGGTCATGTAACCTATCAAATTAAAGGAAAAAATCCAAGAATCCATTGGAGATAAAATTAGATATAAATTCCTTGATTATAAAATGACTTTGGCTAAAATACAAATTTCATATTTTAAATATATATTTAATTTATATTTATCATATATTAGTTATCATATAACCATAAAATTAAATTAAAATATTTAATTTTATTAAGTATATAAACTAATTAATAGTCATAATTTATTATCATTTATTATTTTGACAATTCAAATATGTATGAAACATATTATTGAATGTTAATTAGATAGAGATTTATATAAATTAACCTCATTATCATTATTTAAAATAAATAAAAATGATATGTTAAGTTGTGAGCAAATTGATTCATGGCAATGAACTCATATGAATTTCTAAGATAGCTATAAATGCATATAACCTAAAATATTGTATGTTGAGCTTCACATTGTCCATTTTAATATTTCATTCTTCTATTCTTGCAATTTCCTCAAACATATTGTGAGATGTATTAGATATGTAATTAGCAATTAATATATTTGAAACACATAAAACATACATTAGAACATCCAAGCATTCATTTGTTATCATCAAAATTGATCGGATTGAACATGAGGGCCATTAAGCCAACAATCTCCCCCTTCTGATGATGATACACTAATGTTGGTTTTTGATTTTGATGAAGGTGCAAATTGACCTTTCATCATAGTTTTGAAAAAGAAAAATTCTCTTCTAAAATAAATTTATGCATAAGAGATGAATAATGTTGCTCCTCCTCAATGTATGCATAAAATAGACTTAATACTAACCAACATTTTACTATTCTCCCCTTTTGAAAACATAAAAAAGTGAGAACAAACTACCTATAATTTCAAATATTAGGATCTAACATTCCAAGCATGCGTCTTAAAGTTCAGAAATGTTCTTCTGGTAATGGTTTTGTAAAAATATATACAATTTATAAATCAGTACTAATAAAATTAATATCAAAATCACCTTTCAAAACATGAACCCTAATAAAATGATGTTTAATTTTTATATGCTTGGTTTGTGAGTGCTGGATAGGATTTTTTGTCAAACTAATAGTACTAGTATTGTCACACTAAACTATAATATGATCTTCCTTAATACCAAAAGCTTTTAATTATTGCTTTAACCAAAGGACTTGAGTAACACAACTACCGGCAGCTATGTTCTCAGCCTCAGTAATGGATAAAGCTACAGAATTTTGTTTCCTGGATGACCAAGACATAAGTGATGATCTTAAAAATTGACATGTGCTTGATGTGCTTTTAATATCTACTTTACATCTAACAAAATCAACATCGAATAATCAAATCACACGATAAAGAATTTTTAAGATACCATAAACCTAACTCAATAGTGCTTATCAAACATCGAAAGATATGCTTGACTGCTATTACATGAGATTCTTTTGAGTTAGCCTAAAAATGAGCATACAAATAAACAACAAACATAATATTAGGCCTACTAGCAGCAAAGTATGAAAGTGAACCTATCATACTCCTATAAAGTTTTTAATCAACTGATTTTCTTAATTCATCTAAATCCAATTTTGTAGATGGGCTCATAGGAGTTTTACTAGATTTAACTCTTTTCATGTCAAACCTCTCAAGCAATTCTTTTGTATACTTGGTTTGACAGATGAATGTGTCATTTTCTTATTGCTTCACTTGATGACCTAAGAAAAAATTAAGTTCTCCCATCATTATCATTTTAAACTCTTTAGACATCAAAGATGAGAACTCATGGCACAAAGATTCATTTGTACTTCCAAATAATATATCATCTGCATACACTTGTACCACAAAAAAATCATCATCTACGCTCTTAAAGAATAAGGAGATATCTACTATACCCTTTCTAAATCCATGATCTATCAAAAAGTTACTTAACCTATCATACCAAGCACGAGGAGCTTATTTTAAACCATATAAGGCTTTCTTTAATTTATACACATGATTTGAATAATCAAGGCTCTCAAATCTTGGTGGTTACTCTATAAATACATCTTGGTTAATAAATCCATTCAAAAATGCACTCTTGACATCCATTTGAAAAAGTTTAAAATCCCTAAAAAAAACATAAGCAAGGAGTAACCTAATAGCTTCTAGTCTTGCTACGGGTGCGAAAGGTTCTTCAAAATCTATACCTTCAACTTGTGGTTACCCTTGTGCAACTAACCTAGCTATATTTCTAACAATACAACCTGAATCATCTAGCTTATTCCTAAAGACTCATTTTGTTCCAATGACATTTTGATCTTGGGGTCTTGGGACTAATTCCCAAACATCATTTCTTACAAATTGATTCAACTCTTCTTCCATAGCACTAATCCAAAAATTATATTATAATTCTTCTTTTAAATTTTTAGGTTTAACCTTAGATAAAAATGTTGAATGATCTACAACCTCTCTACTATCTTTTCTAGTCATAACTCCTTTTGAAGGATCTCCTATAATTAGTTCCTTTGAATGATTTTTATTATATTTTCATTCTTTATGCAATGAATCATCCACATTAACTTCTAAAGGTATTTTCTTAAAATTATCAATCTCTTCATCAATCACTTCATTTCTAATGGGATCAATTAAATTTTCATCAAAAATAACATGTATTGATTCTTCTACAATCATTTTTCTCTTATTGAAAACTCTATAAGCACTACTAGAAAGAGAGTATCCTAAGAAAATACCATCATCTCATTTGCAATCAAACTTACCTAAATGCTCTTATCCATTATTCAAAATAAAGCATTTACTTCCAAGTACATGAAAGTGTTCAATCTTAAGCTTTTTTCCAAAAAAAAACAATTCATAGGGTGTCTTCTTCAAAATTAGTCTAAAATAGATCCTATTCATCACATAACATGCAATATATTTATACGCCCAAAATATTTTGGCAATTTATACTCATCAAGCATAGATCTACTTATTGAATTAATATTCTATTTTTTCTCTCTACTACTCCATTTTGTTCGGGTGTTCTAGGTGCAAAACAATTATTTCTAACCCATGTTCATCATAATAATCCTCAAATAATTTATTTTCAAATTCTCCACCATGATTAGTTTGAACCCTATTAATCAAAAGGCCTTGTTATCCTTGAATATATTTAGAAAACTTTCTAAACTCACCAAAAATATCATCCTTGTAAGTTACAAACAAAACTCAAGTATATCTAGAGAAATTATCAACAATCACAAAACCATATTTTTTTTCACCTAAGCTAGTGGTGCTAATTGGACCAAATAAATCCATGTGCAATAATTTTTGAGGTCTAGAAGTAGAAATAATATTTTTACTTTTATGAGCTTTTAGAATTATTACCATGAATACATGCATCACAAACATAGTTTAAATTAAAATTTACTTTAGGCAATCCAACTACTAAATCAAGTTTAGCAATGTGCATGTTAATATGATATAGTCTCCTATGCCATACCATATATCATCATGAGTGCTTTTAAAACAAAGTAAATTCAAATTCATATCATGAAAGCTATCTAAATCAATGACATAAATATTTTTATGCTTTTGTCCTACTAACAAAACATTTTCATTATTTTTTATAATACAATATGATGCATGAAATACTAAATTCAAACCTTTATCACATAATTAACAAATAAAAATTAAATTATGTTTTGATTCTTCTACTAGAAAACCTTTATCTAAAGTGATAGAATTTTTACAAATAGAACCAATGCCAATGATCTTTCCCTTTGCATTATCTCCATATGTAACAAATCCTCCATCACTTGTTTTTAAAGTTATGAATTTATCTTTATCTCCCGTCATATGTCTTGAACATCCACTGTCCAAGTAGCACATGCCTTCTTTGATTTTTCTTTGAAGACATTCCTCCAAAAGAAAATCACATGTTAACTTTTGGAACCCAAACATGTTTGGGTCCACATTCTAAATTTGAAGCAAGATATCTAGTATGTGTGGTGTGTGTAGTGCTTGTACCTTTTAGTACCCATACATAAGATGATTTCTAAGTGTTTTGTAATTTACATGCATAGCAATAAAATAAAATATACCCTTTTCTATCACAATAGTTGCACTAAACATTAGTTTTGCATATAGCTTAGCACGATAATTATAAGGTATATGAGTGGTATGTGTATAAAGAAAATAATTTTATTAAATGTTTTACTTGATGAAGCATTATAATAAAGATTTCAAACATAATTCTAATTTTTCTTTTAACAAGATATTCTCTCTTTCAAGTTTACATACAGGTAAGGAACAATTTAATAAATAATTATTTTAACTTTTTAAATTATCACATTCATTTTTTAAATCATAAAAATGCATATCTAAATTTTTATGTTCTTTTTCTAAGGCTTTGTATTTTTTTAAAATTTTATATATTCAATAACTAAATCTTTAAAAGCATCATCTAATTCATCATAATATATTTCATTACATACCACTTGAGAATCTAAGTCAGATTCTCTATTTGCCATAAGGCATATGTTGACCTCTTCATCGGATGAGCAAGTACTTGATTCATTTGAATCTTGATTGGCCCATAAAGCCTTCTTCTTCTTCTTATGGTACTTTTTCTCCTTCATATTTTTTCTTCTTTCCAGATCAATCTCTTTCTTCTTTGATTCAATAAGTTCTAGACAATCACCTCTTATGTGTCCAAGCTTTTTATAATGGGAGAAAATGATCCCTTCACCTGCAAGAAATTTCTTAGTTTGAGATTTATAGTTTTTAGATTTTTTATACCTTTGATTCTTCTTCCTTCCTTGTTCCCAATCCTTTTGGATAGCATGACCACCTCATCACTATCACCATCGAGCTTGAGGTGTTATGCTCATCACTATCATCAACTTGTAATGCAATGGCTTTTCCTTTCTCCTTCGCCTTTTTTTTGAAGTTATCCATCTTATCCCTTTGAGCAATAACATATTTATGTGCTATCAAAGAACCTAAAAATAGATCAAGTGGATAAGTAGATAAATCCTTAGCTTCACTAATAGCTTTGCTTTAGCTTCCATTCTTTTGGAAGACATCTAAGAATCTTATAGACTAAGTCTTGATTCCTATATGTTTTTCCAAGAGAATGCAATGTGTTAATTATTTTCATGAATCTAGTGTACATATCAAAAATATATTAAGCAGGAGACATATGAAACAACTCATATTCATAAACAAATCTATTTATGTGAGCATCTCTAACTTCACTAGTTCCTTCATAAATTATAATGATTTTATCCCATATTTCTTTTACTGTACTTAACATTAAAATTTTCATGTAATCATCAGGTAATAAAGCACAATGTAAAGTATTACAAGCCCTAGCATTTAATACATCCAAGTTCTCTTTTTTTAGCTACCATTCCTCAAAGGTTTTATACTTTAATGCCATTTACTTCTCTTGTGTATGATATTGATGTGTCAACATATACCACATGCGTGCATCTTGACCTCTTTAAAATGTACTAATTCTATTTTTTTCAATAATCAAATGGTACATTATCTAAAAGTGGAGGTCTATGAGTGGATTGTTCTTCTAGTACTAAACCCTTTGGGAAACCTTGACCCATAGTGAAAACATCTACTCTTACATGTTAAGTCAATAAAAGAGCCTAGGCGCTGATACCAACTGTGAGTCACTATAGCACCCAAGATTGGGGAGGGAGTGGGTTGAATTCAATATTAAAAACATAAAAGTTAAATCTTAAATTATAAGTTTTAGTAGAAAATTTAATTTTGAGTTTATAATGACAAGATTCAATTCTTAGTGCAGTAAAAATAAAAGTACAGTAAAGTAAAGAGAGAAAATAGGCACACAATTTTTATGTGGTTTGACCAAACCCCAAAACTAGTCTATGTCCACATCTAGCCACCCCTGGCTAGGAATCCACTAAATGCAAAATAGCTTACAAATAATACTCTTCTATAACAGGGCGAGTACAACCCTTACAACAATATGTACTCTCCTACAAAGGGGTGAGTACAACCCTAATAAAAATTTCATAGCACAAAAAAAATACAAAATAATAAATTTTGATAAAATATATCTCTCACAAATATACCAAGCTATACAGTTCAAAAAGTGATCTTACAACTTATAAATGATTACTTTACAACTTACTAATTTGGCAAGATAGAATGCTCACTTAATTTTGATAAAAAATATTAAATAAATATCTTAAAGTGATCTTACTAAGATGTTTATGTTATTATAATTTGTAGACTAATATAAAAATGATTTCAAAATAAATTCATAATAGCCTATTGCACAATAAATTCAATTTCAACAAGGAATAATTTTAAGCTTAAGAGAAACTATTACTAGTATGTATATAATATTGCAAGAAAGATTAACTTTTACCTAAATTTCCTTTTTTTTAATTCTTAAATAATGAAAATAACAAGCTTTATTAAATTTCAGTAAGATAAAATTTTTAAAATAAAGGATATTAGTTGAAATAAAATGATAAGTGATAAATAAAATAATTTAATTTTTATAAATTTTTATTTTGATAAAGAAACTTGATTTATAATAGATATAGCATATACTCTAAAATTTCAGCAATAATTTCTTTTATTTTAAACAAAATGAAGCTTTTAATTAATAAAATACAAAATATAAATAAAATTAGTATATGATAGATTTAAGTAAACAAGTAAACTTTCAATTAAAAGGAGATATAGCAAATATGAAAATAATTTCAGCACAATAAATTAATTTAAAATGCTAAAATATACTTCTAAAATAGATCTAAGAATAAATGATGTTTCAAATAAGACTAATGAAGAAATATTTCAAGAAATCAAAAGAAATTTGTAGGAAGTTAAAATTTCAACAAATTGAAATAAATCCTTCAAACTATCACAAGAGTTTTACACAAAAAAATGATTGAAGAAACTTTGATGTGAAAAACTTAGACTTTGATGTCCAAAGACTAATCCACCAAAAAATATAAATTGGAAAGAATAAATAAATGTTGAAAAAAGAATGAACAACTAAAAAGGGATTAAGATCAATAAAATAAACTCAAGTAATTTGAGAAAGCATGCTTAGTTGAAGATGTTGAAGCTTCCAAACCAAGGATTTGAACTTGCAATATTTGGAGAACACTTGGAAGGAAAATCTAGGAAATTTTCTCTTAGCTTTTCTGTAGGGATTTTGAATTTGAATGAGGAATGCTTTCATGAAGAGAAAGAGGGCAATTTATACGCAAGAAGGTCATTGTGAATTATTTCAAAAAATATATTATTCTAACATCATTTTATCATATAATAATTTAATATTAAATATAATTTATATTAAATAAATATTAAATTAAAATAGCCAAAATTTGACTATTCACATGGGCAAGTCAAAAATAATCAAATATGGTTTTTAGTATATTCAAAGCATGTAGCATGCATTCATTATTAAAATCAGCTAATGTTTGAAAAGTCATAAAAAATTCAATTTTAATCAAACGTGGATCATGTAACCTATCAAATTAAATGCATAAATCTAAGGAATCCATTGGAGATGAAATCAGATATAAATTCCTTGATTATAAAATGACTTTGGCTAAAATATAAATTTTCACATAATTTTGTTCATTTTGAAATATGACATTTAAATATTATGATATAATTTATATATAATCATACATATGTTAGTTATCATATAACCTTAAAATTAAATCAAAACATTTAATTATATTAAGTATATAACTAATTACACTTAATAGTAATAATTTATTATCATTTATTATTTTTCACAATTCAAATGCTATGTATGAAACATATAATTGAATGTTACTTAGATAGAGATTTATATAAATTAACCTCATTATCATTTTTTAAAATAAATAAAAAAAAATATGTTAAGTTTTGAGCAAATTGATTCATGCCAATGAACTCCTATGCATTTCTAAGATAGTTATAAATGCATATAACCTAAAATATTGTATCTTGAGCTTCACATTATCCATTTTGATCTTTCATTCTTCTATTCTTGCAATTTCCTCAAACATATTGTGAGATGTATTGGATATGTAATTAGTAATTAATATATCTAAAACACATAAAACATACATTAGAACATCCAAGAATTCATTAGTTATCATCAAAATTGATCGGATTGTACATGAGGCTCATTAAGCCAACACAAGATAGTTTAGGACCTGAAGATTGAGCTTCAGAATAGTTTGATGCCCTTATTTTGTAATTTGAGGTGTATCTTAAGAATGATTTAGAATTAGATTATTTCTAATGACCGGTTTGCTTCTTCCTATGGTGTTAATCAAAGTGGTAGGACTACACCACAATAACTTCTATGATCTATTCTAAAAGGGAGGTAGAATTGATGTCTAACAACTATTTTATGGTGCCCAAAATTTCTTTTATTAGATCTGATGATTCTTACTCTTTCTCGATAGTGACACCATGAAATTTTAGAATGGGGGTATCTCTACCCGAGTTGGAATCCTTAAAGTCATCAAGTCCATCGGTATTACTATTTTATGGATTATGATCATTATTGTGATTATCATTTTGAGAGTTGTCTTCTTTTGGGAATTATGATTCAAATCATTTGAGTCATACTTATTTAGAATGGATAAGACATACTTAAAAATCCTTATTGATCTTATTCTTGGCTCTTGAAGGAACTTTTATGGCCTTTCTCCTTTGGTTAGGGAAACTTCCCGGTCAAAGCGAAGAAGTGGCTTCTTGCGCCACCTCCTCAACCGATGGTCATGAAGGTTGGAATTTACCTTTGTTGGAAGAGAACCATATCGACCTTTGCTTGATTGTTGACTTGAATTGTTAACTTGATTTGATTGTTGAATTGGAACCCTGATTTAAAAAGTTTAGGTATGCTAAATGGGGTTCAAATATTGGAGAGATTTTGAATTTTTTTTTTGGAGGAGAGACTTTGAATTTGATTTAAATTTAGAACCCATATTCAACAAATTTGGGTATGTTGAATGGGGTTCAAATGTTTTGGAGTGGCTCTTAATTGATGCTTTCATTGGCTCACATTTGAATTTGATTTTAAGTTTGGGACCCTTATTTAACAAATTTGGGTATGTTAAATGGAGGGTCGATTGACTTTATTTTGGATTTAATTTTCGAATCTTCACTTAGCAAATTTTTGTATTCTAGATGAGATTCAAGTGCATGTTTGAAAAAAAATTTTGAAAGCATTTTTATTGTTTGTGATGATGTGTGTCATGTGTTTGATTTATTGAATTCAATTTGAAAATGGGATCGTTAGTTAGCAAATTTAGGTATGCTAAGTGAGACCAATGTGTTTGATGTATTTTGATTTGACTTTGAAAAATGAGACCCTTAACAAATTTGGTATGTTAAGTAGGGATCTCAAGTGTGTTTGATAAGTTTATTTTATTTTGTTTTGAAAGAGGAGAACTTCTAATTAACAAACGTGGTATGTTAAATAAAGTTCAATTTATTTTGAATTTTAAAAAGGTGGGACTTTTGACAAATTTGGGTATGTCAAATGGAGTTCAAGTGTCTTTGATTTATTTGTGATTTTAAAAAATTCTACTTAGCAAATGTGGGTATGTTAAGTAGAGTCCAATTAATTTTATTTTGAAAAGAATTCTCATTTGACAAATTTTGGGTATGTCAAATGGAATTCAAATGTGTTTAAATTTTAGTGATTTTGAAAAGGGGACTTCCATTTAACAAATTTAGGTATGTTAAATGGAAATCAATTATATTTTTTCTTTTTGATTTTCAAAGATGGGATATGTGTGTGTGATGTTGCTTTTGAAAAGATAAATTCCAACTTAGCACATATAGGATCTGTTAAATGAAATTTTAATTTTATGCAACAATCTTGTTTGAAAATAAAATCTTCATTCAACAATCTTAGGTGTGTTGAAGGGAGATTATTGTTTTAAAATATGTGATTTTTGAAAAAGTATTTTAAAATTATTTGATTTTAAATGTTGAAAAGAACCTCCATGCAACAGTCATGGATATTGTTGCATGAAGTTTGGTTATCTTTAAATGCATATCTTTTATCATGTGAATTTTAATTTGAGAAGTGCTTTTTGAAAGTATATATATTTTTTGCAAAGGGTTTATTTTCTTAAGTATGAGATGAACCTTGCCTCAAGAGAATGGTAAAGAGGTTCTAAATTTTAGTCATCTCTTTTAGTTAATTAGAACTTTTTAACCTATTAGAGACCCAATAGGGGTTTTAAGACCTTCATGGAGTGAGGTCTTAAAACCTAAAGGATGTTAGCTAGCTCAACCTAAGGATGAAGGCTAAGTACCAATGAAATGAAAGATAATCTTAAACCAATATAAAATACAAGTCCATTATTGATGTTTGTGGAAACAATAATTGCCACTAGATATGGAGAGAGGAACCCTCCCCAGCGGAGTCGCTACCAAAATATGTGGTGTTCAATTTCGAAATGTGGGACACCACGTAGATCTCAGGGGGTACTTATTGAAATGATCAGGTATGATATTAAGGAAAGATGCACTATCTCAAAAGATAGAAATCATGACCCTATAATAGACCTAATCACTTAATAAGGACTCCTAAGGCATGATGGGTCTTCGAATGTACCAGAGATCTTTCCCCTACTTTACATGGAAAAGTAAAGTAGGGTTTATATTAAGCCGGGTTCATTAAGCTCGCTATGGAGGCAAACCTCCATAGTTAATTACATCCTAAGGGATGTGAATTGCTTAATAATACTCTCGATTAAAGTAACAATTAAAATCTCCAAAGATTTTAAGGCTAGACTATCAAAGGATTAGTTGTATTGGAAAATCAAGTGGGAAAACTCAAGGAGAAGACCTATTATCTAAGCTAAATGAAACGAGTAGGGAATGCTCTTGCTACAAGGAAACCTAGTAATAATTTCAACCTATTTTATAATTGGGCTTTATAATTTTGAAATTAAAGAGAATATCAATTTTGTTGAAGTTGACATTTCATTAGAAAGCTAGGACTTGTAATCCAATAACACAAGATTGTGGAGAAGCATAAGAGGTGAGGATTTATGCTTGTAGCCTGAAAGAAACAACCACCTTAGATCATAAATCTAGGGAGCTTTAGCATAAGCCAAAGTGTGACCTAAATATAAGCAAAAAATGGCATATGGTTTAACTCCAAAAGAAAGGATAAACCGCCCGACTGCTAGACTTACAACCACCAAGAGTGGCATCCAACTAACGCCTCCTATTCTTTAAATCCATGAAGTCTGGTCATATTATTTGCAAGATTAGTTAGGATTCTATTTAATTAGAAAGAAATTAAAGTCATTAAACCCACTCTCTAAGAGACTAGAGCATGAGTGGTATGACCATAAGACTTAGTCTAGTGCAAAATCTTTTCAAATTTTATTTATTTTGAAACTTCATTTTGACAAAGGCTTTGGGATTTTTATGCCTACATGCATGATGAAATAAGGTTGTTGGATAAATCAATAAGAAAGGTGAGTTTTCCAACACAAGGGATGCCCCCATAGGTCAAGCATTCCCCTATCGTACAAAGATGGAAATCCCCTATTTTGAAGAGTGAAATAATATGATGTGCATGTTGTTGACCATTCAATATTTAGCTAAGGGAATGCTAAATCTTTTAATTATTTTGATTTATGTCCTAGGATTTATGTGAGGTTATGAATTATTTAAAACTTTAATTATGACTTATAGTTGGGTAGAAAGGTTAATTTTTTTTCTATAAGCCTAATCGCATTCCAGGTCACACATTCAAACATGAAACATATAAAGAAACTAAGGAAAACATACCATCTTAATTGCCCACTTTAAACACAACATCAAATAATTTTTATAGCTAATGCAAAAGAATAACAAATTAGTGTGTTCGGGTGCTGCTATACAACCAAAAATAAAGAGTAGCAGAGCTCTACCCTTATACAACCTGGTACATAAAAGAATAATTTGCAATTTACAAATGATAAATGCCATGGGGGGTGTCTTCAAGTCTTCATGTCTTGCATCTTCCTCCTTCTTTGATTTGATTTGCTCCACTTCAAAGGCAGACATGGCCTCTAGGACAAAACCTTCTAGCCAATGCTCATTATTATCCCCCCATAGCACTAATCCTAATTCCTAATACAAAATTATATTAAAAATATAAAAACTAAATCTAACTACACCAGTAAGATGCAGACAAGTGTTAGCTAAACACACATACAACTCAAACAGATATACTTAATATTTGGACTTAGCATCCTGTACATGGTTGACCAAGCCCACATGTACTAACTTGGATTATGCTTAGGGGCTTAAGCAACCTGCAAAGCGAGCATTTATATTTATTTTTGAGCAGCTCCTTAAATATAATGCCCTGTAGAAAACATGATTAGGCTAATCACAACCTACCATCCAGTCTTTGAAATATACATCCTAACTTATAGTCTGAAACAATACATTACAAAAAAAAACATACACCACACCATGCACCGTCTTAACATAAGGCTAGAAGTAGTGACTTAGTCTAATGTGTGTGCATTAAGGCTTGTGTGGTACGTCCTAACTAGACTTTAGAGTTAATATTTTCTAAGTGTTAAAAGATTCAACTTAAAGGGTGGTTCCACTTCAAGTGCTTTAATTGATTGCAAGTTTTAATTTATGTTTTCTTTTGTTTCATATGACCTACACTTAATAACTAAGTGTTGTAAAGAGAAGAAAAGAGGTTTCCCTCTTTCATCCCTACCTTAAACCACTTTCTAAAGCATGTTAATTTGATTTAGTTCTCTATAGTGAATGGCTTATTATACATTTTAGATTAATCCTAAGTTTATGTTCTCTTTAAATAATTCTATTCAATGTGAAAGGCTTCTTAAGATTAATCTAATTGAAATACTATCACATGACACATGCTAAATCATTCCTTTCCATCACATGTAACATGCATATGATTAAGTCTTAAGTATACTTACACATTCAATATGTTTTAGCACCCTTGAATGATGGATGTGAGTATGTACATTTGAAGCTTAATATTTCCCCTCTAATTGAATTATTCTATCATATTAACTTAAGGCTCTATGTAAATTCTTATGCAAAGATACATAGGGACAAAATTAAACAGGTACTTGTCATTATTAACTATGGAAGTGAGGTAATCAAATGAACTCCTTGGGGCTAGCTAAAGCTTCATATTCTCGGGATGTCTAGAATATATACCATTACATTCAAACCATATGTAAATTTACATGCATGAACATAAGAAAGGGAGCTCCAAATTACATGATCAATTAATTCAATCACTTGAACAATTGCAAATGCTTGTATTTTTAATAAAAAGGAAGGATTACCATTTTATAATTAAATACACAAATATATGTATAAAAGACATAAGCAAGTACATGCCTTTGTTAAACTAGGGAAGTGAGGTATTCAAATGACCTCCTTAGGGCTAGCTAAGTCTTCGTACCAGGATGTCCAGACTATATACCATTTTTCTTAGATACATACACAGGTATTCATAATTTGGAAAATGAAAAAAAAAATTTTAAAAAAAGATATTTAATTTGATTGAATCATTTATTTATATGAATTAAAGCATCATCCAAATTCTAGTATTAAAATACATAAGAATGAAATCAAATGGAGTATGTGCCATTGTTAAACCAGGGAAGCGAGGTAATCAAATGACCTCCTTGGGGCTAACTAAAGCCTCATATTCCCGGGATGTCCAGACTATATACCCATTAAAGTTCTCACTCACATAAATCAATGCATGAATAAAAGGAAAGGAGCTTCACTTCATACATTTAAGCTATAATCACATACATCTTTTATGTTTATAACTAGTATTCATAGCATATATAACCATTCATTTATAAGCTTTGGAAAATACATTTGGATTTAATAGTGATAATATCCACACATATTATAAAATAAATCAACACATGCAAGTTTGACATAAAAGAAAACCATTTGATTTAATTAATTTTGAAAATATGAATGTATGATTTCAAATGGCATACAACATTTAACATGATTGAAAGGAATGAATAAGAATAAACATGTGATTTTATTCAATTAAATTAATTCCTAAGGACAATGAAATTAAATAAAAGCATTTAAAGAAAACCAAAGCTTTTAATTATCACTTTCAATTTCATATTTGATTGGTTTGAAGAAATGAGGGAAAGTTTGCTGATCTTAGCCCATTCCCATGTGTTTGATTTAATTTGGTTTAATGAAAAAGTAATTAAGTTGATTTTATGGGTTAATTAGGTTGTACTATGCATTAAATTCATTAATTAACCCTTATCGATGTTGCCTTAATTTAATTAACCAAGTAATTATGAGTCAACATAATATGTAGATACATTGGATATTAAATTAACAATGAACCTAAGAAATGAAAGAGGCCAAATGCAATTGGCTCACAATTAGTGATTAATTAAGTTAAGAAATTTAATTAAGTACTTTCATGGTTTTCCCACACATGTAGGTTAACCATAATTTCCTTAAATGTCTTTTAGTTATCCAACACATAAAGATCTCCCCATGAATTGATTAATTAAGATTCCATGTGATTATAGTTTCAAATTGATTAATTAAGCAATTTCATTAACGAATTAAACCATCAATTAATCCCAAATTAAATTTTCATTCAAGTGAAATGGACTTGAAAAGATTAAGAAAGAGGTCCCAATCTCCCCAAGCCCATTCACTATTTTACAATGATTAGCAAGCTTAATTAATAATTTCCTTACTATTTAGAATATTAATTAATTTCCTAATTAATTAAGAAAGTAATTAAGGTTAATTCGTATTGATCTTAAACCCTAAACCCTAAACCCATCAACTAACCTTAAACCCTAACCCCTAAACTAACCCTAAACCCTAAACTTTAAACTCTAAAATCCTCCATCTCCCACTAACCTACCACTGAGCCACAAAAACCTATAAACCAAACCCTAAACCCTAAACCCAAACCTAATCCTAAACCCTACTATAAACCTACCTACCACCAGGCCCCCTAAACCTCTAAACCTAAACCCTAAACTCCTGGGCCAAAACTTTACCCAAAAATCCCATACTAAACCCTGGGCTCTCCCACACCCTAAACCTCATGCTGAGCCCTAACCAAACCATGGGCCCCAATCATAAACCCTAAACCTAAGGCACTGGGCCTTAAACTACACCAGAGTGAAACCAAACCCTGGGCCCCAGCTGGATAAACCCTAAAACCCTAAACCATAGGCTGATAGTGGGCTAACCCTGGGCCCTAACTCACCTACCCACCCAAATACTATATTCTAAATCCTAAAACTAAATACATAAACCTAAATAAAATTAAAGATACTAAACAAAATATAAATCTAAACCTGGGCCTAAATAAACTAAGATAAACATAAACCCAAATAAATAAACTAAATTAAGTAAAATAATAAATAAACTAAAATAAAAAAAATAAATCAACCAACCTGTTGGGTTTATTAAAATCTGATCCCTGCTCCCAGACATTAAATCTATGCTAAACCCTAAACCACTTATATGTAAACCCTGGGCCTCAACTTTATCCTACCTTAAACTATTGACCTCCCTAAATAGCATAAACCCACTCTGACCCTGGGCCACTACCTTGAACTTCACTGGGCCCTAAACTTAAAACCTAAACCCTAGCTAAAGCACCTCCTAGGCTGACTTAACAATAATGGTGATCCTGACCCACCACCATGGGCCATAACCTGGGCTACTGCAAAATCCCACTCTGGTTCCTGGGCCCTAAACCCTAAAAACCTAAACCTGACAACATAAACTTAAAATAAAATAAATAAAACTTAAACCTAAATAAATTTAAAATAAACTAAACCACTAACCAATAATAAAATAAAATAATAATGTAAACTAAAATAAAATAAATAAAGATGATTAAATTAAAATAAAATAAATAAAAAAACCTAAACTTAAATAAAGAAACCTAAAATAAAATAAACTAAATAAAATAAAAAAAATAAAAAAAAATTAAAAAAATAAAAAATTAAACAAACTTAAACTCTGATATATTTAATTTTAAAAAAATCAAAATTTTCAAAATTAAGAAAATAACCCTAAACCCTACATCCTTACTAACTCTAAACCTAAACCTAAAAAACCTAACTAAACCCTAAAGCCAAAATAAACCTAAACCTAAAAAATAAAAAAAAATAAAACCTAAACCTAAAAAATAAAATAAAAATAAAACTAAATTAAAAAAATAAACATAAATGAAAACCTAAACCTAAAAAATAAACTAAAATAAAAAACTTAAATAAAAATAGAAAATAAAATAATATAAAATAAGTAAAATTAAATAAATAAAATATATCGGTTTAAATTTTTTTTTCAAAAACAACCCTAAACCCTAAATCCTAAACCCTACCTAAAACCCTAAACCTCCTAAACTAACCCCAAACCCTAAACTAAAATAAAACCTAAACATAAACCTAAAATTAAAAAAAGACAACTAAATAAAATAAAATAAAGGACTATAAATATATATACACCTAACCTAACAAAGATAAAATAAAACCTAAACTAAAATGAAAACCTAAAATAAATAAACTAAACTAAATATAATTAAAAGAAACCTAAATATAAAAGACAAAATAGCAAAATAAATAAAAATAAACTAAATAAACCTAAACATATGGGTTTGTTTAAATATTTTTTAAACCTCTAAACTAGGCCCCTAAATCCTAAACCCACAAAATGATCACTTTACCCTAAATCCTAAATCTAGCCATGATAACCCTACCTAAAGAATGACCTAACCAAACTGACCATAAACTGAGTGAGCCCACTAAAATGAACCCTGACCTCCCTGAACTAAACTGAGCCCTAGGCTCTAGATCCTGGGCCCTGTCTGAGCCTTAGGCCCTTAGGCCACTAAACCACTAAACTAAGCCACTGAGCCCTAAACTTAACTGGGCCTAATGACACTAGGCCTGTAAACCCTATGACTGAGCCACCAAGCCTGGGCAAACACTAAACAAACTGACTAAGGCCCTAAAACCCCAAAACTAAAACCCTAAAACCCCAATTCTACCCTAAACTTTGGGCTTAAACTACCCAAGCCAACTGACCCTAAACACTCCAAAACTTAAACCTAAACTGAGCTAAATAATCTAAAAATAAAATAAATAAAACAAAAACCAGATAAATAATAGATAAAATAAAATAAAACCTAAACTAAAACTTAAACCTAAACCTAAACCTAAACTTAAACCTAAAGTAAAAATAAAATAAAATAAAATAAAAAACAAAATAAATAAATACCTTAACTAAATTAAAAAAATAAAATAAACCAAAAAATAAAAACATAAATAATATAAAACTAAACATAAATAAAAAAATAAACATAAAATTAAATAAAATTAAATCTAAATAAAAGTCTAAACCTAAAAAATAACCTAAAATAAAACCTAAAAATAAATAAAAATTAAAACCCTAAACTAAAAAAAAAGACCTATACCTAAAATAAACAAAATAAAATAAGCTTAAAATTAAAAAATAAGTAATACCTAAAAACTAAACAAACTAAACCTAAACCCTAAACTAAATAAAAAACTAATTATAAACTTAAACCTAAATTAAAAGAAAACCTAAAATAAAACTAAAATAAAACCTAAAACCTAACCTAAAAAATAAAATAAAATCCTAAACCTAAAAATAAAAAAAAAAAATAAAATAAATAATAAAAGTATAAACATAAACTAAACCTAAATGAACTAAAATAAAAACCTAAACTAAAATAAATAAATAAAATAAATAAATTAAATAAAATAAAATAAACCTAAATAAAATAAAATAAAATAAAATTAAATAAATAAAAAAGAAACTAAATAAACCTAAACTACTTGGTTTTCTTGTTTTTTTTAAAAAGACCCTAAAACCATAAACCCTAAATCCTAGCTAAATGCTAAACCTACACTAAACCTACATAAAGCTGAGCCCTAAACCATAAACCCTAACCTAACCATAAACCTACTAAACCCACACAAACCTGAAACCCTAAACCCAAAACCCTAAACTGACCCAAACTTTAAACCCTAAACTGGCCTTGATCCCAGGCCCTAAACTATACCCTCTACCAGATCCTACCCTACTCTCATGGGACCTTAAACCCTACCATGGCCACTGATCTTGACCTAAATCTTAAACCATCCACTGACCAACTCTAAACTTTAAACACTCACTAAACCCTGCACCCCAACATAACCTAAACTTAAATACCTAAAATAAAATAAATAAAATCTAAACCTAAATAAAGATAAAATAAAACCTAAACTAAAACCTAAACATAAACCTAAAAATAAAATAAAGATGTAATAAAATAAGCTAAAATAAAATAAAAGTTAAACTAAACTAAAATAAAACCTAAATAATAAAATAAAATAAAATCAACCTAAAATAAAACTAAATAAAACCTCAACCTAAAAAATAAACCTAAAATCAATAAAATAAGATAAAACATACACCTAAAATAAAATAAATAAATAAAATAAAATAAACCTAATACTAAACTAAGATAAACTAAACCTAAACCTAAATAAAATGAAATCAACTAAAAATAAACCTAAGAAACTAAAATAAAACCTAAAATAAACCTAAAACCTACCTAAATTAAATACCAAAAAAAACCATGTAAAATAAAATAAAAATAAAACTCAACTAAAAAATAAACATAAACCTAAAAAATAAACAAAAAATAAATAACCTAAACTAAAATAAAAAGACATAAATAAATAAACTAAATTTAACAAAAATAAAAAATAAAATAAACTCAAATAAATAAAAAATAAACTAAATAAACCTAAACTCTGGTTTGCTTTGAAACCTCTCTGTTCCTATCCTGAGCCCTAAGGCCTAGTCTACCTAAACTGACCTGGACTGGGCCCTAAATCTGCAGTGAGCCTGCAACCCAGGCCCTAGGCCCTAAATCCTGGGCCATCCAGGCTCTAAATCTATTGACTCTCCATCCAAGGCCCTGACCCTGACCTGACCCTAAACCTCCCACCCTAACTGACCTAAAAGGCCCCAGGCTCAAATCCTAAGGCTAAACCCCAAACCCTAAAACCTGATCACTATCTGGGCCTGAGCCACTTAAAACCATAGACTACCTCCCCAAAT
This sequence comes from Cymbidium sinense, assembly GCA_021442155.1. NCBI lineage: Eukaryota > Viridiplantae > Streptophyta > Magnoliopsida > Asparagales > Orchidaceae > Cymbidium > Cymbidium sinense. Next base: position 54,203,679 of record CM038216.1, read on the forward strand.
ACTGGCCCTGGGCCCTGTTCCCCTGGGCCCTGACCCTGATCACTGCTACCACAACTAAAAATTAATCTATAAACCTAATAAAATAAATAAAATGCTAAACCTAAATAAATTAAGAAAACCTGGGGTAAAACTAAACCTCTAAAATAAAGATAAAATAAACCTAAACTACAAAATAAACCTAAATAAACCTATAGCCAAAATATAAACTTAAAATAAAATAAAACATAAACTACTAAATAAAATAAACCAAGAATAAAATAAACTCTCTAAAATAAACCTAAATAAAATAAATAAATAACTAAAATAAATAACTAAACTAAATAAAATAAAATCAAATAAACTCAAATAAATAACTAAATAAACTAAACCTTGGTTTCTTTTTAAAAAACCCTAAAACCTAAATACTATACCCTAAACCCCTAACTAACCCTCCAACAATCTATCACTATACCCTATGCCTAAAAACTCTAAACCTTAAACACTAAACTAACCATAAATCCTAAACCCTTAACCCTAAACCATAAACCCTAACCCTAACCCTAAACCCTAGACCCTAAACCATAAACCCTAAACACTAAACCCTAAAACTCTAAATCCTAAACCGTAAACTAACCCTAAACCCTAAGAATGGGCAAAACCTTGATGGCAGAAACCTCACTGTCAACTAGGCTCAGTCTAGATTTATCGGTGGAGGTGAAGGCGGAGGCGGCAGTTATCATAGTGGTGGTGGGAGATCTGGAGGTGCTAGTGGATATGGAGGTGGTGGCCAAAGCAGTGTTGGTTATGGAGGTGGGAAGAGCGATGGAGGTTATAGCTGTGGTGGTTACGAAGGGAGAGATCAAAGATATGGTGGAAGATGCTGCTACTCGAGAGGCGAGGGTGGTTCTGATGGGAAGTGGAGAAACTGAAGAATGATCATCTGATTTGCTACTTATGGAATTATCTTTATAGTAGATACAGTTCTACTTATCTTGGGTTTCTTATTTGCTCTATGGGGACTCATTTTTTATCTCTGTCCTCGCTTGTGTCTTAGAAAACTTGGGGTGCTACTTTGTTAATGAAATTGAAAAGAAGAAATGTTGAATCTAAATTTATTCTCTGTTAAAAATAAAAAAAAACTTTAAACCCTAAACCCTAAACCCTAAACCCTAAACTATGAATCCTAAATTAATACTTAAACCCTAAACTCTATACCCTAAATCCTAAACCTTAAATCTTAAGAATGGGCAGAACCTTGATGGTAGGAACATCACCGTCAACTGGCTCTATCCATGATCTAGGTAGGGTGGCAGTTATCGTAGTGGTGGTGGGAGATCTGGAAGTGCTGGTGGATATGGAGGTGGTGGTCAGAGTAGGGTTTATAATGTTTCTAAAGAATCCCAAAGAATCCTCCTAAAGTTTCTAAATCAACTCGATCCTCTTCATCTTCTTTACCCAATAAGAATTAATGTTTAATTTTCTTATTTTGAATGTTAGGGGCATTGGTACTCTTGCTATTAGGAATAAGATTAGGAACCTTTGTAGGGTTTATAATGTAAGTTTCTTGGTTATTCTTGAACTTCTTTTTTTTTCTTCTAAAATTATGCATGCAGCTAAAATGAATGGTTTTTCCAATTATTTTTTTAACAATAGCAATAAGATTTGGTTATTTTGGAATAATCCTCTTTAATTAATGTCATTAATTATTTTCATCAAGTTGTAAATGTGGATATTTCTTTTGGTGATTATCATGATTTTGGCTCTTTTTTATGCTTCTTGTAATAAGATTGAAAGGAGGATTCTTTGGGATCAATTATCTACTTTTGCTTCTATTATTAATGATTCTTGGATTGTTGGTGTGGATTTCAAGATGGTCCTTTCTATGAATGAAAGGAAAGGGGGTTTTTCTCTAAATTTACATTCTATGAAAGATTTTTTGAATAAGACCCTGGATTGTAATGTGCATGATGTTGGTTTTATTGGCTCTTAGTTTACTTGGAATAATCATAGACTTTGGCAATGTTTAGATCGTGCCTTATTTAATAACTGTTGGCCTTTGACTTCAATTGAACACCTTAGTAGAACTCTCTCGGATCATGCTTCTCTTTTGATTTCCATTAAGGATGATGTTCATAACAATAATGTCATTAAAAATTTTTGATTTCAAAATATGTGGTTACAAGATAGTAGTTTTCTTGATGCTATTACTTCTAATTGGCATGCTCCTCTTGCTCCTGATGATTCTGCTTTTGGTATGAAGAGATTTTGGCTTAAACTGAAAAGGCTTAAGCATCATATTAATTGGTGGAATAGAAATTGCTTCAAAAATCTTTTTGATTATATCAACATGGAGCAACAGATGAATGATTTGCATGAACATGTTATTAATGATTCCTCTTTTTGCTCTAACCTTACTGAAGCTAAAGATAACCTCATCAAGTTTCAGAATATGGAGGAAACCTACTGGAGATAAAAGGCTGCTTCTAAACATCTTTCTCAGGGGGAAAGAAACACCAAATATTTTCATGCTTTAGTTATGAAAAGGAGAGTTCTTGGGAAAATTCATAAAATTGAGAATTTTGATGGTTCTTGGATCACCAAAAAAGAGGATATTTTTTTCTTCTACTATTAACTATTTTAAAGATCTTTTAAATAAAAATTATCAACTTGATCAATTATCTAACCCCTCTATCATTCCTTCTATTATGTCTCTTGAGGATAATGATTGCTTGGTTGCTCTTCCGTCGGATGAGAAACTTTTTAATATTTATAATGGTATGAATGATGATTCTATTGTAGGGTCGGATGGCTACTCTACTATATTCTTTCAAAAAGCTTAGTTTATTATTAAATCTGATCTTGTTAATGCTGTGAGTGGTTTCTTTCTTGAGAATTCTATTCCTAAATATTTCACTTCTACAAAAATTGTTCTTATTCCCAAGAAAGATATTCCTGACTTTTGGAATGATTTTAGACCTATTAATCTTTGTACTTTCTTTAATAAATTGATTTCTAAAATTTTGACTAGTAGGCTAGGTAAATTTCTTCCTAATATTATTTCTCTTAATCAAACTAGCTTTGTGAAAGGTAGGACTATCTTTGACAACATCTTGCTTATGCAAGAATTAATTCATGACTTAAATGTGAAACCTAGAGGTGGCAATTAACTTTTTAAGCTTGATATTACTAAAGCTTATGACAATATTTCTTGGGATTTTTTAACAGCATTCTTTCTTTATTCAGTTTCTCTACTAAATTTATCTCTTTGGTTAACAATAACATTTGTAATGTTTGGTTCTCTTTAGTTATTAATGGTGAAAACTTTGACTTCTTTAAGTCTTCCGAAGGTATTAGACAAAGTGATCCTCTTTCTCCATTACTTTTTATTATTGCTATTGAATATTTGTCTCGTTCGCTTAATTTTTTTGTTTGAGAAGAATTCTAGCATGTATTTCAAGAATCTTGGTGGTTTGGCTATATCCCACTTAAGTTTTGTTGATTGCTTCATTATATTTTTTAATGGCTCATTACAATATGTTAAAAAATTGAAGGTCTTTTTGAATAAGTTTGAAAAGGAAACTGGCCTCTTGGTTAGTACTAAGAAAAGCTATTTTATCCCCCTATGTTTCTATTTTTTCTCATAGAATCAATATAATTAAGGATATTATTGGATTTTCTCATCAATGTCTTCCTATCAAGTATATACGTTCTCCTTTATACTATGGTCCTAAGAGGTCTCACCTTTTTGATGAGGTTATCCAAAATATTCAGAATAAGATTTCTACCCTTGAATTTCATTTTTTTTATCTTTTGGTGGTAGATTAATTGTTACTAAAAGTATTCTTTACTCTCTTCCTTTTTATTTGCTACTTAATATTGTTCTAACTTCTCTAGTTTAGGTTTAGGTTTTATTTATTTTAGTTTAGTTTATTTTAGTTTAGATATATATTTATTTTATTTTGTTTATTTTAGGTTTTGGTTTTTTTTTAAAGTGTAGGGTTTAGATTTTATTTTCTATTTATTTTTAAGGTTATTTTTTGGTTTAGGTTTTTATGTTGTTTTTATTTTATTTTATTTTAGATTTATTTTATTTTTATTTTACCTTTAGTTTATATTTTTATTTAGGTTTTATATTATTTTAGCTTTATTCTATTTTTTTTAGTTTTGTTTAAGTTCTTATTTATTTTATTTTAATTTAGTTTTTATTTTTTATTTTATTTTATTTTTATGTTTAGGTTTAGGTTTTATTTATTTTAGTTTAGTTTATTTAAGTTTAGGTTTATATTTATTTTATTTTGTTTATTTTAGGTTTTGATTTTTTATTTAAGTTTAGGGTTTAGATTTTTTTTATTTATTTATTTTTAAGTTTATTTTTTTAGTTTAGGTTTTTATTTAGTTTCTATTTTATTTTATTTTAGATTTATTTTATTTTTATTTTATGTTTAGTTTTTATTTTAGTTAGGTTTTTTATTTTTAAGTTCTATTTTATTTTTTAATTTAGTTTAGGTTCTTATTTATTTCATTTTAATTTAGTTTTTATTTTTTATTTTATTTTATTTTTATTTTTAGGTTTAGGGTGAGGTTTAGTTTAGGTTTAGGTTTTAGTTGAGCTTTGTATTTTATTTTATTTTATTACTTTATTTAAGTTTATGTTTTATTATTTATTTTATTTTTAGGTTTTATGTAGTTTAGGTATAGGTTTTTAGGTTTTTAGGGCTTAGTGTTTAGGGTTTAGAGATTAGGATTTAGGGTTTATGGTTTAGGGTTTGGGGTTTAAGGTTTACGATTTAGGGTTATAGGTTTTAGGGTTCAGGGTTTAGTGTTTAGGGTTTAGGTTTTATGGCTTAGGGTTTAAGGTCTAGGGTTTAGGATTTAAGGATTTTGTTACTTCTTTTTAATTTTTTAAATTTTTTATATTTTTATTAAAATTAGGTTTAGGTTTATTTAGCTTATTTAATGTATTTTTATTAATTTTAGTTATTTTTTATTTTTTATTTTTATTTAGGTTTATTTTTATTTTTATTTTATTTATTTTATTTATTTTAGGTTTATTTATTTTAGTTTATTTTCTTAGTTTAGGATTATTTTTTTACTTTGGTTTTTTTTATTTTATGTTTTAGGTTTAAGTATTATTTTTTTTTCTAGGTTTAGGTTTAGGTTTTTATTTTATTTTTCTTAGGTTTAGGTTTTAGGATTTTATTTTAGGTTTATTTTTAAGTATTATTTTTTAGTTTAGGTTTAGGTTTATTTTTAGTTTATTTTATTTTATTTAGAGTTTAGGTTTAGGTTTAGGTTTATATTTTATTTATTTTTGTTTAGTTTATTTTAGTTTAGGTTTAGGTTTCTTTTATTTTTATTATAGGTTTAGGTTTTTTTCCTTTAAGTTTAGGGTTTAGGTTTTATTTTTTATTTATTTTTAGGTAAAATTTTTAGGTTTATTTTTTAGGTTTAGATTTTTATTTTAGGATTATTTTATTATTATTTTAGGTTTAGTTTTTATTTTATTTAGGTATTTTATTTTTTAGTTTAGTTTAGGTTTTTATTTATTTTATTTTAGTTTAGTTTTTAATTTTTATTTTATTTTATTTTTTTAGTTTAGGTTTAAGTTTAGGTTTAGGTTTTGATTTTAGTTTAGGTGTTTATTTTATTTTATTTTTTTGCTTTATTTTGGTTTAAGTTTTTTTATTTATTTTATTTTTAGGTTTTATTTAGTTTAGGTGTAGGTTTTTAGCTTTTAGGGTTTAAAGTTTAGGGTTTAGGGTTTAGGGTTTAGGGTTTGGGGTTTAGGGTTTTGGGTTTAGGGTTTATGGTTTAGGGTTTATGGTTTAGGGTTTAGGGTTTAGGGTTTAGGGTTGTAGGTTTAGGATTTACAGTTTAAGGTTAGTTTTAGGGTTTAATGTTTAAGGTTTATGGTTTAAATTTTAGGTCAAAGGTTTAGGTTTTAGTTTAGAGTTTAGGGTTTTTAGTTTTTTTCTTAAGAGAGAACAAATTTAAATTCAAAATTTATTCTTTTTGATTTCATCAACTAAGTACCACACCAAGTTTTCTGAGACACAAGCCATGACATAGATAAAAAATGAGCATGCAGAGAGAAAATCAAAAACCCTTGATAACTAGAATCGTCTATACTATAAAGACAAAGTTTCATAAGCAGCAGATCCTATTAGCAATTCTTTAATTTCTCCAGTTCCCATCAGAATCACTCAAGCCTCTCGAGCAGCGGGATCGACCATCATATCCTAGATCTCTCCCTCCAGCACCACCACGGCTGTAACCTCCGTCACTTTCATAACCACCACTATTCCGACCACCGCCTCCATATCCACCAACACCTCCAAATCCCCCTCCACCACTGTGGTAACTGCTGCCTCTGCCTTTGACTCCACCTAGATCTTGGGCGATTGGTGATGTTCCTGCCATCAAGGTTCTACCCATTCTTAGGGTTTAGGTTTATGTTCAGGTTTATTAGGTTTTAAGGTTTTGGTTTATTTTTAAATTTATTTAGTTTTTTTAGGTTTATATTTAGGGTTTGGGGTTTAGGGTTTAAGGTTTAGGATTAGTGTTTAGGGTTTAGGGTTTATGGTTCATGGTGTAGGTTTTAGTGTTTTAGGGTCTACACTTTTAGCATTTAGGGTTAAGGTTTAGGGTTTAGGGTTTAGGAATTAAGGTTTAAGGTTTAGGTTTTTTTTAAAAAACTAAGTAAACTGATTGGTTTAAGTTTAATAGTTTATTTAATTTAGGGTTTAAGGTTGTAGGTTTAGGGTTATCGATTTAGGGTTTAAGGTTTAGGGTTAGTTTTAGGGTTTAGGGTTTAGGATTTAGGGTTTAGGATTTAGGGATTAGGGTTTTCTTCTTTAAAATTAAGTAAACTAATAGGTTTAATTTTATTTAGTTTATTTAGTTTATTTTATTTTATTTTATTTATTATTTATATTTAGGTTTATTTTTTATTTTTATTTAGTTTAATTTATTTATTTTAGGTTTATTTATTTTAGGTTAAGTTTTTTATTTTAATTTATTTTTTATGTTTAGGTTCATGTTTAAGTTTATTTGTTAGTTAAGTTTTATTTTTACAATATTTTTTAGGTTTATATTTTATTTTTTATTTTTAGGTTTAGGTTTAGGTTTTTATTTTTTATTTTTTAGGTTTAAGTTTTAGGCATTTATTTTAGGTTTATTTTTAGGTTTTATTTTTATAGTTAAGGTTTAGGTTTATTTTTATTTTATTTTGTTTAGGTTTAGGTTTAGGTTTTATTTAGTTTAGTTTAGTTTTTTTTTAGTTTAGGTTCAGGTTTATTTTATTTTGTTGATTTTTTTTAGGTTTATAATTTTTTTTTAGTTTAGGGTTTAAGTTTTATTTTGTATTCATTTTTAGATTTATTTTTTAGGTTTAGGTTTTCATTTAGTTTTTATTTAATTTATTTTAGGTTTAATTTATTTTTATTTTGCATTTAGTTTTTATTTTATTTATGTTTTTTATTCTTGGGTTTATTTTATTTTTTTAGTTTTGTTTAGGTTTTTATTTATTTTATTTTAGTTTATTTTAATTATTTTATTTTATTTTATTTTTAGGTTTATATTTAGGTTTTAGTTTATGTTTTTATTTTATTTTAGACTCAAATCTTCGATGAACTCATTCATCATCAAGTCTAGTGCTACGTTGATGATCTTGTGGTCAAAAGTAGAGAAAAGGAAGACCATCTCTTTAACTTGAGAGTAATTTTCGAATAGTTAAGAAAATTTAACCTCAAAATGAACCCCCTAAAGTGTGCATTCGGAGTAGCTTTAGAAAAATTCCTTGGGTTTGATGTCTGACACCAGGGAATCAAAATTGATCTAATGAACATCAAGGCGATATCAAAAATGCCACCCCCTAAAAGTTTAACTCAACTCAGATCATTCCAAGGGCGGTTGGCGTATCTAAGATGCTTTATATCAAACCTATCAGGAAGATGTTAGCCATTATGAGCACTTGTCAAAAAGGACCCCAAGTTCAAGTGGGTTGACAAGTGTGAGCATGCCTTCAAAGACATCAAGCATTACATCATGACGCCACCGGTTCGAGCAGCCCCTATCCCAGGCAAGTGGCTCATACTTTATACTACTGAGTTAGACGACTCCCTTGGTGCTTTGTTGGCCCAAGCCATTGACGAAGGGAAGGAAAATGCACTCTACTATCTCAACTATCGTCTAATCCCTATTAAGGCTAATTATCCATTAAGAAGCATTTCCCAGCTTTAATCTTTGAATCCCAAAAGCTACAGCACTTCATGCTTTCTCATAAGGTGAACTTAATCTCTAGCATTAATCCACTACAATATGTCATAACGCAGTCGATGCTATCTGGATAGCTGGAACGATGGCCCATGATCTTCTCACAGTTTGACATTACCTTCGTACCTCACCGTGTGGTTAAAGGATAAGCGTTAGCGATTTTCTTAGCAACACACCCACTTCTTCGACTCTCGCTTGTGATGGATGAACATGGAAGATACTAGCATTCACCTCTAGGAGATGTACTTTGATGGTGCAACTTCTTCTCAAAGAGGAGAAGAACCACAATCTACTATTCTAGGAATGGAAGGGGTAGTTCACTTCCTCGAGATGTGATGAGCCATAAATTTCCATATCTCTAATCATCTTACATCTTCTCTAATTTTGGTTCCAAGCTCCATCACTACCATAAGTACACCATGGAGTTATTATTCAAAATCATAGAGGTTACCATTTATTAGATTCCTCGAAGATAGAATGCCATAGCGTATGCTTTATGCTTTAGCCAAGCTTGCCAAGTAATTGACATGTCCAGATGATGAGTCCATATCAATAAAAGTCAAAAATAGATAAGTCTTATCTTTTATTGATATTGAACTCATCAAAAAGTACTCTCTTAAAGGGGAGGTTGCCATTGCCAAGAAGGAAGATAAGTTAGATTGGAGGAAACAATTCATGAATTACCTAAATAAAGGTGAACTACCTCAAGAAAAGTCCCAAGACAATCAGATGAAGCAGAGAGCACTTTCCTATGATTTTGTGGATGGTGCCTTATACCAGCAGTTTTTCGATCATATGTGGTTACATTATTTAGACAAGAATGAAGCCTATAATATTATGACCAAGGTACACTCAGGATTATCTAGAACCAACTAATTCGGCTTGACGATGAAAGCTAAGATCAAGAAACTATGATACTACTAGTTTTCGATGATCAAAGATTGCATGGATACTGCTAGGCAATGCCACCAATGTGAAATATACGGTGTGGTCCTACACCGACCACCCAACATTCTACATCCTACATTGGCCTCATGGCCATTCGAGTGTTGAGGTACTGACATAGTAGTTCTGATCGATCCTCTTTCTTCCAAGGTTCATCAATTCAACTTTGCTGCTACTGACTACTTTTTAAAAAGGGTGAAGATGATTTCGCTCAAAGAGGTGAAAGCTCAGCATGTGCTCCATTTTTTTAGGAACCATATCGTATATAGTTTCAGAGTGCCTCGATGAATTATATTTGATACAAATACTAAATAAGACACTAGAAAAAAATAAGTGATGGTGGCATGAGCAGTTAGTTGAAGCCTTGTGGGCCTATCGCACCACAGAGAACTCCAACTCAGTCTACTCCTTTCTCCTTAGTGTATGGGTCCAAAGCTATTCTACCATTAGAAGTCCAACTCTCATCACAAAAGATAGATGTGGGTAACAAGATCACAACAGAGCAGAATGACAATCTGTGGGTAGCAAGATCATAATAGTGTATAGTGCATGTATACACAATATACGAGGTTTAGGGTTTAGGGTTTAGGGCGTATGGTTTAGGGTTAAGGATTTAGAGTTTTAGGGTTTATGCTTTTAGGGTTTAATGTTTAGGGTTTAGGTTTAGGGTTAGTTTTGGGTTTAAGGTTTAGGATTTTAAGGTTTAGGGTTTAGGGTTGAGGGTTTATCTATTTGCATGGACTCTATTGGTGTACGAGGGACCACACTGAGAAGGAGCTATGTAGGCCTTGACCTATCTCAGATTTATTAGACCAAGGGAGAATCTGCACATCCACAGAATGAATTCTCCAACCATAATGATGGTTACTAAGAAATATCATTATTGCAAACATAGCTTAAACCCTTAACCCTAAACCCTAAAATTTTCATCTTCATTCTATTAAGACTTTAAAATTTTCATCTTCATTAAAAAAAATAGTAAGCAAAGCATTTTCATCATTAGTAATAATAGAAGGAATCAAGTGTGATTTAGAAATAGCTTCATAAGAGAAACTCTTATTATGCATATTCGGGTTAGTTTTAGGGTTTAGGGTTTAGGGTTTAGGGTTTAGGATTTAGGGTTTAGGGTTTAGGGTTTAGGGTTTAGGGTTTAGGGTTTAGGGTTTAAGGTTTAGGGTTTAGAGTTTAGGGTTTATGGTTTAAGGTTTAGGGTTTAGGATTTAATTTTAGTTTATTAATTATTTAGGTTTTATTTTATTATTTATTAGCTAGTTTAGTTATTAGTTATTATTAGTTAGTTATTTAGTTATTAGTTTTATTAGTTTTAGGAATAGTTTTAGTTAAATATTTAGGGTTTATTACTTATTAGTTATTAGTTAGTTTTAACACCTCTTGCTTACTTATTTAGCCCATAATCCATTTTCATCATGCATTTAGGCATAAAAAAATCCTATAGCCTTTATCAAAATGAAGTGTCAAAAATTAAATAAAAATTAAAAAGATTTACATTAGACTAAGTCATTACTCATACCACTCATGCTCTAGTCTCTTAAGGAGTGGGTTTAAGGACTTTAGACTTTTTTCTAAATAATAATTATCCAACTAATCTTGCAAAATCATATGACTAGCCTATATGGTTTTAAAGCATAGGAGTTAGCTGGATGCCATGCTAAGCGATTATAAGTCCAGTAGTCGGGTGGTTTACTCTCTCTTGTGATGGTAAGTCATATACCCATCTTCGCTTATATTTAGGTAGTGCTTTAGCTCTTGCTAAAGCTCCCTAGATTTAGGATCCGAGTTAGCTGTTTCCCTTTGGGCTACAAGCATAAATCCTCCTCTCTTAGGCATTTCGCTAATCTTGTGTTGGTGGATTATAAGCCTTAGCAATCTAATAAAACTTCAACTCAAACACATAATTTTCTTCAATTTTAAATTTATAAAGCCTAACCATAGGATAGATTAGAATGCTCACTAGGTTTCTTAGTATCATGAGCATTCCTTACTTATTTTCTTTGGCTTCCAAAATAAGTATTCTCCTTAATCTTTTCCACTTGATTTTCCAAACATAATCAACTTATCAATAGTCTTACCCTTAAAATCTTTAGAGATAACAATTGTCTACTTTAATCGAGAGTATTACTAAGGAATTCACCTTCCTTAGGATGTAATTAAATATGGGGGCTTGACCCCATAGGGAACTTTAGAACTCAATTTACCCTACTTTATTCATCCATATAAAGTAGGGGAAAATCTCTGGTATATTCGAAGACCCATCATTCCTTAGGAGTCCTTATTAGGTGATTAAGTCCATTATAGGGTGATAATTTCCATCTTTTGAGATGGTGCATCATTTCTTAATGTCGTGCTCAATCACCTCAAAAGGTACCCCCTCAGATCTGTGTGGTGTCCCCCATATACATCTCAAAAATAATCATCTTAGATTTTTTTGGCGACTCCACTGGGGAAGGTTCCTCTCTCCATTTGTAGTAGAGAATTATTATCTCCAAGCATTGATAGTGGACTTATATTTTATATAAAGTCTGAGACTATCATTCTCTCCATTAGCACTTAGCTTATTTCATCCTTAAGAAAAGCTAGGCAACATCCTTTAGGTTTTATGACTTCACTCCATGTAGGTCTTGAAACCCCTATTGGGTCCTCCAATAGGCAAAAATCAAATTAATTAATGAAAGGAGATGACTAAAAGTTTAGAACCGCCTTACCATTAGCTTGGTGAGGCTAGGTATCTTATACTTAAAAAAAAAACCCTTTTGCAAAATGACACTTTTTCCAAAAGCACTTTTCAAAATTCACATAATAAAAGATTTGCACAAAATTCATAAGAAGTTTTCAAAAAGCATAAAAACTACCAAACCTCATTTAACAATTCCTACAATTGTTACATAAAGATTCTTTTCAAAATCAAAATCAAATAAATTTAAAATCCCTTTTTCAAAAGCACATTTTTAAAAATAGATATCTCCATTCAACACACCTAGGTTTGTTGAATGAAGGATTCTATTTTTAAATGAAATCATGACATTAAATTGAAACTCCACTTAGCATATTCCATATGTGCTAAAGTTTGAGTTCCCTCTTTTCAAAAGCAAAAATCACACAAAGTCAAGGAACATTTGGACTCCATTTGACCTACCCAAATTTTTCAAATGAGAGTCCCATTTTTAAAAATCACCAAAATAAATTGAACTCTATTTAACATACATAAATTTGTTAAATATATTTTCTTTTTTCAAAATCATAACAAATTTGAACTCTATTTGACATACCATATTTGTCAAATAAAGAGTTCCCCTCTCTTTCAAGAAGAGAACTCAAATCAACACATATCAAACACACTTTCCTTCTACTTAACATACCAAATTTGTTAAGTAAGAGTCTCATTTTCAAATGAACACATATCCAACACATTTGGCTCCTACTTAACATACCAAATTTGTTAAGTAAGAGCCCCATTTTCAAATCAAATCAACATATATTACACACATTCATCACAAATAAAGATGTTTTCATAAAATTTTTAAATAAATAATTGAAAACCTTTTAGCATTCCTAAACTTGCTAAGCAAAAGTTTTTCAAATCAAAATATCAAACAAGACATACAACATATATATCTCCAAAGTCTCTCCAAAAAATATTTGAACCCTGCTCAACATACTTAAATTTATTGTGTACGGGCCCTAAATTAAAATCATATGACAAAGTCTCTCCTCCAAACATCAAAAATCTCTCCAAAATTCCATGAACCCCACTTAAAATACCTAAATTTATTAAGTGTGGGTTTAAATTCCAAATCAAATTTAGAAGTCAATGATTGAAGAAAAATATCAAAGCAAGGGTCTAACTCAGTTATGTTTCAACAAATGCAGTGATTTCAGCATAGTTAGTCTTTTCATCATTCTATCAGTGCAGTTATTATTGCTTCTGACAAGTTTATTTTCTCTTTCCCTTCTAGTGTAGATCTGGCCTTGGATCAGGCCAATCTCACCACGACTGCTGTCACACATCTAATTTACTTTGGCTGTAGTTTTGAGGGAGCCCAAGTTACTTATGAGGGGACAATCCTCACAACTATTAGCAGGGAGGAGGTGGTAGGATAGATGCCACTTATCCGCTTTGACATTCCATCTGAATTTGAGTTCCCCTCGCTGAAGAGGAAGGCTATTATGGTTACTGCATTTTGATTAGTATCAGTGTCAGTGCTAGCTGCTTTAGCAAGAGTTCAGTCAGTTGCCCCTGCGATGGCTCTAATGAGGGCTACTACCTCCTCTTTGGTCACCCCAAAAGAGAGGACTATCTTAGCCTTCGAGATAGTCTCGCCTACCTTTGAGGTAGGTTGCAGCTCTCACTCTACTTTTCTCACTGGCACACAGCATCGCAATAAAAATTGGAAGGTTAAGCAACACCATGAGCGAGTAGCTAGGGTAATTGATGCTGCTTCCCACGTCGCTGAAGTGGGTTCTCCCCGTGAGGCCTCTCCACTCTTGAATGGCAACAGGTTTCACCCCTCTCAGCCTCAGATGGAGAGGAGGACTACAGGAGGATTGCTGCATCACCTCCACCACCAATAGACTTTGAGGTATCGATTAGAGAGCATAGGAGGCCTTATGCCGGTCTTAGGACTGTTCTTCGCCAAGTGGCCAGAGTCTACGGATGCTTAGAGTCTAGAGCATTATTTGACTTGAGATCAATGATTCTCAGGAGTGTCAGTGATCAGATCAATAGGGAGAGAGAGTCACTGATGTTCGAGTATTATCCCATGCAAGAGAGAGAGAGAGAGAGAGAGAGAGAGAGAGAGAGAGAGATGAAGGTATGCCAGGCAGTTAGTGGTCTCTGCCCTGATGGATTTCCTGATCATCGCCATGTCAGGGCCAATCATTCAGGCAACGTAAGAGGAAATCTCTAGCTCTGATGTAGTCAGTGTTTCCATCACACTGCTCCACTCACAGTTCACCATCACTCATTCAGCTTAGAACTTCTACCACCCTCGCCAAGCTTCAGAAGCCCCCATCTAGGGAAAGACCATCCCCACTGATGATCCAGCTATAGCCTAAGAATCCCACTCCATCCGTTCCACCTATTGAGATGAGATCGAGCTCCCCTGCTCAATCCCCTACCTCATCCATGGTTAGGAAGGAGTGGCAACCCAAGAGTGTCATGGTCGCACTGCCTCCACTGTAGACAGAAGGAGAGAGGGGAGGGGACATAGATATAGTCCCCATGATAGTTGATCCTCCCAGTGAGGAAGTCCTATCAATAGGCAGCATATGGTGCATAGAGTCAGCTGAGCACAACCCTATGGTCAGCCTTCAGCGGGTGTTCGTGCCAATCCAACTAGGCATAGTAGATCGATCTTGAGATGATATCTTAGAGTACTGCTTTGCTAGAAAGAGACAAATTCTTGAGAGTGACCACTCAGATTAGGAGGAGGGTAGAGTCAGCTTTGATCTTGATAAGGATGACATGTTGGACGACACAACTGAGGTCCTCATAGTTGACACACGGGGGTCCTTACAACAAGATTAGCATAGTCAAAACGGTGTCATGCTCAAGGAAGGTGATACTTCTCACTCGACCCAGCACCTCCTCTACTAGCTCAAGCAAAAGGATGATAATATTGACAGGATGGAGAAGGAAGCAGAGGAGTTGATGGTAGTGGTATTAGCATTGTAGACCTCAGCCCTAGTTTCATAGCCTTCTCCAATGGTAATCGACCGGACAAAGTTGGTACATACCTGACACTGTCCTAGGTGCATTCACTAAGAGGAGCTAGTAGCTTATATAAGAAGGTCATAGATGGCACCTCCATGCATGCAAAGGATATCAAGCATATGGTAGAGCAGTAGGTGAGGGAAGTGATGGCGCAAGCCAGGGGGAGCTCATCTATTCTGAAGGGTAGACCATACTTGGAGGAATTTGATGTAGTTCAATACCTCATGGGTCTTATGCCACCTTCCTTCAAGATCTTTGTTGGTAGTGGGAACCCGTGTCAATATATTGCACATTTAGAGGTGGTTGTTGCAACGCCAGTGGTAGTGACGCACTCCTGTTTAGACTTTCTGTCGGCAACCTAACAAGGGTTGCATTTAGTTAGTATGCTGAACTTCCAAATAATTCGGTGAGGACTTTTGCTGAGTTGGAGCACCTCTTCATCAAGAGGTTTATTTGATCTCAACAAAGAGTGACTGTAGGCAACCTCATTGTAATGAAGTATAATCCCTATGAGTCCCTTATTGATCATATCTCAAGTGGCACAACTTGAGCATGAAATGTGAACCACAGCTGTATAAACAACATGCCGTCGATATTCTTCTTAAGAATATCCATTGCCTTCATGCTTAAGGGCTTTACCATTGAAATATTTGAAAAACTAATTAATAAGGTGGCTAGCCTATAAGAGGAAGCCAAACAATTGCCCTTTCTTTACCAATCATCTTAGCCCAAGTCGTAGAAGGTGTTTGAGAAGAAGCCAGAGATAGTTGTATTAATGGATATAGAAAAACAACCATTAAGAGTTCAGTATGAGAGATCCTAAGCTTAGCAACCTCCTTTGCCACCTCCTCTGCCACCAACTTGACCATCATATTAGCCACTATTATTACTGCATGATTAGCCATGTCTTAGAGGATTGTATTACTTTTAAGGACTAGCTTGAGCGTAGCTACAAGACAGGCACTATAGTTATCCCCAAGGATTACTTATTAGAACAACCATCTAGTTCTATTAGAATAATTCTTGGGGATACTTGCGATCTTCTTAAGACAAAAGAAGGTTGGGATATTGCCTTATCCCGAACCTCTAAAATAGTTATTTCTAAGATCATGAAACTCTCCTTACAAGTGGCCAAACCTCCAACATCAAGGAAGGTTTGCAAGTTGCCAAAGACAGCTTGAAGAAGGTGACAACCCAGCAACAACAGCAGTAACAACTCACCATACTTGCCCGAGATAGTTCAGTAGCGTAACCACCATCCAGGTCTAGTACTCCATCGACTGTTGTAGCTAGTTATTCCTTTCCTAGCTCCTCTTCTACCAGTAGGAGTGTTGTATTAGTGGACAAGGGCCATAAATCCCTTAATCCTCTTACTTTATTGGATTTCTATCATGTACCTTCACCCAAAAAGAAATTAATGAAGAAAGCAAATTTTAATTACATCTTGTCCACTTTTGATACTCTTGAATTTATTTATGTTGAAAACTCTCCAAGTCTAAAAAATAATAATTTCTCTAGTAATTCTAATTCGCTCTCTTCTGATTCAAAATTTGACTTTCCTTTTCTGAATCAATCGAGTTCACCACTTGAGATTAACTTGGAGTCAACCAACTCGAAGGATCCCATAGGAGAAGCTATAGGTATACCTGATGAGAAGGTAGAACTTTTTACAAGTTCATCATTCCAAGAACTCATTGAAGTCAACTTGCATAGTGGCAAAGTTCTACCTCCTAAGGTAGCACCTTAGGGTAAGGGTAAACAAGTCATTAGTTCTAGTAAGTAGATAGCCCCTCCACAGAATGCTCCACCTATGGATATGCTTATGGAGGATCAAGTCAGAGTTGATTACAATGTCTTAGCTCATCTTAGAAAGCTATCGGCTAAGTTAAGCATATATGATGCCCTTGTCTTATCCAAAGAGATGAGAGAATCTCTATTCAAGCCTCTTCTTGATCCAGAGATAAGCTTAGCTTAACTACTTAAGAGGATGCACACCACTCAAAGGACATCCTAGGAGTTATATTTAGTGATGAATACTTATGTCTAGGGATGACCGAGCACAACCGCCCTCTTTACATTAGAGTGGATGTTGGCAGACATAGGCTATTAAGAGTTCTGGTTGACTAAGGTGCATCAGTTAACATTATGAGTCTAAGAACCCTTGCCTACTTGAGGATCAACATCTCCAAACTCTTCAATGTAAGGATGATGCTGAGATGATTTAATGAATAAGGCGAGAGGGCATTAGGCTCCATAGTGTTTCCATTGGAGATAGATGATTGGAAGACTGAAGCCAAGTTTTATATCATATACTTAGATATATCTTTTAATGCTTTTTTTAGGAGACCATGGATACATGAAAACAACACAATTGCATCCTTTCTACATCATTGCATGAAGTTCATGAAAGGTAAGATTGAGTACTACGCCGAAGGAGATCTCAAACCATTCACAGTTCATGAAAACAACACCTATTTTCTCCCCCAAAATCAACAAGTCCATTCTCATGAACCTAGTCAGGATCCCTATGAGGGACAAAAAGAAAGAAAAGAAAAAGAAAAAGAAATAGAAAAAGAAAAGAAGAAAGAGAAAGAAAATAAACTAAAAGGGAGCGAGAACTAGACTCAGAGGAAGATATAGAGCCAGACATTAGATTCTAATCATTGTTCGTTACTCCATTCGAACATATGGGTAGGATGACCCAACCTCCACCAGGCAAAGGAAGAGGACAGTTTAGAAGTAGCCCCTGAGGTGGAAAGCCTCTTTATTGGCCACCTAATAGGAGTTATTTCTTAGCTACCATGAGTACACTTGCTATCCACATAGACTTAGAATCTAGTTCAGAGGATGAGTCTTATGTGATTAGCACACCATCCATCTTTTCTCAGTAACAGATCCCTTTCAAGGTGACACTTGAGCAAGATAGTGATGAAGACTGGGTTCCAAAGCAATGCATAAATGTATCCAAGTCTGTGTGTGAAACAATCAAGCATTTGTTGGGAACCTTAGGTCTAACCCCACTTTCTTCATAAAAAGTTGAGAGTTTGATAGTTAAAGAAGCCCCTAAGACATCAATAGATGTGAAGACTCAGAGGTTCTTTCTAGGAGCATCATCTTCAAGTTAGGATGTTGATGTAGAACTTGAGGATGATCCATATAAAGATTTAAAAGAATTACCTTTTGATTAGTACTCGCCATGTGTTCTAAACTTAGCAAAGAAAGGGTTAATCCCACATACTTGTTCAAAGCACATGTTAGACTATTTCAAAATAATATGGAAGAATGAATGCAAAAGCTCTCAATCAAGACTAGGACTAGGATTCAATACAGTGGGTCTAGTTGATGATGACAATTACTGCTTAGTCATCACCAATCATTTGGAATCTAATAGGTTCTTTTTGAATTATACTAACTCATATGAGGAGATGTGTTTAGAAACTTCAGATTCTAGATAAGTTTAAAGTCAAAGATGCACCGCCAGAGTTCAAAGAGGATATTAGGTCAGCCATCAATGAGCTTAAATAAATTAACTTAGGAACTGAAGATAATCCACGTCCGACATACATCAGTTCTTTGCTAAATGACACTAAAACCAATGACTTAGTTATGCTATTGAATGAGTTTAAGGATTTCTCTGCATAGAATTATGAAGAGATTCTTGGTTTATCTCCTATCATAGTAGTTCATAAACTAGTAATAAAGCATAGTGCTAACCTTATTAAGCAAGCTCCTAGACGCATGTGATTAGACATTAAATAACAGGTCAATTCTGAAGTCAAGAAATTGATCGATGTTGGATTTATCATGGAAGAAAAATATCCAACCTGGTTGGCCAGTGTCATCCCAATTAAGAAGAAGATTTGCCAAATTTACATATGCGTCGATTTTAGGGATCTAAATAAGGCATGTCCAAAAGATGAATTTTCACTACCAATATCATAACTAATGGTGGACATTGCCTCATCTCTTGTAGTCTTCTCTTTCATGAATGGCTCATCTGGATATAACTAAATAAATATGGCCCCTGAAGATAAAAGGAACCCTACCTTTTGAACCTCGATCAAAATCTTTTGCAATAGGGTCATGCCTTTCGGCCTTAAAAATGTCGGTGCTACCTACCAGCGAGCCATGACTTGAATCTTCGATGAATTCATTCATCATCAAGTCAAATGTTATGTCGATGATCTCATAGTCAAAAGTAAAGTAAAGAAAGATAATATCTTTGACTTGAGAGTAGTTTTTGAATGGTTAAGATAGTTTAACCTCAAAATGAATCCCCTAAAGTGTGCATTCGGAGTAGCTTCAGGAAAATTCTTTGGGTTTATTGTCCAACATCGGAGAATAGAGATTGATCTGGAGAAGATCAAGGTGATATTAAAAATGCCATCCCCTAAATGTCTAACTCAACTCAGATCATTCTAAGGGTAGTTAGAATATCTAAGATGCTTCATTTCTAACCTATCAGGCAGGCACCAGCCATTCTCAGCACTTGTAAAAAAGGATGATAAATTTACGTGGGATGACAAGTGCCAGCATGCCTTCGAAGACATTAAGTATTACTTGATGACACAGTTAGTTCTAGCAGCCCTTAATCTGGGCAAGCCATTGATTCTCTATACTGTTGTATTAAATGACTACCTTAGCACTCTGTTGGCCCAAGCCAACAACAAGGGAAAGGAGAATACACTCTACTATCTTAGCCAATATCTAATCCCTACTAAGGCAAACTATCTACCCATTGAAAAGCATTATCTAGCTTTAATATTTGCATCCCAAAATCTACGATATTATATGCTTTCTCATAAGGTGAGCTTGATCTCTAGGATCAATCCACTATAATATCTCATGACACGGCAGACGCTATCCAGACGGTTGGTATGTTGGTCCATGATTTTGTCATAGTTTAACATTACTTTCATACCCCTCCATGAAGTGAAAGGATAAGCACTAGTGGATTTCTTAACAACACACCCACTTCCTGCTGATTCCCCGCTTAGTGATAACCTCCCTGATGAACAAATCATGAACATAGGGGACACTAGCACTCGCCCTTGGGAGATGTATTTTGATGGTGCGGCTTCCTCTCAAAGAGGATAAGAACCATGATCTATTATCCCAAGAAAGACAGGGGTATGAAAAGTTCTCCTAACTCTGGGCCGTGATGTGATGAGATTGTCATATCACATATCCAATCCATGCACCAATAATGAAGTCAAATATGAGGCTCTGATTGCCGGTCTGAAATTAGTTTTTACTCTAAGCATCCAGAATATTAACATCTTTAGGGATTCTCAATTAGTCATCAACCAAATTGCTGGGTCATATAAAGTTCTAAAGCTTAAGCTCCATCATTACCACAAGTACACTATGGAGTTGTTGACCCAAATCTCAGAGATTATCATTTACAAGATTCCTCGAGAAGAAAATGTCATAGCAGATACTTTAGCCAAGCTTGCCAAGGAGTTGGCATGTCTGAAAGATGAGTTCATTCTAATAAGGGTCCAAAATAGACAAGTCTCATCCCATATTGACACTGAACTCATTGAGAGACTCTCTCTTGAAGGGGAGGTTGCCATTATTAAATAGGACGATGAGTCAGATTAGAGGTAACCATTCATAGATTATTTAAATATAGGCTAACTACCTCAAGAGAAGTCCCTAGCACATCAGATGAAGTAGAGAGCACTTTCATATGCTCTTGTGGATGGCACCTTATATCAACGATCTTTCAATCTATATGGTTACATTATTTGGACAAACATGAAGCCTGTAAGATCATGATTGAGGTACACACAGGTTTATAATGAGTGCATCAATCCTTCCTGAAGATGAAAGACAAGATCAAGACACTAGGATACTGCTGGTCTTCAATGATCACAGACTGAATGGATGTAGCTAGACGATGCCACTAATGTTAGAGACACGATGTGGTCCTACACTAACCACCCAACATTCTACACCCTACATTGGCCTCATGGCCATTTGAGTGTTGGGGTACTGACTAATTTGGTCCAATTGATCCTCCTTCTTCTAAGGGTCATCGATTCATCCTAATTACCACCGACTACATTTTCAAGTGGGCGGAGGAAATCCCACTCAAAGACTTCACAGCTCAGCATGTGCTCTAGTTTCTTAAGAACCATATCTCATATAGGTTCGGGGTGCCTCGATGAATTATATTTGATAAAGGTACTGCATTCAAGAGCATCAAAATAAATAGCTTTACTCAGAGACACAACATAGATTGGAGATATTCTACCATCTACTACCCGAGGGCAAATGGCTTGGCAGAAGCCTTCAACAAAACTCTCATCCAAATATTAAAGAAGATATGCGACGACAACAAGTGACAGTGGCATGAGTAGTTATTTGAAGCCTTATGAGCTTACTACACCACATACAAAACTCCAATGCAATCTACCCCATTCTCCATAGTGTATGGGTCTGAAGCTATTCTACCATTAGAAGTCTAACTCCCATCTTTAAGGATAGTTGTGGGTAGCAAGATCGCAATGGAGTAGAATGCTAAGTTGCGGTTAGAAGAGCTCAAAGGTTTAGAGGAGAGACCACTACGGGTTTGCTAGAACCTCTAGTTGTACAAAGCCAAAATGATTCAAGCTCATAATATGTTAGTTTTCCCTAGAGCTTTTCAAGTAGGAGAACTTTTTTTAGTTCTAAGGAAACCAATTGTTGCCCGTCGCAAGATGGGAGGCAAGTTTGAACCCACTTGGGAAGGCCCTTTTTCCATAAAGAAGGCCTACCAAGGAGGATCTTACCAGCTCATAAATCATAAGGGAGAGTGCCTGATGCTTCCAATCAATGAGCTCTACATAAAAAATATTATCTATAGACTTTGTTTCAAAATAATTATCAATGAAATTTTTCATTTTAAATTCCATCTGTTCAATGTTGAAAAACATCTTTGTTTGTCAATCCACCATGATGTGTTTAGGGTAGGTGTAAGGAACCCGAGTGACATCCTGTCCTTTACCAACACAACACAACATAAACTACACACAACCACATAAAATGAACATAGATATTTTATCTCCGGCTACTTCGAGTTGGCATAACGCCCCCAGCGGCACTCACTCAGTAGCTACTCTAGGTCGGGCTAACTTGCTACCCTACTAGTGTGTCACCCTAGTGGTTCCTTTTTAGAAGGATGTAAGTCTACACACTTTCTTCTTGACTTGACCATTACAAACTGACAAGCGCCTTGCTAGTTTGGTAAACCTTACTACATGGTCGGTAAGCTACCTCATGCTGACTTTATTTAAGAAGATGTAAGTCTATACACTTCCTTCTTGAGCTAGCCATCATGAACTAACTGGTTCGAGTATATTTGAGGTTTAGGATAAGTCCTCCAGTGGATCTTTTCCTTTTGACTACTTTAAGTTTGGGTCTAGTCCTTCCCACTTAGTAATTTCCCTAGGTCGGATAGCATCTGTCCCGCCAATGATAGACTATCCTGATGAACATTTTCGTCTGTGAAGATGTAAGTCTAGAAGCCTTCTTCTTAGATTGATTTCCACACACTAACGAGCACCTTAGGTTGGTTGGTCCTCACTACATTAATAGGGACCCACCCGGTGGATACACTACTCATGGAAGATGTAAGTCTACGTGCCTTCTCCTTGAGTTAGCCATCATATAGCTATAGGATTTTTTTTACAAGGTCCAACATAACATCCCTAATGACACCTCCCCTATGGGCACTCTCTTTGGATCACATTCTTTGTGACCCCATCTAGACACTACCCAAGTTACTCTTAGATTGGACAATCCCCCTTTCTTAGTAGTCACCCTTGTGTTGGAGAATCCGTCTTGCAGATACGCAGATTCTCCTTTGGTCCAGTAAGTCTAAAATAGTACAAGACTGATATAAGCCCCTTCTCAATGTGGTCCCTCGCACACCAATAGGATCTACACAAAAATATAAATAATATATATATATATATATATATATATATATATATATATATATATATATATATATATATATATATATATATATATATATATATATATATATATATATATATATATATATTTGCTTATGGATTAGGAGGACACCCCCAACGGTACCTTTTTCGAAACAGGAATCCTATCTTTTGGGCAGTGTGATCAAAACTCTCTATAGGAATCTCCTGACTACTCTTGAGTTACGATAAGTCCCCAGTGGCACTCTCTTAGTAGTCTCCCTTAGGTTGGGTTTGACTTATTGTGCCACCGATAGGTCACCCCGGTGGTCATCCTTGCTTTGTAAGATGTAAGTCTACTATGCATTATTTCCAGCATGACCGTTGCACATCGACGGGCAGCCCTAGGTTGGGTTTGATTTGTTGTGCTACCAGTAGAACACCCCAGTGATTGCTCCTCGCTTTAGGAGATGTAAGTTTACACGCTTTCTTCTCAGTACAATCGTTGCACACCGAAAGGCACCCCTTAGGTTGGCTAGCTTTATCCCACGATTGGTAAACTATCCCTTTAGATTTGTAAATCTAAGATAGGCCAAGGCTGATATAGCCCCTTCTTAGTGGATCCATCGCACACCGACATAGTCCATAAAATAAATCCACCTTATCCCTAGCAAATCCAAGCTTATATTTCCAGTAGATATGCCCTCAACCTCAAATCACATTAAACCCCAAATCATAGCCTCTCCCCAATGGAGCCCCAAATCATAATCAAGAAAATCAAATCAAATTCTCATCCCTAGTGGATGCCTGTGGTATTTATTTTTAGAATGTGTATATGGGGTACTACATAGATCTGAGGGTGTACTTATTGAAGTGATCAAGTATGGCATTAAGGAATGGTGCACTATCTCAAAAATAGAAATCACTACCCTATAATGGACCTAATCACCTAATAAGGACTCCTAAGGCATTATGGGTCTTCGAATGTATCAAAAAATTTTCCTCTACTTTACATGGATGAATAAAGTAGGATTTATATTAAACTGAGTTCTAAAGTTTTCTATGGAGGCAAGCCCCCATATTTAATTACATCTTAAGGAAGGTGAATTCCTTAAGAATATTCTCGATTAAAGTCAACAATTATTTTCTCCAAAGATTTTAAAGATAGGACCATCAATAAATTTGCTATAATTGGAAAATCAATCGAGATGGATCAAAAGGAGAGACTTATTATCAAAGTCAAAGGAGATGAGTAGGGAATGCTCATGATACTAGGAAACCTAGTGAGCATTCCAATCTACCATATTGTTGAGCTTTATATGTTTGAAATTAATGGGAATTATTTATTTGAGTTGAAATTTTATTAGAAAGCTAAGCCTTAGATTATGAAAATGCTTGAGTGGTGAAGATTTATACTTGTAGCTCAAAGGAAACAGCCACCTTAGATCCTAAATTTAGAGAGCTTTAACATGGGCTAAAGCATGACCTAAATCTAAGTGAAAATGGGCATAAAGTTTACCTCAATAAGAGAGGGTAAACCACCCTACTGCTAGACTTGTAATCACTTGGAGTGGAAGCTAGCTAACTCCCCCTACACTTTAAAATCATGTAAGTAAGTCATATGATTTTGCAAGATAGTTGTGTTGTTATTATTTAGAAAAAAACTAAAGTCCTTAAACCCACTCCCTAAGAGACTAGAACATGAGTGGAATGAGCAATGACTTAGTCTAATGCAAATATTATCAAATTTTATTTAAATTTGACACTTCATTTTGATGAAGGACAAAGGATTTCTTATACCTAAATGCATGTTGAAATTAATTATGGTCTATTTCAGAGAGAAAGAGGTGTTTTTCACCATAGATGAGACCCTCAAAGGTCAAGTCTTTCCCTATCATGCAAGGATGGAAACCCTCTCTTTGCAAGAGTAAAGCAATATGAATGCATGATATTAGACATGCAACATTCAACTAAAGGGTTGCTAAATGTTTTAATTATCTTGATTTAATATCCAAGCTTTATATGAGGAAGTGAGTTATTTAAAACTTTAGTTATGAGTTGTAGTTGGGGTAGAAAAATTAATTTCTTTCCAAAGAGCCTAATCGAATCCAAGCCACACATTAAATTATCATTCATAAGGAAACTAGAAAGAGGTATGTCATTTCTATTGCACAATTTAAACATAACATCTGGTATTTTATAAATCCAACATAAAAGAATAAAAAGCCAGTGTGGTTGGGTAATGTCGTACAACCCAAAAAGAGAAAATTGGTAGTCGAGCTCTACCATTATAAAATTGATATATGAAAGAATAATTATAATTTACAAATGAATAAATAGTATGGGAGTCTTCTTATCTCCATTCTTCATATCTCATTCATTTCTTCGTTTGGTTGTACTTGCTTCAAAGGCATCACAGGGCCTCCCAGGAGAAAGCCTTTTAACCATTACTAATCCTAATCCCCCATCACACTACTCCTAGTTCCTAATGCAAAATTACATTAAAAATAGGAAAAATAAATCTAACTACACTTGCAAAATAAGTGTTAGCTAAATGCACCATACAACCCAAGCAGTTATATGAGCACATGGGTGACCAAGTCCACCTGTCCTATTTTGGATTATGCTTAGGGGTTAATCAACCTACAAAAGAGAGAATTTATATTTATTTTTAAGCAACCATTAAGCACAATCTCCTATAGAAAATATCATTAGGCTAATCATGGCCTACCATCCAGTCTACAAAGCATACACCCTAACATCCAGTATAAAATAATTCATTACAAAACCAAACATACATCATACCATGCATCACCCTGACATAAGGCTAGAAATGGTGATTTAGTCTAAAGTGTATGTATTAAGGCTTGTGTGGTATACCTTAACTAGGCATTGTTATGATTTTCTAAGTATAAAAGATTTAATAATAAGAGATGGTTTCACTTTAAGTGGTTTAATTGATTTGCAAGTTTTACTTAATGTTTTCTTTTGTTTCATTTGTCTTACACTTAATAACTAAGTGTTATAAAGAGAAGAAAAGAGTTGATTACTTTCTTTTATCCCTACCTTAAGTCACTTCTAAAGTAAAATAATTAATTAATTCTATTTAGTGAATAGTTTATTATATGTTTTAAATTAATCCTAAATTTAGGTTTACTTTAAATACTCTCATTCAATAAGAAAGAAATGTTAAGATTAATTGGAATTAATTACTATCACATGATACATGTACATTCATTTCTTTCCATCACATGTAGCATGCATTTGATTAAATCCTAAGCATACATATATATGCAATATGTTTTTAGCACACTTAAATGATGGATGCAAGCATATGCATTTGGAATTTAGATGTTTCATTTGATTGAATCATTTCTATCATATTAACTTAAAGCTCTATCTAAATTTTTATATAAAAATACATAGGAATGAAATTAAATAGGTATGTGGCATTAATAAATTAGGGAAGTTAGGTAATCAAATGACCTCCTTAGAGCTAACTAAAGTCTCGTATTCTTGGATGTCCAAACTATATACCTATTATATTCAAACATATGTAAATTCATACACACGAGCATAGGAAAGAAGGCTTTAGACCATATGCTCAATCAATTCAATCACTTGAACAAATATGAATGCATGTCTTTCTTAATAGAAAAAAGGGGATCTTCATTCATTAGCTAAATGCACACATAAGTGTATAAAAGTTTTAAGTGGATACTTCACCATTATTAAACTAGGGGAGTGAGGTAAGGACCTCTTTGGGGCTACATAAAGCTATGTGTCCCTAGAATGTCCAGATTAGATATACCCGTAACTCTTAAATACACATGAATGTACAAGTAACTAAAAGAATGGAATACCATGCCAAAGTTATATATTTCAAATATTTATGCATATGGAATAAAGTGTTATCTAAATTCTAATATTGAACCAGGCAAGTCAGGTAATCAAATGACCTCGTTGGGGCTAATTAAAGTCTCGTATTCCTAGGATGCCCAAGCTATATATCCATTAACATTCTTACTTACATAAATCAATGCATGAATGAAAGAAAAGAAACTTCACTTCATACATTTAAGCTATAATCCCATACATCTCTTATGTATCTATAACTAGCATGCATAACATATATTTGTATTTAGTAATGATAATAGCCACACATATATTAATTTAAATCAACACATGCAAGCTTGACATAAAGGAAATCATTTGATTTAATTGATTTTGCAAGAGATGGATGCATGAATCAAGTGATACGCAACATTTAATATGATTAAAAAGAAATAAAGAGACATAAACATATAATTTCATTCAATCAAATTAATTCCTGAGGACAATCCTACAAAATAAGCTTATTTAAAAAAACCAAAGTTTCTCAATGTCATTTTTAATTTCATGTTTGATTGATTTAAGAGATGTGAGAAGAGGCTAGTAGTAGTAATCCCATTCCTCATGTGTGTATTAATTTAATTTAATGAGAAGCAATTAGATTGATTTTATGGATTAATTAAGTAAAGCTATGAACTAAATCAATTAATTAAACCCTTACCTATGTTACCTTAAGGTAATTAATCAAATTATTATGAGTCAATACAATATGCAAATGAATTGGAAAGTAAATAGCAATGCTCCTATGAAATGAATGGGGCTTAATGCAATTAGCTCATAATCATTAATTAATTAAGCTTAAGGAACTAACTTAATTAATTTTATGGTTTTTCCACACATGTGAGCTAACCATAATTTCATTAAACCTCTTTAGGTTATTGAATACATAAAGGTCTACTCATGGATAAATTAAGGGAAATTAGATGTAATTACCCTTTTAATTAGGTTAATCAAGTCATTAATCCATTTCTCTTTACTTAATATTTTGGTTAAGAAAAGAGCAGGAAACTTAGGGGAAAGATTAGGAGGGAGGCCCCAATCCAATTCCCTAAGCCTCCTTACTGTCAAACAATGATTAAGGGGTTCAACTTGTTAATTAATTTCTATTCACATGCTTAATTATCACTTAATTAACCTAACAAGATAATTAGGCCTTAAGAAATCAATTTCTCTAAATTAATCAACTAATAAATTTCAAGAAAAATAGGGGAGGTAGAGATCATCACCCTAAACATTTTCAAAAAGTTTGAAATTGATTGATTGATTAATTAGGGAGTAATTAGGCTAATTAAAATTTTAATTAAACTTTAATTAAGCTAAAATTTTTAATTCAAAATTAATTACGGATAATTTTAATTGATTCTCCTCTAAAATACTTTTAAAATGAACCATTATTTATATTTTTTAGATTTTTTAGAATTATTTATGAATTATGAATGTTTCAGCCTTAAAAATACTTTAATTAACCTAATTAAAGCCTTAATCCATGGCCATGTGGCTGTGCGCATGGCACACTTTCCACATGACACTATGGGATTGGCTATTTAAGTAGTCACATCCATGCACTGAGTGAGCTAGCGGTGAACACGGTATTGATCTCCAATGTCCGATCTCATATTGGATGGTGTAGATCAAACCTGCAGCATAAAGGGAGAAAATAGATGGATCTAGCATGATCTGATCAAATTCATCTGTTCCAATAATGTGAAATGGACGACCCGTGATCCTCCTTCCTGCAAGCAATGAATGACAGAGTCTGTCTGCCATGGATCATTCGATCTGAGCTCAACCGAGCTTGGATTCACTCCAAAATTAACCCACACCTTCACGCAAGGGTTCTACATGGATCCAATAGCTAGGATGGGCTCACATGCGAATTCTCTTCAAAAGCTTCAACAAAAAATTTCTATCTCTACAATTTTGAGAAATTACCTCGCCCGAGCTCAAGATCGACAGTGGGATCAATGGAGGTAGATTCATCTAGTAGATTTGAGGCCATATTAAGCAGCACGCAAGCCAATTCCCCTTGGCTTGCTCGGTGGATCAACTTCTATCACTTTGGAGCTCGGTGGTGATCAAAGTCCCTCCTTCGGTGGATTGGGAGCTTGAGACATGACTTGAGTTGCTTCGATGATGTATGTGGAAGTTGAGTGTAAGAGGAATTGAAGTTTTGTTGAGAAATGAGGAAGTTAGGCTTGGGATTGGAGTGTCCTATTTTGGTTTTGTATAGGGATGAGAAATGCCAAAGGATGGAATCTTGGAATCACTATGGGGATTGCAAGGAGGCTCAAATTCACACTTGGAAGCTCTCACGATCAAATGAATTTCTCATGAATTGAGGTATACCCCTCGGATTGAGGTGGATGGATGGGATTGCTTCCCATTTTTTTGGCCAGCCAACTATCGCCAGAGCATCGAAGTGGTCTTCATCAAGTCCACGTGGCTCATTTGGATTGGGAGAAGCCATAATAGGAGGCTCCAATGTTGATATGGGCTGATCTCTTTCTCTTGATCCTTTGGGTGCTTGGTTTATAAGAGAGGTGAGTTGGCTCACCTCCCTGTTGTCCATGGCAAGTCCAAAGTGGGCTAGGAAGTTTAGGGATGCTCTATTTGGAAGACTGAGGGCTTCCAAGGGGAAAGGAAGAGTGGACTTTGCCATATGAGAAAAGAATCTAATGTGGGAGAGAATCCTTGAAGGATTTGCATTGGACGTAGCTCCAAATGGGTTTGGGCTAATTTTAGGTTGACCCAAGATGGGTTTGGGTAGAGTTTGGTCACCCTCCAATGGGTCATGGGTTGATTTCATGGGTTTTGGCTTCATTTGGTCAAATGGGTTAATATTGGATCATGTTGGATTAGGTTGACCAATTGCTCAAATTGGGTCAAATCAAGGCTTGAGTTAGGTTCAAATGATGATTTGAAGTGTTTTGGTTCTAGTGGTTTCAATCAATTTGGCTTAGGTTTAATTTTGGCTCAATTGTCATATATGTCAAATGGGCTAAGTTGACCAATTTGACCAAATTAACCAAATTGGGTTGGGTTAGGTGATGGTTCATGTTCAATTGGTTAATTGAAAATCTTTGAAGCCATTGGTTTGAAGCAATTTAGATTTAATTTGGATTTTGGCCAATTTAACCCTTTAGTTCCACTGAGCAATTGGTCAATGGGTCAGTTGACCAAATTGGGCACCATACTTTTGGTCAAGTTCAATAAACAATTTAGTATGAACTTGAGCAATTGGTTGCAATCAATTTGGGTTAGATTATGATTTGACCCATTTTGGCTTTTTAGGCTAATTTGGGTCAACTTGGGTCAAATGGCCAATTAGGTTTGGTTTGGCTCAATTGATGGTCAAGTCATGTTCAAACATTGATTATGGGTTGGTATGAATCAATGGTTTCAATCAATTTGGTGTATGATAAGTTTTGGCTAGTTTAGGTTTCATTTGGGCTAAAGGTTGACTTGGTCAATGGACCAAGTTGACTTGGTTTGACAAAATTCAAGGTGATTGACCATCCTAGGGTGATTGTTAATCATGATGTGAGGCTTGGATGGGATTGCTTCAATCTATTTTGGGTTAGATTAAAACTTTGCTCAAAAAGGTCCTTTAGGACACTTTGGGTCAAGTGGACCTAAGTGGGTTAATTGGTTTGGTTTTTGCTTGATTTAACTTTAGTTGAACTTATACATGAGCCTATAATTGAAATTTAAATTTGACTGCAATCAATTTGGAGTCCAATGAATTTTGGCTCATTTGAAGTTTTCAAGTTGAAAAGGCTAACTTGGGCTTGACTTGGGTTTGGTTTGATGATTGTAGGTATCATTTATATTTAGATAGATGATTGAAGTAATGATTGATTTAAGAGAAAATTCATTGATTTTGGCTTTATTTGAATAGGAAGTCCAAGCCAAGTCCTGGCTAAAAGGCTTAAATTGGGTTTTGCTTGATTTTAGATTTGGTTTGGCTATTTGAATATATATTTAATTTATATTTGAGAATATAAATGAAGATATTAATGATTTATGAGAAAATCACTTGAGTTTAGAGTGATTTGGAAGCAAATTTGACTAAGCTCATGGAGGTAGGTTAAAAGGGCTAAGAAGAAAATCAATTAAGTTTGATTTATTTTTGGTCATTGAGGCAGTGGGTTTACTTATTTATGAATATAAATGAAGGAATAATTGATTTATAAAGAAACCAGTTAATTTTGGGTTGATTTGGGATAAGATTTGGTTAAGCTTATGGAGGTAGGTCCATATGGCTTAAGAAGGGTCTTGGCTTGGTTTTGATTTAGTTTGATTTGGTCTTGGTCATTTTATTATGGATTTCATTTATATTTGTAAATATATATGATGAAATATTTTATTTGTAAAGAAATCAATCAAGTTTGGGATAAGTTAGGTGGAGATTTGGCAAAGCTTATAAGAATGGGTCATATGTCTTATGAAGGAATTTTGGAACTTGGATTTGATTTTGGGATTGAATTATTTGAAGTTGGATTTGAATTGGATTTGATAGTTTGATTGAAGGATTGAATTGATATTTAAGAAAATCAAATAAATTGGGATTGATTTCAATTTGGTTACGGCCAAGTCCATAAGATGAAATCAAAGGGGTTAGAAAGTGTTTTGAGTTCAATAATAAGGTTCATGGAGAAGTTTGATCTTGAATTTGATCATGGGATTAATTATGAGTCTTGGAAATTTGGTTTAAATTTGGCATGAATTTGAGATTTGGTTTGAGAAAGAAAGCATGGATTGGGTTTAGGCTATAGGGTAGACAAATCTCGCTAAGTCTCTAAGGCATGACCTATCTTCTAGCTAACCCTTTTAAGTCTCTAGGCTTAGGTTAAGTGTTCACCTAATAACTAGAAGTGTCCTAAAACTAAGGAGCTCTTAGTGTCTATAAGAGTCCTAGATCTATAATGAGAAAGTTGAGAACTCACTATAAAAGTGAGGTTAACAAAAGGACCCTCAATAGGTGTGGTTTAATTGACAAGGCACACCACACGTATTGGCATTGAACGAGAAGATAAATAATGTCTATTGGATTGAAAGTACCAATGAGAACTACACTTAAACCTGAGATGTAGATAGAATCATGATCTTAGTGCAATACAACTCAACTTATTCCAAGGGCATAAGAAATCAAAGAAGATTTGGTTGGAATTTCATGTCAGGGATATGGATGAAGATCCCCTAAGGGATCACACATGCGTTTGAACATGGCATGTGAGAGATTTATGCCATGAGCATAAAATGAGGAATCAGCTGGGGATTGAGTATATGAACCTTCCACTAGGGAAGCAAGTTCAAGCTATCCACTAGGGATAGGAGTTGGTTAAATTTGTTGAATTTAGGTTTTGATCTAGGCTCGACTAAAGGGACTGAATCGATTTGTGCTTCGCTGGGGAAGAATTTCAATTTGATTTAATTGGTGGGCATCCACTAGAGAATCAAAATTTGATTTGATCTAATATGGGGCTCCACTAGGTAGAGGTATGATTTGGTTTAATGTGAAATTGAGAGTATTTCTACTGGAGATATGAGCTCGGATCTGCTGGGGGATCAGGTGGATTTGATTTATGGATTTCTTTAGTTTGTTTGGGGAAGTATTTATTGGGGATACGAATGGATTTGATATAAGGACCCTATTGGTGTGTGATGGATCTACTAAGAAGGGGATATATTAGTCTTAGCCTATCTCAGATTTATAAATCTAAAGGGAAAGTCTACCAGTCACAAGGTAGGGCTAACCAACCTAAGGATGGCTACTGAGAGAGTACCGCTAGGGGCTTACTTCAACTCAAAAATAGTCAAAAATATCATTTTAGTTTAAATGGATCATGTCGATGTGCGATGGATTCACAAAGAGTGGGATATGTCAGCCTTCGCTTATCTTAGATTTACAAATCCAAAGGGATAGTCTATCGGCTATGATGTAGAGCTAACTAACCTAAGGGATGTTTTTTGGTGTGTAATGACTATGCTAGGAAGAAAGCATGTAGACTTACATCTTCGAAGCAGGAGCAACAACAAATGGAGCGGTAATAAATATCCTATCCTCTTCCCCCGATGTGCAACGGTCAGCTGATAATCAGAGGACTATGTCTTCCAAACCAAGGATGACTATCAGGTTGACCCGTGGTGACACAACAAGTCAAACCCGACCTAAGGGATACTGAGGAAATGCCGCTGTAGACTTATATCAACTTAAGAGTAGTTAGGTTCTTACCAGTGGAGTTTTGTCACACTATCCCAAAGATAGATGTCGTTTGGGAAAAAGCTCTCCTAATTCATATATATATATATATATATATATATATATATATATATATATATATATATATATATATATATATATATATATATATATATATATATATATATATATATATATATATATATATATATATATATATATATTGTTTATATATTTTACATGTAAATAGGACCAGACTACATTGACAAGGGGCTTATATCAGCCTAGTCCTATCTCAGACTTATTAGACTAAGGGAGAATCTGCATATCCGTAAGATAAGTTCTCCAACCACAGGGGTGGCTACTAGGAAAGGGGGATTGTCCAATCCAAGAGTAACCTGGGTAGTGTCTAAATGGGGTTGCTAAGGATGTGATCCAAATAGAGTTCCCACAGGGGAGGTGCCACTAGGGGTTTTATCCTGGACCCTATAAAAGAAAGCCTATAGGTATACGATGGCCAAATCTAGGAGAAAGCTTATAAACTTACATCTGCCATGAGTGGTGTATTCACCAGGTGAGTCAAAATCAGCATAGCGAGAACTAACCAACCTAAGGTTTCCATTGGTGTGTGATGATCAATCTGAGAAGGAGGATTGTAGACTTACATCTTCATAGATGGAAATGATAATCGGGATAGTCTATGGTCGGTGGGATAGATGCTATCTGACCTAGGGTGACTACTAAGTGGGGAGTCCCGTATGACAACAAGATCCAGACTTAAAGTACTCAGCAAAAAAGGAGCCACTGGGGGACTTATCTTAAATCTCAAATATACTTGACCCATTCAGTGCATGATGGCTTGCTTAATAAGAAAGTAACACAGAATTACATCCTCTTAAGCAAAGTTAACATGAGGTAGTTTACCGGCCATGAAGTAAGGCCTACCAAACTAATAAGGTGCTCATTGGTTTACAATGGTCAAGTCAAGGAGAAAGTGTGTAGACTTACATCCTCCTAACAAGGAACTACTAGGGTGACACACTAGTAGGGTAGCAAGTCAGCCCGACCTAGAACAGCTAATGAGTGTGTGCCACAAGGGGCTTTATCCCACATCAAAGTAGCCCAAGATAAAAGATATGTGTTTTATTTATATGTGATTGTGTGTAGTTTGTATTGGTGTTGTGTTGATAAAGGATAGGGCGCTGCTTGGGTTTCTTATTCCTACCCTAAACATATCATGGAGGACTCACAAACAAAGATGTTTCTCAACATAGAAGAGATGAAATTTGAGATGAAGAAAAGTTTTATTGATAATTATTTTCAAACAAGACTCATGGATAATATTTCTTTAGGTAGAGCCCGTTGATTGGCAGCATTGGGCACTCTCCCTTTCAATTTATAAGCTGGTAAGATCCTCCTTGGTATGCCTTCTCTATGGTAAAAGGGCCTTCCCAAGTGGGTTCAAACTTACCTCCCATCTTTCGATGGGCAACAATTGGTTATGGAGTTCTGTATGTGGTGCAGTAAGCCCACAAGGCTTTAACCAATTGCTCATGCCACTGTCGCTTGTTGTCATCGAGTTTCTTCTTTAATATTCGGATGGGAGTTTTATTGAAGGCTTCTGCCAAGCCATTTTCCCTCGAGTAATAGATGGTAGAATATCTTTAATCTATGTTGTGCCTCTAGGCAAAGAAATTGATTTTGGTTCTCTTGAATGCAACACCATTATCGAATATAATTCATTGAGGCACCCTGAACTTATGTACGATATGGTTCTTGATAAATCGAAGCACATGCTGAGCTGTGATCTCTTTGAGTGGGATTTCCTCCGCCCACTTGGAAAAGTAGTCGGTGGTAGAATGTTGGGTAGTTGGTGTAAGACCACACTATGTACTTGACATTTGTGGCATCTCCTAGCTACATCCATGCAGTCTATGATCATCGAAGGCTAATAGTATCCTAGTCTCTTGATCTTGGCTTTAATCTTTGAACTGGATTGATGAGCTCTGCATAAACTTGAGTGTACCTTGGTCACGATCTTATGGGCCACATATGATCAAAAAACTATCAGCATAAGGTGCCATCTACGAGAGCATAGGAAAGGGCTCTTTCCTTCACCTGATGTGCTAATGAGTTCTCTTGAAGTAGTTTGCCTATATTTAGATAATCCATAAATTTTTTTCCTCCAATCTATCTCATCGTACTTTTTAGCAACGACAACCTCCCCTTTGAGAGAAACTCTCTCGATGAGTTCAACGTTAATAATGGATAAGACTTATCTATTATGGACCCTTATTGGTATGGAGTCATCTTCCAGACATGCCAACTCTTTGGCAAGCTTTCTAATGCATCTGCTACTGTATTTTCACCTCAAGCAATCTTGTAATGGTAGCCTCTGGGATTTGGGCAAACAACTCCATAGTGTACTTGTGGTAGTGATGAAGCTTAGGCTTTAGAACTTATAAGACCCAGGGATTTTGTTGATGACTAGCTGAGAATCCTTGAAGATGTTGATATCCTAGATGCATAGCATAATGACTAACTCTAGATCAGCAATCAGAGCCTCATATTTAACTTCGTTGTTGGTGCATGAATTGGACAGATGATATGAGAATCTCATCACATTGTGGTTCAGTGTTAGGAGAACTATTCCTACCGCTGCCTTCCCTAGAAGAGTAGATCGTGGCTCTTCTCTCTTTTGTAAGGAAGCCACACCATCAAAATACATCTCCCAGTGGTGAATGCTAGTTTCCCTTAAGTTCATGATCGATCTCGTGGAATCAAGAATGTACTACTACCTCTAGGATTTGGGCAAACAACTCCATAGTGTACTTGTGGTAGTGATGAAGCTTAGGCTTTAGAACTTATAAGACCCAAGGATTTTGTTGATGACTAGCTGAGAATCCTTGAAGATGTTGATATCCTAGATGCATAACATAATAACTAACTCTAGATCAGCAATCAGAGCCTCATATTTAACTTCGTTGTTGGTGCATGAATTGGACAGATGATATGAGAATCTCATCACATTGTGGTTCGGTTAGAGAACTATTCTACGCCTTCCTCGGAAGAGTAGATTGTGGCTCTTCTCTCTTTTGTAAGGAAGCCACACCATCAAAATACATCTCCCAGTGGTGAATGCTAGTTTCCCTTAAGTTCATGATCTGATCATCAGGGAAGTCAGCAGGAAGTGGGTGTGCTACTAAGAAATCCACTAGTGCTTATCCTTTCACCACACAGAGTATGAAAGTGATATCAAACTATGACAAAATCATAGACCAATGCACCAAGCATCCGGTAACGTCAGCTGTGCCATGAGATATTGCAAAGCATTGATCATATAGATCAAGTTCACCTTATAGGAAAACATGTAATGTTGTATCTTTTTTAAAGCTAAGCAGTGCTTTTCAATAGGTGGATAGTTTGCCTCAGTAGGGATTAGATGATGATTGAGATAGTAGAGTATATTCTCTTTCCCTTCATCATTGGTTTGGGCCAAGAAAACACAAAGGGAGATGTCTAATGCAATAATGTATAGGATGAGTGGCTTGCCCTGGATAGGGGCTACTAGAACTGGCAACATGATCAGGTAGTGCTTGATGTCTTCGAAGGCATGTTAGCACTTATCATCCCACTTGAACTTGGTGTCCTTTTTGATAAGCACTAAAAATTGTTGCATCTTCTTGAAAAGTTGGAAATGAAGCATCTTAGATATGCTAACCGCCCTTGGAATGATCTGAGTTGAGTTACACTTTTAGGGGGTGAAATTTCTAATATCGCCTTGATCTTCTCTGAATCGATTTCAATTCCAGTGTGTCAAACAACTAACCAAAAGAATTTCCCCGAAGCTATTCTGAATGCACACTTCAGGTAATTCATTTTAAGGTTAAATTATCTTAACTGTTCGAAAACTACTCTCAAGTCAAAGAGATGGTCTTCCTTTTCTTTACTTTTGACTATAATATCATTGACGTAACATTTGACTTGATGATAAATGAGCTCATCGAAGATCTGAGTCATGACCCGCTGGTAGGTAGCACCGATATTTTTAAGTCCAAAAGGCATGACCCTATAGCAAAAGGTTTCGATCAGGGTTCAAAAAATATTATTTCTTTCATCCTTGAGGGCCATCTTTATTTGATTATATCTAGATGAACCATATATGAAATAGAAGACTGCATGAGATGAGGTAACTCCCACCATCAGTTTTGGGATTGGTAGTGGAAATTTATCTTTTGGACAAGCCTTATTTAGATCCCTAAAATTGACAGAGATGTGAATTTGTTCATTCTTTTTCTTAACTGGGATGACACTCGCCAAGCAGGTAGGGTATTTGTCTTCCCTGATAAAGGCAACATCGATCAGTTTCTTAATTTCAAAAATGACATACTGTTCAATGTCTAATTGCATGCATCTAGGAGCTTGCTCCATAAGGTTAGCACTATGCTCTATTACTAGTTTGTGGACTGCTACATTGGGAGATAAATCGAGAATCTCTTTGTAACTCTATGTAAAGTAGTCCTTAAACTGAGTCAATAGCCTAACTAATTCATTAGTTTCAGTTTGGTTCAACAAAGAACTGATATATGTCGGACATGGATTGTCTTCAATTTCTAAGGTGATTTCTCTGAGCACATTGATGGTTGATCTGATCTCTTCTTTGAACTCTGGTAGTGCATCTTTGACTTCAAAGTCATTTGGATCATTTGAATTTCTAAACACTCCTCCTCATATGAGTTAGCATAATTTGAAAAGAACTTATCAGATTCTAAATGATTGGTGATGACTAGGCAATAATCTTCATCATCGAATGGACCCACTATATCGAATCCTAGTCCTAGTCTTGATTGAGGATGTCTGCTTTGGTTGTCTCATAACCTTTCAAAGTAGTTTGACCTATGTTTAGACCAAGTATGTGGGATTAATCTCTTCTTTTCTAGATTAAGAATACAAGGTGAATACTAATCAAAAGGTAGTTGTATTAAATCTATATATAAATCATCCTCAAGTTATACATGAACTTCCCAACTTGAGGATGATGCTCCTAAAAAGAATCTCTGAGTGTTCCTATTTGTGGATGACTTAGGGGCTTCTTTAACTACCAAACCTTCAACTTTTTATGAAAAAAGTGGGGTTAGAGCTAAGGTTCCCAACTGATGCTTAACTATTTCATATGTAGACTTGGATACATTAATGCTTTGCTTTGGAGCCCAATTTTCATCACTATCCTGCTCAAGTGTCACCTCAAAAGGGATTTGTTGTTGAGAAGAGCTGGCTGGTGTGCTAACCACATAAGACTCATCCTCTAAACTATATTCTTAGTCTATGTGGATAGCAGGTGTACTCCTGGTGGTTGGGACATACCTCCTATTGGGTGGCCAATAAGGAGGCTTCACACCTTGGGGCTACCTCTAAACTATCCTCTATCTCTACTTGGTGGTGGTCAGGTCATCCTACTCATATGTTCAAATAGGGTAATGAACTGTGGGTGAAATTTAATGTCAGGCTCTATATCTTCCCCTGAGTCCATGTCTCGCTCTCTTTTATTTTCTTTTTCTTTTTTCTTTTTTCTTTTCTTTTTATATTTCTTTTTTTTTCTTTTCTTTATTTTTTCCCTCATGGGGATCTTGAGTAGATTCACGAGAATGGACTTATTGATTTTGGGGGAGAAAAATAGGTTGCATCCTTATATATCCCAACCTCATGAACTGTGAAGGGTTTAAGATCTCCTTTGACATAGTACTTAATCCCACCTCTCATGAACTTCATGCACTGATGTAAAGAGGATGGAACTCTATTGTTTTTATGTATCCACGGTCTTCTAAGAAAAGAATCAAAAGATGTATCCTAGTCTATGATATGAAACTTGTCATTATTCTTCCAATCATCTATCTATAATGGAAACACTATGGAGCCTAAGGCCTTCTCGCCTTATTCATTGAATCCTCTCAATGTCATCCTCTCTTTTTGAAGTTTGGAGATGTCAATCCTCAAGTAGGCAAGAGTTCTTAGACTTATAATATTTATTGATGCACCTTGGTTAACTAGAACTCTTGATAACTATATCTGCCAACATCCACTGTAATATAAAGAGGGAGATTGTGTTTGGTTGTCTATAAAAGCAAGTCTTCATTACTGAATGTAACTCATAAGATGTCTTTTGAGCTATGTGCCTCATCTTCAGTAGTGGTCAGCTGAGCTAAGCATATCTCTAGTTGAAGAAGAGCCTTGATTAGAGACTCCATCATCTCTTTAGATAAGACAAGAGCGTCATATATGCTTAACTTAGCTGGAAACTTTCTAAGATGTGCTAAGACATTGTAATCAACTTTGACTTGGTCGTACACAAGCATATCTATAGGTGAAGCATCATGTGGAGGGGTTATCTGCTCACTAGAACCAATGACTTATTTACCCTTATCCTGAGGTGCTACCCTAGGAGGTAGAACTTTTCCACTGTGTAGATTGACTTCAGTGACTCCTTGAAATGATGAACTTGTGAAAAGTTCTACCTTATTATATGGTATACTCACAGTTTCTCCTATGGGATCCTCAGAGTCAATCTCAAGAGGTGAACTCGATTGATTCAGAAAAAGAAAGTCCAATTCTGAATCAGAAGAGAGGGGATCGGAATGATTAGAGCTATTATTATTTTCTAGACTTAGTGAGTTTTCAAAAGGAATAAAATCTAGAGTATCAAAAGTGGACAAGATGTAAGTAAAAGCTTTCTTTATTGATTTATTTTTGGGTGGAGGTACATGATGGAAATCTAACAAAGTAAGCAGGTTAAGGGATTTAATGCCCTTGTCCACTACTATAATGCTCCTACCTATTGAAGATGAGCTAGTAGAGGAAGAAGTAGTAGCTCCAACTATGGATGGAGTGCTAGACTCAGATGGTGGTTTTGCTACTAGACTATCTCGAGCAAGTAGGGTGAGCTGCTGCTGCTGGGCTGTCACATTCTTCAAGTTGCCTTTGGCAACTTGCAAACCTTCCTTGATGTTGGAGGTTTGAGCTACCTCAAGCACCTATAAAGAGAGTTTCTAAATCTTAGAAATCACTTTTTTAGAGGTTCAGGATAAGGCAATATCCCAACCTTCTTTTGTCTTAAGAGGATCACAAGTATCCTTAAGAATTACCTTAATAGAATTGGATGGTTGTCCTAATAAGTATTTCTTAGGGATAACTACAGGCCTGACTTGGGGATAACTACAACTATCCCTGGCTTTTCTGAAACACCTTCTGTGGCTTGGGCTGAGATGATTGGTCTAGAAAGGGAATCAATTTAGCTTCCTCTTGCAGGCTAATTGCCTTATTGATTAGTTTCTCAAATGTCATGATGGTAAAGCCTTTAAGCATGAAGGTGATCAGGCCATGGATATTATTAAGAAGAATTTCAATAGTGTGCTGTCCGGATAGCTATGACTCATATTTCATGCTCAGGTTATGCCACATGAGAATAAAATCAACAAAAAAATCATTGGAAACTTGTTTCGCTATAATAAGATCGCCTACAGTCACTCTTTGCTGAGCTCCAGCAAACCTCTTGATGAAGAGGTGCTCCAACTCAGCAAAGGTCCTAACCAAACTATTGGGCAGTTCGACATATCAATCAAATACAACCTCTGATAGGCTGCTGATAAAGAGTCTGAACAAGAGTGTGTCACTGCCACTAGTGTTGCAATAGTTGGCTCTAAAATGTGTAATATGCTGATGCGAGTTCCCACTACCATCAAAGATCTTAAAAAAAGGTGGCACAAAACCCTTGGGGCATCGAACTACTTCGAATTCCTTCGGGTATGGTCTACTCTTTGGATTGAATGAGCTCCCCTTGGCTTGTACCATCATTTCCCTCACCTACTGCTCTACCATATGTTTGATATCATTTTCATGCATGGAGGTACAATCTGTGACATTCTTATGCAAGCTACCAACATCGTCCTCTACAGGAGTGCACCTAGGATGGTCTAAAATATGCACCAACTCTTGTGTGTCAGCTACCATAAGAGAAGGCTGTGAAATAGGGGCTGAGGTCTAAAATGCTAAAACCACTGCCATCAACTCCTCTAGTTTCTTCTCCATCATGTCAATGTGATAATCCTTCTATCTATGCTGGTGTAGGAGGTGTTGAGTCAAGTGAGAAGTGTCACCTTCCTCAAGAACAACACCTTCCTGACTAAGCTGATCTTACTGTAAAGATCCCCGTGTGTCAACCATGCGGACCTCAGCTGTGTCATTCAACATGTAATCCTAGTCAGGATCGAAGTTGACTGTATCCTCCTTCTAATCTGAATGGTCACTCCCAAGAATTCACCTTTTCTTAATAAAGTAGTCCACTAATATGCCATCTATCGATCGGTCTACTATGCCTGGCTAGACGGACAGGAACACTCACTGAATATTGTCCGTAGGACTGTGCTTATCTGTGTTAATGCACCGGACGTTGCCTACTATCAAGACTTCCTCACTAGGAGGATCAATTGTCATGGGGACTATGTCTATGTCCCCTCCCCTCTCTATCTTTGTCTACTGTGGAGGTGGTGCGACGATGATGCTCTTAGGTCGCCACTCTTTCCTAACCACAGCTGAGGTAAGAGATCAAGCAAGGGAGCTTGATCTCACCTAAACAAGTGGAATGGATGGAGTGGGATCCTTGGGTCATAGCTGGATCACACGTGGGGATGGTCTCTCCCTGGATGGGGGTGGTAGATGCTATAAGTTGAACGGATGATAGTGGATAGTGAGTGGAGCGGTATGTTGGTAACATCGAATGCCTCTCAACTAGAGATCTCCTCCTGTGTTGGACTATGCTAGTAAGAACAATATTGTCTAAATGATTGGCCCTGACAGGGTGATGATCAGGAAAATCCATCGTAGGTCGCGCCATGCACCTCCGCTGCTCTCTCTTGCCTGGGTTGATACCGTGCCTCCATGGTTTCTCTCCTCGTGGATGACCCACGCCTAGGGTTCATGGACCTCGAGAATGTATCGCACTAGGCGAAGCTCAACCGACCTGACGAAGAATAGTCCTAAGTCTAGCATAAGACCTCCGACGCTCCCTAGCCGGTGTCTCAAAGTGTGCTGGTGGTGGAGGCGATGCAGCGATCCTCCTATAATCCTCCTCACCATCTGAGTCTAAGAGGAGGTGAAACCTACTGTCACTCAAGAGTGGAGAGGTCTCATGAGGAGAACCCTCCTCAACTATGTGGGAAGTAGTTTATATCACTCTCACTGCCCTCTCATGATGCCACTTGACCTATCAATTTTTGTTGTGGTGCTGGGTGTGGGTGAGTAAAGCAAAATGAGAGCTAGAACCTACCTCAAACGTGGAGGAGACTATCTCGGAGGCCAAGATAGTCTTCCCCTTTGGAGTAACCAAAGAGGAGGTAGTAGCTCTCACTAGAACTATGACAGGGGAAACTAACTGAACTTGTGCTGAAGCAATTGACACTAACACTTATAAGGGAGTGGGAACCACGACAACCTTCCTCTTCAAAGAGGGGAGCTCGAAGTCAGATGGCATGTTAAAGCATATAAGGGGCGTCTAACCTGTTATCTCCTCTCTACTAATAATTATGAGGGATGTCCCCTCACAAGAAATCTAGACTCCCTTAAAGCCATGACCAAAAGTAAATCAAATGTGTGGCGCCAGTCTTCGTGAGATTGGCCTGATCCAGGGTCAGATCTACACCAGAAGGGAAGGAGAAAACAAATATGCTAGAAGCCATGATCACTGCATTGACTAAAGGCTAAAAAGACTAACTATACTGAAATCATTGCATTTGTTAAAACATAATTGAGTTAGACCATTGCCTTGGTATTTATCTTCAATCATTGACTTCTAAATTTGATTTGGAATTTCAACCCACACTTAACAAATTTAAGTATGCTAAGTGGGGTTCATTAAATTTTTGGAGAGACTTGGCCATATGATTTTGATTTAAAACTCATACTCAACAAATTTAAACTCATACTCAACAAATTTAAGTATGTTGAGCAGGGTTCAAATATTTGGTGAGACTTTTGGAGACATATATGTGTTGTATGTCTTGTTTGAAAATTTTATTTGGAAAAAATTTACTTAGCAAATTTAGGTATGCTAGAAAGATATTTCATTATATGTTTGAAAAGTTTGTGAGAACATCTTTGTTTGTGAGGATTGGTTATGTGTGTGATATATGTTGATTTTATTTGAAAGTGGGGATCTTACATAACAAATTTGGTATGTAAAGTAAAAGTCAAAGTGTATTGAATATGTGTTGATTTGTTTGAAAATGAGGCTCTTACTTAACAAATTTGATATGCTAAGTAGGAGCCAAGTGTGTTTATGATTTTTGAAAATGAGGCTCTTACTTAACAAATTTGGTATGTTAAATATGAGCCATGTTTGTTTGATTTTTTGAAAATGAGGCTCTTACTCAACAAATTTGGTATGTTAAGTAGGAGCTAAGTGTGATTATGATTTTTTGAAAATGAGGCTCTTACTTAACAAATTTTGTATGTTAAGTAGGAACCAAGTGTGATTATGATTTTTGAAAATGAGGCTCTTACTTAGCAAATTTGGTATATTAACTATGAGTCAAGTGTATTATGATTTTTGAAAATGAGATTCTTACTTAACAAATTTGATATGTTAAGTAAGAGTCAAGTGCATTATGATTTTTGAAAATGAGGCTCTTACATAACAAATTTGATATGCTAAGTAAGAGTTAAGTGTGTTATGAGTTTCTTTCTCTTTTTGGAAAAAGAGGGGAACTCTTTGAAAAATATGGTATGCCAAATAAAGTTCAAAATGTGTTGGGATTTTGAAAGGGGGAAATCTATTTAGCAAATTTAGCTATGTTAAATAGAGTTCAATTTGTTTTTGTGATTTTTGAAAATGGGACCCTCATTTGACAAATTTGGGTATGTCAAATGGAGTCCAAATATGTTTTGATGTTCAAAACTTTGGAAAAGAAAAATTCTATTTAACAAATGCGAGTGTGTTAAATAGAATCCAATTTGTTTTAATTTTCCAAAAGAAAGGGGAACTCTCATTTGATAAGTTTGGGCATGTCAAATAGAGTTCAAATATGTCTTGATTTTATGTATGATTTTTTTGCTTTTGAAAAGGGAAAAACTTCAAATATAGTACATATGAAGTATGCTAAGTGGAGTTTCAATTTTATGTCATGATTTGAAAATAGAATCTTCATTCATTGAATTTAGGTATGTTGAATGGGGATAACTATTTTCAAAAATGTGCTTTTTTAAAAAAAGAGGATGTTTAAAAAAAAATATTTTTATTT
Organism: Cymbidium sinense; assembly: GCA_021442155.1. Lineage (NCBI taxonomy): Eukaryota > Viridiplantae > Streptophyta > Magnoliopsida > Asparagales > Orchidaceae > Cymbidium > Cymbidium sinense. The sequence goes on from CM038216.1 coordinate 54,247,911, forward strand.
TGGAAAGAACCTCTATGTAAAAATTGTGGGAATCATTAAATGAGGTTTGCTTATATGAATTTTATGCTTTTTGAAAATTTCTTGCAAAATCTTTTGTTATGTGAATTTTGAAAATGTGCTTTTAGAAAGTGGCATTTGGCAAAAAGAGTTTATTTTTTAAAATATAAGATGAACCTTGCCTCACGAAGCTAGTATTAAAGAGGTTCTAATTTTTTAGTCATCTCCATTCATTAGTTAATTTTATCTTCCACCTATTGAGGGACCCAATAGAGGTTTCAAGTCCTACATGGAGTGAGGTATTAAAACCTAAGTGATGTTGGCTAGCTTTGCTTAAGGATGAAATAAGCTAAGTGCCAATAGAAAGAAAGATAGTCTTGGACTTATATGAAATATAATTCCACTATCGATGCTTGGAGACAATAATTATCTACTAGAGATGGAGAGAGGAACCACCCCTAGTGGAGTCCCCAGAAAAATCTGTGGTGTTTATTTTTGGTATGTGTATATGGGACACCACATAGATTTGAGGGTGTACTTATTGAAGTGATCAAGTATGACATTAAGGAATGGTGCACTATCTCGAAAGATAAAAATCACCACCCTATAATGAGCCTAATCACATAATAAGGACACCTACACATGGATGAATAAAGTAGGGTTTATATTAAACTGGGTTCTAAAGTTCCCTATGAGGGCAAGCCCCCATAGTTAATTACATCCTAAAGAAGGTAAATTTCTTTGGAATACTCTCAATTAAAGTAGGCAATTATTGTCTCCAAAGATTTCAAAGATAGGACCATCAATAAATTGGCTATATTTGAAAAATCAATCGGGATGGATCAAAAAGAGAGACTTATTAACAAAATCAAAAGAGATGAGTAGGAAATGCTCATGATGCTAGGAAACCTAGTGAGCATTCCAATCTTCCCTATGGTTGAGCTTTATATGTTTGAAATTGAATGAAATTATTTATTTGAGTTGAAATCTTATTAGAAAGCTAGAACTTATAATCCCACAATACAAGATTGTGAAAATGCATAAGAGGTGAGAATTTATACTTGTAGCCTAAAGGAAACAGCCACATCAGATCCTAATTCTAGAGAGCTTTAGAAAGGGCTAAAGCACGACTTAAATCTAAACAAAAATAGGCATAAGGTTTACCTCCATAAGAGAGGGTAAACCACCCGACTGTTGGACTTATAACCGCCTATAGAGGTAGCCAGCTAACTTCTCATATGATTTAAAACTATGTAATGAAGTCATATGATTTTGCAAGATAGTTAGGTTGTTATTATTTATAAAGAAACTAAAGTCATTAAACCTACTCCTTAAGAGACTAAAATATGAGTGGTATGAGAAATTACTTAGTCTATTGCAAATCTTCTCAAATTTTATTTATATTTGACACTTCATTTTGACAAAGGCCATAGGATTTCTTATGCTTAAATGCATGTAGAAATGAGTTATGGGCTAAATCAGAGAGAAAGAAGTGTTTTCTACCACAGAGGAGACCCTCAAAGGTCAAGTCTTACCCTATCGTGCAAGGATGGAAACCCTCTCTTTGCAAGAGTGAAGTAATATAAATTCATGATATTATACATACTACATTCAACTAAGTGGTTGCTAAATCTTTTAATTATCTTAATTTAATTCCTAGGTTTTATATGAGATTGTGAGTTATTTAAAACTTTAGTTATGAGTTGTAGTTGGGGTAGAAAAATTAATTTTTCTCTAAGAGCCTAATCAGATTCATCACACATTAAATTATCATTCAAAAAGAAACTAGAGGCGCATTATTGCATAATTTAACATCAAGCATTTTATAAATTCAATGTAATAAATAGTTGTAGTGTATTCAACAAAAAAAGAAAATGGGTATTTATACAATATTGTATATGAATAATTACAAATTATAAAATGAATAAATTCTTCTTCTTATGTCCATTCTTCAAAAGAATTCTAGGATAAAGCCTTCTAAGCCTAACTTCTCATAAATTTAACCTAATCTTAATAAAATTATATTAAAAATAAGAAAAGTAAGACAGTAAATAAGTGTTAGCTAAACGCAACATACAACCCAAGCAGTTATATGAATAATTTGGACTTAGCACCCTACACATGGGTAACCAAGCCCACATGTCCTCATTTGGAGTATGCTTAGGCATTAAGCAACCTATAAAAGAGAGCATTTATATTTATTTTTAAGCACCCGTTAAGCACAATCTCCTGCAAAAAATATGATTAGGCTAATCACGACCTACCATCTAATTTATGAAGCATACTCCCTAACATCCAGTTTAAAATAATACATCACAAAACCAAACATATATAATATCATGCACCACCCTAACATAAGGCTATAAATGGTGACTTTGTCTAAAGTGTGTGTATTAAGGCTTGTGTGGTATACCTTAACTAAGCTTTGTTATGATTTTCTAAGTATGAAAAGATTTAATTATAAGAGATGGTTTCACTTTAAGTGGTTTAATTGATTTGTAAGTTTTACTTAATATTTTCTTTTGTTCCATTTGGCTTACACTTAACAACTAAGTATTATAAAGAGAAGAAAAGAGAGGATTGCTCTCTTTTATCCCTACCTTAAGTCACGTCTAAAGCAAATTAATTAATCAATTCTCTTTAGTGAATGGCTTATTATATGTTTTAAATTAATCCTAAGTTTAGGTTTACTTTAAATACTCTCATTCAATAAGAAATTCATCTTAAGATTAATTGATATTAATTACTATCACATGACAGATGTACATTCATTTCTTTTTATTACATGTAGCATCCATATGATTAAATCCTAAGCATACCTATATATGTAATATGTTTTTAGCACACTTAAATGATGGATGTAAGCATATGCATTTGGAATTTATATGTTTCATTTGATTGAATCATTTTTATCATATTAACTCAAAGCTCTAACTAAATTCTTATATAAAAATACATAGGAATGAAATTAAATAGGTGTATGTCATTGCTAAATTAGGGAAGTGAGGTAATCAAATGACCTCCTTAGGGCTAACTAAAGCCTCCTATTCCTAGATGTCTAAACTATATACCCATTACATTCAAACATATGTAAATTCATACACATGAACATAAGAAAGAAGACTTTAAACCATATGATCAATCAATTCAATCACTTGAACAAATATGAATGCATGTCTTTCTTAAAAGAAAAAAAATGGATCTTCATTCATTATCTAAATGCACACACAAGTGTATAAAAGTTTTTAAGTGGATACTTCACCATTATTGAACCAGGGGAGTGAGATAAATACCTCATTGGGGCTACTTAAAGTTGCACATCCCTAGAATGTCTAGACTAGATATACCCACTACTCTTAAATACACATGACTGTACAAGTAACTACATGAATGAAAAATCATGCTAAAGTTATATTTTTGAAATATTTATGCATATGGAATAAAGTCTTATCTAAATTCTAGTAATGAAGCATGTCAAAATGAAATTAAATGGAGTACGTGTCATTATTAAACTAGAGAAGTGAGGTAATCAAATGACCTCCTTGGGGCTAACTAAAGCCCTGTATCCCAGGATGTCTAAGTTATATACCCATTAACATTCTTACTTACATAAATTAGTGCATGAATTAAAGAAAAGAAACTACACTTCATACACTTAAGCTATAATCACGTACATCTCCTATGTATTTATAACTAGCATTCATAGCATATATAATCATTCATTTATAAGTTTTGGAAAATAGATTTGGATTTAGTAATGATAATAGCCACACATATATTAATTTAAATCAACACATGCAAGCTTGACATGAAGAAAATCATTTGATTTAATTGATTTTGCAAGAGATGATGCATGAATTAAGTGACACGTAACATTTAATATGATTGGAAAGAAATAAAGAGACATAAGCATATAATTTCATTCAATCCAATTAATTCCTAAGGACAATCCTACTAAATAAGCTTATTTAAAATAAACCAAAATTTCTTAATGTCATTTTTAATTTCAGGCTTGATTGGTTTAAGAGATGTGAGAAGAGGCTGTTAATACTAATCTCATTCCTCATGTATGAGTTAATTTGATTTAATGAGAACCAATTAGAATTATTTTATGGATTAGTTAGGATAAGGTATGAATTAAATCAATTAATTAAACCCTTAACTATTTTACCTTAAGGTAATTAATCAAATGAGTATGAGCCAATACAATATGCAAATGAATTAAATAGTAAATAATAATGCTTCTATGAAATGAAAGGGGGCTAATGTAATTAGCTCACAATCATTAATTAATTAAGCTTAAGGAACTAAAATAATTACTTTTATGGTTTTCCCACACAAGTGAGTTAGCCATAATTTCATTAAACTTCTTTAGGTTATTGAACATGGAAAGCTCTACCCATGGATCAATTAAGGGAAATCAAATGCAATTACCCTTTTAATTAGGCTAATTAAGTCATTAATCCATTTCTCTTTACTTAATGTTTTGGTTAGAAAAGAGGGAGGCCACAATCCACCCCATTGTCAATATGAGTGATTAAGAGGTCCAATTTGTTGATTTATTACTATTCACATGCTTAATTATCACTTAATTATGTTAAAAAGATAATTAGGGCCTAAGTAATCAATTTCCCTAATTAATCAACCAATAAATACCAAGAAAAATAGGAGAGGTAGAGGTCATCCCTCTAAACATTCTCTAAAAGTTTGAAATTGATTGGTTCATTAATTAGGGAGTAATTAGGCTAATTAAATTTTTAATTAAACTCAAATTAAGCTAAAATCACTATTAAAAATTAATTAAGGATAATTTTAAGGGATTCTCCTCTGAAATACCTTTAAAATAAGCCATTATTTATATATTTTACATTTTTCTAGAATTATTTATGAATTATGGAAGTTTCATCCTTAAAAATACATTATTTAACCTAATTAAAGCCTTAATCCCATCGGGGCTGTGTGGTGCGCTAACGTGACACACTTTCCACATGGCACCATGGGATTGGCTATTTAAGTAGTCGCATCCACGCATTGAGTCAGCCAGCAATGGACACGGTATTGATCTCCATCGTCTGATCTTGGATTGGATGGCGTAGATCAAACTCGCGATATAATGGGAGAAGATAGATGGATCTAGTGCGACCTGATCAGAGCCGTCTATTTCAATCACCTGGAATGGATGGCCTATGATCCTCCTTCATACGAGCGATGAATGACGGAGTCCGTCTGCCATGGATCGCTCGATCTGAGCTCACCCAAGCTCAAATTTATTCCAAAATCAGCCCACACCTTCATGCGAGGGATCCACAAGGAGCCAACGGCATGCGAATTCTCTTTGAAATGCTCCAATAAAAATTTTCTATTTCTATAGTTTTGAGAAATTACCCTGCTTCAGCTCAAGACTAATGGTGAGATCGATGAAGGTAGCTTCGTCTAGTAGAGACGAGGCCCAAAATGAGGGCGTTAGGTTTGAGATTGGAGTGCCCTATTTTGGTTTCGCACAAGGAGGAGAATTATCAAAGGATTGAAGCTTGGAATCACTTTGAGGATTGCAAGGAGGCTCAAATTTGCACTTGGAAGCTCTCACAAATCAAAATGATGCATTTCCCGTATGAATTGAGGGGGTATAATCCTCGATTTGTTAAGGTGGATGGATGGGATTGCTTCCCTTTTTTTTGGCCGGCCAGCCACCGCCAGAGCACCGAAGTGGTCGCCATCAAGTCTACATGGCTCGTCTAGATTGGCAGAAGCCATGGAAGGATGTTCCAAGGTTGATATGGGCTAATCTCTTTCTCTTGATCCTTTGGCTGCTTAATTTGTAAGGGAGGTGAGTTGGCTCACCTCCTTTTGGATCATGGCAAGTCCTACCCCTTTTAGAGTGGGCTAGAAAATTTAGGGATGCTCCATTTGGAAGAGTGTGGGCTGCCAAGGGAAAAGGAAGAGTGGACTTTGTCATATGAGGAAAGAATCAAATGTGGGAGAGGATCCATGGAGGATCTGCATTGTACTTGGCTCTAAATGGGTTTTGGTTGATTTTAGGTTGACCCAAGATGGGTTTTGGTTGGGTTTGGCCAGCCTCCAATGGGTCTTGAGTTGTTTTCATGGGTGTTGGCTTCATTTAGTCAAATGGGTTAATATTTGGTCATGTTGGGCTAGGTTGACCAATTGGTCAAATTAGGTCAAACTAAGGCTTAGGTTAGGTTCAAATGATGATTTGAAGTGTTTTGGTTCAAGTGGTTTCAATCAATTTGACTTAGGTTTTATTTTGGCTCAATTGGGTTCATATAGGTCAAATGGGATAAGTTGACCAAATTGACCAAATTAGGTTGGGTTAGGTGTATGGTTCATGTTCAATTGGTTAATTGAAAATGATTGTAGGCTTTAGTTTAAATTAATTTGGATTTAATTTGGATTTTGGCCAATTTAACCCTTCAGGTCAATTCGGGCTAGGTTGGGTCAAGTTGACCAATTGGTCAAATTAGGCTTAATTATGGCTTTGGTCAAGTTCAATAATTAATTTGGGATGAACTTGAGCCATTGATTGCAATCAATTTTAGTTAGATTATGATTTGACTCATATTGGCTTTTTAGGCCAATTTGGGTCATCTTGCATCGAATGGCTAATTGGATTTAGTTTGGCTCAATTGATGGTCAAGTCATGTTCAAACATTAATTATGGGTTGGTGTTAATCAATGGTTTCAATCAATTTGATGTATAGTGAGTTTTGGCTAGTTTAGGTTTCATTTGGGCTAAAGGTTGACTTGGTCAAAGGACTAAGTTGACTTCATTTGACCCAATTCAAGGTGATTGACCATCTTAGGGTGATTGTTGATCATAATGTGAAGCTTGGATGGGCTTGGTTCAATCCAATTTGGGTTGGATTAGAACTTGGCTCAAAAAAGTCCTTTAGGCCACTTTGGGTCAAGTGGACCTAAATGAGTCAATTAGCTTAGTTTTAGCTTGATTCAAGTTTAGTTGAACTTATACATGAGCCTATAATTAAAATATAAATTCAACTGCAATCAATTTGGAGTCCAATGGATTTTGGCTCATTTGAAGTTTTCAAATTGAAAAGGCTAACTCGTGCTTGACTTGGGTTGACTTGAGTTTGGTTTGATGATTGTAGATTTCATTTATATTTATATAGATGATTGAAGGAATGATTGATTTAAGAGAAAATCTATTGATTTTGGCTTTATTTGAATAGGATTTAGCCAAGTCCAAGGAAGTGGCTTAAAAAGCTTGAATTGGGTTTTAGCTTGATTTTGGATTTGGTTTTGGCTATTTGAATTTAAATTTCATTTATATTTGAGAATATAAATGATTTATGAGAAAATCACTTGAGTTTGGAGTGATTTGGAAGCAAATTTGACTAAGCTCATGGAGGTAGGTCAAAAAGGCTAAGAAGGAAATCAATTTAGTTTGATTTATTTTTTGTCATTGGAAGGTGGGTTTCATTTATATTTATGAATATGAATGAAGGAATAATTGATTTATAAAGAAACCAATTGATTTTGGGTTGATTTTGATCAAGATTTGGTTAAGCTTATCGAGGTAGGTCCATATGGCTTAAGAAGGGTCTTGGCTTGGTTTGATTTAGTTTGATTTAGTCTTGGTCATTTGAGTATGGATTTCATTTATATTTGTAAATTTAAATGAAGGAATAACTTATTTGTAAAGAAATCAATCAAGTTTGGGATAACTTAGGTGGAGATCCTAAGCTCATGAGAATGGGTCATATGGCTTAGGAAGGAATTTTGGAACTTGGATTTGATTTTGGGATTGACTTATTTGAAGTCAGATTTGAATTAGAATTTGATAGTTTGATTGAAGGATTGAATTGATATTTGATAAAATTAAATGAATTGGGATTGATTTGAATTTGGTTAAGGCCAAATCCATAAGATGAAATAAAAAGGCTTAGAAAGGATTTTAAGTTCAATCATAAGGTTCATGGAAAATTTTAAGCTTGAATTTGATCATGGGATCGATTGTGAGTCTTGGAAATTTGGTTTGGATTTGACATGAATTTGAAGTTTGGTTTGAGAAGGAAAGCATGAATTTGGTTTAGGCTATAAGGTAGGCAAATCTCCCTAAGTCCCTAAAGCATTCCCCATCCCTATGGCTAACCCTTCTAAGTCTCTAGGCTTAAGTTAAGTGTTCACTTAATCACTAGATATGTCTTAGGACTAAGGATATCTTAGTGTTTATAAGAGTCTTAGATCTATGATGAGGAAGTTGAGAACTCACTGTAAAAGTGAGGTCAATAATGCCTACCAAGCAAATCTAACCAGCTCCTATCCCCAGTGGATACCTCCATGAAATCAAACTCACATAACTCAAACCAGCTTCCCTAGTGGAAGGTTCATGCACTCATCCCTGAAGGATAATAGATTTTAGTGCCCAGTGGATCTTCTTTCCAAAAATCTTGTTATCAAATTCAAACTCTTATCCCCAGTGGATAACTCAAACCTGCTTCCCTAGTGGAAGGTTCATATACCCGATCCCTTAGTAGATCCCTCCTTCCTCTCTTATGCCCTTGGCATAAGTTGAGTTCCATTGCACTAAGATCATCATTTTGTCTACATCTCGGGTTTAGGCATAGATCATTTTCGATAGTACTTACAATCCTTCGGACGTTGTTGATCATCTTGGTCAATGCCAATATGTTTTGTGTGCCTTGTTAATTACACCACACCTATTGGGAATCTTTTTGTTGACCTCCCTTTTAGAGTGAGCTCTCAATCTCCTCAGCACAGATCTAGGACTCTTATATACACTAAGAGCTCCTTAGTCCTAAGATAACCTAAGCCTAGAGAATTAAAAGGTTTAGTCATAGGAGTGGGTTATGCCTTAGGGATCTAGGGAGACTTGTCTACCCTATAACCTAAACAAAATCTATGCTTTCCTTCTCAAATCAAACATCAAATTTTTAAAATTCACAATCAATCTCATGATCAAATCCAAGCTCAAAACCCTTCTTAAACCTTATGATTGAATTCCATGGCCTTAACCTTAGCCAAATTAAAATCAATACAAATTCAATTGATTTTCTCCAAGATCAGTTCAATCCCTCAATCATTTATTAAAATCAAATCCAAATCCAAGTCTCAAATTAAATGATTAGAACCCAAAATCAAATCCAAGCTCTAAAATCCTTCCTAAGCCATATGATCCACTCTCATATGCTTAGCCAAAATCTCCTTTAAACCAAATGAAAATAAATTTATTCCTTTATAAATCAATTATTCCTTCATTTGTGTTCACAAATATAAATGAAATATAAACCCCCATGATCAAAATCAAATCAAACTAAATCAAATTAAGCCAGGACCCCTCTTAAGCCATATGGACCCACCTCCATGAGCTTAACCAAATTTTAACCAAAATCAACCGAAAATTAATTGATTTCTTCATAAATAAATTATTCTTTCATTTACCTTTACAAATATAAATGAAACACACATTCCCATGATCTAAACCAAATCAAACTAAATCAATTTCCTTCTAAGCTCTTTTTGACCTACCTCCATGAGCTTGTCAAATTTGCTTCCAAATCACTCTAAACTCAAGTAATTTTCTCATAAATCATTTATATCTTTATTTATATTCACAAATATAAATGAAATATAAACTTAAATAGCCAAAACCAACTCTAAAATCAAATCAAAACCCAATTCAAGCCCCTTAAGCCAATTCCTTGAACTTGGCAATAAATCCACCTAAATCAAGCCAAAATCAATGGATTTTCTCTTGAATCAATCGTTCCTTTGATCATTTATCCAAATATAAGTGAAACCTACAATCATCAAGCCAAATTGAAATCAACCCAAGTCAAATCCAACTTTGCCCTTTTGACTTGAAAATTCTAAATGAACCAAAACCCATCATAGCATAAATTGATGGTAGTTAGATTTATATTTCAACCCTAGGATCAAATATAAATCCAACCAAACTTAAATCAAGCCAAAACCAAGCCAATTAACCCACTTTGGTTCACTTGACCCAAAGTGACCTAAAGGACCCTTATGAATCAAGTTCTAATCCAACCCAAATTAGTTTGAACCAAGCTTATCTAAGCCTCATATCATGACCAACAATCACCCTAGAGTGGTTAATTGCTTTAAATTGGGTCAAACCAAGTTAACTTGGTCATTTGACCAAGTCAACCCTTAGCCCATATGAAACCCAAACTAGCCAAAACTCACCATACACCAAATTGATTGAAACTATTGATCCACATCAACTCATAATCAATGATTGAACATGACTTGACCATCAATTGTGCCAAACCAAACCCAATTGGCCATTTGACCCAAGTTGACCCAAATTAACCTAAAAGGCCAAAATAGGTCAAATCATGATCCAACCTAAATTGATTACAACCTTTTGCTCAAGTTCATTCCAAATTCATTATTGAACTTGACCAAAGCCCTGATTTGATCAATTGGACCCAACCTAAGCCAGTTGATCAACTTAGCCCAAATTGACCTAATGGATCAAATTGGCTAAAATACAAATTAAATCCAAATTGGTTCAAACCAAAGCCTATAATCAATATCAATTAACCAATTGAACATGAACCAACACCCAACCTAACCCAATTTGGCCAATTTGGTCAAATTGGTCAATTTGACCCATTTGACCTATATGAATCCAAATGAGCTAAATCAAACCTAGGCTAAATTAATTGAAACCACTTGAACTAAAATACTTCAAATCATCATTTGAACCTAACCCAAGTCTTGGTTTGACCTAATTTGGCCAATTGGTCAACCTAACCCAACATGACCCAAATTAACCTATTTGACCAAATTGAGCCAAAAGCCATGAAACCAACGCATGGGACCTTGCAACCTGACCTAACCCAACCCAAACCCATCCTAGGTCAATCCAAAATTAGCCCAAACCCAATTGGAGCCAAACCCAATGCAAATCCCCCTTGGACATGTCCCTTCCCATGTGGGATTTTGCCAAAATTGGCAAAGTCCACTCACTTCCATCCTTGGCAGCCATCAAGCACCCAAGTGGGTATAACCTAAGCTATCCTGGAAATGAGCTAACTAACCTCCCTCCCAAACCAAGAACCCATGGACAAAGGGAGAAGCTATCATCCCACATCAAGCCTTAAGCCACCTCCCATCCCTTTCTCCACTCATGGTGTGCCATGTGGACTCGATTTTGACCCCTCTGATGCTCTGATGATGCCTGGTTGGCCAAATTGGAGAAGCAATCCTGCCCGTCCACCTCAACCAATTAAGGGGTATAACACCTCAATTCTCACAGGAAATCACACTGTTCTCTTTGTCTGAGCTCCCAAGAGAGAAATAAAACTCCCTAACAAGCTCTTGAGCCATTCCAAGCCCTACCCACTTTGAATTTTCTCTTCTCGTATGAAGCTGAAATAGGGGAGCTCACCTCTAATTTCAACTTCTCCATTTCTCAACCAAAACTCAATTTCTCTCACACACACCTTCCATACATGTCATCGAAGCTACTGAAGCCATTTCTTGAGCTCTAAATCAACTAGAGGATGGACTTCAATCAAAGCTTAACGTTCAAAGCTTCATTCTTGGTCAATCGAGCAATCCACTTGGAACCAATCCAATTTCCATTCAATAGGGCTTCGTGTCAAATAGAAGAAGCTTCCTTAAGCATGTGAACCACCGATCTTAGTTCCAATGAGGTATTTTCTAAGAAAATAAGCTTTAATTTAAAATAGGTTGGAGCATTTTGAAGAAAAGTTTCATGTGAGCCAATCCTAGCCGTTGGATCTTCGTGGATCCCTCACGTGAAGGAGTGGGGTTGTTTTGGAATGAATCAAAACTTGGGTGAGCTTGAATCAAGCAATCCATGGTGGGCGGGCTCCCTCATTCGTCGCTCACAGGAAGAGAGATCATGGGTCATCCATTCTATGTGATTGGAACATACAGCTCTAATCAGATCATGCTAGATCCATTGATTCGAGCCATTATTGGTTAATTAATTGAGAAAATTGATTGATTAAGCCTAATCACCTTCTTAATTTAATTAAGTGATAATTAAATGTATGAACTATAACTTGCTTAATTAATTGGTTCATTTATCACTGTTTAATAGTGAAATGGCTTAAAGAATTGGATTGGGGCTTCTCTCCTAATCTTTTCCCTAATTTTCCTTCACTTTTTCAAGAGGAATTAATTAAGGATTAATGGATTAACTAATTACATAATTAGTTTAATTAACTCTTAAAACATATCAATACTTAATTAATTTATGGGTAGATCATTAGGTGTTCAATATCCTAATGATATTTAAAGAAATTATGGTTAGCTCACATGTGTGGGAAAACCATAAATGTACTTAAGTAATTTTCTTAAGCTTAATTAACCATTAATTATGAGCCAATTGCATTAGGTCCTTTCATTTCATAGGACCATTGCTAATTTACTTTTCAATTTATTTGCATATTGCATTAGCTCATAATTATTTAGTTAATTATTTTAAAGTAACATAGGTAAGGGTTAATTAATTGAATTAATTCATATCTTAACTTAATTAATCCATAAAATCAACCTAATTACCTTTTCATTAAATAAAATTAATTTATAAACATGGGATGGGATTAGGATTAGCAAACCTCTTTTTCTCTTTCTCTCTTTCATTAAATCAAATCAAACATCAAATTAAAATGACATTGAAAAGTTTTGGTTTGCTTTAAATAATTTTATTTGATATGACTGTCCTTATGAATTAGTTTGGTTGAATGAAATTATATGCTTGTGTTTATTTATTCACCTACAATCATATTAAATGTTATATGTCACTTAATTCATTATTCATCTTTTGCAAAATTAGTTAAATTAAATGGTTTTCTTTATGTCGAGCTTGCATGTGTTGATTTAATTTAATATATGTATGGCTATTATCACTATTAAATCAAAGTTATTTTCAAAAGTTTATAAGTCAACTATAATGTTTGGAATGGTAATAGTTATAAATGTCTATAAGCTTGCATGTGTTTATGGCTCAAAACATGCGATATAGAGTTCTCTTTCTTTAGTCTATATGGAATTACATAAGGTTTGAATGTTAACAAGTGTATAGCCCATTTGAAAAGGACACATCATTTGTTTGAATTCATTCCTATGTATTTTTATGTTAGAATTTTCATAGAACTTTAGTTAACATATATAAATAATTCAATTGAAAGAAATACAACTTTTGCATGATTTTCCATTCTTGTAGTCATTTATACATTCATGTGTATTCAAGAATAGTGGGTATATCTAGTCTGGACATTCGGAGACATGAGGCTTTAAGTGGCCCCAAGGAGGTCTTTACCTCACTCCCCTGGTTAATAATGGCAAAGTACTTACTTAAGACTTTTATACACTTGTATGCGCATTGTTGACCTCAATTTTTGAGTGAGCACTCAACTTCCTCATCATAGGTCTAGGACTCTTATAGACACTAAGAGTTTCTTAGTCTTAAGACACTTCTAGTGATTAGGTGAACACTTAACCTAACCCTAGGGACTTAGAAGAGTTAACCATAGGAATAGGTTGTGCCTTAAATATTTAGGAGGACTTGCCTACCCTATAGCCCAAACTCAATCCTTTCTTCCTTCTTTCAAGCCAAACCTTAAATTCAAAATTAAATTCCAAAATCAAATCCAACTATCCAATGATTGAAATCCATCACTAAATTCAAACTTTGAATTCTTTCCTAAGCCCTTTGATTTTATCTTATGGACTTAGCCTTAACCAAATCTAAATCAACCGCAATCCAATTGAGTTTTCTTAAATAAAATTCCAAATCACGAATCAATTCCAAACTCCAAATGATTGAAACCCATGATTAAGTCTAAATTCCAAAATCTTTCCCTAAGCCATATGGACCACCTTCATATGCTTAGTTGAAACTCCTTCAAACTAACTAATGCTTGGTTGATTTCTTTATAAATCAATCATTACTTCATTTATATTTACCAATATAAATGAAATCTAAATTCAAACCATTCAAATCAATTCAAAACAAATCAAGACCATTCTTAAGCCATATAGACCCACCACCATAAACCTAATCAAATCTTGATCCAAATTAACCCAAACATGAATGATTTTTTTTATAAATCAATTATTCTTTCATTTATATTCATAAATATAAATGAAACTCACCCTCTAATGACCAAAAATAAATCAACCCAAATCAAAACCCAAGTTATCCCTTTTGACCTACATCCCTAAACTTAATCAAATTTGCTTCCAAATTACTCCAAACTCAAGTGATTTTCTCATAACCCATTTATATCTTCATTTATATTCAAAAATATAAATGAAATATAAATTCAAATGACCAAAACCAAACTCAAATCAAACCAAATTCCCAATTTTATCCCTTCTAGCCAAACTTTTGAACTTGAATATATGAAATCTAAATCAACTGAAAACTCATGGATTTCTTCATGATTCAATCATTCCTTCAATCATTGATCCAAATATAAACATAAACCACCATTATCAAACCAAATCCAAGTCAACCCAATTCAAGCTCAAGTTAACCCTTTTGACATGAAATTATCATATGAACCAAAACCTATTTGACTCCAAATCAATTGCAATTGGATTTATATTTCAATCCTAAGCTCATATTGGGTTCAACTAAACTTGAATCAAACCTTGATCAAGCCAATTGACTCAGTTAGGCTCACTTGACCTAAAGTGACCTAAATGACTTTTTTGAGCCAAGTTCTAATCCAACCCAAATCGGATTGAACTAAACCTATCTAAACCTTAATCATGATCAACAATCATAATGGGGTGATCAACCACCTTGAATTAGATCAAACCAAGTCGAACCAAGCCTTTGACCAAGTTAACATTAAGCCTAAATGAAATCCAAACTAGCTAAAATCCATCATATGCCTAATTAATTAAAACCATTGACCCAAACTCATTCATAATCAATGATTGTATATGACCAAATCATCAATTGAGCCAAACCAAGCCTAATTGGCCACTTGACCAAAAAGCCAAAAAGTAAAATGGGTCAAATAATGATTTAATATAAACTGACATTACTAATAGCTCAAGTTCATTCCAAATCACTTATTGAACTTGACCAAAGCCATGATTGAAGTTGACCAATTGGTCACCCAACCTAGCCCAAATTGAACTAAAAGGTCAAATTGACCAAAATATAGATTAATTCTAAATTAAACCAAACCAAAGCCTACAATCATTTTCAATCAACCAATTGAACTTGACTCAACACCTAACCCAACCCGATTTGGTCAAATTGATCAAATTGGTCAACTTGACAAATTTGACCCTTTTAAATTCAAACGAGTGAAAACCAAATCTAGGCCAAACAAATCTAAATTAATTGAACAAAAATATCCCAAATCATCATATGAACCTAACCCAAGCCTTGGTTTGATCCAATTTAATCAATTGGTCAACCCAACCCAACCTATCCCAAATAAATCTATTTTGACCAAATGAAGCCGAATCACTCCTAACCAACTTATGGGACCCTATGACTTAGTCAAACCTGACGAAAACATGTCCTACTTCTCCAAAATTAGTCCAAAAGTCAAGTGGGCCCACTAAGGGGATTAGCCATCAAAGCATGGGATTTAAACCTTAAAACTAATGGATCCAGGCCTATTCAACTCTCTCATCTCCATGGCAGCCCCTAATTACTCAAAAGAACCTTCCCATGACCCACTAGCCCACTTAAACCACCCTAGGTCAGCCAATGACTTTTGGGAGGAGAGTTGACTCACCTCTAACCCAAACTAAGCACCCAAGGATCCAAACTCTTGTAACCTTGGCACAATGATTCCATGGCAGCCTCAAATCACTTCTCCCATCCCTAACTTGCAGCCTAACCCTGATGGAGACAACTCTTGGGGTCAGACGATGGCCAGCCACTGCAAAATGTGTGCACATTATTGTCCATCCATGATGGGAAATTGAGGGGTATACCCCCTCAATACGAGCATGATTTCAAACACACTTACATCATGAGCCTTGAGAAGCCATTTTTGAAATCCAAAAGAGTGATTCCAAACCTTCTCGAGCTCTCCAAAATTTGGATTTCTAATTCCCGTTCAAAGCCAAAATAGGGAAGGGAAATCTCGATCTATACTCCCTAGTTTTGCAATCAAACCCAAATTCCTCTTAACGCCATACCCTACCAAAGCAAACCGAACCAATTCCTAAGATTCCAAGCCATGGGAGGAGTGAATTCGATCGAAGTCGAGCCCATTGCATGCGTGGATTGGTCAACCGAGCCTTCCACACCAAATCAAGCTCAAAGCTCTTCAACAGAGCCTTGCCTCAACTAGGCAAAGCTACCTCTGGCATTGCACCATCGAACATTTGCTCCAGTGAGGTAATTTCTCAAACTGAGCTTTGTATGGAAAACTAGGTTGGTCCTTTGTAAAGTAAATTCGAATTTCATAGAAAATTGATCATTAGATGTGTGTGTCTCCTTTCCCCGAAGCCATGGGAAGAATTTGGAGACAATCTGAGATCAGACGAGCTCAGATTGAGCGAGAGAAGATGGATGACATCCGTCTTTCATCATTCATGAATGGGATAGATCATGAGCCATCCATCCCACATGATTGGGATGAACGACTCTAATCAAATCTTGCAGTAGAGCTTTTGATTCCTTTTCAAAACTACATATTGAATCATGGTCATCTAATCCCATCGCGTCCATCTGACTAAGTCCTTTTCAAAATTGCAGAAAGTGCATCCATCGTCGAATGAGTCAGCATGTAGATGTGACTACTTAAATAGTCAATCCCATACATGTGGAAGCATCGGCCGCCATGACTGACGGGATTAAGGCTTTAATTAGGGCTAATTAATTAGTTTTTAATCCTGAAACTTCCTAAAATCATAACTAATTATAGAAAAATCCAAACAAAAAAAATACAAACTTAGGCTCATTTTGAAGATATTTCAAAGTAGAATCTAGGAAAATTATAATTAATTGATTTTGAACAAAGATTTTGGCTTAATTAAGGTTTTAATAAAACTTTAATTAACTTAATTACACTTTAATTAAGCACTCAATTATTATCAAATTTTTTATGGATGCTTAGGGGGTTGACCTCTTCCTCCCCTATTTTTTGTGATTTTATTAATTACTTAATTAGGAAAATCACTTGATTAAGGCCTAATCACTCTCTTAAACCAATTAATCATAATTAACAAATGAATAATAACTTGATTAATCATTTAAATATAATTACCTTTCTTGAACAGTAAGATAACTTAGGGAATGTGATTGGGGATACTTTTCTTAATTCATTTTCTAAGTCTTCTTTATCATTAATAATCAAATTAATTAATGATTAATTGATTAACTAAGTGATTAATCTTCAAAATAAGGAAATTAGAATCTAATTGAATGTTAAAAATGATTTAGGGATTAGGATTGGGGCCTTGTCTTTGATCCTTTCCCCTAAGTCAATTTCATCATTTAAATTAAAACATAACCAAAGTGTTTAACCAATTAAATAAAGGCTTAATGAAATCAAAATTAAGAATCAATTCATCCACACCTAAGCAACCCTTAATTGATCTTAGGTAGCTCCTTGGGTATTCAATAACCTAAAGTGAGATATAATGAAATTATGGTTGGCTCACATGTGTGAGAAAATTATAAAAGTAATTAAGTGAGATCCCTTAAGCTTAACTATTAATCATGCATTAGACCCTTTCATTTCTTAGGAGCATTGCAAATTTACTTTTCATGTGGTTGCATATCATATTGGCTTATTATTAATTAGTTAATTAACTTAAGGTGATATAGGGAAGGGTTAATTAATTCATTTAATTCATATCTTAACCTAATTAAAACATAAAATTAACTTAAATATTCTTCATTAAACCAAATTAATTCACACATGGGGAAATGGGGTAGGATTAGGAAACCTCTGTCATATTTCCTAAATCAAATCAAACTCAAAGTTAAAAATGTCTTTAAAGAATTTTGGTTTGCTTTAAATAACCTTATTTAATATGATTGTCCATAGGAATTAATTGGGATGAATGAAATTGTGTACTTACATTCCTTTATTTCTTTCCAATCATGCTAAAAATTATTTGCCATATGAAATCATGCATTCATTTCTTTTATAAATTGATTAAATTAAATATTTTCTTTTATGTCAAATTGCATGTGTTGACTTAAATTAAATATGTGTGGCTATTATCACTATTAAATCAAAAGCTATTTTTAAAACCTATAAATCAATTATTGTAAATGAAGTAATGTTAATTACAAATATCTATAAGCTTGCATGTGATAATAGTATAAGATGTGTAATATGAAGTTCTCTTTCCCTATCTTGACATGAATTCACATAGGATTTGCAGGTGTATAGTTCTTTTGAAAAGAACACAACACTTGCCTAAAATCTATTCTTATGCATCTTCATGTTAAGAATTAGGAAGGATTTCATATAACATATGTAAATCACATAATCAAATCAAACATAATTTCTTGCATGATTCTCTATTTATGTGATTCTTTTTGTACATTCATATGTATTTAAGAAAAGTGGTATATTAGGCTGGACATCCTAGGGTTGTGAGGCTTTAAGTTGCCCTAAGTAGGTCTTGTACCTTACGCCCCTGGTGTAGAAAATAATGGTGTCGTACTCACTTAAAACTTTCATACATGTGGATGTGTATTTAACTAATGGATGAAAATCCCTCTTTTCTATGTAATGAAGACATGCATTCATAATTCAATCAACAAATGAAATATTTAAATTCAAAATGCATTTATTTGCATTCATCATCAAAGTATGCTATGATTTACATTGCATGTATAGATATGCTTAGGATTATTTATATGCATGATATACATGAAGGAAAGAAATGAATGAATGGGTGTTATGTGATAGTAATCCATTCTAATTAACTTTAAGATGCCTTTCTTATTAAATTTGGTTATTTAGAGAGAACCTAAATTTAGGGTTAATTAAAACACATAATAAGCCATTAATTAAAGAAAACTAAGTTAATTAACTTACCTTAGAAATGACTTATGGTAAGGATAAAAGAGAGATTCTCTCTCTTTCTTCTCTTTATAACACATAGTTTCTAAGTGTAGGCTACAAAAGAAAACACTAAGTAAAATTTTTAAATCAATTAAACCACATAAAGAAAAATCAACCCTTTATAAATTAAATCCCCCACAATTAGCAAATCATAACCCTAAAGCTTAGTTAGGACATGCTATACAAGCCTTAACACATACACATTAGATTAAGTCACCATTTCTAACTTTATGTTAGGACGGTGCATAGTTTGGTGTATGCTTGGTTTTGTGATGTATTATTTTAGACTGGATGTTAGGGTGTATGTGCGTAGTATGGATGTTAGGCCACATTAGTTTTATCAGTTGCTTAAGGGTTGTAATAAAATATAAATATTTTTTTTTACTATGCAGTTACTTAGCTAGCTAAGCAAGTTAGGACAGTTGGACTTGGTTACCCATGTGTGGGGTGCTAAGTCCAAATTATTCATATAATTTCTTGGGTTGTATGTTGTATTTAACTAACACTTATTTTATAGGTGTAGCTAAATTTACTTTCTTTCTCTCTTAATGTAATTCTTGCATTAGGATTAGGATAAGTGTTATGGGGGAGTAGGATGAACATTAGTTATAAGACCAAGACTTATACACCAAGTGATGCCTTTGGAGAAAACAACATCCCAATCAAACCAAGAGAAAGAAAGAAATGGAGAAAATCAAAATGAAGAAATGAAAGATGAAGAGTGAAGAATAGAGGATAAAGAATACAGACCCCCACCCACATAACACTTATCATTTTATAATTTTAATTATTCTTTCATTATACCGGGATGTATAAAGGTAGAGCTCGGCTACCTACATTTCTTTTTGGGTTGTATGGTGGTACCCGACCACATCAGCCTTTTATTATTTTACAACAACTTTATAAAATTGTTTGATATTTTTTTTAGCTTTTGCATTAGAAATAGCATGCCTTTTCATAGTTTCTTTATGATTGATGATTGTTGTGTGGCCTGAATGTAATTAGGCTCTTAGGATAAAAAAAAAATTTCTATCCCACTAACAACTCATAACTAAAATTTGAAAATAATTATAATGTCACATAAAAGCCTAGGAATTAAATCAAGAAAATAAAAATATTTAACTACCCCCTTAGTTGGATGATTGTATGTATAATATCATGCATGTCATATTCTTCCACTCTTGTTAAGAGAGGACTTCTAGCTGTGCTAGAGAATAAAGGCTTAACCTGTAAGAGCCTTTGATGGAAAGACACCTCTTTCTCTTTTTTATTTGGCCCATAATCAATTTCTCATGCATTAGGTATACAAAATCCCATAGCCTGTGTCAAAATAAAAAGTCCAAAAATCAAATAAAACTTGACAAAATTTGCATTAGATTAAGTCATTATTCATGCCCTTCATGATCTAGTCTCTTAGGGAGTGCATTTAAGGACTTAGTTTCTCTTCTAAATAAATAATAGTTGAACCATCTTGCAAAGCATATGACTTTCCCACATGGATTTAAAGCGTAGGAGGAGTTAGCTGGCTACCACTCCAGGCGGTAATAAGTCCAGCAAATGGGTGGCTTACCCTTTCTTGTGGAGGAAAATCATATACCCACTTTTGCCTTAGATTTAGGTTACACTTTGGTGCTAGCCAAACCTCCCTAGATTTAGGATCTGAGGTTACTGCTTCCCTTTGTAGGTTACAAGCATAAATTCTCACCTCTTAGGCATTTTCACAATCTTGTATTGTGAAATTATAAGTCCTAGATTTCTAAATAAAATTTCAACTCAAATTAATCTCCTCAACTTCAAATACATAAAGCTCAACCATAGGATAGATTGGAGTGCTCACTAGGTTTCCTAGTATCATGAACACTCCCTACTCATCTCCTTTAGTTTTGATATTAACTCTCCCCTTTTGATCTCTCGCATTTGATTTTCAAAGATACAACCAATCTTTTGATAGCCCAATCTTTGAATTCTTTGGAGACACCAATCGCCTACTTTAATCGAGAGTACTCTTAAGGGATTAATTTCTCTTAAGATGTAATTAACTATGGAGGCTTTCCTCTATAGGGAACTTAACGAACCTAATTTAAATAAACCCTGCTTTACTTTTTCATGTAAAGTAAGGGAAAATTCTCTGGTATATGCGAAGACCCATCATGCTTTAGGTCCTTATTAGGTGATTAGGTCCATTATAGGGTAGTGACTTCTATCTCTTGAGGTAGTACACTATTTCTTAATGTAGTACCAGATCACCCTAATAAGTACATCATTAGATTTGTGTGGTGTCCCGTCACAAATACATAACACAGAAAATACATAAATCAAAAATAAATACCACAGATTTTTTTGGTGACTCTGTTGGGGATGGTTCCTCTCTCCATCTCTAGTAGAACATTGTTGTCTCCAAGCATTGATAGTGGACTTGCATTTCATGTGAGCTCAAGATTATCATTCCTTCCATTGGCACTTAGCTTATTTCATTCTTAAGCAAAGTTAGCCAACATCCTTTCAAGTCTTGAAACCCCTATTGAATTTCACAATAGGTGAGAACCAAATTTATCAATGAAAGGGAAGATAATAAAAATTTAGAACCTCCTCACCACTAACTTGGTGAGGCAAGGTTCATCATAAAATAAATAATAATAATTTCTTTTACAAAATGGCACTTTCCAAAAGCACCTTTCAAGAAACTCACAAAATCACAAAATCAAAACCACTTCATTTAACGATCCCTATGATTGCTACATGGAGGTTCTTTTCAAAAGTACATTCTTGAAAAATAACCATGCCCATTCAACATACTCAAAATTATTGAATGAGGAATCCATTTTTCAAATAAATTGAAACTTCATCTAACAAATTTCGCATATGTTGGAGTTGAAGCTTCCCTCTTTGCAAGAGAAAATCATGCCATGTATGATTCCCACAACATATCCAAACTTGTTAAGTGAGAATCTCTTTTTAAACCAAATACAAATTTGACCTTCACTTAACATATTCAATTTGTTAAGTAGGGATCCCATTTTAAAGAACATAAATTTCACCTCCACTTAACAATTTCAATTTGTTAAGAACAAAAAATTTGACTTTCACTTAACAATTTGAATTTTTTAAGTGGGTGTCTCATTTCTAAAACATAAATTTGACTTTCACTTAACAATTTTAATTTGTTATGTGGGGTCTCATTTTCAAAACATAAATTTGACTTTCACCTAACAATTTTAATTTGTTAAGTGAGGGTCTCATTTTCAAAACATAAAATTTGACTTTCACTTAACAATTTGAATTTGTTAAATGGGGTCTCATTTTTAAAACTTAAATTTGACTTTCACTTAACAATTTCAATTTATTAAGTGGGGGTCTTATTTTCAAAGCATAAAATTTGACTTTCACTTAACAATTTCAATTTGTTAAGTGAGGGTCTCATTTCCAAAACATAAATTTGACTTTCACTTAACAATTTGAATTTGTTAAGTGGGGGTCTCATTTCCAAAACATAAAATTTGACTTTCTCTTAACATATTCAATTTGTTAAGTGAGGGTCTCAATTTCAAAAAAAAACATACATTTAGGCTTTCACTTAACTTATCCAATATTATTAAGTAAAAGTCTCATTTTCAAAGCATACATTTGTTAAGTAAGATTCACATAATCATACCATATTGGATTCCCACTTAACATACCAAATATGTTAAGTGAGAATCCCATTCTCAAGTCATATCATACTTTGATTTCCATTTAACACACCAAATTGTTAAGTGGGACTCCCATTTTCAAAAAATCTATCAAACACATTTAGGCCTTCACTTAACATATCAAATTTGCTAAGCTAGAGTCTCTTTTCAACACACATTTGATCTCATTTTAACATGCCAAATTTGTTAAATAAAGATCCAATTTTTCATATCAACCACACTTGAGCTTTCACTTAACATACCAAATTTGTTAAGTGAGAGTCTCATTTTCAAAGCAAAAGAAATATATCTCAAACACATTTGGGACTTTCACTGCCAAAATTTGTTAAGTGGGACTCCATATTTAAAGAAAAACATTCTATCTCATAATCATATTTGCCTTTCAGTTAACATACCACATTTGTTAATTGAAAATCTCATCTTCAAGCACAAATCAAACACATGTGGCCTCAACTTAACATACCAAATTTGTTAAGTAAGAAGCCTCATTTTCAAATCAAAATATCACACAATCAAATATTTACAAGCAAAAATATTTCAAACACACAATCACAACCTCTTCTTAGCATACCCAAATGTTTTAAGTAGAGGTTCTCTCAAACTATCCATATTTTCAAAAAAGAAACATAAAAGGCAAACAATCTTCAAAAAAAAGAAAGAAATCTCTCCTCAAATTTTTGAACCCCACCAAACCTACCTAAATTGGTTGAGTATGGGTTCTAAAATCAAAAATCAAATGGAAAAATACTCTCCTCAAAAACATTCAATTCTCTCCAATGAACCCCACTTAACATATTTGAATTATTGAGTGTGGGTTCAAAAGTCCAAAATTTTATTACTTTCTTGGAAGAAAGATCAAGATAGAAATCTAATATAAGTTATATTTCAACATATGCAGACATACAGTTCAGATCAGTCAGTGCAGTCTTTACAGTCAAGACATATGGCCTCTCAAAAGTTTGTTCTCTCCTTTCCATTTGGGATGGATTTGGCCTTGGATCGGGCCAGCCTCCCTGAGACTAACTCTACCCATCTAGTGTTCTTTAGTTGAGGATTCGAGAGAGCATGAGTTACTTGTGAGGGGCCCTCACTTAGCCAGATGATGTGGCTGTGTAAATCCACATTGACTTCCGATGAGTATCCTTCCTTGAAGAGGAAGGCAGTCGAGGTTCCACCAGTCAGTCTAGTTCCCACTCAACCAGCTATTCCCATAGATGTTCAGGTGTGTGCTAGCACCTCCTCGTTGGTCCCCTCTAAGGGGAAGACTATCTTGACTCTCGAGATAGCCTCCCCTACCTTCGAGGTAGGATCTAGCTCTCACACTACCTTACTTACCCCCATGTAGCGCCACACACAGCAATACAATAGGATCCACAAGATCAAGTTGCACTTCTAGCGTGCCACCTGAGAGATAGATGCCACAACCCACAATGCAGAGGAGGGTTCTCCCCATGAAGTTTCTCCATTTCTAACTTGCAATCAGTTCCACCCCTCTGACATCAGAGGAAGACTACCAGGAGGAGGATGCTCCATTGCCTCCACTACCCTGAGGTTTTGCTAGGGACATGAGGAAGTCTTATGGTATTACATGATAGGAAAAGCACCTGGTGTTCAAAATCTGGCACATTATTTGACTTGAGGTTGATCATCCCCAGGAGCCTTTTCAGGAACATTCGTAGTGATAGAGCATTAGAGTAGCAACTCGTGAGGGTGATAGAAAATTGCCGTGCGGCCTCACTCAGTTGATTTCCCATCACCGGGGCCAGGCCGATAACATAGTGTTGATGGGTTCCACTACTCGTAGGGGGGAAAGCCATGGAGAGGGTAGATCTGGTGTTGTCTCCACCACACCGATCCACCCCTCGCCCTCTATCACTAGTTCTGGTCCCACCATCCACCATTCTTACACAAGGCACAAAAGACAACATCCGGGGAAAAGAAATCCCCCTTGGTGATTCAGTTACCCACTTCATCTACTCTGCCAACTGAGGTGAGGACGAGTTCACCTACTTGACCTACTACTTCAGTCTTGGTGAAGAAGGAGTGGCAACCTCATAGCATCGTGGTCGTACCACCACCACCACTATCAAAGATAGTGATAGCAACAATTATAGAGGGCGAAGGGAATAGTTCTATAGTCCTCATGGTAGTGGATCTCCCTAGGGAAACTACTCCACCTATGAGCAATCACGAGCATATCTCTTCCAGCATGCATGACCCTCCCAGAGCTAGCACTCTAGTCAGAAGCAGTGTTAGGTGCATCTCTGTTAGTGAGCACAGCCCTCTACCGGTCAGCAATGCATATTTGTACTGGCACAGTTAGACTTCTCCCTAGATGATATTTTAGCATAGTACTTTGTAGAGAAGAGAGAACTTCTAAGAAGTGATCTGTTAGATTGTGAGGAGGGAAAGGTCAGCTTTAATCCAGATGAGGATGATCTTCTTGAGGATTCAGCCGAAGTTCATATGGTCAATACTAGAAGTTTCTTTCAAAGAGATCAACATAGTTAGGAAGGTATTGTAGTTGAAGAGGATGACATTGTCCATTCAACTCAGCACTTCCTCAACTAGCTTTGGCAGAGAGATGATCATATTGACCAAATGGAGAAGAAGATTGAAGAGTTGATGGCGCGGTGTCAAGATTGCAATTCAACTTCGCCACGCCTTCTCCGTAGTTCGATAGACCAGAGTTGGCACACAGTTTATATCATCCTAGATGCATTCCTATAGAGGGAAACAGTGGTAGATTGAATAGGAAGGTGGTGGATAGTACTTCCATGAATGAAAATAATATTATACACATGGCAGAGCAATAGGTGAGGGATGCGTTGGTGCAAGCTCAAGGTGGCTCATCAGTTCCAAAAGGTCGACCCTTTCTTGAGGAATTTGATGGTGTCCAATACCCTAAGGGCTTTGTGCCTTCGCCCTTCAAAATTTTTTATGGCAGTGGGAACCCCGGACAATACATAGCACATTTTAGGGATAGATGTTGCAATGCTAGTGGTAGTGATGCACTCTTATTTTTCCTCTTCGTTAATAGGTTGACAAGCATCACATTTGATTGGTATGTTGAACTACCCAATGGTTCAGTGAAGAAATTTGCTGAGTTGGAGCAGCTCTTTATTAAGAGATTTATGGAGCTCAGCAAAGGGTAACTGTGGGCGATCTTATAGTAGCTCAATAACACCCCGGTGAGTCTCTTGTTGATTATATTCTTAGATGGTATAATTTAAGTATGAAATGTGAACCACAGTTGTCTAAACAGCATGCCATTGAAATTCTACTCAAGAATAATCATGGCCCGGTCACCTTCATGCTTAAAGGGTCACCATTAAGACATTTGAGAAATTAATCAACAAGGAGGCTAATCTACATGGAGAGGCTAAACACTTAGATTTCCAAGATCAATTAGCCAAGCGTAGACCGTAAAAGGCATTTGAGAAAAATTTAGGGGTAGTCACGATGATGGGAAGCAAAGCTGGTTCACCATGCACCTGCTCAAGAACCTCCTTACCACCTCCTTTGCCACCACCTCGCCATCATTGGCCACTTCAAGTGGCCTTCAACACCCACTACCGCCAGATTCCATCCACATCATCAGCAGTAGTATTCCTATCTACCACCAAGCAACTATCACTTACCTACTCTTGTCGACAAATTGAATAAACCTTATTCATTCAAGAGGGAGGTAGTCAAAAGATCTTTAAGAATCTCTTAAAGAAGCCTGATTTTTAGTTACCAGAGCCTAAGAGGCTGGAGGATGTGGGCAAGAGTCATGATCCAAACTATTGCCCCAACCACCGCATGCTAGGTCATGTCTTGGAAGTTTGGTTTACCTTTAAGGACTGACTAGAGCATAGCTACAAGTTGGATTCCATTATCATCCCTAAGGAATACTTAATAGAACAACTCTCTAGTTCTGTTAGGGTAATCTTTGGGGATACATGAGATCTTCTCAAGATAGAGGAAGGCTGTGATATCTTCCTATCCTCCAAGAAAATCATTTCTAAGATCAAAAAGTTACCCTTGTAGGTGCCTGAAGTAGCTCTAACCTCCAACTCTAAGGAAGGTTTGCAAGTTGCTAAGGATAACTTAAGGGAGGTAGAAGCTCAGTAGTAGTAGTGACAGCTTCCACTTGCCTGGGATAGCACATTAGTGCAACCATCGACTGAGTCTAGAACTCCTACCACAGTTGCATATATAGTTCCTACAATGGGCTCTTCTTTTAGCAATCATTGTATTAGTACCAAATCCCTCACTCTACTCGCTTTACTTGATTTCTACTTTGTACGTTCATCCAAATCCAGGAAATCAATGAAGAAGAAGATCGATTTCACTTACATTATCTCTACTTTTAATGATCTTGATGATTTCATTCCTATAGAAAGATCTCTAAGTACTAATAATTATAATAATTTTAATCCACTCCTTTCTGATTTTGAAATGTATTACCCATTCCTAAATCACATGGGTTCACCCATTGAGATAGATTTGGAGTCATTTGACTCTGATGATCCTATAAGAGAAGCTGTAGGTGAACCTGATGAGCAGAAAGAACTTTCCACTAAACCTTCTCATGAAATCACTGAAGTCAACCTTCGCAGTGGAAAAGTTCTACCTCCTAGGATAGCACCTAAAGATAATGGTAAACAAGTCATTGGTTATAGTGATTAAGAAACCCCTCCACATGATGCTCCACCTATGGATATGCTTGTGGAGGACCAACCTAGGGTTGACTATAATGTCCTTGCTCACCTAAGAAAGTTGTCAGCTAAATTAAGCAAATATGATACCCTTGTCTTATCCAAAGAGATGAGGGAGTCATTAATCAAAGCCCATCTTGATCCAGAAATATGCTTAACTCAGTTGACTGTATTAGAGAGGAGGCATGTTTTTCAAGAGAAGCCCATGGAGTTACATTCATCAATGAAGACCTTCTTTTAGGGACAACGGAGCACAACTGTCCCCTCTGCATCACAGTGGATATGGGCAGATTTAGACTCTCCAGGGTGTTAGTTGATCTAGGTGCATCGGTGAACATTATGAGTATAAAAATTCTTGCCTACTTAAAGATCGACATCTTTAAACTTTGACGAGATCAGATGATGTTGAGAGGATTCAATGAACAAGGTGAGAGAGCTTTAGGCTCCATAGTGTTGCACTAGAGATAGATGACTAGAAGACAAAAGCCAAGTTCTACATAATTGATTCAGATACATCCTTCACTGCTTTCCTCGGTAGGCCTTGGATACATGGAAACAACATGGTCCCATCCTCTTTACATCAGTCCATCAAATTCAGAAGGGGTGGAATCGAGTATTGTGTTAAAGGAGATTTGAAGCCATTCTCAGTTAGAGAGGTCAAGATTTATGAAGATGCAGCCTACTATCTTCCTCAAATCAAAAAGTATATTCTTGTGAACTTGGTGAAAGTTCAAAATCAAAATAAAATGAAATAAAATAAAAGGAAATTAAAAATAAAAATAAAAGAAAAATAGGAAAAGAAAAAGAAAGTACAAGTGAGTGAGAATCAGACACGGAGGAAGAGGTAGAGCCAGATATTTGATACTGCCTATAGTTTGTTCCTCCATATGAACACATGGGTAGGATGACTCAACCTCCACCATGTAGAGGAAGATGCAAATCCAGAGGTAGTTCTGGTGGTAGAAGACCTCCTTGCTGGTGGCTACCTAGTAGGAGCTATGTTCCAGCACACAGGAGTACCCCACAATCCATATAGACTTAGAGTCCAGTTCGGAGGATGAGTCTCTTGTGGTTAGCACGCCAACCAACCCCTCTCGGTGAGTCCCTTTACAGGTGACATTCGAGCCAGCTAGTGGTGAAGACTAGGCCTCCAAGCAAAGCAAGAATATATCCAAATCATCATTATGTAGAACACTTAGTCAGCAGTTGGGAACTTTAGCTCCAACCTCACTTTCTTCCTAGAAAGTCGAAGGTTTGGTAGTTAAGGAGGCCCCAAGTCATCTACAGATGTCAGGCCGAAGAGGTTTTTGTTGGGAGCATCATTTTCAAGTCAAGAAGTCAATGTGGAACTTAAGGATGATTCATATAAAGATTTAATACAACTATTTTTTTATTGGTATTCGCCTTGTAATATTAACTTAGCAAAGAAAGGATTAATCCTACATAATTGGTCTAAACACAGGTCAGACTACTTTGAAAATCTATGGGACAACCAAAGCAGACACTCTCATTCAAGATTAGGACTAGGATTCAGCATAGTGGGTCTCATCGATGATAACAACCATTTCCAGTCATCACCACTCATTTGGGGTCTGATAGGTTCTTCTTAAATCATGCTAACTCTTATGAGGAGACATGTTTAAGAACTTCAAATGACCCAAATAAACCTAAAGTCAAATATGCACCACTAGAGTTTGAAGAAGAAATCAGATCAACCATTAATGAATTCAAAGAAATCAACTTGGGAACGAAAAGATCCACGCCCGATGTACATTTGTTCCTTGTTGAATGAAGAAGAAACCAATGACTTAGTTAGGCTATTAGCTGATTTTAAGGACTGCTTCGCATGGAGTTATGAAGAAATGTCAGGTTTATCTCTTGACATAATAGTCTAAAAACTAGTAATAGAACCTAATGCTAACCATATCAAGCAAGCTTCTAGGCGCATGCGATTAGATATTGAACAATAAGTCACTTTTGAAATCAAGAAACTGATCGATGATGGCTTTATCAGGGAAGAAAAATATCCCACCTGGTTAGCCAGTGTCATCCCAGTTAAGAAAAGAATGGACAAATTCGCATATACATCAATTTTAGGGATCTAAATAAGGCATGTCCTAAGGATGAATTTCCACTTCCTATGCTAAAGCTAATGGTGGACATTGCCTCATCTCATGTAGTATTCTCCTTTATGGATGGGTCATTTGGCTACAACCAAATTAAGATGGCCCTCGAGGATGAAAGAAACACTACTTTTTGAACTCCAATCGAAATTTATTGTTATAAGGTCATATCTTTTAGCCTTAAAAATATTGGTGCTACATACTAGCGGGCCATGACTCATATTTTTAATGAACTCATTCATTATCAAGTTGAATGTTATGTTGCTGATCTAGTAGTCAAAAGAAAAGAAAAGGAAGACCATGTCTTTGACTTGAGAGTAGTTTTCAAATGGTTAAGATAATCTCAAAATGAATCCCGTGAAGTGTGCATTCGGAGTAGCTTTAAGGTAATTCTTTGGATTAATTGTTCGACACAGGGGAATAGAGATTGACTTAGAGAAGATCAAGGCTATCTTAAGAATGTCACCGCCTAAAAGTCTAACTCAACTCAGATCATTTCAAGGGCAGTTGGCGTATCTAAGATGCTTCATATCCAACCTATCAAGAAGATGCTAGCCATTCTCAGCACTTGTCAAAAAGGATGCCAAATTTAAGTGAGATGGTAAGTGTCAGCATGCCTTTGAAGACATCAAGCTTTACCTAATGACGCCGCCAGTTCTAACAACCCATATCCTGGGAAAACCATTAATCCTTTGCACCGTTGCATTAGAAAACTCCCTTGGCACTTTGTTGTCTCAAACCAATGATAAGGGGAAAGAAAATGCTCTCTACTACCTCAGTCATCGTCTAATTCATATTGAGGCAAACTACCCACCAATTGAGAAGCACTGCCTAGCTTTAATCTTTGCATCCCAAAAGCTACGACACTACATGCTTTTTCACAAGGTGAATATGATCTCTAGAATCAATCCACTGCAATATATCATGACACGACCAACGTTATATGGATAGTTGGTGCGATGGTCCATGATTTTATCATAGTTTCACATCACATTCGTACCCATATATGCTGTGAAAGGGACAAACACTAGCAAATTTCTTAGCAGCACACCCACTTCTTGCTAATTCTCAACTTAGTGATGACCTCCCCGATGAATAAATCATGAACTTAGAAGTCACAAGCATTTGCCATTAAGGAATGTATTTTGATTGTGAGACTTCCTCTCAAAAAGGAGAAGAATCATGATCTACTCTTCTAGGGAAGGCAGAGGTAGGAATAGTCCTCCTAACTCCGGATTGCTATGTGATGAGATTCTCATATCATCTGTCCAATCCATACACCAATAATGAAGCCAAATATGAGGCTCTAATTGTTGGTTTGAGTTATTCATTGCATTATGCATCTAGAGCATCAACATCTTTGGGGATTCTCAGCTCATCATCAACCAAATCGCTGGGTCTTACAAAGCTCTAAAGCCTAAGCTCCATCATTACCATAAGTACACCATGGAGTTGTTGGCTCAGATCCTAAAGGTCACTATCTATAAAATTTTTTGAGGAGATAATGTTGTAGCAGATGCATTGGCCAAGCTCGCCAAGGAATTGGCATGCTCAGAAGATGAATCAATCCAAAATAGATAAGTCTTATCCCTTATTAATGTTGAACTCATTGAGAGACTTTCTCTTGAAGGGGAGGTTATCGTTGCCAAAGAGGACGAGGAGTCAGATTGGAGGCAGCCATTCATGGATTAGCTAAACACAAGCAAACTACCTTAGGAGAAGTCATTAGCCCATCAGGTGAAACAGAGAGCTCTCTCCTATGCTCTCGTGGGCGACACCTTGTATTGGTGGTCTTTCGATCATATGTGGTTACGTTGTTTAGCCAAGATTGTGATCAAGGTACATTCAAGTTTATGCAGAGCTCACTAGTCCGGTCCAAAGATGAAGGCCAAGATCAAAAGACTAGGATACTACTAGCTTTCGATGATTACAGACTGTATGGATGTTGCTAGGGGATGCCACCAATGTCAGGTGCACAGTGTGGTCCTTCATCAACCACCCAACATTCTACATCCTACTTTGGCCTAATGGCAATTTGAGTTTTGGGGCACTGACATAGTGGGTCTGATCGATCCTCCTTCTTCCAAGGGTCACCAATTCATTCTAGCTACCACCTACTACTTTACTAAGTGGGTGAGGCAATCCCACTTAGAAAGGTCACAACTTAGCATGTGCTCCAGTTTTTCAGGAACCATATCGTATATAGATTCGGGGTGCCTCGATAAATTATATCCTATAATGGTACTGCATTCAAGATCACTAAGATAAATAGCTTTGCCTGAAAACACAACATAGATTGGAGGTATTCCACCATCCATTATCCAAGGGCAAACAGCCTAGCAGAAGCATTCAATAAAACTCTTATCCAAATATTGAAGAAGATACTCGACGATAATAAGAGATAGTGGCATAAGCAATTAGTTGAAGCCTTGTGGGCCTATCGTACCACATACAGAACTTCAACTCAACCTACCCCATTCTCCTTAGTGTATGAGTCCAAAGTCATTCTACCATTAGAAGTCTAACTCCCATCACTAAGGATAGTTGTGGGTAGCTAGATTACTATAGAGTAGAATGTCAAGCCACGGTTAGAAGAACTCGAATGTTTACATGAGATGTGCCTCAGGGCATGCCAACACCTCGAGTTATACAAAGCCAAAATGATTCAAGCTCATAATAAGTTGGCCCGTCCTAGAGCTTTTCAAGTAGGAGAGATTATTTTTGTTTTAAGAAGACCAATTATTGCCCGTTGAAAGATGGGAGGTAAGTTTGAACCCACTTGGGAAGGCCCTTTCGCCATAGAGAAGACCTATCAAGGAGGATCTTAGCAACTTATAACCTGTAAGGGAGAACGCCCTATGCTTCCAATCAACAGGCTCTACCTAAAGAAATATTACCTATAAATCTTGTTTGAAGATAATCATTAATAAACTTCTTTTCACATCAAATTCTATCTCTTATGTGTGAGAAATATCTTTTGCTTACGAATCTGCCATGGCATTTTTAGGGTAGGTGTAAGAGAACCCAAGTGATATTCTATCCCTCCACAACACAATTACAAACCACGAATGATTTTCCAATGATACTAGGTTAGGCGTACGAGAATTCAAGAGGCATCCTATCTCAACTAGCACAACCAAGTTAGGTATAAGAGAACCCAAGAAGCATCCTTTCTTGGTGGAGTCATGTTCTTATGTACTTAGGATAGGTGTAAGAGAACCCAAGTGGCATCATATTCCATCTTTCACATCATAAATAAACACATATCTTTTTTTTTTGAGCTACTTTGATGTGGGAGCAAGCTCCCTGTGGCACTCACTCATTAGTTGCTCCAGGTCGGGCTGATATACTACCTTGCTAGTATGTCACCCAATAGTCACTTGTCTGGCGGATGTGAGTCCCTATGCTTTCTTCCTAACTTGACCACTGCAAACCAATAAGCACCTTGTTAGTTTGGTAGGCCTTACCACGCAGCCGATAAGTTATCCCGTGTTTACTTCATTTAAGAGGATATAAGCCTACATGTTTTCCTCTTGAACTAGCCCTCATGCACTAACTAGGTAGAGTATATTTGAGGCTTAGGGTAAGTCCACTAGTGGCTCCATTCCTCCTGAGTACTTTAAGCTTGGGATTAGTCCTTACATACGACTCCTCGCTTAGTAGTTGTCGTAGGTCGGATAGCCCCTGTCGAGCTAAAGACAGACTATCCTCGTGATTAGTTCCGATTTGGAGAGATGTAAGTCTACACGCCTGTTGACCTCACTTTTGGAGTGAGCTCTCAACTTCTCCATCTTAGACATAGGACACCTCTAGACATTAAGAATTTCTTAGTCTAAAGAAACTTACAGTGATTAGGTGAACACTTAACCTAACCCTAAAGACTTAGAAGAGTTAGCCATAGAAATAGGTTATGCTTTAGGGATTTATGAAGACTTTCCTACCCTATAGCTTGTACTGAATCCTTGCTTACTTCTTTCAAACCAAGTATCAAATTCAAAGCCAAATTCAAATCAAAATTCTAAATTTTAAATCCAAAATCAATTCCAAATCCAACTCTAAAATCAAATAATTGAAAGCCATGATTGAATTCAAATCCCAAAATCTTTCTTAAGCCTTTTTGATTTCATCTTATGGACTTAGCCCAAACCAAAGGCCAATCACTCCAAACTCAAATAATTTTCTCATAACCCAATTATATCTTCATTTCTATTCACAAATATAAATGTAAATTCAAATAACCAAAACTAAACCTAAAATTATACCAAAATCCAACTTATATCCTTTAAGTCAATTTGTTGGATTTAGCCAAATCTTTCTCATATCAATCAAATCCGTTGGATTTTCTCTTCAAACAATCACTCCTTCAATCACATAACCAAATATAAACATAAATTATAATCACCAAACCAAAATCAAACTATCCCAAGTCAAACCCATATTCATCCTTTCGACTTGAAATTTTCAAATGAACCAAAACCCATTTGACTCTAAATCACTTGCAATTGAATTTATATTTCTATCATAAGTCCATAAGTGAGTTCAACCAAACTTGAATCAAGCCTTGATCAAGCCAATTAAACCATTTAGGCTCACTTGATCCAAAGTGACCTAAAGAACCTTTTTGAGCCAAGTTCTAATCTAACCCAAATTAGATTGAACTAAGCCCATCTAAACCTCAATCATGATCAATAATCACCTTGAATTGGGTCAAACCTAGCCTTTGAACAAGTCAACATTTAGCTCGAATGAAACCTAAATAAGCAAAAATTCACTATAATCCAAATTGATTGAAACCATTAATGTAAACTAACCCATAATAAATTATTAAACCTGACCAAGCCCTCACTTGAGCTAGACCAAACCCAATTGGTCCTCCTAGCCCAAGTTGACACAAATTGATCTAAAAGCCAAAATGGGTCAAATTTTGTTCTAACCCAAATTGATTGCAACCAATGGGTCAAATTCATTCCAAATTGATTGTTGAACTTAACCAAAGCTTCAATTGATCAATTATACCCAACCTAGCCCAATTGACCATGAACCCAACTTGACCTAAAAGGATAAATCAACTTGAAATCAAACTAAATCAAAATTGATTGAAACAAAAGCTTGCAATACATTTCAAATGATCAACCAAACCTAAACCAACCCATGATCTAATCTAATTGGGTCAAATGAGTCAAATTGGTGAACTTGACCCACTTGACCCAAATGAACCCAAATGAACCAAAACCAAATTGAACCAAACTAATGATACCCATAGGC
The DNA here is from genome assembly GCA_021442155.1 of Cymbidium sinense. Classification (NCBI taxonomy): domain Eukaryota; kingdom Viridiplantae; phylum Streptophyta; class Magnoliopsida; order Asparagales; family Orchidaceae; genus Cymbidium; species Cymbidium sinense. The sequence goes on from CM038216.1 coordinate 54,282,758, forward strand.
TCCAAATGATCATTTGGACTTGACCTAACCCATGGTTTGACCTAATTTGATCAATTGGTCAACCTAACCTAATTTGACCTAACTTGACCTCAATGGGTCAAATTGAGCCAAATCAAATCAAACGAACTCCAAATCACTTGAAATTTAGCCCAACCCATTTTTGAATCATTTTAAATCTACGCAAATCAAACTCATAGCCAAATGACCACTTTGACCTTAGGTCAAAGGGTATCCCATGACCAAATTCACTTGGAATTTGGTCATTTCTTTCCCAAGGCCACTTGGTATCCTTCTATTGGTCCACATGGGCATCAAGGAGGGTGGTGAACATGACCTAATGAGCTTGGGCCAGCCATGAACCAAGGGGAGGACAAATCGACCTCCCCAATCACCTTTAAACACTTGGCTCACCAAATCCACTCACCAATCACATGGGCAATCACTCTACCTCACTCCTCAACCCAAAATGATCCATGTGGGATGTTTTGCAACTCAAATCGATCAGCCAATCCAACCCATTGGGCCAAAATGGCAAATCAGCCACTCACCGTCTGATCCAAGGAGAGGGAAATATACCCCCTCTCATTACAAAAGGCAATTGATCCTTTAGAGCTCTACAAGTATTTTTGAACCCTCCTATAGCTTTCACAAGGTCTCCCAAAGCTCCCTCGATCAGCATTCTTCCTCTACATGCAAAGCCAAAATAGGGCATGCCCATTTCGAACAATACTCCCTCCTCACTCCACTAAACCCAAATTATTTTTACCCACACTCTCACCACACCTCATCGAGCTCGATCAAACCATTTCCTAAGCCTCCAAGCAATGGGAAGTGACACTTCAATCAAGATTGATTGATATTGAAGAGGACCTTGGTCGACCGAGAAAACTACTTCAAATCAAGACTGGATTTCTTCAATAGGGCTTCATCTCTATTAGATGAAGCTACATCCTTCATTAGAAGCATCGGTGATAGCCTCCAGTGAGGTAATTGCTCGAAATGGTAGCTATAAGAAACCTTCAGTTGGTCCTTTTTGAAGGGAATTGTCATCCCATGCAACTTGACTATTGGATAAGCATCCCCTCTCCTTCTGAAGGTGTGGGATCATTTTGATCCCAATCTGAGCTCGGGTGAGCTCGAATTGAATGAGGAAAGACAAACGGTGTTCGTCTCTCATCGTTCGTGAAGGAGAAGGATTATACGCCGTCCATTCCACATGATTGGAATGGACGGTTGTGATCAGAGCACACTTTAGATCCCTATAATACTTTCCTAAACCACGGGATTGATCTCGGCTATCCAATTTTAGATCGGACGGCTATTGACCTCATTTTTAGAATGAGCTCTTCAACCCCTTCATCTTAGACATAGGACTCCTCTTAGACACTAAGAGTTCCTTAGTCTTAAGAAACTTCTAGTGATTAGGTGAACACTTAACCTAACCCTAGAGACTTTGAAGAGTTAGCCATAGGAATAGGTCATGCCTTAGGGGTGTTAGGAAATCTTGCCTACCCTATAGCTTAAACCAAATCCTCACTTCCTTTTTCAAGTCAAACTCCAAATTCAAATCAACCTTAATTTTGAAACAAACCTTAAATCAATTCCAATGGATTTTCTCAAATCATGAATCAATTCCAAATGATTGGAACCCATGTTTGAATTCCAAATTCTAAAATCTTTCTTAATTCCCTTTGATCCCATCTTATGGACTTAGCTCAAATCAAATCCAAATCAGTTCAAATTCAAAAGATTTTCTCATAACCCATTTATATTCTCATTTATATTCACAAATATAAATGAAATATAAATTCAAATAACCATAACTAAATCCAAAACTCAATTCCAAGTTCAAAATTTTTTTTCTAAGCCTTTTGATATCACCTTATGGACTTAGCTCAAATCAAATCCAAATAAATTCAAATTCAATAGATTTTCTCATAACCTATTTATATTCTCATTTATATTCACAAATATAAATGAAATATAAATTCATCAAATCAAAACTAAATTCAAAACTCAAACCCAAATCTACCTTAAAATCAACATATGCTTCTTCAGGTCAAATTATTAAACTTAGCCAAATCAAACTCAAATCAATCCAAACCCTTGGATTTTCTTCATAATTCAATCAATCCCTCAATCATGAATCCAAATATAAACACAAATTTTAATGATCAAACCAAAAACCAAATTCAAAACTCAAACCCAAATCCAACCCATGTTCATCCTTTGAACTTGAAATTGTCAAATGAATTAAAACCCATTTGACTCCAAGTCACTTACAAATGGATTTATATTTCAATCATAAGTCCATATGTGAGTTCTAACATTTTTGAATCAAGCCTTGATCAAGTCAATTGACTCACTTAGGCTTACTTGACCCAAAGTGACCTAAAGTACCTTTTTGAGCCAAATTCTAATCCTACCCAAATTGGATTGAACAAAGCCCAACTAAGCCTCACATTATGAGCAACAATCATCATGAGATAATCAATCACTCAAATTGGGTCAAACCAAGTCAAACCAAAGGGTTGACCAAGTCAACACTTAGCCAAAATAAAACCTAAACTAGCCAAAATCCACCATAGGACAAATTGATTAAAACCATCGATCAAAACTCATTCGTGATCAATGTTTGAACTTGATCAAGTCATCATTTGAGCCTAACCTAGCCCAATTGGCCGCTGGACCAAGTTGACCTAAGTTGACCTAAAAAGTCAAAATGTGTCAAATCTTGATCTAAGCCAAATTGATTACAACCAATGGGTGAAATTCATTCTAAATCACTTGTTGACCTTGACCAAAGACCCAATTGGCCAACTAGACCCAACCTAGCCGAATTGACCATGAACCCAACTTGACCTAAAAGGTCAAATCAGACTAAAACCAAACTAAATTCAAATTGACCAGAACCAAGCTTGCAAAATATTTCAAATAACCAACCAAACCGAAACCAACCCATGACCTAGCCCAATTAGGTCAAATAGGTCAAATTGGTCAACTTGACCCATTTGGCCTAAGTGAACTCAAATGAACCAAAACCAAATATAAATCAAATTAAACCAAACCAATGACACCAAAATATTTCAAATGGTCATATGAACGTGACCTAACCCTTGGTTTGATCCAATTTGCCAATTGGTCAACTTGACCCAAGTTGACCCATTTTGACCTAAATGGGGTCAACATGAGCCAAATGACATCAAATTAACTCCAAATTCTTTGAAATTTGGACCATCCCAATTTCAAACTATTCTAAATCTGCCTAAAGTGAAATCAAAGCTAAATGGCCATTTTACCCCTAGGTCAAGGGGTAACCTATGGCCAATTCCACTTGGAATTTGGTCATACCCTTTTCATGGCCACTTGGCACCCTCTTAGTGGACCAAGTGGACACTAATGAGTGTGGTGCACATGGCCCAATGGGTTTGGGTTAGCCAAACCCAACCCAAGGTATAAACTGACCGCCCCACTCAAAATTCTCTACATGGAATCACTCCCACTTTCATTTCAAGCACATGGAAGCTTCACCACTTCACTCCTCTGCCAAAATCAAATCATGTGAAGCTGAAAACGGCCTAACCAACTCAATCCATGAGATCAATTTGGTCAAAATGGAAAAACACCTCTCGACCGTTCGATCCTTGTGGGGGGATATATACTCCCCCTCATTCCATTCTAAAACAGATCATTCACACTCAATTGATCTTAAGGAACTCAGAGCAAGCTTCTCTAAGTTTCTCAATCATTTCCCATTTCTCCATTTAGAGTTTCTTCAAGCCGAAAGCAGGGGAGGGAGGAAGAAATTCCAACTTACTCAATACCCAACTTCAAGCCAATTTCTCTGGCAAGCACCCTCAGGGGACCCAATCGAGCTCACCCAAGTCAAGTTCCAAGCTCTCAAGCCATGGGAAGAGGGGTCTATACCAAAGCCGCAAACCTAGGAGGAGGAGTTTGGCCAATTGGATGATCTACTCAACCTCAAACCTTCAAACCTTCAACAAGGCTTCATCTCCACTAGACAAAGCTACCTCGATGGTTGGGAGCCCCGGTGATAGCCTCTGATGAGCTATGCCTCAAAATTGAGCATAGATGTAGGATTCCTTGGTCCTTTATGAAAGGAAGTTTCATCCCATTGCAATTCAACTGTTGGATGTCTTTATTCTTGATGTTAGATGGTGTGTGATCAATCCCCACTCAATCTGAGCTCAAGTGAGCATGGATCAAGCCCGAAGGGATGGACAGTCGCCGTCTCTCGCAGGCAAGGGCAAAGATAAATCATGGATCATCCATCCCGTGTGTTTTGGATGGACGATCCTGATTAAAACATGTGAGATCTATTATTTAATCCCTTTGATATCGCGGGCTTGATCTTGACCGCCTGATCTTTGATCAAACGGTCCATGGGAAAGCATGCAGTGCCATCCACTAGATGTGTAGCTGATGTGATAACTTAAATAATGAATCCAATCGCACCATGCAGAAACACGCATCTCATCAGCGGTCCACGTGGCGCTAACGGGATTAGTTATATAATTAGGGATTTAATTATCTAATAATTATAGAAACTTCAAAAATACATAACTAAATGTGAAAAAATCAAAAAAATACAAACTGAAATGCATTTTGAAGATATTTCAAAGAGAAATAATATAAAATTGAGTTTAATTGATTTTGAATAGTAAATTTCATGTAATTTTGATTTTATTAGGAATGTAATTATGTTAATTACTCCCTAATTATTCTACTAATTAATTCCAAACTTCTCAAGTAAGTTTAGTTGGATGACTTTTGCCTCCCCTAATTTTTTTGGAATTTAATAATGGTTTAATTAGGGGAATTGCATATTTCATCTCAAATCACTCTCTTAATCAATTAAATGATTAATTAACCTATTAAATGTTGACAAATTCATTAATTTTATTTGTTAATCACCATAGAATAGTAGATGGACTTAGGGAATGAGATTAGGATGCCTTTTCTAAATCTTTTTCCCATAGTTTATTTCATTTGAATGAGACTTAATTAACTTACAAATTGATTAATGATTTAAACATTTCATCAAATAGCCTAATTAACCAAACTCAAAATCAAAAACTAATTCAGAAACTTAATCACTTAATCAATACTCTCTTGGGTAGATACTTAGGTGCTCAATAACCTAAGTAAACTTAAGGAAATCAAATCAAACCTACATGTGTGGGAAGGGTTATAAAAGTATTTAATTAAGCCCCTTAGCTTAATTAATCAATAATTATGAACCAGTTGCATTAGGACCTTTCTTTTGTAGCGTGAATTGCTAATTTAAATTCAATATGGTTGCATATCATATGTTGGCTCACAATTGTTTGAATAATTATGTTAAGGAGGTGTAGGTAAAGGGGTAATTAATGAAATTAACGTACACCTTAATCTAAAAAAAATATAAAATCAATCTAATGGTTCTAAAAATTAAACTAAAAGCACATACACATGTGGGAGATGGGTTAGGACTGGCAAACCTTCTCACATTTCCTAAATTCAAATCAAACTCAAAAAAATCAAAATTTCTTTAAAGACTTTGATTCACTTTAAATAATCTTATTCCATTGGATTGCCTTTAGGAATTAATTAAGGTGAATGAAATTACATGCTTACATCACTTTATTTCTTTCCTAGCATGCTAAAAGTGTATGTCATATAAAAATCTTCATACCTTCTAAAAAAAGAAAAAAGAAAATGAAATGTTTTCTTTATGTCAAATTCCATGTTTTGACTAAAGTAAGAATATGAATGGCTATTATCACTACTAAATCCAATTTCAAAACTTATAAATCAAACATTACAAAATGAAAGATATGCTACTTATGACTATTTATAAGCTTGCATGTGAGTATAACATAAGATGTGCATTAAGTGACTTTCCTTCTCTTCTCTTTTTTAACATAGTTTTGAATAGGATTTGCAAAGTGTATAGTTCATTTTGAAAAGAACACAACACTTGCTTAAATCCATTCCTATTCATTCCTATGTTATCATTTAAGAAAGATCTTCACATTTGCACATGTAAATTAAACAACCAACAAATCAAACAAATAAACATAAACCTTTTGCTTGATTCTTATCCATTCATTTCTTTTTGTACATGCACATGTATTGAACAAAAGTGGTATATTAGTCTAGACACCTTGGGATTGTGAGGCTTTAAGTATCCCCAAGTAGGTCTTGTACCTTACACCCCTGGTGTAGGAAAAAAATGGCACCGTACCCACTTATGTCTTTCATACATGTAAATGTGCATATGAATGATGTATAAAAGAATCCCTCACTTTTCTACTTAACAAAATCATGCATCATGAAACATTCCAAAATTTTCCTAAATAACTTCCTTTAGCATTTCATCATCAAGGTGTGCTAACACTTCCATTTGCATGTATAGATATACTTAGGATTCATCCATATGCATGTTACACATGTTGAAAAGAAATAAAGTGTTGTGTGTTTTGTGCTAGTAATTCACTTTAATTAATCTTAAAAATGCCTTTCTTGTTGAATAGGTTTGTTTAGAGTCTATCTAAATTTAGGATTAATTAAAACACATAATAAAATATTCACTAAACAAAAATCACTAATGAATCTACCTTAGAAATTACTTAAGGTAGGGAGGAAAGAGAAGTTCTCTTCTCTTTTCCTCTCTTTATTACACTTAGCAATTAAATGTAGCTTTACTCAAACTAAATCAAATCATCAAATAAAATCAATCAAACAAACTAAATCACTTAAATGAAACCACCCTCCAAGTTTAGTCCTTCATATTTAGAAAACTTCAACCTTAAAACCTAACTAAGCATACCACACAAATCTTATAAAGCATACACATTAGACTAAGCCACCATTTCTAGTCCTATATTAGGGCGGTGCATGGTTTGATGTTTTCTTTTATTTTGTGATGTGATATTTTAGTCTAGATGTTATGGTGTATGTGCATAAACAGAATGGTAGGGAGAAATTGGTCTAATCATTGTCTTCTGTAGGAGAATGTGTTTAAGGGGCACCGTAATAAAAATAATAAAGGCTTTTACTGTGCAGGTTGCTTTTACCCCTAAGCATAATCCAACTTAGGCCAAGTGGACTTGGTTACCCATGTTTGGGGTGCTAAGTTCAATTTATTCATAAAAATGCTTGGGATTATTTGGTTTGTTTAGCTAATCTCTATTTTGCAAGTTTTAGTTAGATTTACATTCCTTTTTCATGTAATTTTGTAATTAAGATTTGGAATGAATATTATGGTGGATTAGGATGAACATTGGTTATAAGACCATGTTTTATGCACCATGTGAAGCCTTTGGAGTATCCACATTCCAACCAACCAAAAGTAAGAAGAAAGAAGGAAGAAGAATGAAGACCCCCCATAACATGAATTCATTTTATTTGTAATTAATTTATTTGTAATCCGGGTTGTATAAGGGTAGAGCTCGGCTACCCATTTCTTCTTTTCGGGTTGTGCGGTGGTACCCGACCACAATCGGCCTTTTATTATTTTGCACTAGATTTATGAATTGAGTGATGTTTGTTTAGCTTGTGCATTAAGATGGAATATTTTTCTAGTTTCTTCCTTGCTTTGTTGAATGGCCTGGATGTGATTAGGCTCTTAGAAAAATAAACTTTCTATCTAACATAAACAACTCAAAACTAAAAATAAAAAACTCATAACCTCATCTAAAGCCTAGGTTATAAATCAAGATAAAAGAATTAGCAACCCCTTAGCTAGATGTTCTACTTTATTTCTCACATCATGCATAAAAAGCATCTTATTTCACTCTTGATTTGGAGGGCTTCCACTCATGCGAAGGAACTTGGCTTAACCTTTAAGAGCCCTAGTGGAAACTCACCTCCTTTCTTGCTGATTTTGACCCATAACCAATTTCTCATGCATTAGACATATGAATTCCATAGCCTGTGTCAAATCAATTGTCCAAAATTGAAAATAAAATATAATAAAAATATGCATTAGATTTAGGTCATGAGTTCATACCTTACATGATCTAATCTCTTAAGGAGTGAGTTTAAGGACTTAGCTCTTTCTAAATAAGCAATAGCCTAATTATCTTGCATATAATATAAGACTTGCCTACATATATTTAAAATCATAGGAGGAGTTAGTTTGCAGCCACCCCCAAGCAACTGTAAGTCCAAACAGTCGAGTGATTTATCCTCTCTTATGGAGGTAAACCCATTACTCATTTTTTTCTTAGATTTAGGTCATGCTCTGGCCCTCGCCAAAGCTCCTTAGATTTAGATTTCGAGGTAACTTCTCCCCTTTGCGGGCTACAAGCAGAAATTCTCACCTCTTAGACATTTCCATGATCTTGTGTTATGAAATTATAAGTCCTAGATTTCTAGTAAAAATTCCACTCAAACAATAAATTCTCTTCAAATTTCAAAAATATAAAGCCCAATAATAGGATAATTTGGGATGCTTGCTAGGTTTCCTTGATCAATCCCATTTGATCTTCTAAAATTAATAAATTGATTGATAGTCCTACCTTTAAAATCTATGGAGACAATGATCATTTATCTTAATCGAGAGTACTCTTAAGGAATCTCATTCCTTAAAATATAAGTAACTATGGAGGCTTGCCTCCATAAGGAACTTAACAAACCCAGTTAAAAATAAACCTCGCTTTACTTTTTCATGTAAAGTAGGAGAAAAATCTCTTGTACACATGAAGAACCATAGTCCTTAGGAGTCTTTATTAAGGTGATTAGGTCCATTGTAGGGTAGTGACTTCTATCTCTTGAGATAATATACTATTTCTCAATGTCGTACCCGATCACCCTAATAAGAATATCTGTGGATCTATGTGGTGTCCCAACAAGGCATATTTTTTTGTTTTCATCTATCTTTCAAAAGGATAGATGAAGATGAAAATATTTTACCACAATAGCCCGCAGAGAAAATACGTTCGCTGCTAGCTGACTCAGTTGATGGATGTGACAACTGAAATAACCAATCCCGTAGCATCACATGGAAAGTGCACTATAGCAGTAGCTACGTGGCCTGATGGGATTAGGGGTTTAATTAGGCTTAATTAATCTAATTTTAATGCTAAAACTTTTAAAATTTATAACTAATTATAGAAAATTCCAAAAATGCAAATAAAAACTCATTTAAAAGATAATTCAGAGGAGAATAATAAAAAATTAAAATTAATTAATTTTGAATAGTGGTTTTGACTCAATTAGGGTTTTATTGGAAGCTAATCACTCTCTAATGACTACAATAATTAATGCTAATTTTTTTATTGATTAGAGGGATGACCTCTGCCTCCCATGATTTTCTTAGAATTTATTGCTTGACTAATTAGGGGAATTTCTTATTTCATTCTTAATCACTCTCTTAATTAATTAAATGATTAATTAATATGTTAAACAATAATGAATCCATTAATTAGGTTGGCTAATCATTATAAAATAGTGGATGAACATAGGGAATGAGATTAGGACCTCTTTTCCAATGTCTTCCCCTAAGTTTATTTCATTTGAATAACACTTAATCAATTTACAATTAATTAATGGCTTAATTAGTTCATTAAATAGCTTAATTAATGAAACACAAAACCAAATCATTTCAGAACTCAAATCATTCAATTCTTGGGTATATTCTTAAGTGTTCAATAACCTGAGAGAATTCTAAAGAAAATTATAATCAAACTACATGAGTAAGAGGGTTATAAAAGTACTTAATCAAACCCTTTAGCTTAATTAACCAATAATTTTGAGCCAATTGTATTAGGCCCCTTCATTTCTTAGGTGTATTGCTAATTTAATTCTCATGTTGTTGCATATCATATATTGGCTCATAATTACTTGGATAATTATGTTAAAGTGGTATAGGTAAGGGATAATTAATGGATTTAATTCATACCTTAATCTAATCAAAATATAAAATCAACCTAATTGTTTTAAATTAAACCAAACTAATTCACACATGGGGGAATGGGTTAGGACTAGCAAACCCTCCTCATATTTCCAAAGTCAAACCAAATTCAAAGATAAAAATCTCCTTAAAGAATTTTGATTCATTTTAAATGATCTTATTTTTTAATGATTGTCCTTAGGAATTAATTAGAGTGAATGAAGTCATGAACTTACATTCCTTTATTTCTTTCTGAGCATGCTAAATACTATTTCCCATATGAAATCATGCATTCATTTCTTTGAAAAATTAATTAAATAAAATGTTTCCTTTTATGTCAAATTGCATGTGTTGGTTAAAATTAAGAATATGAGTGGCTATTATCACTATTAAACCAAAAATTATTTTAAATCAAATATTATGAATGATGTGATGCTAGTTATGAATATTTCTAAGCTTGCATGTGATGATAGCATAAGATGTGTACTATGAAATTCTCTTTCCTTCTCTTAACATGGATTCATATAGGATTTGCAAGTGTATAGTTCATTGAAAAGAACACAACACTTGCCTAAATCTATTCCTATGCATCTCTATATTAAGACTTAGGAGGGACCTTCATATTACACATGTAAATTATACAACCAAATCAAACATAATCTTTTGCATGATTCTTTATCCATTGTGTTCTTTTTTGTACATCTTCATGTATCCAAGAAAAGCAGTATATCAGTCTAGACATCTCGGGGCTGCGAGGATTTAAGTAGCCCAAAGTAGGTCTTGTACCTTATGCCCTTGGTGTAGAAAATAATGGCGCCATACTCACTTATAACATTTATACAAGTGGATGTGCATTCAACTAATTGATGAAAAATCTATCTTTTTACATAATGAAAGCATGCATTAATGATCCAATTAACAAATGGAATATCCAAATTTTCAAATCACATCTCTTTGCATTCATCATCAAAGTGTGCTAAGATTTACATTACATATATAAGTATGCTTAGATTTATTCATATACATGGTATACATAGTGAAAAAAAATGAATAGGTGTATGTCATGTGATAGTAATCCACCCTAATTAGTCCAAAGATGCCTTTCTTATTAAATAGGGCTATTTAGGACAAATATAAACTTAGGGTTAATTAAAACACATAATAAACCATTCACTAAAGAAAATTCATTAATTAATTTACCTTAGAAATCATTTAAGGTAGGGATGAAAGAGAGCTCTTTTCTCTTTTCTTCTCTTCACAATATTTTGTCACTACATGCAGGTTCATTCAAATCAAATCAAATCACCAACTAAGATTGACAAGTCAACTAAATCACTTAAAATGAAACTGCTATCTAAATTGAATCTTTCACACTTAGAAAATTTCAACCTTAAAGCCTAGCTAAGACATGCCACACAAGCCTTAAATGGCACACACATTAGGCTAAGTCACCACTTCTAGCTCTATGTTAGGGCGGTGCATTGTTTGATGCATGATTTTCTTTTGTGGTTTAATATTTTAGAGTGGATGTTAGATTGTATATGCATAGACTGGATGATAGGGTGATCTTAGCCTAATTATGTTTTTTGTAGGGGGTTGTGCTTAAGGCGCACTATAATAAGAAAATAAATGCTTTCGTTGTGCAGGTTGCTTATACCCCTAAGCATAACCCAGATTAGGGCAAGTGGGCTTGGTTACCCATGTTTGGGATACTCAGTCCAAATTATTCCTATAACTGCTTGGGTTGTATGGTGTGTTTAGCTAAGATTTATTTTATATGTGTAGTTAGGTTTACCTTCCTTCCTTTTTATGTAATTTTTACTTTAGGATTAGGATAAGTGTTATGGGAACTAAGGTGAACATTGGTTATAAGACCATGTCTTATATACTATGTGAGGCCTCAGAGCAACTACATCCCAAGCCAAACCAAAAGAAAGAAAGAAATGGAGCAAATCAAGATGAAGGAATGGAGGATAAGGAGTCAAGAATAGAGGATAAGGAGTCAATAATATATTTTTATTTATTTTTTTATTATACCGGGATGTATAAGGGTAAAGCTCGGCTACCCATATTTTTTTTTTTGAGTTGTGCGGTGGAACCCGACCACATCGGCCACTTATTCTTTTTCACTAATTTTATAAATTGATTGATGTTATGTTTTATGATTATGCAATTATGATGGCATGATCTTCCTAGTTTCTTAATTATTTGATGATTATTGAATGGCCTGGATGCGATTAGGCTCATAGGAAAAAATAAATTTTCTATCCAATTAATCAACTCAAAATTAAATTAAACAATTAATAACCTCACCTAAAGCCTAAGACATAAATCAAGATAATAAAAGATTTAGCAACCCCTTAGCTGGATGTTGTGTGTCTCACATCATGCATAAATCATATTATTTCACTCTTGCCAATGGAGGGCTTCCACCTTTGCTAGAGAAAATGGCTTGGCTTTTAAAAGCCATGGTGGAAACACACCTCCTTCTTTCTGATTTTGGCTCATAATTGATTTTCACCTACATTAAACATATAAAATCCCATAGCCTGTGTCAAATAAGAATGTCCAAAAATTAAAAATAAAACTTGACAAAATTTGCATTAGATTTAGGTCATGGATTCATACCCTTCATGATCTAGTCTCTTAGCAAGTGAGTTTAAGGATTTAGTTTACTTTCAAAGTAAATAATAGCTTATCCATCCTGCAAAGCATGAGACTTACCTTCATGTATTTAAAATCATAGGAGAAGTTAATTGGCAACCACCCCAAGCGATTGTAAGTCCAACAGTCAGGTGGTTTATTCTCTCCTGTGGAGGTAAATCATATACCCATTTTTGCCTTAGATTTAGGTCATGCTTTGGCCTTCTCCAAAGCTCCTTAGATTTAGGATCTGAGGTTATTATTTCCCTTTGCGGGCTACAAGCATAAATCTTCACCTTTTAGGCATTTCTACAATCTTGTATTATGGAATTATAAGCCCTAAATTTTTAATAAAAATTCAGCTCAAACATATAATTCTCCTCCATTTCAAAAATATAAAGCCCAATCATAGGATAGTTTGGGATGCTCACTAGGTTTTCTAGTATCATGAGCATGCCCTACTCATCTCCCTTTGGTTTTGATAATAACTCTCTCCACTTGATCAATCCCACTTGATTCTCTAAAAATAACTAATTTATTGATAGTCTTATCTTTGAAATCTTTGAAGATAATGATTATTTACCTTAATAAAGAGTATTCCTAAAAATTCTCATTCTTTAGGATGTAATTAACTATGGGGGCTTGCCTCCATAAGGAACTTAATAATCTCGGCTTAAAATAAATCATACTTTACTTCTCCATGTAAAGTTGGAGAAAGATCTCTGGTACATTCGAAGACCCATTGGCCTTAGTAGTCCTTATCAGGTGATTAGGTCTATTATAGGATGGTGACTTCTATCTCTTGAGATAGTACATCATTAGGTGATTAAGTCCATTAATAACCCTAATTACTCCCTAATGACTTAATTAATTAATTTCAAATTTTTGGGTATGTTTAGTAGGATGACTTCTGCCTCCCCTAATTTTCATAGAATTTTTTAATTAGTTAATTAAGGAAATCAATAAATGAATTCCTAATCACCCTCTTAATGTAATTAAAGGTAATTAAGATTTAAATAGTGGTTTAATCACTTAATTAAGATAATTAAACATTATTTAAGAGATTAGGATGTTTATGGAATAATTTTGGGATATTTTACTTAAGCTATTCCCTAAACCCCTTTCTTCCTTAATCCAAATATAAATAAAGATTAATCCATTAATGATCTTCTTAATTAGCTTAATTAAATTTTAAAAATCAATCTAAACTTACTCAATCCTTTGTTGGGTAGATCCTTGGGTGTTCAAGAGCCTAAGGTAAATTTAAGGAAATTATTTCCAACCCACATGTGTGGGAAGGTTATCAAAGTACTTAATTAAACCTTTTAACTTAATTAATCAATAATTGTGAGCCAATTGCATTAGGCCTCTTTCTTTCTTAGGTGTAATGTTGATTTAAAATTCAATATGGTTGCATATCATATGTTGGCTCATAATTGTTAGGTTAACTATGTTAAGGTGGTATAGGTAAGGAGTAATTAATAAACTTAGTTCACACTTTAACCTAAATAAAATATAAAATCAACTTAATTGTTCTAAAAATTAAACTAATACAACACGCACATGAGGGAGATGGGTTAGGACCAGCAAAATCTTTTCACATTCCCTAAATCAAAATCAAACTCAAAAAAAATTAAAAAAAAAACTTAAAAAGATGAAAAATCTCTTTAAGAAATGTTGATTCTCTTTAAATGATCTTATTTCATAGGATTGTCTCTATGAATTAATTAGGTTGAATGAAATTACATGCTTACATACTTCATTTCTTTCTAAGTATGTTAAATGTTGTTTGCCATGTGAACTCATGCATTCATACCTTTTGAAAAATCAAATTAAAATGAAATGTTTCCTTTATGTCAAATTGCATGCTTTGGCTAAAGTAAGAATATGAATGGCTATTATCACTACTAAATCAAAAATTATTTTCAAAACTTATAAATCAAAGACTATATATAAATGTATGCTACTTATAAGTATTTATAAGCTTACATGCGAATATAGCTTAAAATGTATTATGTTGTTTTCTTCTCTTTTCTTAACATGGTTTGTATAGGATTTGCAAAGTGTATAGTTTCTTTTAAAAGAACATAACACTTGCTTAAATTTATTCCTATGCATTGCCACACCATAAATTAAGAAGGATCTTCATATTGCACATATAAATTAAGCAACCAATAAATTAAACAAACAAACATAAACCATTTCCATGATTCTCTTTCCATTCATTTATTTTTGTACATGCACATGTATTTAAGAAATGTGATATATTAGTCTAGAAATCTTGGGGTTGCGAGGCTTTAAGTAGCCCCAAGTAGGTCTTGTACCTTACACCCCTAGTGTAGAAAATAATGGCATCGTACTCACTTATGTCTTTCATGCATGTAAATGTGCATTTGATTAATGAATAAAAGAATCCCTCTCTTTTTTACTTAACAAAATCATGCACCATGTAACATCCAAATTTTCTTAAGCAATAGCCCTTAGCATTCATCATTAAGGTATGCTAAATATTTACATTTGCATGTATAGATATGCTTAGGATCATTTCATGTGCATGATACACATATTGGAAAGAAATAAATGGTTATGTGTTTTGTGATAGTAATTCACTTTAATTAATCCTAAAATGCCTTTCTTGTTGAATAGGTTTATTTAGAGTAAATATAAACTTAGAATTAATTAAAATACATAATAAAACATTCACTAAACAAAAATTACTAATCAATCTACCTTAGAAATTACTTAAGGTGGGGAGGAAATAGAAGTTCTCTTCTCTTTACAAATTAGTAATTAAGTGTAAGTTTATTCAAACCAAATCAAATCATAAAATAAAATTGACAAATTGACTAAATCACTTAAATGAAATCACCCTCTAAGTTGAATCTTTCATGCTTAGAAAACTCTAACCTTAAAGCCTAGCTAAGACATGCCACACAAGCCTTAAATAACACACACATTAGGTTAAGTCATCATTTCTAGTCCTATGATATGGTGATGCATGGTTTGATGCCTGATTTTATTTTGTGATGTAATGTTTTTAGTCTCGATGTTAGGGTGCATGTGCGTAGACTGGATGGAAGGATGATCTTAGTATATTCATTATCTTTTATAGGAGATTATGCTTAAGGGGCATTGTGATAAAAATATAAATGCTTTTGTTGTGCAAGTCGCTTATCCCCCTAAGCATAATCCAAAAATAGGCCAGATGGACTTAGTTACCCATGTGTGGGGTCCTAAGTCTAATTTATTCATATACATACTTGAGATTGTGTGGTTTGTTTAGCTAATCTCTATTTTACAGGTTTTAGTTAGATTTACGTTTCTCATTTTCATGTAATTTTTGCAATCAGGATTTAGAATAAATGTTATGGGGAGGTAAAAGGTGAATATTATTCATAAGAGTATGTCTTATGTACCATGTGAAGCCTTTGGAGCAACCACATTCCAACCAAGCCAAAAGGGAAGAAAGGAAAGAAGCAAATCAAGCATGAAGAAAGAAGAAAAGAAGAAATGAAGAATGAAGACCCCCATAACATAAATTGCTTTGAAATTATAATTATTCATTTATAATGTGTATAAGGGTAGAGCTCGGCTACCCGCATTTTTTTCTGGGTTTGTACGGTGGAGCTTGAACACAAAGACCTTTTATTCTTTTGCGCTAGCTTTATAAAATTATTTGATGTATGTTTAGCTTGTGCATTAAGATGACATATTCTTCCTAGGTACTTCCTTGCTTTGATGAATGGCCTGGATGCGATTAGGCTCCTAGGGAAAAATAAATTTTCCATCTAATTAATCAACTCAAAATAAAATAAATAAATAACTCATAACCTCACTTAAAGCCTAGGTTATAAATCAAGATAATAAAAGATTTAGCAACCTCTTAGCTGGATGTTGTATGTTCACATCATGCATAAAAAGCATCTTGCTTCACTCTTACTTATGGAGGGCTTCCACCTTTTCCAGAGAACTTGGCTTGACTTTTGAGAGTCATGGTGGAAACATGCCTCCTTCTTACTGATTTTGGCCCATAATCAATTTCTCATGCATTAGGCATATGAATCCCATAGCCCATGTCAAATAAATTGTCCAATAATTAAAATAAAACATAACAAAATTTGCATTAGATTTAAGTCATTAATCATGCCCTACATGATCTAGTCTCTTAAGGAGTGTGATTACAAACTTAGTCTTCTTTCTAAATAAATAAAAGCCTAGCTATCTTGCAAAAGCATATGACTTTCCTACATGTATTTAAAATCCTAGGAGGAGTTAGTTGGCGGCCACCCCCAGGCGATTGAAAGTCCAATAGTCAGTTGATTTATCCTCTCTTGTGGAGGTAATCCATATGCCTATTTTCACCTTAGATTTTGGTCATGCTTTAGCCCTCGCCGAAGCTCCATAGATTTAGGATTTGAGGTCGTTGTTTTTCTTTGTGAGCTACAAGCATAAATCCTCACCTCTTAGGCATTCTCATGATCTTGTATCATGAAATTGTAAGTCCTAGATTTTTAATAAAAAATTCAACTCAAACAAATAATTCTCTTCAAATTCAAAATATAAAGCTCAACTATAGGATAGTTTGGGATACTCGCTAGATTTCCTAGCATCGAGAGCATCTCTTACTTACCTTCCTTTGGCTTCTATTATAACTCCCTCCTCTTGATCATTCCCATTTGATCTTCTAAAAATAAACCAATCAATTGATATTCTTACCTTCAAAATCTTTGGAGACAATGATCATTTACCTTAATCGAGAGTATTCTTATGGAATCTCATTCCTTAAGATATAATTAACTATGGGGGTGTGGTGAAAAATATTCATTCCTTCATCTATCCCCTATTGGAAAGAGGATAAATGAAAACAAAAAAATAATGCCTTTATGGGACACCACGCAGATCCGTAGATATTCTTATTAGGGTGATCAGGTACGATATTGAAAAAAGGTGTGCTATCTCGAAAGATAGAAGTCACCATCCTACAATGGACTGAATCACCTTAATAAGGACTCCTCAGGACTTTAGGACTTCAAAATGTACCAGAAATTCTTTCCCTACTTTATATGAAAAACTAAAGCAAGGTTTATCTTAAACTAGGTTCATGAAGTTCCCTACAGGGGTAAGCCCCCATAGTTAATTACATCCTAAGAAATAAGATTTCTTAGGAATACTCTTGATTAAGGTAAATGATCATTATCTCCAAAGATTTTGAAAGGTAGGACTATCAATCGATTGGTTTATTTTTAGAAAGTCAAGTGGGATCAATCAAGAGGAGGGAGTTCTTATCGAAGCCAAATGAAGATAAGTAGGGGATGCTTAGGATACTAGGAAGTCTAGTAAGCACCCCAAACTATCGTATGGTTGGGCTTTACATTTTTAAAATTGAATTGATTTATTTGAGTTGAACTTTTATTAGAAATCTATGGCTTACAATTCCATGATACAAGGTTATGGAAATGCCTAAGAAATGAGGATTAATGCTTGTAGACTATAAAGGGAAGTAGCAACCTATGAACCTAAATCTAGGGAGCTTTGGGGATGGCTAAAAGCATGACCTAAATCTAAGGAAAAAATGGGTATTTAGTTTACCTCCACAAGAGAGGATAAATCACCCGATTATTAGACTTACAACTGCCTGGGGGTGGCCGCCAACTAACTCCTCCTATGATTTTAAATACATGTAGGCAAGTCATATGCTTTTGCGAGATAGCTAAGTTGTTATTTATTTAGAAAGAGACTAATTCCTTAAAAACATTCCCTAAGAGACTAGATCATGTAGGGCATGATTTAATGACTTAAATCTAATGCAAATTTTGTTACATTTTATTTTCATTTTGGACATTCAATTTGACACAGGCTTTAGGATTCATATGCCTAATGCATAAGAAATTAGATTATGGGACAAAATTAATAAGATAAGGAGGTGTGTTTCCACCATGGCTCTTAAAGGTCAAGCCAAGTTCTCTGGAAAAGGTGGAAGCCCTCCAATCAAGAGTGAATTAATATGCTTTTTATGCATGATGTGAGAAAAGTAATACAACATCTAGCTATGGGGTTATTAATTCTTTTATCTTGATTTATAACCTAAGATTTAGATGAGGTTATGAGTTATTTAATTTTTAGTTTGAATTGATTAGTTGGATAGAAAATTTATTTTTCCTAAGAGCCTAATCATCATCCATGCCATACCTTGAAGCAAGAAATAAACTAGGAAAAGATGCTCTCTTAATGAATAAGCTAAAGAAATATCAATCAATTTATAAAGCTAGCATAAAAGAATAAGAAGCCATTTATGGCCATGCTCCATCACACAAACCCAAAAATAAATTGGGTAGTCAAGCTCTACCTTTAAACAACCTGGATTACAAATGAATAAATTACAATCTAGAAGGAATCCATTGTTATGGGGGTCTTCATTCTTTATTTCTTCTTTCTTCTTTCTTCTTTTGGTTGGTTGGAATATGGTTGCTCCAAAGCCTTCACATGGTACATAAGACATAATCTTATAATCAATATTCATCCTAATCCCCCATAACAATCATTCCAAAATCCTAATTACAAAATTACATGAAAATGAGAAAAGGGAAATCTAACTAAAACCTACAAGATAGAGATTAGCGAAATAAATCATACAATCCCAAGCATGTATATATATATATATAAATTGGACTTAGCACCCCACACATAGGTAACCTAATCCACCTGGCCTATCTTGGATTATGCTTAGGGGTATAAGTACCTGCACAACAAAAGCATTTTATATTTTTATTACAGCACCCCTTATGCACAATCCCCTGCATAAGATAATAGTTAGACTAAAATTGCCCTACCATTTAGTCTACGAACACACACTCTAACATCTAGACTAAAATATTACATCACAAAATAAAAGCAAGCATCAAACCATGCACCACCCTAACCTAAAGCTAGAAGTAGTGACTTAGCCTAATGTGTGTGCTATTTAAGGTTTGTGTGGTATGCTTAGCCAGGCTTTAAGGTTAAAGTTTTCTAAGTATAAAAAATGTTAAACTTAGAGGGGTTATTTTATGTAAGTTAATTAGTTACTTTGGTTGATTTAATTTTGTGATTTGAGTAGGTTTGAATGAACCTACAATTAATTACTAAATGTTGTAAAGAGAGGAAAAGAGAAGAGAACTTCTCTTTCCTCCCTACCTTAAGTAATTTCTAAGGTAGATTCATATTTGATTTTTTTTCATAGTGAATGTTTTATTATATGTTTTTATTAATCCTAAGTTTATATTTTTCTTAAACAAACCTATTCAAAAAGAAAGGCATTTTAAGATTAAGTAAAGTGAATTACTATCATAAAACACACATCACTTTATTTCTTTTCCAACATGTGTAACATGCATATGGATGAATCCTAAGCATATCTATACATGCAAAAGGAAATATTTAGCACACATTAATGATGAATGCTAAGAGAGTTACTTAAGAAAATTTGGATGCTTCATTATTCATGATTTTGGTTAAGTAGAAAAAGAGTGATTATTTTATCCATTTTTCATATGCACATTTACAAGTATAAAAGACATAAGTGAGTACGGTGTTATTGTTAGCACCAGGGGTGTAAGGTACAAGGCCTACATAGGGCTACTTAAAGCCTCGCAACCCCAGGGTTGTCTAGACTAATATATCACTTTTTTTAAATACATGTGCATGTACAAAAAGAAATGCATGGAAAGAGAATCATGCAAAAAGTTTAAGTTTGTATTTTTAATTTGATTATGCAATTTACATACGAAAGTGTGAATATCCTTCTTAAGTGATAGCATATGAATGAATAGGAATGGATTTAAGCAAGTGTTATGTTCTTTTCAAATGAACTATACACTTTGCAAAATCCTATTCAAAATTATGCTAAAAGAGAAGAGAAGGAAAGTCACAAAATGCATACCTTACATTATATTCACATGAAAACCTATAAATAATTATAAGTAGCATACTTTTTAGTTATGATGTTTGATTTATAAGTTTTAAAAAATAATGTTTTGGATTTAATATTGATAATAGCCATTCATATTCTTACTTTAGCCAAAACATGCAATTTGACATAAAGAAAATATTTCATTTTTTTAATTTGCTTTTAAAAGGCATGAATGTATGATTTTTATATGACACACATTTAGCATGTTAGGAAAGAAATAAAGTGATGAAAGCATGTAAATTCATTCACCCTAATTAATTCTTAAAGATAATCATCTGAGATAGGATTATTTAAAGTAAATCAAATTTATTTTAAAGAGATTTTTGTTTTATTTTGAGTTTGATTTGAATTTAAGAAATATGTAGAGGTTCGCTGGTACTAACTCATTTCCCATATGTGTATGTTATTTTAGTTTAATTTTAGAATCATTAAATTGATTTTATATTTTTTTATGTTAAGGTGTAGATTAAATTCATTAATTACCCCTTACCTACACCACTTTAAAATATTTAATCAAATAATAATGAGACAATGTATAACATAAAACCACACAAGGAATTTAAATTAGAAATGCACCTAGGAAAGAAAGGGCCTAATGCAATTGGCTCACAATTAGTGATTCATTAAGCTAAAGGGTTTAATTTAAGTACTTTCATAACCCTTCCCACAAATGTGGGTTGGATTTTGATTTTCTTAAGTTACTTAGGTTATTGAACACCTAAGCACCTACCTAAGATGAATTGGTTAAGTTCTAGAATATTTTGAAAATTTTATCAAGTTAATTAAGTAGGTGATTAGTGGATTAACACTTATTTAAGTTTGGATTAAAGAAGAAAAGGAGTTTAGGGAATGGCTTAGGGAAAATTCCCCAAACCCATTCCATAAACCTCTTCTCTTCACTTAAGCAAGGCTTCACTAACTTAATAAAGGGACTAAACTACTATTCACATGCTTAATTACCTTTAATTACATAAAGAGAGTGATTAAGGATTTATTAATTGATTTCCCTAATTAACTCATCATTAAATCCAAAGAAAAGTAGGGGAGGCAGAAGTCATCCCACTAAATGCATTTGAGAAATTTGAAATGAATTGATGAAGTAATTAAGTTTCTACTAAAATCCTAATTAAGGCAAACCCACTACTCAAAATCCATTAGAAATAATTTTAGTGAATTCCTTACTAAATTGTCTTCACAATACATTTTATTTTATATTTTTTTGATTTTTCTACATTTAGTTATGAATATTTGAAGATTCAGTGATTAATAATTAATTAAAACCCCTAATTATTAACTAATCTTGTGGTGCCACGTCGACTGTTGATGCGGCACACGCTTTCCACATGGTGCGATGAGATTGGTTATTTAAATTATCACATCCAAAGCCATGTCAACGATGACGCTAAGTGCTCTCTCTGGATCATCCGATCAAAGATCAGATGGTTGAGATCGAGCCCGTGATTTCTAAAAGGATTAATCACAGATCCTATGCAGCTTGATAATGACTGTCCATCCAAAATTTGTGGATGGATGGTCCATGATATATCACTGAGCTCGCCTATGGGAGAGGGCAACTGTCCACTCCTTAGGGCAAGAACTAAGATTGATTGAGCTTGGATTGAGCTCAAACTCAACCCACACCATCATCACGCAAGGGAGAAGATATCTAATGGCCAATTTTACTTGAGATGAAAATTCTCTTCATAAAGGACTACACACTCCCTATTCTAGGCTTGGTTTGAAGACATACCTCGCCGGAGGCTATCACCAGTACTCCCAACCGTCAAGGTAGCGTTGTCTAGTGGAGATAAAGCCATGTTGAAGATTTCAAGCTTTGGTATTGAGTAGATCCTTCTATTGACCAAGGTGGGCTTAAATTGTTTGTGACCTCTAGAGTACTCTTCCCGTGGCTTGAGAACTTGGATGAAGGCTTGGGTGAACTCGATTGGGTTCCCTCAAGATGCTTGAGAGAGGAATTGAGTTGAATTTGAGTATTGGATGAGTTTCAAAATGTTGCTACCTCCCCAATTTTTGGCTTAGGAAAAACTAAGAATGGGGAAAATCGAATTGGCTTAGGGGAGCTTGGGGAGACTTACAATTGCTTTCTTTGGCTTCCTCTCACTCAATCGAATGCAAGAGAATGCAATTCAAGTGAAATTAGGGGGAGTATATCTCCCCCTAGATGGATCAGATGGCTGAGAGGTGCTAAGGAACTTTGATCAAATTCACCTCCTTCAATGGGTTGTTTTGGCTATTAAGGGTTGCACATGGTTCATTTTTGGCAGAGGGGGTAGTGGAGAAGTGTCATGTGCCAATTTTGGGTGGAGGAGTGATTGTCATGTGCTTGAAATGAAAGGAGTGGTTGGTTTTGGCCTTGGGTTGGGTTTGGCTAACCCAAACCCATTAGGTCAGGTGCACCACTCTTATTAGTGTCCATGGGGTCCACTAAGAGGGTGCCAAGTGGCCATGAGAAGGATTTGACCAAATTTTAAGTGAATTTGGCCCAGAATTACCCTTTGACCTAAGGGTAAAATGGTCATTTGGCATGGATTTTAGTTTTAATATGTTTGATATGATTGAAAATTGGGTTGGGCCATGTTTCAATAAAATTGGAATTAATTTGATATGATTTGGCTCATGTTGACCCATTTAGACCAAAATGGGTCAACTTGGGTCAAGTTGACCAATTGGTCAAATTGGGTCAAACCAAGGGGTGGGTCAAGTTCATATGACCATTTTAAATGTTTTGGCATCATTGGTTTGGTTCAATTTGATTTATATTTGGATTTAGTTCATTTGATTTCATTTAGGTCAAATGGGTCAAGTTGACCAATTTGACCCATTTGACCTATTTGGGTTAAGTCATGGGTTGGTTTCATTGGTCATATGAAGTTTCCAATTAATTTTGGTTTAATTTAATTTTGGCTCAATTTGAGTTTGATTTGGGTTTAGGTTTCTTTGGTCATATGAAATGTATTGGTATCTTTGTTTCCAATTAATTTTGGTTTAATTCAATTTTGGCTCAATTTGACCTTTTAGGTCAAGTTAGTTCAAGGTCAATTGGGCTAGGTTGGGTCTAGTTGGCCAATTCAGGCTTTGGTCAAGTTCAACAAGTGATTTGGAATGAACTTGAACCATTTGTTTCAATTAATTTAGTTTTGATCAAGTTTTGACACATTTTGACTTTTTAGGTCAAGTTGGGTGTGATTTTTGAATTTAGTTTTGGTTTGATGATTGAAGTTAGTGTTTATATTTGGATTCATGATTGAAGGATTGATTGAATCATGAAGAAAAATCAAGTGTTTGGCTTGATTTGAGTTTGATTTGGCTAAGTTCAAGAATTTGACTTGAAAGGCTTAGGTTGAATATTGGTTGAATTTGAATTTGAATTTTTGAATTGATTTTTGGATATTTGAATTTATATTTCATTTATTTTAGTGAATATAAATGAGAATATAAATAGGTTATGAGAAAATTTCTTGAATTTGAATTGATTTGTATTTTCTTTAGGCTAAGTACATAAGATAGAATCAAAGTGACTTAGGAAAGATTCTTGGGAATTTGGAATTCAATCATGGGCTTCAATCATTTGGAATTGATTTGAGTTTGAGAAAATTAATTAAGTTGGAATATATTTATGTTTTGATGTTAATTTGATTTGGAGTTTGAGTTGGTTTAGACTTTATTTGGAATTTGACTTGAAGGAAGGAAGTGAGGAGTTGGTTTAAGCTATAGGGTAGGCAAATTTTTCGAACACCCTTCAGGCAAATTTTTCGAACACCCATATTGGTGTTGACCGAAATGATCAACAATATCGAACGATCACAAGCACTAACAGAAATGATCTACTCCTAACCCAAGGTGCATAAGGAATTAATAGCTTAGTGTAATGTGACTCTACGCATGTTAAAGACATGAGAGAGTGAAGGAGGAATCCACTAAGGATAGAATAGGTAAACCTTCCACTAGGGAAACAAGTTCAAGTCATCCATAAGGGGATGAGAGGTTTGATTTGAATTTGGGTCTCACTAGGGAGAAAATGATTTGATTAATTATTCTATTTAGTTTTGATTGTTTAGTTTGTTTCTTTTATTTTGGCTACACTGGGGGAGATTGATTGGATTTATTTAATTTGTTGTTTTTGTTTGACTCCACTGAGGGAGGAGGGTTGAATTTGTTTCATTTTTTAGATTTTGGATTTTTGAGATGGACCCTATTGGTTTGCGAGGATCAAACTGAGTAAAAGCCATGGAGGTCTAGACCTAACTCAGATTTCCTAATCCAAAGGGGTAGTCTACCAAACACATAGTAGGACTAGCCACCCAAAGGGATCGCCTTTCGGTGTGCAGCAGTTGTACTAGAAGGAAGCATAGTAGACTTACATCCTCAAAAGTAGGGACATGTTGATAGGGTGATCTATTAGCAAGGCAATAGATTGAACCCAAACTAGTGCTAACTATTGAGTGAATGCCACTGGGGGACTTAGGTCAACTCAAAGATAGTAAAAATTAATTTTATTTTTAATTATTTTGATGGATCTCATCAGTTTGCGATGGACTGCACTGAGTAGAGGCCATGGAGGCCTTAGGCTAGATCATACTTACAAATCCAAAGGGTATAGTATACCAACCACATAGTAGGACTATCCAACCAAAGGGGTGTCTTTCAGTTTATAATGATCAAGTTAGGAAGAAAGCGTAGAGACTCACATCTTCCAAAATAAGGAACCACTGGGGTGATCAGTTGGCAAGGTAACAAATCGAACCTGACTTAGGGCTGATTATTGAATGACTGTCGCTGGGGGACTTAAATTAGCTTAAAGATAGTCAGGATTAATTTTATTTTTTTTAGTTTGCTTGTTTTGATGGATTCTATTGGTTTACAATGGATCACACTGAGGAGGAGCTTATATCAGCCTAGACCTATCTCAGATTTACTGAACCAAAGGGAATAGCTTCTCGATCGAGGGGAGAACTATCTAACCAAAGGAGCACCTTTTAGTTTGCAATAGTCAAGTTAGGAAGAAAGCACGGGGACTCACACCTTCCAAAAATAAGGAACCACTAGGATGATTGGTTGGCAAGGCAACAAATCTAACCTGACCTAGGGCTGACTATTGAGTGAATATCGTTGGGGGACTTAAATTAGCTCAAAGATAGTCAAGATTAATTTCATTTTTTAGTTTATTTATTTTGATAGATTCCATTGGTTTATGATGGATCAAACTAAGAAGGAGCTTTGGAGGCCCTGGGCTAGCTCAGACTTACCAATCTAAAAGGACTAGGTTCCCCACCGAGGGGAGAACTATCCAACCAAAGGAGTGCCTTTTAGTTTGCAATGATCAATTTAGGGGAAGAAAGCATGGGAACTCACATCTTCCACTATGAAAGAACACTAGGGTGATCGATTGCTTTGGGCAATAAATCGAACCTGACCTAGGGCTGCCCGTCAGTTTGTGACAGTCATGCTAGAAAGAATGTGTCATAGTCTTACATCTTCCAAAATGGAATGACTGTTGGGGTAACTTGCTTATAGAAAAATAGATTAAAATTGACCTAATGGCGACTACAGAGTGAGTGCTAACCCAAGGATTTATCTTAACTCAAGTAGTCAAGAAATTTCTATAGGGAGTTATATTGACACTTCCCTATAGATAGGATACCTGCTTGGGAAAAGGGGCCCTTTGGGGCTTGAATTCCTAATCCACAAGTGAATATTTTATTTATTTGTTTAGTTTATTTTACCATAGCCCTATTGGTTTATGAGGGATGAAACTGAGAAGGATCCTATATCATCCTAGACCTATCTCAGATTTACTGAACCAAGGTAGAATCTATGCATATGCAGAACAAATTCTCCAACCATAGGGATGGCTACTAGAAAAGGGGGACTGTCTAATCCAAAAGTAACCCAGGTAGTGTCTAAATGGGGTCGCAAAGGATGTGATCCAAACAGAGTTCCGATAGGGAGAGGGGCCACTAGGGGCTTGGTCCAAAACTCTATAGAAGATAATATCATAAGTATTTGGTGGCCAACTCAAGGGGAAAGTGTGGGGACTCACACCTGCCAAGAGTGGTGTATCCAACGGATGAGTCATTGTCAGCATAGAGAATGTCAACCAACCAAAGGTTCCCATCAGTTTGGAATAATCATCCTAAGAAGAAAGCTTAGAGACTCACATCCTTCTATAGCAGAACTGATTGGTGGGATGGTCTGTCTTCAGCTCGATAGGTGCTATCCGACCTAGGGCGACTACTGAGTGAATGTCACTGGAGGACTTATATCAACTCAAATATAGTCAAGAGGAAAAGAGTATCTAGGGGACTTATCCTAAACCATGAATATACTCAACTTAGTCAGATCATGTTGATCAATCCAAGAAGAAAGAACAGGAACTCACATCTTCTTAAATAAGATCAACATGAGGTAGCTTACTGGCTGGGCAGTGAAGTCTACCAAACTAACAAGGCACTCATTGGTTTGCAATAATCAAGTTAGGAAGAAAGCATGAGGACTCACATCTTCCAATTAAGTGACCACTTGAGTGACATACTAGCAAGGTAGCATGTAAACCCGACCTAGAGCAACTAATGAGCGAGTTCCTCAAGGGGCTTGCTCCCACATTAAAATAGCATGAGATAAAAGATTTATGTTTGTTTTTGTGCTTTTGTTTAAGGGAATAGAAATCCTCTTGGGTTATCTCACACCTACCCTAAACACACTTAGAAAATTGGCTGAAATGGTCCCACGGATGGTAGCCAGAATTACCACCAAGAAAGGATGCCGCTTGGGTTCTCTTACACTTAACTCAGTTGAGCTAATCGAAATAAGATGCCTATTGGGTTCTCTCACACCTATTCTAATAGTGTCAGGAGATTTTGTTTGATTGTGTTTATGTTGTGGAAGAGGGATATGATGCTTCTTGGATTCTCTTACACCATTCCTAGACAGGTCATGGCAGATTCGCAAGATAAGCAAATAATGCTTTGAAATAAGAGAATATTTTGATGAAATAGAATCAGATTTTGTTCTTTTGTTGCTAATTATTTTCAAACATATTTTATGGGTAATATTTCTTCAAATAGAGCCCATTAATTAGAAACATCAGGTGTTCCCCTTTACAATCAATGAGCTGATAGGATCCTCCTTGGTAGGCCTTTCTATAACATAGGGGCTTTCCGAAGTGGGTTCAAACTTGCTTCTCATCTTTTGACTGGCAACAATTAGTCTCCTTACGATTAACACAAGTTCTCCTACTTGGAAAGACTTAGGGAGAACCAGCTTGTTGTGAGCTTGAATCATTTTAGATTTTTACAACTCGAGGTTCTGGCACACTTGGAGGTGACTCTCCTCCAAACCTTCAAGCTCTTCTAACCGCAACTTCACATTATGCTCTATAGTGATCTTGCTACCCAATGCTATCCTTAGTGATGGAAGTTGAACTTATAAAGGTAGAATGGCTTTGGACCAATACAGTAAGGGAAATGGGGTAGATTGAGTTGGAGTTCAGTATGTGGTGCGATATGCCCACAAAGCTTTAACCAACTGCTCATTCCACTGTCATTTGTTGTCATCAAGAGCCTTTTCTAGTATTTGGATGAGAGTTTTGTTGAATGCTTCTACTAAGCCATTTGCTCTGGGATAGTAGATGGTGGAGTATCTCCAATCTATACCATGTCTTCTGGAAAAGTTGTTGCTCTTGGTGCTTCTGAATGTAGTAATATTGTCGTATATAATTCATCGAGGCACCCTGAACCTATATACGATATGGTTCATGAAAAACTGAAGCACATGCTGAGCTGTGACTTCTCTGAGTGGGATTGCCTCCGCCCATTTAGAAAAGTAGTCAGTGGCAGCTAGAATGAACTGATAACCCTTGGAAGAAGGAGGATTGATCAGACCAACAATATCAGTACCCCAACACTCGAATGGCCATGAAGCCAATGTAGGGTGTAGAATGTTGGGTGGTTGATGTAAGACCACATCATGTACATGACACTGATGGCATCTCCTAGCTACATCCATGTAGTCTGTAATCATTGAAGGCTAGTAGTATCCTAGTCTATTGATCTTCATCTTCATCTTCAGACCAAATTGATTCGCTCTGCTTAGACCTAAATGTACCTTGGTGATAATCCTATGGGTTTCATGTTTTTCCAAATAGCATAACCACATTTAATCAAAGATCGATGGTATAAGGTGCCACCAACAAGAGCATAGGAGAGAGCTCTCTATTTCTTCTGATGGGCTTATTACTTTTCCTGGGGTGGTTTATCAATGTTCAAATAATCTATGAACAACTGCCTCCAATTTAGCTCCTTGTCCTTATAGGCAATGACAACTTCCCCGTCAACAGAAAGTCTCTCGATGAGTTTAGCATCAATAAAGGATAGGACTTGTCTATTTTGGACCTTTATTGGAATAGACTCATCTTTCAGACATGCCAAATCTTTGGCAAGTTTGGCCAAAGCATTTGCTACTGCATTCTCTGCTCGAGGAACCATGTCGATGGTGACTTCAGGGATTTGGGCCGACAACTTCATGGTATACTCATGGTAATGACGAAGCTTAGGATTGAGAACCTTGTAGAACCCAGCAATCTGGTTGATGACCAACTGAGAATATCCATAGATATTGATGTTGTTGACACACACTGTGACACTAACTCCAAACTGACAATTAAAGCCTCATACTTGGTTTCATTATTGGTGCAAGGATTGGAGAGATAGTATGAGAATCTCATCACATCACAATCTGGAGTTAAGAGAACTATTCCTACCCGTGCCTTTCCTGGAAGAGTAGATCATGGTGTTTCTCCTTTATGAAAGGAAGTTGTACCATCAAAATACATCTCCCAATGGCGGTTGTCAACCTCCCCTAAATTCACAATTTTTTCTTCAAGGAGATCGTCACTAAGCGGGGAATTAGTAGGCAATGGGTGTGCTACTAAGAAATTTACTAGTGCTTGTCCTTTTATCACATGGAGGGGTACGAATGTGATATCAAACTGCAAGAGAATTATGGACCAATGTTCCAAACATCTGGATAGCATTGGCCATGTCATGAGATATTGCAGTGGATTTGTTCTGGAAATCAAGTTCACCTTATGAGAAAACATATAGTGTCGTAGCTTTTGAGATGCAAAGATCAAAGCTAGGAAATGTTTCTCAATAGGTTGGTAATATGATTTAGCAGGAATCAGATGATTACTGAGGTAGTAGAGAGCACTCTCCTTCCCTTCATTGTTGGATTGGGAGAACAAAGGATTGAGGGAGTTATACAATACAATAGTGTAGAGGATAAGTGGCCTGACTGTTGGACTTACAACCACCTGAGCGTGGCCTCCAACTAACTCTTCCTATGATTTTAAATACATGTAGGCAAGTCTTATGCTTTGCAAGATAGCTAGGCTATTATTTATTTAGAAAGGAGACTAAGTTCTTAAACACACTCCCTAAGAGACTAGATCATGAAGGGCATGAACAATGACCTAAATCTAATGCAAATTTTATTAAGTTTTATTTTGATTTTTGGACAATGTTATTTGACACGAGCTATGGGATTTCATATGCCTAATGCATGAGAAGATTGGTTATGGGCCAAAATTAGAAAGAATGAGGTGTGTTTCCACCATGGTTCTCAAAGGTCAAGCCATTTTCTCTAGCAAAGGTGGAAGCCCTCCATTAGCAAGAGTGAAGCAATATGATTTATGCACGATATGAGACATACAACCGCCAGCTAAGGAGTTGCTAAATCTTTTATTATCTTTATTTATGCCCTAGGCTTTTGGTGAGGTTATGAGTTGTTTAATTTAATTTTGAGTTGATTAATTGGATAGAAAATTTATTTTTTTCTAAGAGTCTAATCGCATACAAGCCACTCAACAACCATCAAGCAATTAAGAAATTAGGAAAATCATGTCATCCTAATTGGGTAATCATAAGCAAAATATTAATCAATTTATAAAATTAGAGCTAAAGAATAAAAGGCTTATGTGGTCAGGTTCCACCGCACTACCTGAAAAGAAATGTGGGCAGCCGAGCTCTACCCTTATACAACCCACATTACAAATGAATAATTACAATTAAAAGGAATTCATGTTATAAGAATCTTTATTCTTCATTCTTCATTCTTCATTTTGATTTACTTCTTTTCTTTTGATTTGACTTGAGATGTGGTTTGCTCCAAAGCTTCACATGGTGCATAAGACTTGGTCTTATGACCAATGTTCATCCTAATCCCCCATAACATTTATTACAAATCTTAATTGCAAAATTTACATCAAAAGGGAAAGATAAATCTAACTAAACCTACAAAATAGAGATTAGCTAAACATACCACACAACCCAAGCAGTTATATAAATAAGTTAGACTTAGCACCCCACACATGGGTAACTAAGCCCACCTGTCTTAGTTCGACTTATGCTTAGAGGTATAAGCAACCTGCATAGCAAAAGCATTTATACTTTTATTATAGCTCCCCTTAAGCACAATCCTTTATAGAAGACATGATTAGGCTAAGATTTCCCTATCATCAAAACTACCCACATACACTCTAACATCTAGTCTAAAAATATTACATCACGAAATAAAATCAGGCATCAAACCATGCATCACCCTAATATAGAGCTAGAAATGATGACTTAACCTAATGTGTTAGCCATTTAAGGCTTGTGTGGCATGTCTTAGCTAGGCTTTAAGGTTGGAATTTTCTATGTGTTAAATTCAATTTAGATGGTGATTTTAGTTTAAGTGGTTTAGTATGATTTATCAATTTTAATTGGTGATTTGATTTGGTTTGAATGAACCTACACTTAGAGAGACTAAATGTTGTGAAGAGAAGTAAAGAAAGGAGAACTCTCTATCATCCCTACCTTAAAGTTTTTCTAAGGTAGATTCATTAATGGATTTCCTTTTGTGAATGTTTTATTATGTGTTTTATTAGTCTTAAGTTTAGATTACTCTAAATAGTTCTATTCAATAATAAAGACCTCTTAGGACTAGTTAGGGTAAATTACTATCACATAACAGACACTGATTTATTTATTCCCACCATGTATACCATACATATGAATAATCCTAAGCATACCTATACATGCAATGCAAACTTTAGCACACCTTGATGATGAATGCTAAGAGATATGGTTTGAAAATTTGGATATTCCATGAATGCATATTTTTATTCTGTAGAAAAGTGGGACTCTTTTATCCATTAATTAAATTCACATCCACATGTATAAAAGATATAAGTGAGTATGGCACCATTATTTCTACACTAGGGGCATAAGGTACAAGACCTACTTGGGGCTACTTAAAGTCTCACAGCCTTGGGATGTCCAGATTAATATACCACTTTTCATAAATATATGTAGATGTACAAAAAGAAACAAATGGAGAAAGAATCATGCAAAAGATTATGTTTGATTTTTTTGTATAATTTACATGTGTAAATGTGATGATTCTTCTTAAGTCATAGCATTGAAATGTATAGGAATAGATTTAAACAAGTGTTGTGTTCTTTTCAAATGAACTATACACTTTGCAAATCCTATTCAAATCCATCTTAAGGGAAGAAAAGAAAACAACATAAGACACATCTTATGCTATAATCACATGCAAGCTTATAAGTACTTATAAATAGCATCACTTCATTTGTAATTTTTTTTTTTATAAATTTTGAAAAGTAATTTTTGATTTAATAGTAATAATAGCCACTCATATTCTTAATTTTAGCCAACACATGCAATTTGACATAAAAGGAAACATTCTCTTTAATTGATTTTTTAAAAGAAATGAATGCTTGATTTCATATGGCTTTAGCATGCTTGGAAAGAACTAAAGAGATGTAAGCACATGACTTCATTCACCCTAATTACTTCCTAAGGACAATCATATAAAGTAGGATTATTCAAAATGAATCAAAATTCTTTAAGGAGATTTTTATTTTTTTTAATTTGATTTGACTTAGGAAATATGAAACGGGTTTACTAGTCCTAACACATTTCCCACATGTGTGAATTGGTTTAGTTTAATTTTATAACAATTAGGTTGATTTTATATTTTGTTTAGGATAATGTACGAATTAAATTCATTAATTTTCCCTTACCTATACCACTTTAGCTTAATTATCCAAACAGTTGTGAGCTAACATATGATATGCAACCACATGGAAATTAAATCAGCAATGCACCTAGGAAATAAAGGGGCCTAATGCAATTGGTTCAAAATTATTAGTTAATTAAGCTAAAGGGTTTAATGAAGTACTTTTATAACCCTCCTACACATTTAGTTTGGTTATAATTTCCTTTGAAGCCTCTTAGGTTATTGAACACCTAAGAATCTACCCAAGATTAAGTGATTAAGTTCTAGAATGATTTAGTTTTAAATTTGATTAATTGAACTAATTAATGAAGTGATTAAGTCATTAATTAATTTACAAATTAATTAAATGTTTATCCAAATGAAATAAACTTAGGGGAAAAGATTAAAAAAGAAATCCTAATCTTATTCCTTAAGTCCATTCACGACTTCATGATGATTAGCAAGCTTAATTAATGAATTCATTACTATTTAATAGGTTAATTAATCATTTAATTAATTAAGAAAGTGATTAGGGGTGAAACAAGAAATTCTCATAATTAAACCAACAATAAATTCCAAGAAAATCATGGGAGGCAGAGATTATCCCACTAATCAACATTAGGAAGTTTGGAATTAATTGCAAAAATAATTAAAGAGTAATTAGCTTAATTACATTTCTAATGAAACTTAAATTGAGTTAAAATTACTATTCAAAATTAATTAATTTTGATTTTCTATTCTTCTCCTCTGAATTATCTTTAAAATGAACTTGAGTTTGTAATTTTTTGGATTTTTCTACAATTAGTTATGAATTTTGGAAGTTTTGGCATCAAAATTAGATTAATTAACCCTAATTAACCCCTAATCTAGTTTGACCATGTGGCGGCTAACACGGTGCGCTTTTCACATGGCATGATGGGATAGGCTATTTAAGTTATCACATCCGATGTTGAGTCAACCAGCGGCAGACACGCTTTCTCCATGGGCCGTCCGATCTAAGATTGAATGGTCAAGATTAATCCCACATATTAATCTTAAATTAGAGAGGGATCTATCATGATCCAATCACAACTATCTATTCAAATTATGCGGAACAGACAAGTGTGTGATATGTCTCCTCTCGAGCGATGAGAGACGGATGTCGTCCATCGATGGTCTCTCAATCTAAGCTCACCCGAGCTCAAATGGAGTTCAAACTCACCCCACACCATTGGGGAAGCACAAGCAATGTATCTAACGATCAAGATTTGATGGGATTATAATTTTCTACAAAAAGGACCATGCAATTTTTCCTATAGCTACTGTTTTAATGGCATACCACATCAGAGGCTATCTGCTTCCAATGGAGGAGGTAGCTTCGTCTAGTAGAGATGAAGCCTTGTTGAAGTTATTGGGTCTTGATTTGAAGTGGATGGTTCGGTTGACCAAGCTCCCCTTCAATGGTGATCGACTTTGATCAAGGTGATGCTTCCTGTGGCTTAGAGACTTAGGAAATGACTTGGTTGAGGTCGATGAGGTCCATTGATGGTGTGTGCAAGATTAATTTGGTTTTAATGAAGGATTGAGTGAGTTGGATTTTCAAGTGACCTCCCCTATTTTGTCTTTGAGAAAAATTGAGAAGGAGAAATGGGGGAGCTCAGGAATGGCTTGGAAATGCTTGGGGTGAGTTTGATTTGATCTCCTTAGCTCTATGGAAATGAATGTTTGTGGTTTGAGTGGGAATGAGGGGGGGTATATCTCCCCCACCTTAGATCGGATGGTAAAGGGATGAAATACTATTTTTTATCAATGGGTGAGATTGGATTCAAGGTTTGAGTTGTAAAACACCACATGTGGATCATTTTAGGCAGAGGAGTGGAGAAGAGTGAGTGTCCATATGTTTGGTGTGTGCATTTAGTGATCCAAGTGCTCAATTTTTATTAGAGGGGTCGGTTTGGCCTTGGGTTGGGTCATGTTCACCACCCTCCTTTGTGTCTAAGTGGACCACTAGAAGGATGCCAAGAGGCCTTGAGAGAGAATTGGCTAAAGTCCAAGTGAATTTGGCCATAGGATACCCTTTGACCTAAGGGCTAAGAGGTCATTTGGCCATGATTTTAATTTGGGCAGATTTGAAATGATTCAAAAATGGGTTGGGCCAAATTTTAAGTGACTTGGAGTTCATTTGATTTCATTTGGTTCAATTTGATTCATTTAGGTCAAGTTGGGTCAAATTGGGTTAGGTTGACCAATTGGTTAAATTGGGTTAAACCATGGGTTAGGTTAAGTTCAAATGATCATTTAGAGCCTATAGGTATCATTGGTTTGGTTCAATTTGGTTTATATTTGATTTTGGTTCATTTAGGTTCATTTAGATCAAATGGGTCAAGTTGACCAATTTGACCCATTTGACCCATTTGGGTTAGTTCATGGGTTATTTTAGGCTTGCTTGATCATTTGAAATGTATTGCAAGCTTTGATTTCAATCAATTTTAGTTTGGTTTGATATTGATTTGACCTTTTAGGTCAAGTTGGGTTCATGATCAATTGGGCTAGGTTGGGTCTGATTGGTCAATTGAAGCTTTGGTCAAGTTTAACAATCAATTTAGAATGAATTTGACCCATTGGTTGCAATAAATTTGGCTGATCAAGATTTGACCCATTTTGACTTTTTAGGTCAATTTGGGTCAACTTAGGTCAAGTGGCCAACTAGGCTTGGTTTGGCTTAATTGATGGCTTGATCATGTTCAATCATTGATTATGGATTAGTTTAGATCTATGGTTTCAATCAATTTGGCTTATTTAGGTTTT
Source organism: Cymbidium sinense (assembly GCA_021442155.1). NCBI lineage: Eukaryota > Viridiplantae > Streptophyta > Magnoliopsida > Asparagales > Orchidaceae > Cymbidium > Cymbidium sinense. The sequence goes on from CM038216.1 coordinate 54,318,115, forward strand.
ATTTGGGATAAGTGTTGACCTGGTCAAAGGCTAGGTTTGACTTGGTTTGACCCAATTTGAGTGATTGATCATCCTAGGATGATTGTTGCTGATAATGTGAGGCATAGATGAGCTTAGTTCAGTCCAATTTGGGTTGGATTAGAATTTGGTTCAAAAAGGTGCTTTAGGACACTTTGGGTCAAGTGAGCCTAAATGGGTTAATTGGCTTGATCAAGGCTAGATTCAACTTTGGTTGAGTTCACATATGGACTTATGATGAAAATATAAATCCAATTGCAAGTGATTTAGAGTAAAATGGGTTTTGGTTCATTTGATAATTTTAAGTCAAAAGGGCATAATGTTTTCCTATGGCTAACTCTTTTAAGTCTCTAGGGTTAGGTTAAGTGTTCACCTAATCACTAGAAGTGTCTTAAGACTAAAGAACTCTTAGTGTCTAGAGGAGTCCTATGTCTAAGATGGAGAAGTTGAGAGCTCACTCCAAAAGTGAGGTCAATAAAGGGCACCCAATAAGTGTGGTGTGACTGACAAGGCATATCACATGTATTGGTGTTGACCGAGACCATCAACAATGTTCGAACAATCGCAGGCACTAACAAAAATAATCTACTCCCAAACCTGATGTGTAGAAAGAGTCAAGATCTTAGTGCAATGCAACTCTACTCATGTCAAAGACATAAGAGAGCGAAGGGGGAATCCACTATGGATTGAGTATATGAGCCTACCACTAGAGGAAAAGGTTCAAGTTATCCATTGGCGATAAGAGAGTTATGAAATCCACTAGGGGATTAGATATTTGGAATCCACTGGGGATAAAAAGTGTGAACCTTCCACTAGGGGAGCAAGTTCAGATTGGATTGAATTAATTTCACTAAGGGAATTAGAAAGATTTGCATCTCACTAAGGAGAAGTTGATTGATTTCATTATATAATTTGACTCCTCTATGAAGGTTGGTTGGTTTTGTTTCAAATTTTAAAATTTTAAATTATGAGATGGACCCTGTCGATTTGCAAAGGATCGCACTGAGTAGGGGCCATGTCGGCCTTGGCCTATCTCAGATTTATCAGTCCAAAGGGGCAGTCTACCAACCATATGGTAAGGCTATCCAACCGGAGAGGTTGCCCTTCAGTGTGCATCGGTTGTACTAGGAAGAAAGTGTAGTAGACCTATATCCTCCAAAGTAGGGATCAGTCGTTGGGGTGATCAGTTGGCAACACAATGAATCGAACCCAAACTTAGGCTGACTACTGAGTGAATGCTACTGGGGGACTTAAATCAGCTCAAAGATAGTCAAAATTAATTTCATTTTAATTATATTTGATGGATCCCATCAATTTACAATGGACTGAACTGAATAGAGGCAATATCGGCCTTAGCCTAACATAGATTTTCCAATCTAAAGGGAGTAGTTTCTCAGTCGAGGGGAGAACTATCCAACCAAAGGGGAACCCTTCGGTTTATTGGGGTTAATTTAGAGAATAAAGCATGAGAACTCATATCTTTTCTGAATAAAAGACCACTGGGATAACATATTAGTAAGGTAACATGTCAACCCGACCTAGGGCTGCCCATGGATTTACGATAGTCATCCTAGAAAGAATGCATAGTAGACTTACATCTTCCAGAGTAAAATGATAGCTGGGCAACCTGTTTGTGGCAAAACAAATTGAACCTGATCTAAGGGTGACTACTGAGAGAGTGTCAACTCAGAGAATTATCTTCACTCAAGAGTAGTCAGGCAATTCCTATAGAGAGTTCTGCTAACACTGCCCTAAAGATAGGACACCTGCTTGGGAAAGGGGTTATTGGGATCTTGAATTCCTAATCTACAAGTGAATAAATTTGTTTATCATGGACCCAAAATGAAATTACCTATCTTAGATTCACTGAACCAAGGGAGAATTTGTGCATCTGCTGAACCAATTCTCCAACCACAGGGGTGGCTACTAGGAAAGGGAGACTGTCTAATCCAAGAGTAAACTAGGTAGTATTTAAATGGGGTCGCTAAGGACATAATCCAAATAGAGTGTTCGTAGAGGAGAGGCCACTAAAGGCTTTATCCAAAACCCAGAAGAAGATAATATCTATAGGTATTCAGTGGCCAACGCAAGGAGAAAGCTCGGGGACTCACATCTACCATGAGTGTTGTATCCATCGGGTGAGTCACTATCAGCATAGCGAACATCAACCAACCTAAAGTGTCCATTGGTTTGCAACAATCAGTTTAGGAAGAAGCATCAGGGACTCACATCCTCCTACAGTAGAACTGATTAGCGGGATAGTCTGTCTTCAGCTTGATAGGTGCTATCCGACCTAGGGCGACTACTGAGTGAATGCCACTGGGGGACTTATTTCAACTTAAGAGTAGTCAAGAGAAAAGGAGCCAGTGGGGGACTTATCCTAAACATCAAATATATTCGACCTAGTCAGTGCATGATGGCTAGTTCAAGAAGAAAGCGTGTAGGCTTACATCCTCTTAAATAGATTCAATATGAGGTAGCTTACTGGCTGCGTAGTGAGGTCTACCAAACTAATAAGGCACTCTTTGATTTACAATGGTCAATTCAAGAAGAAAGCACGGGGACTCACATCCATCGACAAGTGACCACTAGGGTGACATACTAGCAAGGTACCATGTCAGCCCGACCTAGAGCAGTTAATGAGTGAGTGCCACAGGGGGCTTGCTCCCACATTAAGATATCCTGAGACAACAGATATGTGTTAGTTTTTGTGCTTGTGCTAGAGGGAATAAGATGTCACTTGGGTTCTCTTACACCTACCCTAAACACACTTAAGAGTTGATGAAATGGTGCCACGAATGGCAATTGTGATTCCACCAAAAAATGATGCTACTTGGGTTCTCTTACACCTAACTTAGTTACGCTAGTTGAAGTAGGATGCCTCCTAGGTTCTCTCACATCTATTCTAGTAGCGTTGGGAACCGTGTTCAATTTATGTTCATGTTATGAAAGAAGGATAGGTTGCCTCTTGGTATCTCTTACACGTACCCTAAACACATCATGGTGGATTCGCAAACAAGCAAAAAATGCTTTAAAAGAACAGAATATTTTGATGGATTGGAATGAAATTTTTTTTTAAGGTAGAATTATTTTCAAACATGGTTTTATGGGTAGTATTTTTTTCAAATATAGCCCATTAATTAGAAGCATTGGGTGTTCCCCTTTACAATCAATAAGTTAATAATATCCTCCTTGGTAGGCCTTCTATATGACAAAAGGGACTTCCCAAGTGGGTTCAAACTTTCCTCCCATCTTTCGATGAGCAACAATCAGTCTCCTTAGAACTAGGCAAGCTCTCCTACGTAAAAAGATCTAGGGCGAGCCAGCTTATTGCGAGCTTGAATCATCTTGGCTTTGTATAACTCAAGGTTCTGGCATGCCTGTAAGCACCTCTCCTCCAAACCTTTGAGCTCTTCTAATCGTAATTTTGCATTATGCTCTATAGTGATTTTACTACCCACTACTATGCTTAGTGATTGGAGCTGAACTTCTAATAGTAGAATGGCTTTGGACCCATATACTAAGGAGAATGGGGTAGATTGAGTTTGGGCTCTGTATGTGATGTGGTATGCCCACAAGGCTTCAACTAGCTATTCATGCTAGTGTCACTTGTTATCATCAAGTGTTTTCTTTAGTATCTGGATGAGAGTTTCATTGAATACTTTTGCTAGACTGTTTGCCCTCAGATAGTAGATGGTAGAGTATCTCCAATATATATTGTGTCTCCTGGAGAAGTTGTTGATTTTAGTGCTCTTGAATGCAGTACCATTATTAGATATAATTCATCGAGGCACCCCAAACCTATATACGATATGATTCCTAAAAAAGTAGAGCACATACCGAGTTGTGACCTCTCTGAGTGGGATTGCCTTCCCCCACTTGGAAAAGTAGTCGGTGGCAGCTAAGATGAACTGATGACCCTTGGAAGAAGGAGGATTGATTGGACCCACAATGTCAGTGCCCCAACACTCAAATGGCCATGAGGCCAATGCAGAGTGCAGACTGTTGGGTGGTTCATGTAGGACCACACTGTGTACCTGACACTAATGGCATCTCCTTGCTACATTCATGTAGCATGTGATCATCAAAGATTAGTAGTATCCTAGTCTCTTGATCTTTGCATTCATCTTCAGACCGGATTGATGCGCTTTGCATAGACCTGAATATACCTCAATCATAATCTTATAGGCTTCATGTTTGTCAAAACAGCATAACCACATTTGATCAAAGGACCGTCAGTATAAGGTACCATCCACGAGAGCATAGGAGAGAGCTTTCCACTTCATCTGATGGACTTATGATTTCTCCTAAGGTAGTTTTCCATTGGTCAAGTAATCTATGAATGGTTTTCTCTAATCCAACTCCTCATCCTTTTCGGCAATGACAACCTCCCCTCTAAGAGAAAGTCTCTCAACGAGTTCAGTGTCAATAAGGGATTGGACCCTTAATGGAATGGATTCATCTTCTAGACATGCCAATTCCTTGGAGAGTGTAGCCAAGGCATATGCTATTGCATTCTCTCCTCAAGGAACCTTATAGATGGTGACCTTAGGGATTTAGGCCAATAGCTTCATGGTGTACTTATGGTAGTGACGGAGCTTAGGTTTTAGAACCTTATAGGACCCAACAATCTAGTTGATGACCGACTGAGAATCCCTGTAGTTGTTGACACTTTTGACACACACTATAATGGATAACTCCAGACTAGCAATCAAAGTCTCATACTCAGCTTCATTGTTGGTGCATGGATTGGAGAGATAGTATGAGAATCTCATCACATCATGGTCTGGAGTTAAAAGGATGATTCCTACCCCTACCTTTCATGGAAGAGTAGAGCATGGTTCTTCTCCTTTTTGAAAGGAAGTTGTACCATCAAAATATATCACCTAATGGTGATTGTCAACCTCCCCTAAGTTCATGATTTGTTCATCGGGCAGATCATCACTAAGTAGAGAGTCAGCAAGAAGTGGATGTGTTACTAAGAAATCAACTAGTGCATGTCCTTTCACCGCACTGAGAGGAATGAATGTAATATCAAACTGTGAGAGAATCATGGATAAACATGCCAACCAACCAGATAACATCGACCATGTCATGAGATACTACAGTGGATTGCTTCTTGAAATCAAGTTTACCCTATGAGAAATCATGTAATGTCATAGATTTTGGGATGCAAAGATTAAAGATAGGAAATATTTCTCAATTTATGGGTAGATCACTTCAGTAGGGATTAGATGATGGCTGAGGTAGTAGAGAGTATTCTCCTTCCCTTCATCCTTGGTTTGAGCCAACAAAGCACCAAGGGAGTCATCTAATACAGTGGTGTAGAGGATCAATGGTTTTCCCGAGATAGGGGCTGCTAGAACTGGCAACTTCACCAAATGTTATTTGATGTATTCAAAAGCATGCTAGCACTTGTCATCCCACTTGAACTTAGCATCCTTTTTGACAAGTGCTAAAAATGGCTGGCATCTCCCTAATAGATTGGAGATAAAGCACCTTAAATACGCCAACCTCCCTTGAAACAATCTGAGTTGGGTTAGACTTTTAGGAGGTGGCATTTCTAAGATAGCTTTGATCTTTTCTAGGTCTATCTCTATTCCTCGGTGTTGGACAACAAACCCAAGGAACTTCCCTGAAGCTACTCCGAATGCACACTTCAGGGGGTTCATTTTAAGGTTGAATTATCTTAACCATTCAAAAATTACTCTCAAGTTAAAGAGGTGGTCTTCCTTTTCTTTGCTTTTGACTACTAGATCATCAACATAGCATTCAACTTGATGATTAATGAGTTCATTGAAGATCTAAGTCATGGCCTACTGATATGTAGCATCAAAATTTTTAAGGCAGAAAGGCGTGACCTTATAATAATAGAATCTGATCGGGGTTCAAAAAGTAGTGTTTTCTTCATCCTCGGGGGCCATCTTGATTTGGTTATAGCCAGATGATTCATAAAGTAGATTACTGCATGAGATGAGGTGATGTCCACCATTAATTCTGGTATAGTAAGTGGAAATTCATCCTTAGGACATGCCTTATTTAAGTCTTTGAAATCGACGCATATGCGAATTTGGCCATTCTTTTTTCTTAACTGGCATGACATTGGCTAACCAGGTAGGGTATTTTTCTTCCCTGATAAAACCATCATTGATGATTTTCTTAACTTTAGAAATGATATATTGTTAAATTTCTAATCCCATACATCTAGGAGCTTGCTTGATAGGGTTAGCGTTAGGGTCTATTGCTAATTTGTGGACTACAATGTTAGGAGATAATCTGGGCATCTCTTCATAGCTCCATGCAAATCAGTCCTTAAACTCAGTCAATAGCCTAACTAAGTCATTGGTTTCTTCTTCATTCAATAGAGAATCGATGTATTTGAATCAATTATATAGAACATGGCTTTAGTCTTCCAGTCGCCTATTTCCAAAGGTAACACTATGGAGCCTAAAGCCCTCTTAACCTGTTCATTAAATCCTATCAACATCATCTGATCTCCTCAGAGTTCAGAGATCTCAATCTTCAAATAGGCAAAGGTTTTCAAGTTTATAATGTTTGATCAACCAACACCCTAGAAATTCTGAATCTGCCCATATTCACTATGATGTAGAGGGGACGATTGTGCTCCATGTCCCCTAGAAGAAGGTCTTCATCAATGAATGTGACTCCCTGGGCTTTTCTTTCATAACGTGCCACCTCTCCAATAGTGGTTAGCTGAGTTAAGTATATCTCTCGATCAAGAAAAGCCTTGATTAATGATTTTCTTATCTCTTTGGATAAGACAAGGGCATCATATATGCTTAACATAATTAGCAACTTTCTTAGGTGAGAGAAGACATTCTAGTCAACTTTGGGTTGATCCTCCACAAGAATATTCATGGTTGGAGCATCCTGTGGAGGGGCTTCTTGCTCGTTGGTTCCAATGACTTATTTTCCCTTATCTTGAGGTACTGCCCTAGGAGGTAGAACCTTGCCACTGCGGAGGTTAACTATGATGACATCTTACGGTAGTTTAGTGCAAAATTCTACCTGCTCGTCAAGCATAACTAAAGATTCTCTTATAGGACCCTTGGAATCAGATGATTCCAAGTCTATCTCAAGAGGTGAACTCGTAGTATTCAAAAAAGGAAAGTCCATTTTTGAATCAAAAAGAGGATGATCGGAGTTGTTATAATTATTTAGACTTGAAGAGTTTTATAAAAAAGTAGAATCAGATAACCCATCAGAAGTGGCACAGATGTAATTCAAACTAGCTTTATTCCTCAATTTCTTAGATTTAAAAGGAGGTACATAGTAGAAATCTAATAAAGTAAGTGGGGTGAGGGATTTGATGCCTTCATCCGGTGATACAAGATCTCTACTAGAAGAAGAACTAGCTGAGGTAGAAGTGTCGACTGAAGAAGTAGCTGCAACGGTGGAATGGAGGCTGGACTCGGTCGATGGTTGCATTACTTGGCTATCCCGAGAAATTATGGGCTGCTGTAGCTGTTGAGCTCCCACTTTCCCCAAGTTATCTTTGGAAACTTGTGAACCTTTCTAAATGTTAGAGGTTCGAGCTGCCTCAGGCACCTGTAAGGAAAGTTTTTTTATTTTAGAAATAATCTTTTTAGAGGTTCGGGATAAAGAGATATCCCAATATTCCTTTATTTTGAGAGAATCACATGAATCCCCAAGGATTATCCTAACAAAACTGTATGGTTATTCCACTAGATATTCCTTAGGGATAACTATAGTGCTTGACTTGTAGCTATGCTCAAGCCAGTCCTTAAATGTAAAGCAATCCTCCAAAACATGACCTAGCATGTGGTGGTAGGGGCAAAAGTTAGGATCATTACTCCTGCCCACTTCCTCTAGCTTCCTCGGCTCGTGTAGCTGAAAATTAGGTTTCTTTAAGAGGTTCTTAAAGATTTTCCTGACTACCTCCCTCTTAAATGAATAATTTTTTATTTAATTTATCTGAAAGAGTAGGTGGATGATAGCTACCTGAGGGCGGATATGTATACCACTGCTGAGACTATGGCTGAGGAGGAGGCGGTGAAGGCCATGGAGGCTGAGGAGGATGCAGTGAAGGCCATGGAGGCTGATGTGGTGGCCGATAAGATGGTCGAGGCAATGGTAAAGGAGGTGAAAGCAATGGCTATGGAGCTCGAGGTCTCTCATACTGATCTATGACCAGTTTCTTCCCCTTATCCAATGTTGCTACTACCTCTGGCTTCTTTTCATAGGCTTTCTGTGGCTTTGGCTTTGATGACTGATCTTGAAAAAGAAATTGTTTGGCCTCTCCTTGTAGACTAGCTACCTTATTGATTAGCTTCTCAAATGTCTTGATGGTGAAACCTTTAAGCATGAAGGCAACCGAGTCATAAATATTCTTTAATAGAATTTAAATAGCATGTTGTTCTGATAGTTTTGGTTCGCATTTCATACTCAAATTATACCATCTAAGAATATAATCAATGAGGGACTCACTGGGGTGTTGTTGTGCTACAACGAATCACCCACAGTTTCTCTTTGTTGAGCTCCAGCAAACCTATTAATAAAGAGTTGCTCCAACTCAGTAAAAGTCTTCATTAAATCATTGGGGAGTTCAGCATACCAATCAAAGGATATGCCAGCTAAACTGCTGACAAAAAGATCGAACAATAGTGCATCGCTGCAAGCAGTGTTGCAACAACTGGCCCTGAAGTGCACTATGCTGGTGAGGGTTCCCACTGCCATCAAATCTCTTGAAAGAAGGATGCACAAAACTCTTAGAATATTGGATAACATTGAATTCCTCTATGTAGGATCTACCCTTTGGAACTGATGAACCACCTCGGGCTTACGCCAGTGTTCTATCACTTATTTTCAACCATGAGTTTAATATATTTTTCTTGTATGGAGGTATTGTTCACTACCTTCCTATACAAGCTAGTGCTGCCTTGCTCTACTGGAGGTGAACTCTTGAGTTGATCCAGAACATGCAACAACTCAGGCTGACAAGTCTTTACAATGGTAGGATGTACTGTTGGGGATTGATTCTGAAGTGCTAGAACTATCGCTAGCAAATCTTCAAGTCTCTTTCCCATCTTGTCAATTTGCTCATCTTTTTATTTGAGTTTTTGAAGGAGGTGTTGGGTCGAATAGGATATATCATCATGTTCGACTGCAACACCTTCCAAACCTTAGTGATCTCGAAGGAGAGAACCTCTAGTATCAACCATATGCACCTCTGCTGAGTCTTCAAACAAATCATCTTCGTTGGTATCAAAGCTAACCTTCTCTTCCTCAAGGTCAGACCACTCATACCCCAAGATTTCTCTCTTCTTAGTGAGATACTGTGCTATGATATCATCCAAGGAGCGGTCCAACTGTGCAAGAACAAATGCTCATAGCTAACTGGTGTTGGGATCATGTTCATGAACATGGATACATCTGACATCTCTTACTACCAGGGTGCTAACCTTGTGAGGGCTAGGCTCATTGGAGGATACATGCTCATGACTGTCATGTGATGTGGGTGGAGTGCTGCTCCTAGGAGGATCTATGGTCATAGGAATAATAGAACTATCTCCTTCTCCCTCTATTACTACTATATCCATGATATGTTGATGTGATGGTGGTGATGGCACGACTACGATGCTACAAGGTTGCCACTCCCTCTTCTGCAACTGAAGTAGGAGGTCGAGCAGGAGAGCTCGGCCTCTCCTCAGTCGGCGATGTAGATGAAATGGGATCTCTTGGCTGTAGCTGAATCACCAGTGGGGCTTTCTTTACCCCTTATGCTGTCTACATGGTTTTAGATGGAACTACAGAAGATGGGACCTACACTAGTGATGCAGATGTGGAGTAGAGCGGTGTGGTGGAGGTAACACTGACTCTCTCTGTGCGGGGGCTCTCTTCCCATGATGAGTAGTATCAATCAATAGAATATTATCAGTGTGACCGGTGTAGGTAACATGCCAATCGGAGAAATCTATGAGGGTGGAGGTTGCTGACTTCCTAGCATACCTTTGCCTCTCTCTACTAGTAACATAAATTCATACATGAGCCTCTCTGGCCCTTTGCTGATGGATATGCTCGCCTACTCTGCAAGGAATGACTAATCATAGATCAAACTAGGCTTTAGACTCTGATTGTTCAAAAGCCCTACCAACTTAGCGTAGAACTATCCTAAGGCTAGCGTATGACCTCCTTCTATCTTTGATAGGTGCCTCATAATAAACTGTAGGTGGAGATGACACTGTAATCCTCCTAACATCTTCCTCTCCATTAGAACCGGAAAGAGGATGTAACCTATTCAGAATGGCAAAGGGGAGACTACCCTGGGTTACTCCTCTACTGCAATGTGGGAGACTGCTTCCATCTCACTGGTAATGCACACATGATGTTGCTTGATCTTGTGGCTCTTATTGTAGCTCTGAGTTCTGCTGGGTGGAGCAATACAGAAGCTAGACCCTATCTCAAAGGTAGGGAAACTATCCCTGAAGCCAAGGTAGCATTCTCCTTGGAGGAAGCCAGTGAGTGGGTACTAGCCTGTACTCAGGCAGTGATGGGAACAACTGAATGTACGGGCACTAGAGCTATGGTTACCGTGAGAACCTCTACCGCCTTCCTCTTCAGTGAGTGAAATTTAGAATCTGAAGGCATCTCAATATGGATGACTGGCTTTTTCCCAATCACCACACTCCTACTGATAGTTGTGAGGGTTGCCCCTCACAAGTGATTCTGGCCCCCTCGAATCCTCAGCCAAAGTGTATCAGATTAGCAAACTCACTCTAAGGGTGGCTGGCCTGATCTAAGGCCAAATCCATCCCCAAGGGGAAGGTGAACACATATTTCTGAGCATCCAGTTAAATTGTACTGAACTTGAGAAAAAGTTAACTGACACTAAACTAGAACTCTGCAATTGTTGAACAAACTCAAATCAGATTTTTTTGCTTTGGTATTATGTTAACTTTTTGAATTTTGATTCAAACTTTGAATCCACACTTAATAATTTGAATATATTAAGTGGGGCTCACTGATTTTAGGAAAGAGATTTTGAATGAAGTGGAGTAGAGATTTTTGAGTTTAGAATCTATTTTTAACAAATTTGTGTATGTTGAAAATGGGTTCAAATATTTTGAAGAGATTTTTGATGCTTCCATTGGTTAATTTTTGAATTTGATTTTTTTATGTTTGTGAACCCTTCATTTAACAAATTTTAGTATGTTAAATACAGGGTCAATTGATTTTTGTTTTAGATTTTATTTTGGGATTTACTCATTTAGCAAATTTGGGTATGCTATATGAGATGTTTGAAAATAATTTTCTTCTTTTGCTTGTTTGCTCATGATGTGTATCATGTGTGAATTTAGAGATGAAATCCTTACTTAAAAAATTTATGTATGCTAAACAAAGTCCAAATCTAATTTTTATTTTGATTTTGAAAATGGGATCTTTATTTAGCAAATTTGGGTATGGTGAATAAAGTCTAAATGTGTTTTATTTTTGTTCTTTTGAAAATGGGATCTTTACTTAGCAAGTTTGGGTGTGCTAAATAAAGTTCAAATGTGTTTGATTTTATTCTTTTGAAAATGTGATCTTTCCTTAGCAAATTTTTGTATGCAAAATAAAGTCCAAATGTGTTTTATTTTATTATTTTAAAAAATGGGATCACTTAACAAATTTGTGTATGCTAAGTAAAGTCCAAATGTCTTTGATTTTTTGTTTTGATTTTGTGTTATTTTTTAAAGGAGGAATTTTTATTTAATAAATATGGTGTGTTAAATGGAATCCAATTTACCTTAAATTTTCTTTTAAAAAAAATGAAACTCTCATTTGACAAATTTGGGTATGTCAAATAAAATTACAATATATTTTTATTCTCATGATTTTTGCAAAGTAAATTTCCATTTAACAAATTTGGGTATGTAAAATGGAAGTCAATTTTTATTTTTAAAAGATGAAATTTTTATGTTTGATTATTGCTTTTTAAAGAAAAGGAAATTCCAACTTAACACATGTGGAATGTGTTGAGTGGAGTTTCAAATTGTGTGATTTTGTTTGAAGACAAAGCCTCCATTCAACAAGTTTGGATATATTGAATGAAGAGACTTATCTTCAAATTTGCCAAGGAAAAAACTCCAACTTCAACATATGTAAGATATATTGAAATGGAGTTCAATTTTAAGATATGATTTTATTTGGAAATGAAATCTTCATTCAATAAAATTTGGGTATATTGAATGAGGATGTTCATTTTCAAATATGTGCTTTTTTGAAAAGGTGATTCTGATTTTGGTTTTGAAAAGGAAATCTTCATTAAATATTTTTTGGTATATTGAATGAGGATACTCATATGTGCTTTTTGAAAGATGGTTTTGATTTTATTTGGAAATGAAATCTTCATTCAATAAATTTGGGTATATTTAATGAGGATGTTCATATGTTCTTTTTGAAAGATGATTTTCAATTTATTTGGAAATGAAATCTTCATTCAATAAATTTGGGTATATTGAATTAGGATGTTCATATGTGCTTTTTGAAAGATGATTTTGATTTTATTTGGGAATGAAATCTTCATTCAATATATTTGGGTATATTGAATGAGGATGTTCATATGTGCTTTTTGAAAGATGATTTTTGATTTAGGTTTTGAAAAGATCCTACATGTAACAATCTTGAAGATTATTAGATGAGGTTAAGTTATATATATATTTTATGAAACTTTTTGTGCAAATATTTTATTGTGTGAATTTTGGAAAAGTGACATTTTTATAAAGGATTTATTTTTCTTTATTTTTGGAATGAACTTTACCTTACCATATAGATGGTAAGAAAAAGGTCTTTAGTCATCTCTTTATTAAATTTTGTTTTCACCTATTGGGGGGACCTAACAAGGATTTTAAAACCTACATGGAGTGAGGTCATAAAACCTAAAGGATGTTGGCTAGCTTAGCTTAAGAATGAAATGAACTAAATGCCAACGAAAAAGAAGGATAGTCTCAGACTCATATGAAATACAAATCCATTATCAGTACTTGGAGACAACGATCATTTACCAAAATGGAGAGATGAACCTTCCCCAGTAGAGTTGCTAGAAAAATCTATGGTGTTTTATTTTGTGAGAAGGTTGGACACCACGTAGATCCACGATGTACTTATTAGGGTGATCGGGTGAGACATTCAGGAATGATGTACTATCTCGAGAGACAAAAGTCACCATCTTACAATGGACCTAATCACCTAATAAAGACTCCTAAGGATAATGGGTCTTCGAATATACCTGTTGACCTCATTTTCAGGATGAGCTCTCAACCCCTTCATCTTAGACATATGACTTCTCCTAGACACTAAGAGTTTCCTTAGTCTTAAGACACTTTTAGTGATTAGGTGAACACTCAACCAAACCCTAGAGACTTAGAAGGGTTAGCCAAGGGAATAGGTCATGCCTTTGGGGTGTTAGGAAAATTTTCCTACCCTATAGCTTGAACCAACTCCTCACTTCCTTCCTTCAAGTCAAATTCCAAATCAAGTCTAAACCAACTCCAAACTCCAAATCAAATCAACATCAAAACTTAAATCAATTCCAACTTAATTTTTTTTCTCAAACTCAAATCAATTTCAAATGATTGAAGCCCATGATTGAATTCCAAATTCCAAAGAATCTTTCCTAAGTCACTTTGATTCTATCTTTTGTACTTAGCCTAAATAAAATCCAAATCAATTCAAATTCAAGAAATTTTCTCATAACCCATTTATATTCTCATTTATATTCATAAATATAAATGAAATATAAATTCAATTATCCAAAAATCAATTCAAAAATCAAATTCAAATTCAACCAAAATTCATCCTAAACATTTCAAGTCAAATTACTGAACTTAGCCAAATCAAATTCAAATCAAGCCAAACCCTTGATTTTTCTTCATGATTCAATCAATCCTTCAATCATGAATCCAAATATAAATATAAACTTCAATCATCAAATCAAAACTAAATTCAAAAATTAAACCCAAATTAAACTCATGTTCATCCTTTTGAACTTGAAATTATCAAATGAATCAAAACTCATTTGACTCCAAAATCACTTGCAAATGGATTTATATTTCAATCATAAGTCCATATGTGAGTTCAATCAAACTTGATTCAAGCTTTGATTAAGTCAATTGACCTACTTAGGCTCACTTGACCAAAAGTAACCTAAAGTACCCCTTTTGAGCCAAATTTTAATCCTACTCAAATTTGATTGAACTAAGCCTAATTAAGCCTCACATTGTGAGCAACAATCATCATGAGATGATCAATCACTCAAACTGGGTCCAACCAAGTCAAACCTAAGGGTTGACTAAGTTAAACTTAGCCAAAATGAAACCTAAACTAGCCAAAATCCATCATAGGCCAAATTGATTGAAACCATTGATCAAAACTCATTCATGATCAGTATTTAAACTTGACCAAGTCATCATTTGAGCCTAACCTAGCCCAATTGGCCACTTGACTCAAGTTGACCCAACTTGACCTAAAAAGTCAAAATGTGTCAAAACTTGATCTAAGCTAATTTGATTGAAACCAAGGGGTCAAGTTCATTCTAAATCACTTGTTGAACTTTGACCAAAGCCTCAATTGGCCAACTAGACCCAACCTAGCCCAATTGACCATGAACCCAACTTGACCTAAAAGGTCATATTGAGCAAAAATCAAATCAAACCAAAATTGATTGGAAAAAAGATACTAATACATTTCATATGACCAATGAAACCTAAACCAACACATGACCTAACCCAAATATGTCAAATGGGTCAAATTGGTCAACATGACCCATTTGACCTAAATGAAATCAAATGTACCAAATCCAAATATAAATCAAATTAAACCAAACCAATGATGCCAAAACATTTCAAATGATCATCTAAACTTGACCCAACCCTTAGTTTGACCTAATTTGACTAATTGGTCAAGTTGACCCATTTTGACCTAAATGGGTCAACGTGAGCTAAATCATATCAAATCAATTCCAAATTCATTGAAACTTGGTCCAACCCATTTTTCAATCATACAAAACATACTCAAATTAAAATCCAAGCCAAATGACTATTTTACCCCAAGGTCAAAGAGTAATTCTTGGCCAAATTCACTTGGAATTTGGTCAAATCCTCTTTATGGCCACTTGGCACCCTCTTAGTGGACTCCATGGACACTAGTAAGAGTGGTGCACTTGACCTAATGAATTTGGGTCAGCCAAACCGACCACCCACTTGGAAATGAGCACATGGGAATAATTCCTCCACCTTATTTTGCTCATGGAAATCTTTCCACTACCTCCCTCTAGCCAAACCGAACCAAGTGCAAGCTAAAATGACCTAACAAACCCATTGCATCTGATCAATTGATCCAAAATAGAAATATAGCTTGGGACCATCCGATCCACCTAAGGGGAGATATACTCCCCCTAATTTCATTTCATTTTCACTCACTCACACTCAATTGAAGCTAAGGAAGCCACAGAAATCAATTGCAAGCTACTCCATGCCTCCTAGAGCTACTTCTATTTCTCCATTTTCAGTTTCCCTTAAACCAAAAAGAGGGGAGTTCAAGGAAATTTCCATCTCACTCAATACTCAACTAGAGCTTAATTCCTCCTTCAAGCACCTTGAGGGAACCTAGTCGAGCTCACCCAAACCTTCATCCAAGTTCTCAAGGCATGGGAGAGGGGAGTTTGATCAAGGCCGCAAGAAATTGAAGCCCACATTGGTCCATAGAAAAATCCACTTCATCCCAAGGCTTGAAACATTCAACATGACTTTGTCTCTACTAGACGAAGCTGCCTCGACAGTTGGGAGGGCCAGTGGTAGCATCCGATGAGGGATGCCTTCAAACTGAGCCTAAAATAGTAAGTGTCTGGTCCTTTATGAAGAGAATTTTTCATCCCAAGTAAAATTGGTCGTTAGATCTACTTGTGCTTACTTCTAAATGATGTGGGTATAGTTTGAGCTCAATCGAGCTCGGATCATGCCCTAAGGATTGGCCAGATGCCCTCTCCCATGGGTGAGCTTAGTGATGGATCATGGACCATCCATCCATGCATTTTAGATGGACAATCATGATCAAGCCGCATAGGATCCATGGATTTATCTCTTAAGAACCATGAGCTTAATTATGACCATCTGATCTTTGATCGAACGATCGAGGAGAAAGCACATAGCACCATCACTGATGCGGCATTGGATGTGACTACTTAAATAGTGAATCTTATTGCACCACGTGGAAAGTGCAAGCTGCGTCAGTAGTCCACATGGCGCCGACGAGATTAATTATTTAATTAGGCTATTTAATTAGGTTTTAATCATGGAATCTTCAAATATTCATAACTAAATATAAAAAAATTATAAAAATACAAAATAAAATGCATTGTGGAGATATTTTAAAGGGAAATAATCGAAAATTAAGTTTGATGGATTCTGAGAAGTGAATTTTATGCAATTAGAGTTTTATTAGAAATATAATTATATTAATTACTCCCTAATTAATTCACTAATTAACTCTAAACTTTCTATGGTTGATTAATGGGATGATCTCTACCTCCCATGATTTTCTTGGAATTTATTAATAATTTAATTAGGGGAATTATTTGATTTACTCTCAATCACTCCTTTAATCAAATAAATGATTAATTAACCTATTAAATAGTAATAAATAAATTAATTAAGCTTACTAATTACTTAGAATAGTGAATAGACTTAGGGAATGATATTAGGAGTCCTCTCCTAAATCTTTTCTCTTAAGTTCATTTCATTTGGATAAAAATCTAATTAAAGTGCAAATTAATTAAATTGTTTAATCGCTTAATTAAATGGCTTAATTAATCAAACTTTTTTAAAATCAAAACATTCTAGAACTTAATCAATTCCTTCTTGGGTAGATGCTCAGGTGTTAAATAACCTAAGAAGCTTAAGGAAATCATATCCAACCCATATGTGTGGGAAGGGTTATGAAAATACTTAAATTAAACCATTTAGCTTAATTAATCATTAATTGTGAGCCAAATGCATTAGGTCCCTTTTTTTTCTTAGGTACATTGCGGATTTAAATTCCTTGTGGTTTTATGTCAGACTTTTCCACATAATTATTTGGTTAAATATGTTAAAGTAGTGTAGGTAAGGGGTAATTAATGAACTTAATGAACATCTTAACCTAATCAAAACATAAAATTCAATTAATGGTTCTAAAAATTAAACTAAAATAATGTACATATGTGGGAGATGGGTTAGGACTGGCAAACTTCTTCACATTTTCTAGATCAAATCAAAGTCAAACAAAATTAAAAATCTCTTTAAAATAAATTTTATTCACTTTAAATAATCCTATTTTATAATATTGTCTTTAGGAATTAATTATGGTGAATTGTTTTACATGCTTTCATCAATTTATTTCTTTCCTAGAATGCTAAATGTGTATGTCAAGTGAAAATCATGCATTCATGCCTTTTAAAAATCGAATTAAAAATGAAATGTTTCCTTTATGTTAAATTACATGTTTTGGCTAAAGTAAGAATATGAATGGCTATTATCACTATTAAATCCAAAATTATTTTCAAAACTTATAAATCAAATATCATAACTAAAAGGTATGCTACTTCTAATTACTTATAAGCTTGCATGTGAGTATAAAAATAAAGATGTGCATTGTGTGACTTTCCTTCTCTTCTCTTTTAGCATAGCTTTGAATAGGATTTTGCAAAGTGTATAGTTCATTTGAAAAGAACACAACACTTGCTTAAATCCATTCCTATTCATATTAGTCTAAAGTCATTCTACCATTAGAAATCTAATTCCTATTACTAAGGATAGTTGTGGGAAGCAAGATCACAGGTTTAGGGTTTAGGATTTAGGGTTTAGGGTTTAGGGTTTATTATTACTAGTTCATTATTGAATGAAGAAGAAACTAATGAATTATTTAGGCTATTGACTGAGTTTAAAAACTACTTTGCATGGATTTATGAAGAAATGCCCAGATTATCTCCTGACGTAGCAGTCCACAAACTAGTAATAGATCCTAGTGTTAATCCTATCAAGCAAGCTTTCCACCACATAGGAGACCCTTAAAGGTCAAGTCTTCCTCTATCGTACAATGATGGAAACTCTCTTTTAGTAAGAGTGAAGCAATATGAATGCATGATATTAGACATACAACATTTAGCTAATGGGGTTGCTAAATATTTTAATTATCTTAATTTAAATGCCTAGGCTTTTATTATGAGGTTATGAGTTATTAAAAATTGTAGTTATGAGTTGTAGTTAAGGTAGAAAAATTAATTTTTTTAAGAGGCTACTCGCATCCAGGCCATACAACAAACACCTATCATAAAGAAATTATGAAGAGGCATGATATTTCTATTGCGCAATTAAACATAATGTCAATCAATTTTAAAATCTAATGCAAAAGAATAAAAGGACAGTGTGGTCGGGTACCACCATATAACCTGAAAAGAGAATATGAGTAGCCGAGTTCTACACTTATACAATCCAAAATATGAAAGAATAATTACAATTTATAAATAAATAAATATTGTGGGGTCTTCTTTTCTTCATTCTTCAAGTCCTTTCCTTCTTTTATTTAGATGTCTTTGCTTCCTTTGATTTCGATGTGCTTGCTTCAAAGGCATCACAAAGCCTCCCAGAACAAAGCCTTCTAGCAATTGCTGATTCTAATCCCCATAATACTAATTCTAATTCATAATGCAAAATTACATTAAAAATAGGAAGAGTAAATCTAATAATAACCTGCAAAATAAGTGTTAGATAAGCACACATACAATCCCAAGCAGTTATATATATAATTTGGACTTAGCACTGCTTGAGACTTAACAGTTATATATATAACATGGGTAACCAAACCCACATGCCCTAGCATAGATTATGCTTAGGGGTTTAAGCAACCTGCAAAAGAGAGCATTTATATTTATTTTAAGCACCCCTTAAGCATAATCCCCTGTAGAAAATATGATGAGGCTAATTATGGCCTAACATCTAGTCTAAAATAACACATCATAAAACTAAACATACATCATACCATGCACCTCCATAAAATAAAGCTAGAAATAGTGACTTAGTTCTAATGTGTGTGTTAAGGATTGTGTGGTATGTCCTAACTAAGCATCAAGATTTTCTAATGTGAGAGAGCACTTAATCATAAGAGGTTGATTTCACTTTAAATGGTTTAATTGATTTAAGAATTTTATTTAGTGTTTTCTTTTGTTTCATTTGACATACACTTAGCAACTAAATGTTATAAAGAGAAGAAAAAGAGAGGATTATTCTCTTCCATCCCCACCCTAAGTCATTTCTAAAGCATGTTAATTAGCAAGTTCTCTTTAGTGAATGGCTTATTACATATTTTAATTTAATCTTAAGTTTAGGTTTGCTTTAAATAATTTTATTCAATATAAAAGGCATCTTAAGATTAATTTGATTGAATTACTATCACATGACATATGTTCAATCATTCCTTTCCATCATATATGACATGCATATGATTGAATACTAAGTATACCTACACATACATTATGTTTTTTTAGCACACTTTAAATGAAAGATGCATAAGTGTATTTTGAAGAAAATGGGATCTTCACTCATTAGCTAAATACACATTCAAATGTATAAAAGTTTTAAGAAAGAATAAAAAATTATACAAAAGTTGTATTTCATTCAATTGAATTATTTATACATATGAGTTAAAGTTGAAAAGAAGATTTTCATTCTTAGCTAAATACACATACAAGTGTATAAAAGTTTTAAGAATGTACTTTGCCATTATTAACCATGCCTTGGGGCTACTTAAAGCCTTGCATCCTTGGAATGTCCATAATAGATATACCTATTATTCTTAATACACATGAATGTACAAATGCCTACAAGAATGGAAAATCATGCAAAAGTTGTAATTCTTTCAATTGAATTATTTATGCATGTGAGCTAAAGTTCTATCTAAATTCTAACATAGAAATACATAAAAATGAATTCAAACAAATGGTGTGTCCTTTTCAAATAGTTCATACACCTGTTAACATTCAAACCTTAAGGAAATCCATATAGACTAAAGAAAGATAACTTTATATCACATGTTCTAAGCCATAGACACATGCAAGCTTATAGACATTTATAACTATTACCATTCCAAACATTATAGTTGACTTATAAACTTTTGAAAATAACTTTGATTTAATACTGATAATAGCCTCACATATATTAAATTAAATCAACACATACAAGCTTGACATAAAGAGAACCATTGAATTTAATTAATTTTCTAAAAGATGAATGCATTAATCAAGTGACATACAACATTTAATATGATTAGAGGTGAATAGACAACCATAGGCACATAATTTCATTCAACCAAATGAATTCCTAAGGACAATCATATCAAATAAAATTATTTAAAGCAAACCAAAGCTTTTTAATGTCATTTTTTAATTTGATGTTTGATTTGATTTAAGGAAAGAGAGAAAGAGATTTGTTAATCCTTATCCTATCCTGTGTTTATAAATTAATTTGACTTAATGAAAAGTTAATTAGGTTGATTTTATGGATTAATTAAGTTAAGATATGAATTAATTCAATTAATTAACCCTTACCTATGTTACCTTAAAGTAATTAACTAAATAATTATGAGCCAATGTAATATGCAAATGAATTAAAAAGTAAATTAGCAATGGTCCTATGAAATGAAAGGGCCTAATGCAATTGGCTCACAATTAATAGTTAATTAAGCTTAAGGAACTTACTTAAGTACATTTATGATTTTTCCACACATGTGAGCTAACCATATTTTTCTTAAATGTGTTTAGGTTATTGAACACCTAAAGATCTACCCAAAAATTAATTAAGTCATGATATGTTTTATGAGTTAATTAAACTAATTAAGTAATTGATTGAACCATTAATCCATAATTAATTCCTCTTGAAAAAGTGAAGAAAATTTAGGGAAGATTAGGAGAGAACCCCAATCCAATTCCCTATGCCCCCTCACTGTTAAACAGTGATAGATGAACCAATTAATTAAGAAAGTTACTGTTCATACATTTAATTATCACCAAATTAAATTAAGAAGGTGATTAGTGATTAATCAATCAATTTTCTTGATTAATTAACAAACAAATCCCAAGAAAAATAGGGGAGATAGAGGTCATCCTCCTAAACAATCTTAGAAACTTTGAGGTTAATCAGTTAATTAATTTGGGAGTAATTAGGATAATTAAATTTTTAATTAAACTTTAATTAAGCCCAAATTACTATTAAAAATTAATTAAGTATAATTGTAATGGATTCTTCTCTGTAATATCTTTAAAATAAGCCCTTATTTATATTTTTTTTTGGATTTTTCTACAATTAATTATGAATTATGAAAGCTTTAGCCTTAGAAAAAAACTAATTAATTAACCTATTTAAGCCTAATCCACGCAATACACTTTCCATGTGGCATCGTGAAATTGACTATTTAAGTAGTCACATTCGCGGCTAACTCAAATGGAGGTGGGATGCGGTATTGATCTCCACTATCCAATCTCGGATCGGATGCGCGGATCAAACCCGCTGTTAATAAGAGCTCAAATCAATGGATCTAACGTGATCTAATCAGAGCCATCCATTCCAATCATGCGGAACAGATGACCTGTGATCTTTCTTTCTATGAGTGATAAACGATGGAGCCCGTCCGCCATGGATCACTCGATTCGACCTCACCTGAGCTCATATTCACTCTAAAGTAACCCCACACCTTTGTGCAAGGGATCCATGAAGATCCAAAGGCTAAGATCATCTCACATGCAACTTTTCTTTAAAAAGCTCCAACCCATTTTAAGCTAAAGTTTGATTTCATGGAAAATACCTCGCCAGAGCTAAGATCGGTGGTTCACATGCTTGGGAAAGCTTCGTCTAGTTGAAATAAAACCCTATTGAATAGTAATTGGATTGGTTCTAAGTGGATTTCTTGGTTGGCCAAGAACGGAGCTTTGGACATTTGATTTTGATTGAAGTCCACCCTCTGATTGATTTGGAGCTCGGGAAATGGCTTGGGTAGCTTTTACGATGTGTGTGGAAGGTGTGAGGAGAGGAGAAGTTGGAATTGGAGCTGGACACATGAAGAAAATTTGAAATGGCTTGAGAGCTTATAGTTTGTTTCTCTCTGGAGCTCAAACAGTGATTGGAGAAGGTAATTGAGTGAATTGGGCCTCTTCAATTGGGAAGATCAATCTAACCGAGTCCTGAGTGATGGGATGTGAAGGATATTTGCTGGTCCCTTTCTCATTTGGGAAATCACCTTTGGTCCAGGGTGCCCCATTTGGGTGGCTTGATGGTTGCCAAGGATGAAAGGAAGTGGACTTTGCCAATTTTGGAAAAATCCCACATTAGAAGGCCTATCCAAGAGGATTTGCCTTGGGTTTGGGTTTATTTCAGCTGACTTAGGTTAATTTTAGGTCAGGTTAGGCCAGGTTGTAAGGTCCCTATGGTGTTTACTTTTGAATTGAATTTGTGAGTGTATATGTGAAGGGACACCATGCAGATCTAAGGATGTACTTACTGAGGTGATCGGGTATGACATTGAGAAATGGTGTACTATCTCGAAAGATAGAAGTCACTACCCTACAATGGACCTAATCACTTAATAAGGACTTCTAAGGCATGATAGGTCTTCGAATATACCAAATATTTTCCCTTACTTTACATGAAAAAGTAAAGCAGGGTTTATTTAAATTGGGTTTATTAAGTTCCCTATGGAGGTAAGCCTCCATAGTTAATTACATCTTAAGAGAAGTGAATCCTTTAAGAATACTCTTGATTAAACTAGGCAATTATTATCTCCAAAGAATTCAAAGATAGGACTATCAAAAGATTGGTTATTTTTTAGAAAATCAAGTGGGATGGATCAAAAGGAGAGGGTTATTATCGATGCCAAAGGAGATAAGTACGGAGTGCTCATGATACTAGGAAACCTAGTGAGCACTCTAATCTATCCTATGGTTGGGCTTTATATATATTTGAAATTAAGGAGA
Organism: Cymbidium sinense; assembly: GCA_021442155.1. Classification (NCBI taxonomy): domain Eukaryota; kingdom Viridiplantae; phylum Streptophyta; class Magnoliopsida; order Asparagales; family Orchidaceae; genus Cymbidium; species Cymbidium sinense. The sequence continues at coordinate 54,341,150 of CM038216.1, forward strand.
TTTATTTATTTTAGTTGAAATTTTATTAGAAATCTAGGGCTTATAATTCCACAATACAAGATTTTGGAAATGCCTATGAGGTGAGGATTTATGCTTATAGCCTGTAAAGGGAAACAACAACCTCAGATCCTAAATCTAGGAAGCTTTGGTGAGGGCCAAAGTACGACCTAAATCTAAGGAAAAAATGGGTATATGGTTTACCTCCATAAGAGAGAGTAAACCACCTGACTGTTGGACTTATTACCACTTGGAGTGGTAGCCAACTAACTCCTCCTACAATTCAAAATCATGTAGGTGAGTCTTATGCTTTGCAAGATGGCTAGGTTATTATTATTTACAAAAGAGACTAAGTCCTTAAACCCACTCCCTAAGAAACTAGAGCATGAGGGGTATGAATAATGACTTAAATCTAATGCAAAATTTTATTCAAGTTTTATTTGATTTTGGATAATTTATTTTGACATAGGCTATGGGATTTTGTATGCCTAAATGCATGAAAAATTAATTATGGGCCAAATCAAGAGAAATAGAGGTGTTCTTCCATCATAGGCTATAAAAGGTTAATCCCATTCTATCTTGCACAGATGGAAGCCCTCTAATCATGAGTGAAACAAGATGATATGCGTGTTGTTAAACATACAACATCCAGCTAAGGGGTTGCTAAATATTTTATTATCTTGGTTTAAAACCTAAGCTTTAGGTGAAGTTCTGAGTTATTTTAAAAGTTTAGTTATGATTTAGTTAGTGGGATAAAAAATTTTTATTTATCCTAAATGCCTAATCACATCCATGCCACACAATAATCACCAATCATAAACAAACTATAAAATGACATGCTTTTCCTAATACACAAGCCAAACAAATCATCAAACAACTCTATAAAGTTATCTCAAAAGAATAAAAGGCTGATGCGGTCGGGTGCTATCGCACAACCAGAAAAGAAATATGGGTAGCTGAGCTTATACAACCCAGATTACAAAAGAATAATTACAAATAATGAATGCTATGGGGATCCTTATTCTTCACTCTTCGTTTCTTCATTTTGATTCAGTTCATTTCTTTCTTCCTTTTGGATCAATTTGAACATGGTTGCTCCAAAGGCATCACATGGTACATAAGACTTGGTCTTATAATCAATGCTCATCCTAATCCCCCATAATACTCATCCTAATCCTAATACAAAATAATATTAAAAGAATGAAAGTAAATCTAGCTAAACCTATAAAACAAATGTTAGCTAAACACACCATACAACCCAAGTAGTTATGTAAAAAATTTGGGCTTGGCACCCCAGACATGGGTAACCAAGCCCACCTATCCTAACTTGGGTTATGCTTAGGGTCTAACCAACCTGCACAGCAAAAACATTTATATTTTATTATGACGGCCCCTTAAGTACAACCCTCTACAGAAAACATGATTAGGCTAATATCAGCTTAACATCTAGACTATGCGCATACATCCTAATATCCAGTTTAAAATAATACATCACAAAACCAAACATACATCAAACCACACACTGCCTTAACAATGGTGACTTGATCTAAAGTGTGTGAATTAAAGCTTGTATGGCATGTCCTAACTAGGCTTTAGAGTTGTAATTTGCTAAGTGTGAGGGATTTAATTTACAAAGGGTGGTTTCACTTTAAGTTTTTTATTTAATTTACAAGTTTTAATTAGTGTTTTGTTTCATTTTATTTGGCTTACACTTAGCAACTAAGTGTTATAAAGAGAAAAAAGAGAGGAAATCTCTCTTTAATCCATAACTTAAATCACTTCTAAAGTAAATTAATTAATTAATTTCTTTTAGTGAATGGCTTCTTACATGTTTTAATTAATCCTAGGTTTAGGTTTACTCTAAATGACTTTATTCAATACGAAAGACATCTTAGGATTAATTAGAATGAATTACTACCACATAACACATGTTCATTTATTTCTTTCCATTATGTATATCATGCATATGAATAAATCTTAAGCATACATATACATACAATGTAAATTTTAGCACACTTCAATGATGAATGTAAAGAATCATGTTTGAAATTGAAATATTTCATTTAATTTAATTGTGAATGCATGTCTTTTTGATAGAAAAAAAGGGATTTTTCATCCATTAGTCAAACACGCATTCCCATGTATAGAAGTCATAAGTGAGTGCAACGTCATTCTTTTCTACACTAGGGGCATATGGTACAAGATCCTACTTAGGGCTACTTAAAGCCTCGCAGCCCCGGGATGTCCAGACTAATATACCACTTTCTTAGATACAAGTAGATGTATGAACAACTATAGGGATAGGAAAATCCATGCAAAAGTTATATTTTATTTACTTAATTTATGATTCTTATTCATTGAACACATCACATATACACATGTATAAGAGTTTTAAGTGAGTACAGCATCATTATTTTCTACACCAGGGGCATAAGATATAATACCTACTTAGGGCTACTTAAAGCCTCACAGCCCTGGGATGTCCAGACTAATATACCACTTTTCTTAAATACATATGAATGTACAAAAGATAGAGTAAAAATCATGCAAAGAATTATGTTTAATTTGGTTATGTGATTTATGATCCTTATTAGCCACATCACACATACACATGTATAAGAGTTTTAAGTGAGTCTTGCCATTATTTTCTACACGGGGCATAAGGTACAAGACTTAACTTAGACTTCAAGCATCGACCTAATATATACCACTTTTCTTGAATACATATGAATGTACCATAAGAACAAGAAATCATGCAAGAAATTATGTTTAATTTGGTTAATATGATTTATATATGTAAATTGAAATCCTTCCTAAGTCTTGACATGGAGATGTATAGGAATAGATTTAGGCAAATGTTGTATTCTTTTCAAATAAACTAATACAATTTGCAAATCTTATATAAATCCATATAAGATAAGGAAAGAGGACTTCATGTTACATCTCTTATATTATCAACACATGTAAGCTTATAGGTATTGACATCACTTCATCTATAGTAATTGATTTATAAGTTTTTGAAAATAACATTTGATTTAGTAGTGATAATAGCCACACCTATTTAATTTAAATCAACATGCAATTTGACATAAAAGAAACCATTTCATTTAATTAATTTTAAAGGAAATTAATGCATGATTACATATGGCAAGCAATATTTAACATGAGTGTAAAGAAGTAAAATAACACAAACATGTGATTTCATTCAAATCCAATTAAGTCCTAGGGACAATTATACTAAATAAAGCCACTTAGAATATACCAAAGTTTCTTTAATGTCATTTCATTTTGAGTTTGATTTGAGTTAAATGAAGTGAGAAAAGTTTGGTCCTAATCCCCATTCCCCATGTGTGAGTTAATTTTGGTTTAAAGAAGAAGTAATTAAGTCAATTTTATGATTTAATTAGATTAGGGTATGAATTAAATAGATTAATTAACTCTTACCTACCTCACCTTGAGTTAATTAACAAATTAATAATGAGCCAACATGATATGCAACCACATGGAAAGTAAATTTTCAATGCTTCTAAGAAATGAAAAGGGTTTAATGAAATTGGCTCATTATTAATAGTTAATTAAGCTTAAGAGATCTTACTTACTACTTTTATGGTTTTCTCTCACATGTGAACCAACCATAATTTCATTATCTCACCCTTTTTGGTTATTAAACACTTAAAGAGCTACCCAAGATTAGATTAGAGAAATAGATTCAATGGATTAATTAAGTTCATTAATTAGTTAATTAAATTTGAATTAGCCTTAACCAACTAAAATGAGATGGGCTTAGAGAAAGTGACAAAGAGGAGAGCCTAAGTCTCAACCCCTAAATCCTTTCAATTAATTGATTAAGGTTCATATATGATTTGGGTTTTGATTAATTTTGTTGATTAATTAATTAAGAGGTGTTAATTAATTAATTATTTAAGAGGGATTAGAGAAGACTTAAAGAGAAGATTGGAAGAGGGAGTCCCAATCCATTTCTCTAGACTTCATCATCATTAACAGAGGTTAACAAGCTTGATTGACTGACTAATTTATTATTTATTTGCTTAATTATCACTAATTATATTAAGAAGGTGATTAATGTTTAATCCATTGATTTACCTAATTAAGCAACCAATAAAATCCCAGAAAAATAGGGGAGGCAGAAGTCCTCCCCATAATAATACACAGAAAGTTTAAGATTAATTGGATGGTTAATTAGGAAGTAATTAGGTTAATTACATTTCTAATTAAACCTTAATTAAGCTAATTTCACTGTTCAAAATCAATTAATAATAATTTTCCTTGATTATACTCTAAAATATCTTTAAAATAAACCTCAGTTTGAATTATTATTTTTTTTGAATTTTTCTACAATTAGTTATGAATTTAGGAAGTTTGAGTTGATTTAAATGATTTAATGAAGTTTGTTAATTTATTTTATTAAAATAAATCATTTGAAATTCAAAATTCAATCTCTTCTAATTACATCCTTTTTACTTGAAATTATTATGGTAGGTGTACTTCAACTTCAATTTTAATCTCTAAAAATTTCAACTTAATCTCATATATTTAACTTCAATTTTAATCTCTGAAAATTTCAACTTAATCTCATATGTATTTTTATTTAATTAATGAAATTTGATTTTTACTAAAACTCAAATTAAGCTCAAATTATTTAGTAAAATTTAGGGAATTTGGGTTTGTTGGACTCCTCTTGGAAAGATAAATCCAATGAGCTTTTGTTTATAATTTTTTGTTAAGCATTTTATTCCCTATGAATTTTTAAAGTTTCATGTGATTTAAGTAATTTTTAAAATAAAAAATCCTAATTTTTCCACTTAACCTAGTCGACGCATACGCTTGGCGATGTGGCAGCGATGCCATGCGGTTGGTACATGGCACTGGCGAATACACGAGGGTGGGGAAGAGCGGGTGGGTCGAACCGTCCATCTAGATCAAACGATCAGTCCATATTCGATCGGTGGAATCTAAAGTATGATCGTGTGATCTAAAAGTCAGAAGGATGTAGATCTGATGTGATCTGAGCTATCTAATCCCCAAAACGTGGGATCGGATAACTACTATGCACCGGCTGGCGAAACCAATGGAAAATAAGGAAAAAATGTGAAATCTTAATGAATTTTCTCCCGAATGGACTCATTTTCATCATAATTCATACTAAAAAAATTTCTATTTCATGTTGGGATTATATAAAGTAAAGAATGTGAGGGATTTCTAAGAAAAAATCCTAAAATCACACGAAAACATCATAAAAATATAAAAAATTCTAAGGCTGGTCACGAATTTTTGAAGATTACCTCATCGGTGATGGTTTCTGGTGGCGGTTATGATCCGAGCACACTTTTGAGTGGGGGAAGAAGCCTTAAATAAGCCTAAATCTTCGCTTTCACTCTAGATGATGCATTCTCCAATTGCGGCCACTTCCTCATCAAAATCTACTTATTTTTGGTGTTTTTCACCCCAAACTCAAGTGGAAATCATTGCTGGTTGGTTTCAGAGCTCTAAGGGATAAAAATAAGAGGAATATAATGAGTTTTGTTGCTTTTAACTCTCTTGGTTTGAATGTGGCCAAAAATCCACCTTTTTTTTTGGAATTTTTGGCTCCAAAGTCTTGTCTTTTGGCTTGGGGTTGTTGGGAATGGAAGAGAATCTTCATAGGTTGCTTATTTTGGTTGGCTAAAGCATGGAAAGTGGGTGCCATGAAGGAAAAATGGGTGTCCTAGCAAAGGGGAGGTGGGAGCCCATCATGCTAAGTGTTTTAATGGGAGAGGTGAGGTGATTTCACCTCCCCATGAGTCATGGCTGCCCCAACCACACCTTGGATCAAAAAATAAGTGTCGTTGGTACCTATGTGGACCAATGGATGAGTGTTAAGTGGCCAAGGAAGAGAAATGACCACTTAGGCAATTATCTTTTCGCACAGGATGCCCTTGACCTAAGGGTAAAGTAGTCATTTAGCATTGAATTTAATTTGAGTAGATTTTGAATGAGTTAAAAGTGAATTGGACCAAATTTCATATCAGTTGGAGTTCATTTGGTTTAATTTGGGTCAAATTGGGTCAAAATGGGTCAAAATGAGTTAGGTTGGCCAATTGGTCGAATTGGGTCAAACCAATAGTTGAGTCAAGTTTAAATGATCATTTGGAGTATATTGGTTCAATTAGTTTTAATCAATTTTATTTAATTTGGATTTAAGTTAGATTTTGGCCAATTTGATCATTTAGGTCAATTTGGGCTAAGCTGACCAATATGACCCAATTGACCAAATCGACTTGAATCATAGCTTGGTTTAGGTTTGGTTGATCATTTGGAATATATTATAGGCTTCGATTAAGTTCAATTTGGATTTGATTTGGTTTTAGGTTAATTTGATCCTTAAGGCCAAATTGGGTTAATTTGGGTTAGGTTGACCAATTGGTCAAATTGGGCTTAATTAAGGCTTTGGTTAAGTTCAATAATCAATTTGAGTGAACTTGAGCCATTGGTTGCAATCAATTTAGTTTAGGTTATAATTTGGCTAGTTTGGGTTCATATGGGTTAAAGGGTTGACTTGGTCAATGGGCTAGGTTGACTTGATTTTACCCAATTCATGATAATTGATTAACCTAGGATGATCAACAATAATGACATGAAGTTTTGATTGGCTTAATTCAATTTTATTTGAATTGAATTGAATTGAATTTTGGTTCATGTAGGTCAAATTGGCCACTTTGGGTCAAGTGAGCCAATTGGGTTTAGTTGGCTTAATTTTGAGTTGGGTTTGATTTAATTGAGTTTATATATAGATTTGAGATTGACATATAAAATCAATTACAATTGGTTTAGGTTTAAATGAGTTTTCGCTCATTTGAGTATTTCAAGTTAAATGGGCTAGGTTGGGTTTGACTTGAGTTGACTTGGATTTGATTTGATTTGAATTTTATTAAGGCTAAGTCCATAAGATAAAATCAAAGAACTTAGGAAGGGATTTAGAGTTTGAATTTAAACATGGGATTCAATCATTTGATAGATGGATTTGATTTTAGAATTTGAATTTGAATTTGAGATTTGATTTGGAAGAAGGAAGTGAGGATTTGGTTTAGGTTATTGGGTAGGCAAGTCTTCCTAAATCCCTAAACCACAACCTATCCCTATGGTTAACTCTTTTATGTCTCTAGGTTAGATTAATTGTTCACCTAATCACTAGAAGTGTCTTCAGACTAAGAAACTCTTAGTGTCTATGAGAGTCCTAGATCTATGATATGGAAGTTGAGAGCTCACTCCCATGGGTTGGTTTCATGGTTTTTGGCTCAATTTGGTCAAATGGGTTAATTTGGGTCATGTTGGGTTAGGTTAATCAATTTATCAAATTAGGTCAAACTGAGGCTTGGGTTAGGTTCAAATATGATTTGAAGTGTTTTAGTTCAAGTGATTTTGATCAATTTAGCCTAGGTTTGATTTTGGCTCATTTGGATTCATATAAGCCAAATGGATCAAATTGACCAATCTAACCAAATTGGCAAAATTAGCTTGGGTAGAGTGCTGGTTCAAGTTCAATTGATTAATTTAAAATGATTGTAGGCTTTGGTTTGAACCAATTTGGATTTAATTTTGATTTTGTCTAATTTGATCCTTTAGGTCAACTTGGTCTAAGTTTGTTAATTGGGCTAGGTTGGGTCCAATTGATCAAATTGGGGCTTTGGTCAAGTTCAATAATAAATTTAGAATGAACATGAGAAATTGGTTGCAATCAATTTATATTGAATCATGATTTGACCTATTTTCGCCTTCTAGGTCAATTTGGGTCAAATGGCCAATTGGGTTTGATTTGGCTCAATTGATGGTTAAGTGATGTTCAATCATTGATTATGAGTTGATATGAATCAATAGTTTCAATCAATTTGGTGTATGGTGAGTTTGGCTAGTTTGGGTTTCATATGGGCTAAGGGTTGACTTGGTCAAATGATCAAGTTGACTTAGTTTGACCCATTTTAAGGCAATTGATCACTCTAGGGTGATTGTTGGTCATGATATGAGGCTTGGATGGGCTTGGTTCAATCCAATTTGGGTTGGATTAGAACTTGGTTCATAAGGATCCTTTAGGTCACTTTGGGTCAAGTGAGCCTAAGTGGGTCAATTGATTTGGTTTTGGCTTGATTTAAGTTTGGTTGGATTTATATATGAGCCTAGGACTTAAATATAAATTCAACTACAATCAATTTGGGCTATGATGGGTTTTGGTTCATTTAGAATTTTTAAGTCAAAAGGAATAAGTTGGGTTTGACTTGGGTCAATTTCAATTTGGCCTGATGATTGTAGGTTTCATTTATATTTGGATAGATGATTGAAGGGTGATTGATTCAAAGAAAATCTATTGATTTTGGCTTGATTAAGGTGGGTTTTGGCCAAGTTCAAGGAATTGGCTTAAAGAACTTGAATTGGGTTTTGATTTTATTTTAGAGTTAGTTTTATCTATTTGAGTTTATATTTCCTTTATATTTGTCAATATAAATGAAGATATAAATGATTTATGAGAAATTACTTGAGTTTGGAGTGATTTGGAAGCAAATTTGACTAAGCTCATGGAGGTAGGTCAAAAAGAGCTTAGAAGGAAATTGATTTAGTTTGATTTAATTTTGATCATGGGAATATAGGTTTCATTTATATTTGTGAATATAAATTAAAGAATATATGATTTATAAAGAGGTCAATTGATTTTGTGTTGCTTTGGGTCAAGATTTGGTTAAGCTCGTGGAGGTGGGTTCATATGGCTTAAGAGGGGTTGTAGCTTGATTTGATTTAGTTTGATTTGGTTTTGATCATGGTGGTTTATATTTCATTTATATTTGTGAATACAAATGAAGGAATAATTGATTTATAAAGAAATCAATTAATTTTGATTTAGTTTAAAGGGGATTTTGGTTAAGCTTATGAGAGTGAATCATATGGCTTAGGAAGGATTTTTGAGCTTGAATTTAATTTTGGGTTCCAATCATTTGATTTGGTATATGAATTTGGATTTGATTTTAATAAATGATTAAGGGATTGAATTGATCTTGAAGAAAATCAATTGAATTTGGATTGAATTGAATTTGGCTAAGGTTAAGTTCATGGAATTCAATCATGAGGTTTAAGAAGGGTTTTAAGCTTGGATTTGATCATGGGATTGATTGTGAATTTGAAATTTAAAATTTGGGGTTTGATTTGAGAAGGAAAGCATGGATTGAGTTTAGGCTGTAGGGTAGACAAGTCTCCTTAAGTCCTTAAGGCATAACCCACTCCTATGACTAAACCTTCTAAGTCTATAGGATTAGGTTAAGTGTTCACCTAATCTCTAGAAGTGTCTTAAGACTAAGGAGCTCTTAGTGTCTATAAGAGTCTTAGATCTATGTTGAGGAGGTTAAGAACTCACTCTAAAAGTTAGGTCAATAGTAACTTATCTGATTTTATATTTGTATTGATACTTGAGTTTGAATAATTTGATTTGAACTTGCAAGCATATTTTAATGGTAAGTATCCCCTCCAGTTGAAATCTCCATTCAACACAACCATCATCAGGGTATAGGTATTATTTTGCTATTCTAGATCCTACCAACTCTATTTATTTAATAATAGAGGATCAAATCTACTATCATATGATAGAATTAGCTTCTTAAATATTTTACTAGTTAAAATTATTATAATATTATTATTGAATTTTTAGATTTTGTTAACCCGGACCCGGTCCTAAGACCTAACTAGGAATCAACCCATGTAGCATCCTCAGACACTAAGTTTAAGCATTCGGTATAGTATCAGGGCCCATGTGGGTAATTCAATTCAGCATTGATTTAAGTTTAAGAGATTTGAATAATGTTGCTTTTTTTGATTGAGTTTCATTGCAAGTTTAGGATTTTAGATAAAATTTTGATAATATTTTGGCAGCCTCCGAGTGTCGTCCCCGTATATGAAGCTACAACAGGGGCTAGGTCTACCCACCATGCCAAGAAAGGTATGTATGGGTGGTGTAAACACCACGGTTGAATGCGTCATCCCACCATGCCAAGAAATTCATGTATGGTTCTATGAAGCACCTACATGTAATACAAATTTCTCAGCCACACCAAGAAAGGTGTGTACAGGTACTTATACACTTGCAATGTCAATTTAAATATCAATTTTAAGTTTATAGTTAATTTAATATTAAGCTACTTAGGCCTTCTATCGGTGTAGAAGTTTGACAATATTTTGGTAGCATCTCGATGTCATTCCCATGTAGGGGGCTACCTCGGGTATGCTGGGCCTGCCCACCATGCCAAGAAAGGCATGTATGGGTGGTATAAATACCAGGGCTGAATGCGCCATCCCATCGTACCAAGCAAGGCATGTATGGGGCTCTGAAGTACCTACATGTAACATAGATTTTCCTGCCACACTGTTGACCTCACTTTTGGAGTGAGCTCTTAATCTCCTCATCATAGGTCTAGGACTCTTCTAGGCACCAAGAGCTCTTTAGTCTTAAGATACTTCTAGTGATTAGGTGAACACTTAACCTACGCCTAGAGACTTAGAATGGTTAGTCAAAGGAGTAGGCTATCTCTTAGGGACTTAGGAAGACTTACCTATCCTATAGCCTAAACCCAACCCATGTTCACCTTCTCAAATCGAACCCCAATTCAAATCTGAATTCAAATTCAAATTTCAAGATTTACAACCAAATGATTGAAACCCAACCTCAAATCCAAGCTCAAAGTCCTCCCTAAGCCTTATGATTGAATACCATGGATTTAGTCCTAACCAAATCTAATTTAATTAAAACTCAATTGATCCTCTCATGGATCAATTATTCCATTAATTATCTTCCAAAATATAAATCAAATTTACATTCAAATGATCAAAACTAAATCAAACACAATCAGATTAAGCTCAAAACCATACCTAAGCCATATGATCAATCCCATGAACTTAGCCAAATATTAATCCTAATCAACCCAAAATCAATTAATTTTCTCATTAATCAATTATATATTCAATCATCTTCACAAAAATAAATGAAATCAACACTTCAATGATCAAAAATAAATCAAACCAAATCAAATTCCCTTCTAAGCCCTTTGGACCTACCTTTATGAGCTTAGCCAAATTTGCCTTCAATTCACTTCAAATTTAATTGATTTTCTTATAAATCAATTATACCTTCAATTATCTTTCCAAATTAAAACTAAATCTACATCCAAATGATCAAAAATAAATCAAACTAAATCTAAAATTAAATCAAAACCCGATCCAAAATCCTTTGAGGCAATTCCTTGGACTTAACCAAATCCCATCTAAATTAAGCCAAAACTAAGGGATTTTCTTTTGAATTAATCATTCTTTCAATCACCTATCCAAATATAAATGAAACCTATAGAAATAAAACCAAACCAAGATCAACCCAAGTTAAACCAAACTTAGCCCTTTTGACTTAAAATTTTCAAATGAACCAAAAATTTTAGTATCCAAATTGATTGCAGTTGAATTTATATTTCAATCCTAAACTCATATATAAATTCAACTAAACCTTAATTAAATCAAAATCAAAGCCAATTCACCCATTTTGGTTCACTTGACCCAAAGTGACCTAAATGACCCTTTTGAGCTAAGTTCCAATCCAACCCAAATTGGATTGAACCAAGCCAACCTAAACCTCCTACCATGATTGTTGACCACCCTAAGATGATCAATTGTTATAAATTAGGTCAAACCAATTCAACTTAGTCATTGACAAAGTCAACCCCTTAACCCATATGAACCCAAACTAACTAAAATTGATTTTACACCAAATCAATTGAAACCATGACTTCACACCAACCCATGATCAATGATTGAACATGACTTGAGCATCAATTGAGCCAAACCTAACCCAATTGGTCATTTGACCCAAGTTGACCTAAATTGACCTAAAAGACCAAAATAGGTCAAATCATGATCTAACCCAAATTTATTGCAACTAATGGCTCAAATTCATTCCAAATTAATCATTGAACTTGACCAAAGCCATAATTGAGCCCGATTTGACCAATTTGAGCCAATTAACCAACTTAGAAAGGGTCGAATTGGCCTAAAACCAAATTAATCAAAATTAACTGAAATCAAAGCCTGCAATCATCTTCAATTGACTAATTGAACATGAATATACACTAACCCAAGCCAGTTCGACCAATTTGATCAAATTGGTTAACTAGACCAATTTGACTCATTTGATTCCAAATGAGGCAAAATCAAACATAGGCCAAATTGATTGAAATCACTTGAACCAAAATACTTTAAATCATCATTTGAAACTAACCTAAGCCTTGGTTTGACCCAAATTTACTAATTGGTCAACCTAACCCAACATGACCCAAAGATACCCATATAAACCAAATTGAGCCAAATATCTTGAAACCAACCCGTGGTACCTTGGTAGCTAACCTAACCTGACCCAAACCCACTTGGGATCAGCCCAAAACCATCCCAATCCCAAATGTGGTCAAACCCAAGATAATTCTCCTTGGATTTTCCTCTCACATGGGATCTTTGCAAAAAATTGGCAAAGTCCACTTTTCCTCTCCCATTGGCAGTCATCACTCACCCCAAATGGGGTTTCACCTGCCCACCTAGCCCACTCTAAGTGAGCTTGGCTTTCCATGGATGAAAGGAGGTTAGCTAACTCACCTCCCTCATTACTAGAATCCATTAGACACCAAGGGAGCCACCATTTGCATTGAGCCCCCTGCCAACACTTCTTCCACTCATGTCATGCCACGTGAAGGTGATGGTGACCACTTTAATGGCCTGGGGGTGACTCACCGAGGGAATAAATCCTGTCTATCAATCACAAGGGAAAAGAGGGATATACCCCCTCAATTTGAACACCAACTCACATATTTGAATCCTCAGAGCGTCCTAAGGAAATTCTAAATCCCCTAGTGAGTTCTCGACCTTCCCCGATACCTCACTCACTAGAATTTCATCTTCCCGAGCTCACCTGAAAAAAGACAAGCTTCCTTTGATCCCAACTCCACCAATTCCCCACTTGGATCAAATTTCTCCTTCTCACACCTTCACCACAACCTATTGAAGCTACCCAAAACTTCCCCTAAGCTTCTAACCCACTGGAGGTAGTGTTTTGATCAAAATTGAGCCTCCAAATGATAAAGCTTGGCCTTCTGAGAAAACATAGTGAAATCAATCCAAATGCAGCTCAATAGGGCTTCATCCTGACCAGAAGAAGCTACCACAAGTGTGGGAAATACTTACCATTAGCTTCGATGAGGTATGTTATTGAAACTGAGAATTTTTGAATTTTTTAGAGCTTTTTGAAAGAAAGTTAAATGCCACGTGATCTTGACCGGTGGATCTCATCTGATCATTGTTGTTAAGGTGTGGGATCCATTTGGAGTGGATCTAAGCTTGGGTGAGCTCAAATAGCATGGGTAATGGCCACCAGCTTCAATCCTTCATCTCCCGTGAGATAATAGATCATGCACCGTCCGTTCCACATGATCGGAAGGATGGCTGTGATTAGATCCATTAGATTGAGCTCATTTTAATCCCATATTAATAATGGGATTGATCTATGTCATCCAATCCGAGATCGAATGGTGGAGATCGAAAGCATGTCCATCATCAACCATGTCAGCGCTGACTCAGAGGTGCTTTAATAGCCAATCCCATAATGCCATGTAGAAAGCACGCCATGTGGCGCTGACGGGATTAAGAATTAATTAAGGTTAATAATCTATTTTTAGTGGCTAAAACTTCAAATAATCATAACAAATCATAGAAAAATTTAAAAGTTATAAATAAACTTATTTTAAAGGTATTTTAGAAAGGAAATTATTAAAAATATCCTTAATTAATTTTAAATAATAATTAAAGCTTAATTGAAAAATTAATTAGCTTAATTACTCTCTAATTAATTAATTATTTAACCCCAAACTTTCTGAGAATGTTTAGAGGGATTTCTTTTACCTCCCCTAATTTTCTTGGGATTTATTAGTTAATTAATTAGGAAAAATTATTTAATTAAGCCCTAATTACTTTCTTAATTTAATTAAGGGTTAATTAATCACATGAATAGTGATTAATTAATTAATTGGGTTCATTAATCATTGTTTAATTGTGAGGGGACTTATGGAATAGGATTGGGATCTCTCTCCTAATCTCTTTCCCTAAGTTCTTTTTCACTTTTCAAGAAAAATTAATTAAGAATTAATTAGTTAATTAATTACTTAATTAGATAAATTGAAATGTAAACCACTTCAAATCCTAATTAATTAATTGAGGGATAGATCTTTAGTGTTCAATAACCTAAAGACATTCAATGAAATTATGGTTAACTCATATGTGTGGGAAAACCATAAAAGTACTTAATCAAGTTTCTTAAGCTAATTAATTATTAATTATAAGTCAATTACATTAGGTCCGTGTATTTCTTAGGATCATTACAAATTTATTTTCTATGCATATCATGTTGGCTCATAATTATTTGGTTAATTACTTTAAGGTGCCATAGGTAAGGGTAATTAATTGACTTGATTAAAGATATAACTCAATTAATACATATAATCTACCTAATTACCCTTTCTTAAACCAAGTCATATTACTAATGTTGGAATGGGATTGGATAACAAATGGGTGCTCTCCTCCTCTTTAAATCAAATCAAAGTTCAAAACTAAATTAATAAAGAAGCTTTGGTTCACTTTAAATGATTTTATTTAATATGATTATCATTAAGAATTAATTTGATTGAATGAATCACATGTTTGTATTTGATTATTTCTCTCCAATCATGTTAAGTATTTTATATCATTTAATTTCATGCATCCATGTCCTTTTTAAAAAAAAATTTAATCAAATGAAGTTTCCTTTATGTAAAGCTTCTGTGTGTTGATTTAATTTAATATATGTGTGGCTATTATCACTATTAATTTAAATATATTTTTCAAAAGCTTATAAATGAATGATGATATGTGTAGTAATGATAGTTATAAATACATAAAATATGTATGTGCTTATTGTTTAAAGTGTATGAAGTAAAGTCTCTTTCTTTTATTCACATATTGATTTACATAAGTTTGAATGTTAATGGGTATCTAGTCTGGACATCGTGGGAATACGAGACTTTAAGTAGCCATAATGTGGTCATTTGATTACCTCACTTCCCTGGTTTAACAAAGGCACATACCCATTTTATTTTAATCTTATGTATTTTGACATTAGAATTTAAATAGAGCTTTAATTCATATACATAAATAATTTAATTAAACAAAATACAAGTTTTGCATAATTTTCATTCTCTTAGTTATTTATACATTCATATGTATCTAAACAAATAAGTATATAGTCTGTACATCTCAGGAATACGAGACTTTAAGTTATCCTAAGGAGGTCATTTGATTACCTCACTTCCCTAGTTTAATAATGACACATACTTGTTTATGTTTTCATACATGTGTGTGTACTTGTGATTAAAGAATGAGAATCCCTCTTTTATACTAGAAATGCATGCATCCATTATTGTTCAAGTGATTGAATTATTTAATCTTGTGATTTGGAGCTTTCTTTCCTATGTTCATGTATACAAATTTATATGTATTTGAATGCAAATAGGTATGTAGTCTGGACATCCCGAGGATACGAGGCTTTAAGTAGCCCCAAGGAGGTCATTTGATTACCTCACTTCCCTGGTTTAACAATGGCATGTACCTATTTAGTTTCATTCTTATGTACTTTTGTATAAGAATTTTAATAGATCTTTAAATTTACACAAATTAAAAAATTCAATCAACAAAAAATATATATTTCAAATGTACACATACATTCATCATTTAAGTTTGCTAAAACACATTGCATGTATAGATACACTTAGGATTTAATCACATGCATGTTATGTGTGATGGGAAGGAATTATTTGATATGTTCCATGTGGTAGTTCTTAAGAAGCCTTTCATATTTAATAGGATCATTTAAGGTGAACCTAAACTTAGGATTAATTAAATCACTTAATAAGCCATTCACTGAAGAGAACTAAATCAAATTAACATGATTCAGAAAGTGGCTTAAGGTAGGGATGAAAGAGGGCAACCTTATTTATTCTCTTTATAACACTTAGTTACTATTTGTAATCATATGAAATAAAAGAAAACATAAATTAAAATTCTCAAATCAATTGAACAACTTCAAGTGAAACAAACCTTTCATGTTAAATTGAACCTTTCTAAACTTAGGAAATACAACTCTAATGCTTAGTAAGACACACCACACAAGCCTTAACATATACATTAGAATTAAGCCATCACTTCTAGCTTTATGTTAAGGTGGAGTATGATGTGATGTGTCCTTTGTTTTATGATGTATTATTTTAGACTGGATGTTAGGGTGTATGCTTCATAGACTAGATGTTAGGCCGATGTTAGCTTAATCATATTTTTTACAGGAGATTGTGCTTAAGGAGTGCATAGAAATAAATAATAATACTCTCTTTGCATGTTTCTTAAGCCTTTAAGCATAATCCAAGTTAAGATATGTGGGCTTGGTTATCCATGTATAGGGTGCTAAGTCCAAATCATAAATATAGTTGTTTGAAATGTATGTATGTAGCTAACCTCTATTTTGCAGGTGTAGTTAGATTTACTTTTTCTATTTTTAAGATAATTTTGTATTAAGAATTAGAATTAGTGTTATGGGAGTTTAGGATGAGCATTGGCCAGAATGCTTTATCTTAGGGTGCCATGTGATTCCTTGAAACCAACTATGGTGGAAATTAATATTCTTGTCTTCATCTATCCTCCTTCTGTGGTGGAAGGAAGATAAAAAAGAACAATAATATAACTGCCTTGGTCAGACACCACGTAAATCTGCAGATATACTTATTAGGGTGATTGGGTATGACATTACGGAGAGGTGTACTATCTCAAAAGATAGAAATAACCACCCTACAATAGACCTAATCACGAAAATAAAGACTCTTAAGGATGTTGGGTCTTCGAGGTGTTCCAAAGATTCTTTCCCTACTTTACATGAAAAAGTAAAGTATGGTTTATTTTAAATCAGGTTCGTTAAGTTCCCTATAGGGGCAAGCCCCATAGTTAATTACATCCTAAGGAATGGGGATTCCTTAGGAAAACTCTCGATTAAGGTAAATGATCGTTGTCTCTAAAGATTTCAATAGGGTAGGACTATCAATCAATTAGTTCATTTTTTAAGATCAAATAGGTTTGATCAAAGAGAGAGTTATTATCGAAGCCAAATAAAGATAAATAAGAGATGCACATGATACTAGGAAACCTAGCGAACATCTCAAACTATCCTATGATTGGGCTTTACATTTTTGAAATTGATTTAGTTTATTTGAGTTGAATTTTTTATTAGAAATTTAGGGCTTATGATTCCACAACACAAGATTATGGAAATGCCTAAGAGGTGAGGATTTAAGCTTATGGCCAAGAAAGGGGACAAATAATCTCAAAACTTAAATCTAGGGAGCTTTGGCGAGGGCCAAAATCACAACCTAAATCTAAGGCAAAATGGGTATTTAGTTTACCTCCACAAGAGAGGACAAACCACCCGACTACTTAGACTTTCAACTGCCTAGGGATGGCCGCCAACTAACTTCTCCTACAATTATAAATTCATGTAGGCAAGTCATATGCTTTATGCAAGATAGCTCAGTTGTTATTTATTTAGAAAGAGACTAAGTCCTTAAACTCACTCCCTAAGAGACTAGATCATGTACGACCATGAGTAATGTCCTAAATCTAATGCAATTCATATTACATTTTATTTTCATTTTTGGACTATCATTTTTTACTCGAGCTAATAGGATTCATATGCCTAATGCATGAGAAGTAAGATTATTGGCCAAAATCAACAAAAAGGGAGGAGGTGTGTTTCCACCATGACTCTCATAGGTCAAGCCAAGTTTCTCTAGCAAAGGTGGAAGCCCTCCAATTAAGAGTGAAGCAAGATGAATTTGTGCATGATGTTATAAAAGAAATACTCATCCAGCTAAGGGGTTGCTAATTCTTTTATCTTGATTTTAAGCCTAAGTTTTCGGTGAGGTTATGGGTTCATTATTTTAATTTTGAATTGTTAACTTTGGTAGAAGATTTATTTTTTCCTAAGAGCCTAATCATCATCCAGGTCATACATAAAGTAAAAATAACTAGGAAAAGGATGCCACTTAATGCATAAGCTAAATAAATTATCAATCAATTTATAAATCTAATCATGAAAGAATAAGAGGCCATCGTGGTCGGGCACCACCACAAAAACCCAAAAACAAATTGGGTAGACGAGCTCTACCCTTTTTATAACCAAGATTACAAATGAATATTTAAGCAAGGAATTCATTATTATAGGGGTCTTCATGCTTCATTTCTTTATTCTTATTTTCTTCTTTCTTCTTTAGTTCTTTCTTTTAGATGGTTGGAAGTTGGATGCTCCAAAGGCTTGACATGGTACATAAAACAAAGCTTTATAACTAATGCTCATCCTAATCCCCATAACAATCATTCCAAAATCCTAATTGCAAAAATTACATGAAAGGGGAAAAATGGAAATCTAACTAACACCTACAAAATAGAGATTAGCTAAAACAAATCATATAAATCTCAAGCATGTATATTAGACTTAACACCCCACACATGGGTGACTAAGTCCACCTGGCCTATTTTTATTTATTATAGCATCGCTTAAGCACAATCCCCTGCAGAAGATAATGGTTAAACTAAGATCATCTTATCATTTAGTCTACGCACATGCACCCTAACATCCAGTCTAAAATATTACATCACAAAATAAAAGAAAATGTCAAACCATGCACCATCCTAACCTAAAGCTAGAAGTGGTGACTTAGCCTAATGTGTGTACTTTAGAGGTTTGTGTGGTATGCTTAGTTATGACATTAAGTTAAAATTTTCTAAGTGTGAAGAATGTTCAACTTAGAGGAGGGTTCCATTTAGGTGGTTTAGTTATTTTGGGCTGATTTTATTTTATGTTTTGATTGGGTTCAAGTGAACTACAATTAATTACTAAGTTGTAAAGAGATAGAATGAGAAGAGAACTTCTCTTTCCTTCACTAACCTAAGTAATTTTTAAAGTGGATTCATGTTTTAGTTTTGTTTAGTGAATGTTTTATTATTTATTTTAATTAATCATAAGTTTAGATGAACTCTAAACAAACCTATTCAAAATAAAGACATTTTAAGATTAAATAAAGTGAGTTAAGATTACAAAACACACAGCACTTCATTTCTTTCTCAACATGTATAACATGCATATGAATGAATCCTAAGCATATCTATACATATCAAATGGGAATGTTTAGCACACTTTATGATGCATGCTAAATAAGTTACATTAGAAAATTTGAATGTTTATGATGCATGATTTTCATTAAGTAGAAAAAGGGGTTTCTTATCCAATTTTCACATGCACATATGAGTGTATGAAAGGCATAAGTGAGTATGACGCCATTGATAATGCTAAGGGTGTAAGGTATAAGACCTACTTGGGGCTACTTAAAGCCTCGCAGCCCTGGGGTTGTCCAGACTAATATACCATTTTCCTTAAATGCAAACATGTGTACAAAAGAAATGAATGAAAAAGAAAGAATGCAAAAGTTTGTGTTGGTTGATTTATTTTTGTTTATGCAATTTATATGTGTAAGTGTAGGTGTCCTTCTTAAGTCATAGCATAGGAATGAATAGGAAATGGAATTAGGCAAGTGTTATGTTCTTTTCAAATGAACTATACACTTTGCCAAATCCTATTCAAAATTATACCAAAAGAGAGGAGAAGGAAAACTACACTAAGCACATCCTTATATTTTACTCACATGCAAGCTTATAAGTAAGATATAAGTAACACACTTTCCATTTTTATAATTGATTCATATATTTTGAAAAAAATTTAGATTTAATAGTGATAATAGCCACTCATATTCTTACTTTAACCAAAACATGCAATTTGACATAAAGGAAATATTTTCATTTTGAATTTGATTTTTGAAAAGCATGAATGCATGAAATATTTGATTTTTGAAAAGCATGAAAGCATGTGAATACATTCACCTTAATTAATTCCTAAAGACAATCTTATGAAATAGGAAAGCTTAAAATAAATCAAAGTTTGTTTAATGTGATTTTTGTTTGATTTTGAATTTGATTTAATTTGAAAAATATGAGGTGAGTTTGTTGTTCTTAACCCATTCCCACATGTGATTTGTATTCTTGTTCAATTTTTAGATGATTAGATTCATTTTATATTTTGATTAGGCTAAGGTATAAATTAAGCATGTTAATTACCCCTTTCCTACACCACCTTAGCATAATTATTCAAATAATTATGAGCCAATGAGATGACATAAAACATCACAAGGAATTTAAATTTGCAATGCACCTAGGAAGAAAAGGGTCCTAATAAAATTTGGCTCATGATTAATGATTAATTAAGCTAAGGGGTTTAACTTAAGTAATTTCAAAACACCCCTCACACATATGAGTTGAGTTTTGATTTCCTTAATTGTACTTAGGCACTTGAACATTTAAGCATCTATCAAAGATAGATTAATTAAGTTCTAAAAAGTTTTATAATTTTGTGAAATTAATTAAGGGGGTAATTAGTGAATTAACCCTTAATTAAGGATGGATTAAGGAAGAAAAGGGGGTTTAAGAAATACCTTAGGGGAAATACCCCAAAATTATTTCCTAAACCTCCTATTCATTTGATCAGAACTTAATCAACTTAATCAGAGGGTTAAACCACTAATTACACCCTTAATTAACCTTAATTACATTAAGAGGTAATTAGGAAATGAATTAGTAATTCTCCTAATTAAGCCACTAATAAATCCCAAGAAAATTAGGGGAGGTAGAAGTCATACCCCAAAATGTACTCAAGAAGTTTGGGAATAATTAGTGGATTAATTAAAGGGTAATTATCAAATTAATATTCCTAATAAAACCCAAAATCAGAGAAAGACACTATTCAAAATCAATTAAAATTATTTTTGTAAAATTCCAAATCAAATTATCTATCTAATAAAATATACTTTATATTTTTTTGATTTTTCTATGTTGAGATATGAATTTTAGAAGCTTAAGAAATTTATTAGAATTATTTAAACCCTAATTAAATCCTTAATCCCTATGGGCGCCACACGTATAGTTGACATGCCATTCACTTTACATGCAGCGCCTCCCCATTCACTATTTAAAACATCACATCATAGCACTGCGTGGCGGCGGTGCTACGCGCTTCTCCTCAACCATCCGATCGAGGATCAGATAGCCGAGATTAAAGCCGCGGATCAGAGAGTTAAAATAGGATATATAACATGTTTTATTCTTTGCAATCCATCCAAAACACATAGGTGGATGGCCAGAGATCCTTCACTATAAATGCTTATGAGCCGTGGAGCTCGTCCATGTTCTAGGCCTTGATCCGAGCTTGAATTGGGATGAAACTCAACCCACACCATCAACATGCATCCTAGATCACATCTAACGGTCAAGATCCTATGAAATTAATATTTCTTTCACAAAGCTCCACACCACATTTAGTTTAGTGATCAAAAAATATCTAACCTCACCAACACTCGATTACCTTTGAGAAGCTTCGTCTAGTTGAGATGAAGCTTTGCTGAAAGTTTGAAGGACTGGGTTGAGTGGATCTTCCTATGGGTCACCTCCTCCATAGCTTGAGCTCATCTTTAATTGAATTAGATCTTCCCTTGCTTTAAGAACTTGGAAGAGAGCTTGGGTGCACTCGACCTGGTCCTTAGATGAAGCTTGAAGGAGGAATTGAGTGGATTTTGAGTGTGGAGAAAGTTGGCAATTAAAAGGACCTCCCACATATTTACTTAAGAAAAACTGAGAAGATGCAAATTGAATCTTCCTCTAGGAAACTTAAGATCACTTGCAAATGGCTCCTATGTCTCTCTAGACTTCAATCGATAATGGCTATGTTGGAATTGAAGTGAATTAGGGGGAGCATATCTCCCCCAATGATAATCGGACGGTCGAAGCTTCACTTGCCATTTTGGATCAATTACCCTGATTTAGAGGGTTGTTTGAGTTGTTAGAGGATCCATGTGATTTGTTTTAGGTTAGGGATTGGATTAGTGAAGTCCCCATGTGCTCCATTTGAGTGGAGGCATGATTCCCATGTGCCCATTTCGATGCACATGGTTTTAGTGAGTCAATTGTCCCAAACCCATTGGGTGCATCTAGTGTTCACTTGTGAGTATCAGAGTGGGAAGTGAAGAGGAATTGACCAAATTCCTAATGGATTTGATCAAAATTTACCCTATGGCCTAGGGGTAAAATGGTCATTTGGATGATTTTTGAATTTGGATATGTTTGGCATGTTGAGAAAATAGGTTTGGCCAAGTTTCATTGGATCTGGAGTTCATTTGGTATGGTTTGGCTCATGTTGACCCATTTAGGTCAAAATCAAGTTGGATTGGTCAATCAATGGGTCAAAGGGTTGGGTCAAGTTCATATGACCATTTGAAATGTTTTGGTAGCTTTGGTTTGATTCAATTTAATTTAGATTTGAATTTGGTTCATATGACTTCATTTAGGTCAAATGGGTCAAGTTGACCAATTTGGCCCATTTGACTTATTTGAGCTAGGTTATGGGTAGGTTTGGACTTGGTTAGTCATATGAAGTGGATTGGTATCTTTGTTCCCAATCAATTTTGGTTAAGTTTGAATTTGGCTTAAAATGACCTTTAGGTCCTTGGGTTCAAGGTCAATTGGGTAGGGTAGTCAATTTTAAACAAGTCAATTTTAGAATGAACTTGACCCATTGGTTTCAATCAATTTGGCTTAGATCAAGTTATGACACATTTTGACTTTTAAGTCAAGTTGGGTCAAGTCAAGTGGCTAGTTAGCTCAAATGTTGACTTGGTCAAGTTCAAATGAGTCTTGATCAATGGTTTCAATAAATTTGGTCTATGGTAGATTTTGGTTATGTTGGCTTTCATTTTGGCTAAGTGTTGACCTGGTCAACCATTAAGTTTGACTTGGTTTGACCCAATTTGATTAATTGATCATCTCGTGATGATTGTTGATCATGATAAGAGGCATAGATGGGCTTAGTTTAATCCAATTTAGTTAGGATTAGAATTTGGCTTATAAGGGTACTTTTGGTCACTTTGGGTCAAGTGCGCCTAAGTGGGTGGCTTGGTCAAAATTTGATTTGAGTTTGCTTGAATTTGTATATGGACTTATGATTGAAATATAAATCCATTTGCAAGTAGTTTGAACTCAAAAGGATTTTGATTCATTTGACAATTTCATATTCAAAGGAAGAACATGAATGGATTTTGGCTTGATTTTTGAATTGAGTTTTAATTAAGTGATTGAAGTTTGTATTTATATTTGGATTAATGATTGAAGGGTTGATTGAATCATGAAGGAAAATCATGAGTTTGGCTTGATTTGAAGTTGATTTGGCTAAGTTCAAGATTTTACCTTGAAATGCTTAGGTTGGATTTTGAATGAGTTTGAGTTTGATTTTTGGAAGTGATTTTGATTGTTTGAATTTATATTTCATTTATATTTTTGAATATAAATGAGAATAAAAATGGTTAATGAGAAAATTTTAAGGATTTGAAGTGATTTGATCATGATCTAGGCTAAGTCCTTAAGACAAAATTAAAGGTCTTAGAAAATATTTGGAGTTTGGGTTTGATTTATTTTTTTAGTTTAGCTTGATTGATTTGAATTTATATTTCATTTATATATGTGAATATAAATGAGTTATGAGAAAATTTCATGAATTTGGAGTGGTTTGATCATGATCTAGGCTAAGTCCTTAAGAGGGAATTAAGGACTTAAGAAGTATTTTTGAACTTTGGATTTGATTGTTGGATTTAGTTTGATTGATTTAAATTTATATTTTATTTATATATATGAATATAAATGAGAATATAAATGGGTTGTGAGAAAATTTCATGAATTGGAATTGGTTTGAAGATGATTTAGACTAAGTCCTTAAGAGGGAATTAAGGACTTAGTAAATATTTTGGAATTTGGAATTTCAATCATGGGTTTCAGTCATATGGTATTGATTTTAGTTTAGAGAAAATCAAATAAGATTGATTTGGAGTTTGAGAAAATCAATTAGGATTGATTTGGAATTTGACTTGAATGAAGGAAATGAGGAATGGTTCAAGCTAAGAGTAGGCAAATTTTCCTAACATCCTCTAAGGCATGACCTATTCCTATGGCTAACCCTTCTAAGTCTCTAGGGCTAGGTTGAGTGTCCACCTAATCACTAGAAGTGTCTTAAGACTAAGGATCTCCTAATGTCTAAGATGGAGGGGTTAAGGGCTCATCCTAAAAATGAGGTCAACACCTACCAAATCAAAGAAGCAAGGAGAAAAGAAATGGAGACATGAAGAGTGAAGAATGAAGACCCCCCATAGCATTCATTCATTATAAATTGTAATTATTATTTTATAATTATGGGTTGTATAAGGGTAGAGCTTGGCTACCCATCTTTCCTTTTTGAGTTGTACGGCAGTATCCGACCACACTAGCCCTTTATTCTTTTGTGGTGGCTTATAAAATGTTTGATGATTTGTTTACATTACGCATTAGAAATAGCATACTTTTTATAGTTTCTTCATGATTGATGCTTTAATGTGTGGTCTAGATGCGATTAGGCTCTTAGGGTAAAATTAATTTTTCTACCCTAACTAATCATCATAATTAAATTCTAAATAACCCATAATCTCACCATAAATCCTAAGTATTAAATAAGATAATTAAAAGATTTAGTAACCCGTTAGCTGAATGTTGTATGTTCCACATCATGCATGCATATTATTTCACTCTTGAAAATAGGGGACTTCTATCCTTGCATGATAGGGGAATGCTTAACCTGTGAGGGCATCCCTTGTGGTGAAAAACACTCATTCTTATTGATTTGGCCAACAACTCTATTTCATCATGCATATAGGCATCAAAATCCTAAAGCCTTTATCAAAATGACTTGTCCAAAATGAAATAAAATTTAAAAAGATTTTGTATTTGTAGATTAAGTCATTACTCATACCACTCATGCTCTAGTCTCTTAGGGAGTGGGTTTAAGGTTTTAGTCTCTTTTCTAAATAAATAACATCCCAACTATCTTACAATCTCATATGACCGGACCATATGATTTTAAAATCATAGGAGGAGTTAGTTGGCGGCCACTCCAAGAATTTGTAAGCCCAGCAGTCAGGTGATTTATCCTCTCTTATGGAGGTAAACCTTATTCTCATTTTTGCTTAGATTTAGTTTGTGCTTTAGCTCTTACTAAAGCTCCTTATATTTAGGATCTAAGGTAGCTATTTTCTTCAGGATACAAGCATAAATTCTTATCTCTTAAGCATCTCCACAGCCTTGTGTTGATAGACTATATGCCCTAACAATCTAATAAAATTCAACTAAAATGAATAAATCTCTTCACTTTCAAATATATAAAGTCCAATTATAAGATAGATTGGAATGCTCATTAGGCTTCATAATATCATGAGCATTTCCTACTTCCTCCCTTTGGATTCCAAAAAAATGCTTCTCCTTGAACTTTCCCATTTGATTTTCTATGCATAATCAATCTTTTGATAGTTTAACCTTGAAATCTTTGGAGATGATAATTGTCTACTTTAATGGAGAGTATTATTATGGAATTTTATTCCGTAAGATGTAATTAACTATGGAGGCTTGCCTCCATAGGAAAATTTAGAACTCGATTTAATATAAATAATACTTTATTCATCCATGTAAAGTAGGAAAAAAATTTCTGGTGCATTTGAAGATCCATCATTCCTTAAGAATCCTTATTAGGTGATTAGGTCCATTAAAGGGTGATGCCTATATCTTTCAAGTTAGTACATCATACATCAATGTCATACTCATTCAATAAGTACCTCCTATAATCTGTGTAGTGTCCCCCCCCCCCATACATTTCTAAAATAAACACTACACAAGCCAATAAAAGCGTGTACTGGTACTTATACACCTGCAATGCTAGTTTAAACAGCAATTTTATAATTATAGTTGAATTTATGTTAAGTTGTTTAGGTCTCCTGGCAGTGTAAAAATTTAGCATCATTTTGGCAGCATCCAGGCGTTATCCCCATGTAGAGGGCTGCCTCGGGTATGATGGGCCTGCCCACCATTCCAAGAAAGGCATGTATGGGTGGTATAAATACCATGTCTGGATGCTCCTTCCCCCCATACCATGAAAGACATGTATGAGGCTCTAAGGTACCTGCGTGAAACACATATTTTCCTGCCATACCAAGAAAGCATGTACGGGTACTTATATACCTGCAAGCAAGCATAGCTTTTCTCGCAACGTCAAGAAAGATGCATATCAGTACTTTTATTTTAACATAGACTTCAGTCGTGTCACTCATCGAAGGAGGATGAACGGCTGCGCATGGACACGGGTGCACATGGGCGAGTGCAGGCGCGTATGAGAACATAAGGGTGCGCGCGACGCGGATTACAAAGGCCACGCGCACGGGTTTGCACGCAAGCACGCGTGCGACCGGATATTCAAAGCGCGTGGGCGCAGCAGCGGTACCCAGTGCGTTGCTCATGGGTTTCGCGTTTGCGCGTAGGAGCATGCACCTGTGCGCAGGGTGGGTTTGCACATGCACGTAGGGGCACATGCGCAAGACTACACATGTACATGGAACACTACGATCACTGTGTGCAGATTGCACGGGTGTGAGAGGCCAAACGAATGAGTGTTGTACTCACCTATAGGAACGACGAGATGGAAGGATGGCCATGGTGTTGTGCTCTCATGGTTGCAGGATGGACGGGTGGAAGCTCGATTCATCTACAAGAGAGTGCATGAGATGGGATGAGATGAAGATTTAGGGTCGGCTGGGAGTTAGAGCTATTAGAAGTGGATTTAGGGTTAAGTAAGGGGGGGGGATTTATAGGATTTTCTTATTTAATTATAAATCCATCCTAATTGAGATTTTTGCATTGAAATTTATATATATATATATATATATATATATATATATATATATATATATATATATATCAATTTTAGGTTATTCGATGACAAACCCATTTCGGCCAAGGCCATTTAGTTCAAGTCGGCACCGAATTTGGTCAATTTCAGTTCAAAATTGTGCGTTGTCATTTCTAATCACTTGATATTCACCCTGACTAATCCAAATTGAGCTCGAACAGTCTCATTTGATAGATTTTGATATTTCAATGCTAATGATATGATCAATTTCATGAACTGAGATCATTTGGGCATCACTATAGTCTCCTAACTTTGATATGTGCATAAGCACTTTGACGGCCCTCCTTCTTGATTGGTCGACTGTCAAATTTTGTAATATGCATATTTTAATCAATTTTGATATTCTGAATGCAATGGTGAAGTACGCTCATCGATCGGAGGTCATTTCAACTGATTTTGGCGATGCCTAGTGCATTTCAGCTCTGATTTGCACACTATTGTATCTTATTGCTCGATATTCATGCAGACTCATTCAAATTGAGCGTGGATATCTCATTTGATACATTTCAATGTTTCAAAGATAACTGACCAATTATGTGAATGGAGGTCATCTGGGCATTATCGTAGCCTCCTGACCTCGATATGCACATAAGTGCATTGATGAGTTTTCTTCTTGATTGGTTAACCATCGAATTGTATAATATGTATATTATGATCAATTTTGACATCTTAATGTGATGGCGAAGTCTGTTCATTAATCGGAGATCATTTCAACCAATTTTGGTGATGTTCGGTGCATTTCAGCCTCAATTAAGGAGTTGTGCATCCGAAGTCGATCGACTTTGTCTTGTGAGCTCGACTCAATTTATGGCGCATGCACGGAGGTCAATATGGAGAAAAATTATTAGTTTTCAAGAACCCAATCATAGGTAGTCAATGTCAAATCGATCATGATACCTTCATTGACAAGCACGGGACACAGCAACTCCACCTCTCCCCTCAGCGTTCATAATCTAACCCAAGGAAGAAGATGAACATTAGCTTTCTGGCCTCCCATTTGTTTTCTTGCTTAGATCAAATTTTCCCTGTTCTATATATTTGGTACCTTTGCCTACTCTCTCTTTCCCCACTTATTTACATTTTTTGGACCTTCCCCAAGCATCGATAGCTTTCTATTAATATTATGGGGTTTACATTCATACATAAGACTATGTTCGCTTTAATAACATATTTCATTTCATTTACTTTTCTATTTACTCTCCCACCACTCTATTCTTTAAGCCACTTTTTAAGTGACATAAAAATATCACTATGTTTATTTGCATTGCTAAACTTTTGGATTCTACCACTTTATCTAAGAGAAAATGCAATTACCAAAAGTGAAAATGTGAGCTTGATGTGGAGATGTTGTTGTTGTTCTAGTTATTCTCTTCTCCACTTTAATATAAGAGTTCAAATGTAAACTATTTATTGCTCTGACCTAGTTTCTCATCTCTTGTTATAATTGAAAATAGTAGTACTTCCTTCTTCTTAATGAAGTCGAAGAACTCCACTTATAAGTACTCAAAAAAAATAGTTTTCCTATCTTTCTTGGATGTCATCTTTTTTCTCACTCTTCCTCTCCTTCTTCTAACTTCATTGCATCTTATTATGGGACACTTTAATAAAATAAAATCTTCTCTTTAGACAACATTGTAGATTTTATATGTAGCAAATTTGAATTTATTAAAAATTGAGTTTAGTAGTCACTATCATAGAAAATTAAGTTTGAATAAATTTTAAGTTCAAAGCCACCAGTATTAAAACAATCGAAATCAAACTTATCTAAAATAGTTAACAAATTTAGACTTCATACTTAACAATCTCTCATTTAGAATCCAAAATTTTTAATGCACTAACTTAAAAATCATGTTTGAATCTTTTTTTTTTTGGTGGCACCTCCATGTTATCAACCACAAATATTAACTAAGGCTTTGTAATACCTAAGTCTATAAGTGCCTAACTTATTAAATTTTGCTTTACTATTATGTTGCTCTATCATTCAAAATTTTTATTATCATGTGATATTTATTTACCCTTAGTAACTCTCACTTGATATAAATTTCATTCTGAATTGCTCTTCCAAAATTATTAACAAACATTTTGTAGCAATTCTTTTTTTTTTTCATATTTGACTTCAAATATTTAGTATCATTATTACTTCCATGAGCTACCAACATAATTGTTGAATCAAACACATTAGCACATGACTTTACATTTTGTAACATAAAACCCACTAGCTCACTCATCTTCAAAACAACTAGCACACCCTTATAAATCAAAAGAGTGTCAATATCATCAAAAAATCTATAGCTTGTAACACTAAGATCATTTAAACATATTAAATTATTTTTCAAATTTGATCTATATTTGACTCGAATCTATCATTTTGTGGAGCCTAATTTTATCACTAAGCCTTATCCTTCGCGTTGGTCAAGCTCAGCGGTGATCTCATTAGGGAGTTGCAGGAGACACCACACCCCCTGTTTAGAGGTTCGACCCCTGCACTAGGTTCAAAAGAATCTTGACCTCAAGGATAGGAAGGTTAGTGCCTCGGCACCAGGACAACGGTACCACGACACTAAGATTCATGGATTTGCACAAACAAGACAAAAAAGTCAACGTCTTGGTGCTATAACTCTAGGACTAGGGCACCAGAGACTCAAGACAGAAAGGGCAGGCCTTGACACTATGGTAGCAGTGTCGCAATGCTCGAACTCATGCAAAAAATCCTAGAGGACAGTGATACCAACCCCTAAGCATCAGGGTCACAGCGCCATAATGATATGAGTTGGGAGACTTCATATTTAGGCAACTTTTTCTATAGTTTTTTTTTAACTTTTTCAAATTCTCTTGTGAGTGAAAGTGAACTAGAATGCCCTAGAGTGATTGAAGTGTGGAGAGGCTATAGATATGTGTAATCTTTACTATTTTCCTTGATTTTTTTTTTCATGGTGGATTTCTTGGTGGTGTGGCTCCGTGATTTTTTTTTATTCTCGGATATTTTCATGTTAAATCTGGTGTTCCTATATGTGGTTGATTTTACTTTGATTTCATTTATTTTGTATATACTCTGAAACACTCGATATAGTTTTTTATGCACTCTTTGATCTCCTAATATAATCAACAATATAATTACACCACCTTTTATTTTTATGTTAATAATATAAAAATTGCTAATTTTATGCAGCTTCATTTCCATGTAGTTAGGGATGAAAATCAATCAAGCTTTAGCGTGTTGACTCTTTATTATGATTGCCTCATTCAAAAATTTATTGGTTCAAATTTAGCTCATATTCAAAATTGTTCATTAATTTGATGTTTTTATTCAACTCATATTGATCATAATAAGGTTGTTTGGTTTGTTTAGGCTCAAATTGACTCGAATTATTAAAATTTAATAAATTTTAACTTTAATTTAGTAAAGATTTCCTATAAGTTATAACTTAATAAATTTTATTTTATTAAGATCTCTATAAGTAATTAAATTATTTTTAAAAAAAGTGAAATTATGTCATTCATTCATATATATGTGTATGTGTGTGTGTGTGTGTGTGTGTGTGTGTGTGTGTGTGTGTAAGTTTAAATGAATTGAACATAATTAAATAAAGAGTTATTCATGTTTACCTTGCTTATTTAACAACTAATTCATACACGAGCTACTTAATAAACCAAACACAAATTTTTGTGAACAACAGGCCAAATATATAAATATAGGCTCCATAACATAGCTTATATATGAAAACTATATCAAAATTAAAACATAGTAGATTGGAATAAGATAAGTCTAGAATTCGCAACTCTTTGTATCTTTATCTTCAATTACCAAAAATCATCACAAAAATTCTAACTATAAAAACTTATAATTGTGCTTAATGTCAACGAACTAATTCTTTTTCTGGTCGTTATCTTCTTAATGTCCTCTTTCTTCAAAATAAAATAAAATTTCTTTACGTGTCCTTTCTTTTTAAAATAAAATCAAATAATTTTTTTTAATATATTCAAAAATGTACTCATGCCTTGATTAAATGAGATCCTTAGTTTATAAAATTTGTCTTTAATATATATAGATTTTTGACATAGGATGAATTCGACGAGCTACAATGTGCAAATCAGAGCTGAAATGCACCAAGCATCATCAAAATCAATTAAAATGATCTCCAATCGATGAACGAACTTTGTCATCGCGTTCAAAACATCAAAATTGATCAAAATATACATATTCCACAATTTGATGGTCGACTGATCAAGAAGAAAATTCATCAATGTGCCTACATGCATATTCGAGGTAAGAAGCCACGACGATGCCCAAACGACCTTTGTTCACATTGATCAAATGAGAAACCTATCAAGATACCCAGTCAAGTCAACATGAATGTCGAGCAGTCAAAAGAGGCAACATACAATTTTGAACTGAAATTGACCTTATTAGATGCCGACTTGAACCAAATGGCCTCCGATCGTGAAACAAACTGTACCGTTGTGTCCGGAACATCAAAATAACCTAAGATTGACATATATATTGCTCATATAATAATGTCAATGAAAAATATGAACTAAGGCTAATTAAACACTCAAAATGAAATCCCTATAAATACCTCTTATTATTTAATCCTAAACTTATCTACCCACAGCCAAAAAATCTAACAGCTGGCCCTAATCTCACTCTCAAGCTCCTCTCCCATTTCCCGCACATGAGCAACTCTGCACCCCTACTCGCTGCCTCCTGCTTAGCCGCACAACCCACAGTGAAAGAAAAGGTTCGTTCATCCCCAGCCGCATGACCCAAGCACCACGTGCCTCTCGTCCCGCGGAAAATCAGACTGTGAGCATCACATGTGACCCGAGCACCACACACACACTGTGGAGAAATTACCCCACCACCCGAGCATCTCGTACCGCCAACCACACACCCCACCCCAATGCCCGCACCCATTCCTTTCTAACTGGCATAAAATTGTTTACTTGTGGGTGTATAAGTACCCATACACGTCTTTCTTAGTGTGGTGGAGAAATCTGAGTTTTATGACAAGTACCTGAAGAGCCTATGCGCATCTTTTTATACGGGTAGGTTGGGAGACTCATGGTCGCGGTGTTGCAAAATACTATCCATGTGCATCTTTTTAGACAGGTGGGCAGGCCTAGTTTCAATAGAAATCCCCCGAGTATGGGAGATGCTTCCAAAATTTTGTAGGAATCCAGAATGCCAAGGAACAATAAAGAAAAAGATATCTGGAATCTAGCTCAATGACAAGTATTTTAGTACCCGTATACGCCTTTCTTAGTGTTGGCGAAGAAATATGTGTTTCACACAGGTACCTTACAACCCCATACATGCCTTTTTTTTGGCATGGTTGGAAGGCACATTCGATCGTGATATTTATAACATGCATACATGCCTTTCTTAGCATGGTGAGTAGGCCCAACATACCTGAGGCAGCCCCCTATACGGGGATAACACCAAGATGTTTCCAAAATTCTTTCAAACTTCTACACCGATAGGAGGCTTAAACAACTTGAAATAAAGCCAGCCATAATTATAAAATTGATATTTAAACTAACATTGCATGTATAAAAGTACCTGTACACATCTTTCTTATCAGGGCAGGGAAATATGTGTTACATGTAGGTGCTTTAGAGACCAATATATGCCTTTCTTGACATGGTGGGATGACGCATTCGTCCATGGTATCTACACCACCCATACATGCCTTTCTTGGCATGGTGCGTAGGCCCAGCCCCTGTTGTAACCCCTTATGTGGGCACGATGTCGGGAGGCTGCCGAAATGCTATCAAAATTTAATTTAAAATATTAAAGTTGCAATAAAACTCAATTTAAATAAGTAACATTATTCGAATCCTCTAAAGTTAAATCAATCTTAAATTAAATACATGCATGGGCCCCAACACCACGCTGAATGCTTAAACTTAGTGTCTGAGGATGCTATGTGAGTTGATTCTCAAATTGGGTCTTAGGATCGGGTCCAGGTCAACAAAACCTAAAAATTTAATAATAATATTATAAGAATTTTAACTTACTAAAATATCTAAGAAGCTAATTCTATCAAACAATGGTAGATTTAATTATCTATTATTAAATTAATAGAGTCAACAGGATCTGAAATAATAAACTAAATAATTAAGTAAATTTATACACCCCAATAATGGTTGTGTTGAATGGACATTTCAACCTGAGGGGATATCATCATCCAATTATATTCAAGATTCAATGTCAAATCAGATAAATTCAAATTTTATGCAAATATAAAAAAATTATAAAAGAAGCTTAATTAAATGTTTAAATGAAATTTAATATCCAAAACTTCAAGCTAAAATTCAATCCACCTTTCATAATTATTTACTGAAGGTGACAAATTAAGAAAATACTAGCTCACAAAAGAGTCAATGTCAAGTCAAGTACATAACTATATTCACTCTCAATCAATCTCATGTCAGTAGGGATGTAGCTCATGTCCTTTGACCATGTGGTTTGACCCGTAGACTCCACATATAATACAGTTATGACCAGAGTCCCCTGATTGGGTGGCTGCTACCAAATGGCACCATTATATTATGGTCACGACTGTAGCCCATATGTTCCCAATGACTCTGCCCTTTGAAATGTGAACCATAGGGTGCACTTGATAGGGCAAAAAGCCCTCTATCAGCTAAAGTGGACTTAAAATTATCCTCTTAGATAAACACCACCCCAGATCTACAAGGTTTCCTTGGACGACGCAACCCATGGTTGGCAATATCCTTCGCCAGTTATCTCATCTCGACAAGTAGACTATTGACCGGGATAATGTAACCTTGGGATCTTAATGATGCGCGTCATCGCTCCAACCATCTCGCTTAAAGGATGATGAATTTTATAAATCTAAATTCCAAAACTCCACATACTGCTAGTATATGCTATGCATTAAGGGATCTAACAACTAACCTTAATTGAAAGTTCTCTCTCAGTATTGGGAGGCGTAATTAACTATAGGTGATTACACCTATAGAAAACCTGGAACTAGATCTAAAGTCCTCACAAAATGAGGGTGAATTCTTTGGGTAGTGTCTTATCTACTATCTCATCTGCCTTCTGAAAATTTCACCGACATTAAATTGAACTCTCTTAATTGAGAGGTCGGTGGCGAATTTTTGGAGCCCATAATAAGATGATATCTCAAAAGTGTTCATAAGTTTAAAGAGCACAATAATAATAAAGCATGATCTATCATTGATAATCATATCAATATTATTTAAATTTTGATTTAAAAATATAAATTAAAATAAATCTGATTTAATAAGCATATTTTCTTGCACATGGAGCTAATAAAATTTTTACTTCTAATAAAATTTATTAGATATGTTTTCAATTATGTACAACAACTTTAGTTTGTTGACTTTTATATATGTGTCATAAGTCGAGTGAAACTCATAAGTCAAATTCGACGGACTTCAGAGGTGACAGTGCACAAATTGGGACTCAAAATATATTGGATGCCACTGAAAATGGTCAAAATGACCTCCAATCGATAAACAGACTTCATCGTCATATTCAAAATGCTAAAATTGATCAAAATATAAATATTTCACAATCTAATGAGCAACCGATCAAGAAATTGAGCCATCAATATGCTGACACGCATATCGAGAACAGAAAGCTACGACGATATCCAAACAAACTTCATTCATAAAATTGATCATATTGTTAGTTTTAAAATACCAAAAACTATCAAATGAGACTATCCACGCTTAATTCTGATGAGTTTGTGCAAATTTCAAATGATTGGAAGTGAAAGCGCGCAAATCAAGGCTGAAATACATGGGGCATCACCAAAATCAACCCAAATGATCTTCGATCGATGAACTGACTTACCATCGCATCCAGAACATCAAAACTGGTCATAATTTAAATATTGCATAATTTGATGACCAACTGATCAAGCGATTGAGCCATCAACGCATTGCACGATATATCGGTGATCATGTTCATAAAATTGATTGCACCATTAGCTTTGAAATATTGAAATCTATCAAGTAAGACTATTCACACTCAATTCAAACAAGTTTGCATAAAAATTTAGTGGTCGAAAGTGGCGACATGCACTTTGAGCTGAAATTGACTCAATTTGACGCTAACTCGAACCAAACAGCCTCCGATTGTAAAACGGACTTTCCCGTTGCTTCGGAACATCCAAAATAAGCTAAGATCCTATATATATATATATATATATATATATATATATATATATATATATATATATATATATATATATATATATATATATATATATATATATATATATATATATATATGTAAAATTCACATTAAAATGGATTAAGCAATAAAAAAATCAATTTAAATCCCTAAATAACCACTCAAATGAACCGATCCAGCCCAAGTTCCTAAATCCGACCAGCTCTCCTCGTCTGAAGGCTCGCGCGACTCCTCCTTCACGCACGAGAGCCGAGCTCTTCCATTTCGGAGCCCTTCTCCATGGCTCGACCTCTCCCTCCTTCGCTCGACCACGCACGAACGACTCCTTTAATTACTCCCGAGCAAGCTTCCATTAATCGTTCCCATGCAAGCCCCTCTCACTTCCTTCTTCCCTCTTCCAAACTAAAATGGCAAGGGAGCTCTCCCATTTTCCTTCCCTAATTCAAACCAAAATAGGCTTCTTCATCTGCCTCCTCTCTCCAAACCGAAATGCAAGGCAAGCCCTCTCTCTTCCCTCCTTCTTCATTCCTTCTTCTTCTCCTTCTTCTTTCTTTTTCTTTCTCTGGTTTTTTTTCATGCTCTCTCTGATTCCTCTCATTTTTTTTACCTCCTCTCTCCAAAACTACAAGCAAGTATAGGATATTCACTTGTACACTTTAGATTTGGAAAAATCATATGGCAAAATCAGTATGGCTAGCCAAAACAATCCTATCCACTTTGACTATATATTCCCACGGATCTACAAACTTTGTCTAATCTACTTAGCCATCTCTATTCTCTTATTCTTCCCTTTACATGATAAAGAGAAAATAAAATCCTATTTTTGCTAATATTGTTGCTAGATCAGCCGCAGTATCACGCAAACTTATGAAGGTCGCCGATTATGAATGTATGAAGGAATCTGTATGAAAATGCGAATAAGTGGAGATATATATTGCTTGCATCTCTTTTTGTAGGTACCAAGACCCCGCTAATGCCCCATAGGGTGTAGCGGTGCAAAGACGGTTGTGATGTTACAAGATACCACTCGCTATGCTCAATAAGGTGTACCGAGCAAGCCAAACAAATTGTTAGATATCGCTCCGCTAGCTAAAATGCTGCTGAAATTTCATCAGACTTTATTT
The DNA here is from genome assembly GCA_021442155.1 of Cymbidium sinense. Taxonomy (NCBI): domain Eukaryota; kingdom Viridiplantae; phylum Streptophyta; class Magnoliopsida; order Asparagales; family Orchidaceae; genus Cymbidium; species Cymbidium sinense. The sequence goes on from CM038216.1 coordinate 54,377,508, forward strand.
TTTTCTAATCCCTATGTTTGGACACCAATGTAGGTTTCAAGACTTCGTTAATGCCCTATAAGGCGTAGCAGGTATGAAGATGGTTGTGGTGTCACAAGACACCACTCTCTACACTCATTAGGGCATACCGAGAAAGGCAAAACACTCGATGCAGCCCCCTACGCGGGGATGACGCCGGGAGGCTGCCGAAATTATGCCTGATTTTGGATTAAATTTGAGACTTAAGAAAATTTAAATGGAAATCATTTAAAATTAAATCAAATAAAAAATGCATAATAAATATGAAGGTAGACATTAAATTAAAGAAAAATAAATGGAGAGTACTTAAAGGGATTTTTGAAAAAATGAAACACTTACTTGGAATGCAATCAAGCACTTTCTCTCATTTCAGATTCCAATCTCTCAAACATAAGGAATAAAATTATCCATCGCACCCTACAGTGAAAATTTATGTCATATTTATAGGAAGGTTGAATGAAGCTAGAAGAGTAATTTTCAAATGAAATGGGGGTTCGAATTAAATTCTAGGGTGAGATTCACTAAGAAGAACAAGCGTTCTTATTTAATCCATACACTAGAAGGTCGAATTTAGAATGGACTAAAGAAGGTTCCAATTGAACATAAAATCAATACATATGAAATTTATTAAATGCTACTTTCAAGTTAAAAGTGAAAATCAAATGAATTTCAAAAGAGATTTTCATTGAAGATAGGCAACCTGTTGGAAAGCAGAACTAAAGTTGATTAATGAATAACTGGATTGTTTTATATCTTTTGCTAAACAAGTCAACAAAGTTTGAGCAGATTTATAGCAAACCCAGGTATCTCATCAATAAGCCTAACTAGGATGGATTTCCAATTAATAAGTGAATTATGTTATAATTCATATTGAATAAATTTGAAATCAAAATTGGAGAAATATAAATAAGACTCAAAATAAATTGGGAAGCTCGCCAATAACCTATCTTATTGAATGCATATATTGTAGTATCTTGATTCAAATAAATTGAAGAAGGCTTCAATTGAATTTAATGTTATAGCATATGGGATCTGCAATATATCTGAAAGTCTACCTTCAAGTAAGAGTAGAACCCAAATGTAACATTCACAACACTTAGTTACAAAATTAGGATGTGAATATAGCGATGGATCAAGCCGTTCACACCTCACTTCATCTTTAACTTTTGACTTCGCTTCTGCTTCCACCTTTAATGCCACCAGATCTACAATTCTTTGTACAAACAGACAGAAGGTGACACTAAATTAAATGATGCACGAATCAAGGAACTTTCCTTCAATCCATAAATAAAAAAAATTTATTCTAATTATAATTTTAATGTCAGTGATTTCATTAATTAGATGAAAATATCTAAGCTATAAATACATACATGTGCTCGGACATAGAGATTTAAAGTGAAAATTTTAATGTCTCAAAAGGCTGTGTAGGCTAAATAGGAATCAATTAACTATTAATCTGAATAATCTAATAAGATATTAGATCAATTTACAACACCTTCTACACTACCAAATTCGTAACACATCGTATAAGTGAACATAAAGCGTTAATTAAGGTATTCTTAAAATACACCCGTATAGGCCCTGACACTACACTAAGTCCTTAAATTCAAATGTCTAAGGATGTTGCACGGGTTACCTCCTAGTTTAGTCTTAGAAGTGGGTCCGGGTTAACAAAACCTAAAAATTTATTATAAGAATTTCAACTTAGTAAAATATTTGAGAAGCTAATTCTATCGTGTGATGGTAGATTTAATCCTTTGTTAAGAGTTAAACAAAGTTGACAGGATCTAAGATTCTCAAATATATTCGAGTCAACCAATTAACTACCTTGATGATGGATGTGTTGAGTGGTGATTTCAACCAGAGAGGATACTTCCATCAAAATGCAATTCTAATATCAAATCAAATTAACTCAAATTGAGTGTCAATATAAAAAAACTATTTAAATGAAACTCAACCATTTAAAGCTTAATGCAAAACTCAATCTATCCACCTTTCGTAAATGTTTATCGAAGGTGATAAATTAAGAAAACTCTAGCTCATAATGAAATTAATATCAATTCAAGTGTTCTACTATGTTCACTCTCAACCAATCTCATGTCCGACGCTTTCCTCCATCGAAGCCAAGAGCTCACACATGATGTAGTTATGACAAGAGTCCTCTGATCGGGTGGTTTGGTCAGTAAGGCTCCATTATATTATGATTACGAATGTAGCATGTATGCTCCCCAATGGCTCTTCCTTTTGAGTTGTGAATCATAGGATACATCTGATAGGGCAAACAACCCTCTACTAGCTATGGTAGACTTAAGATTGTCTCCATAGATAAATACCACCATAGGTCTACAAGATTTCTTGGACGACGTAACTCATGTGTTGCTGGTAAAAATTCTTCGATCAAGTTAGGTCAACTACCTCCTCTGACTAAGTAGACTAGATACCACGACAGCTCAGAATGACGGAACCATGAGATCTAGATCGGACATGTCATCATTCCCCCAACCATCCAGTTTAAGCTGAAATGATGAATTTCATAAATCTAAAATTCTTAAAACTTCATATGTCACTACTATACGCTATGTATTTAGTGATCTAACAACTAGCCTTAATCGAAAGTTCTCTCTCAAGATTGACAAGGGTAATTAACTATAGGTGCTTGTGCCTATAGAAAACCTGGAACCAGATTTAAAGTTCTCGCAAAATGAGGGTGAAATCTCTAGATAATATCTTATCTATTATTCCATCTACTTTCTGAAAATTACACCGATATTTTAAATCACACTCTCTTCAATCACTATTGTCGAGAGGTCGATAGTAAATTTTTGGAGCCCACAAGTTTATTTAATAAATCTTCTAAAACTTCTATTCTCTATGACTTTTATTAAGACCCCATTTGTCAAATATGGAAATTATTAAGTCATTTCATTCATTTCCATCTTATCTTTTTCACTCATAATTTCATCCAACCCTACGAAAGATATAATAAAACTTTGTTAAGCAGGTACACCACACATATTAGTTCTCGAAAGGTCATGACTTTTTGAGTCACTAAATTTCTTAATTTTGAACTTCATAATGGATGTACTTACAATCTCACTTAAATAATAATTGTTAAAAAAATAAAGTACATTTAACCTAGGAGTAAGTGTGATGACCTATAAAATAATTATAAAATTAAAGGACTGTAAAAGAGAATACCAAATTTATATAGTTTGGTTTAAATAAGCATACACACAGAAACAACAAAAATAAAAAAAATCATTAAACTTCTAAAAGAGCATATGAAGGATCACACTTCATATAAATTTGAGACATGACTATTGAAAGACAGAGTGTTGAGTGTTTTTGATCATGTTACTCTCTTCTCTTTTCAATTAAAGAATCCAAATGAAAATGATTTCATGCTATCATTAAGAGTTTTTTCTCTTTATGGTGTGAATGAATCGAGTCAAGCTCAAGTCCCCCTTCGCTTGAGCTTGAGCTTCTTTTTTCCTTGGAGAAGGTATAAATGAAGCTAAAGAAATCCCCTTACAAAGACCAAAAAACTCTCTTCTTTTATTTCTCAAATGACAACTCTCTGCTCTCTCTTTCTATCCTCCTCACTTTGTTCCTTCTTATCATGATAGACTTTAACACGTTATAATAATCTTGTAATATAATACATAAACATAGTAAGTAAGAAGCTTGATTTTAATAGCCACCATATTAAAAAAAATCAAAGAGTGAAAACTTTTAAGTTGGAAGCTATCAAAATTAAAAAAATCAACATTAAATCCTATCTTAAATGGTTAATATAATTAGATTCTTCACTTAACATCTCAAACCTAAACACCAAGCATGACCAACAAAAGATCACAACCACCACCGACTCATAACCTCTTTCACTCCATATCATTTTCCTCCTATCATTATGTGCAACCTTGAACTAGGAGACAATATATGCAAGTGCAAGGTTGAGATTTGTTTTGCATTTGATTTTATAATGTTGTACATTTCCAACTTTATTGATTTTTCTTGCCATATGTTGGTTTGGTTTGAGTTTCCATAAGACAGGAAAATAGTGATTGTTGTGAGACTTATGAAACAAGATGTTATGAAGAGTTGGGAGATTTTATTAGGTTTTTTTATGAAAATGGTAGATAAATAGAATGCTATTTTTTATTTAAAAGAATAGAGTAGTGGATGAGTAAATAAAAAATAGATATACAACTAATAAAGAAATATGCATGGTGCATGCAAATCCCCTGATACTAGATTGAAGAAGTGCACAATACAATGGCCACACAAACAGCTACATTGAAAAATTAAATATTTAATGGATATATTTATCAAAAAAGCCAAGTACGCACTGAACCATGTAGAAACAAAAAATAGCTATCCAAGGTCTAATGGTTAGAAGATTATTTCTTTATACCATAAACTTTACCCACTTACTAGGCGAATATCATTCATCATTTTAAAAATGGGATTTATATGCATAACATAAAATACTTCCTATTTTAAATATTTCACATCTAAACTCTCCAATTTATATATTTAGTACCCAAAACATCAAAATAGGCTCCAAAATAATACCTCCCCATTAGAATCCCTGACCTCATTAGCAATTCATATCATGTAGCTTGCACCATCGCTTACTGGTCAGCGCTTACATATTATCTCATCTCCCTAAAACCATATAGCTAGTTGGGGTTAGAGTTCATAGTTGTTGAAGAATGAGGAGAGGATGCGAGCATTGAGGGAATCATAAAAGTAAGCGATAACCCGTTCAAGGGAGGATCCAAATGGGAAAGAGAGGGAGAAGATTTGGGGGAGGAGAGTTGGGGTATAGGAGAGATTGTCAAAGGAAATAAAGTCGACACAGTGGAGGAGAAGGATGAAGAGTTGGTTGATGTATGATATGAGAGGTTTTATGGAGAACATCAGAGTGGTGAGATATGATGGTTATTGGATTGACGAGATCCTATGATCACCTAAGTGACATATTAGACATTGTGGAGGAGAAGGATGATGTAGGAGGATTTCATGGTGGTCATTGGAGCTGAGATAACTGGGAATACCTGATACAATTCACCGCCTTTATCAAGACTATCAGCTCAGCTCAGTTGCCTGTCTATTAGCTCACCTCCTCACCTACCTTGTGGCTAGTTATGGTTAGAGTTAGGGGTTGCCAAGAAATGAGGAGATCATTAAATTAGTCGGTAACCCGTTCAAGAGAGGATCCAAATGGGGGAAGAGAGGGATGATATTTTGGTGAAGATCTTAAGACACAAGAGAGCTTGTTTAGGGTAATAGAATCGACACAATGGATGATAAGGATGACTAGCTGGTTGATACATAAGGATGCAAGAAGTTTCATGGAGAACGTTGAAAAAATGAGACCTAGTGATCATCAGAGCGATGAAATCCAGCGATCATCGAAATGGCAGATTTGGCATATTAGAGGAGGAGGAAGACAATACAGGAGGCAGTCATAAGAGCCATGGGATATGGCGATTGCTGGAGTGGCAAGATCAACTAACTCAATTAATGGAATACTATTTCATATAAATAGGAGAGTTTAGATGTGAAATATGTAATATAGGAAGTTTTGAGTGATATGTATATAAATCCTCCTATAAAAAATAGAAACCATGTAAACTAATATTTGAGCCACTTGACTTAACACAAACAAGATAAACTGATCACTGATCACTGTTTAGGGACAAACACAATAGCTAAGAAGATCGAATATCTGCAAAAAAAAAACAGATACAACATTGTTTCAGGGAGAAACACAACGACAATACTGATTCCATTAAGCAAAATAATGCAGAAAGAAAGCATCTATCACAGTACTCAGAAGTAGTACAGAGGGCTATGCAATTAAACAAGCAAGACTAAGATAATCATGATTTGCTAACGCTGGTAGCAATTGGGATAACAACCAGCAGCGCAAGGACAAGAAGAAGAATGATGGCGATGCAAAACCATTTGCGGCAACTCCTTTGGTAAATCTTAGCAGAGTTGAGCTCCATGGCCCCGCCCCTGACGTAGTGAGCCGCGCTCGAGACATAATATTCTATATCATCCATCTTCTCACCCTGTGCGTCAACTATCACTGCCATGTCCAAGAATACCTGGTGGAGTTCAAGGACTCTTTTCCACTTCCTTAGCCGCATCGTGCCTATCCAGGATCTCGCTCAACGTCTGAGTTATCTGGCCCCGCCCACTGGAACAGATGGCTTTCTTGAGCAGCTCCTCGCTCTTCCCCTCGAAAATCATCTTCTCTACCACATCTTCTGGCGGCACTTCCCCTGTTAAAGTAACGGCGCTCTGCCTCCTCCCTGTAATCTGCCATCATCCTCTGCCTGAATCCGTGAAAATCCATCATTAGCTCCTTGAGCTTCTTGCGGAGCCCGTTGGTCACTGATGTCCGGATCCGATCAACGGTTGTTCCCTCGCGGTAGTCGGAGAGAAGGCGGTTAGCGGCGTTGGCGCGGTCCATGCCATCCAGGCGCTCGCGGATGCGTCGGGCAGTCTTGAGAACCTCCGATATGTGGCTGTCGATACGGTCGCGCACGGCGCGCGACACATCTTGCTTGCGGGCTGACTTACTCTTTTCGTTAGCGGCCTCGAGAAGAACAAGAATTTCGCGAATGGAAACCATTTCGTCCTTCACCTGCCCGGCCTCTTCTAACAATGAACGGAGGCACTCGTCCGTCTTGCTTATTTCTATTTCAAGCACGTCTTCGTCCTCACCACCGGCCTCAAGATCCTTCATCGCCTCCTTCTTGAGGTCCGCATAACTGAGGAAAGATCTTGTCATGAGATTGTTCATGGCTGCTAGCCGCGCTGAAGACGACAAACAGTTGCGGACCCACAGCCTGCCCCTGAAATTTCAATTTTATCCTATATGATAAGCAATTTGAACATTTCTGCTCGGCTCAGCCTATGATCCGTAGTTCACAAATTGCACTTAACACTTCTTGCTTCACTGTTGCTCCGTCACCTTTTCTCCCATTCACTTCTCGCAGTGGCAATCCCTTATTCATTCTTTAAATCATTTGTTTCTTAGCTACGAGTTTTAAAAATTGCTTAATAGCAGTAGGAAGCAAGAGATCAGGTTGGAACTTCTTTCGGATAACTTAAACTCCTTGTTATATATGTTATCAAGAAATATTCACAGTAGTCAACATTACTAATATGTGAATTTAAATCTCATTTCTTGAAAATACATATTCACACAGTAATCAAACTTACTAATTTGAAAAAGATATTTTTTGTATGCCAAAAACTACTTTCACATTATTTTCAGAGAAGAGCAGCTAATCATTTAGTAGGAAAAAGAAGTAAAAGCACAATAATTCTGACATCTAATTTGAATTATGAGATTAAATTGTAGTGTTTAAAGACGAAATAATTATTATTATTATTTGTAATTTACTTGAATATAATACATGTGGTATTTTTGACTTTTCTAAGAACTATTTCTTTGCTTTTTGTTATATTGATTCTAATAGATATCGCTTGATAGATATTGAATTAATATTTTTCACATTCATTTTTGTTAATTTCTAACCACATTAATAATGACATATATATGCCTAAATTTAAAAATTAATAAATATTAGATGAACTCAATTAAAGAAATTCATTGAATTTTACTTATATAGTATTTTATAGGAATTCAATATATTTTTTATTTATTTTATTTCTTTTAGCTTCAAGATCCTCTCTCTCTCTCTCAACACTAATGACTATCGTGTGCACAATCATAACAAGTCTTAAGGATAACAGGTAACAATAAATACTATTCTTTTATGCAAAGAGGATGATGATAGATGTTTTAGTTTGATGAAATCCTAAAAAATGATGATGATTGATAAAAATGAATTGTATTGCAAAATAAGTGATGATGACTCAATGGCTACTAATTAGCTTACATTAAGATATAAGCGATTAATTTGATTTTTCAATAAAGTTATTATTTGATATTATCAATAAATATAAAATAGATTAAAAAACTTGTAATTGATATTTAAGTTAACAATCGTAATGAAAAAGAAATTTTTTATTTTGAATTATGTATTATCTTATTTGATTTTTAAATATTAATTTATTTATAAAATGAATTTGCCCACGCTGAAAAACGGAGACTGGTTCCGCCCCGGGGGCGGGGGGCGATTACATCGCAGCGCCTCTTCACCCACGGTCCTTGCTCGTGGCAGCACTGTAGATGAATGTCCTCACCGTTAAGTCTCATTTTCTCATCTGATTTCTTTGTTAATGAAGTCACCCCAAATGATCATGTTGGCTGAGGAGCTTGACGGACAGGTTACCAAACGCATCCTCCTTATTACTGCATCTATTGAGCTAGGTAAAGCCCTAAACCTTCCCTTACTTAATTATGTGTAATTTTCATTGGGATTATCCGGATTAGCTATTAATTGGATAGTTTAGGGTTTAGGACAGCTAGATTGGGATAAAAAAAATTTATGATCTAATTAAAAAACAGTGGCTACACTTACCTGCAATAAATTTTATTGCATTTTTTTTTTCATAAATTGCACTCTCTAATTATGTGCAATATTTCTATGACATAATAGATATTAAATAACTTTTCTGAAAGTGAATTTTAATTTGAATAATTTTGAGTCTGAAACTGAAATCCCCAACCCCATCAATTAACTAATTTAACAAACTTCACCATTTTTCAAAGCATAATTTTACACATCAAGCAACCAAATGAGCCCTCATTATAAATAGTGCTCTTATATTTGTATGCTTTTGTAACACATGCTCACAAATTATTAAGAAAGATGCTAATTTGTTGCTGAGAACTGAAGCAGAAACACCTTGGTAGAGTAGAAAGCACAAACTTATTTTAAAATGGAAAAGAAGCCAAAAATACAATATCTAACTGACTTGATCCTCTGCCATCATCAACAGTAGCTTATTTCGGTATAACTTGATTTGTTTCATCATAGAAAAGAGAAATGAGTAGAAGAAGGATTAACTTAAAAAAGCTTGCTAGGCTATGGCTTTAATTCTTCAGAAAAGAACTGTTCCTATTCTTAATATGATAGATTATTTATATGATAGGCTAGTTTAGGGTTTCAAATTTTTTTGCGAATTCGTATAGAACTTTGCTATTGTTCTCTAAGCATTCATTTTCAAAAACATGAATTAATTGCTAAAAAATTCTAATCGGCATCTATCATCAAGTTTAACAAGTATCCTTCAAAAATGAGCTCAAACAGTTTATCAATATCGATGGGTACTAAAGATCATAACATTTATTGTAGGCGCAACCTATTGTGCTTGCCATTCACCTGATATCAAGGTGAGAATTGTGGACTAAGATTTTAATATAAAATTGTTGCAGCAATCTTAATTGTCTTAAGATTTATTTGTTTTGATGTATTAGTTGATTACCTTTCTAAATATTTTTTTGATGGATGAGTTAATGTAATCTCATACTTCTTTCTGTTATTGTTTTTGTATCAGGCATTAAGTATAGTAATCTTTGTATGTCTTGTCAAGTTTATTCATCGAAGTTTTTGTAAAACTTAGACTTCTGCTTTATTTTCCAATCTTCCAACTGAGAATTTGAATGAGTTTTATTTTGTGACTTGGACGACTAAACTTTCATTTAAAAGAGCCAAAAGTTACAGTGAAAATACATTTGCAAGAAATCTACAAAACTGAAAGGTGCAGTCTTAACAGTAGATTTCAGCGTTTAATGCTGCAATTTTGTAATGTTGTGTGGGCTCCAAAAATTTGCCGCCGACCTCTCGACAAATATTTAAAATGAGAGTGATGGGTGTAATTTCGTAAAGAATGAATAATAAGAGAACAGGAGATTTCGTCCTCATTTGGTGAGAACTTTGGGATTCACTGAAGCCTATAAAGTTTATAAGCAATTACCTCCCAATAAGTGAGAGAGAACTTTCAATTAAGGCTAGTCATTAGATCGCTAAATATGTAGCTTATAGTAGTAGCGTATGGAGTTTCAGAATTTAGATTGCATGTGGTTGAAGAGTCAAATGGAGAGCGGGAGCAAGCAATTTTTCTGGAAGGCAACCCGAGGTCAACGGTAATTTTTTCTAATTTTTACTTAGAAAGATTTACATACATACCACATATTTTTTATGCATTTACATATCTAATATTCAAAATTAGATATTTATTATTACACTTTTTTATACTTGAAAAAGTGTATTTTATTTTTTTAAAAAGATATATGATAATAATATTTTTGATGTAATTTTGAGAATTGAGGTGTATATATATATATATATATATATATATATATATATATATATATATATATATATATATATTAAAATTTAGATATATAAATACATAAGAATTGTTTGAAATGTATGAAAATTCCCCTTTTATTAAATATCGTTTGTTATTTAGTACATTTTTTAGATCTGCCTCATTTATTACTATTATTATTATTATTATTATTATTATTATTATTATTATTATCATATTTGATGCTAATCCTCATATAAATTATAAATGTAAATATCAACGACTCAAATGGCTTTCACATCACGGATTCAAATCATTCATTTTGACTTCAAATTTATCGTTCCTAATGCCAAAAACAAACAAAAAAAATTCATTGCCAATATAAAATTAAATTTGGGACTTATTTCTATAACAAATTAAAAATTTTGATTTGATTGATTATGAATGAGCTCATCTTGTTATTACAATATAAAGTAATTAGATTAAAATAATTTAATTTTATAATTTTAAAAATTAAATAAAATCAAACTTAATTGATTTATTTCAAACTAATTGGTCCAAGCCATTTGATCGAGAATAAATATTTATTTTCACATTTGATTAGTTTGAAGTTACTTTTCAAATTAGAAATTATCATCGTTCTTATCATCAATCTTATCCCAACTATTAATGGCTAATATACAACCCAATATTAGATTAAAAATTAAAAATAATCTGCAAATTATTAAGTGGCGAAGTAATGGGTAAGTAAGTGCAAACTTATCAATTTCATTCAAGAGAAATAATTCATTAATTCTATTGCATATGAGCATTCAAATCAAATTAAAAATTTTGATCATGTTAAAAAAATCTTGAAGAAATACAAAATTTTGATTTGATGTGTTTAAAATCAATATCAACTTTTAGCTCCACAAAACTCTCTAAAACCAGTCATAATGATAATTATATTTTCAAATGAATTGGGTGAAACCAAACTTATCATTTTTCTAAAATTCATTTTTTTTTAAATGCATACAATCCAGTCACGACCTTAACAATTACTTTTGTATATAGTCTAGACGATTGCTTTGGTAAGAGAAACACTTAAAACATTAAAAAATTATTATGTGCAAAGTCTAGATGTAACTTTTTTTACATCCAGAATTCATTAATATAGCACCATGTGATACTCAGCTAATACATAACTATTATGTATTGACTATAAAAGGATTGTGTATTGGCTGTGGAGTGATGTGTATTATTGTGTATATAAATACAGTGTATTATCATACAATTAATATTACATCAATATACAACAACACACATCACGTTACAGCTAATACACAAAAATTTTGTATTGGTTGAGCGCCAAATGATGCTATGTAGTTGGTGCCCAAATGTATTCAAACTCCGCACGTAATAATCTCTGAAAAACCCGTAAGAGATAATTAGGCTTGCAAGAGCCATATAGTTTTACTCTTCTTTATTTTTAGGGACTATTTAAAATTAGTTTATTCTTTTTATTTTTATTTTAAAAAAGTTTTTATAAATAAATCTAATTATTTTCAAAATTACCATGCCATCTCACTACTAATTAGAACATATATATATTATTCTCCTCTTCAGAAACAAAAATGAAATACAAGTGAATTCACTGATAAAAGTAACAAATCTACACCCGTTCAAAGCTTCTTACCCAAAGTTTGAGGGAAAGGGGAAACAAGCAAAGCAACTTCTTCAACTTTAGATGACCATTCAATCTTCATTCACAGTAGGAACTGGTGAGATAACCTTCAGAGTTCCCAGAGGAAGTTCCGGACAATAAGAACAATGTCAGATAAAAGCTCCATTGTAAGTTTCAGACAAATTTATTTGAATGAAGGTGGTATTACTTCTTACAAAACATAATTTTCTTTCATTTACAGTTCCTGTTTGAAGGATATCCTGAAAGCATTACCAGCAGAACAATCGAAAATATTAAAAGAGTTTATACAACTACTTGTATTTAATATATAGGGCTTTCCCTTAATAAGAGACTTTTAATTAAACTCCAAGGAAGAAACACATTCATAGCAATTAACAATGCATCATATTCGCTACACAGCTTTAATAAGCTGAATTTGTTTTTTTCCAATTGCTCTACTCTTTTTGTTTGAAAATTCAAGAAAACATAATGCAATTACATTAAATATAAAACTTCTGCTCCAGTTTTGCATTATTTGGCACTCTAATTCCGTTTTGTGACAATCTTATTTGAAATATGTGGAGGTATTTGAAACAAAACCCGCATAAACAAAAACAACAAATCCTCACATAATTGATTTTATTCAGTTCTCTCAATTACGATAACAATTCTTATAAAAGATTTAAACAGCTTAAGAGACGAAATGTTTGATAGGATCATCATAAATAGAAAATCTGATGCACAAATAATAATCACATATCAAAAAAAAATTTTAAAAAAAAACTACACAATAATCATTGCAATTTACTCAAAAAATCAGCACAGAGCATACTAACATGATTGTAATCTTGATCGTCATAATAATTTTACTCATGTCAGTAATTACAACACGATGGTCCATGATGAATTAACTGTGCTGAAAAAAAAAGTGGTGTCTAATAACATCTAACAAGTAGATCTAATATAATACATGATTTATGCACCTTCACGAAAAGAACATCTTTCACTAACAGTATTTATTCTAAAAGATATACTTACAAATTAACTACAGAGGAGTTTCACTGCGGTCGTCAGAGCCATGATATTTGTCGATTGTCGGAGTGGCAAGATTCATCTTACTCTATTAATTGAGTGCAATTTCATATAAATAGAAGAGTATAGATGTGAAATATGTAATATAGGACGTTCCAAATAATATATGTATGAAAATCCCCCTGTAAAAAATAGAAAACATGTAAACTAATATTTGATCCACTGGACTTAACACAAACAAGATATACTGATCACTGTTTAGGGACAAGCAAAGTAGCTAAGAAGGTTGAATATCTGCAAAAGGGCAGCAACAATACACATCGTTGTTTCAGAGGGAAACACAACTGCAACACTGATTCCATTAAGCAAAATAATGCAGAAAGAAAGCATCTATCACAGTACTCAGAAGTAGAGCAGAGTGCTATGCAATTAAACAAGCAAGAGTAATCATGATTTGCTAAGGCTGGTAGCAATTGGGATAACAACCAACAGCACAAGGACAAGAAGAAGAATAATGGCAATGCAAAACCATTTGCGGCTACTCCTTTGGTAAATCTTAGCAGAGTTGAGCTCCTTGGCTCCGCCCCTGACGTAGTGAGCCGCGCTCGAGGCATAGTATTCTATATCATCCAACTTCTCACCCTGTGCCTCAACTATTACTGCCATGTCCAAGAATACCTGGTGGAGTTCAAGGAGACTCTTTTCCACTTCTTTAGCCGCATCGTGCCTACCCTGGATCTCGCTCAACGCCTCAGTCATCTGGCCCCGCCCACTTGAACAGATGGCTTTCTTGAGCAGCTCCTCGCTCTTCCCCTCGGAAATCATCTTCTCCACCACATCTTCTGGCGGCACTTCCCCTGTTAGAGTAAAGTAACGGCGCTCTACCTCCTCCCTATAATCCGCCATCATCCTCTGCCTCAATCCCTGAAAATCCATCATTAGATCTTTGAGCTTCTTGCGGAGCCCGTTGGTCACCGAAATCCGGATCCGATCTACGGATGTTCCCTCGCGGTAGCCGGAGAGACGACGGCTGGCGGAGTTGGCGCGGTCCATGCCTTCGAGGCGCTCACGGATGCGTCGGGCAGTCTTGAGAACCTCCGATATGTGGTTGTCGATACGGTCGCGCACGGCGCGCGACACATCTTGCTTGTGGGCTGACTTACTTTCCTCGTTAGCGGCCTCGAGAAGAACAAGAATCTCGCGAATGGAAGCCATTTCCTCCTTCACCTGCCCGGCCTCTTGGAAGAATGGACGAAGGCTCTCGTCCGTCTTGCTCATTTCTATTTCAAGCACGTCTTCGTCCCCACCACCGGCCTCTAGGTCCTTCCTCGCTTCCTTCTTGAGGTCCGCATAACTGAGGAAAGATTTTGTCATGAGATTGTTCATGGCTGCGATCTGCGCTACTTTTCCTGAAAGCTTAATCAGAAATCTCGCACAATATGACTCTTTCTCTCTCTATCACTGGGAGCGGAGAACAGTCGGATCTCCTTAGAAAAAATTTGAAATTTGAGGGGTTTCTGTTTCTCACGTTGAAGTTAAAGAGGAACATTCTTAAGAACCCCTTACCGCCTACCCTCTATGTCCTGTCAACGAATATAGCCGTTAGATATCCGTTAGATGCAACGGATCTATTTTTAAAAAGGGGATTTAGAAACATATCACGCAATTGTTATGTATTTATATATTTAATTTATATATATATATATATATATATATATATATATATATATATATATATATATATATATATATATATATATATATCTTAATCTTAATTTTAATATTATATAAAAAATATCATTATCATTTATTTTTTAAAAATTAAATATACCTTTTTAAATATTAAAAATATTAGATAACTAAATATATATTTAACTTTGAGTTTTAATATATAAATGCATCAGAATTTAGTAAGATGTATGTTAATCTTTTTAAAAATAATTTTTAGATGTCCCTTTGGAATTTTTTTTTAGCTCCACCACATATCATGAATTCATAATGCCCCCCCCTCATTAAAAAGTATAAATTGTAATTGAAAAGATCAACTCCTCAATGATAAAAAAAAAATTGTTTTTCTAATTGGAATCATATATTTTGACTCAAATTTATCATTGATATCACAAAAAAAAAATCATAGCTAATATTAAGGGTTGTTTGGGATCAATTTTGTTTCATATTTTTTGTTTTTATTTTTATGTTATTTTTGAAAATATTGTGGGATCCGAAAATTCACCACCGATCTCTTGATAAAGAGAGTAGATTTAAAGTGTCGATGCAATTTTCAGAAGGCAAATTGAATAGTAGATAACACTACCCAGAGATTTCGCTCTCGTTTTGTGAGGATTTTAGATCTGGTTCCAAGTTTCCTATAAGTTCAAGTACATATAGTTACTTGCCCCTCTCAATGCTGAGAGAGAACTTTCGATTAAAGCTAGTCGTTAGGTCGCTTAATGCTTAGCGTATAGTAGCAGCATATGGAGTTTTAGAATTAGATTTATGAAATTCATTATATTTAGCTTAAAGCAGATGGTTGGGGGAATGATGACACGCCCGATCTAGATCACACGGTTGTCATCCCGGCATGATCCCTAGTCTACTTAGTCGAGTAGTCGACGGCGAAGGAACCTTATCGACACATGGGTTACGAAGAAATTGCATGGGGTGGTGTTTTTCTAAGGAGACAAACTTAAGTCTATCTTAGTTAATAGAGGCCTTTTTGCCCAATCAAGTATACCCTATGGTTCACAACTCAAAGGTAAAGCCATTAGGGAGCATACGACTACAATCATGATCGTAATATAATAGTGTCATTTGGCGACAACCACCCGGTCAGAGGACTCTAGTCGTAACTACATCATGTGTGGAGCTACTGACACGTCGGACAGTTTCCTTCGCATGAGATTGTTTGAGAGTAAACATAGTTGTATACTTGATTTGACTTTGGCTCATTTGTGAGCTAAGATTTTCTTAATTTGTCACCTCCGACAAACTATTGTGGAAGGTGGATTGAATGGAGTTTGCTTTAAACTTTTAGATTGAATTTCATTTAGACATTTATAGCTTAACGATATTTTAAATTCTGCATTTAATTTGCTTTGAAATTATAATCATATTTTGATGGAAGTATCCCCTCCGATTAAAATTATCATTTAATACAGCCATTATCGGGGTGGTTTATTGTTTCACTATTTCAGATCATATCGATTTTATTAATTTAATAATAGAGGATCATATTTACTGTCATATGACAGAATTAGCTTCTCAGATGTTTTATTAGATTGAAGATATTATAATAACATCATTTAATTTTTAGGTTTTGTTAACTCGGATCCAGTCCTAAGACCCAACCAGGAAGCAACCCACACAGCATTCTCAGACACTTGAATTTAAGCATTCTGCATAGTGTCGGGGCCCATGCGGGTGTATCAAGAATTCTAAAAATCAGGAGCAATATTGTCACTTCCATCGAAGTCGTGAACATACTACAGAGACGTGTAAACAACTTAAAGAAGAGATTGAGAAGCTCATTCAATAGGGATATCTACTTCAATTTGTGCAAAACCAACCAACTCAAGCAAACATAGCTCCAACTGGGGGGCAATCGGAACAATCATCACAGAAATAACACAATCGTCGCCAAATAGTTGGAGAAATTGAAATGATTACAAGTGGGTCACTACTATTTAATCAAGTCTTCATCACCACTTTTGAAGAGTAGGAGTTAAAAAAAATCTTGTATTAATCATCCCATCACTTTTAATGACTTAGACTTGGAAGGAGTCCAAGTTCCGCATCAAGATCCTCTTGTCATCAGTGCGGGGATTGGTGACCCATGTTATGTTGTTAAGAGAATTTTGATTGATAATGGGAGTTCCGTTGATGTTTTATTTTACTCTACCTTTCTTAGTATGGGTCTGGTTAAGGAAAAACTTCAACTTGCTGCAGGACCGTTATATGAGTTTGATAATCACCCTGTATGAGTGGAGGGGACAATTACCCTTCCCGTTGTTTTCGAAGAACTTCTTCAACAAGTTACTCACTCTGTTCAATTCATAGTGGTCAAGTCAAATTGATATCTATCTTTGGAAGACCCCTCAATTAATCTTGGTCTTCTCACCTCATCTTAAGATGAAATTTCAAACTCCCATTGGGGTTGGAGTGGTCTGTGGAAATCAATAAATAGCACAATCATGTTACCTCAAACAAGTTCAACCACTCCCTTCGGTGACCTTCAACATTGAGAATTTTAATCTTCAAGATAAAGAAGTACATCAGAGGGTTTTGCAAAAGACTTGCTCCCCACTTCGTTATCAGATGACCAACCGTCAAGCTATGACCAAAGATCAAGAGGAAAAAATCTTCCCTAAAACTTGGAACATGGAGGGTCTCTAAAAAGTATTATATGTAATCCTTGGTGCATAAATATTACAACCTTTAATTTACTCTGTTTGTCTTTGTCTTTCCACCTCTTGTCTTTTATTAACTCCCTCTAAAAATTTATCTCGTCCCTTTTGTTAAGTTATCTTATGACAATATTGTATCACCGACATTATCAAAGTAATGAGTTTATGGCTTTTTCTTACAAGCTTATTTCTTCTTCAATTAATCCTCCCACTTGATAAATACACAACTCACGTTGTATCTCAATCGGGGCATGATCATTCCAAGGGGACTTGATCGGACCTCTTCCATACAGGTAAGAAGTCAAGTAATACTTTGGCTGATACCTAGGATAGGTCAAAAGGTCCTTGGTGGACATCCACCGACCTCTTCCATACAGGTTAACGTCATCGAGTCACACTCTGACAAACAACCTCGGATTGGTCAAAAATCCTCAACGGATTCAATTTCAACTATTGCGTCGCAGTCAACAAAACAACCTCGGATAGGTCAAAATCCTCGGCAAATTAATTTAACATCTTCCATGCGTTAACATCTTCGAAGTCACACTCTCAAACAACTTGGATAGGTCAAAATCCTCTTCATCAACTCCGTTGCGTCCGGCATACCGTCACCAAACCACCATCGGGGCATTGCCGTCGACCCTCGTCGCCGTCGTCCGCGGTAGACCATTATGCTAACCCGTTGTCGGGCATCGCCGTCAACCATCGTCGCCGGTCATCACCGACAACTGTCGCCGGCCACCTTTGTCGGACATCGTCGTCAACCACCGTCGCCGGTTATCGTCGCCGATGATCGCCTCGGTCGGTCCGGCAGGGTTAGCCTCTTTCGAGAGCCACGCCAGTATGCATTGAGGCGCGATAGCCCCGACCTGGTCGGCGAGGCGGTTGACGCCTCTTTCGAGGGTGAACCGGAGTACGTCGTACGTACCATGAGCCTTGATCGCCTCCAAACCCGATCGGTCCAACGAGACCGGTTGAAAACCGAACCATATGTCGCGCCTTGATCGCTTCACACCGCGGTCGGTCCGAGGCGATTCGCCTCTTCCAGGGAAAATCACGACGTATGTACCACGAGCCTTGCACACCTCCGAACGACATTCTCCTAAGAAGAAGAGGAAACTCATGCATATGAGGAGTGTGCCTTCTCCCTTGGCCCTATGGGGGTTTTTATAGACCCCTATAGAGGTAAAAATGTAAAAAATCCAAAAAAAAATGGCTGAAAATCGCAAAAAATTAACAAAAAAACCCTCATCGGCGCGGCCACTCACCCACGCGCCACGTACCCTCACTCGTGGCCTCTGGCGCAAGTAAATGTTCGGATAGGTCCATAACCCCGAAACCTTGCGCCCGCGCGTACCCCTACATATCCACAGCCCTTCACCCGTTTCCGTGATCACAATCTTGTGCTCCCATGAAGATATGTTCTCTCAAAATGTATAGTTAATGGACTCATAAATTTCATTGAAAAATATTCTATTTTCAAGTATTTGGCATATATATTTTTGGATGATTGAGATAATGTCATCCAAAAATAGGGGGCAACTGATATGGCACTTAAAATATCACAGTAAATGAATCTTGATGTCAAAAGCAAGTTGATCTTAAGTTGGCGGTGAGATCAAACACTTAAAATATCATTGGAAACTTTGGGATATCGGTTAAATCCATAAATAGCACTTAAACATGGAGTGTTTATAATAAATCGGCGTCACCGACGGCAGGATCTAGCTTAAGATCTCATAATTCTGACTTCATTTGAACATTTAAATACTTAAAATATATCAAATGATTAAATGAATCATTTTGAGTCGTCCGATGGAGTGGAGTGGTTCGGGTTTTGCATGTATTTATAGAAATGTCACTCCTCCAATCTATAAATTCATTTTTCACATGAGAAGCAAGAGAGAAGAGCTCTAAAGCGAAAATCCTCGAGCATGTCGTGCACCACTTCGGCCGTCGAACCCGCCGTTGGCGTATCGACCACCACCGCCGGTCATCACCATCGTCGGTCCATGCTACCGTCGGTCATCGCCGCCCCATTATCATCTCGCCATCGCCGCTCACTCATGACAGCGGTCATCATCTAATTCTGCCCTGCCACCCCGCATCGCCGTGGTACCACATCAATCCGTCATCATTATCGCTGATGGTTATCTCATTGACCCGCGTCCGGTCATGGCCGAGCGGCGCATTCCCGGGTGCTGGTCATTGTCGTAGATCAGCGCCATTTCAGTCGCTGATCACCGTCGACTGTCAATCTTCTTGCGGTCATGTCGACCATCGGCCGTCTCAAGGTCGCTCATGGCCGGTCATTGTCCTTGAGCCCATTTGTTTCATCATCTCTACTTAGCACTTCTCAAAGTTATATAGTTTTCATTTGTGATTCTCATTGTTCTACATATAATTTTGTAACCATTATCGGAAAATTTTGTACTGATAAATAAATGGAAGATTTTTTTATTGGCTTTAGTGATTTTTTCTTTTCGAGATTTTTCCACATAAATTTTTAGAATTTTCATTAAATTCTTAACATTCATTGTATGTGAATTGTGATAAAGCTAAGTCATAAACTATTTGTAAATTATATATATATATATATATATATATATATATATATATATATATATATATATATATATATATATATATATATATAAAATCAAAATTGGGAATAGACTACCCATCGAGGTAACGCTGGAAACACGCCTTGGACCTGGATTTGGAATATAATTCCTAACATCGAAGACTTCTCCCCCACCTCGTCAAATTGTCACCCCACCTCGCAGATTCCTGACGAAGAGAGAGAGAGAGCAATTGCAAAAAAAAATGCCTCTGAATACAGTTGTTGAGGCCAAGACGTCCGATTTCGAGCTCGTTTTTGAGAAGTTTAAGGCGCACAGTTCGGGTATCAAGCTGCATCTTTTCCTGGCCGATAAGAATCCCTCTAACAACCTTAGCATGTGCCCTGGTAATTAATTTTTTCTTTTAACCCGCTTTGTTCAACCCTTTTAGTTTTTTCTTCCTTGAAGCTTTGCAATGTATGTCTGGATGATGCCTCGTTTTTTTTTTTTCCAATAAGTATTTAAAAAGTAATTTCTACCTATTGGATTTTTTTTTTATATAATTTTTGTGAATCAAATATGGTAAATCCTGCCAAACGCAAAAAAAAAAAAATAATAAATAAATAAATCTCAGATTTAGTAAATCTTGTAAATCCAATAAATCCGATAAATTTTCTTAAATCCCGAATTAGATAAATCTTTTTAGAAGAGTGGATTTACGGGATTTACACAAATTGTGCGCACATATCAGGAATATGCTCATCTTGTTTAAAAAAAAAATTAATGAGAAGAAATTTAAGCTTCATTCATTTCGGACTTTCTCATGCTTATTTTTTGGAGAATAATATTTTTTTTATTTAATAGATATTTGACGGGCATATATTCTTTAAATGTTTTCATCATTCAATTTTTTTAAAGAATAAAAACTTATTTCATATATATATTTTTATTACAATATGAGCATAACATAAATTATAAATTTTAAATGTACATATGAGAAAAATATTGAGAAAAAGTCAAAAAACGATTGCCACTTTATTAACATATAGTTTATTTAGAGTGCAACTTATAATTTTATATTAAAATACAGGAAATTAGGGAGATGCAATAGTGGAAGAAATTTTAGTGATCATCATTTATTTTAATTCTTTTAAAAAATTTTAATTTTAAATAATTCATTTAATTACTAATTTTTGCTTGATTAAAATATTATTATAGAAGTAATTTTAATTTAATATTATTAACTATTTATTAATATGTAATTATATGTTAACTATAATTTATTAAATGTAATTATCATTTGATAGATAATTAGATTTAAGTAATTTTAGCTAATATAATAGTTGATATTTTTTAATTTAATTTAACTTAATTTAAACTAATTTAATAAAATATTATTATGATTAACTTATAAGTTATTAAAATTAAATTATAATTTAATAAATGTAATTATAATTATTATAAGTTTGATAGTTAACTAATTTAACATTTGGAAGAGTTCTTGTGATTTTACCCTTTCACATGCCTTAATATAGTTTAATTCCTAGGATATTAATCTACTAATAAAATTTAATTGTTATTAATTTTAATTAATTAATAGTTAATATTAATACATATTACTTTAAATTAATATTAATATTAATACTATTAATTAATTAATTAATATATATATTTAAGTTAATTTTAATTGAGTAGTACTAATGATTTATTAATATATCATTAAATCTAATTATAATTTATTAAATATAATTATAGTTTGATAGTTAATTGATTTTAACTAATATAATAATTAATATCATTTTTAATGTAATTTAAGTTAATTTTAACTATTTTAATTTTATAGTATTAATAATTAATTGATATTTTATTATAAATTAAGTTTCATGGATAAGTCAGGATTTAGTATAGATCGAATATCATGGATATAATTATTATTTTAATATGTCTCAAATTGAAATGCAATATGATAGAGAGTTATTTTTCATGTTATCTTAAAAAAAAAAATCCTAACATACTTAAATCTTCAAATAACTTATCAAACATCTCTCTCAATTTAACATGATTTAATTAATCTGTTACCAAATACTTTTCAGAATTTAACAACTCAGGATTTACTAAATCCAGATGTACTGTATTTACTAAATCCTACTTAAAATAAACATAATCTGTTACCAAACACATGTGCTAATATTATTCTAAGGTCTGATTTAGTTCTTTATAAATAGAGAACAAGTTTTGAAACATTATGATTTCATTTCACCTTGTTTAAATGTGAACAGTTAAATCATCACTTCAGAGGGAGTTTTGAGAAAGGTTGTGGAGTTTGGAACCAAATTTGATGTCAATTATCATTCTAGCAAATAATGGATTTAACAAATGTTATCATATTTTTAAAAGGGAATTTTTTTAAAAAATAAGTATCGCTATAAACGTAATTAAGGAATTAAGTATTATTAAAAAAATTAGAAAAAGGTATAGTAAAGCCTAAGTGGGTGACTAGGTAATTCGTCGGTCGGCGAAATGCTCTGCGTTAACATGAAGCCGTCACTTAGTGGGCTGTGAAGATAAACAAAATGGCGATCGATATTCTTCCTCTGTTTCTCTCGATCCGTCCCTTGTCGTGCCTCCAACGACTCCAACCGAGCCGCCCTCCCTTTTTCCCCTTATGAGCACGGTGATCTTTGTCTCCTTGCTTCCCAGCAGCTATCGACATTGCTCCAACCGCCGACATTGTTCCATCTTCTTCTTCTAGCCAAAACCAGCATGTTTTCTTCCCCGACAGCCGCGTCCATGGCGATTGACGACTTCCCTCTCAACACCTTGGAACAAACATTAGGAGACAATTACGGTGGCTCCATTCCGTTCGGGAAGTTTCTGCATTATCTCTGATTTTTTTGTGCACATTCGCGTCGATCTTCGTTAACACACGGTAAATCTCTATTTTTTCTCATTTATAAATTAGTAGATTATGTGTTATGGGGCTTAGAACTGTATGGTTAGAATTTTGTGATTGGATTTTATTTGTAAGTTTGTGTTACCGTTGCGGTTCAAGTAATTTATTTGTAATTTTAGGTGACAATAGGTCGAGTATATTATTTAGGATCTACGACATATTTTTGAATGGTATGAGTTGAGTTTGAGTTGTTGCAGTTAGCCTATAAGCTTAGAGCCCCGTTACTTGTAATCCCGTTTAGGAGGCGGTGTTTGTGTAATGCGTCGATTGGTTTAAATTTCTTATGATTTATGTAGTTTATTCTACAAATAAATTTGGACGCGCAATATTTTTTTAGATTTAGAAAATAGTGATATGATTGGTTATTTTCCAATTATTTGAGGAATGAATAGAGAGTTTGTTTCACTGATCCTTTTCTATGGAGGCCAACTAAGTATCGATGAGCAGTTCACTCCAAGTTATGTGGGAGGGTGAAATCGTCCAGTTAAGGTTCTGCGACACAACACCTTACTGGAATTGAAATAACAAATTATGAGGTCCTTACACATTAATTCAGATCATCACTCTATAAGTCTTACATGTCAGTATCTGGTGGGTAATGGATTTATAGAGTCTGTTATATTTGACGATGAAGTTTGCGATGTCACACTGGACGAAGCTTCCCGTTAGATATTAGTGTTGTATGTGGAAGTGGAGGATGTTAATGTTGCATCCACATTAGCTGATCCGATAATAAGGTCAGTAAATATACCAATGATGCATACATATGATTTCATCGCACATGCACCTGTGGCGACACAACGTAGCTTTGATGAGTTGATTCCTAGGTAATATCTTATCAACTTTTCCCTGTTTATACTTGTAATATTTAATATCAAAGTTTGTCATCCTACTTATGAGTTTTGTGGCGATGATGTTATTTATCGTTCAGAGGAATCGTATGTGCCTTAGAGTGCTACAGGCGATGATGAGTATCAGACTATGAGCAGTGGTTCAAGTAGTGAGTCTGAGTAGGATATCAATGATGATGATTGTTCAGTTAGATTAAAAGCTACTGTGATTGGGAATGTAGCCAACCATGATCTTCTAAGAAATCATTAACTCTGAAATATTGATAGTGAAAGTCAGATGTTGTCCACAAATGAGTATGTATGGATGTGTCAAAGTATGAGAGAGTGGGACAATGATATTTAATTTGACGGTTCATCTGATGAAAATGTCCTAACAGACTATATTGAAATCCCAGGTGACCTTATCGAAGGAATGTATTTTACAAGTAAATAGAGTCTTCAATTTGCTGTTATTGGGTGGTGTATAGTGAATAATGTTCAGTTCCAAATAGTTACATCTAAGCAGAAGAACTATACGGTTACATGTGTACATCATGGTAGTCCTATCAGACCATATAATTGTCATTTGCATTGTAACAGCAGCTGATGCATAGGGGGTGCTTGGT
This sequence comes from Cymbidium sinense, assembly GCA_021442155.1. NCBI lineage: Eukaryota > Viridiplantae > Streptophyta > Magnoliopsida > Asparagales > Orchidaceae > Cymbidium > Cymbidium sinense. The sequence goes on from CM038216.1 coordinate 54,401,839, forward strand.
GAATATCCAGAAATAGGGAAGACCAAAGATGTACCAATACAGTTAGCACAACCGGTCATCAACAGTGCAATTCTAAATTCATAGCTTATTTCATTATACCTATGATCAGAAATCAAATTTATCTAAAATCTAGGGAGATTATAGGTAGTATGAAGTCAAAGTTTAATGTTAAAGTTTCCTACATGAAGGCCTAGGATACAAGGCGTAAGGCAATAAAATGAACTATAATAAGTTATTTTATCTCTTTTTCCCAGATAATTCAGTTGAGTGTGCCTATTGGTTAAAATTATATGCAACATTTGTTTTCATGATAATGAAATTTCATATACTTCAAACTTCATTGTACCTTCTGAAGCTTTAAAATAGGTTAAATCTCAGCTGAGGCAAATAAAGATTGGTATTTTGCATTAGTTTACCCAAGGAAAGTATTTGGTTAATAACATGATTCTAGTTTTGTTTTTGTGTCATATTTTCCTGTTACTCTTCATTAAAGGACTAATATATTGTCATATTGCTTGTGATTTGAAAAGTTTTGGGGGTGTTTGTTTTATTGATATGATGTCTATGGGACTATTTTGTTCACTTTATTTGAAATATAGTTATCTATATTGCAATTTTATTTAAATGTTGGTGCAATCTATGAAATGCTTTTTTAGTAGTTTATAATTGTTGTTTCTAATTATTGCGTTGATATCTATATTTGATAAGTGATTTTGGGGGTTTTTTTTTAAAAAAAACTTATTAGCTATCTAGATGGCTAACCATCTAGATGTTTGTCACATTGGCTTATATTTAGCTAGCATCCATTTCAAGTCAAATTGATATATGAGGGCTTGTTGTGCTATTTTTTTTTTCTTGGTGTTTTCCCCATCATTTGCACTTTGTGTTGTTTATGGCACTTTAGTTGCACGGTGGTGGTTTCCTTTTGATTGGTCAGGTGGATCGATTAGCTCTGATATGGCGTTGGTTCCATGGGACGATAGGCATTCACCCTCTCATTCTATCGATTATTTAGAGGCTATTTGGGATTATTTTTAGTTTTTGTTTTTTATTTTGTTTTATTTATGTTTTGTTTTGAAATAAAATTTGTTTGGTGATCAAAACATCTAAAAGTGTCTTAGAGTGTGTTTAAAAATAATATTATTTATTTTAAAAAATTAAAATTACTTTTAAAAAATAAATTAAAATTACCTCTTAACTTGGTCCCAAAGAAAATAAATTTGGTCCCAAATAACCTCTTAACTTGTTGTAAGTATTTTCTCTCTTTTAAATTTGAGTAGTTATACTTCTTTTTTATGTTTTGTTTCCGTAGAGCCACTGCTTCTAAACAATATAATTCCTTCTATACTTTTCTTGTGTTAAGAATATTATAAAATATGTTAAGTGCATTGAATTATAGGAAAATAGTTATGGATTATCTATTCGAATCATAATTGTACATTTATTGGTTTATTTTTCTTTTAGACTGCATGCGTTAGAAATTTTATTACGGTAGATCGAGATCTTTAGCTCAAAAAATTATCCAACACACAAGGGGATATGAACACGGGGTTATACGTGGAAAACCCGGGAAAACCACGGCCTTGCGTCAGAACTTTCACTATGTGTTGATCCTTGCTTCGTTAGTTCGGAGAAGAAGGTGTTTACAGGGGCGGAAACAATATTCCGAGCAATATCGGTCAACTCCAACCCAAGGGAGAAGTTTCCCAAATATCGGCAGGAACTGATCTTCCGGGAGCAACCTCTTGATCTTCAGGAGAAAGGAGCGGTGACTGGTCTTTTCTAGTCCCCTGGAGGATCTCCGATCTTGACCACTGGTAGTGATGATAGATCGTGTGGGTCCGACCGGTGGTTCTCGGTCTGCAAATCGGATTCGGTCCTTTCAAGGTAAGAATGAAGCTCTATTTATAGATTTTTGGGAGTGGCAGGCTTGTAAATTCGTGGAAAACTCCAACCACTCCCATCGGACGGCCCAAAACGATCCCCTCGATCAGACGGTATATTTTGATGATGCGCCTTAATGATGTCGAATTGGGTGATCTTGGATTCGTTGGATTCGTGACGAGCCGACCGATTATAAATATGTCCGCTTTTGTGACCATTTGGCGGATCGGATCCATTTGTATGCTCGATAGCTCGAGATTCGAGCTATCGTATGTTTGATGTTGAGGTTCGTCTCATCGAGCCGTCTTGATGTAAGTTTCTGAAATCGGTGATTAGATCGAAGCAAATCGAAAATGCCTTGAGATTCGCTTGATCGATTAATTTTAGAGGATGTATCGCTCTATTTTTGGGTGATGATCTCGCCATCCAAAAATATATGTCAAATACTTGAAAATAGCAAATGAAAATTGAGAGTCCATCAACTGCGCATTTTGAGAGAACAAATCTTCATAACAGGACAATATTGTAACTTTGGAAGGCGATGTGTAAATGCACATATAAGTAGTGATGATATTTTGAGGTTATGTCTGACACTTATGGAAGTTTTCGCGTCGACCATGGCGCGCGAGCTCATGGGCGCACCGGGCTACGGGCGAAGCGCGGGCCTCCCCGCTCAGAGGTCACCGCTGGAGGTCCCGGCAATGGTCAACAGGTGGTCATGGTCGCGAGTGCGGGTCAGCGGGCGCGGTTATGGCTACGGGTCGCGCGGGCTGGTCAGCCATGAGCGGCGTCACGATGTGACGCCACACGCCACGGGCATCGTATGAAGGGCGCAATATCGCAACGTCATGCAATAACGTAAGGCGGGCATGCGGTCAGACGATCGCACGCAAGGCCATCGTACAGCGCTGCGTCGCGGGCCACACGTCATGAAACGAGATGGGGTCATACCACGACGCAATACGGATGCCCGCATGGCCACGCATGGCCACGAAGGCGTCTGATCTGGCTGGGGCCAGGCGAAGAAGGCTGACGCTGGCACATGTAGAGGCAGTACCCATGGCTGTAGGCCATACCATGGGCCGAGACTGGGCAAGGCGGTTTTGAATGCTTTTTTTTTTTAGGGTTTTACCTTTTAACCCTGGGGGGTCTATAAATACCCCCCTAGGGTAAGAAGAAAGGGAAACTTCATCTCCTCTTATCTTCTCCTCTTAGAGCCTCCCCACGGGAGTTTGGGCACTCTTCTTGGATCAACCTCTACCTCCTCATCTCTACTGCCGAGTGCATGCCTCCCCGGTGGGAGTTTTGGGCACTCTTCTTGGATCAACCTCCACCTCCTCATCCCTACCAAGCCAGAGTGCATAGCCCTCCCCCTGGTGGGAGTTTTGGGCACTCTTCTTGGACCAACCTCCACCTCCTCATCCCTACCAAGCCAGAGTGCATAGCCCTCCCCCTGGTGGGAGTTTGGGCACTCTCCTTGGAATATTTTTCCCCTCGATCGTAGGAGTTGCCGGTGTTTGAAGATGGGTGATAATCTTTTGAAAGGGACACGTCCGACCCTTGTAACGGAGGCAGTGACGAGGGAAGCTTCTAAAAATGGGAGGAAAGGTTCGCCGACACGGAGACACATTGACGCCGGAAAAAATATTATTTTCAATGATTTGGTTCTTACCAAGAACCGATAGGGCCCAATCTCCCCGGGTATTTCACCACTTATGAGATGAGTTTGCGGATTGCGGTTTCCCCCATCCCCCGAGATGATCGCCATTTTGTCAGCATGCGAGGTTTGCATTTCCCAGTTTTCGAGCAGGGCAATGACGATCGTGATGGGACTTATAGTCTTCTTCAGAGGGCGCGGTGTGACCTTGACTATTGATTACCTCGCACGGATGTGCAAGTTTACTTGCGATGCACATGGTCGTACACCGCAGAGTCGGACCTTCTGGACGAAGGATCCTCCCAAGGCAAGATTCTTTTGTGAAGAATGACGGGTCTTCTCGAAAATGGAGAAAGGAGATTTACCCATTCCCCTGCAAGTTGGTGACGAAGATATCCTGCGGACGCTGAAATTCCAGAATATTGAAGATCTTCGATTTGAGATTCGATATATTAACAGATTTGGGAATCTTTGTTCGAGACGGGCTTTATTCATCCCGGTCTTAGCATTTGCGCGAGAAAGCCCAACAAAGAGGTTTCCTGATCTCCCTCCGGCTTCTTCCCGAAGGACCCGTCTCCACTGAGAAGAGGAAAAGGCGAAGAGGTGATGGTGATATCGACACCAAAAGAGTCGCCCTTCGAGTAGTCGTCCCAAGGATCTTTATTCCAGGACGTGTTGAATCATTCCCAGAAGTCGCGTGAGATGTCAAGAAGCGGTAACAATCCTTGCGTTTATCGCCTTTTATTTCCCATTTCCGTGCTTAACGTAATTTTTCTTATTTCAGATACTGAAGAAGCAAGAACTTGACTTCAAAATGAACATTGTGTTGAATGACTGGAATTCAGAGTTCGTGAAGGTCAAGTTTCTCCAAGGTGAATATAAGAATCGGTATGTGGAGAAAGTAAAAGAGATGTCCGTGTTGGAGAATCAACTTGATGAGTGCAGGACCGAGTTGGCGACTGCTTCTCTTTCTTTTGTGTCGAAGTTGAGCGGACTTCGGGATGAATTAGTGGAGGCTAAACGGTTATACCGCAAAGGATCCAAGATCTCTTTTGAGAAGGTTTCGTGTCTTGAGGCAAAGAATCGAGTTACGCGATCGTGAGAAAGAGGCGCCTTATCTCGGGTAGAAGGAGTCGGATCACGCCGTGGAGGACTTCAAGAACTCGACCTTCAAGAGCATCATAGGATCACGTGTGAGGCCGAGACCACGTGTATGATGTAGAGGTGAAGGCTTTGAGCGGCGGTGTTGATGAAGGCTTCATCCGAGGTTTCTTGGGGACCCGCTTGGTATCGCAAGCAGGAGGCGGTTGAGGTCCTTTCTCCTAGCCTAGCTTCCCCCGACCCTTCTAGCGATGATGAGGATGACTCAGATAGTTCTTCATCATCTACCAGAACGTGGTAGTTGTAGTTTCTTTATGTTGCAATGATGTATTTATTTCGGTTGATTGTACTTGTATGTTCATGAAATGTTACCGATCCACAAAAATTGTTTGTGAATATTTCCGGAGTTGTGTGTCAAAGTGTACTCGATGATAAAGATTTGCGTAGATCTATTCTAAGATCATTACCAGAGCATTACTTGATGATAAACTTGCACGGAATATATTTATAGAGGTTCTCTCGAACCTCTTGATCTATCTTGTGTATCGGGCGTTACTCGATGATGTTAACGTTATGGAGTAAGTTGTAGTGTATAGAGGATTGCCAACTTATCCAAGGTTGTTTATCGAGCGTTACGACGACAAACTTGCTAATATTTATGAGGTTCTCTCGAACCTCTTGATCTATCCCGGGTTGGTATAGCGCTTACTGATGATGTTAACGTTATGGAGAAAGTTGTGCGTATGAGGATTGCCAACTTATCCGAGGTTGTTTATCGAGCGTACTAGACAAACTTTTAATATATTTATAGAGGTTCTCTCTAACCTCTTGATCTATCTGGGTTGTGTATCGAGCGTCGATGATGTTAACTTATGGAGAAAGTTGTAGGCCCATAGAGGATTGCCAACTTATCCGAGGTTGTTTATCGAGCGCTACTCGACGATGTTAACTCAGATAGGAAGATCGGTCGAATTCTGGGATCGATCGAATGAGATACAACAATAGTTGCGTATCTCTTGAGTCGGGTGTTTTAAAATGCAAGCGTAAGTAAGAAAAAGTCACAATTTAACATAGATACACCTTGATGCCCAGGTTGGACAATAAGTACGACAAATTGAGTATCGATAAATGTGTAATTCGATAACAACAATTGTAATACAAATATACATGATGATAATATTTTTCGCATTCACTAGAATGAAGAAGCTGATATATCACTGGTAGTACTTCCGGAGGTTTGTAGCATTCAGTGCGTGGGAGAGTCTTCCCATACTATCCTTAAGCTTGAACGCGCTTGATTTTCGACACCACCACATACGCCTTCCCGGTGAGAGTTTGTTGGGCCTTTTCGCCGAGTCGAGACTTCGAGGACAGGTCCCCAGATATTGGTCGTTTTACCTTTCTGGTTGAAACCTCGAGCAATCCTTGTCGATAAGCCATTCTGAGTCCGACATGTCAGGGTCTCTTGGGAGATCCAAATGGAATCGCTTATCGTTGTCTGGCATCAAAGTTATGGGTTCAGGCTCGGGACCGATGTCGACTGGAATAATACCTCGCCCAAACACGATTGTATGGCGTTTCTCCAGAGTTCTCGATGTAGTCAAAAGAACATTGGATAGTTCTTGCCCATTGCCCCGGCGCGTTCGTGTCTTTAGCCCTTTTAGTATTGTCTATTGGTGACTTGCCCGCCCATTTGCACGTGGATGGGATATTGTATGGATTAACTGGATATGCGACCTAAAAGAGATGAATGTCTTTCCGTGAACGTCCCATTATCGGTGATGATTTTCCGGAATGCGACAAATAATATTTTTCCAAACAAATTTCTTGGCATTTGTTTGATTTTAGTTTCTACCCACTTCAAGTAATCAACGCCAAGATTATGAATTTTCGTTGCCCGAGCAATGGGAAAGGGTCCCATTATGATCCCCATTGAGCAAAGGGCCAGCTCTGGATAGTGGTGAGTTCTAGATGGTGTATGAGTGAGATTGGAATGTAATACACTTCTTTACAAACTCCAATGCATCATTCTTCATTGTAGGCCAGTAAAAACCTTGCCTCATGATTTTGAGGGCGAGAGCTCTTCCTCCCAAATGTTCACCACAAATTCCTGAATGAACCTCTCGCATTGCATAGTTAGCCTCCGAAGGTGGTAGACACTTTAAGTAGGGCCCTAAGAAGGACCGCTTGCAGAGTTCGTCACCGATTATGGTGAAGTTCAATGCTCTACCAGACCGGATAGCATCGGTGGGGGTCTCTGGCAAGGCCGCTTTGAAAAGGACATGATCGGGTCAATCCATGAAGATTCTTTTGGTCCTCCAGAGATTGCCCAAGGGCCTTGAATACTGGGAAAGTGGATGTCCTCTATGTATTTTCTCTTGAAAAGATCTCCTGTCGTTGTTATGGCTAACTTGGAGAGGGCATCTGCTCGCGTGTTCTGCTCTCTTAGAATGTGAGTTACCTGATGGGTCTCGATTCTGGCAAGAAGTGACTTTGCCAAAAGACGGTACTGAGCAAGCTGCGGATGACGGGTATCGAAGTCTCCTTCAACCTGTGAAACCACAAGCTGTGAATCTGTGTAGATGACTAAGTTCTGGACCTCACGATGAGCCTTAGTCCCGCTAATGAGGGCCTCGACGACATTATTGGTGGCGGAACTTTAGTCAAGCTGCACTCTAAAGTTATTTTACTTGGGAGATAAGCAAAATTCCTCGCTCCAGGAAGTAAGCTCCATCAACATATAATGTCCATTGATTTGTCATGGAGTGATGAATGATCTGCTCGTGGTGATGGGATGGTACATTCTACAACGAAGTCGAGCACTTGTGACTTTATATCGTATGGAAGAAAATGGATGTCAAACTCTCCAAGCTCGACCGACCACTTCATCAACCTTCCATACATCGGGCTTTTAGTTCTTTCTAATGGAAGATGAGTGTAGACGTTGATGGTGTAACGAAAGTACTCGCAATTTTCGCGGCGTAATGCACCCGGCCTTATAGTGGATAGCGTCCCCAGATCGAAAGGATTTTTTTGACATAGTAAATGGGTCGTTGTAATGAATTCTCCTCAGACGACGAGCTTACGGCATGAGAAGAAACAAAGAAGATAGATGCTGACCTCTCCTTGGATAGGCTTTGATAATAGAGGGGAAGCTAAATAGACTTCGTTGCTCAAAAGCGACATTCGTCCCACTTGGAATCCATTTCCTCGCACCTTAAGATTTTGAAGAACGGTAGGTACTTATCTCCGAAGGGCCAAGAATCGTGATAAAGCGCAATCCTTCCGGTCAAGCGTTGGACTTCCTTGATCGTTCTTGGAGGTGACATGTCCTGAGTGCTTTTATCTTCTGGGTTGGCCTCTATCCCGCCGAGTGACCATGAAGCCTAGGAATTTCAGGAAACTCCAAAATGCACTTGCTTGGGTTGAGCCATTCTTGTAGCGTCGAAGAATATCAAAGCACTGCAGATCGAAATATCGTGATATTTCCAAGCTCTTTAAAGATATCATCAACATACACCTCCATATTCCTATAAGATCCTTGAAGATCTTATTCATAAGCGTTGATATGTTGCTCCGATTTTTTAGTCGAATGGTCATGACTGATAGCGTATAATCCCTCTGTTTGGAAGGATGTTGCTTCCTCATCTGTTTTGTTCATCCTGATTTGATTGTAGCCAGAATAGGCATCCAGGAAGCTCAACATCTGGTGTCCTGATGTCGCATCAACTAGTTGGTCGATACGAGGAAGGGGGAAGCTATCTTTTGGGCATGCACGATTAAGGTCAGTGTAGTCGATGCACATTCTCCAGGAACCATTGGCCTTCTTGACTAACACTACGTTAGCCAACCAGGTGGGGTAGTAGACTTCTCGAATGAACTTGACTTCCAAGTTTGGTGATGTTCTATGCGACCCGCAATCGCTCGTAAGTCAAGGTTCTTTTCTTCAGACACCGCCAGAAGTTGAGTCAACTTGAGGGAATGCGTAATGACTTCCTGTCAATGCCCGTAATATCGAGCGCGCCCGTGCAAAGATATCTTGATTTTACGCAGTAAAATCTACGACTCGACGCCGAGAGAACGATCCCACCTTCACCTTTCGCGATGGATCAACTTCTGAGATAGGAAGACAAATTACATCTTCAACTGGAGAAGCCCTTCCAGAGGTATCCTCATCTCGTAAGTCGAAGTTCTCGATGTTGAGGGTTACTGGCGTAAATGGCTGGGCTTGCTTGATATAGCACGCTTGTGCTATCTGTTGATTCCCACTTACCACGCCGATGCCAGCTGGTGTCGGGAATTTCATCTTGAGGTGAGTACGTGATGTGATCGCCAATATAGACCGGAGAGGTCTCCCAAATATTGCATTGTATGCGACTCGACTTGACTACAATAAATGTATCAAGTGGGTTACGGTCGGGAAATTCTCCAAGAGTTACGGAAGACCGATTGTCCCTTCCACTAATACGGCCGATTATCAAATCCATACAAAGGACCGCCGGGTTGAAGCTTCTCTCTTTCTATACCCATGCTAAGGAAAGTGGAATAAAAAAGAACATCAACCGAACTCCCATTGTCGATCAATATCCTTTTAACATTGAAGCATGGATCACCGACCCCTGCACTGATGACAAGGGGATCTTGATGTGGGATGCGAAGCCCCTCTAGATCTGAATCATCAAAGGTGATAGAATGGTCAACCCGAGACTTCTTTGGCTCTGGCTCTTGAAGGGCGGCAGTGAATATTTGGCTCGATAACACTGGCCCTCCTGCAATTGTTTCTATCTCTCCGCCATGCTCCTTCCGAGCTGGTTGCCCTCAAAGATTTGTCGGACGAGCGGGTTGATTTTGTATAAACGGCCTGATACCCTCGACGATTAGTCTTTCGATCTCTCCTTCGCTTGGTGGCACTCTTCGGTGGTATGCCCCTGCGTGAAAGTGGCGAATTTCTCTTGATTTCCAATTCCTGACTTTAAAGGTCGGCCACTTGACGCTATCCTCTTCATAGCCAGGGATGTTCGCATGACGCGTGTTGAGAGTCGTATATTTTCTCCGATTGAGTCATCCGAGGTCGCCGAGGAGGTCTTGGGGAGGTTTCTTCTTTTCTGAGATGTTTGAACATCACCTTTGGGAACCTTCTTCCGCTTGGTGGTTCAAACTGTTACCGATGAGCACTGATAGCTTCGTCAGCGGAGATTTGTGCCTCTATTCGGTGGACCAGTCGACATAGAATGGATGCTCTCCGCATTAATGATGAATAAGTATCTGCCGGAGTCCTCCAGAAGCACGCCTCAAAAGTTCTCGGATCTACTCGTATGGGCCGTGAGGAGAACTCGGAAGTATTCTTTGAGGACTCTCCATCGCTCGGATTCCGGAGAGATGTGATGAATCACGATGATTCTCTTGTTCGCCGTGAATTGTTCTACAAACAATCTGGCGAGCTCTCCAAATGATCGGACGGACCCCTTATGAATAGAACCAAGTAAGCGTCCTTCGAGAGTTGGGAATACGACACAAGAGAGTCATTTGTATGAATGTGCATGATCGTCGAAAGTGATCGATATGCTACGGACGGTGCCATCGTAAGGGTCCATCCGGGAAGCTTGAATCGGGTATTGTAAGATGCTCGGGGGACGAGCTTTGGAAGAGGCGGAGAATGGATCATTCGATTGTTCGCGGGAACTCCGCACTCCGCCGTAGTTCATCGCGTATAAGATGACGTGGAGTTTCACCAATACGGTGAGCCATTCGCGGGTGAGTAGAAGGGCGATCCGGCTTCGATCTGGATGTGGCGGGGTTCTCTACTTGTTGATCCGGCATTCCTGCAATCATTCTCGTGAAGAAAATCTGAGTATGCCGAGGGCCGCGGAACTGGCTCTTCCGTGTTGGAACGCTTTTGCCGGCCCTCTCGCAGAGTCGAAGAATTTCGCTCGGGAATCCTCCATCCTTTGAACACGATCTTCCAAAGAGGGGCCCTCACGACCTCACCGTTACCAATCATATTGGAGATATAGCAATGGGGAGCGTTCCCACAGACGGCGCCAAACCGTCTTGAGAATTTTATTCTTAGATAGATCTTCGCCGTAGCTCAAAATTATCCAACACACAAGGGATATGAACACAGGGGTTATACGTGGAAAACCCGCGGGGAAAACCACGGCCTTGCCTACCAGAACTTTCACATGTGTGATCCGCTTCGCTTAGTTGAGAAGAAGGTGTTTCTGGGCAAACAATATTCGAGCATCGGTCAACTCCAACCCAAGGGAGAAGTTTCCCAAATATCGGCGAACGATCTTCCCGAGCAACCTCTTGATCTTCAGGAGAAAGGAGCGGTGACTGGTCTTTTCTAGTCCCCTGGAGGCGATCTCCTGATCTTCAGGCACTACTGGTGGTGGCACTGGTGATGATAGATCGTCGGCGTCAAGGTCGACTGGTGGTTCTCAGAGCTCTCTGGTCTGCAAATCGGATTCGGTCCTTTCAAGGTAAGAATGAAGCTCTATTTATAGATTTTTGGGAGTGGCAGGCTTGTAAATTCGTGGAAAACTCCAACCACTCCCATCGGACGGCCAAAGCGATCCCTCGTATATATTTGATGATCTGGGTGCCTTAATGATGCCGAATTGGGTGATCTTGGATTCGTTGGATTCGTCTTGACGAGCCGACCGACTATAAATATGTCCGCTTTTGTGACCATTTGGCGGATCGGATCCATTTGTATGCTCGATAGCTTGATCAGTCGAGCCTGATCGACTATGTTGATGTTGTTATGTTCGTCTCATCGAGTCGCTGATCAGAAGTAGTTTAAATCGGTGATTAGATCGCAAATCTGAAAAATGCCTTGAGATTCGCTTGATCGAATTTTCGCGACGACTTTTCATATTAATCCGATATAGCCTTTGAGAGTCCTTGCGTCGTTGAAGTGCAGTTGGCTGCCAACTTCACACTTTAAAGCTATACTGCTCTTATATTTTGAAGCCAACAAGTTGTTATATCTCCACAATAATTCTCCCAACTGCTATATGTGATTTTAAGTTAAATTTAGTTTCATTCATTTATTTTTTGTTTTCTTTAAATTGCTTATCGCTAACCATTTATTATTATTTTTTTTTTGCAATTTTGGATGTTCATATCAATATAATTATTTATTTATAACTCGAATTATGTACTTCCTACATAACCCTATGAACTCCTACTAATCACTTGGCTGTTGTAACTTGTACAGGACAATGCAACATTTTGTTGCATTTTTACGTCCTGCAAGCATCCCAAATAATTTACTTGTATTTTTTTTTCTTTTCTTGATTTTTTTAGCTTCTTTTAGTTTCAGATTATGATACTCGATATGAAATAGTTTAAGAAAGTAATCAATAACTTAATGTGAACTATTAATTTAGTTAAAAGCAAGTTTGATCAAAGTAATAAAAAATGCTTTTAGGTTGGACACTCTCAACTCTAAATATACATGTCTCTAACACAAGCATGAACATTATCTTCACACAACATTGAATACAGAAAGATGCAAGTCATGGCACTCACTGTTGCTCCACTATCTTCACACAGCATCGAGCACATAAAGATACAAATGAAGGCATATCTCATAGCGCCAATTTCATCAATTTTAGCCTCACCACTACTATGGAGAGTGACCAATTCATTACACAACCATCGACAACCATCATGGCAAGAACTATGGTGACTCTTAAGACCCCCAAGCTAACCATTATCCACCATATCAAAATGATTGGGTATATAGTTCCCTTCTTGGAGAATGCACCTCCACCCCATAGCTGCCAACAAGCAAAAAAATGGAGAAAATTTTTAGAAGATAAATTAAGGTTTTTTTTTTTTTTTTTTTTTTTCTTGTGAGTCACTATAGCACCCAAGAGGGTGGAGGGTGAATGATATTAAAAATTTTAAAAAGTTAAATCTTAAATTTTAAGTTTTAGTAGAAAATTAATTTTTGATTTTATAATAATAAGATACAATTCTTAATACAACAAAAATAAAAGTACAGTTAAGTAAAGACAGACAATAGACATACAATTTTTACGTGGTTCGGCCAAACCCCAAACTTAGCCTATATCCATGCCTAGCCACCCCTGACTAGGAATCCATTAAATGCAAAAATAGCTTATAAATAGTACTCTCCTATAACGGGGCGAGTACAACCCCTACAACAATATGTACTCTCTTACAAAGAGGCGAGTATAACCCCAATATAAATTTTATAGCACAAAAAGAAAAATATAAAATAATAAATTTTGATAAAATAAATCTCACACAAATATATCAAGCTATCAATTCAAAAAGTGATCTCACAACTTAGAAATGATCACTTTACAACTTAAAAATGTTGTTAAAATAAAATGTTCACTTAATATTGATAAGAAATAATAAAATAAATATCTGAAAGTAATTTTACTAAGATGTTTATATTATTATAATTTGTAGACTAATATAAAAATAATTTTAAAATAAATTCATAATATTCTTTTGCACAATAAAATAAATTTCAGCATAAAATAATTTATTATATTTTAATCAAAAAGATACTTTCAATTAATGCAAATGATCACAAAATACTTAAATAAAATTAGTATATGATAGATCTAAGTAGGCTAGTAAGCTTTTAATTAAAAAGAGAGATCTAGCAAATATGAAAATAATTTCTACACAATAAATTAATATAAAATACTTAAAATATACTTTTAAAATAGGTCTAAGAATAAATAATCTTTCAAACAAGACTAATGAAGAAATATTTTAAGAAATCAAAAGAAATTTGTTGGAAGATAAAAATTTCAACAAGTTGAAATAAATCTTACAAACTATCACAATAGTTTTTCTCAAAAAAAAAAAATGATTGAAGAAACTTTGATGTGAAAAACTTAGACTTTGATGTCTAAAGACTAATCCACCAAAAAGTATAAATTGAAAAGAATAAATAGATGGTGAAAATAGTATGAACAACTTAGAAAGGGATTAAGATCAAAAAAATAAACTCAAGTAATTTAAGAAAGCTTGCTTAGTTGAAGATGTTGAAGCTTCCAAACCAAGGATTTGATCTTGCAATATTTGGAGAACACTTTGTTGACCTCCATATATGTGTCATAAGTCGAGTCAAGCTCACAAATCGAATTCGATGGATTTCGGAGGTGACAGTGTGTAAATCGGGGCTTAAAATGCACTGGACGTCACCAAAAATTATCGAAACGACCTCCGATTGACGAACGGACTTTGTCGCCGCGTTTAGAATGTTGAAATTGACCAAAATATAAATATTATAAAAATAAAACGAGCAATCGATTAAACGCTCGAGCTATTAATGTGTTGATGCGCATATCGAAGTCGGAAAGATGTGACGATGACCAAATGACCCCCGTTCATGAAATTAATCACATTGTTAGCTCTGAAATACTGAAACCTATTAAATAAGACTATTCGTGCTCAATTCGGATGAATTTACGTGAACGTCGAATGTTCAGAAGCGATAATGTGCATTTTTGAACTGAAAGTGACACAATTCGATGCCGAAGTCGCTCAAATGACCTCCGTTCATAAAACGGACTATGCCATTGCGTTCGAAACATCGAAATTACCTAAAATAAATATCTAATTTGACTAAGAATATTGCTTTTAAAATTTTGTCAAATTAGCACACATTTTGAGATAAATCCATCCAATTATCTCTTAATTGTGCCCAATCAATGCCTCGAAACTTGAAGCCTCCCATTCCCATGCTTCCACCTCTCATTTGACCAATAAGGAGTGCCACGTCACCTGCCCCATATTACCCCATTTAATTAAGCCTTTATCTTATCCCTATGAAAGGTAAATAAAAAGGAGGCGGGATCTCTTTCACTATTGGCGGAACAACTTGGTCTCCCTCATTCATCCGTCCCTTGCAACTCCCTAGCCCGCTTGACATTCTCTCCCGATCAAGAGCCAACCGAGCAGCAGCCGAGCTCTCGTCTCTGCTACAATGTCGAAGCCGAACACCATCCCAAATCGAACTTGCGGCCTGCTGTTCGTCCGTCGCGTTCTTTGGGATCTTCCCAAGCGAATGTCGGCATTGAATTCAACTCAGCGTGGAAGTTGAAGTATTCGTCATGAATTTCATTCCTCAAGCGAAATGACTTCGACTCCGAGCTCCCAACGAGGAAATATAGTTTACTTGGTATATGTGATTGATCGATCTGACCATAGAAAAAGATAAACGGGTTAGGTTTGGCTATGTCGTCAATGGTGGGAGCTGGTGCTAAACACGCCAGTAGCGCTGAAGGTGATTGAATGATGCCACCGCTCGCGGTGCTCCTCAAGCAGGAGCTGACGAGCGAGTAGATCGAGAAGCCTGACATCCTTCATGGTCTAGTCAGTCAAATCATACTCTCTTCATCGAGAGGTCGGTGGAGAATTTTCGAAGCCCACAGATTTCTGGTGACTCCACTGGGGAGAATGCCCGTCTACAGATGGAAGAGTTTGATGCGCTTGATGAAATTAGGTTCCAAGCTCAGTAAAATCTAGAAGTTTACCGAACGAGGATATCCAAAGCTTTCGATCATACGATGAATCCGTTAAACTTTTCAAGAAGGAGAATTGATCCTGATCCTGATACGACCAATTATTCCTCATCGTCATTATATGTGTAAGTTTTGCTTGAAAATTCTCTTGTAATATAAGAATGCATTTCCGAAATGAAGCAAAAATCCCATTATCAGACAAGGGGCATTTTTTTAAATTTTATAGCAAAATATTAGGCTCTCATTATGAAACAAGGGGCCTTTCTATTGTATTTGGGTTGACATCGCGCCTAAAGCCGAGATCCCCATATACATATTCAAATTATGTATTCAAAGTTCACAAGTCTCAAAGTCTTACCGACCAAAAAAAGAAATTTTCAAGTCTGCAAACTACAATAAATCAAGTTAGAAACACATCTTCCATTCATAAATCAAATCTAGGGCTCAAGTGGGTGCATAAGGTCAGACTCAATAAATCCAAATATAGCCGAGTCGCTGACAGGTACGCTTACTCAACATGCCACAAAGACCGCAATAAGTGATCCCCCACCTCATTAGCCCGATGATAAAATCCTCCATAAATTGCTCAAGTCCAATACTCAAGTAGGTGCATAAGGTTGGACTCAACAAGCCCAAATATGACCGAGTCGCTGACAGATTTGCTTACTCAATACACTACAAAGGTTGTAGTAAGGGATCCCCCTACTTTGTTAGTTCAAAGATAAGAGCATCCAAATCTCCAAATCCCTCCAACTTGGTGAGTTCAAGTGGTCCAGACTGAGAGATCATCCTTAATGGTCGTAAGGTCATCGTTTCAAAATCTAACAAAAAGATCCTCACTCGAGAAAGCACTAAGCCGAGTTTGGTATCAATATCAAATGAGAAATGTCAACTCCTTCAACAAGTCTATTAAAGCAGAAAGCAAAGACCGAACGAAACTCTTCCTCAGCAAATCTAGCCTAGCAAAAAGCAAAGGACCGAGGAAGTCATCTCAATGTTCATACAAAGCGAAAGGCTGAACTAAGGAATTGATGTCATCAATATGTCTGTTATGCGCAAAGCATATGACTGATGATTCTTCACCACTGACCTAACACAAGCTCTGAGGGTTAGGTCACCGGAAGACATCCTTCTATAAGCCCATGAAAGCAGAAAGTAGGGGCAGAAGGTAATGTTGTATCACTTGACAAGTCTCCAAGATAATTTAGGACTTTCCTCCATCAAATCCGTCAAGGCACGAAGCCAAGATAGGAGGAAAATACAAATTTCAAATATCAAGATTGAATCTTCAACAAGTTTGTCAAAGCACAAAGCATAGGATTGAAGATGTTCTCATCTCAACAAAAAAAACCATCAACTCCATTAAGTTCACTAAGGCACAAAGCCAGGGCAGGAGGAAAATACAAATTTCAAACTCTCTGGAGGAAGCCTTCAACAAGTCCGAGAACATAAAGCATAGGACCAAAGACATTCTAAATTCTCTCAATAGTTACTGTAAAAGCCCCCCGTGTTAGACAAGGGCATTTTTATATATTTATCTAAGTCGACATCGTGCTTTAAGCCAAGATCCTTAGATACATATTATAATTAAAAAATAATAATTAAAAATATCATGTCTATTTTGCAGTAAAGGAAATCAAACCATGGAATATATTTCTAAACTAATTTGCAATCCTCCTATTAGATAGGAGCTTTTTTTTTAATGATCAAGGTTGTTCAACCCTCTACTACAAAACATGAGGTCTTCTTGTATATATTTAGGTTTATATTGAGTTTTATGCCAAGATCCCTGAATATATCTATAATTATTATGGTCAAAGTTACAGGTTGTTGCAAGAATAAAAAGAATTAACTGCAAACATGAAAAGATAGCCCTAAATGTCAAAAATTTGTCTCCTAAATTTATCAAATTCTGAAGATCAAGTTAGAAGAACTCTCAATTTCAGAAGCTTCAATCAGCTAAGTTAGAAAAACATCAACCCCTACATATTCAAGTCTAAGACTCGGATGGGTTCTAAAGGTCGAACTCAACAAGTCTATAAATGGCCAAGTTGCTGACACTCTCCTCACTCAACAAGCTGCAAGAAAAGACCGCAATGAAAGAGCCATCGTTTGTCAGTCTGATGACAAGACCGCCAAGCCATCATAGCTTAAGTCAAGGACTCAAGTAGGTTCTAAAGGTCAGACTCAACAAGCCCACAAATGGCCGAGTTGCTGACACTCTCCTCACTCAACAAGCCACAAGAAAAGACCGCAGTGAAAGAGCCCCTGCTCGTCAGTCCAATGATGATTGCCGTTCAATCTCAAACTAGATCCAGCTTAGTGAGTACAAGCAACCAAAATTCAAGATATATTTCCACTCGATCTATAGACCAAGATAATCTGAGTAAACTCTCAATTCAGAGCAGCCTCAAATCAATCCCTATATTGCTTGCAAGGTGATATTTCAACCTCTTTTCAAGCAGTTTGATGAAGCGCAAAGCACAGATCAAAGCCAATTCCCTCATCAAGTTCGCAAATGTAGAAAGCATAGGACCAAGGAAGTGATTCTATAGTTCACACAAAGGCAATGGTCGAACTAAAGGAATTTTGTGGTTATTCAGTCTGTTAAAGCACACATTACTAGACTGATAACTTAATATTATTGACCTAATATGAGCCGAAAGGCTGGGTCAACTGTATGCACCCTTCAACGAGTCCGTCAAAGCAACAAGCACAAGACTTAGGGCGTACATACACTTCCTGACAAGTCAATATAGACAAATTAGGTCAATCCGTCATCAAAGTCCATCAAGCTTAAAGCTAGGATAAAAAGAATTTCAAATCTCAAAGCAAGCAAATTGATTCCTCCATCCAACCTGATCAAGCAAAAAGCTAGGGTTGAGGAAATCCAAATCTGTGAAGATAATAAAAGAAAGAGACTTTCAGTGAACCCATCGAAGCAAAGAGTAGATGGTGGAAAAAGCTCTTCAGTGAATCCAGGGAAGTTGAAAACTGAAGTGATCCAAGGCCCATGGCTATCCCAAAGGGTTAACCAATTTTCAACTAACGTGACTCGCTTCATGCGTGAATCATATTTGTTGGGGGGCATTTGTTGACATCCATATATGTGTCATAAGTTGAGTCAAGCTCACAAATCAAATTTGACGAACTTCGGAGGTGATAGTGTGCAAATCGGGGCTCAAAATGCACTGGACGTCACCGAAAATGGTCGAAAGGACCTCCAATTTACAAACGGACTTCGCCGACGTGTTCAAAACATCGAAATTGATCAAAATATAAATATTACAAAATCTAACGAGTAATCGATTAAGCGCTTGAGCTATCAATGTGCTGACACACATATCAGAGTCGGGAAGATGCGACGATGACCAAACGATCCCCGTTCATAAAATTGATTACATTGTTAGCTCTAAAATGCCCAAAACTATTAAATAAGACTATTCACGCTCAATTCGGATGAATTTACGTGAACGTTGAATGGTCAGAAGCGATCATGCTCATTTTAAGCGAAAACCCACCCGACGCCAAGTAACTCAAACGACCTGCTCATGAAACGGACGCAATATCAGATTCAAAATTACAATAAATATCTAATTTGACTAATAATATTGCTTTTAAAATTTTTTCAAATTGGCATGCATTTCGAGATAAATCCATCCAATTATCTCTTAATTGCGCCCAATCAATGTCTTGAAACTTGAAGCCATCTATTCTCATGCTTCCACCTCTCATTTGACCAATAAGGAGCTGCCATATCACCTGCCCTATATCACCCCATTTAATTAAGCCTTCATCTTATCCAGGAAAAAAAAAAAAGAGGCGGCGGGATCTCTTTCACTGTTGGCGGAGCAGCTTGGTCTCCCCTGTTCATCCATCTCTTGCAACTCCCTGGCCCGCTCGACATTCTCTCCCGATCAAGAGCCAACCAAGTAGCAGCCGAGGTCTCGTCTCTACTACAGTGTCGAAGCTAAACACCATCCCGGATCAAACTTGCGGCCAACCGTTCGTCCGTCGCGTTCTTTGGGATCTCCCCAAGTGAATGCCGTCATTGAATTCAACTCAACGTGGAAGTTGAAGTATTCCTCATGAATTGCATTCCTCAAGTGAAATGACTTCGACTCCGAGCTCCCAACGAGGCAATATAGTTTACTTGGTATATGCGATTGATCGATCTGGCCATAGAAGAAGATAAACGGGTTCAGTTTGGCTATATCGTCAATGGTGGGAGCCGATGCTGTACACGCCGGCAGTGCTGAAGGGGATTGGATGATGCCACCACTCGCGGTGCTTATCAAGTGGGAGCTGACGAGCGAGCAGATCGAGAAGCCCGACATCCTTCATGGTCTAGCCAGCCGAAGAAAGAAAGGCGAGGACTTGACTTTTCTGAAGACCGAGTGCCAACCCTTGCCTAGAAATGGAGCCACCACCTTCTCCGTCTTCGCGCTATTTGATGGCCACAATGGTTCAACACCTGCATTGTATGCTAAGGAGAACCTCTTAAATAATATTTTGTGCGCCATTCCTTCAGATCTTACTAGAGACGAGTGGTTTGTAGCTTTTCCATGAGCTTTAGTTGCAAGCTTTGTTAAAACGGATAAAGATTTTCAAGATAAAGCCGAACCTTCAGGAACCACAGTTACATATGTGATTATAGATGGCTGGACAATAACAGTAGCATCAGTTGGTGATTCACGCTGTATTCTTGAATCTGATGATGGTTCACTTTACGTTTTTTCAGCAGATCACAGGCTGGATCAAAATATAGAGGAGATTGAACATATTACTGCAAGTGGGGGGATGTTGGAAGATTATATCTTGCTTGTAGAGCAGAGGTGTTTGAAGACGTTATGCTCGAGTAAAAAAAGGTTGAATAGCTCATGCATCATCGAGCGATCGGGAGGTCAAATTTTAGATTTATGGGAGACATAAATAAGAACAAATAAAAGTGTTAACGAGCTTAAATTGAGCTATTTGAGAATGATAAATTAAAGAATAAACTTACATATATGCTCTTTTTATGCAGGTGTTTGAAGACCTTGTTATGCTCAGTAGAGCTGGCGGGTTAGAAGACCACGGCTGCAGTGTCGCAAGACACTGACCATTATGCTAAGTAGAGCTGACGTGAAGGTCGAATAGCTCCCGATGCAGCCTCCTATAAGGGGATGACACCGAGAGGCTGCCGAAATTTAGCCAGATTTTTGGACTTAAATTGAATATCAAATCAAAATTAAAGTTGAATATAAAACTTCTAAAACAACAAAATAAAAAAATAAATCAAGTTTCAACATGCAAATTCAAATGATATTTGTAATTCGACTCAATAGCTTATTATGGATACAAATGAAGCTTATCGCGAATATAAGAGCTTAGCCTTGGACAAAAAGAAATGTAAAACAAGTTTACAAGAGATTCTACACCTCTCAAATGACAAATTCAATGAATAATTGGGTTATATTGTATCCAAATAATTAGAAGAACTATATTCAAATGTGAGCAAGACTCAGAACTTATAGAAAACATATAAATGATACTATGCTTGAAATTCATCTTCCACATGAAAATCAGGCTCAAGTTAGATTCGAAAGGTGATTTACAAGTGGGTTCGATGGGTCACTTGCAAGCAAAAAACATGACTTGATAGCTTTGCATATAATGCAAATAAAGTTATTAAATGAATTATCGAATTTTATTATAGCTCTCTTTGGAATTATTAAGAAGAGCTGAAGGAATAAAAAAAATGGGAAAAATAGAAGCTTATATTACATTCACCTACATGCATTACATATGATCTTTCGGTAAACATTCAAGCGATACTTGCATTTTATCTTGAAAGAACTAAAAAAGTTAGAAACACATGAGCAAGCATAAAGAAGATGCAACAGTTTGTCCATGAATGAGAATCAATACTAGACATGATGAACTTGTAGAAAATCGGAAGCTCGGCAATAAGAACAAATCAAGCTTCATAAAAACTCATAAATTCAATGAATTTTGAACTAAATGTGAAAAGATGATTATTACTTCAAATGATTGAACAAAAGTTAAAATATGTTACACCACTGGATTCGTAACACATCGTACAAGCAAATAGAAGGCGTTAATTAAGACTTTAATTGAACTCTTGCACACATTATAAAGTATGATTAAAATTCAAATTTAATACCTCAAAAGTGTGCAAGCATTCTTAAATACACCCGCATGGTCCCCGACACTATGCTGAATGCTAAAATTCAAGTGTCTGAGGATGCTGCGCGGGTTGATTCTCGGTTAAGGCCTAGGACTGGGTCCGGGTTAATAAAACCTAAAAAAAAATCTAATGATACTATTATAATATCTTCAACCTAATAAAATATATGAGAAGCTAATTCTATCATATGATAACAGATTTGATCATCTATTATTAAATTAATAGACTCGACATGATCTGAAATAGCGAAACAATAAACCACTTCGATGATGGCCGTGTTAAATGAAAAATTTAACCGGAGGGGATATTTCAATCAAAATATGATTACAATCTCAAAATAAATTAATTTAGATTGAATCTCAATCCAAATGTAGAATTTAGATTATCATTGAACTATAAATGTCTAAATGAAATTCAATTTTTAAAGAACTTAAAGCTAAAAATCAATCCAGCTTCCACAATAGTTTGTCGGAGATGACAAATTAAGGAAACCCTAGCTCACAAAAAAGACAAAGTCAAATTAAGTATACAACTATGGTTGCTCTCAAATAATCTCATTCCAGCAAGGATGTGGCCTATGTCCTTGATGTGGCAGCAGGCTCCATGATGATACGACCAAAGTCCTCAACCGGTGGTTAGCCAAATGACCCATATATCACATCTGTAGATTCTGCCGCTTTGAGTTGTGATACCATAGGACATACTTGATTGGGCAAAAGCTCTTTTCAAGGCAGCTTGTCTCCTTGACAAACATTACCCAAGTCACAAGGATTTTGACGTAAATTATGTGTTGAATAAGGATCCTTCGAACAGGTTGGGTCGACTACCTCCTCTGACTAAGTAGACTAGTGACCACGACAACTCGATATGATGGAACCATGGGATCTAGATTGGGCGCGTCATCGTTCCCCCAACCATCCGCTTTAAGTTAAATATAATGAATTTCATAAATTCTAAATTCTGAAACTCCACATGTTGCTATTATACGCTACACACTAAGTGACCTAACGACTAGCCTTAATCGAAAGTTCTCTTTCAATATTGAGGGGGGTAATTTACTATAGGTGGTTGCGCCTATAGGAAACTTGGAACCAGATTTAAAGTCTTGATAAAATGAGGTCAAAATCTTTGGGTAGTGTCTTATTTACTATTCCATCCGTCTTTTGAAAATTTCACCGACACTTTAAATCACTCTTTTTATCGAAGAGGTCGGTGGCTAATTTTCAGAGCCCACACACTTAGAAGGAAAATCTAGGGATTTCCTCTTAGATTTGCTGGAGGGATTTGAATTTGAATGATGAATGCTTTCATGAAGAGAATGAGGGCTATTTATAGGAAAGATGGTCATTTTGAATTATTTCAAAAATATATTATTTTAATATCATTTTATCATATAATAATTTAATATTCAATGAAAATACAATTTATATTAAATAAATATTAAATTAAAACAGCCAAAATTCAGCTATTCACATGGGAAAGTCAAAAATAATCAAATATGGCTCTTAATATATTCAAAGCATGTAGCATACATTTATTATTAAAATCAACTAATGTTTGAAAGGTCATATTAAATTTAATTTTAATCAAACGTTGGTCATGTAACCTATCAAATTAAAGGAAAAAAAATACAAATAATCCATTGGAGATGAAATCAAATACAAATTTCTTGATTATAAAATGGTTTTGGCTAACATACAAAATTTCACATATTTTTGTTAATTTTGAAATATGACATTTAAATATTATGATATAATTTATATATAATCATACATATGTTAGTTATCATATAACCTTCAAATTAAATTAAAATATTTAGTTATATTAACTAAATAACATAATTACACTTAATAGTCATAATTTATTATCATTTATTATTTTGATAATTCAAATACTATATATGAAACATATAATTGAATGTTAATGTGGGCTCCGAAAATTTGCCACCAACCTCTTGATAATATTTGAATTGAAGAGAGTGTGATTTGAAAGTGTCGATATAATTTTCAGAAGATAGATGAAATAGTAGATAAGACACTGCCCAGAGATTTTGTCCTCATTTGGTGAGGACTTTAGATCTGGTTCCAGGTTTCCTATAGGCGCAAGCCCCTATAGTTAATTACCCCTCCCAATAAGTGAGAGAGAACTTTTGATTAAGGCTAGTCATTAGATCACTGAATGCGTAGCGTATAATAGTGAGATATAGAGTTTTAGAATTTAGATTAAGAAATTTATCATTTCAGCTTAAATCGGATGGTTGTGGGAATGATGACGTGCCCGATCTAGATCCCATGGTTTAATCATCTCGGGCAGTCGTGGTCCCTAGTCTACTTAGTTAGAGGAGGTAGTTGATCCAACCTAACAGAAGGATCCTTATCAGCAACACATGGGTTACATCGTCCAAGAAACCTTTGTAGACTTGGGGTGGTGTTTTTCTAAGGAGACATGCTTAAGTCTACCTTAGCTGACAGAGGGCTATTTGCCCTATCAAGTATACCCTATGATTCACAACTCAATGGGCAGAGCCATTGAGAAGCATACGGGCTACGGTCGTGATCGTAATATAATGGGGCTTGACTGGCCAAACCACTCGATCAGAGGACTCTGGTTATAATTGCTTCATCTATGGAGTCTACTGGCCAAGCCACGTGTGAGGAGAGGCACACCTTATTGATTGAGAGAGTGAACATAGCAGAACACTTGATTTGACATTGGCTCCTTTGTGAGCAAGAGTTTTCTTAATCTGTCACTCCCAATAAATAATTACGGAAGGTGGAAAGATTGAGTTTTACTTTAAGCTTTTATTGAAAGAGTTTTATTTAAATAGTTTTTTATATTGACAATCAATTTCAGTTAATTTTATTAAAAAAATTGATTAATTTGAATATGTTTAAGAGAATTAGATTATGTCAACTCTGTTTAGCTGCTAACAGAGGATTAGATATACTATCACGTGATAAAATTAATTTTTCAGATACTTCACTAATTTGAAACTCTTATTATATGTTTTTAGATTTTGTTAACCTGAACCCAGTCATAAAAATAAATCGGGAAGCAACCCGCGCTGCATCCATAGACACTTGAATTTAAACATTCAGCATATTGTCAAGGCCCATGTGGGTGTATTGTAATTTTAGGTAATTTTGTGTTTAAATTATGAGACTGATTTTGTATTTTCATTTATTTTATTTCAATTTAGCTTGCACAGCCTTTTCAGACATTAAAATTTGCACTTGAAATGTCTATGTCCGAGCACATGCAAGAATTTATAGTTTTAGATAATTTCACTTAATTAGTGGTTTTGTTGATTTTAAAATTCATAATTAGAAGGAAATCCATCAAGTTTTGATTTAAGGAAGCCCTATGATTTTTGTGGAATTAGATTTAGTATCGCCTTATGTCTGCTTGTACCAAGAGTTGCAGATCCGGTGGCGAAGAAGATATTTTGATTTAGATTGTAGTTTAAAATATTACTTGCACTTAGTTTACTTGTTGAGTTTTTTTAATTTTCTCAACTTGATTATTTCAATTTACATCACTTTTGATAAGTTAAGCCGATTTCAATGTTTATTGCTTTAGCCCTACTCATGCTTATTAGCTAGCATAGTAATCACCTCCATATTCATATAAGACTTATTAAACCCAGTTTGGATTCATCCTTAGACTTTAAGTTTATTGCAAGTTTGTTATGAATCTAGTATTAGTCCTCCCAAATTCCAATTAAAGCTTGTTTAATTTTGAGGAATCTACAAAAAAAGAGAACTCATTCATTACTTCAATTTATGCCATAGAGAATCGCTATTAGAGTTTGTGAGTTTAATATTAGCCTCCCCAAATTTTACTTGCATTTTAAATGAGCGTTCCATTTTTTTTTCAAAATTTTCTTTAAAAGCTTCCCCCATATTTTTCTTTGATTTAACATTTATATTCATATTTATCATATATTCTTTTATTTGACTTAAATTTAGGTAATTCTCATTTGAATTTATTTATGTCTTGAATTTTAGTCTAAATTTTGGCAGCCTCCTAGCGTCATCCCCATGTAGGGGGCTGCATCGGAGGTGTTTTGGCTTACTCGATTTTCCCTCTTGAGCATAGCGAGCGATGTCTTGCAACACCACAACCGATTTTTTAACTCATTGCGCCCACTTGAGCACGATGAGGCCTTCAAACCTGAAAGAAGATAAATGCAATATATATTCATTCCCCCTTTTTGTTTGACGCTTTTAGTTTAAAATTAGCTGCAGGTTTTCTTACTTAGTGCTCTTAAGTCAGTTCATTTCACTCTCCCATTTTTCCTAAGTCAAAAGATTTGATGCAATTTTGGCAGCCTCTCGGTGTCATCCCCGTGTAGGGGGTTGCATCAGGGATGTTTTGGCTTACTCGGTACGCTCTCTTGAGCGTAGTGTTTGATATCTTGTGACGCCACAATCAATTTTTCATCTAGTCGCACCCTCTTGAGCACGACGAGGCCTTCATACCTGAAAGAAGACATGTAATGCGATATATATTCATCCCCCCTTCCCCCTTTTTTTCTAAGTCTAGAAATTAGACAAAATTTCAGCAATATTTTATCTAGGGAGAGCGACATCTAACGAGTGTTGGCTTACTCAGTACGCCCTCTAGAGCATAGCGAGTGGTACTTGTGACACCACAACCAATTTTTTATCTCATCCTGCCTTCTTGAGCACGATGAGGCCTTCAAACCTATGTAGGGCTCAAAGTGTGGGAATCAAGGAAGAAAGGAGGTGCGAGGCTATTTTTTTTTATTTTTTTTGAAGAAGTTGGCAGAAAGAAAAGATGCGGGGATTGGCGGGTGACAGGGGAGGAACCTTTTTTTTTTTTCTCTTTCTTCTTTTTTTAGAACAAGCCAAACTGAAAATAGGGGGGAATGGTTGAGCATGGGGAGGGTAATTGAGGGATTTTAAATAAATTTTAAATTGATTAAACGATTTTAATTTGAATTTTACGTCGGTACACTCACTATATATATATCTAAAGTAATTCCGTTGTTATGAAAGAAATGACACAATCCGTTTCACGATCGGAGGCCGTTTGGTTCACGTCGACGTCAAATTGTGTCCATTTCAGCTCAAAATGCGCGTCGCCGATTTCGTCTGCTTGATTTTCGCACAGACTCATCCGAATTGAGTGAGAACAGTCTTACTGATAGATTTTAACATTTTGAAGCCAATGGCGTGATCAATTTCATGGCGTGATCAATTTCATGACCTTGATTTGCGCATTGTCATTTCAAATAATTTGACATTTGCACAGACTCATCTAAATTGAGCGCAGATAGTCTCATTTGTTAGATTTTAAAGTTTTGAAGCCAATGATTTGATCAATTTTGTGGCGGAGGTCGTTTGACTTGCATTGGTGCCTCCTGACTTTGATATACGTGCAAGCATGTTGATGACTCGAGCGCTCGATCAATTGATCATTAAATTGTGCAATATTTATAACCTGACCAACTTCAACATTCTAAATGCGATGGGAAAGTTTGTTCATCAATCAGAGGTCATTTCGACCATTTTCAGAGACGTCTAGTGCATCTCAACCTCGATTTACACACTGCAACTATTGATTATTCAACACTTGCACAGACTCATCCGAATTAAGCGTGAATAATCTCATTTGATATTTTTTGATGTTTTGAAGCTAACGGTGTGATCAATTTCATGAACAAAGGTCATTTACTTTTTGTCTCAGCTTTCTGACTCTGATATGTGCATCAACACATTGATAGCTCAAGTGCTTAATCAATTGCTCATTAGATTTTGCAATATTTATTG
This sequence comes from Cymbidium sinense, assembly GCA_021442155.1. Taxonomy (NCBI): domain Eukaryota; kingdom Viridiplantae; phylum Streptophyta; class Magnoliopsida; order Asparagales; family Orchidaceae; genus Cymbidium; species Cymbidium sinense. The sequence continues at coordinate 54,428,986 of CM038216.1, forward strand.
CAATATTTATATTTAATGTAATGGTGAAGTTAAATTCCGATGGAGGTCATTTTATCATTTTGGTGATATCGTGCATTTTGAGCTCAATTTGCACTATCCTCAAGTATCAATTTGTTGTGGCTTGACTTGATGGCACACATATGGAGGTCAACAAATACAACAAATGTGATTCATGAGCGAGTCATGTTTGTTGAAAATTGACCATTTGGGCGGCTATAAACTTGATCATTTTATTGATTGCAATAACTACGAGCTTTGATAGGATTTATCATTAGTATGTTGCCTTATTCAGGACATGCTAAATGATGGGGATTGATCAATTTGTTAGAATTGACTTGTCAGATAGATAAGAGTTCTTACTTTTATATCTCGCTTGGCTTTGAGATCTCTTTCTTTTATGATTGCAGATTTGAGTTTCCTCAACCCTAGTTTCATGCTTGGTTGGGTTTGATGGAGGAATTGGTTTGTTATTTTGTTGAATGATTCCTGGTTGTTTATTTGTTAGGTCAAAATTCCTATCTAGCTTTGAGCTTCGGACTTGATGAAGGACTTTGTTATTGACTTGTCAGGAAGTGTATGCACTCCATGAACCCTATACTTGCTGCTTTGATGGGTTCATTGAAGGGTACATACATATTACCCATCATTCTGGCTTATATAAGATCAATGTTGAGTTATCAATCTAGCAATGTGTGCTTTAATAGACTGAATAACCACAAAATTCCTTTAGTTCGGCCATTGGCTTTGTATGAACTATGAAATTGCTTCCTAGGTCTTGTGCTTTCTGCTTTGAAGAACTTGATGAGAAGATTGGCTTTGATCTGTGCTTTGATCTTGATCAGATCATTTGAGAATAAATTGAGATATCACCCTGCGGGTAATATATAGATTGATTTGAGGTAGCCCTGAATTGAGCGTTCCTTAGATTGCCTTGATCTATCAATCAAGTAGAGAGATCTCTTGGATCCTGGTTGCTTGTAATCACTAAGATGAATCTAGTTTGAGATTGAACATCTATCATCATTGACCGGCAGGGGTTCTTTCACTTGCCTTTTCTTCTGACTTGTTGAGTGAGGAGCGTCGACAACTTCGACCATATTGGGCTTGTTGAGTTCGACCTTTAGAACTACTTTGTGTGTCTTGACTTAGTGGTTGGTGGTTTTTTGTCATCAGACTAAGGAACGGGGGCCCTTTCACTGCGGCCTTTTCTTATGGCTTATTGAGTGAGGAGAGCATCAGTAACTTAGCCATTTGTAGGCTTGTTGAGTCCGACCTTTAGAACCCATCCGTGTCTTAGACTTCAGGATGTAGAGGTTGATGTTTCTCTAACTCAATTGATAGAAGCTTTCGAAATCAGGAGTTCTTCTGACTTGATCTCCATAATTTGACAAATCTAAGAGATAATTTTTTTTGACATTTAGGGCTGTCTTTTCATGCATAGAAATAGATTCTTTTTATTTTTGCAAAACTCTGCAACTTAATAGTAACAATTATTGATATATTCAAGGATTTTAGTGTAAAGCTCGATGTCAACCTGAATAAGAATATATTTGAGGATCTCGTTTTATAGCACGACATCAACTCAAATAACCTTAACATAAATTAAAAAAAATGCCCCTGTCTTGCAGGGGGAATCCTAAAGTACATTTAGGAGAATTTTCAAGATGAAAATACACAAATACATCAATATTTGAATTGATATACTCTAAAGCAAGTTTTGACATGTAACATTGCTTTCACTTATACATATAAATCTAAAATGCTCCCTGTGTAATTAGGGAATTTTCATGGAAAAGTTATTCATGAGGAGTATGTTTATTTAGGGATCTTGACATGAAGCATGGTGTCGACCTAAATAGATATACTAAAAAAATGTCCCCTCTTCTTGGGATTTCTATTATACCTCGAGAATGTGGTCATCAAGTATAATACTTTTTCTAGTATCGACCATTAATTGGCGGCATTGATATTTCACCCTTTAAGTTGATGAGTTGGTATGCCCCTCCTTGATACACCTTTTCAATGAAAAAAGGTCCTTCCCAATTAGGCTCAAATTTGCTACCAAATTTTTGATTGGGGATAATTGGTCTTCTCAGCACTAGGACCAATTCCCTTTTTAGAATGTTCGAGGCCGCACCATATGGTCAAAAGCCTTAGACATCTTTGCCCGATAAACTTCCAGATTTTGATGAGCTTATAATCTAACTTTATCAAGCATGTCAAGTTCCTCCATTCTCAGACGAGCATTTTGATCTTTAGTTAAGTTGTGTTAGATGACTACTCAAAGTGAAGGTAACTCAACTTCGAGCGGAAGAACTGCTTCAGTTCCAAATACCAATGAATAAGGAGTTGCTTTAGTCGACGTTTTGTAGGTTGTTCGATACGCTCACAACGCCTCTACTAGCTTAGTATGTCATTCTCTTTTATTTTTAGTGAGAATCTTCTTGAGCAGCTTGACTAATTTCTTATTGAAGGCCTCCGCCAAACCATTTTCTCTTGGATTGCATATTGAAGAGTATCGCCAATCAATTTTATGTCGATTGACGAATTCATAAATCTTTGCACTTTTGAAAGGTGTGCCGTTATCAAAAATTATTCAGCGTGGTACTCCAAATCTATAGACCATATTATACGTAAAGAAGTTAATCACTCAATTAGCAGTAACTTCTTTGGAGCTTTAGCCCACTTAGAAATAATCGATTCACGGGGATGTCAAGTGACGGCGGAGGATCAATTGTCCAATTACATCATTCTATATTGTTGGGTGTAATGGATTTGGAGGTTGATGGATGAGATTCCCATGTACTTGACACTCATGACACTTCTTAGCATGATTAATATAGTCTCTCACCATAGATGGCCAATAATAGCCCATCCTTTTGATCTTTACTGCCATCTTGGGATCTAACTGATGTGCACCACAAAGTTCTTCATGAACTTCAACCATCACTTTGGCACTTTCATATGTATTTAGGCATCGTATCCACATTTGTTCAAAGGATCTATGGTATAGAGTGTTGTTGATGAAAGTATAGCTTATCATTCTCTTCTCGATTTGAACTGCCAGTGATTTATTATTTGGTAATTTGCATTCTTTAAAGTAGTCGATAAAGGGTTGCCTCCAATCACATGACTCTTCCACCGTAAAAGCTTCACACTACTTTTCTGAGGTAATGCCATTCTTATCTCTTCTTGGTACAACTTCTTGTTGATTTTGGGGAGTATAAAGAGCAACCTGAGTTGCATCCCGCTGAGTCAGATTTGATAACCCCTCTACTTGTGAGGATTGATATTTTACTGGCTCTAGGACTCGTCGAGTAAATATGATGATCATGACATAATCACCATTCATACTTTGCCAATTTTTGCAAGCGGTCTTATTCTCGGATCGAGAGACTCGAGTTAGTGTGATATTTGGTATCTGCTTCATTAGCTCGAGAACTCTCGAAAGCTAACTCAAGCTTGTTGATTCTGTAGATGCAAAGTACTTGATTTATAATAAGCTGAGAATCACCAAAAATGTGCAGGTTTTGAATGCTTATAAAAATAACTTCTTCAAGACCTGCCACTAATACTTCATATTCAGCTTCATTATTAGTTCTTGGCTCGGTCAATTCATATGATCGTCTCATTATCCATCCTTCTGGTGTTATGAAGATGATGCTAATTCCTGCTCTTGCTCTTGGGAAATTTGGATGTTGGACTTGTTTGATTGATGAGGCTCCATCAAAGTACATTTCTCAAATTTATGATTTTTCTTTTTCATGAATGAGCATAATTTGCTCATTAGAAAAATCATCATTAAGAGAAGAGTCCGCAGGGAGGGATGTGTAGCTAAAAATTCTGCTAAGACTTGTCCCTTCACTACTTTCTACGGAACGTATGTGATATCAAATTGCAGAAGTAATACTGCCCATCTTGCCAAGCAACCTATCAACGCTGGTCTCATCATCAAGTACTTTAATGGATCGATCCTTGAGATGAGGGTAATCTTGTAAGATAACATATAGTGATAGAGCTTTTAGACTGTAAAGATCAATGCTAAATAGTGCTTCTCTATCGAAGAGTATCCCATTTATACTCCAATCAGCCTTCGGCTGATATAATAGAGAGAATTCTCTTTGCTTTCTTCATTATGTTGTGTTACCAATGCCTTGAGAGACTCTTCTAACACAGTTGTGTATAGAATGAGGGGCTTCCTAGAAGTAGGCACTGCCAGGATTAGTGGATTTAACATGTAGCTTTTAATTCTATTGAAGGCTTTCTAGCACTCCTTATCCCACTTGAATGGAGCATCATTCTTCATCAACCTTGCAAATGGTTGATAGCGTCCTGATAGATTTGATATAAATCGACGGATGAATGCGAGCTGTCCTTGTAAAGAATGAAGCTGATGTAAACTCTTCGGTGGAAGCATCTCCACAATTGCCTTAATTTTAGCGGGATTGATTTCAATACCTCTGTGATGTACAATGTACCCAAGAAATTTTCCAGATGATACCCCGAATACATATTTTAGAGGATTCATCTTGAGATAATATTTCCTAATTCTCTCTAATACAATTCTCAAGTCCTCGAAGTGGTTTTCACGGTTTAGGCTCTTCACCACCAGATCATTAACATAACATTCCACCTACGCATCATGGCTATTTGGTATGTAGCTCTAGCATTTTTCAAGCCAAGGATATGACCGTGTAGCAATAGATGCCAATAGGTGTTTTGAACGAAGTATATTTTTCATCTTCAGGTGCCATTTTGATTTGGTTGTATCCTGATGATCCATCCATGAATGAAAATATGTCATAGTTGAAAGTGTTGTCTACTAGTAGTTCTGATATTGGAAGCAGAAATTCATCTTTTGGGCACACCTTATTTAAGTCCCGAAAGTCAAAGAGAAGATGAATTGGCCATTCTTATTTATAACTGAGATAATATTGGCTATCTAATCTGCATACTTCTTCTCTCGGATGAAGCCTGCTTTGATCAGCTTCTTAGTTTCTGCAATTACCTATTCTTCAATCTCCAATCTCATTTGCCTAGGAGCTTGTTTAATATGCGTCACATCTAGTTTAATAGTTAATTTATGAACTGTTACATCAGGGGATAATCCTGGCATTTCAGAATATGTCCCAAAATAATCCCTGAATTTACAAAGTAGCATTTTTAGCTCTTCAATTTTCTCATCAGGTAGAAGGGCACTGACGAAATTTGGATGGGGATCATCCTTAATTCCTATGTTGACCTCTTTAAGTTCATCCATAGTAGCTATTTTCCCACCATATTCAAGTTCTTCGGATGCAGGCTTAGCTTCTACTTCTTCTTCATTTTTAAGAAGAATTCAATGGGAATTATCTTCTTCATCACTAAGACTCTCGATATCAGCTTCTATTATATTATAACAGGCTCTATCTTGATGCAATTTACGGATGAACCCAAGACCTTTAGTGATAAACTTATCACTTCTTCATGACATCTGAGGACTTCTTTGACACCACATCTTGTTAAAGATTTGAGTCCCATGTTTAGTAGTTCCAATATGAATTCCAAGCTTATGCATCATTCTTCGTAATTTTTGCGGATAGTATATTAGTATTCTTGATGACACTTCCTCATTGAAATTTTCATGTTGAGCAGGGCGATTAAAATTGTGAGGCTGAGACTCTTCAGATTTGTAAAATAGAGTTCCTGTTCTGCTACTCTCAATCAATGGCAGAACATAGAATGAATCTCCAGTGGAGTGATTTATTTGAAGCACTATTGAGGGATGGGTATAATTTTGAGTGAGTCATCTGACTCTGCCAAGTGAGCTATCCTCTTTGATGCAGCCATCTGAACTCTATTTCCATAAGTAGATTCAAAATCATAGTCTGAATCAAAATCACTTATTTCATACTCTACCTTTCTTGAAAGCTTATAAGTTCCCTTATATTTGACAAGAATATCTTCTTCTTCTTCCGTGTTACTTCCTAAATGAGGAACTGATTTTCTTGATTTAGGTGTAGAATCAAGTGCTTTAGGGAGATTCAGCGTTGCCTTCTTTCTTCCTCTTTGGTTCTGCTATTTCACTCTGTGAAATTTCTTTTTAGTTCCTGAAGTGGATGCTACAGCTTGAAGAGGCTCTACTAGCTTAGGCTCTTTAAGGATGAAATATTTTGTATCTTCATGGATCTTTGCTTCATTGATGGAGAATAGTTGTAGGTTACCAGGAATTATGAATTCTTCTCCATCTTTTAGATACTTCATACATTGATGCATAGTTGATGGGACCATGCCATACATATAGCCCAAGAGAGCTCTAAATGATGTATCGACATCGACATGAAACTTACGTATATAAATCCTTGAACTTGAGCGAGAATAAAGAACCAGTTTTCTTTTCATTGAATCCATGAACCATCAACTTATCTCTCTCAAGTTATTGGATATCAAGTGATAATCCTCTTAATACCTTTAAACTCATAAGATTGATAAAAGAACCTGGATCAATCAATATTGACGAGATGCCATCACTCTGTAACATATAGAGAGGAGGTTGTGATCATTCTCAACATAAGATCTTCTTCAAAAAATATGATTACTGGGAGATCTTGAGTTTGTAATGCCTCAGTCATGCATTTTTTTGGCAAAGTAAGCTTCATAACTCTCCAGATCTTTGAGAGCATGTATCAAAGTTTCTTGGAGGTTTTTTGACATCAAGAGAACCTCATACACATTCAGTTGTGTAGGGATCTTTCTCAGATGTAATAGAATATTATAATCTATCTTCTCGCTTAATTTAGGCTTTATCCTAGGATTTTTGGGAATAATATTCTCGTTGACTTCAATTTATTTACCTTTATCTTTATTTGCATTTCTCTTCTTTGATGAAGGTGGTAAGACTTTATCACTTCTCAACTAAACTTGAATCACCTTATCTTGCTCAGATTCTTTTGAAGAGGTAGTTTCTTTAAGCTCTCTTCTTATTCTAGAATATTGGCCAAAAGGGCTAGACTCATTTTTCAACATCATACATTTCATATGTGATGATATTGATGTGTCTGACTCTTCTATGTTGGGAAGACATAGATCTTCATCTAAACTGTTATTGTCTTGTTAAGTCATTAAACAAAATTTAGATATTAGCTCCTCAAGCTCTTCTTATTTTCCTGATAAAAATTTTGACGAGTTGGTCGAGTCTGTCTGACTCCCCTTGTCATTTTGGAGTAACTAATGTTGAAGAATTTCTGACATCACACAGATGATTCAACATGTCTTTATTAGACATGATTCACCATTATCTTCTTCATTTGATTCAGCAATGCTAAGTTTAGGCATGAAGTCTACAAGCCTAAATGGCTGTCTTGCCGGCTGGTGATACTTCTTTAGATTGTTAATGATCTTTTGAGTTGTAGTTCTCTTCTTGATCTTATTTTTCTTAGCCAGCTTTTTTGATTTATGAAGCCTTTGTTTAGTAGACTATTTCTCATGCTGTGATGAAGTAGCCTTATTAAAATGCTGCTGAGAAGCCCAAATACTTAATTTAGGCATCTCTCTTAAGTCCAATATAGGTTCAAGTGGTGATTTCCACTTAACACAAGGGACATCTTTTAGGCGCTTGATCTTCGATCTTTTGGAGAAGTGTTTGCCATTCTTCGGTCCTTTCTCCTTTTTGTTTGTGGATGATACGAAAGAGGATGTAATCATCCTTGTAGACTCTCTTTTTGGTTGACTAGAACAATATCAGATAGTGTAAATTCACCTCGTCGATACTTCCTTTCTAGCCAATCTTTGAAGACATAATAATCTTCGATAGGATGATTGATCATCCGATGATAGAGATAGTAATTTGGATTGTTAGCATCGCCTTCTTGAGCCTTCTAATTTCAGTAATGACTTTGTTTACTTGCTAAAATAATTTAGCCTTACTGTCCTTTCTAAAGAAATATTCTTTGTTCATCTTTTCCTTAAGAGATGGTTGCATTCACTCATCATCTCTTGTTGCTTATTTTGGACGCTCCCCACCACTTGAAAAAGTTTGAGATTTGTCATTGCCTCCTAACACCAATTTTGGCTGTGGATTAGAATAAACAAGCTTCTTTCCCTTAGCATCAATGTACATTGGCTACTTTCCTTTATCCGTATTATATATCACCCATTTTTCTCCATTTGAGCAATAAGAAGTAGCATGAATTTCATTTTTTCTTGAATTTGAAGGTTTATTTCTCTTTGCTTTATATGCATAGACTTTAGACTTAAGGTGATTCAACTTTTTCAATGTTGCAATCGATGCCATGCATAGAAATGGTGCCATTTTATTATCCATATTGCCCATTAGCAATTGAATCACATGTTCTTTCTCCAATTGTTGGTCGCACTTCTACTTAGGTTGTACTAACGACTTATAAATTTTATCACCATCTCATCTTTCCTCCTTTTTAGAAAGACAAGGTCAACGATTGTGATTTTTCAGTTATATTTTTAAACCTCTTCACAAATATAGTTTCTAATTCAGAAAATGTTTTAACTAAATCATTTAAAAATTCTGCATACCATCTGAAAGCGACTGAGGTCAGGCTACTGATGAATTGACAAAAAAGCAGTGTATCGTTCCCTCGTGTGTTACCACAAGTAGCCTTAAATTGGGCTAGATGTTGCTTTGGATTACCAAGCCTACTGAAAGTATTAAATTTTGGTACTGAGTAATATTTTGGGTATGACACTTGACTATATTCAACTGGGTAAGGGAGACCCTTACTCACCAGCTTTTCAGCATACTCTGAGGCTATGACTGCCTTTATCTTTTCATTGATTATTGTTTCTAGCTGAGCAATTGTTACCGTTTCAGGTGTGCTAGCCAGATTTTGAATTGTTGGTTGGAGAGGTAATGGGTTAACTTCATTCCTCTCTTTATGTGTAATATGTACTGTAGGAGCTTGAGGTATCACAGTAGCTGGTGGTATAGAAGTTGTATTATTAGCTACCTATTGATTAACAGACAAAACAGGTGCTACACTTGATGTGATATTCTTTTGAAACATCTCTATCATGATGTTCATTTATACCATCATATTATTCATTTTGGTACTAAGCTGTGCAATCTCTTTGTCTTTGACCTCTATTTGACGGTGCATTTCCCTTTGCTCTCTAGCTAGCGCCATGAAGTCGATTAGTACAGGCTCTTCTTCTTCTATTTCTTGTTGCTGTTTTGCTCCTTGCTCATTTTCAGGGAAAGAACTTGACTATCCTTCTCCTTGCGCATTTGTAGAGATAGCTATTGCTGGGGCTGTATGATGATGCTGATTATAAAAGCATGTACCAGGCTGATCATTTTCTGGTTCAACCATATACACAGCTTCGACACTTATGATCTCTTTCTCATTTTGATCTTCTTCTTCTTCTTCATCTTTAGCAAAGATCAAAGATCCATCTTTTATTTACTTATGTGAAGACTCTTCTTCATAAGCATCAAATTTAGGTTCAGATTCTCTAGATTCACATTGATGTTGATAGTGCAGAGTGAAAAGTTCATCTATATCTCTGACGATATAGATGACTTCTACTTCCATAAAATCCTCTACATTATTTTCTTTCTGCACATGAATTTTTGATCGATGTTTCCAGTGGATCTTTGGTTCAATGTGTGGAACAAATACTTCTTCTATTAAAGGACCACAATCAATGTCAACCTTCTCTTGTAGGGGTGAAACTGATCGTCGATGGGATCCTCTAGAGGATTCTCTAGGGTGTCGACCATCATATCTTTCATCAGTGATATCCCTTCTTTTGGGTATCCACTTCTGATGAGTTAATTTTGAGGCAGATTTCTGAGTATATGTGTCAGATGTCACACCTCTTCCATTCTTCAAGACTTCATTACACGATCTTGGCCTCTATATTTGCTTATCTTTTCTTTGGGACCTTTCAACAGCAGATTCTTGGACACGCAGTTCAAGTGTCACGCTTCAATGCTCACCATGCGAAGCATATTGGGATCGCAAACTAGTTACCAGAAGACATGGCAACTTTCTTTGTGGAGCTTCAGTGTTTTACATCACCACAGGCCTTTGAAATCTTCTTTTCATTATGCCTATGTCCTTGGCTACTTTGAGAACTTTATATATCCTCATAGATAGTGTTTCAGGTTGTCTCCTCTGTGATGGTGGAGCTTGACGTGGTTGGTTCTTTTAAGAAGATTGCTTTACTTCGCCAGTAGAGCTATTCCTTTTTACCCACTTTATGTTGTCAAAGTTATTGTGGGTAGGGATACTGGCTTTTGGTGGCAATATCGCTTATTCACAGTTGTTCAGGATCTGAGCCCTCCTGATTTCTCCTTCTTCTTCTCGCCTTCTAGTTAATTTGCTTCTTGATGAAGAAGCTTCATGATCATGCTTTCCAGGTACAAAAGGTTCAGTCGGTGCAGCAGCTGTACTATGAGGAATTAAAGACACTGTTTTCCCACTAATGGTTCTTTTCATCACGGGAGATTCAGATTGACTTAGCCTTTTGAAAATTGAAGTTCTCTGTCCGGAGAACACCTTGATAGCAGTTTGCTGTTGCACTGGTTGGCACACATGGTTAGTAGGAGCTTCAATAACTTGAGGACTTCCAGCATGGCCTCGGATGAATGTACCATGAGTGGGTACTTCAAGAGTTGTAGCTTCGATAGCCAGGAAATTCAAGCTACCAAATTGAATGTTAGCCCCAACATCTCCTATGTTGATGATGGCATTAGCTAGGTAGATGTTCGCACCACGCCCTAGTTGAACGATGAAAAGAGTGCTTTGTTGATCCATTTCTATGCAAAAGTGAAAGATGGGGATTAGTAATTAGCAATTATCATTTCACCTCATACTTTCAAGATGTAGAGGTGCTACATAACAAAATAGTGGTGTAATAAAGATATACTCTACAGAATGATTCATTCTACATATTACCTCATATTGAATTTATTACATACTTAAATCACCATTTTCTATTTTGAATTTTCAAAAATTTTATTGGTACTATAACACATAGATGACTAGCCAAAGATGGAAAGAGAATCCTGTCCCCAACGGAGTTGCTAGAAATCTTTGGGCTCCGAAAATTTGCCACTGACCTCTCGATAATATTTGAATTAAAGAGAGTGTGATTTGAAAGTGTCAGTATAATTCTTAGAAGGTAGATGGAATGGTAGATAAGACACTACCCAGAGATTTTGTCATCATTTGGTGAGAACTTTAGATCTCTGTTCGGGTTTCCTATAAAGCAAGCCCTATTAATTACCCCTCCTAATAAGTGAGAGAGAACTTTCAATTAAGGCTAGTCATTAGATTGCTGAATGCATAACGTATAATAGTAGCATATGGAGTTTCAGAATTTAGATTATGAAATTTATCATTTCAGCTTAAACCTTGATGGTTGGGGGAATGATGATGTGCCTGATCTAGATCTCATTGTTCTGTCATCCCAGGCAGTCGTGATCCCTAGTCTACTTAGTCAGAGGAGGTAGTCTACCCAACCTGACAGAAGGATCCTTATCAGCAACACATGGGTTACATCATCCAAGAAATTCTTGTAGACCTAGGGTGGTGTTTGTCTAAGGAGACAGGCTTAAGTCTATCTTTACTAATAGATGGCTATTTGCCCTATCAAGTATTCCCTATGATTCACAAATCAGAGGGCAAAGCCATTAGGGAGCATACAGGCTACGGTCGTGATCATAATATAATGGAGCTTGACTGGCCAAACCACCCGATCAGAGGACTCTGGTCATAACTGCTTCATCTGTGGAGCCTATTGGCCAAGCCACGCAGTCAAAGGACACTGGACACATTCTTATTGGCAAGAGATTGATTGAGAGTGAACATAGCAGAACACTTGATTTGAAATTGGCTCCTTTGTAAGCTAGAGTTTTCTTAATTTGTCACCCTCGATAAATAATTATGAAAGGTGGATAGATTGAGTTTTACTTTAAGCTTTTAATGGTAGAGTTTCATTTAAATAATTTTTTAGATTGACACTCAATTTGAGTTAATTTGATTAGCAAAATTGATTAATTTAAATATGTTTAAGAGCTTTAGATCCTATAAAATCTATTTAGCTGCTAACAGAGGATTAGATTTACTATTTCCTGATAGAATCAGTTTTTTAGATATTTCACTGATTTGAAACTCTTATTATAGGTTTTTAAGTTTTGTTAACCCAACCTAGTCCTAAGACTAAATTGAAAAGCAACCCGCGTAGCATCCTCACACACTTGAATTTAAGCATTCAACATAGTGTCGGGGCCCATTTTGGTGTATTGTAATTTTAGGTAATTTTGTGTTTGAATTATGAGATTGATTTTATATTTTCATTTTTTATTGCAATTTTGCTTGAGCAGGCATTTCAAACATTAAAATTTGTACTTAAAATCTTTATGTCCGAGCACATGCAAGAATTTATAGTTTTAGATAATTTCACTTAATTAGTGGTTTCATTGATTTTAAAATTATAATTAGAAGGAAATCCCTCAATTTTTGATTAAAGGTAGCCCTATTTTCTTTTTGACAATTGGATTTATTATCGCCTTTTGTCTGCTTGTACCAAGAGTTGTAGATCTGGTGACGAAGAATGCATTTTGATTGTAGTTTAAAGTATTACTTGCACTTAGTTTACTTGTTGAGTTTTTGTAATTCTCCCAACTTGATTATTTTCAATTTACATCACTTTTGATAAGTTATACCGATTTTAGTGTTTATTGCTTTAGCCCTACTCATGTTTATTAATTAGCATAGTAATCACCTCCATATTCATATAAGAGTTATTAAACCCAATTTGGATTCATCCTTTGATCACCAAGTTGTGCAATATTTATATTCGGGCCAATTTTGACATTTTGAATGCAATGGAGAAGTCCGTTCGTCAATCGGAGGTCATTTGAGTTGATTTTGGTGACGTCCAGTGCATTTTAGCCTCGATTTGCGCATTGTCATTTTAAATCATTCGACATTAGCACAGACTCATCTAAATTGAGCACAAATAGTCTCATTTGATAGATTTCTACATTTCAAAGCTAATGACATGATCAATTTTGCTAACGGATATCGTTTGACTTGTGTCGGTGCCTCCTAACTTTGATATGCGTATAAGCAAGTTAACAACTTGAGTGCTCGATCAGTTGAACATTAAGTTGTCAAATATTTATATCCTGACCAATTTCAATGTTTTGAATGCAATGATGAAGTCAGTTTGTCAATCGAAGGTCATTTTGACCATTTTCCTCGACATCCAGTGCATCTCAGCCTCGATTTGTGTGCTGCCACTGCTAATTATTTGATATTTGTACAGAGTCATCTGAATTAAGCATGAATAGTCTCATTTGATTATTTTTAATATTTTAAAGCTAACGACATGATCAATTTCATGAACGAAGGTCGTTTGGTGATCATCGTAGCTTCCCGACTCTAATATGCACTTTGACACATTAATAGCTCAAGCACTTAATCAATTGCTCGTTTGATTTTACAATATTTATATTTCAATCAATTTCAATGTTTTGAATTCAACGATGAAGTCCATTCATCTATCGGAGGTTATTTTCACCATTTTTGGTGACGTCTAGTGCATTTTGAGCCTCAATTTGCGCACTATCACCTTCGAAGTCCGTTGAATTTCATTTGTAGGCTTGACTTTGACTTATGGCACACATATGGAGGTCAACAATTAATTAGATAGAGATTTATATAAATTAACCTCATTATCATTATTTAAATTAAATAAAAATAATATGTTAAGTTGTGAGGAAATTGATTCAAGCCAATGAACTCATATGAATTTCTAAGATGCATATAACCTAAAATACTATATTATCCATTTTGATCTATCTTTCATTCTTCTATTCTTGCAATTTCCTCAAACATACTGTGAGATGTATTGGATATATAATTAATACTTAATATATCTAAAATACATAAAAACATTCATTAGAACATCCAAGCATTCGTTTATTATCATCAAAATTGATAGGATTGAACATGAGGCTCATCAAGCCAACAATCTCCCCCTTTTTGATGATGAAAAACTAATGTTGAGTATTTATTTTGATGAAGGTGCAAATTGACCTCTAATCATAGTTTTTTTTTATAAAAAAAATTATCTTCTAAAAAAAATTTATACATAAGAGATGAATAATGTTGCTCCCCCTAAATGTATGCATGAAATAGATTTAATACTAACCAATATTTTACTCTTCTCTCCCTTTTGACAACATCAAAAAGTGAGAACAAACTACATATAATATTAAATATTATAATATAACATTCCAAGCACGCATCTTAAAGTATAGAAATGTTCTTTTGGTAATGGTTTTATAAAAATATCTGCAATTTGTAAATCAGTACTAATGAAATTAATATTAAGATCACCTTTCAAAACATGATCCCTAATAAAATAATGTCTAATTTCTATATGCTTAGTTCATGAGTGTTGGATAGGATTTTTGTTCAAACTAATAGCACTAGTATTGTCACACTTAACTAGAATGTGATCTTGCTTAATACCAAAATCTTTTAATTGTTGCTTTAACCAAAGGACCTGAGAAACACAACTACCGATAGCTATGTACTCAGTCTCAATAGTGGATAAAGCTACAGAATTTTATTTCCTGGATGACCAAGACACAAGTGATGATCTTAAACCTGATGTGCTTTTTCTATATACTTTACATCCAGCAAAATCAACATCAGAATAAGCAACCAAGTCACATGATAAAGAATTTTTAGGATACCATAAACCTAACCTAGTAGTGCCTTTCAAATACTGAAAGATACACTTGACTGCTATGAAATGAGATTCTTTCAGGTTGGCTTGAAAATGAGCACACAAATAAACATTAACATAATATCAGGCATACTAACAGCAAGATATAAAAGTGAACCTATCATACTCCTATAAAGTTTTTGATCAACAGATTTTCCTAATTCATCTAAATCCAATTTTGTAGATGGGCTCATATGAGTTTTATTAGATTTAAGTCTTTTCATGTCAAACCTCTCAAGCAATTAATTTGTGTACTTAGTTTGATAGATGAATGTGCCATTTTCTTGTTGCTTCACTTGAATACCTAAAAAAAAAATTAAGTTCTCCCATCATTCTCATTTCAAACTCTTTAGACATCAAAGATGAGAACACATGGCACAAAGATTCATTTGTACTTCCAAATAATATATCATCTACATACAATTGTACCACAATCAAATCATCATCTATGTTCTTAAGGAATAAGGTGGTATCTAGTCTACCCTTTCTAAATCCATGATCTATCAAAAAGTTACTTAACCTATCATACTAAGCATGAAGAGCCTGTTTTAAACCATATAAGACTTTCTTTAATTTATACACATGATTTGGACAATCAAGGCTCTCAAATCTTGGTGGTTGCTCTACAAATACATCTTAGTCAATAAATCCATTTAAAAATGCACTTTTGAAATCCATTTGAAAAAGTTTAAAATCCCTAAAATAAGCATAAGCAAGAAGTAACCTAATAGCTTCTAGTGCTACACGTAAGATTCTTCAAAATCTATACGTTCAACTTGTGTGTACCCTTGTGCAACTAACCTAGCTTTATTTCTAACAATACAACCTGAATCATCTAGCTTATCACTAAAGACTCATTTTGTTCTAATGAAATTTTGATCTTGGGGTCTTGGGACTAATTCCCAAACATCATTTCTTACAAATTGATTCAACTCCTCTTCTATAACAATAATCCAAAAATCATCTTTTAATGTTTCTTCTAAATTTTTAGGTTCAACCTCAGAGAAAAATGCTGAATGATCTACAACCTTTTTATTATGTCTTATGGTCATAACTCCTTTTGAAGGATCTCCTATAATTAGTTCCTTTGGATGATTTTTATTATATTTCCATTCTTTAGGCAATAAATCATCCACATTATCTTCTAAAGATATTTTCTTAAAATTATCAATCTCTTCATCAAGCACTCATTTCTAATGGGATCAATTAAATTTTCATCAAAAATAACATGTATTTATTCTTCTACAATCATTTCTCTCTTATTGAAAACTCTATAAGCTCTACTATAAAGAGAGTATCCTAAGAAAAATATCATAATCTAATTTGCAATTAAACTTACCTAAATGCTCTTTTCCATTATTCAAAATAAAGCATTTACATCCAAATACATAAAAGTGTTCAATCTTAGGCTTCTTTCCAAAAAATAATTCATAGGATGTTTTCTTCAAAACTGGTCTAAAATAGATCCTATTCATCACATAACATGCAATATTTACTGCTTCTTCCCAAAAATATTTTGGCAATTTATACTCATCAAGCATAGATCTACTTAATTCAATTAATATTCTATTTTTTCTCTCTACTACTCCATTTTCTTGGGGAGTTCTAGGTGCATAAAAATTATGTCTAATCCCATGTTCATCATAAGAATCCTCAAAAAATTTATTTTAAAATTTGCCATCATGATCAGTTTGAACCCTATTAATCAAAAGGCCTTGTTCTCTTTGAATATATTTAGAAAACTTTTTAATCTCACCAAAAATATCATCCTTATAAGTAACGAACAAAACCCAAGTATATCTAGATAAATCATCAACAATCACAAAATCATAATTTTTTCCACCTAAGCTAGCGGTGCTAATTGGACCAAATAAATCCATGTGCAACAATTCTAAAAGGTCTAGAAGTAGAAATAATATTTTTACTTTTAAATGAGCTTCTAGAATGCTTATCATGAATACATGCATCACAAACATAGTTTAAATAAAAATTTAATTTAGGCAATCCAACTACTAAATCAAGTTTAATAATTTTATTGAGTGTGTGCATGTTAATATGACATAGTCTCCTATGCCATAATCATATATCATCATGTGTGCTTTTAAAACAAGGTAAATTCAAATTCACATCATGAAAGCTATCTAAATCAAGGACATAAATATTTTTATGTCTTTGTCCTACTAGCAAAACATTTTCATTAATTTTTATAATACAATATGATGCATGAAATGCTACATTCAAACCTTTATCACATAATTGACTAATTGAAATTAAATTATGTTTTAATTCTTCTACTAGAAAAATTATATCTCAAGTGATAGAATTTTTACAAAACCAATGCCAATTTATAATAAAACCAATGCCAATGATCTTTCCCTTTGCATTATCTCCATATATAATAAATCCTCCATCACTTGATTCTAAAGTTGTGAATTTATCTTTATCTCCCATCATATGTCTTGAACATCCACTGTCCAAGTACGACATGCCTTCTTTGATTTTGCTTTGAAGGCATTCCTCTTGAGAATCTAAGTTAAATTCTCCATTTGCCATATGACATATTTGACCTCTTCATCAGATGAGCAAGTACTTGATTCATTTGATTCTGGATTGGCCCATAAAGCCTTCTTCTTCTTCTTATGGTACTTTTTCTCCTTCATACATCAATCTCTTTCTTCTTTGATTCAACAAGTTCTGGACAATCACCTCTTATTTGTCTAGGCTTTTTACAATGGTAGCAAATGATCCCTTCACATACAGGAAATTTTTTAGTTTGTAATTTATAGTTTTTAAATTTTTTATACCTTTGATTCTTCTTCCTAAGAAAGTTCCCAAGCCTTTTGGATAGCATGACCACTTCATCACTATCACCATCCGAGCTTGAGGTGTTATGTTCATCACTATCATCAATTTGTAATGCAATGGCTTTTCCTTTCTCCTTCTCCCTTTTTGCTGAGTTATCCATCTTATCTCTTTGAGCAATAACCTATTCATGTACTATCAAAGAGCCCAAAAGATGATCAAGTGGATAAGTAGATAAATCCTTAGCTTTACTAATAGTTGTTACTTTAACTTTCCATTCTTTTGAAAGACATCTAAGAATCTTATAGAATAAGTCTTGATTCTTATATGTTTTTCCAAGAGAATGTAATGTGTTAATTATTTTTATGAATCTAGTATACATATCAGAAATAGTTTTAGAAGGAGACATATGAAATAACTCATATTTATGAACAAGTCTATTTATGTGAGCATCTCTAACTTCACTAGTTCCTTCATTAGTTATAATGAGTTTATCCTATATTTCTTTTGTTGTACTTAACATAGAAATTTTCATGTAATCATTTGGTAATAAAGCACAATGTAAAGTATTACAAGCCCTAGAATTTAATTCATCAAGTTCTCTTTCAGATATAGTCCATTCCTCAAAAGGTTTTTCTACTTTAATGCCATTTACTTCTACTATGGGTGTATGATATTGATGGGTCAACATATATCACTTGCGTGCATCTTGACCTCTTAAAAATGTACTAATTCTATTTTTTCAATAATTAAATGGTACACTATCTAAAAGTGGAGGTCTATGAGTGGATTGTCTCTCTGGTAGTGAACCCTTTGGGAAAACTTGTGCCATAGTGAAAAGATCTACTCTTAGAAGTTAAGCCAATAAAAGAGCCTAGGCTCTCATACCAATTGTGAGTCACTATAGCACCCGGGGTGGATTAGATATTAAAAATTCTAAAAGTTAAATCTTAAATTTTAACTTTTAGTAGAAAATTAATTTTTGATTTTAAAATGATAAGATACAATTCTTAATGCAGCAAAAATAAAAGTACAATAAAGTAAAGAGAGACAATAGATACACAATTTTTATGTGGTTCGGCCAAAAATCCTAAAATTAGCCTACATCCACGCCTAGCCACCACTGGCTAGGAATCCACTAAATGCAAAAATAGCTTACAAATAGTACTATTCTATAACATGGTGAGTACAACCCCTACAATAATATGTACTCTCCTACAAAGCGGTGAGTACAACCCCAATATAAATTATACAACACGAAAAGAAAAATACAAAATAAAAAATTTTAATAAAATAAATCTCTCATAAATATACCAAGCTATCAATTTAAAAAGTGACCTCATAACTTATAAATGATCACTTTATAACTTAAAAATTTTGGCAAGATAAAATGCTGACTTAATATTGATAAGAAATAATAAAATAAATTATCTTAAAGTGATCTTACTAAGATGTTTATGTTATTACAATTTGTAGACTAATATAAAAATGATTTCAAAAATAAATTCACAATATTCTTTTGCATAATAAATAAATTTCTAAAAGTTAAATCTTAAATTTTAAGTTTTAGTAGAAAATTAATTTTTGATTTTAAAATGACAAGATACAATTCTTAATGCAACAAAAATAAAAGTACAATAAAGTAAAGAGAGACAATAGATGCACAATTTTTATGTGGTTCGGCCAAATCCTAAAACTGGCCTATATCCACGCCTAGCCACCACTGGCTAGGAATCCACTAAATGCAAAAATAGCTTACAAATAGTACTCTCCTATAACAGGGTGAGTACAACCCCTACAATAATATGTACTCTCCTACAAAGCGGCGAGTACAACCCCAATATAAATTTTACAGCACGAAAAGAAAAATACAAAATAATAAATTTTGATAAAATAAATCTCTCATAAATATACCAAGCTATCAATTTAAAAAGTGATCTCATAACTTATAAATGATCACTTTATAACTTAAAAATTTTGGCAAGATAAAATGCTGACTTAATATTGATAAGAAATAATAAAATAAATATATTAAAGTGATCTTACTAAGATGTTTATGTTATTATAATTTGTAGACTAATATAAAAATGATTTCAAAATAAATTCACAATATTCTTTTGCATAATAAATAAATTTCAGCAAGGAATAATTTATTATATTTTAACCAAAAAGTTGCTTTCAATTAATGCAAATGATTACAAAGTACTTAAATAAAATTAGTATATGATAGATCTAAGTAGGCTAGTAAGCTTTTAATTAAAAAAGGGAGATCTAGCAAATATGAAAATAATTTCAGCATAATAAATTAATTTAAAATGCTTAAAATATACTTCTAAAATAGGTCTAAGAATAAATGATCTTTCAAATAAGACTAATGAAGAAATATTTTAAGAAACCAAAAAAAATTTGGAGGAAGATAAAAATTTCAACAAGTTGAAATAAATCCTACAAACCATCACAAGAGTTTTTCACAAAAAAAAAATGATTGAATAAACTTTGATGTAAAAACCTAGACTTTGACGTCCAAAGATTAATCCACCAAAGAGTATAGATTGAAAAGAATAAATAGATGGTGAAAATAGTATGAACAACTTAAAAAGGGATTAAGATCAAGAAAACAAACTCATGTAATTTGAGAAAGCTTGCTTAGTTGAAGATGTTGAAGCTTCCAAACCAAGGATTTGATCTTGCAATATTTGGATAACACTTGGATGAAAAATCTAGAAAATTTTCTCTTAGATTTGCTGGAGGGATTTTGAATTTGAATGATGAATACTTTCATGAAGAGAATGAGGGCTATTTATAGACAAGAAGGTCATTTTGAATTATTTCAAAAACTATATTATTTTAACATCATTTTATCATATAATAATTTAATATTCAATAAAAATATAATTTATATTAAATAAATATTAAATTCAAACAGCCAAAATTCAGCTATTCATATGGGCAAGTCAAAAATAATCAAATATGGCTCTTAATATATTCAAAGCATGTAGCATGCATTCATTATTAAAATTAGATAATGTTTGAAAAGTCATATTAAATTCAATTTTAATCAAACGTTAGTCATGTAACTTATCAAATTAAAGGATAAAAATACAACGAATCCGTTGGAGATGAAATCAGATATAAATTCCTTGATTATAAAATGACTTTGGCTAAAATACAAAATTCCACATATATTTGTTAATTTTGAAATATGATGTTTAAATATTATGATATAATTTATATATAATCATACATATGTTAGTTATCATATAACCTTCAAATTTAATTAAAATATTTAATTATATTAAGTAAATAAAATAATTACGCTTAATACTCATAATTTACTATCATTTATTATTTTGACAATTCAAATGGTATGTATGAAACATATAATTGAATGTTAATTAGATAGAGATTTATATAAATTAACCTTGTTATCATTATTTAAAATAAAAAAAATAATATACTAAGTTGTGAGCAAATTGATTTATGCCAATGAACTCATATGAATTTCTAAGATGCATATAACCCAAAATACTGTATTATCCATTTTGATCTATCTTTCATTCTTCTATTCATGCAATTTTCTCAACCATATTATGAGATGTATTGGATATGTAATTAGCAATTAATATATCTGATACACATAAAACATTCATTAGAACATCCAAGCATTCATTTGTTATCATCAAAATTGATCGGATTGAACATGGGGCTCATCAAGCCAATATTTCTTACTAATCAAAGTCTGAAGATGGAACTCTATTCTGGTGAGGGGTGATTCAAAATTAAGACATTAGCTACTTAGCATCCACAGATAAATTACTGCAATTAGTAGAACAAAATTTTAGCTATGATTTATAATTTAATTAAATATAAATGTGATAATTATTAATCATCATTGCTTAAAGAACTATTAATATCTAAATATAATACTTTTAAATAACTTAAAATTTTTATGTAAAATAATAAAGTGATACATACATAAAAGTAATAAAGTGATACATGGAATGTGACTTCTAATGTCCCTATTGAGGTGTTAAAATTGAGAAGTTTTTGAGAAGCATGTAACTAGAAATTATAAGCTTAAAATTATACAAGTACAATAGCTTGTATATACTTCATGCATATAAATGTTCATGTAATCAATTTGAGTGTGATCCAAATGAGAGTGTAAAGATAAATGTCGCATGCACTTATCAAAAGATACAACAACAATAACAATAAGAAGCCTTTATCCCACTCTGTGGGGTCGGCTATATGAATCCTTCTTCTCCATTGTATCCTATTATGTGTCAAATTTTCATTAAATTCAAGCACACTAAGGTCATTTTTTATATATTTGAATCAAGTCTTTTTAGGTCTACCTCTACCTTTCTTAACATAGGGCAAATCTAATACATCTACTCTCCTAACGAAGTCATCGGATGGCCGATGCTTTATGTGGACAAACCATCTAAGGCAACTCTCTCTAATCTTATCTGCCACTGGAGCTACTCTAATTTTTTCTCAAAAATACTCATTTCACATTTTATCTCTAAGAGTAAAGCCACTCATCCACCTGAGCATCCTCATCTCTGCAACACTTAACTCGATCTTATGCTTCTCTTTTATTGGCCAACATTCTGCACCTTAAATCATTGCAAGTCCCAAGTCCATGATGTGAAAAGTGGAGGGTTGCGATAGACAATCAATAATCAATGTAAAACTTGTCGAAATAATCATGACATGAATCCTTTAAAACTAATCAAAAGATAACATGATGGAAAATAAGTTTAGGTGATTTGAGCATATATAATGGAGGATAGAAGATACACCAAAAAAAAGAGTTCATAAAATTATGTAAATAAATATGATAGAAAAGAGATTAGATTAAAGACAAAATGGTTAGAAAATATATAAAAGGAATGTAGAATAGAGAGAACTCTTCTATGGGATTTATAAAATTGGTCTTAAATAATTGGAATCCTGTACTGATGATTATTGCATATGTTCCTATTCTATTTCTCATTCCCGTTGATGATATCTTGTTTTAAGCTTGCCACACTTACTAAACCAATTCAAACGAAAAAAAAAAGAGTTGAACTCCATTTTATTTTTGTGGAATAATCGAAGTAGGAAGAGGCTACGCATTCTTTTTCCTGGGAATGCTTATTGTTGGACCTATGAAAAATAGAGCTCAATCCCATTTTGTGTGGATTTGTTTGTGGGAAGTGAAGCTTTTCTCTGTGTTGTGTTGTTCTTCTGCAACCACTTGATCAAAGAGGTGCATCCCCTGGCATATCTGTATATGATTCTTCAAGAAGCACATAAGTGTATTTATTTATTTTTTTTTCAAATCATATATAATTATTTATTCATGATTTTCCATAATTCTCTTATTATAGTTTTTTTACTATTGCTATATAGGACTAAAATGGTGACTAAAAATCATCCTGCATTGACTGTAATTATCAAATATGTGGCATTTGTTTTTATAATACTATTGACCCATGAATGCATAAGTGGAAATTTATGTAATTCCAATCCATTGCACTATTTTTTGGTCCCCATTTGAATTCTATGTAGCATTTTTCCAGTTTTTTTATATCATTGGTAGCTTCATATTCCCTTAAATTACTGATGTTTGGTTGCAGTTGATGTAGAGAAATTTCATTGTATTAGATCATACCCATTAAAAGATGAAGCAAGTTAAAACTACGAAAATGCTTTTTTTTTGCACTCTTGTTGCTAAAAGATTCTAAATATTTAAAAATCTTTTAGTTTTGGTTTTATCTAGCCATAAAAGTTCAATTTCTATAGTTTCTATTTTTTTATTTACTATTGTGAAAGGATTTATGACCTGGTGGTTAGTGAAGAAGTTTCGAGCAACATATTTTATAATTCGTTGCTTACCATTTTAAAAAATAAAAATTATTAGATGTTTTTAAAATATATTTAAAATGTAAAATAAAGAGCAATGTCTAATTGGTGCTCAGGTTACAATACACAAGATATTTGGTCAGTTTTCGATCATAGAATTCTAATAATTTTGATGACAGAATTGATAAAATTTCATGAAAAACTTGTGATTTCAGGTGAAACCCCACCTTTCTCCTTAAACTCTGCTAAAACTTTTTAGTTTTGCCCAAAACATTGATATCATATGAAATCAAAATCATTAACTAGTTTTTTATTAGTTTGAATCAAAATAAATCCAAAATCACCGAAAGTGAACCAACATCGAAAGCCATTCTTAAAAATCTATGTGAAATTCATCATTGGAACTAAAACTAATCAATATAAGCTTCAAACAAACATCGTCCATTGTTATATGCTTATATCTTCCATTTTGCAGGCTGCAATGTTGCAGAGCCAGTGATCTATAGCAAGCTCTCAGCTTCAGCTAATGATGTTGCCGTGTTGAAAGCATTTGTAGGGGATAAACCCACGTGGAGGAGTCCTAGTCATCCATGGAGGTTTGATCCAAGATTCAAGCTCAGGGGTGTTCCCACTCTCATACGATGGGAGAATGAAGCCATCTCAAGATGTTTAGAAGATGATGAGGTGCATATTAAAAGCAAAATGGATGCTCTTTTTGTTGGGAATTTGATATGAACCTAGACAGAGCTGCAAACATCAACAGCACAAGAGAAAGCACAAGAGAAAGAAAAAACCAATCTTGGCTAAAAGACTTTGTCCAATAAAACTAACAAAATAAATACTAGCTATGGCTTAACAAAAGAAAACCCAGAGATCCACTGCATAATAGATCAGACAACTACATCAACAAACTAATAGAAAATAGAAGAAGAAATCAAGATCCTGCAAGATCAGACAACTGCACCAACAAGATAACAAAATAACAAAAAATTGTGCAAGAAAATTAAGATCCAGAGAATAGAAACATGTAAAGCAAGAATATAACAAACAGATCTAACAGAAAATAGTTAGATCTACTGAAATGTAAAGAAACTAGGGCTATAAATAAGCCTTGTAAAAGACAGCAAACCAAGCAATAAAAATTTTGATTCTCTGCCTCTTCTTCTTTGTCCTCATCTTCTTCTTCTCCAGGAGTCTTCTTCCCTCTGGAATGACTTTCTTCCCTCAGTGAAGAAATCCTAAATCCCCCTCCTGAGTTTCCCCTCTCCCTCTCGATGCCTTCCAAAGGTGTTTATAGCCGCTCGAAGAGCCGAATACCCCTTTCTAATCCATCCTCGATAAGAGATGCATTTCTTCCTTAAGAAGATTCATCCAACGGACTTTAGCATGACTCGAAGCAGCCAATCCACGGTCGAGGTTAAATCCTGCGATAATCCTTCCTAAGCCAATCCAACGGCTGAGATAAATCAGGTCATATCATTGGTGCTCTTGTTGAGAGGCCTGCAAGAAAGAATGGCAGAAGCCACAGACATGCAACAAAAACTTTGGAAGAATGTGTGAGAAGATTGAATAAAAATGATGAACAGATGACATCAATCACCATTATCTTGAATGAAATATCAAGAAGATTATTAGTCATTGAAGATAAGCTGGAAAAATCAATTCAAGAACAACAATTGGGAAGTAAAGAATCACAGGTATGTAACTCTAATCCTGTAGAATTTACTCATCAAATTAAATCTTACAACAAAATTCAAGACCAATTAAGGTAGACATGCCTATATTTAATGGAGAGAACCCAAAAGGTTGGTTATTCAAGGCAGATCAATTCTTCCAGTATTATAACCTATCGGAAGAACATAAATTCATCATAGCATCAGTTTACATGGATGGACCTGCTCTAAGCTGGTTCCAATGGATGCACCTCAATAAACAACTATATTCTTGGCAAAATTTCAAAGAACAGGTAATACAAAGATTTGAACCTTCAGTATACAGAGATTTAAGGAGAGAATTAGCCAAATTACAATAAAAAATAATAGTGCAAGACTTTTATAATGAATTTGAATAATTGGCTAACAAAATTATAGGAATTCCTCCTGAATTCCTCCAAAGTTGCTTTGAATCCGGACTATGACAAGACATTAAAAGAGAAGTCAGAGCATTACAACCAACTTCATTACAACAAGCCTTTCAACTAGAAAAATTAATGGAAGACAGACTAGCAGATGATGTTTTTATAGGAAGAAGCTAACGTTTCAACCAAACAACCTCAATGAAACAACAATAGCCATTACTTCCAACTCAAGCTATGCCAAGTCATAATAACAACAACAACAACAAACCAAGTATACCAATCTAGAGACTTACACAAACACAGTAAGAAGAAAGAAAGAAAAAGGGATTATGTTTTAACTGTGATGAGAAATACCATAGGGGCCACACATGTAAATCAAAGCTATTTTCCCTCATGGTGGTCAATGATGATCAGGACTACAACCTGCACCAAGAAAGCCACCAAGAAAATCTATTAATACAAAAAGATATTCCAGAAATCAGATTCAATGCATTCACAGGTCAGTCAAACTCGAGGATATTATGTTTACAAGGAATGATTGGTAATAAACAAGTTCAAGTACTGATAGACGGTGGATCTACTCATAATTTTATACAGTCAAAGCTAGCTAAGTTCATAGAACACACAATCACACCTGCATCATTTTTTAAAGTACTAGTAGGAAATGGGGAGACTCTCTAATGCTCAGGAGTTTGCTCCAACATACCCATCCAATTATAAGGATTTACATTCATACCTATGCAAGGAGCAGATGTAGTTTTAGGTGTGCAATGGCTAGAGCAACTGGGAGAATGCACCACAGATTACAAGAAACTAACTATGAAATTCAGATATAATGACACAATAGTACAATTGCAAGGACATATAGCTTCAAATGTGGAAAGCATTACTTTACATCAGTTTACAAAGCTACAAAATAAGGATGAGATAGCATCCTACTTACATATCAGAGAAGTATCAAAGCTGACAGACTCCACAACAAGAGAATTCAACAGCCTACCTGCAAATATACAACAGGTATTACATCAGTATTAAGACTTATTTCAAGCACCATCAGACTTACCTCCCAAAAGAGATATTGGTCATCACATTAACCTGTAAACTGGCACTCAACCAATAAAGGTTAAAAGTTATAGATATCCACATTTTCAAAAGACATAAATTGAAAAATTAATCAAAGAGATGTTGGATATAGGGATAATAAGAGTGAGCACTAGCCCTTTCTCTTCACCAGCCTTGTTAATAAGAAAAAAAGATGGGACTTGGAGATTCTGTGTAGATTATAGGGCACTAAAAAAAATCACCATCCCTGAAAGATTTCCCATTCCAACTCCAGAGGAATTAATGGATGAATTACATGAAGAAACTATTTTTTCCAAGTTAGATTTGCGTTCAGGGTATCACCAAATAAGAATGGTAGAGGAGGATATATACAAAACAACCTTTAGAACACATGAAGGGCACTATGAATTCATTGCCATGCCATTTGGGTTAACAAATGCACCCTCAACCTTCCAAGCCATGATGAATACATTACTTAAACCATTTCTAAGAAGATTTGTGTTAGTATTCTTTGATGATATTCTAATATACAGCTCCACCATGGAGCAACATCAACAACACCTACAAGCAGTTCTGGAAAATGAAACAAAATGCATTGTTTATTAAACCATCCAAATGCTCATTCATCCAGGAAAGAATAGATTACTTAGGGCATATATTGTCTGCCCAAGGAATAGAGTTGATCAAAAAAAAAAATTAAAGCAGTACAAGCATGACAATCCCCAACTTCAGTAAAATAGCTAAGAGGATTCCTGGGTTTAATAGGATATTATAGAAAATTTGTAAGATAATATGCAATAATTGCTGCACCATTAACATTACTCCTAGCTAAATAGCAATTTCAGTGGTCAGAAGAAACTCAAATGGCATTCATACATCTAAAAGAAGCTATGGTATCCTTACTTGTATTAGCTTTTCCAAATTTTTCCATACCTTTCATTATAGAAATTGATGCTCGTGTACTACAATAGAGCGATTAATTCAAAGCACCCTATTGCATATTTCAGCAAGAAACTATCTCCAACTTTATAGAGATCATCAACTTATGCAAGGGAACTATATGCCATAATAGAAGTAGTAGGGAGATGGAGGCAATATCTGTTAGGTCACAAGTTCACCATCAGAATAGATCAGAAGAGTATTAGAGAACTAATGCAATAAATAATCCAGACACCAGAATAGTAAAGGTTCTTAATCAAACTCTTTGGCTTTGATTATACCATAGAATACAAACCAAAGATCATAAATAAAGCAGCTAATGCCTTGTCCAGAAAGAATTATAGTTCAGAAGAACAATCTACAATAGACAACTCAAAGGTATCTACCTATCAGAGTTTATATGCTTACACTCAACAATTTACTTCTTTAATACAACAAATTAAAGATGAAACACAAGTTATTCCAGAATTACAACAACTCTATCAGCAAATAACAGAAAACTCAAAGTTTTTTATAAAACATAGAGTTTCAAATGGATTAGTGTATTACAAAGATAGAATTGTAATAGCTGCAGATTCAGAAGTAAGAATCACCATTATGAGAGAACTACACTCAACACCAAAAGGAGGTCATTATGGAATAAAAAGAACACTAGCAAGAATCACTCAACAATTTTACTGGAAAAGAATGAAGCAAGACATTCAGCAATCTATATCAACCTACCTCATATGTCAATAAGTGAAGTATGACAGCTAGAAACCTAGAGGGCTATTGCAACCATTGCCTATACCGTCAGCTATTTGGGAGGAACTCTCAATGGATTTTATCACAAGATTACCCCATAAGAAAAAATCTATCCTAGTGGTTGTAGACAGACTCTCTAAGTATGCACATTTTTCAGCCCTTCAAACCAACTTTTCAGCAACATCTATTGCTCACATTTTCATTTCAAATATATGCAAACTCCATGGCATCCCACAAAGCATAGTATCAGATAGGGATCCTATCTTTATGAGTAATTTCTGGCAGTAATTATTTAGGTTGAGTGGAACTACACTAAGCCATAGTAGCTCTTATCATCCCCAATCAGATGGCCAAACAGAAGTCACTAACAGGACATTAGAACAATACCTTAGGAGCTTTGTACTAGAGACACCAAAGAATTGGTTACAGTTTCTGTCATGGGCAGAATTTTCCTATAACACATCAGTCAACACCTCTACAAAGATGACTCCTTTTCAAATAGTTTATGGTAGACTTCCACCTACAATCATACCTTACAGCTGTAAGACATCTAATAACACTGAGGTAGACACATTGTTCCAACAAAGAGACAAGGTACTTCAATAGCTTAAAGAGAATTTACAGGAAGCTCAAAATAGAATGCAACAGATGGCCAACAAGAAAAGAAGGGAACTCTAGTTCTAGATACAGGATTTGGTGTTAGTAAAATTACAACCTTACAAACAAACTTCAGTATCACAACACCCTTACTCAAAATTACAAAGGCAATACTATGGATCTTTTAAAATTCTACAGAAGATAGGGTCAGTAGCATATAAAGTAGAACTTCCAGAAACAACAAAGATCCATAATGTATTTTATATTTCTAAGCTCAAACAGTACAGACAAGGCTCCAATCTACACCCAGCTATTCTTCCAGAATAATTCATAGATAACCAGCCATTGGTTAAACCCATCAAATTTTTAGAGGAAAGAATAATACTACAAGCAGATAAGCCTATTAAAGAATTACTAATCCAATGGGATTGAATGTTCACAAAGGATGCATCTTGGATACCATTCAAGGAGTTTCACAAGACTTATCCTAATTTTGACCTTGAGGATAAGGTCAGTTTTTGGGAAGGGGGTAATGATATGGACCCAGACAGAGCTGCAAACATCAACAACACAAGAGAAAGCACAAGAGAAAGAAAAAACCCATCTTGGCTACAATACTTTGTCCAATAAAATTAACAAAATAAATACAAGCCACGGCTTAGCAATAGAAAACCCAGAGAGCCACTGCATAACAGATCAGACAACTACATCAACAAGCTAACAAAAAATAGAAGAAGAAATCAAGATCCTGCAAGATCAGACAACTACATCAACAAGATAATAGAATAACATAAAACTGTACAAGAAAATCAAGATCCAGAGAACAGAAACATGTAAAGAAAGAATATAACAAATAGATCTAATAAAAAATAGCTAGATCTATTGAAATGTAAAGAAACTTGGGCTATAAATAAGCCTTGTAAAAGACAGCAAACCAAGCAATACAAATTCTGATTCTCTACCTCTTCTTCTTTGTCCTCATCTTCTTCTTCTCCTAGAGTCTTCTTCCCTCTAGAACAGCTTTCTTCCCTCAGTGAAGAAACCCTAAATCCCCCTCCTGAGTTTCTCCTCTCTTTCTCGGTGCCTTCCAAAGGAGTTTACGACCGCTCGAAGAGCCAAATACCTCTTTCTAGTCCATCCTCGATTAGAGATGCATTTCTTCCTCAGGAAGATTCATCCAACAGTCTTTAGCATGACTCAAAGCATCCAATCCATGGCTGAGGTTAAATCCCACGACAATCCTTCCTAAGCCAATTCAACGACTGAGATAAATCGGGTCATTTTAGAATTGATCTCTCATCCTTTTAAACTAGTACTAGATAAAATAAACCTTCTTGAGAATGGAAACATTATGTGTCTGTTACAACTTATAATAACATTTTGTTATTTTCCTTAAATATTTGGTGGTATTTGCATTATATGGCTATCTAGTTTTTTGGAAAAGGGATGAAGATAGGATTGAAAGCTCTGAGTGAGAAATCTTTCACTTTATAATGCAAGAGTTTTCTAAAATGCAAAATTAAATTAAATTTAGAATATAGAGATTATTATCCAGACACTAAAATGCAGTTTAGTTTGACTATAAATAATTTATCATATATGAAATAGCTAAGAAAACAAAAGAAGTGAAATTGTTGAACTGTTATTAGAAACCAATCAAGCACCAAATTAGTGGTATATGCTTAGTGGTGTTCCAATATTATAGACCTGGACTCTTTTTCTAAAAATTTGGAATCATTGATACTTCTTGTATTTCTCTATAAAAAATATACATTGCTTTCATTTTTTTTAAAAAGATGATTATATATTTTTGAAGGATTTTTAAAAGTGAATTGTTTTATATCATATGATTTTAATTAATTAAATATCTATTTAATAAGTGAAATTAGAATGGTAAATTACATGGAGGAAATATGGGAATTTAGATGTCTTAGAATTAATGGGATAAAAATTGAATATATAATATATAATTCTAGAAGGTACGCATAATTAATAATTATCATTCAATATTAGTAGAATATAGTATGATATTTATATGTGATAGGTTAATGTATTTTAAATTTATTATAATAAAAAAAGGAATTTATAGATGAAGATATAATTTTTAGAAGTAGGGATGAAAAATTGAAATTGAGGTGTGCCTCAAAGAGGCCAATATGTAAGTTTAATAGTAAATTTTATAAAATAATAATTAGTTTCGATATGTCACTAAAAATTTTCTAGTTAAAGCACAAATTTTAATATCGAAAGCAATCTAATTTTGAGTCGAGACTAGCCAAGATCAAGCACTTAAAATATAATTGAAAACTTTGAGATATCAATTAGATCCATAAATAGCTTCTAAATATAGAATATTTATAGTCAAATTGAGTGCCTTGATGAGCCGGATCTAACAAGCCTAAGATCTCTTAATTCTGACTTCATTTGAGCATTCAAATACTTAAAATACATCAAATGATTGAAGGGATCATTTTGAGCCGTCTCATGGAGTAGATTGGATTTTGCCTATATTTATAGAAATATTACTCTCATAATCTATAAATAGCCTCTCATTCTTCACATGAAGGGACCGAAGCTAAAGAAGAGAGGTCTAATACTTGAATAATCTCAAGCCATAATCAGGTCACTGCCCGACCGTCGTTGGACCACTGCCGGCCACCATCGTCAGCCCCCACCACCGCCGGTCACACCAGGCCGCCACTCGGCCAGCCATCGCGCTTGATTACCGCGGCTACCGCCGCCATCTACCACCACTTGATAGTCATCGGATCACCGCCGACCACCAACGCCGATACCGCAGATCATCGCCACCACCACCGGTCACCCTCGCTACCGCCATCACCTAAGAATATCGGATCACCGGCCGCCACCACCGCCAGCTGCTACCAACCATCGTCCGACCATTGCTTGATCATTGCCATCAGATCATCAGACTACCACTTTAAACGAAGCCTTCTTCATTGATCTAGTGAAACTTCTCACAAACCTACTCTTATAAACTATCCTTTTCCAACTTTGGAGACATGATAATAATTATAACAACTACTCGTATAGTAAAATTATTTCTAAGTGGCCTTAGCCCCGTGATTTTTCCCTTCTTGGGTTTTCCATATAAAAATCCTTATATCTCTTAAACTCTTTTGTCATGTGTGCAAAACTTTCGTGCAATACTAGGACATCAAATTCTCCTACTCTACCGACTCAAATCTTCCTGCATGTAACAAGTTTGATGATATTGTACGAACTTGAATGTTATAAAATAATTATCAATATTTAAATTGAGTGTGACATAAATAAAAATATTAAAATGGATGTGCAACTATTAACCTACATGTCTGTGTCATAATTAAAATAAAGCTTATATGGCCAAATCTATAAAAGTTAATAGCGATGTCACATAATTGGAGGTTAAAACTTCCTAATTGCGACCAAATTTACTTAAAATCTTTCCCATCCAAAAATTTTATTTGCATAATGTTGTTTAAAATATCAAAATTAATGAAATAAAAAATGTTAGATCAATTAATAACCGATTAAGTAATCAAAATCAATTTTTAATGAAATTACACATATATCGAGGTTAGGAGGCCTCGACGACATCCAAACAACCTCCGTTCATGAAATTGACTGTATTTTTGTCGTTGAAACATCAAAATCTATCAAACAACACCTTCCATGATTAATTCAGCAAAGTCTACGCAAACACAGAGCGATTTGAATATGACATTGTGCAATTTAAGCTTGGTTTCGCTCCGATTAGTGCTGAAGTTGCCCAAATGACCTTCAATTGTGAAATGGATATCAACGTCATGTTCGACACAATAAAAATATCTAAAATTGACACCCATATTGTTAGGGTTTATCGCAAGAAATAATTTCAAAATATTTTTTGCCAAAAATATTAATAATAATAATGTTATCCTGTTAACGCTTAATTAAGCAGTTAATAGCTGCTTAAACCTTTAATCCTTATCCTAATCCGGACGCTCAAACTCACAGAATAAAATTTTCCACCTGATATCTCCTATTGGACGCTGTTTAGCCAACCAATCAAAACACGTGACTAGCCATAAAGGCCGAAATGAGCTCCTCAACCTTGGATTCATGCGATTTTCTTTCTCCCAAACTCCTCTATCTCATGCGATCCTCTCTCATTCCATATCTATCTCCCAGCCAAATGAGCTCCTCTCGTGCGATTTCCCTATTTCCATCCATCTCAAGCGGCCGAACGCCCATCCCTCTCGAGCAACCGAGCTCTTCTTTCAATTGTCCCTCACGAGCAGTTGAATGATCAGACGAGCTGTCCGTCTGTCTGTCTTGATTGGCCGAGCCCTAACCAACAGAGCCTTCCCTCCTCCTTTCTCACTTGTAAATAAAATCTCCAGGTCATTTCCTTTCAACTCTAAGCTCTTTATTATCATTTCATTTTGGCTCGGTTGAGATGAGATGGATTTATCAAATGTTTCTTCTATGGATCTATATTATGCTTGGGTTAATTTCTTGTGCAAATGAAAGGAGGATGGATTGTGGAGTTCCTTAAGTAAAAAAGGGGCTTATATTCACATGGCTTTACTCTTTGCATATGGTTATTTTTATCTTTATGGGTGAAATAATTTCTCTAACTCATTTCTTTACTCGTTTGAAGTGAGATCCAAAATATGAAAATAGGGTTTGAGATGATGTATTGCTCAAACCCTAGGTTATGCAAGTTTCCTTGTCTTTTCATGTTCCAGATTTTTGTTTGGATGAATAATACTTGCTATGTCTCTTTTACATGTTTAAAATGAGTTTAGAAATTTTAAAATGGGGTTATAGATGATTTATAGCTCAAACCCTAAGTTATATGTGGATTTCTTTCTCTTTTCATACTTAAGATGTCTTATTTGGATGATATGTAGAGAGTTTCCTTGTTGTATTGGTTTAAGAAAAAAGAAGAGAAGGGACTTATGCATATTAGCCTAGTATAATGGTTTGTTTGTTTCTTTATCATCATTGATTAGTGATGAGCTTTCTCCTTAATGGGTTTCATGAATATGCAAGTATTCCTCTTAGCTAAATCTGAAATTTTAAAGCTTATGAATGAACTTAAAATGGCTTTGACTCTCTTGCAATTGTTGATCAATGATAAGCTTTATTCTTATCTTGTTCCATTAATATGGAAGTGTTCTTCTAGTCAAATCTGAAAATTCAGATTTATATATATGTCATTTCCTTAGATTATTAAAAAAAAAGGGGAAATCGATTGTTGGGAAGCTATTCATGATGCTCATCTTGCTTTGCTTCTATTACATGAGTTGTTGTTATCATAAAATAATGATTTGGGTAAGGATTAGTTTTCAAATTTTTTGAATTTATTAAACTCAAATGCAAGTGCCACTACATGTTAATTTTTTGAATTTATTCATTTAATTTCATGAGGTCTATCCTACTTTGCTTCCTTTGGTCATTTTGCTATCATGGAGATAAGGATTGGAGAAAAGTTTGTTTTCAAATTTTTTTTTTTGGTTTGGCAAACCCAAATGCAAATATTACCTCATGTTTGATTTTCTAGATTTGCTAAGTTTAAAGAAGATGGTATATTTCATATAGATTAAGTTTCATTAAGTATCTTGTTAAAGAAAGAGGATTGAAAGGTATGGTCTTGGTTTATTAACATTGCTTACCTATCATCATCCAATTGATGAGCTCTTGAAGTGAATTGTGAGATCTTTATGTGAGATTTGTTATCTTTGTCCTACCTTTTGTCTCTTATTACCATGTAACAAGAGTCAATTTGATCTCCTTTCAAAACTTAAGGCTTTGAAGATGATTGCTAAATTTGAGATCTCCTTGTGGTGTAATATCAAGCATATAATATCATTTTGCAATATCCAATTTAAGCTTCTTTCAAATCTTGTGGGTTTTATAAATATTTTACTAAATATGAAAATACTCCTTTGGGTTTATGTAATATCAAGGTTAACGTGGCTATTCATTTTAAGTGGTTTAAACTCTTGTAGCTATCATATTTTAAAAAAAGAGAAATGAAAGGAAGGTTTGAGGCAAGCAAAAGGGAATGAAATTTCAATTTTCCCATCATATCAACATATGTCTTGTTTATGATTTTTTTACTTTGATACTTCCTTAAACTTATGCAAGCATTGAAGGGTGATGAAATTTCAGATTTATAAACTTCCTACCTTTGTAAAGTTTAAAATTTCCTTCATTTTATCATAAGAAGTTGAACTTTAGCTATGTTTGGCATAAAACCCTCATTCCATTTGCTAATTTTGAGAAAGTGTTATCATATGTTATACAAAATTGCTATTAAATGCTTTATCCAATCAAATCCTATTTAAATGCAATTGTTCATGAAATCAAGAAGGTAAACATAAAGTACAATCTTCTCTTTATTCATTTGATAGTAAAGAATGAAACATATGCTTATGATTTGACACATGAATGCTATCTCACTTGCCAAATCTGAGAAAGGTATTTCATCTCGTATGCTAAATAAAAGAGTGAAAGAAGAAAAAATTGAGGAGGAATGAAATAAGAAAAGGGGGGGGGGTCTATTACATTCATATGCAATTGAAAGCTCACGTAATGGCTTCTTATTTATGATATTTTCAATGCAACACTTAGTTAAAATCACAAATGTCATATGTCTTTCCCAAGTACATGTATATGTAAATGCAAGCTTGTAAATATATTTTGTGATAAGTACATGTTCACATTGTTCTAATGCGGTGAAGAAATTTGTGCTAAAAG
Source organism: Cymbidium sinense (assembly GCA_021442155.1). Classification (NCBI taxonomy): domain Eukaryota; kingdom Viridiplantae; phylum Streptophyta; class Magnoliopsida; order Asparagales; family Orchidaceae; genus Cymbidium; species Cymbidium sinense. The sequence goes on from CM038216.1 coordinate 54,464,570, forward strand.
TACCTATTCATATTGTTCTAATATGATAGAAAAATTTGTTAAGTGATAAGTACCTGTTGACATTGTTCCAATGTGGCAGAGAAATTTATGCTATAAGTACTTGTTCACATTATTCCAATGTGGCAGGAAAATCTATTTTGTGATAAGAACCCATTCATATTGTTCCAATGCGGTAGAGAAAATTTTGCTATAAGTACTTGCTCACATTGTTCCAATGTGGCAAGGAAATCTGCCTTGTAATATAAGTACTCGTATGCATTATTCCAATGCTACAAGAAAAAATGCTATGTTATGTAAACCCATGCACTCCTTTCTTGGCGTGGTGGGCAAATAAAATTTCTGGCCACGGTGTCTTATGACACCTATCATGCACATCTTTCTTGGCATAGTGGGAAGTATTAGTCTCCCAAACTAGCCCCCAATGGGGGGATGACACCCAGAGGCTGTCAAAATTTTTGATAAAAAGGGGGAAGAAAGAAAATCATGCAAGTTATATTGATATATGTCTTTTTCTTGTTCTCAAATTATAAAAGCATGTTGTGATAATGAAATTCTAGTTTTATTAGCCTAAACATTATCACGAGGCTTGCTTTCTTTCTCTTAATTTAGGGAAGAATGAAGATAGGGCAAGTGTTATCTATGAATTTATTCATCCATTCTTGTCTTGATTACTACTCGAATTATGATGTCATGTGGCCATTATTTGTTTGAATCCAGATTTTTACTTATGTTGTGATAATATTCCTCTTTATGTGTTGCATGAGAGGGTTGGAGATGGGAATGAGGTACCCTATGTATTATATGGCTCAAATATTACTTTATTATTAAGTATCCATTCATATTATGCTGCTTTTCCCTTTTCCTAAATTAGGGAATAAATTTAAAATGAAAATCAACAAGGTTGATTGTTCTTTCGCAATATGTAGTCATGCTTAACTTGATTACTACTTGAATCTTGATGTCATATGGGTGATTACTTGATTAAATCTATAATTTCATATTTATGTATTATAAATTTGGTGTGGATGCTTAACCATGTTCCATTTGCTTATCTTGTGACAATCCTTTCTTGTATATATGAATGGGTTGAAAATGAAAATGAGGCATCCTATGAGTTGCATGACTTAAAACTTGCTTTGTTATTAAATATCTATTCATGTTATGTTGCTTTTCCTTTGTTTAAGTTATAGGATAAATTTAAAACAAAAATCAACAAAGTGATTTGTTCATTTGTATCACTTAATCATACCTAACTTGATTCTTACTTGAATCTTGATGTTGCACAAGCAATCATTTGGTTAAATCAAGATTTCAGATCTATGTGTATTAGATTTGGTATAAATCCTTGATCTACATATGAACATGATCTATTCACTTAAGTATAGTACAAACATGCTACTAAGCAATTCCCTAAGGCTTGAATCAATCCAAAATGGAAAGGAACATGACAAGAGACCCATATAATCTCAATTGCATAGTTTATTTTTTTATTAATGAAAAGCATTGGAATAGGGTTTCATATGGTGTTTACCTTATGTGTTGCTTCTAAATAGTCACTATGTCATATGAAATTAGATTTTACTTATTCTTTTGTGAAATCAAAAGTTTTATTATCTAAGGAGTAATATTACCTAAGTCTCATCATAGAATATCCGTTATTCTTCCTTTTATATTACCATAAGATAGACTTGCAATGAAATCTTAGATTCTAGTACTCAAACATTATTACACTCTAATGTTTGATATGATGTTAAAATTTCCACTTCATTTGTCTAATTTAAAAGAGAATGAAGGAGAAAGCAAAATGTTCAATGAATAAACCACTTTGGTCTTTTTTGCCTCTTTCATGTCTTTGGATGAAGTGATGTTTCTTATAATCTATTATCTATTGTTTTATTTTTTTTCATTGAGCTTAAGATGCTTAAAAGAAAGTGAAGTTTCAGTTTTACTCTGTTTGAACATGACTTGTGCTTATTGGCCTTATTCTAATGCTTTTTTAAGCTAGCATGAGTTTAAAACAACATTTTAGAGTTGCATGATCCCTTCCTTTGTAGAGTGTAAGATCTCTTTATTTTCATCATGAGGGATTGAATCTTCTCTATTCTCTTATGAATATTCAAACTATCATGCATAGTTCATAAAAAAAAAAAGAGAAAGAAAGGCGAACCTAACTTTTGTATTCCTCTCATTATATGGAATTAGAAATTTACTTATGAATGATTATCCAATCATATCATTTGATAATCCTTGAGAAAGGTATTATCATACACTATCAAAATTTGTCATTTGATGCTTCTATTCAATCAACTTCTACCTAAAAGCTATGATCACTATAGTATCAAAATAAAATCAACAAATGCATGGAGTTCAAATCAATCTAGATCTTTCATTTCATGTGAATGCCTTGCTTCTTATATATTGCAGATCTTGTTGGCCAAATTAAACATCAAATGAAATAATGATGTTTAAACTTAGAACATCAAGTTAAACATGACTTACTGGTTGATGTGATATGATTTGAAGGTAAGCCTAATTATTGGTGATCTCCTTTATAGGTTGGTAAGCTCCCTTAGAAACCTTAGACTTGCAATATGTCTTCTGAGAAGAGTGTGGAGAAAATGAGTGAGTAAATCTTTCATGAGGGGAGAATTCTCTCTTATTTATAATAAGAGCTAGCCTTCTTCTTAAGTAAATGTCATTTAGGCCTTTTTGCATGTGGCCAAAATGTTTAAATTATAAGAACAAAATGAATAAATGGGATTTGTATTATCCCATTAATTTGCATGGATTTAGCATAAAATTAAGGAGAAATAAAATTCTTCCTCCTTTTCTTTCTCTTCACGATATCATGTCATGGAAGGGATATGTATGAAAATCTTTTTGACCTCCTTCATTTCTTTTGTCATTTTATTTTTAATTATTTTTGGAATGGGCATGAATCTAAGGAAGAAGCACGAAAAATGAGAAGAGTGAAAGGGAAGGCAGTCCACTTTTTCAACCAAATTATATCATGCCAATAAAAGAAATAGGAAGAAAATACAAAAGAAAAGTAAAAAATAGAAGAGAAAAATGGGGGGAGTGAAGAAGAAAATTCATTAAAAATTTGATTTATGTTTTCTTTTTATTAAGTTACCCATAAATGGGTGATGAATAAAAAGAGGGGAAAAGAAGAAATGTCTCCCTCTCCTCTTTATGAATGCATGTAATGACAAAAGAGAAAATTCATGATAAATAAATTAAAAAGAATAATACTAAAATGGTATTATGAAATAAAAAATGGTTCATAATATCATGATCTTTTCTCATTCATGCTTGGCCCATCTTAAATTTTCTAAATGGGCTGATAAAAAAATAACTAGCCCATTTAAAATTATTAAAATTTATTTATTTTAAATCAAAAGGGCCATTAGGCCTAGATCTATAAATGGGCTTATGTAAGAGGGTCTATCTTGTGAAACAAAGTATATCAAATTTCAGATTTTGTTAAATGAAAAGGCCCATTGGGTCTAAATCCATAAATGGGCTTATGTAAGAGAGTCTATCTTGTGAAGCAAAGTATGAAAAATTTCAGTTTTTTTAGATTGATAAAAAAAAGAGATGCACATATATGAGACCTAAAGGTTGTCATGTTGCCATAAACTAAATATTGCAAAATTTAAAGATTACCTTATTTGTTTTGCCTCTTTCCTTTATTTGATTACTTGCAATTATGAAAGCTGTTATCTTGTTTAGGCAAGATTTCAAATTTTTCTATACGTATCAAACTTAGTGTGATTGTTTAATTTACATGACCTAAACTCCATGAAGTTATCATGTTAAAGGAAGAGAATGAAGAGGGGAGTGAATGGCTTTGTTAGCATTATGATTATTTTTCCTCTCTTTTGTAATCACTAAATTAATGGGTCTTTGAAATGCAACTTGAAATAAAATTTTGTGCTATTTTTAAGCTTTCATTTTGCTATTTGGTAACATTGAGGTTGCATTTTACCTAGTATTTATTTATTCTGCACTCATAAGTAATTGTCAAATCTATATCTTGAATTGGAGTGAAGGTGGGACATGACTTTCTTTCTTGATTTTAGAAACTCCTCTAGAATTGCTTGCTTTATGAGGCTTAAATTCTACTTGATTAACATTTTTAAAAGGAAGGGGATGAAAGGAAGAAATGAGTGATTGGCCCTACTAGCATTGTTATCATTCTTTTCTCTCCATTATCATCATCAAGCTAATGGATATGTGAAGTGTAATCTGAAATAAGATTTCACTTACATAGAATTTAAAAGTCCACATCCTTCATTGGTCGAATGAAGAACTTATAAAATTTGGAATGAATATTTATTTAGCTTATAATTCTCTTTCAAATTCAAAGAACCACTGGATTCAAACCAATATGCGAGTTTGCATTTGAATTAATCTTTATCCTTCTAAATTCTAATATACGTGAAGGGATTTGGATGTGGTTAGCTCCCATATGTGTTCTTTAACACCATAATTTCTCTCTAGAATTTGATATATTATATTTGATATATAGAAAAAAAATCTTTTAATACTTGATTTCATATGTAAGTATCAGAATGAAGCAAATTTACATGTCACACAACATAATGTGTGGCACATAGACCTATTCTTGATTTATATTCTCTCTTCAAGTCTTTATTGAAAATCCCTTAAGGTAGATACTACACTTGGTGCTTAGCAAGTATTTTGAAAGATAAAATGTATATCCTATAATGATGGATATGTTTGATTCATGAAAAATTGAGAAGGGTTTAAACTTACATCATTTCAAGTAGATGCTCACTTGATGTGCAAATAGATGCAAATATCTATTTTGTACCTTCCAATGCAAAAACATGAATGTTCATTTAAAATAAATGCTCACTTGATTTGCAAACAAACATTCATATCTTTACCCTGGATTGGTCTTAGAATCGGGCCTGGGCTAACAAAGACAATAAATTTATATTAAAACTTCTGCTTGCTTTGACATATATGTCATTCTAAACATAATTATTTAAACTTAGGCATCTTAATGTCAGTATAATATTTTAAAAGAACAAATACTTGTATGTATGTTGAAGTGTCTACCAGATCAAACACATAGAAAAAAATGCAAGTCATATGCAAAAATAATTGAATAGATGTTTACGTCTAGGTTTGGTCTTAGGACCGGGTCTGAGTTAACAAAACTCAAAAATCATATCAAAACTTATACTTGTAATTTGACATATGTCATGTCAAACATAATTACTTCAACTTAGACATCTTAATGTCCATACATCATTTTAAAAAATATATACTTGTATGTATGTTGAAGTGTTTACTAAGTCAAACACTTAGAGAAATATGCAAGTCGTGGACAAAAATGAACATATACTTATGTGTCCCAATTTGGTCTTAGGACTGGGTCCGAGTTAACAAAACCTAAAAATATAATGATATTATTATAATATTTTTACTTTAATAAAATCTGAGAAGCTAATTTTGTCACATAATTATAAAATGTAAATCTATTGACAAAATTTCTTAAATTCAAGCTCCCACAAGAAAAAATCTCAAACCTGATCCTTTATGCTCAAGCTAGAGTTGAAAAAGTTTAGAGGATTATAAATGAAGAAGTAATGAATTTAGACCTGATCCTCTACAAGAAAAGGGCAAAGTTGACAAAGTATGTTAGCCAACAATAATTATATAATAAAAAAGGGTTGTCATTATTAAGGTTTGAATGACTAATCATCACATGCTTAAATCTAAATTAATTCTAAAAAAATCAAATATTTAAATAAAAAATATAAATTAAATGAAATTAGTTATTTAAATTTAAACTTAAAACTATCCACCCCTTTGCAACTATTTGCCTGGGGGTGAAAAATTAAGAAGACTTTTGCTCACAAAGAGTGAATGTCAAATCAAATACATAACTATTTTCACACTCAAAAAATAATCTTAAGCCCATAAGGACGTGGCCCATGCCCTTTGTCCGTGTGGTTTTGTCGCAAAATGGCATCACATAAATGGTGGTTACAACTAGAGCCCTTTGATCGCGTGGCTTGTCGTAAAATGAGACCACTAAATTATGGTCACGGCCGCACCTACGACTTTGCACTTTGAGCTATAAATTATAGAATGTGTTTGATTGAGCAAAAAGTCCTATGTTAGCTAATGTTGACTTATATTTGTCCCCTTAGATAAACTCCACTCCAGGACTACAAGGACACATTGGATGATGTAACCCATGTGTTTCTGACAAGGATCCTTCAGTCAGGTTGGGTCGACTACCTCCTCTGACTAAGTGGACTAGGGACCGCGATAGGCCAGGATGATGGAACCATGGGATCTAGATCAGGCGCATCATCATTCCCCCAACCGAAAGCTTCAAATTTAAATAATATTCTCATAAATATTCAAACTCCACTCACTACTATTATATACTTGTTATTTAGCGATTCATCGACTAGCCTTAATCGAAAGTGCTCTCTCAGTATTGAGAGGGGTAATTAACTATAAGTGCTTGTGCCTATAAAAAATCTAGAACTAGATTTAAAGTCCTCGTAAAATGAGGGAGAAATCTTAGGGTAGTGTCTTATCTATCATTTATCTACCTTTTGGAAATTTCACTGACACTTATATCACTCTCTTCATCATGAAGAGGTCAGTGGCAAATTTTTGGATCCCATAGATTTTTGGCGACTCCATTGAGGAAGGTTTCTCTTTCCATCTTTAGCTAGTCTAACCTAAGTTATAATCACAGTGGAGTATAAAAAAAAGAAATGACAAATGAAACTAAAATTGAAAAGTGCTTGCAAGATAGGGTCTTGGGTCATTTAAGATTTTATTTAGAGCTTGTGTTTTAATATGTTTTGTTCTATTGTGTCCATATTTTTGGAAGAAATGGATAGTGTATTGATTGTCAATTACTAATCTTTTCCTTTCATCTCTAGAATGGCTCTGCAAAACACCCCATTCACTATTGACCTTGGAAGTGGCACCAACGTCCAGTTGACTAACACCATTATTAACACTAGAAGCTCTAGGGTTACCATCCAGTTCCATAGCATTGACTTCCCAGCTATTGTGGCCCAAGGTCAAGCTGCTAGGCCTCAATCTGTTGAAGTCTGTGCACATCCTGCATGACATGTATAGCAAGCTCTGAAGAGGCCTGTTGAGGCCGTGATCTTTACTGCTAGTGGTGCGCCTTAGAATAAACCTTCTATCTTTGAGAGGCTTGGTTGCTCAGAGACCCACATAATGAAAGGGGTTGTTACTGGGAGTACTATCTTCTTAGTTCCTCAAAACAATACAACCTTGCCAGCTAAACCCTTTGCCCCGAGGAGGCACGATGTTGAATCCTCTTCATCTGGAAGCAAGCTTAGCCTGAGGCAAAGAAGAAAGAGAAGCCTTGAGCTTCATGATCAACAATTACTATCTATGCAGCTAGCTACACAACCAACTATGGAACTAATAATGAGTGTTCCAACCCACAATAGGTTCGACAGCCTAAAGTGGATAAAATATAGTAGCTCTGTTGGTCAGATTAAATAGTCCTTCTGGAGCCGACAGCGTTAGGCACTAGCTCCTCCTATGTAGAAACCCGAAACTATATATGCAAGAGTGCATCGGGTCCTCCAAGTTGCTAAGGAGAGATGATTGATGAAAAAAAAATACCATGGTCCTATTATCAGGGAGGTTAGAACTGCTCCTCTAAGGAGACCTCATCCCATTAATTTTAGTAAGATGCCAACCAATTCATGTCCCACGCAGTGAGCATCGAGGCGTGACACTTGGACCACGTGTTCAAAAATCTTCTATTGAAAGGTCCTGGTAGAAAGGCAAGTAGATATGGAGGCCTAAGCCTCAAAAGAAAGTCTTGGAGAAAAGGCAAGGTGTGATATCTGGTGCGCACTCTTAGAGATCTGCCTTAACTCAAACCTATCAACGATGGGAGCCAAAGAAAAAGGCCCCATATTATAAAGTTTTTGACGATCAACACCTTGGATAAATCCTCCAAGGGATCCCATCGCTAATCAGCTCCATCCTATCGAGAAGAGGTTAGCTTCGATCGAAGCTCTCCAATCGAAGAAATTCATATTTTACACTTAGAATTAGAAGTCCATTGGAGATGTCAACCAGATATCTGTGTCCAAAAGGATAAAGAGGAAGAGGAGGATACAACGATTGTCAAAGTGGTGTACATGGTATAACAAGTTGGCGAGCCATGCGTTTCAATCAATCGGATCCAGACACCTCCCCTCGGAGAACAACAGAATGCTCAAATAGAGGAAGCATCCTCTGAGTCTTCAAGAGAGGAATAAGAGGAATAAGAAGAAGAAGAAGAAAAAGGAGAAAGAGAAGAAAATCTGACCTTCACATACACAACCACTTTGGCAGAGGCGCAGAAATAAATTCAGTGCCAAATGAAGGCCAAAGATAAGAAAATCACTCAGTTAAACCCAAAAATGAGCAAAATAATGATGCATATGACTGCAATGATGTAGTTAATGCAAAAAATATTATGGTGGTTCTAGCACCTGTCCCTTTAAATAATCATCAAGCCTCTAGCAGTGCCCACAATAATCCTCTAGTCAACCCCATCTCACATGCTTCGAGAGTGCAAATTGAGCCCGAAGTGTGGGTTGAAGTGAACGAGTTAACTCGTTTGCTTGCTTCTCAAAATATTTTGAATGCATCTGAAGCTGTGATAACCTCCTAGATTGATACTATCTTAAACGAGAAGATCAAAGCTGTTATAGCTGCAGAGTAGGCAGAAAAATCAGTGAACAAAGGCCGTTCATATCCTATAGAGAACGACCAAGTTCCATATCCAAAGGGATACTCAATGCCAAAGTACAATGTATTTGATGATAATGGTAACCTTAAACAACATCTAGCCCAATTAAAGCATCCTGTGATAATACAGGGGATAATGATGTATTATTGTTCCACCAATTTATCAGCAGTCTCCTTTCATTGCTTTCGAATGATGTGCTGAGTTATTAAATGACTTAGTCAAGATCTTCGTAGACTTTAAAATCATGTTTGTCAAAAAGTTTGCAGTCACAGTTAAGAAGATAAATATTACTGATCCCGCCCTTAAAAAAAGGAAGAAAGATGAGTCAATAACTAGGTATATCACACGCTGGTGAAACATGAGCATGAAATGTGAACAATAGTTAGAAGAGGAGCATGCAATTCAATTGCTTATGGGTAATATTGATGACAAGATGATGCCTTATCTTTGCATGGCTTCAATTACCACATTTCAAGAGTTGTTTGACATGGTGTATAAATTTGAGAAATGAAACTTATCACGCTCTGATAGCCATCTAGATAAATCCAAAAGAGGAAGATCCAAAGAAGGGTGAAACACAATTTACTTCCTTTAAGAAAGATACAGGCAAGCAGATGGTCTATAATGTAGACAAAGGAAGGCTACCCGCTTACCAAGAAAGAACAAATTAGTCATTCAATCCTGCTCTATAACCAAAGCTCATGCTTAGAGGAAATGATGTGTCTCGAGGCCGCTTCAGTGAAGGTGAGCGATCAAAGAAAATAAAAGGAGTGAATGACTCAATGACCCCAACCCTCAAGGAAAAGCTGAACAAAGAGTATTATTTTAAAAGGGAAAACATGGCAAAACTATTCAAACATGCACTCAAAGTAGGTCTCCAGCTACCAGAGTGTAAAAGATCTAAAGAAGCCAGACAGGCTAATAATCCTAACTATTGCCCATACCATCGGGTGCTCAGCCATCCCATTGAAGATTACTACATATTCAAGGATTGGCTAGAGAAAATGTTTAGAAATGGAGAATTCACATTATTGGATAGTGTATTGGTGTGTCTAAAGAAAGAATCCACAAAGGTGATTATCTCCTCCCCAGTGCCATCAAGCAAAGATAAAGGTAAGGAGAAATCAACCGATGATGAAGGGTGACAAGTTACAGTTTCTAAAAAGACTACAAAGATGTTGAAACAATTGGAAGGCATTCCAAGTAGTAAGTGAAAGTCACCACTTGAGCCTGTACTTGAGTTGAAAGAAAACTTGAATTATGGAAATGCTAATTCATCTCATGAAAGATAGCCCAGCCAAGTCTTACAAGGGAAGGCCAAAAAGTCTGCCAAGTGAAAGAATAAATCAAAGAAAAAGAAAAGACTATAACGAAAAAGATCATCAACAACATGGATGATTACATATAGCTAGCAAGATGACCCATTACACTTGTTGATTTTGTAACGAAGCTTCATATCAGTGAAGAAGCAGGGAAAGAAGATGAAGAATTTCCCACTGAATCTTGCTTGGTAGTCCATGAAGCTGATAATAGCTTAGTGGAACTCTGTTTCACAAATGAAGATGAATTAGAGCCTATCACGATGGTGAACATAAAGAATGTAAAATTGGTCAGTGCTTCTAAATCTTCGAGTCCATCATTGAACGGAGCAGAAGCAGATGCTCAAGCAACCAATCCATCTAAAGATTTAGATGCGAAAGAAGTAGCCCAAGTACAATTGAGAAGTGGTCAAGTGCTACCATCTCAATAGAGGAAAGAACCAATAAATAAAGATAAAAAAATAGAAATTAAAATCAATGAAAAAGTCATCCCTAAGGATTCAAATAAGAAGCCTTCACCAAATAAGAGGATTGACTACAACATTCTATCCCACTTAAGAAAAATTCTAGCATATCTTAGCACATACGAAGCACTTCTTATGTCAAAAGATCTCTGTAATACTCTAATTAAAGCTCTTAAAGTGCCAGAGAAGTTTGAAGCATATTTTACTGAGTGCTGTAACGGATGCTTTGCATGTTCAAGATCCTCTGGTCATCACATTTTCAGAAGATCTAATGCTTGGGACAATAGAGCATAATCACACTCTATATGTTATAGTTGATAGTGATGAAGTTTTAGTACCATAGATCTTGATTGATTCTGGTTCTTCTATAAATCTTATGAACCTAAGGACTCTCTGGTGTCTATCTCTAGATGTGCAACATCTGGTTCAAGGTTTCAATGAGAAGGGACATAAAACTGTTGGGTCATTCATCCTCTCTCTCAGATTCAAAGACCTATACACAGAAGCCAAGTTTCATGTGGTCGATGCAGACACCTCATTCCGAACTCTTTTGGGTCGACCATGGCTTCATGAATATGGTATTGTCCTGTCTACATTACATTAATATATGAAATATCCAAAAGATGGAGAAGAATGAAAGATTGAGGGTGACATGTAACCTTTTGTGGTGCATGAAATGAAGATATATCAAGATGCTGGTTACTTCCTTCTGAGGGAATCAAAGCTAAAAGAACAACTAACAAATACTACTATGATGTTTATTTTTGGATTTCATTTGTGTGTGTATATGTGAGGGGACACCATGCAGATCTGAGGATGTACTTATTGAGTTGATCGGGTATGACATCAAGGAATAGTGCACTATCTTGAAAGATAAAAATCATTGCCCTACGATGGACCTAATCACCTAATAAAGACTCCTAAGGCATGATAGGTCTTCTAATATACTAGAGATTTTTCTCTTACTTTACATGGAAAATTAAAATATGGTTTATTTAAACTGGGTTCGTTAAGTTCCCTATGGAGGCAAACCTCCATAATTAATTATATCTTAAGGAAAGTGAATCCCTTAAGAATACACTCAATTAAAGTTGATAGTTATTGTCTCTAAAGAATTCAAAGATAGGACTATCAACAAATTAGTTGTATTTTAGAAGATCAAGTGGGATGGATCAAAAGGAGAGATTTATTATTGATGCCAAAGGAGATAAGTAGGGAGTGTTAGTGATACTAGAAAGCCTATTGAGCACTCCAATCTATCTTATGATTGGGCTTTATATATTTGAAATTGAGGAGATTTATTTATTTGAGTTAAAATTTTATTAGAAATCTAGGACTTATAATTCCATAATACAAGATTATGGAAATGCCTAAGAGGTGAGGATTTATGCTTGTAGCCAACAAAGGAAAACAACAACCTCAGATCCTAAATCTAAGGGGCTTTGGTGAGGGACAAAGCATGACCTAAATCTAAGGCAAAAATAGGTATACGATTTACCTCCATAAGAGAGAGTAAACCACCCAACTGTTAGACTTATTATCACCTAGAGTGGCAGCCAGCTAACTCCTCCTACAATTTAAAACCATGTAGGCAAGTCATATGCTTCTGCATGATGACTAGGTTGTTATTATTTAGAAAAAAAAACTAAGTCCTTAAACCCACTCCTTAAGAGACTAGAGCATGAGGGGTATGAATAATGACTTAAATCTAATATAAATTTTTATCAAATTTTAATTAATTTGGGAATCTTTATTTTGACATAGGCTATGGGATTTTGTATGTCTAAATGCATGAGAAATTGGTTATGGGCCAAATCAAAAGGGAAAGAGGTGTTCTTCCATCATAGGCTTGTTGACCTCACATTTAGAATGCATTCTCAACCCCTCCATCTTAAACATATGACTCGTCTTAGACTTTAAGAGATCCTTAGTCTTAAGACACATCTAGTGATTAGATGGACACTCAACCTGACCCTAGAGGCTTAGAAGAGTTAGCCATAGGAGTAGGTCATGCCTTAGGGGTGTGTGGTAAAAAAATATATTCTCTTATACATTTCTTGCCTTCATCTATCCCCTCACCCTTTCAAGAAAAGATGGATAAAATGAAAATAAAAATATATAAAAGAATGTACACTTTGTTGGGATGCCAAGTAGATCTACAAATGTTCTTATTAAGGTGACCAGGTATGACATTGAGGAGAGGTGTACTATCTCGAAAGATAGAAGTCACCAACCTACAATGGACCTAATCACCCAGATAAGGACTCCTAAGAACAATGGGTCTACATATGTACCAGAGATTCTTCCCCTACTTCACATGAAAAAGTAATGCAGGGTTTATTTTAAATCAGGTTCGTTAAGTTCCCTACAGGGGAAAGCCCCCATAGTTAATTACATCCAAAGGGACGGGATCCCTTAGGAATACTGTCAATTAAGGTAAATGATTGTTATCTCCAAAGATTTCAATAGGTAGGACTATTAATCGATTAGTTTATTTTTTAGAAGATCAAATGGGATTGATCAAAGAGAGGAAGTTATTATCGAAGTCAAAGGAAGATAAGTAGGAGATGCCCATGATGCTAGGAAACCTAGCGAGCATCTCATACTTTGGGCTTTACATTTTTGAAATTGATTTAATTTATTTGAGTTGAATTTTTCATTAGAAATTTAAGGCTTATGATTCCACAACACAAGATTATAGAAATTCCTAAGAGGTGAGGATTTATTCTTATGGCCCATGAAAGGGAGAAGCAACCACAAAATCTATATCTAGGGAGGTTTGGCGAGGGATAAAAACATGACCTAAATCTAAGTAGAAAATGGGTATTTAGTTTTCCTCCATAAGAGAGGAGCAAACACCCGACTGCTTAGACTTACAATCGCCTAGGGGTGGCTGCCAACTAACTCCTCCTATGGTTTTAAATTTATGTAGGCAAGTCATATGCTTTATGCAAGATAGCTAGGCTATTATTTATTTAGAAAGAGATCAAGTCCTTAAACTCACTCCCTTAAAGAGACTAGATCATGTAAGGACATGCTTCAAATGATCTAAATCTAATGCAATTTAGATTTTATTTTATTTTCATTTTTATTTTTTGGACAATTATTTTGACTCAAGTTAATAGGATTCATATTCCTAATGCATGAGAAATTAGATTATAGGGAAAAATCAACGAGAAGGGAGGAGGTGTGTTTCCACCATGGATATCAAAGGTCAAGCAAGGTTTCTCTAGCAAAGGTGGAAGCTCTCCAATCAAGAGTGAAAATAATATGCATTTGTGCATGATGTTATAAAAGAAGTACTCATCCAGCTAAGTGGTTGCTCATTCTTTTATCTTGATTTTAACTAAAGCTTTAGGTGAGGTTATGAGTTCTTTATTTTTAGTTTTGAATTATTAGATTTGGTAAAAGATTTATTTTTTCCTAAGAGCCTAATACACATCCCAACCATACATAAAGCAAGGAAGAAACTAGAAAAAGGATGCCACTTAATGCATAAGCTAAACAAATCATCAATCAATTTATAGAGCTAACCACAAAAGAATAAGAGGCCAAGTGTGGTCGGGCACTACCGCACAAACCCAAAAAAAAAGAATTTAGATAGCCGAGCTCTACCCTTATACAACCTAGATTACAAATGAATTAAATACAATTAAGAAGGAATTCATTGTTATGTGGGTCTTCAATCTTCATTTCTTCATTCTTCATTTCTTTCTTTTTTTAGTTCCCTATTTTGGATGGTTGGAAGGTGGATGCTCTAAAGGCTTGACATGGTGCATAAGATGAGATCTTATGACCAATGTTCATCATAATCTCCATAATAATCATTCCAAAATCTTAATTGAAAAAATTACATGAAAAAGAAAAAAAGTAAATCTAGCTAACACCTGAAAAACAAAGGTTAGCTAAACAAACCACCAAATCCCAAGCATATATATTGGACTTATCACCCCACACATAGCTGACTAAGTCCACCTAGCCTATTGGATTATGCTTAGGGGTAGAAGCAGCTGCACAATAAAAGCATTTATATTTTTTATTTATTACAACACCCCTTAAGCACAATCCCCTGCAGAAGACAATGGTTAGACTAAGATCTCCCTATCATTCATTCTATGCACATACATCCTAACATCCAGACTAAAAGATATATCAAAAAACAAAAGAAAGCATCAAACCATGCACCTCCCTAACCTAGAGCTATAAGTAGTGACTTAGCCTAATGTGTGTGCTTTGAAAGTTTGTGTGGTATGCTTAGCTATAGATTTAATTTAAATTTTTCTAAGTGTGAAGCATGTTTAAGTTAGAGGAGGGTTTCATTTAAGTTGTTTAATTATTTTGGATTGATTTTATTTTATATTTTGATTAGGTTCAAGTGAATCCTACAATTAATTACTAAGTTATAAAGAGAGGGAAAGAGAACTTCTCTTTCCTTCCCTAACCTAAGTAATTTCTAAAGAGGATTCATATTTTAGTTTTATTTAGTGAATGTTTTGATTAAGTGGTTTAATTAATCCTAAGTTTAGATGATCTCTAAACAAACCTATTCAAAAAGAAAGGCATTTTAAGATTAAATAAAATGAACTAAATTCACAAAATATACATCACTTCACTTCTTTCCCAACATGTATAACATACATATGAATGAGTCCTAAGCATATCTATACAGACAAATGAGAATATTTAATATACTTTATGATGCATGCTAAGCAATTCAGTTAAGAAAATATGAAAGTTTATGATGCATGATTTTCATTAAGTAGAAAAGGAATTTCTTATCCAATTTTCACATGCACACATGAAAGTAAGAAAGACATAAGTGAGTACAACGCCATTGTTAACTAGAGGTGTAAGGTACAAGACCTACTTAAGGCTACTTAATGCATCACAACCTCGGGGTTGTCCAGACAAATATACCACTTTCCTTAAATATAAAGATGTGTACAAAAGAAATGAATGGAAAAGAAAGAATGCAAAAGTTGATGTTAGTTGATTTATTTTTGTTTATGCAATTTATGTATGCAAGCATAGGTATCGTTCTTAAGTGATAGTATAGGAATGAATTGGATATAGAATTAGGCAAGTGTTAGGTTCTTTTCAAATGAACCATACACATTGCTAAATCCTATTCAAAACTATACTAAAAGAGAAGAGAAGGAAAGCCTACACTAAACACATCCTTATATTTTACTCACATGCAAACTTATAATTAAGATATAAGTAACACACTTTCAATTTTGATAATTGATTCATGTGTTTTGAAAATAATTTGAATTTAATAGTGATAATAGCCACTCATATTCTTACTTTAGCCAACACATGCAATTTGATATAAATGAAACATTTTCATTTTAAATTTAATTTTTGAAAACCATAGATGCATGAAACCACATGACATACATATTTAGCATGTTGGGGAAGAACTAAAGAAATGAAAGCATGTAAATGCGTTCACTTTAATTAAATCCTAAAGACAATCTTATGAAATAAAAAAGCTTAAGGTAAATCAAAGTTCATTTAGTATGACTTTTATTTAATTTTGAATTTAATTGAATTTTGAAAATGTGGATTGAGTTTACTGTCCCTAACCCATTCCCACATGTGTTTGACATTTTTGTTTAATTTTTAGATGATTAGATTCATTTTTAGATTTTGATTAGGTTAAGGTATGAATTAAACATGTTAATTAACCCTTACCTACACCACCTTAGCATAGTTAACCAAATAATTATGAGCCAGTGAGATGACATAAAACCTTGCAAAGAATTTAAATTTGTAATGCACCTAGGAAGAAAAGGGCCAAATGTAATTTGGCTCATGATTAATGCTTAATTAAGCTAAGGGGTTTAACTTAAGTAATTTCAAAACACCCGTCACACATATTAGTTGAGTTTTGATTTTCTTAATTGAACTTAGGCTCTTGAACACCTAAGCTTCTACCTAAAGTAGATTAATTAAGTTCCAGAAAGTTTTAGAAATTTTAAGAAAAGAATTAAGAGAGTAATTAATGAATTAGCCCTTAATTAAAAGAGGATTACAAAAGAAAATGGGGAGGGGGAGGAATAGCTAAGGGGAAATGCCCCAACATTATTCCTAAAACCTCCTATTCACTGGATCAAACCTTAATTAACTTCAATAAGGGATTAAAACACTAATAAAACCCTTAATTATCCTTAATTAGATAAAGGGGGTAATTAGGAAATGCATTAGCAATTCCCCCAATTAAGCCATCAATAAATCCAAAGAAAATTAGAGGAGTCAGAAGTCATTCCTGAAAATATACCCAAGAAGTTTGAGATTAATTAGTGGATTAATTAGGGAGTAATTAACAAATTAAAATTTCCAATAAAATGAAAAATTAGAGAAAGATACAATTCAAAATTTATTAAAACTAATTTTAGAAATTCTAGATTGAATTATCTTTTAGCAGAAATTTACCTCATATTTTTCTAATGTTTCTTTAGAGAGATATGAATTTTTTAAATTTAGGTGATTAATTAGAAATTAAATAAACACTAATTAATTTCCTTAATCCAACATCGTGAGACACAATGGCCAAATGAGATGCACTTTCCACACGTCAACCCATGAGTGGTGACTTAAGTGTCACATATGCTGCGTGGTAGCCTTTACGCTTTACTGCTCGATCAAGGATCAGATGGTTGAGATTAAAGCCGCCATTCTAAAGGGATTAAATCAGATATAAGCATGTGTTTGATCTCGACTGTCCATCCAAAATGTGGATGGACGTGAGATCCACCCCACCATGCTCATGAACCATGGTGGTCATGTTCTAGCAGATTCGAGCTCGATTGAGCTCAGATTGGGCTAAAATATTGCACACACCATCATCAATCAATGTAGATCACATCCAACGGTTGAAACTTTATGCCATTAAACTTTCTTTTACAAAGGACCAACACCCAGAGAGTTTAGTGATTAGAAAATTCCTAACCTTACAGGAAGTGATCACCGGCGCTCGATTCCCTTGGAGGAGCTTCATCTGGTTGAGATGAAGCTGTGGTGAAAGTATTAGCTCCGAAGATTGATTAAATTGCTCTATGGACCAACCCCTCCTTAGCTCCCTTTCATCTTTGATGGAATTAGACCTCCCCTTGCATTTGGAACTTGAGAGAGAGCTTAAGCAAGCTCAACTTATCCCTCTGGTGGAGTGTGCAAAGAGAATTTGATTGAATTGGGGTGTTGAGGAAATTTGAAAATTAATGGAGCTCCCCTATTTCTTCTTGAAGAAAATCGAGAATGGATAATTTCAAATCCCTTCTAGAGAGCTTAAGGTCACTCAAGAATGCTTCCTATGACTCTCTAACACTCAATCGAGAGCGAGCAAGTTTGAATTGAAGTGAATTAGGGGGAGTATATCTCCCCCTATGGAAATCGAATGACCGAAGCTATGTTTATCATTTTAATCCAGTTATCAAGATTAAAAGGGCTGTTTGAGCTATTAGAAGGTTGCACATGGTCTGTTTGGGCTAGGGAGTGGAGTGGTAAGCTCCCATGTGCTTCAAAATAAGTGGAGGGAAGTTTTCCATATGGCCAATTTGAGTCATGTGCTTGGTTTTGGCCTTGGGTCAATTTGGGCTAACCCAATCCCATTAGGTTTGGTGCACCACCCTCCATGGGGTCTACCCTACCTATTAGGAAGGTATCAAGTAGATATGAAGAGGGCTTGACCAAATTCCCCATGAATTTGACCAAAATTTGTTCTATGGCCTAGGGTTAAAATGGTCATTTGGTTAATTTTTGAATTTGAATATGTTGGGTATGTTGAGAAAATAGGTTTGGCCAAGTTTCATTAGATTTGGATTTCATTTGATATGGTCCTTTCATGACTTTAGTGGTCAAGTTGTTAAGTTCAATGACCATTTATTTTGTGGTTTGGTTTGATTCAATTTGATTTATTTTGAGGCTCATCAAATGGGTCAAGTCAAATAAAAGCCAACCTATTTGAGCCAAATCAATGGCGTTTAGGTTTGGTTAATCATATGAAGTGGATTGATCATTTTCCAATCAATTTTGGTTAAGTTTGTTGGCTCATGACACCCCAAGGTCAAGTTGGGTTCAAGGTCAAGCCTAGGTTAGTCTAGTTGGCCAATTGAGGCTTTCAAGTTCAACAAGTGATTTGGAATGAACTTGACCCATTGGTTTCAATCAATTTGGCTTAGATCAAGTTTTGACACATTTTTTTTTTTAGGTCAAGTTGGGTCAACTTGTCAAGTGGGCTAGGTTAGGCTCAAATGTTGACTTGGTCATGTTCAAAAATAGTTCATGAATGAACTTAGATCAATGGTTTCAATCAATTTGTCCCATGGTGGATTTTGGCTATGTTAGGTTTCATTTTGGCTAAGTGTTGACTTGGTCAACCTTTAGGTTTGACTTGGTTTGACCCAATTTGATTGTTTGATCATCTTATGATGATTGTTGATCATGATGAGAGGCATAGGTGAGTTTGATTCAATCCAATTTGGCAAGGATTAGAATTTGGCCATAAGGGTACTTTAGGTCACTAGGTCAAGCGAGTCTAAGTGGGTCAAATGGCTTGGTCAAAACTTGATTTGAGTTTTATTGAACTTGTATATGGACTTATGATTGAAATATAAATCCATTTGCAAGTGGTATGATGTCAAATGGGTTTTGATTCATTTGACAATTTCATATTCAAAGGAAGAACATGAATGGATTTTGGCTTGACTTTTTGAATTGGATTTTGGTTAAGTTGTTGAAGTTTGTTTTTATTTGGATTCATGATTGTAGGGTTGATTGAATCATGAAGAAAAATCAAGAGTTTGGATTGATTTGATGTTGATTTTGGTAAGTTAAAGATTTTGACTTGAAAGGCTTAGGTTGGATTTTGAATAGATTTGCGTTTGATTTTTGGAAGTGGTTTTGAATTTTTGAATTTATATTTCATTTATATATGTGAATATAAATGTGAATATAAATGGATTATGAGAAAATTTCATAAATTTGGAATGATTTGATCATGATCTAGGCTAAATCTTTTAAGGGGGAATTTAAAGGACTTAGGCAATTTTGAAGTTTGGAGCTTGAATTTTGTATTTTTATTTATATTTCATTTATATATGTGAATATAAATGAAAATATAAATGAGTTATGAGAAGATCCCATGAATTTGAATTGATTTGAACATGATTTAAGCTAAGTGCTTAAGAGGGAAATTAAGGACTTAAGAATGATTTTAAATTTGAAATATCATATTTGGATTTGATTTGATTGATTTATATTTATATTTCATTTATATATGTGAATATAAATGAGTTATGAGAAAATCTCATGAGTTTAAATTGGTTTAATCATGATTTTGGATAAGTCCTTATAAGAAGATTAAGGACTTAAGAAAGATTTGGACTTAGGAATTTCATTCATAGGTTTCAATCATGGATTTCAATTATGGATTTCAATCACATGGAATTGATTTGAGCTTGGAGAAAATCAAATAAGATTGATTTGGAGTTTGACTTGAAGGAAGGAAGGTGAGGAATGGTTCAAGCTAAGGGTAGGCAAATTTTTCTGTCACCCCTAAGGCATGACCTATTCCTATGGCTAACTCTTCTAAGTCTCTAGGGGTTGAGTGTCAACCTAATCACTAGATGTGTCTTAAGACTAAGGAACTCTTAAAGTTTAAGAGAAGTCCTATGTCTAAGATGGAGGGGTTGAGAGATCATTCTAAAAATGAGGTCAACAAAGGGCGCCCAATAGGTGTGGTGTGACTGACAAGGAACATCGCATATTGGTGTTGACCGAAATGATCAACAACACTGAGAGATCATAAGCACTAATAGAAATAATATATCCCTAACCCAGAGCTTAGTGCAATGTGGCTCTACCTATGTCCAAGAAATAAGAGAGAGGGAAGAATCCACTATGGGATAGAGTATGTGAATCTTCCACTAGGGAAGCAGGTTCAAGTCATCCATAAGGGGATGAGAGGTTTAATTTGATTTAAGTCTCGTTGAGGAGAAATTTCCACTGGAGAAGAGGGTTAAATTTGTTTCAATTTTTAGGTTTGGATTTTGAGATAGACCCTATTAGTTTGCGAATGGGTAGGAGCCATGAAGGCTTAGACCTAATTTAGATTTACCAATACAAAGGGGTAGTCAACTAAACACATAGTGGGACTAGCTAACCAAAGGGATGTATTTCAGTATGCAGCAACTGCACTAGAAAGAAAGTGTAGTAGACTTACATCCTCCAAAGTAGAGATTAATTACTGGGGTAATCCATTGGCAAGACAACATATTAAACCCAACCTAAGGCTGACTATTGAGTGAAAGCTACAGGGGGCCTTAAATCAACTCAAAGATAGTCAAGATTATTTCATTTTTAGTTTTATTTTGATTATGATGGATCCCTTCAGTTATCGATGAACTACACTGAGTAGGGGCCATGGAAGCCTAGACCTAACTCAGATTTACCAATCTAAAGGGAGTAGTCTACCAACCACAAGGTAGGACTTCCCAACCAAAGGGGTGCCTATTGGTTTGCAATGGTCAAGTTAGGAAGAAAATGCGGGACCTCACATCTTTCAAAATAAGGAACCATTGGGGTGATTGGTTGCTTTGGGCAACAAATTGAACCTGACATAGGGCTGACTATTGAATGAATGTTACTGGGAGACTTAGATCAACTCAAAGATAGTCAAAGATTAATTTTATTTTATTTAGTTTATTTTAATGGATTCTGTTGATTTGTGATGGATCATACTAAGTATGAGTCATGGAGGCCTAGACCTATATCAGATTTACTGAACCAAAGGGAGTAGCTTCCTGGCCGATGGGAGAACTATCCAACTAAAGGAGTGCCTTTCAGTTTGCAATGATCAATTCGAGAGAAGAAAGCTTGGGGACTCACATCTTCCACTACAAAAGACCACTGGGGTGATTGGTGGCTTTAGGCAATAAATCAAACCCGACCTAAGGCTACCTATCGATTTGCGACAATCATGCTAAAAAGAAGGCATCATAGTCTTACATCTTTCAAAGCGGAATGACTGCCAGAGTAATCTATTTGTGGCAAAATAGATTGAACCTGACCTAAGGGTGACTACAAAGTGAGTACTGACTTGGGGATTTATCTCATCGGTAGTCGGGCAATTATAGGGAGTTCTGGCGATCGCCTAAAGATAGGATGTGAGGAAAAGTTTCTCTTTGGGGCTTGAATTCCTAATCCACAAGTGAATTGTTTATTTTTAGTGGACCTTTTGTTGTTGGTTTCGAGGGATGAAGAGCTTATATCAGCCTAGACCTATCTCAAATTTATTGTACCAAGGGAGAATCTATGCATTTGCTGAATAAATTCTCTAACCATAGGGGTGGCTAGTTGGAAATGAGGACTGTCCAATCCAAAAGTAACTCGGGTAGTGTCTAAATGGGATCTCAAAGGACGTGATCTATATAAAGTGCCCACAGGGAGAGGGGTTGATAAATGGATTAGTCCAAAACCCTGGAGAAGATGACATAGTTAGTCATATATCTAATAGGTATTCGGTGTCCAACTCAAGGAGAAAGCGTGGGAACTCACATCTGCCAAGAGTAGTGTATCCACCGAGTGAGTCACTGTCAACATAGCGAACATCAACCAACCTAAGGTGCCCATAGATTGTGCCCAGAAGAAGAAAGCTCACATCCTCCTATGCGAGGTGATTGGGATAGTCATCTTGACTCGATAGGTGCTATCTAACCTATGGAGACTATTAAGTGAATGCCACTAGGGGACTTAGATCAACTTGAATAGAGTTAAGAGGGAAAGAGCCTCTAGGGGACTTATCCTAAACCTCAAATATACTCGACCTAGTTAGATCAGGATGATTAGTTCAAGAAGAAATCTTGAGGACTCACATCTTCTTAAATAAAATCAACACGAGATAGCTTACTAGATGGGCAGTGAAGCCTACCATACTAATAAGGCACTTGCTGGTTTGTAATGATCAAGTTAGGAAGAAAGCTCAGAGACTCACATCTTCTAAACAAATGGCCACTCGGGTGACATAATAGTAAGGTAGCATGTAGACCCGACCTAGAGTAGCTAATGAGTGAGTGCCACCAGGGGCTTGCTCCCACATCAAAATAGCTCAAGAAAAAATATTTATGTTTGTTGTTGTGTGCATGTCTTAAAGGGAATAGGATGCCTCTCAGGTTCTTTTACACCTACCTTAAACACACTAGGGGATTTGATGAAGTGATGCCATGGATGGCAAACATGATTCCCACTAAGAAAGGATGCCTCTCGGGTTCTCTTACACCTATTCTAATAGCATCAGAAGATCATGTTTGTGTTGTGAAAGAGGGATAGAATGCCACTGGGAACTCTTACACCTACCCTAAACACGTCACGGTGGATTCACAAGATAAGCAAACAATGCTTCAAAAGAAGAGAAGATTTGATGAATGGAATCAGGTTCTGGTTCTTTTTATTAATAATTGTTTTCAAACATGATTTATTTCATGGGTAATATTTCCTTAGATAGAGCCCATTAATTTAAAGCATTGGGTGTTCCCCTTTACAATCAATAAGCTAATATGATCCTCCTTGGTAGGCCTTCTCTATGACATAAGAGCCTTCCCAAGTGGGTTAAAACTTGCCTCCCATCTTTCGATGGGCAACAATTGGTCTCCTTAGGACTAACACAAGTTCTCCTACTCGAAAAGACCTAGGGCGGACCAGCTTGTTGTAAGCTTGAATTATTTTAGCCTTATATAACTTGAGGTTCTGGCACGCCCATAGGTGGCTCTCCTCTAAACCTTTAAGCTGTTCTAACCATAACTTTGCATTTTGCTCTGTAGTGATCTTGCTACCTAATGCTATCCTTAGTGACGGGCGTTGAACTTCTAAAGGTAGAATAGCTTCAGACTCATATACTAAGGAAAATGGTAGATTGAGTTGTAGTTTGGTATGTGGTGCGGTAGGCCCACAAGGCTTCAACCAACTGCTCGTTCCATTATCATTTGTTGTCATCAAGAGCCTTTTTCAATATCTGGATGAGAGTTTTGTTGAATGCTTCTGCTAAGCAATTTGCTCTGGGGTAGTAGATGGTGGAGTATCTCAAATCTGTAATGTGTCTTATGGTGAAGCTATTGATCTTTGTGCTTTTGAATGTAGTACCATTATCAGATATAATTCATTGAGGCACCCCGAACCTATATATGATATGGTTCCTGAAAAATTGAAGCACATGCTGAGCAGTGACCTCTCTGAGTGGGATGACATCCACCCACATGGAAAAGTAGTCAGTGGCAGCTAAGATGAATCGATGACCCTTAGAAGAAGGAGGATCAATCAGACCCACAATGTCGGTACCCTAACACTCAAATGGCCATGAGGCCAATGTAGGGTGTAGAATGTTGGGTGGTTGGTGGAGGACCACACCATGTACCTAACATTGATGGCATCTCCCCATCCGTGTGTCAATCATTGAAGGCGGTCCAAGTCTCTTGATCTTCATCTTCATCTTCAAACAGGATTAATGTGCTCTGCATAGACCTGAATGTACATCGATTACAATGCCATGAGATTCATGTTTGTTTAAACAGCATAATCACATTTGGTCAAAGGACCGGCGGTACAGGGTGCCATCAATGAGAGCGTAGAAAAGAGCTCTCTGTTTCACCTAATAGGCTTCCGACTTTTATTGAGGTAGTTGGAAGGTTCTGAGTTGAGTTAAACTTTTAGGAGGTGGTATTTCTAAGATAGCTTTAATCTTTTCAGGAACTATTTCTATTCCCTAGTGTCGACTAAAACCCGTAATTTCTCTATTCCGCACACTTGATTCATTTTGAGGTTATATTATCTTAACCATTCGAAAACTACTCTCAAGTCAAAGAGGTGGTATTCCTTTTCTCTGCTTTTGACTACTAGATCATCAATGTAGCACTCATCCTGATGATGGATGAGTTCATTGAAGATCTGAGTCATGGCCCGTTGGTATGTATCACCAATATTTTTAAGGCTGAAAAGCATGACCCTATAATAAATGATTCTGATTGGGGTTTGGAAAGCAGTATTTCTTTCATCTTCAGGAGACATCTTGAGTTGGTTATAGTCAGATGACCCATCCATGAAAGATAAAATTGCATGAGATGAGGCAATTTCCACCATTAATTCTAGTATAGGAAGAGGAAACTCATCCTTAGGACATGCCTTGTTTAAGTCCCTAAAATCAATGCACATGTGAATTTGGCCATTCTTCTTCTTAACTAGGACGACACTGGCTAACTAGGTAGGATATTTATATTTCTTGATGAAACCAGTATCAATCAATTTCTTGACTTCAGAAATGACCTATTGTTCAATTTCTAATCACATGCGTATAGGAGCTTGCTTAATAGGGGTAGCGTTAGGATCTATTGCTAGCTTATAGACTGCTATGTCAGGAGATAATCTGGGCATCTCTTCATAACTTCTTGAGAAGTAGTCTTCAAATTCAGTCAATTGCCTAACTAAGTCATTGGTTTCTTCTTCATTTAGCAACGAAATGATGTATGTCGGGCATGGATTATCTTCCATCATGAGGTTGATTTTTTAAGCTCGTCAATTATTGAATGTATCTCCTCTTCAAATTCTAGTGGTTCCTCTTTGATTTGGAGATCATTTGGATCATCTGAGGTTTGCAAACACACATTATCATAAGTGTTGGTGTTGTGAGAGAAGAACCTACCAGACTCCAAATAATTGGTAACAACTAAGTAGTAATCATCATCATCAATTTGGACCCACCTGCATCTATCCCAGTCTCTACAGTTCTCGCTTGTATTATTCCTTAGCTTCTCAAAGTACTTTGCACGGACCATGCGAGGAACTAAACCTTTCTGTATAAGATTATGAACACAAGGTGAGTAAAAGTCAAATGATAATTCCATTAATTCTTTAAATGTATCTTCCTCAAGTTTTACATCAACTTTAGGACTTGAGGATGATGATCCCAAAAACAAATATCTTATGCTTCATGTCACTAAAAGACTTAGGGACTTCCTTAACTATCAAACCTTCAACTTTTTGAATGTAAGTGAGGTTAGAGCTAAGGTTCCCAGTTGCAGCCTAATAGTTTCACATAAACTTGATTAGAAAACTTTGCTTTGTCTGGAGGCTTGGTCTTCGTCTCTATCTGGCTTAAAAGTCACATCCAATGGAACTTGCTGAGAGGGGTTGGATGGTATACTAATCATATTAGACTCATCCTCTGAGCTAGATTCTAAGTATATGTGAATAATAGGGGTACTCTTATGAACTGGAACACGACCTCTATTGGCTGATGGCCAATCAGGGGGTCTTCCACCTTTGGAACCGCCTCTATTTTTGCCTTTACCTTTACCTGGTGGAGGTTGAGTCATCCTACCCACATGTCCATATGATAGAATGAACTGTGGGTGGAATGTGATATGCAGATTTTTTTCTTCCTCATTTCCCCTTTCTTGTTCCCTTGAATTTTTATTTTTCTTTTCTTTTTCTTCACTTTCTTTTTCTTTTGATTTTGAGTTTGAATTTTTTCCAAGTTCATGATAAAGGGTGTTTTGAGGAAGATAGTAGGTCGCATCCTCATAAATCTCAACCTTTATAATTAAAAATGGCTTTTCATCTCCATTGACACGGTATTCAATCCCATCTTTTCTGAACTTGATGCATTAATGGAGGGAGGATGGAATGATCTTATTTTGATGTATCCAAGGCCCTCGAAAAGCGGTGAATGAAACCAATGATGTAAACAACTTCTCTTATCTATCTCCAAAGGCGTGCTTATAAACTTCAAAACACATAATTGTTCAAATGAATAAACATCATTTGATCCATGATAAGACAATGTGTGGCTTCCAGAAGGTTTTGAAGGGAGCTTCTTTTGTAAGTATACTTACCTTCATTTTTGGGGAAGCCTTGATTAATGATTCCCTCATCTTTTTTGGATAAGATAAGGACATTGTATATGCTTAGCTTAGATGGCAACTTCTTTAGATGAGAAAGGAAATTGTAGTCCACCTTAGGTTGGTCCTCCATAAGCATATCCAAGGGTGGAGCATCCTATGGAGGGGCTTCTCGATCCTCTATACCAATGACTTGTTCTCTTTTATCTTGAGGTGCTGCCCTAAGAGGTAGAATCTTGCCACTACGGAGGTTGACTTTGGTGATCTCTTGTGGTAGGGTAATCACATATCTTCCATATTCTCGAATGAACTTCTGGTATTGAGTAGGAAAGTCCAACTATAAATCAGAAAGAGGAAGATTGGAATTATTCTAGTTATTTTGACTACCCATCATAAGTGACACATATGTAATTCAAACTAGTTTTATTCTTCAATTTCTTGGATTTATTTGGAGGTATAAAGTAAAAATGAAGTAAAGTGAGTGGGGTAAGGGATTTGATACCCATATCCATCGATACAAGAGTTCTACTAGTAGAAGAAGAAGAGCTAGCTGAACTGGAAGAAGTCCCTGGTGTGGAAGCTACAACTACTAGTTGGAGGCTGGGCTCAGTTGGTGGTTGTGCTAATGGGCTCTCTCGGGTTGACACATGCTGTTGCTACTGCTGCTGCTAAGCTCCCCCTTTCCTCGAGTTGGCGCTGACAACTTGCAAACATTTCATTGATGTTGGAGGTTTGACTTGACTCAGACACTTGCAAAGAAAGCTTCTTGATCTTTTGGATGATCTTCTTAAAGATTTTGGATAAAAAAATATCCTAACCTTCTTTGGTTTTGGAAGGATCACATGTATCCCCAAGGATTACCCTTATGGAAGTGGATGGTTGTTCCACAAGGTATTCCTTTGGGATAACTACAATACTAATATTGAAGCTATGTTCAAGCCAGTCTTTGAATGTGAAGCAATCCTCCAAAACATGGCCTAGCATACGATGGTAGGGGAAAAGTTTGGATCATGAATTTTGCCTCATCTCTAGGCTGGGTAGCTAAAATCGCTTCTTTAAGAGATTCTTAAAGATTTTCTTGATTATCTCCCTCTTAAATGAATATGTTTTGTTAAGCTTATCTAAAGGAGTAGGTGGACCATAGCTACCTAACAGCGGGTATGTATGCCATTGTTGGAGATATGGTATTTGGTTGTGGAGGTATGGAGGCTAGGCTGGTCGATGGTGGAGGTGGAGGTAGGTCATGGTCTCTCATCTCTAGTCGCTTCCATTTATCTACCACCACTATCCTCTTCTCATAGAACTTTTGTGGCTTTGCTTTAGATAACTAGTCTTGAAAAGGTAACTATTTAGCCTCTCTTGTAGACTAGCGGCCTTGTTGATTAGCTTCTCAAATATCTTGATAGTGAAGCCCTTAAGCATGAAGGCGATTGAGCCATGGATATTCTTTAGAAGAATCTCAATGGCATGTTGCTCAGACAACTGCAGCTCATATTTCATACTCAGGTTATTCCATCAGAGAATATAATTAACAAGGGACTCACCTGGGTATTGTTGTACTATAACGTGATCACCTATAGTAACCCTTTGCTGAGCTCTAGCAAATCTCATGATAAAGAGTTGCTCCAACTCAACAAATGTCTTTACTAAATTGTTGGACAGTTCAACATACCAATCGAAAGCAATCCCTCTTAGGCTACTAACGAAGAGGCAGAATAGTAGAGCGTCACTACCACTACTATTGCAACAACTGGCCCTGAAGTGTGTTATATGCTGCCTTGGGTTTCCACTACCATCAAAGATCTTGAAGGAAGGTGGGATGAAACCCTTAGGATATTGGATTGTATCGAATTCCTCTGAGTAGGGTCAACCCTTTGGAACTGATGATCCTCCTTGGGCTTGAGCCAACGCTTCTTTCACTTGCTGCTCAACCATGGATCTGATGTCTTTTTCTTGTATGGAGGTGTTTTCTGCTACCTCCTATACATGCTAGTGCTACTTTGCTCAATGAGAGGTAAAGTCTTGGTCCCAAGATTTCATGCACTAACTAATATTGTAGTAGGATAAACTACGGGCTTATCAAGTAATGAAACTACTGCTAACAAGTCCTCTGGCTACCATGCCATCCTATCTATCTGCTCATCTTTCTACCTGAATTGATGTTAGAGGTGATGGGCTGATTGGAAAGTGTCTTCCTGATCAACCTCATCACCTTCCATGGCCTACTGCTCCTTGAGGGAAGATCCTCTGGTATCTACCATACAGACTCCAGCTGAGTCCCTTAATAAGTCATCTTCGTTAGGGTCAAAGCTAACCTTCTCCTCATCTGACCAATCATACCCCAAAATCTCCTTATTTTCCATGAAATAATGAGCCACTATCTCATCTAAAGAATGATCAATGGCGGTGTACATCTTGGTTGGCAGGTGTGATCATTGTAATCGAGAGGCACGACCTCGCCTCACGGAGAGTCAATCCTATGGGGACTTCACTCACTGGAAGAGACATACTCCTGATTATCACTATGTATGAAAGGGGTGACATTCCTAGGAGGTTCCACTATCATTGGTGTAGTTGGACTATCATCTACTACCTCTAAAATGACAGTTACCATCTCCATGTCTTGCTGAACTAATGGAGTTGGTGAAGGAATGACCACTATGCTTCGGGGTCGCCACTCCCTCTGCACCACCACTGGGATAAAAGGTTGAGCAGGAGAGCTCGGCCTCACCATAATATGTGGTGTAGATAGAGTAGGATCCCTCGGCCATAGATGGATCACCAATAGAGTATGCATCTCCCCGGATATGGCCTTCATGGCCTTTAATGGAACTGTATATACTGTGATGTGAACTGGTGATGGCGGACGGGGGGTAGAGCGGTGTGGTGGAGACCCCACTAAGTCTCTATAAATAGGAACTATCCTCATGTGATGACCGTCAGTAAGTAGGATGTTCATGGTAACGAGAAATGGAAAATCAATAAGTGCGAAATTACCGATCGATGACCTAACTCTCCGCTCTTACTAGCGATGTATAGGCTTCTCTAGCACTCTTTTGATGAATGTGTTTCCCCGCACTATGGGGGATGATGGATCTCAGATCAAATTGTGCTCAACTCAACATCCAGAACTCGCCAACTTGGCAAGATCGATCGAGGTCGATACAACCTCTCGCTCCGTAATGGTTGATGCTGGACCACTGGTGGAGGTGATGTGTGAATCCTCCTAACATCCTCTCTGTCTAACCCAGAGAGAGGATGAAACTATTTTACTGTAACCAATGGTGAAGTCAAGATAGGAAACTCCTCAACAATTGAACGGGCAGATGCCTCCATCTCCCTAGCAATCCTAGTGTGATACTGCTTGATCATGCAATTTTTGTTTCTTCACTGTGTTCTAGTAGGATGAGAGGAGTGAGAGCTAGAACCACACTCAAAAGAAGGGGAGGAAAACCCTGAGATCAGGGGATCTTTAGCCTTAGAGGGTAATGATGAGAGGGTGCTAGCCCTCACTGGGATAGCACGAGAAACCACAGGTGCACTGAAACTGGGGCTGGTGTTGGTACTATCACTACTGAAGTTGGTGGGACTGCCATTGCTTTCCTCTTCAATGAGGAGATGTCAGAATCAGAAGGAAGATCAATCTAGATGACCGGCTTCTGCCTGGCCACCGTGGTCCTACTGATAGTCGTGATGGGAGTGCCCTCATATGTGATCCTCACTCCCTCAAATCCCTTACCGATATGGGTAAGGTGTGTATGATCCAATCGAGAAAGTTGGCCTAGTCCAAGGACAAATCCATACCATTAGGGAAAGTGAAAACAAATTTATGCGAGCCTGCCATTTCATATTAATTATAAAGATTAAAAAAATTGAACTATAGTTGTATTGTAACTGATGGTGAGAATCTATAATAGGAAATGAGCTTGGATCAGATTTCTATCTTTGTTGATTTTTGAATTTGAATTGAAAATTTGAACCCACATCCAACATCTTGGAAGTGTTAAGTGTGGTTCAAATAGATTTGAGAAGATTTAAAAATTTGATTGAAAAGAGGAATTTTGAATATGAATCCAACTTCAACAAATTTGGGTATGTTGAAAAGTGGATTCAAATATTTTTAGAAGGATGCTTCCATAGGTTCATGTTTGTTTGAATTTAGATTTTTGATTTGAGGACCCTTTCTTTTAAGAAATTTGGGTATGTTAAAGTAAGGGTCAATTGATTTTGTTTTTGATTGATGATTTTGGAATTTTACTTACTTAGAAAATTTGGGTATGCTAAGTAAAGTGTTTGAAAATGGTTTTTTCTTTTTATGAATTGTTGTTTAATTTTAAAAATTAGAATTCCCACTTAGCAAATTTAGGTATGCTAAGTGAAGAACCCAAGTGTGTTTTGTTTGATTTTTAAAAATAAGATTCTTAGCAAATTTGAGTATGCTAAGAAAATCCTAAAGTGTTTCATTTCTTTTGGATATTTTTGATTTTTGCAAAAGTACGATCCTTAGAAAATTTGGGTATGTTAAGGAAATCCTAATGTGTTTCATTTTTTTGGTTTGATTTGATTGAAAGTGGATACTTTACTTTAGCAAATTTGGTATGCTAAAGAATAAAGTTCCAAAGGTGCTTGAAAAATTTTTGGTTTTGAATTTGGAGACTTCACTTAGCAAATTTGAGTATGCTAAATGAAGTTCCAAATATATTTGAAAATTTTTGATTTTGGATTTGGAGACTTCACTTAGCAAATTTGAGTATGCTAAATGAAGTTCCAAATGTGTTTGAAATTTTTTGATTTTGTAATTTGGGGACTTCACTTAGCAAATTTGAGTATGCTAAATGAAGTTCCAAATGTGTATGAAAATTTTTGATTTTGGACTTTGGAAACTTCACTTAGTAAATTTGATTATGTTAAATGAAATTCTCAATGCGTTTGAAAATTTTTGGTTTTGAATTTGGGGAATTCACTTAGCAAATTTGAGTATGCTAATTGAAGTTCCAAATGTGTTTGAAAATTTTTGTTTTAAATTTGGAGACTTTACTTAGCAAATTTGAGTATGCTAAAATGAAGTTCCAAATGTGTTTGAAAATTTTTGATTTTGAATTTAGAGACTTCACTTAGCGAATTTGAGTATGCTAAATGAAGTCCCAAATGTGTTTGAAAATTTTTGATTTTGGAATTTGGAGACTTCACTTAGCAAATTTGAGTATGCTAAATGAAGTTCCAAATGTGCTTGAAAATTTTTGATTTTGGAATTTGGAGACTTTACATAGCAAATTTGAGTATGCTAAATGAAGTTCCAAATGTATTTGAACATTTTTGATTTTGGAATTTGGAGACTTCACTTAGGAAATTTAAGTATGCTAAATGAAGTTCCAAATGTGTTTTGAATTTTGAAAATATGCTTATTAAGTTTTGATTTTTGGAAAGAAGACTTCCATTCAACATATTTGGGTGTGTAGAAATGGAAGTCAATCTTATTTTTGAGAGGTGAAAATTTTGTTTTGTGTGTGATTATTGCTTTTTTTTTTTAAAAAAAGAGGGAATTCCAACTTAATCATATGTGGGATATGTTTAAGTGGGATTTCCAAATGATGTTATTTTTATTTGGGAATGAAATCTTCATTCAATAAATTTGAGTATATTAAATGAAGATGTTCATATGTGTTTTTGAAAAATTTATTTTTATTTGAAAATGAAATTTCCATTCAATAGGTGTGAGTGTATTGAATGGAAAGGTTCATGTGTGCTTTTTGAAAGTTTAATTTTTGATTTTGATTTTGATTTTTTGGAAAGATGACTCTTCATTTTGTTTTGAAAATGAAATCTTCATCAAAATGAATTGAAGGTAGATGTTCATTTGTGATTTTGGAAAAGATTGTTAATTTTACTTTTAAAAAATCCAACATGTAACAATTATGAGAATTGTTAAATGAAGGTGATTTAAGAAAATTTTGTGAAAAATATTTTATTATGCGCAATTTTGAAAGAGTGCATTTTTTTGTTTGAAAAAGTGAGGTTCTTATGAAAAATTTATCTTGTCTTTATTATTTTAGAATGAACCTTTCCTTATCATAAAAATGATAAGGAGGAAGTCTTTAAATGTCTTCCCTTTTTTATTTAGATCATTTTATTTTTACCCATTGGAGAACCCAACAGGGATTTTAAGACCAACACGGGGTGAGGTCCTAAAACATAAAGATGTTGGCTAACTCAACTTAAGAATGAAATAAGCTAAGTTCCAATGGAAAGAAAGATAGTCACGGATTCATACCAAAGTACAAGCCCACTATCGATACTTGAAGACAATGATCATTTACCAAAGATGGAGATAGGAACCATCCCTAGCGGAGTCGCTAGAAAAACCTGTGGTAAAAAATATATTCTCTTATACATTTCTTGCTTTCATCTATCCCCTCTCCCTCTCAGGAAAGAAGGATAAAATGAAAAAAGAATTATATAAAAGAATATACACCTTGTTGGGACGCCATGTAGATCTGCAAATGTTCTTATTAAGTTGATTGGGTACGACATTGAGGAGAGGTGTTAGGAAAATCTACCTACGTTATAGCTTGAATCATTCCTCACCTTGATTCCTTCAAGTCAAATTCCAAATCAATCTTTTTTGATTTTCTCCAAACTCAAATCAATATCACATGATTGAAATCCATAATTGAAATCCATGACTGAAATCCATGATTGAAACTCATGTTTGAAACCCATGATTTTTTGGTTCCCTTCTTATGGACTTAGCCTAAATCAAATCAAATCAATTCAAATTCATGAAAATTTCTCATAACTTATTTATATTCTCATTTATATTCACATATATGAATGAAATATAAATTTAAAATAATCAAACTAAATCCAAAATTTAAGATCAATTCATAAATCTTTCCAAAGTCACCTTGATTTTCTCTTAAGGACTTAGCCTAGATCATGTTCAAATCACTTCAAACTCATGAAGTTTTCTCATGATCCATTTATATTCTCATTTATATTCACATATATAAATGAAATATAAATTCAAATCAATCAAACTAAATCCAAAATTCAGGTTCAAATTCAATCAAAATCCAACCTAAGCCTTTCAAGTCAAATTCTTGAACTTAGCCAAATCAACTTCAAATCAAGCCAAACTCTTGATTTTTCTTCATGATTCAATCAATCCTTCAATCATGAATCCAAATATAAATACAAACTTCAATCACTTAACCAAAACTCGATTAAAAAATTCAAGCCAAAATCCATTTCATGTTCACCCTTTGAACTTGAAATTGTTAAATGAATCAAAACCCATTTGACTTCAAATCACTTGCAAATGGATTAATATTTTAATCATAAGTCCATATGTAAGTTCAATCAAACTCAAATCAAGCTTTGACCAAGCCATTTGACCCACTTAGGTTCACTTGACTCAAAGTGACCTAAAATACCTTTATGAGCCAAATTCTAATCCTGACCAAATTGGATTGAATCAAACTCACCAAAGCCTCTCATCATGATCAAAAATCATCATGAGATGATCAATAACTCAAATTGGGTCAAACCAAGTCAAACCTAAGGGTTAACCAAGTCAACACTAAAATAAAACCCAACATAAAATCCACCATAGGCCAAATTGATTGAAACCAATGATCTAAGTTTATTCATGATCAATTCGAACTTGACCAAGTCAAAATCTAATTTAATAGCCCATGGCCACTTGACCCATGTTGACCCAACTTGACCTAAAAGTCAAAATATGTCAAACTTGATCTAAGCCAAATTGATTGAAACCAATGGGTCAAGTTCATTCTAAATCACTTGTTGAACTTGACCAAAGCCTCAATTAGCCAACTAGACCTAACCTAGCCCAATTGACCTTAAACCCAACTTGATCTAAAGGGCCATATTGAGCCAAATTCAAACTTAACCAAAATTGATTGGAAACAAGATACTAATCCACTTCATATGACCAACCAAACCTAAACCTACCCATGACCTAGCTCAAATAGGTCAAATGAGTCAAATTGGTCAACTTGACCCATTTGACCTAAATGAAGTCATATGAACCAAATTCAAACCTAAACCAAATTGAATCAAACCAAAGCTACCAAAATATTTCAAATGGTCATATGAACCTAACCCAACCCTTGGTTTGACCCAATTTGACCACTTGGTCAACTTGACCCAAGTTGACCCATTTTGACCTAAATGGGTCAACATGACCCAAATCACATCACACCAACTCCAAATTCAATAAAAATTGGCCAAACCTATTTTCACATCATACCAAACATACCCAAATTCAAAAATAAGCAAAATAACCATTTTACCCCTAGGCCATAGAGTAAATTTTGGCCAATTCCACTTAGAATTTGGTCAAATCCTCTTCATGCCCACTTTGAACTCTCCTAGTGGATCAAGTGAACACTAGGGAGGGTGGTTCACCCAAACAAATAGGTTTGGGTAAACCAACCCAAGAAATATACCGTGCATGGAAATGACCACATGGCAAACCTTCTCCCACTCAATTAATCTCCCTCTTGTTCCACAAACCCATTGCAAAACCGACAATTAAGGTGCATAAGAATGTAAAATCTGCATGCGTAAAATATTTCAGAACTCAACATGTCTTTCCTCATTGGATCAAGTGAAGTCGATCCTCCTTTTCTAGAACAAGTTCTAAACCTTACAAAGCCATAGCCAACATACCCAGCAAAGAACCAAAGACCTCCCTCCAAGCGACCAAGATCGGAAAAAACAGTGTTGCCAACCCACTCCGCAGACAAGAACTTTTCAAGACACAATAAAGGAAAGGAACGCATGGACACCATAAGAGAATGACTTGGATAAGTCTTACTGCCATGGTCACTAGTCACAAGGAAGAAAAATAGGCTCTAAAGCTGAAACTGCCCAAAGGAGGCACTCCAAAGCAAAAAAATCAGAAGATCAAAGTGTAACTGCACAAGGAGGAAGAGAGATAATCTTCCTATGACTCCACAGACAGAATGCGTAAATGCTAAACAAACTCACCATGTCCAGGAAAAGAGGATGCATCCACATCCCAAATGCAAATGCAAGCTTTTAAGAACAGAGAGGGGAAGATGCCACTACTCTATTCAAACACAAAGAACCTAAGAGTAAAGTGTGTCTAAAGCACACTTTCAACTGAAGGCCGCCTAACCAATCAAAGTCATCCCAAGGAAACGAAAAGAGTGAATTCCACATCGACAAGGGAGGTTCCCTCCAACATCCACCCATGACCTCCATCATTATGTGGAATTGCTGGGGTAAAAGGCCACGATCTGGCAAATTGGAGAGCACCATGCTCTCTTCATTTATAGAAACCAAAGTGGAGGATGTCACAAGGAAGGAAATTGATAATATTGGCGCATTGGGATTTTCTACACCTGATAGAATATCTGAGGTATCCTTGCTCTTTGGAGAAGTGACTTAATCACTTTCTCTCCTATTGTGCAAAATGAACAATGCATTGTTGGCTACATACAAAGTGAGAGCTATATGGAGGGCTTACCATTTGTTATGCTAACAAAGACTATCACACTAGGAGACTTTGGGACACCTTAACTCCTTTTGAATACCAACTTGTATCATTGAGGAGATTTTAACTACATCTATGAAAAGACAAAAAAAGGGGAAAGTTAAAAGCTCAAATGAGATGATGGAGTTCCTCACCAATGGGGACTTACATGATGACTTTTAACCCTAGATTCACATGGACCAACAAAGATAAAAACGAAATGGGTGTTTTGACGCTTCTTATCAACTCCATTGCTTCCAACCTCCTTTGCACAAACTAAACACCTTCCAAGGATCAGATCATTGCCCCATTCTTCAAATCCAAGGAGATGGAAATCACAACTGGCTGAAATTTGAAGACACCTAACTCTTTATCCCATGGTTTAGAAATTAGTGTGGAAAAGTTGAAAGCAACTATGAAGGGTCCGTGGCTGAATTAAAAATGCACAAACACTAAGGAACTTATTCTAATTGAGTAAAAACAAGCTCAAAGATTTGAGCAAAAGGGACACCCTCAAGAAGAAATTGCATGCAGAGGTGATTGCTCTGGGATGACCAGCAAAGAAAGAGACCCTCAAAGCAAATGAAATAACTCTACCCTTGCCCATTTATCTTGTATGCAAGAGCTAAAGCTGGGTCTGAGGGGATGCCAACACACATTACTTTCATCCAAAATGCTAAAGAGGTCCAATAGAATTAACACCCTCAAACTTGATGATGGCAGAGGACCCCTTTCAACCAAGCTTTATGAACTTCTTTCAACAAGTGGAGGGCATCCTATTACCAACAATTGGCCTTCCTTTAAATCGACCATCTCACCTCGTGTGATCATGGATGAGGATACTAATGAGGTTGATGGAGGCTCAAATTGATGGAGCTGCACCGGTATTGATGGCATCACAACATCCTTACAAACACTTTGAGGATTATTGGCCAAGATGGCTATCAAGGAGTTTTGTAGTGGCACTATGATTCCTCAATGGAAGGAAACCTTGGTTGTTCTTATACCTAAGTCCTCCAATGCCGATTGTCCCGCAAAATATAGACCCATAAGCCTTTGTAGAGTACAAAGTCATAAGAAAAGATCCTGTACATAAAAAACATTCTACCAAATCTCATCTCAAGAGGGTGCATTTGTGCCTTCTAGATCTATCTCCCACCACCGCTAGCCCAAGAAATCATGAATAAATTCCAACACTCCACCTGGAAGGTTTTATGGCAATTAAAATTGACATGGAACAAGCACGACAAAATGAGTTGGGAAACCTTAGCCATCATCCTACAGATTTGGATTACCTGAAGTTTGAATTGGCTCTCATTTCCTCGCCTTCCTTCTCCATCTTGTTAAATGGGCAAAGAACCATACAAGCGAGTGGCTTCTCAAGGTGCTTATCTCCTATCTTTATCCTTGCTCAATTTCTTTAGCCATCAAGCAACATGGTGAATTTGTGTGCCTATCCAACCTGGGAACACGATATCACACCTTCTATGGATGACATTTTCTTCGCCACCAAAGCTTCCATGGCTCACGCAAAGGTGTCCTCCATATTCTGAAAATTCAACGGCAAAACACAACCAAACCCATCCAAAAAGCCACACATAGATGGAAGGCCAAATCACCAGCTCACCGCTTAAGAGTGGAGGAGCTTGATTACTTGGGCATCAATTTGCATGAGGAAGTTAAAATAGATTTTCATCAACTCTCCAAAAGGCTGAGACAAATCATTGGGAGTTAGATTTCAATGGTCAATTTACACTCATAGACATCCTCAATCTTATGTCAAACAATTTACACCGTAATTCCCAAGGGAATTAGAGGGATTGAAAAGCTAGGAACTTCCTTTGGCAAGGAAACAACAACCATCATTGATACACTATGTTGCTTGGAACAAAATCGCATGCCAACCAACAAAGGAGGCCTTGGACTACATGGTCAAAGTCAATGGACCCATGGGCTAGAATGGCTTGGGAATTCCTCTCTAAACCCACCTCGCTCCACAAGTGCTTGATCAAGTATGGGTTGGACCCATGGCATAGGGAACCCAAGCGGAGACTCCAATTGCTGGAAAATTATTGAATGGTGCTTCCACCTTGAACCGTAATTTAAAATGGAGAATTTGCAATGGCAAAGAGGTGGACTTTCTAAACTCCATTTGGATATCACCTATCTCCAAATGGATTTCAACATGGAGTGCATGGAGGAATGGAAGGTGGAAGACACAAAAGTAACCTGAAAACTAAAATCTGCACATCCTTGATTGAGCTTGAACTCATCTCCAACATTTCTATTGAAGAGAACATCAACATGACATCCTGATTCATCAAGGCATGGGGACAACTCACATCCATTTTATACAAAAAATCGCTTTGAAATTTTGATTGGCACACCATGATTGAAACTCCCACCTGTGGAAAAGGCTCTATGCCATCAACGACTCCTTGCCAAACAACACCTTTGTTTGAGGTTTAACTCACAACCCTTTGTTTGTAATCGATGAGACACAACACATTGTCCCAATGCTCAATTAACAAATATTATCCATTTTGGTAACTAAGTTTTAACAAAATTTGTGGGTATAGTCATATTTCACTAATTCAACATTCTTCTCTTATCCAATCCAAGCAATGGGACATCACCCTATGGTGATCAAACTAAATTTGTGGTGTCCTCCTCTTGGATCAAGCTAACGGATGGCTACCTTCCCAATGGGTGGCAACAAATGCAAATGGCAACTTCCTCAAAGCCATGGGTCATTGTTTCATGAGACATCTTGAACGGAGGCTATGCTCTACACTAGCAAAATTATTGAACCGTGGATGACCCAATACAAGGGCATTATCATTGAAGGAGATAATAAAGGTGTGGTGGATCACCTCAAACTCTTAACAATGAAATATGGCAACACTTGATGCCCCACATCGCCTCAAGAACTTCCACCGTGTTATTTTGTATACACATAGATCTAACAACACTTTGACTTTGTGCATATAGCTACTAGCTTTGATTTTGTATGGCATAGTCTAGATAATCACACTATTCACGCTTTTGCTCTTTGAGGAGGATAGGAATCTTGTTAGAAGCTAGTTTTGCTTTCTTAGCGCTTTTCTACATTGTAATCAGTTTTTTTATTATCAATGCAAATGCATCTTTTCAGCAATTAAAGCGCATGAGGAGTTCACCATTCTACTCCCTGAAAAAAACTAAACTAAAGGACACTCCTAACAGCCTAACAAACCCACTCCTTGTGGGCAATTGGATCAAAACAATAAAGGGAAGCTAGGCCGTCCAATTGCCAAAGGGGGAGATATACTCCCCCTAATTCATTTTAATTTTCACTTCCCCTCTATCAATTGAAGCATAGGAAATTAGAGCAAGCTTTAGAGAGTCATCCCAAGCTTCCCAGAGAGGATTTGAAATCTTCATTCTCGATTTTCATCACTTGAAAATAGGGGAACTTGACTGAAATTCCAACTTGCTCTACACATCAAACTAACTCAATTCCTTCTTCAAGAATCATCAGAGGACCAAGTCTAGCTCACCTAAGTTCTTTCCTAAGCTCCAAAGGTAAAGGAAGGGTGCCCTAGACCAAAGCCGAGCTCAAGGCAAGTGGGGGGGGGGGGTTCCATAGAAGCATCCATTCAACCTCAAGAGCTTAAACTTTCAGCAAAGCTTCATCTCAACCAGACGAAGCTTCTCCAAGGGAATCAAGCACTAGTGATCACCTCCAGCGAGGTTAGCCATTTTTTGTTCAATGTGGTTTGGAGCTTTATGAAAGAAATATTCCTAGCATTGGATTTTGGCCATTAGATGTGATCTAGGATGCATGATGAAGGTGTGGGCCAAGTTTTAGCCCAATCTGAGCTCGGATCATGGCCTAAAACATGGACGGATCCCCTTTTCCATAGAAAATTGTAGGGATGGATCTCTGGTCGTTCATCCGTGCATTTTGGATGGACGGCTGAGATTAAAACACATAATATCTTTAATTTTCTCCCTCAGATCTACGACTTTAATCTTAGCTGTTCGATCCTTAATCGGATGGCTGAGGAGAAAGGATGTAGCGCCGCTACCACACAGCGCTACGATGTGATGGGCTAAATACCTAATCCGGCTACTACGCATGTGGAGCGCATGTCATGTTAGCGCATACGTGGCACCAATGGAATTAATAATGTGATTAAGGATTATTTAATTCCTAATTAATCACCTAAACTTCTAAAATTCATATCTCAACATAAAAAAATTAGAAAAATATGAAATAAATTGCATTAGAAAGATAATTGAACATAAAATATTCAAAAATTGATTTTGAATAGTTCTTTTCTCTAAATTTGGATTTTATTAGAAATGTTAGTTTGCTAATTACTCTCTAATTATTCTACTGATTAATCCTAAATTTCTTTGGTGTAATTAGAGGGATGACTTCTGCCTCCCCTAATTTGCTTGGGATTTATTGGTGGCTTAATTAGGGAATTGCATTCCATTTAATCACTCTTAATATAATTAGACTTAATTAAGGGTATAAATAGTAATTTAACCCTTTGATTGAGCCAATTAAGTTTTCACTAAGTGAATGTGAAGTTTAGGAAATAATTCTGGGATACTCTCCTTAAAATATTCCTTAAACCCCCTTTATTCCTTAATCTAAAGGTTAATTCACTAATTTTCCCCTTAATTAATTCCATAAAATTCTAAAACTTTTCAGAACTCAATTAATTTTTTTTGGGTAGATGCTTAGGTGTTCAAAGCATAAGCAAAATTAAGGAAATCAAAATTCAACTCATATGTGTGAGGGGTGTTTTAAAATTACTTAAGTACAACCCCTTAGCTTAATTAATCATAAATCATGAGTTAAATTGCATTAGGCCCCTTTCTTCCTAGGTGCATTGCTAATTTAAATTTCTTGTGTGGTTTTATATCATCTCATTTGCTCATAATTATTTCATTAACTATGCTAAGGTGGTGTAGGTAAGGGGTAATTAACATGCTTAATTCATATCTTAACCTAATCAAAATATAAAATGAATCTAATCACCTAAAAATTGAACAAAAATATCAAATACATGTAGAAATGGGTTAGGAATAGTAAACTTACTGCATATTTTCCAAATTAATTCAAACTCAAAATCAAACAAAAATCACATTAAACAAACTTTGATTTGCTTTAAGCTTTCTTATTTCATAATATTATCTTTAGGAATTAATTAAGGTGAATGTGTTTACATTCTTTCATTACTTTAGTTCTTTCCTAACATGCTAAATGTGTGTGTCATATGATTTCATACTTTCATATTTTTTTTTTCAAAAATCAAATTTAAAATGAAAAGGTTTCCTTCATGTCAAATTGCATGTTTTGGCTAAAGTAAGAATATAAGTGGCTATTATCATTATTAAATCCAAATTATTTTTAAAATATATGAATCAATTATCAAAACTGAAAGTGTGTTACTTATATCTTACTTATAATCTTGCATGTGAGTAAAAGGATGTGTTTAGTCCTTCTTCTCTTTAGTATAGTTTTGAATAGATTTGTCAAAGTGTATAGTTCTTACATATATAAATTGCATAAACAAACCAAAATAAAACAAATACAAACTTTTGCATCGTTCTTTTCCATTCATTTCTTTTGTGCACATGCTTGTATTTAAGAAATATGGTATATTAGTTTGGACAACTGGTTGCAAGCTTTTAACTCAAGTCTTGTACTTACACTGGTACTAACAATGGTGTCGTACTCACTTATGCCTTTCATACATGCATATGCGCATATGAAAATTGGATAAGAAACCCCTTTGCCAATTAATAAAATTCATGCATCATAAACATTCAAATTTTCTTAAGTAACTAATTTAGCATGCATAATAAAGTGTGCTAAACATTCCCATTTGGTATGTATAGATATTCTTAGGATTCATTCATATGCATGTTATACATGTTGGGAAAGAAATGAAG
Source organism: Cymbidium sinense (assembly GCA_021442155.1). NCBI lineage: Eukaryota > Viridiplantae > Streptophyta > Magnoliopsida > Asparagales > Orchidaceae > Cymbidium > Cymbidium sinense. Next base: position 54,506,506 of record CM038216.1, read on the forward strand.
TGATGTGTGTTTTGTGATCTTAACTCACTTTATTTAATCTTAAAATGCCTTTCTCTTTAAATATGTTTATTTAGAGTTCATCTAAACTTAGGATTAATTAAAACATGAAATAATATATTCAATAAATAAAACTAAAATATGAATCCACTTTAAAAATTACTAAGGTTAGGGAAGGAAAGAAAAGTTCTCTTCTCTTTCCCTCTCTTTACAACTTAGTAATTAATTATAGGATTCACTTGACCCCAATAAAAACATAAAAATAAAATCGACCCAAAACAACTAAATCACTTAAATGAAACCTTCCTCTAAGTTGAACATTCTTCACACTTAAAAAATTATGACTTAAAGCCATAGCTAAGCATACCACACAAACTTTAAAGGCACACACTTTAGGCTAGGTCACCACTTCTAGCTTTAGGCTAGGGCAGTCCTTGGTTTGATGTTTTCTTTTGCTTTATGATATATGTTTCAGTCTAGATGTTAGGGTGAATGTGCATAGAATGAATGATAGGATGATTAGTCTAATCATTATTGTATGTAGAAGGATTGTGCTTAAGGGGCACTGTAATTAATAAAAATATAAATACTTTTGCTGTGCAGATGCTTATACCACTAAGCGTAATCAAATAAGCCAGGTGGACATAGTCACCCATGTGTGGGGTGTTAAGTCCAATATACATGCTTGAGATTTGTGTGGTTTGATTCGCCAATCTCTGTTTCACAAGTGTTAGCTAGATTTACTTTTCCATTTCATGTAATTTTTATAATTAGGATTTTAGAATGATTGTTATGGGGATTAGGATGAGCATTGGTCATAAGTTCTCATCTTATGTACCATGTGAAGCCTTTGGAGCAACCACCATCCAACCATCCAAAAGAAAGAACCAAAGAAGAAAGGAGAAAAGAAGATGAAAGAAGAAAAGAAGAAGAAATGAAGTTTGATGACCCCCATAACAATGAGTTGCTTGCTTAATTATACTTAATTCATTTGTAATCTGGGTTGTATAAGGCTTGAGCTTGGCTACCCAATTTGTTTTTCAAATTTGTGCGGTGGTGCTCGCCAACAAATGGCCTCTTATTCTTTTGCATTAGCTTTATAAATTGATTGATGATTTGTTTAGCTTATGCATTAAGATAGCATCCTTTTCCTAGTTTCTTCTTTGCTTGATGTATGGCTTGGATATGGATTAGGCTCTAAGGGAAAAATAAATCTTCTACCAAATTTAATAAATTAAAAATTAAAAATAAAGAACTCATAACCTCACCTAAAGCTTAGGCTAAAATTAAGATAAAAGAATTAGCAACCTCTTTGTTGGATGGGTACTTCTTTTATAACATCATGCACAAATGCATATTATTTTCACTCTTGATTGGAGGGCTTCCACCTTTGCCATAGAAACTTGGCTTGACCTTTAAGAGCCATGGTGAAAATACACCTCCTCCTTTCTCGCTGATTTTGACCAATAATCTTACTTCTCATGCATTAGACAAATGAATCCTATAAGCCTGAGTCAAATGATTGTCCAAAAAAAATGAAAACAACATGTAATATGATTTGCATTATATTTAGGTCATTTGAAGCATACCCTTACATGATCTAGTCTCTTTAAGGAGTGAGTTTAAGGGCTTAGTCTCTTTATAAATAGATAACAGTCTAGCTATCTTGCATAAAGCATGTGACTTGCCTACATGAATTTAAAACTATATGCAGAGTTAGTTGGTGACCACCCTCAGGTAGCTGTAAGTCCAAGTAATCATATGGTTTGTTTTCTCTTATAGAGGCAAACCAAATATGATTTTTCACCTTAGATTTAGGTTGTGCTTTTAGCCCTCACCAAAGCTCCCTAGATTTAGGTTCTAAGATTGCTTCTCCCCTTTGTGTGCCATAAGCATAAATTCTCACCTCTTAGGCATTTCCATAATCTTGTGTTGTGGAATCATAAGCCATAAATAGAAAAATTTAACTCAAACAAATTAAATCAATTTCAAAAATATGAAGCCCAATCATATGATAGTTGGAGATGCTCTTTAGGTTTCCTAGCATCATGAACATCTCATATTTATCTTCATCTAGCTTCGATAATAACTCTCTCTTTGATCAATCCCATTTGATCTTCAAAAAAAATGAACTAATCGATTGATAGTCCTACCCTATTGAAATCTTTAGAGACAATGATCATTTATCTTAATCGAGAGTATTCTTGAGGGATCTCATTCCTTAGGATGTAATTAATTATGGGGGCTTTCCACTATAGGAAACTTAACAAACTAGGTTTAAAATAAACCCTACTTTATTTTTCTATGTATAGTAGGGGAAGAATCTTTGGTAGACATGCAGATCCATTGTCCTTAGGAGTCCTTGTTAAGGTGATTAGGTCCATTGTAGGGTGGTTACTTCTATGTTTAGAGATAGTACACCTCTCCTCAATGTCATACTTGATCACCCCTCAATAAGAACATCTGCGGATCTACGTGGTGTCAAAAATTGCATAAAAAGAAAACAAGTATATTTCGATCTTCATTTTATCCCGCATAGAGTGAAGATGGAAGTATATTTCTATTATTTAGAAATTCTCTCTATATAAAAATTTCACCATAAATTTTTCTAGCGACTCCAATGGGGATGGTTCCTCTCTCCATCTTTGGTAAATGATCATTGTCTCCAAGTATCGATTGTGGGTTTGTACTTTGGTATGAATCTAAGACTATCTTTTGTTCCGTTGGCACTTAGCTTATTTCTTTTTTAAGTTAAGCTAGCCAACATTTTTAGGTTTAAGGACCTCATCCTGTGTTGGTCTTAAAACCTCCATTGGGTTCTCCAATGGGTAAAAATAAAAAGATCTAAATAATAAAGAAAATATTTAAAGACTTCCTCCTTATGATTTCTATGATAAAGAAACGTTCATTCCAAAATAATAAAGACAAAATAAATCCTTATAAAAAATCACGCTTTTAAAAAAAGTACTCTTTCAAAAATGCACTTAATAACATATTTTGCGCACAAATTTCCTAAATTATCTTCATCTAATAATCTTTATGATTGTTATATGTGAACATCTTTACAAAAATAAAATTCCAACAATCATATTTTCAAAAGCATATAATTTGAAGATAGGCCTTTCCATTTAATATACCCAAATGTATTGAACGGATATTACCTCTTCAAGCAAAATCATGACTTTGAACTTCCACCTAATACATTCCACATGTGTTAGGTTGGGATTTTCATATTTTCAAAAGCATATATGAACATCTCCATTCAATATACCCAAATTTATTGAATGAAGATTTCATTCCCAAATATAAATAACATCATTTGGAAATCCCACTTAAACATATTCCATATATGATTAAGTCGGAATTCCCTCTTTCAAAAAAAAAAAAATATCAATAATCACACATTAAGCAAAATTTTTTACATTGCAAAAATAGGATTGACATCCATTCCTACATACCCAAATTTGTTAGATGGAAGTCTTCTTTTTGAAAATCAAAACTTAACAATCATATTTTCAAAATTCAAAACACATTTAGAACTTCATTTAGCACACTCAAATTTGCTAAGTGAAGCCTCCAAATTTGAAAAGCAAAATTTTCAAAATACATTTGAAACTTCATTCTAGCATATCCCATTTGCTAAAATGAAGTCTATCCTTTCCAAAAAAATTTGAAAACACACTTTGAAATTTCATTTAACATACCAAATTTGCTAAGTAAAATATCCATCCCACAAAAAATTTTCAAAACATATTTGGAATTTCAATTTAGCATACCCCATTTGCTAAAATGAAGTCACCCTTTTTCAAAATCCAAAGCAAAAATTTGAAACACCTTTGGAATTCCATTTAACATATTTAAATTTGCTAAATGAAATTTCCACTTCACAAAATTTCCAAAAGAACTTTTGGAACTTCACTCTTTAGCATACCAAATTTGCTAAAATGAAGCCTCCATTTTCAAAATAAAACAAAAACATAAAAATTTTAAACACATCTTTTGGAATTTCATTTGGCATACTCAAATTTGCTAAGTGAAATTTCCACCTCACAAAATTAAGTGGAACTCCATTTTTGTAGCATACCATATTTGCTAAAGTGAATTCTCCACTTTCAATCAAAAACAAATCATAACCAAAAAGGAAACACATTAGGATTCCCTTAGCATACTTAAATTTGCTAAGGATCCTACTTTTCAAAAATAAATCAAAACCAAAAAAGAAACACATTAGGATTTCCTTAGCATACCCAAATTTTCTAAAAGATCCTACTTTTATAAAAAAAATCAAAATATCCAAAACAAATGAAACACTTTATGTTTTTCTTAGCATACTTAAATTTTCTAAGAATCTTATTTTCAAAATTTTTTTTTCAAAAACAAAACACACTTGGGTTCTTCACTTAGCATACCTAAATTTTCTAAAGTGGGAATTTCAATTTTTAAAATCAATAATAATTCACAAGATAAAACAAACAAAGAAAAAAGAAACAATTATTTTCAAACACTTCAGTTAGCATTCCCAAATTTGCTAAGTGAGTAAATTCCAAAATACTAAATCAAAAATAAAACCAGTTGAACATTACTTTAGCATACCCAAATTTGTTAAAGGAAGGGGTCCTCAAATCAAAATCTAATTTCAAACATGAACCTATGGAAGCATCTTTCTAAAAATATTTGAATCCATTTTTCAGCATACTCAAATTTTTTGAAGTTGGATTCATATTAAAAAATTCCTCTTTCCAATCAAATCTCTAAAATCTTCTCTAAATCTATTTGAACCCCACTTAACACTTCCAAGATGTTGGATGTGGGTTTAAATTTTAAATTCAGATTCAGAAATCAATAAAATAGAAATCTGATCCAAGCTTATTTCCAGCATTGCAGATTCTCAACATCAATCTCATTTACAACTACAATTATGTTCTTCAATTTTTAGTTAACTATAAATGGCATGTTCACAGAAGTTTGTATTTAATTTTCTGTAAGGCATGGACTTGGCCTTGGATCAGGCCAATCTCTCCAAAGCTGATCACACCCATCTCATCCATTTTGGTAGAGGTTTCAAGGGGGTGAGGATCATCTATGAGGGAACTCCCCTCACAACTGTCAGCAGGACTATGGTGGCTGGGCAGAAGCCGGTCATTCTGATCGATTTGCCATCGAATTCTAACATCCCCTCATTAAAGAGAAAAGAAGTGGCGTCCATCCCCGAACGCCAAAGGACAAGATAGCGCATGTCCTATATTTTTTTGCCCGAAGGGCTAGCACCCACTCATTGAAACCCTCTAAGGGTAAGGCTCCTCTGATCCCCAAGATTACCTCTATAGCCCTTGAGGTTGGGTCTAGTTCTTACTCCACTCGCCCTACCAGGACTCAGAGGATAATTAAAAATTGCATGATTAAGCGGCATCATACACATATTACCAGGGAGATGGAGGCCATTACGCAATCAATTGTGGAGGAGGTACCCACTCTGATTACTCCGCTGATTACAATGAACCCATTTCATCCTCTCTCTGGGTTTGATAGAGAGGATGTGAGGATCCAGATTTTACCTCCACCAAGGGTTCAAAGACCGCCTCACTAGCAGAGGTGAGGTCACATGTGCCTCCGACGCCTCTATGCCAGTTGTGAGCATACAAACATCCTAAGTTTGGAGCTCAATTAAATTTAAGATCTATCATTCCCAGGTGGAAACAATGGGAGAGGTTAGAGGCCCAGACTTGATAGATCACTTGGGAGGTGGAGGTTTGGTGGGATTAGTGGCCTCCAAACTCATTGATTTCCCTGATCGCTATGCTACCCACGTCGATCACACAGGTAGTATTTTGCTTACAGGGATGACCCATCATAGGAAGAGGTTACCTGTCCTGAGAGAGTCAGTGGTGTCTCCACCACACTCTACCTTCATCCACCCATTTGTAGCATCTCAGTTCATCAAGACCATGAAGGCCACATCCGGGGAGAAGTGTACCCTGTTGGTGATCTGACTACGGTCGAGGAACCTATTCTATCTACACCACCTCTTTGTGGCGAGCTCTGCTTGACCCTTACCCCGGTGGTGGTGCGGAGGAATGGCGACCAAAGCAAGTGGTCATCCCTTCACCGTTCGTAGACCAGAGATGGTGGCGGTATAGAGAGCGAGATGATTGTCTAGTTGCACCGATGATAGTAAAACCTCCTAGGAGTGTCACCCCTTTTAGAATCAATGATAGTCAGGAGCGTGTCTCTTCTAGTGAGTACAGTTCTTATAGGATTGATTCTCCAGCAGTAGGAGAGGTCTGGTGCCTTTCAGTACATGATAGTGATCACACCAGTCAGCCAAAATAATTTATGCCCGTTCAGATTGTTCATTCTCTTGAGGACATAGTGGCACATTATCTTATAGAGAAGAAAGAAATTCTGGGGTATGACTAGTCAGATGAGGAGAAGATTAGCTTTGATCCAAATGAAGATGATTTGTTGGGAGACTCAGTCGGGGTTTATATGGTAGATACCAGGGGATCCATCCTTAGAGAGCAGCAGGCCATGGAAGGTGATGAGGTTAAGAAGGAAGACACAACTGGGTCAACCCAACACCTTCAATATCAGTAAAAATAGAAAGACAAGCAAATAAATATGATGGCGAGGTAGCTTGTGGTCTTGTTAGCACTAGTCTCAGTACTTTAGAAATAATCCCCAATAATTAATCCTACTACAACTGATATTAGTTAGCCAGAGTTAGTGCATGTCTTGGACCAAAACAATACCTTACCTTCCATTGAGCAAGGTAGCAGTACCATGTATAGGAAAGGTAGTGGAAAGTACCTCTATATAAGAGAAAGACATCAAATCTATGGTTGAGCAGTAAGTGAAGGAAGCATTGGCTTAAGCCCGGGGAGGATCATCAGTTCCAATGGGTAGATCCTACCTTGAGGAATTTGATGCAGTCCAATATCCCAAGGGTTTCATGTCACCTTCCTTCAAGAGTTTTGATGGCAGTGGAAACTCGAGGCAGTACATTGCACACTTCAGGGCCAGTTATTGCAACACCGGTGGCAGCAACACTTTACTATTCTGCCTCTTCATGGTGATAGGGATACTTTGATTGGTATAAAGATATTTGATGAGTTTGAGCAACTCTTTATCAAGAGGTTTGCTAGAGCTCAATAAAGGGTTACTATTGGCAATCTCTTTGTAGCAAAATAACACCCTGGTGAGTCCCTTGTTGACTACATTCTAAGATGGCATAACTAACTATGAAATGCGAGCCACAGCTATTTGAGCAGCATGCCATTGATATTCTTCTAAAGAATATCCATGGCCCGATCACGTTCATGTTTAAGGGCTTCACTATTAAAACATTTAAGAAGCTACTAAACAAGGCAGCTAGTCTACAAGGAGAGGCCAAACTGTTACCTTTTTAAGACCAATTGCCTAAAGCAAAGCCGCAGAAGGTCTATGAGAAGAAGTCGAGAATAGTGACAGTGGTAGGTATGGTGAAGCAACCAGCTAGACATTAGTCTGAGAGACCACAACCTCAGCAGCCTTCGCTTCCACCTCCTTTATCACCACCAAGGCAGCCCTACTAGCCTCTACAATAGCCTCCATGGCCAGCACTACTGCCTCCTCAGCCATACCATTAGCAGTAGTGACACACATACCTGCCGCCAAGTAGCTATGGTCCACATACTCTTTTAGATAAGCTCAACAAACCTTATTCATTTAAGAGAGAGATAATCAAGAAAATATTTAAAAATCTCTTAAAGAAGCCTGATTCTTAGCTACCTAAGCCTAAGAGATTGGAGGAAGTGGGCAAAAGCCATGGTCCTAACTTTTTCCCTTACCACCGTATGCTAGGTCATGTTTTGGAGGATTCTTCACATTTAGGGACTGACTTAAACATAGTCAAGACCGATACTGTAGTTATCCCAAAGGAAAACCTTATGAAAAAACCATCCAGTTCCATTAGGGTAATTGTTGGGAATACTTATGATTCTTCCAAAAGCAAAGAAGGTTGGGTTATCTATTTATCCAAAACCTCTAAAAAGATTATTCAGAAGTTCAAGAAACTTTCCTTGCAAGTGCCTGAGGTAGCTCAAACCTCCAACATCAAGGAAGGTTTGCAAGTTGCCAGTGCCAACTCAGGAAAAGGTGGAGTTTAGCAGTAGTAGTGATAACATGTGTCGGCCCAGGATAGCCCAGTAGTGCAACCACTGACCGAGTCTAGCCTTCAGTCTACTGTTGTAGCTATCACATCAGTGACTTCCTCTACTTCAGCTAGTTCTTCTTCTATTAGTAGAACTCTGGTATCAGTGGATAAGGGCATCAAATCCCTTACCCCCACTTAATCTACTTGATTTCTACTTTGTACCACCTATCAAATCCAAGAAATTGAAGAATAAAGCTAGCTTGAATTACATCTATGTCACTTCTGATGGGTTATCTATTTCTATTCTTAATGATAACTCTTCAAGCCAAATAACTATAATAATTCTAATCTTCCTCTTTCTGATTCAGAGTTGGACTTCCCTACTCTGAATAATATGGGTTCGCCTCTTGAGATAGACTTGAAATCATCTAATTCTAAGGGTCCTATAAGAGAAGCTGTAGGTGAGCCTGATATGCAGGTAGAACCTTCCATTACCTTTCTACAAGTGATCACTGAAGTCAACCTCAGTAGCAGCAAGGTTCTACCTCCTAGGGCAGCACCTCAAGATAGAGAGAAATAAGTCATTAGTGCAGAGGATTAAGAAGCCCCTCCACTGGATGCTTGTGGAGGATTAGCACAAGCTGGACTATAATGTCCTCTCTCATCTAAGAAAGTTGTCATCTATGCTAAGCATATATGATGACCTTATCTTATTCAAAGAGATGAGGAAATCATTAATCAAGGCTCTCCTTGAGCCTGAGATATGCTTAGCTCAGCTGACCACTATAGGTGAGGAGACACATTACACAAAAGAAGCACATGGGATCACTTTCATAGTTGAAGACCTTCTTCTAGGAGACTTGGAGCACAACCATCCCTTCTACATCATAGTTGACATGGGCAAATTCAAACTTGCTAGAGTTCTCATTGATCTAGGTGCATAAGTGAACACTATGAGTCTAAAGACCCTTGCCTATTTGAGGATTGACATCTCCACTCTCTAAAGAGATCGGATGATGTTAAGAGGATTCAATGAATAAGGTGAGCAAGCTTTAGATTTTATAGTGTTACCTTTGGAGATAGGTGACTGGAAAACTGATGCCAAGTTTTACATCATTGATTCAAATACTTTATTCACTGCTTTGCTTAGTAGGCCTTGGATACATCAGAATAAGATAATTCCATCCTCCCTCCATCAGTGCATCAAGTTTAGAAAGGATGGTATTGAATACTGTGTTAATGGAGATGAAAAATTATTTTCAATTAGCGAGGTTGAAATTTATGAGGATGCGACCTACTATCTTCCTCAAAACACCATTTCTCATGAACTCAGACAAAACTCAAATTCAAAAGAAAAACAAAATGATGAAAAATAAAAGGCAAAAGAAAAAGAAAAGAAAAATGAAAATTTAAGTGAACAAGAAAGTGGAATTGAAGAAGAAATATATCCGCATATCACATTCCACCCACAGTTCATTCCATCATATGACTCAACCTCCACCCGAGGCGGTAAGCAGTTTTAGAGGTGGAGGACCCCCTGGTTGGCCATCAGCCAATAGATGTCATGTTCCAGTTCATAAGAGTACCCCTACTATTCACATAGACTTGGAATCCAGCTCAGAGGATGAGTCTAATGTGATTAGTATACCCGCTAACCCCTCTCAATGGATTCCAATGGAGGTGACTTTCAATCAAGACGGTGATAAAGATCAGGCCTCCAGACAAAGCAAAGCATTCAAATCAAGTTTATGTGAAACTATCAAGCAACAACAGGGAACCTTAGCTCTAACCTCACTTTCATCTCAAAAAGATAAAGGTTTAGTAGTTAAGGAAGCCCCTAAGTCTTCTAGTGATATGAAGTTGAAGAGATTCTTTTTGGGATCATCATCCTTAAGTCCTGAAGTTGATGTAGAACTTGAGGAGGATACATTTAAAGAATTAATAGAATTACCATTTGAATTTTACTTAACTTGTGTTCATAATCTTATATAGAAAGGTTTAGTTCCTTATACATGGTCCAGGCATAGGTCAGAATACTTTGAAAAGCAATGGAACAATACAGATAGGGAAGCATAATCCAGAGCAGGTCTAGGATTTGGTATAGTGGGTCCAGTCGATGATGATGACTATTCCTTAGTTGTTACCAATCATTTAGAGTTTGATAGGTTCTTTTCACACAATACTAACTCTTATGAGATTGTGTGTTTAAAAACTTCAGATGATCTAGATGATCTCTAAATCAAAGAATCACTGCCAGAATTTTGAAGAGGAGATCCATTTAACAATTGATAAGCTTAAAGAAATCAACCTTGAGACAGAAAAAATCCATGTCTGACGTACATCAATTCATTGTTGAATGAAGAAGAAACCAATGACTTAGTTAAGATATTAGCTGAGTTTAAAGGCTACTTTGCATGGAGTTATGAAAAGATGCCCAGATTATCTCTTGACGTAGCAGTCCACAAGCTAGCAATAGATCATAGTGCTACCCCTAGATGCACGCGATTATAAATCGAACAACATGTCATTTCTGAAGTCAAGAAACTGATCGATGCTAGCTTCATCTGGGAAGAAAAATATTTTACCCAGTTAGCCAGTGTCATCCTAGTTAACAAGAAGAATGACCAAATTCGCATTTGCGTCAATTTCAGGGACTTAAATAAGGCATGTCCTAAGGATTAGTTTCCTCTTCCTATACCAGAATTAATGGTGGACTTCACCTCATCTCATGCAACCTCCTCTTTCATGGATGGGTCATCTGGCTACAACCAAATCCAGATGTCTCCAGAAGATGAAAGAAACATTATTTTTCGAACCTCGATCAGAATCTTTTGTTATAGGTTATTCCTTTCGACCTTAAAAATTTTGGTGCTATATACCAATAGGCCATGACTCAGATCTTCAATGAACTTATCCATCATCAGGTTGAGTGCTACGTTAATGATCTAGTAGTTAAGAGCAGAAAAAAAGATCATCCCTTTGACTTGAGAGTAATTTTCAAACGGTTAAAATAATATACCCTCAAAATGAATCCCCTGAAGTGTGCATTCAGAGTAGCTTTGGGGAAATTCCTTGTGTTCGTTGTCCAACATCGGAGATTAGAAATAGATCTAAAAAAAAGATCAAAGCTATCTTAGAAATGCCACCTCCTAAGAGTTTAACTCAACTCAGATCCTTCTAAGGATGTCTGGCATATTAAAGATGTTTTATTTCCAACCTATCAGGGAGATGAAAGCTATTCTCAACACTTGTCAAAAAGGAAGCCAAGTTCAAGTGTGATTACAAGTGCCAGCATGCCTTTGAAGACATCAAGCAGTATTTGGTCAAGCCACCAGTTCTAGCAGCCTCTATCCTGGGTAGGCCACTCATTCTCTACACTGCTGCATTTGAATCTCTTCTATTATTGGGCCAATGGGAAGAAGAACACTCTATTACCTCGCATCATCTAATTCTGTGAAACTACCCACCTATTGAGAAATATTGCCTAGCTTTGATCTTCGCATCTAAGAAGCTACAACACTATATGCTTTCTCATAAGGTAAACTTGATCTCCAAAACCAATCCACTATAGTATCTCATGACATGGACAATGCTATCTGGATGATTGGCACCATGGTCCATGATTCTCTCACAATTTGATATCACATTCGTACCCTCCCTGCGGTGAAAAGATAAGCACTAGAAAATTTCTTAGCAGCACACCCACTTCCTGTTGATTCTCTGCTTAGTGATGATCTCCTTGATGAACAAATCATGAACTTAGGAGAGGTTGACAACCATTGATGGGAGATGTATGTTGATGGTGTAGCATCTTCTCATAAAGGGGAAGCACCATGATCTACTCTTCCAGGAAAGATAGGGGTAGGAATAGTTCTCCTAACCCAAGACCACAATGTGATGAGATTCTCATACTATCTTTCCAATCCCTGCACCAACAATGAAGCTGAGTATGAGGCTTTAATTGTCAATGTGGAGTTATCCATCATTATCAGTGTCAAGAGCATCAACATCTTTGGGGATTCTTAGTTGGTCATCAATCAGATTGTCGGGCCCTACAAGGTTCTCAAACCCAAGCTTCATCATTATCACGAGTATACCATGAAGCTATTACCCCAAATTCTTGAAGTCACCCTCTTTAAGGTTCCTTAAGCAGAGAATGTAGTAGTAGATGCTTTCACCAAACTTGCCAAAGAATTGGCATGTTCAGAAGATGAGTCCATTTCAATATGGTTTCAAAACAGACAAGTCCTATCCTTTGTTGATGCTGAACTCATCGAGAGTCTTTCTCTTGAAGGGGAGGTTGCTGTTGCCTATAAGGACAAGGAGCTAGATTGAAGGTAACCATTCATAAACTATTTGAACACCGGCAAACTACCTCAAGAAAAGTCACAAGCCCATCAAGTGAAATAGATAGCTCTCTTTTATGCTCTTGTTGATGGCACCTTGTACCACCGGTCCTTTGACCATATGTGGTTGCATTATTTAAATAAACACAAATCCTGTGGAATTATAACTGAGGTACATTCAGGTCTATGTAGAGCACATCAATCCAGTTTGAAGATGAAGGTGAAGATCAAGAGACTATGATACTACTGGCCTTTGATGATTATAGACTGCATGGATGTAGCCAGGAGATGCCATCAGTGTTAGGCACACGATGTGGTCCTCAACCAACCACCCTACATTGGCCTCATGGCCATTCAAGTGTTGGGGTACTGACATTGTGGGTCTGATCGATCCTCCTTCTTCTAAGGGGCATTGGTTCATCTTAGCTGCCACTAACTACTTTTCCAACTTAGCAGAGGCAATCCCACTCAGAGAGGCAGCTCATCATGTGCTTCAAATTTTTAGGAACCATATCATATATAGGGTCAGGGTGCCTCGATAAATTATATTCAATAATGGTACTGCATTCAAAAGCACCAAGATCAACAGCTTCGCCAGAAGACACAGTATAGATTAGAGATACTCCACCATCTACTATCCCGAGCAAATGGCTTAGCAGAAGCATTCAACTCTCATCCAAATACTAAAGAAGACTCTTGATAAGTGGCGAATGAAGCAGGCCTTGTGGGTCTACACATACCAAACTCTAACTCAATCTACCCCGTGTTCCTTAGGGTGAAGCTATTCTACCTTTAGAAGTTCAACTCCCATCACTAAGGATAGCATTAGGTAGCAGGATCACTACAGAGCAGAATGCAAAGTTGCGGTTAGAAGAGCTCAAAGGTTTAGAGGAAAGTCACTACAGGCATGCCAGATCCTCAAGTTGTATAAAGCCAAAATGATTCAAGCTCACAACAAGCTGGTTCTCCCTAGGTCTTTCCGAGTAGAAGAACTTGTGTTAGTCCTAAAGATACCAATTGTTGCCCATCAAAAGATGGGAGGCAAGTTTGAACCCACTTGGGAAGGCCCCTATGTCATAGAGAAGGCCTACCAAGGAGGAACTTATCAGCTCATTGATTGTAAAGGGGAAAACCTGATACTTCTAATTAATGGGATCTATCTAAAGAAATATTACCCATGAAATAAATCATGTTTGAAAATAATTCCATCAATCAACAACAATCTGATTCCATTTCAGCAAAATCTTCTCTTCTTTCAAAGCATTGTTTGCTTATCTTGTGAATCCGCTGTGACATATTTAGGGTAGGTGTAAGAGTCCCCTAGTGGCATCCTATCCCTCTTTCACAACACAAACACAATCTACTGGTGCTATTAGAATAGGTGTAATAGAACTTGAGAGGTATCATATTCTGATTTGCACAACTAAGTTAGGTGTAAGAGATCCTAAGTGGCATCTTTTCTTAGTGGGAATCCTGGTTGCCATCCGTGGCATCATTTCATCAAAATCTCCTAGCATGTTTAAGGTTATGTAAGAGAACCCAAGAGACATCCTATTCCCTTTTAACACAAGCACAAAAATAAACACAAATATTTTTTCTTGAGCTATTTTTGATGTGGGAGAAAGCCCCTTGTGACACTCACTCATTAGCTGTTCTAGGTTGGGTCTACATGCTACCTCACTAGTATGTCACCTTAGTGGCCACTTATTTAGAGGATGTGAGTCCCCATGCTTTCTTCCGAACTTGATCATTGCAAACCAATGAGCACCTTATTAGTATGGTAGACTTTACTGCCTGACTAGTAAACTACCTTATGTTGGTTTTATTTAAGAAGATGTGAGTCCCCGTACTTTTTTCTTAAACTAATCATTATGATATTACTAGGTTGAGTATATTTGAGGATTAGGATAAGTCCCCTAGAGACCCCCCTTCCTCTTGACTACATTTGAGTTGATATAAGTCCCCAAGTGGCATTCACTCAGTAGTCTCCCTAGGTCGGATGACACCTATCTAGCCAAAGATAGACTATCCCAGCAATCGGTTCTGCTATAGGAGGATGTGAGTCCCTGAGCTTTCTTCTTAGGATGATTGTTGCAAATTGATGGGCACCTTAAGTTGGTTGATGTTCACTATGCTGATAGCGACTCACCCGATGGATACACAACTCTAGGCAGATGTGAGTCCATGAGCTTTATCCATGATTTGGCCACCGAATACCTATGATATATATGATTAGCCATGTCATCTTCTTCAAGGTTTTGGATTAAGCCCTTAGCGGCCCCATCCTCTGCGGGCATTCTATTTGGATCACATCCTTTGCGACCCCATTTAGACACTACCTAGATTACTCTTGGATTAAACATTCCCTCTTTTCTAGTAGCAGCCCTGTGGTTGGAGCATTTGTTCTGGATGTGATTCTCCTTAGTTAGAAATCGAGATAGGTCTATATAAGCTCCTTCTTAGTTTGATCCCTCACAAACTAATAGGGTCCATGATAAACGAACTAAATCAAATTTATCAAATAAATAAATTAATTCACTTATGGATTAGGAATTGAAGCAGGCATTCTATCTTTAGGGCAGTGTCAACAGAATTCCCAATAGGAATTGCCTGATTACCTGAGTTGAGATAAGTCCCGGGGTTGGCACTTACTCTGTAGTCACCCTTAGGTTATGTTTAATCTATTTTTCCATAAGCAGGTTACCCTGATAGTCATTCTGCTTTGGAAGATGTAAGACTATGGCATATTCTCTCTAGCATGATTGCCGCAAACCAATGGGCAACCTTAGGTCGGGTTTGATTTGTTACTCAAAGTAATTGATCACCATAGTGATCTTTTGTAGTGGAAGATGTGAGTCTCTGAGCTTTCTTCCCTTCAATTGATCATTACAAACTGAAGGACACTCCTTTGGTCAGATAGTTCTCCCATCGACCGGGAAGCTATTCCATTTTCTTTAGTAAATCTGAGATAGGGCTAGGCTGATATAAGCTCCTTCTCAGTATGATCCATTGCAAACCAACAGAATCCATCAAAATAAATCTAAAAATGAAATTAATATAGACTATCTTTGAGGTGATTTAAGTCCCCCAATGGAGTTCACTCAATAGTCAGCCCTCGGTTGGGTTCAATCTATTGCCTTGCCAATAGATTACCCCAGCAATTGGTCCCTACTTTGGAGGATTTAAGTCTACTATGATTTCTTCCTAGTACAGTTGCTGCATATCAAAAGGCATCCCTTTGCTTGGCTAGTCTTACTATGTGTTTAGTAGACTACCCCATTAGATTGGTAAATCTGAATTAGGTCTAAGCCTCCATGGCTCCTCCTCAGTGCAGTCCATCGTAAACCAATAAAGTCCATCTCAAAAATCCAAATCTAAAATTTGAAACAAATTCGACCCTCTTCCCTTATGGAACTTTCTCCCCAATGAGCCTTGAATCAAATCAAACCCCTCATCCTTTTGTGGATGACTTGAACCTGCTTCCCTAGTGGAAGGTTCACGTACTCTATCCCTAGTGGATCCCTCCTTCCCTCTCTTATGTCCTTGACATAAATAGAGCCACATTGCACTAAGCTCTGGATTCATTATAGACCTTGGGTTAGGGGTAGATTGTTTATGTTAGTGCTTGTAATCTTTTGGTGTTATTGATCATTTCGGTCAATGCCAATACGTGCGATGTTCCTTGTCAGTCACACCACACCTATTGGGTGTCGTTTACTGACCTCATTTTTAAAATGAGTTCTCAACCCCTCCATCTTAGACATAGGACTCCTTTTATACTTTAAGAGATCCTTAGTCCTAAGACACATCTAGTGATTAGGTGGACACTCAACCCTAGAGACTTAGAAGAATTAGCCATAGGAGTAGGTCATGCCTTAAGAGTGTTAGGAAAATCTGCCTATCCTATAGCTTGAACTATTCCTCACCTTCCTTCCGTCAAGTCAAATTCCAAATCAATCTTATTTGATTTTCTCCAAACTCAAATTAATATCATATGATTGAAATCCATAATTGAAATCCATGACTGAAATCCATGATTGAAACTCATGTTTGAAACCCATGATTAAAATTCTAAGTTCAAAATATTTTCTAAGTCTTTTGGTTCCCTTGTTATGGACTTAGCCTAACTCAAATCAAATCAATTCAAATTCATAAAATTTTCTCATAACTCATTTATATTCTCATTTATATTCACATATATGAATGAAATATAAATTCAAATCAATCAAACTAAATCCAAAATTCAAGATCAATTCACAAATCTTTCCTAAGTCACCTTGATTTTCTCTTTAGGACTTAGCCTAGATCATGTTCAAATCACTTCAAACTCATGAAATTTTCTCATGACCCATTTATATCCTCATTTATATTCACATATGTAAATGAAATATAAATTTAAATCAATCAAACTAAATCCAACATTCAAGTTCAAATTCAATCAAAATCCAACCTAAGCCTTTCAAGTCAAATTCTTGAACTTAGCCAAATCAACTTCAAATCAAGCCAAACTCTTGATTTTTCTTCATGATTCAATCAATCCTTCAATCATGAATCCAAATATAAATACAAAGTTCAATCACTTAACGAAAACTTGATTAAAAAATCAAGCCAAAATCTATTTCATGTTCACCCTTTGAACTTGAAATTGTCAAATGAATCAAAACCCATTTAACTTCAAACCACTTGCAAAATTGATTTATATTTCAATCATAAGTCCATATGTAAGTTCAATCAAACTCAAATCAAGCTTTGACCAAGCCATTTGACCCACTTAGGTCACTTGACTCAAAGTGACCTAAAATACCCTTATGAGCCAAATTCTAATCCTAACCAAATTGGATTGAATCAAACTCACCTAAGCGTCTCATCATGATAAAAAATCATCATGAGATGATCAATCACTCAAATTGGGTCAAACCAAGTCAAACCTAAGGGTTGACCAAGTCAACACTTAGCCAAAATAAAACCCAACATATCCAAAATCCACCATAGGCCAAATTGATTGAAACCAATGACCTAAGTTCATTCATGATCAATGTATGAACTTGACCAAGTCAAAATCTAAGCTTAACCTAGCCCAATTGGCCGCTTGACCCATGTTGACTCAGCTTGACCTAAAAAGTCAAAATATGTCAAAACATGATCTAAGCCAAATTGATTGAAACCAATGGGTCAAGTTCATTCTAAATCACTTGTTGAACTTGACCAAAGCCTCAATTGGCTAACTAGACCTAACCTAGCCCAATTGAACTAAAACCTAACTTGACCTAAAGGGTCATATTGAGCAAAATTCAAACTTAACCAAAATTGATTGGAAACAAAGATACCAAACCGCTTCATATGATAAATTAAACTTAAACCCACCCATGACCTAGGGGACTTACGCTACACATCAAACCAACTCAATTCCTTCTTCTAGCATCATCAGAGGACCAAGTTGAGCTCACCTAAGTTCTTTCCCAAGCTCCAAAGGCAAAGGAAAGGTGCCCTAGACCAAAGCCGAGCTCAAGGGGTCGTGGTCCATAGAAGCATCCACTCAATCTCAAGAGCACAAACAAAAGCTTCATCTCAAATAGACGAAGCTTCTCCAAGGGAATCGAGCGCCGGTGATCACCTTCGATGAGGTTAGTGATTTTTTGAGCTTAAATTCAACGTAGTTTGGAGCTTTGTGAAAGAAATTTTCATGGCATAAGATTTTGGCCATTAGATGTGATCTAGGATGCATGAGACAATGACCATTTACCTTAATCAAGAGTATTCCTAAGGGATCTCATTTCTTAGGATGTAATTAACTATAGGGGCTTGCCCTTGTAGGGAACTTAACCAACCCAATTTAAAATAAACCATACTTTACTTTTTCATGTAAAGTAGGAGCAGAATCTTTGGTACATATGTAGACCCATTGTCCTTAGGAGTCCTTGTTGAGGTGATTAGGTTCATTGTAGGGTGGAGACTTCTATCTTTAGTGATAGTACACCTCTCCTCAATGTCATACCCGATCACCCTCAATAAGAACATTTACAGATCCACGTGGTGTCAAAAATTGCATAAAAAGAAAAGAAGTATATTTTGATATTCATTTTATCCCACATAGAGTGAAGATGGAAGTATATTTATATTCTTTAGAAATTCTTTTTATGTAAAAATTTCACTATAAGGCTCTTAAAGGTTAATCCCATTCTATCTGACAAAGATGGAAGCCCTCTCTTAATAAGAGTGAAATAAGATGTTTATGCATGATATTAAACATACAACATCCAGCTAAGGGGTTGCTAAATATTTTATTATCTTGATTTAATACTTAGGCTTTTATGTGAGATTATGAGTTAGTTTAAAAATTTAGTTATGAATTGTTAATGGGATAGAAAATTTATTTTTATCCTAAGATCCTAATCACATCCGGGCCATACAACAATCACCAATCATAAATAAATTATGAAAAGGCATGCTTTTTCTAATGCACAAGCTAAACAAAACATCAAACAATTTTATAAAATTATCGGAAAAGAATAAAAGGCTAATGCGGTCAGGTGCCGCCATACAACCCGAAAAGAATTATGGGTAGCTGAGATTTACCCTTATACAACCCAGATTACAAGAAAAAAAATTACAATTACAAATAATGAAAGTTATGGGGTCTTTATTTTTCATTCTTCCTTCTTCATTTCTTCATCTTTCATTTCTTCATTTGATTTGCTCCATTTCTTTCTCCCATTTTGCTTGATTTAGATATGTTTACTCCAAAGGCATCACATGGTACATAAGACTTAGTCTTATAACCAATGCTCATCCTAATCCCCCATAACATTCATCCTAATCCTAATGCAAAATTATATTAAAAGAAAGAAAGTAAATTTAGCTACACTTGCAAAACAAATGTTAGCTAAACACACCATACAACCCAAGCAATTATATGAAATTTTTGGGCTTAGCACCCCACACATGGGTAACCAAGCCCACCTATCCTAACTTGAGTTATGCTTAGGGGCTAAGTAGCCTGCATAGTAAAGCATTTATATTTTTATTATGACATCCCCTTAAACACAAACCCCTGCAAAAAATATGTTTAGGCTAATATCAGCCTAGTAGCTAGACTACGAGGTATACACCCTAACATCCAGTCTAAAATAATACATCACAAAATAAGCATATATCAAACTATGCACCGCCCTAACATAAAGCTAAAAAAAGTGACTTAGTCTAATGTCTAAATTAAATCTTGTGTGGTATATCCTAACTAGGCTTTAGAGTTGTAATTTGCTAAGTGTGAGGGATTTAATTTATAAAGGGTTGATTTCTCTTTAAGTGATTTAATTGATTTGAAGATTTTACTTAGTGTTTTCTACACTTAACAACTAAGTGTTATAAAGAGAAGAAAGAGAGGGAACCTCTCTTTTATCCCTACCTTAAGTCACTTCTAAATCAAGTTAATTACTTAATTTTTTTAGTGAATGGCTTATTATATGTTTTAATCAGTCCTAAGTTTAGATTCACTCTAAAGGATCTTATTCAATAAAATAGATATCTTAAGATTAATTAAAATGTATTACTATCATATGACATATATTCATTCATTTCTTTCCATCATGTTGTTGACTTCACTTTTGGAGTGAGCTCTTAACATCCTCTTAGACTTAGGAATCTTTTAGACACTAAGATTTCCTTAGTCATAAGACACATCTAGTGATTAGGTGAACACCTAACCTAAGCCTAGAGACTTAGAAGTGTTAATCATAAGATTAGGCTATGCCTTAGGGTTTAAGGAAATTACTTATCCTATAGCATAAACCCAATCTAGATACACTTTTCTCAAATCAAACCCAGACTCAATTCTCAAACTAAATCTTAAATTCAAATTCAAATTCCAAATCTAATTTCAAAATTTGATTCCAAATGATTGAAACCCAAAATCAAATCCAAACCCTAAAACCCTTTCCTAAGCCATATGAACCATATTCATAAGCTTAGCCAAAACTTTCCCTAAATCAAATCAAACTCAGTTGATCTCTTTATAAATCAATTATTCCTTCAATTGTATTCACAAATATAAATGAAATCCAAATTCAAATGACCAAAACTATATCGAAAATCAAATCCAAACTCAATCTAAACCCTTTAAGCCAATTCTTTGGACTTAGCCAAATTCTATCCAGATCAAGTCAAAACCAATCAGTTATCTCTTGAATCAATCATTCATTCAATTATCTACCCAAATATAAATGAAACCTACAATCATCAAATCAAATCAAAACCAACCCAAGTCAAACCCAACTTAGCCCTTTTGAGTTGAAAATTTCAAATGAGCCAAAATCCCTTAGAATCCAAATTGATTGTTGTTGAACTTATATTTCAATCTAGGGCTTATATATAAGTTCAACTAAATTCTAGTCAAACCAAAACCAAACTAATTGACTCACTTAGGTGCACTTGACCTAAAGTGACCTAAAGGACCCATTTGAGCCAACTTCTAATCCAACCCAAATTGGATTGAACGAAGCTAACCAAAATATTACACCATGATTGCTGATCACCCTAGGATGATCAATTGCAATCAATTGGGCCAAACCAAGCCCAATTGGCCATTTGATCCAAATTGACCCAAATTGGCCTAAAGAACCAAATCGGGTCAAATCATGATCTAACCCAAATTTATTGCAACCAATGGCTCAATCTCATTCCAAATTGATTATTGAACCCGAACAAAGCAATAATTGAGCTCAATTTGATCAATTGAGCCCATTCGGCCAACTTGACCCAACCTAGCCCAAATTGGCCTAAAGGGTCAATTTAGCCTAAATCGAAATTAAATTCAAATTAATTCAAAACAAAGACCACATTCATCTTTAATTATCTAATTGAACATGAATCAACTCATTTCCCAAGCTAATTTGGCCAAATTTGGTCAAATGGGTCAATTTGACCCAAAATGACCAGATGACCCAAATTGGGCCTTGAAACCAAGCCAAAACCCATTGGGGGCTGATCAAACCCGACCCAAACCAATTTAGGGTCAGCCCAAAATAAACTCAACCCATTTAAATCCCTCATAGATCCTCCCCCACATAGGATTCCACCCAACTTCATTTAATTCCCCATCACATGCACTTAACCCCCCATCACATGTCCCCAATATTTCAATTAAACAAATCTCATCATATGGCAGTAAGAGAGGACTTTGGAGCAAAAATCCAAAGTTCTCAATCAATCTAGATCTAGCCCTAACCACCCCAACAAGATGACATTCAATTTAGAGCCAAAAATAATTAAAAAAAATTTGTATTTTCATCCATTATAAAAGGAGGGGGAGATGAGACTTGAGCTCACTTCCTACCACCATTATTCAGCTCCCCAAAACTCCCCAAAGCAAAAGGAAACCCATCCCCCACTTTGTTTAGCCATTTTGAGCTCAAATAATACAAGAATTTGCTCTTCTAGTGAGGCGACAGTAAATATCGGAGAAGGATGCATTTCGAAGAGAAGCAAGGGCTAAAGATTATTCTGAAGCTTCCTCATAAACATAGGATCTCCCTCGGATCTTCACCACCACTAAAAATCATGCCTGATGAGATAACTTTCATCAAACCGTAGCCGGCCTTAGGATTTTGCATATTTTGTATCAAATTTCCCGCAATTCTAGGAATTTCCTTTAGAAAATCTAGAACTTTTATTTTAAATCATCCCAAATAGAAAATAGAATTTTTTTGGTGCGAATTGGCACAAAATGGGTCCATTTGGACTAGTTTTGGCTTAGAAACTTTCATTTTTCCAAAATACTCAAAACACATCATCGGCTCACGTCGTCGATCCTATTCGGATCGGGCTCAGATGCGTGGATGCGTGATCGACGCCGATTGTGATGCGATCTAGACCATCCGATCACTCGGTTCGCATGATCGAATGGCACCGATCGCGTGCTCCGAGCTTCAGAGCGAGCGATCCGAGCTTCGTATCGCCAAAAATGATTTGAATCGTCCGATCACGTGGTTCGTGCTATAGGACGGCTCAGATCATGTGCCGATCGCGCGATCCTGGCCTCTGTATCATGCGATTTGATCTAGACTATCCGATCTATGATCGGACGGTTCAGAGAAAGGTGCGGGTCGCTGTCTTTCTCGCCCAAACTACGCGTATATATATATTTAATAAAAAAAAATAATAATAATAATTCAAATCATCTGAAACTTCAAAAATTCATAGAAAATAAAATACTTAACTAAAAATTGCAAACAAGGGCTCGCTAGATTTATCTATCCGAAAGGAATCCAACAAATGCAAAATACTCAAAATTTACTAAGTATTGTGAGCGTAATTTAGGATTTAGTGAACCCCATATTTCATTAATTAAGCCAAAAATATATGTCAGATTGAGTTGAGATTTTCAAATATTACAATAAATGTTAAAATACACCTATAATAAAAATTTCAAGTTAAAACAACTTTTGGATTGGGAGAAATTAAATTTTTAAATTCAGATTATCAATTTTAATAAAATAAATTAAATAAAAATTTAGAAATTTATAAAAATCTTCAAGATGACCTAAATCACTTTAATTGACATCCAGGACTCTTAAAAAAAATGATTTGATCTTCTGAATCTTAAGAAACCCAAATAAACACTTAAGATTAGAGTTTAAACAATTAAAAAGTTAATTAAAATGTAATTTAAAAATAACTCAAATATTAAATCAAAAATCAGATTGAATAGCATTCATTAAATCATTAATCAAACTTTAAATCAGAAAATATATCTTTAAAGGAGATTAAATTAAATATGATTAAATCTATTTAAGTTAATAAAACTCAATTAAATGATTACATCTTAAATCAAACTCAAAATCCAACAAACTTAGAAAACTTTTAATAATTTGAAACTAATCAATTAAACTAAATAAAATTAAAGCAAACTTAATTAACCTATGATTAAATCACATCCATTTGGAATGAGATAATTAAATAACCATTGAATATTTCAACCTAATAACTAAATTGAACATGTTAATGAAATAAAACAAACATAATAAATAAATCAAGTAAAACCCTAATCATAAATAATCAAACTCAATTAGTCAAACATTTAATTAATGAAAACTTAATAAATTAATTTATCATCTTAATCAATCAAATTAATTTAAATAAGTCACATTAAAGCTAACTCTAAAATTAAGCTTAAATTAAACCCATAATTAAATAATCACACCCCTTAAATAAACTAATTAAGTTAATTAAATTAATCATATGAAACCTAAACTTAATCAAACATAATTACGATGCAATTAAACACTAATCAAAACTTAAATTAAACCTAAATCATTAAGTCATTAATTTCTAATCAAACAACCCTTTAATTAATCTAATAATTTTAATTGACTCTTAATCAAACTTAATTAATCAAACATCTAATTAATGCAAACTTAATAAATTAATTCTTTATCTTAATAAACCAAATTTAACTTTATAAATAAGATTAAAGTTAATTCAAATTAAATACTTAATTAATCTACTAATTAATTTAATCACATCTATTAAATAAATTAATTAAGTAAATTACATTAAGCATATTAAACTTAAGCTTAATGAAACATAAAAATGCAATTAAATGATAATCAAACCCTAATTTAAACTTCAATCATTAATTCATCAATTATATCATTAACTCACATAAACATGCAATCAAATTAAAAGTTAAACAAATCTTTATCTAATTTAATCATACCTTAAACAAACTAATTAAGTTAATCAAATTAATTACATTAAACTTAATTAATCAAAATGCAATTAAATATTAATCAAAACATAAATTAAACCTAAACCATTAAGTCATTAATTACATCATTTGTCTAAACAAATATGAAACTAAATAAAAGAATTAAACAAACCTTTATAATTAATATAAACACAATTATTAATTAAACAAATCACATAATCACATTGAACCTAAGCAAACCCATAGACCAATAAAGCTAATTAAATCAAATTGAATCAAATTAAGTTAGATCAAGAAAGATTCTCATCAATTTAATATAGAATCAAATCAAATCTCAACCTACTTAAATAAAATAAACTAATTAACTATCCAATTAATAAAATCAAAATGCAAACCAAACTTTGATGAACATGACAAATGGATGTGATTAAAAATAAAATCCCAATTATAAAGAATCAAACCCAATTAGAATCAAAAATAAAATCTTAATTAATCTAATCCGATCAAACTATAAATAAATGAATCATAATCGAATTAAATAAACATAAAGTTAAATCACATAACCATGATTAAAGAAAAGAATTAAATATTTAAAATGATATTGAATTATCAAGATTCAATTAAATCAAAACACCTAATCTAAAATCAATCAACCAAAAAACACATGAACTTAAAAAAATTAAGCTCCATTAGACATTAAGGATATTGAATTATCAAGATTCAATTAAATCAAAACACCTAATCTAAAATCAATCAACCAAAAAAAAACATGAACTTAAACAAACTTAAACTCCATTAGACATTAAGGATATTGAATTATCAAGATGCAATTAAACTAAAACATCCAATCAAAAAAAATCAATTAATTAAATACTTAAATAAACTCAAATTCTAAATTCTAAATCAAATGAATTACACAAATTCAAATGGGATAACCAAGATACTTAAGGACTTTAGTTAGATTCCTTAGGAATTAGGATGTAGAATAGGGTGAGTCCTGTCTATAGATGGAATTCATCCTACTCTTCATTCTTGAGAACCTAAATATCATTTCAACCAAATAAAACTGAAATAAAAATGAAAATCAAATCATTAAATCATTTAGATCAAAATCACCCAAAGGTAAAATTTAAATTCAAACTTCAAATTGGAACTTAAACTAAAGAAGCCTAGTAAAGTCTTGCTACACAAGCCTTAAGCACACACATTAGAATACTAAGTCACTATTAGGGCGTTGTATGTATGATATTGTGTTTTATTTTGTGATGTAATATTTTAGGCTGGATGTTAGGGTGTATGTTTCGTAGACGGATGTTAGGCTGTTATTAGCTTAATCATATTTTCTATAGGGGGTTGTGCTTAAAGGGGCCGCCATGATAAAAAATATAAATGCTTTTGCTGTGCAGGTTGCTCAGCCCCTAAGTGTAACTCATGTTAGGATAGGTGGGCTTGGTTAACCATGTGTGGGTGCTAAGTCCAAATTATTCATATAACTGCTTGGGTTGTATGGTGTGTTTAGCTAACATTAGTTTTGCAGGTGTAGTTAGATTTATTTTTCCTATTTTTGATGTAATTTTGCATTAGGAACTAGGATTAGTGCTATGGGGGATTAGGATGAGCAGTGGCCAGAAGGCTTAGTCCCTGGGGTGCCCTGTGATGCCCTTGGAGCAAATCAAATCAAAAGAAAGAAATGAAGAAATGAAGAAATGAAGAAAAGAAGACCCCCATAGCATATATATTATTTTTGTAATCCGGGTTGTATAAGGGTAGAGCTCGGCTACCCATATTTTCGTTTCTCTTTTCAGGGTGTACGGCGAAACCCGATCGCATTGGCCTTTTATTCTTTTACGATAATCTATAAAATTATTTGATGTTGTGTTTAGATTGTGCATTAAAACATCATACTTTTCATAGTTTATTTATGATTGATGCTTGAATGTGTGTGGCACGGATGCAAGAGCTCTTAGGATAAAATTAATTTTTCTATCCTAATTAACAACTCATAACTAAAATTTTAAAATAACTCATAACCTCACATAAAAGCTTAAGAATTAAATCAAGATAATAATATTTTTAGTAACCCCTTAGCTGGATGGATGAATGTATAATATCATGCATGTCATATTCTTTCACTCTTGTTAAGAGGGAGCTTCCATCTTTGCCAGAGAATCAAGGCTTAACCTATGAGAGCCTTTGGTGAAAGACACCCCTTTCTCTCTTGATTTGACCTATAATCAAATTCTCATGCATTTAGGCATACAAATTCTCATAGCCTGTGTCAAAACAAAAAATCCAAAAGAATCAAATAAATTTGATAAAATTTGCATTAGATTAAGTCATGGATTCATACCACTCATGCTCTAGTCTCTTAGGGAGTGAGTCTAAGGACTTAATTTCTTTTCTAAATGAACAACGGCCTAGCCATCTTGCAAATCATAAACTTTCCTACATGGATTTAAAGCATAGGAAGAGTTAGCTGGCTGCCACTCCAGGAGGTAATAAGTCTAGTAGTCGGGTGGTTTATTCTCTCTTGTGGAGGTAAACCATATACCCATTTTTGCCTTAGATTTAGGTTGTGCCTTCATTTTGTACCAAGGCTCCTTAGTTTAGGAATCTGAGGTAGCTATTTCCTTTGGGCTACAAGCATAAATCCTCACCTCTTAGGCATTTCCATAATCTTATGTTGTGGAATTATAAGCCCTAGCAATCTAATAAAATATTAACTCAAATAATCAACTCTCTTCAATTTCAAAAATATAAAGCCCAACTATAGGGTAGATTGGAATGCTCATTAGGCTTCCTAGTATTATGAGCATTTCCTACTTTCTTCCTTTGGATTCCAAAAATAAGTTTTCTCCTTGATCTATCCCATTTGACTTTCTAAAATAGCCAATCCTTTGATAGTCTTAACCTTGAAATCTTTGGAGACCCTAATTATCTACTTTAATCGAGAGTATTCTTAAGGAATTCTCATTCCTTAGGATGTAATTAACTATGGAGGCTTGCCTCCATAGGGAACTTAATGAACCCAGCTTAAAATAAATCCTCCTTTACTTTTCCATGTAAAGTAGGGGAAAGATCTCTGGTATATTAGAAGACCCATCATACCTTAGGAGTCCTTATTAGGTGATTAGGTCTATTATAGGGTGTGATTTCTATCTTTCAAGATAATACATCATTCCTTAATGTCGTACCTGATTACTTTAATAAGTACCCCCTAAGATCTGTGTGGTGTCCCACACCCCAAAAATAAACACCACACATGTATATCATGCATATGAGTGAATCCTAAGCATACCTATACATGCAATTTATATTTTTATCATACTTGAATGATGAATGCAAAGAAGTATGTTTGGAATTTAGATATTTCATTTGATTGAATTATGAATGCATGCATTTTTAGTAGAAAAAGAGGGGTTTTTTATCCATTAGCTAGATACATATTCACATGTATAAAAGTTTTAAGTGAGTACGTCACCATTATTCTGTACCAAGAGTGTAAGATACAAGATCTACTTAGGGCTACTTGAAGCCTTGCAGCCCCAGGGTGTCTAGACTAATATACCACTTTTCTTAGATATATATCGATGTATAAGCAACTACAAGGATTAGGAAAAATCCATGCAAAAATTGTATTTGATTTATATGAATTATGATTCTTATTCATTGACCACATCACACATACACATGTATAAGAGTTTTAAGTGAGTACAACGATATTATTTTTCACCAAGGGCATAAGGTATAAGACCTATTTAGGGCTACTTAAAGTCTCGTAGCCCCGAGATGTCCAGATTAATATACCACTTTTCTCAGATACAAATGAATGTATGAAAAGAGCCACAAGAAGAAGAAGTCATGCAAGAAGTCATATTTGATTTGATTATATTATTTACATATGTGATATGAAATTCTTCCTAAGTCTTAGCATGAAAATGCATAGGAATAGATTTAGACAAATGTTGTATTCTTTCCAAATGAACTATACATTTGTAATTCCTATGTGAATCCATGTAAAGTAAGGAAAGAGAGCTTCATATTGCATATCTTATATTATCAACACATGCAAACTTATAGCTATTTGTAATTAACATCACTCCATATATTATAATTGATTTGTGGGATTTAGAAAATAACTTTTGATTTAATAGTGATAATAGCCACACCTATTTTTAATTTAAATCGACACATGCAATTTGACATTAAAGGAACCATTTCATTTTGTTAATTTTAAAAGAAATGAATGCATGATTACAAATGGCAAGCAACATTTAACATGATTGAAAAGAAATAAAGGAACATAAGTACATGATCTCATTCATTCCAATTAATTATTAAGGACAATCATACTAAATAAGGTTATTTAA
This sequence comes from Cymbidium sinense, assembly GCA_021442155.1. NCBI lineage: Eukaryota > Viridiplantae > Streptophyta > Magnoliopsida > Asparagales > Orchidaceae > Cymbidium > Cymbidium sinense. The sequence continues at coordinate 54,535,054 of CM038216.1, forward strand.
AATGAACCAAAAGTTCTTTAATGTTATTTCATCTTTATGTTTGATTTGAGTTAAGGAAAATGAAAGAGGTTTGCTAGTCCTAATCACATTCCCCATGTGTGAGTAAATTTTGGTTTAAGGAAGAAGCAATTAAGTTGATTTTATGATTTAATTATGTTAGGGTATGAATTAAGTGGATTAATTAACCCTTACCTACATCACCTTAAGTTAATTAACTAATTAATAATGAGCCAATATGATATGCAACCACATGAAAGGTAAATTTACAATGCTCCTAAGAAATGAAAGGGGCCTAATGCAATTAGCTCATAATTAATAATTAATTAAGCTTAAGGGATCTCACTTAACTACTTTTATGATTTTCTCACACATGTGAGCTAACCATAATTTCATTATCTCTCACTTTGGGTTATTGAAAGAGCTACCCAAGATTAAATTAGAGAAATAAGTTCAATTGAATTAATTAAGTTCATTAATTAACTAATTAAACCTTAATTAACTTTAGCCAATCAAAATGAGATGGGCGTAGAGAAAGAGACAAAAAAGAAGGGAGCCTAAGTCTCAATCCCTTAATCCTTTCAATTAGTTGATTAAAGTTCAGGTATGATTTGGATTTTGATTAATCTTGTTATCAAGGGGTGTTAATTCATTAATTATTTAAGAGGGATTAGAGAAGACTTAAAGAAAATATTGGAAGAGGGAGTCCTAATCCATTTCTCTAGACTTCATCATCATTAACAGAGATTAATAAACTTAATTGATTGATTAATTTACTATTTATTTACTTAATTATTACTAATTATATTAAGAAAGTGATTTAGGCTTAATCCATTGATTTCCCTAATTAAGCAACTAATAAAATCCCAAAAAAATAGGGGAGGCAAAGGTCATCCCCCTAAACATTCACAAAAAGTTTGAAATTAATTAGATGGTAAATTAGGGAGTGTTGACCTCATTTTTACAATGAGCTCTCAACACCCCCATCTTAGGCTTAGGATTCCTCTTAGACTTTAGGAGTTCCTTAGCCTTAAGACACATCTAGTGATTAGGTGGACACTCTCACCTAGCCCTAGGAGACTTAGAAGAGTTAGCCATAGGAATAAGTCATGCCTTAGGGGTGTTACGAAAATCTCCTACCCTTTAGCTTAGACCATTCCTCACTTTTCTTCTTTCAAGTCAAACTCCAAATCAATTCTATTTGATTTTATCAAACTCAAGTCAATTCCATAATTCAATTCCATGATTGAAATCCATGAATAAATCCATCAAAAATTCCTAAGTTCAAATTTCCTGAGTCCTTAACCCTTCCTTAAGGACTCAGCCAAAATCATGATTCAAACCCATTCAACTTATGATCCATTTATATTCTCATTTATACTAACATTTATAAATGAAATATAAATTCAAACCCAACAAATCAAATTCAAAATTTCAAATCAATTCATGAAATTTTCTTTAGTCCATTTAATTTTCCATTAAAGGACTTAGCCAAAATCAACTCTAAAACTTGATCAAATCAATTCAAACCCTTGGGATTTTCTCAGAAATTATTTATATCCTCATTTATATTCACATATTTAAATAAAATATAAATATTACTCAATCAAATCAAACCCTAAAATTAAATTCCAAAATTAAAATACTTGAAATTCCCTTAATTCCCTTAATTTTTCATTAATGGATTTAACCTAAACTTTGATCAAACTCATTCAAACTCATGGGATTTTCTCAAAATATATTTGTATTCTCATTTATTTTCTCATCTATAAATGAAATATAAATATAAATCAATCAAATCCAACTAAAAAAAAATTAAATTTCAAATTAAAAATTTCCTTAAATCCTTTAAATTCCCTTTAATGGATTTAACCTAAATCATGATTAAACCACTTCAAATCCTTAAAATTTTCTCATGATCAATTTATATCCTCATTTATATTCACATATATAAATGAAATATAAATTCAAACAATCAAAACCAATTCCAAAAACTCAAATTCAAATCCACTCACCTTTCAAGACAAAATCTTGAACTTAGCCAAATCACTTTCAAATCAAGCCAAACTCTTGATTTTATCTCATAGTTCAATCAATCCTACAATCATGAGATCATGTATAATTCCAAACTTCAATCATTCAATCAAAACCCAAATCAAAAATCAGACCCAAGTCCCCTTCATATTCTTCCTTTGAATATGAAATTTTTAAATGGATCAAAATCCATTTGACTTCAAACCACTTATAAATGGATTTATATTTCAATCATAAGTCCATATACAAGATCAATCAATTTTAAATCAAGCTTTGACCAAGCCATTTGACCCAGTTAGGCTCACTTGACCCAAAGTGACATAAAGTACCCTTATGAGCCAACTTTTGATCCTAACCAAATTGGATTGAACCAAACTCATATTTTCCCTCATCATGATCAACAATCATCATGGGATGATCAATCAATCAAATTAGGTCAAACCAAGTCAAACCTAAGGGTTGACCAAGTCAACACTTAACCTAAAATGAAATCTTACATAGCCAAAATCCACCATAGGCCAAATTGATTGAAACCCTTGATCTAAGTTCACTTATGACCTATGTTTGAATTTGACCAAGCCAACATTTGAACCTAACTTAGCCCAATTGGCCCACTTGACCCAAGTTGACCCATTTTGACCTAAAGGACCAAAATGTATCAAAACTTGATCTAAGCCAAATTGATTGAAATCAATGGGTCAAGTCCATCCCAAATCACTTGTGGAACTTGACCAAAGACTAAATTAGCCAAGCTACACACCTTCCCGACCTTAGACCCAAGGGGTCATGTTGAGCCAAAATTAACCTAACCCAAATTGATTGGAAACAAAGATACCAATCCACTTCATATGACTAACCAAACCTAAACCTACCCTTTACTTACCTCAAATAGGTCAAATGGGTCAAATAGGTCAACTTGACCCATTTGACCTAAATTAGTCATATGAGACAAAACCAAATCTGATCCAAATTGAACCAAGCCAAAAGCACCAAAACATTTCAAATGGTCATATAAACTTGATGCAACCCTTGCTTTGACCCACTTTAAACAATTGGTCAACTTGACCCAAGTTGACCCATTTTGACCTAAATGGGTCAACATGAGCTAAACCCTATCAAATGGATTCCAAATCCATTGAAAGTTGGCCCAACCTATTTTCTCAACATACTAAACATACCCAAATTAAAAAAAATAGCAAAAAAAGACCATTCTACTATTAGGCCATAGAACAAATTTTGTCCTAGCCCATGGGTATTTTGGTCATACATTCATCACAATCACTTGATGATTTCCTAAAAGCTCAAGGGGACTTAGTGATGAGCGGTGCACCCAACCCAATGGGTTTTGGTCAACCCATTTGTCCCATGGACCAAACCCAACCCCATAGCATAAAATTCAATTTTCAAACTCCCCCCAAAGCTCATTTGGACGCACATGGGAGTTAGCCTTCCACTACTCTAGCCAAACCGACCATGTGCATTGATCTAATAGCCAAAATAACTCATTCGATATGTTCAATTGGATCAAAATGGCAAGCTCATCGCCGACAGTCTAATTGCCATATGGGGAGATATACTCCCCCTAATCCACCCAAATTTTCATTGCCACTTACTCGATTGGAACCTAGGAACTCTTAGCAACCTTTATAAACTTTCCCCAAGGTCCCTAGAGAGGATTTGAATCTTGCCTTCTTCGATTTTGCACAGTGCAAAATAGGGGAGGTCCATTGAATTCCAAATTTTCTCTACACTTAATCTCCTTCCAATTCCTCTTACACATTTGGTCCAGGAGGTAAGTCGAGCCTGCCCAAGATTTCTCTGAAGTTCTAGAGGCAAGGGAGAGATCAATTCAATCAAAGCTGTAAAGGGAGTAAAGAAGAGTTGGTCCACCCATGCATCTACTCAACCTCAAGACCTAGGAACTTCAACAGGGCTTCGTCTCCACTAGACGAAACTACCTCATCAATTTTGAGTGCCGGTGATCACCTCCAATGATGTTAATGATTTTCTGCCCACTTAGGCAAAGAGGTGTTGGCCCTTTATGAAAGAAATGTTTATTGCATGTGAAATCCACCATTGGATTGGCCGCTCTAGTCCTTTAGATGGTGTGGGTTGAGTCTTGAATGAATCTATGAAGGATCGGGCTCAGATCCCCCCTTGGATCGTGAATGGTTCACATTCATCCTCAAGGAAGAACTCAGCTCATCTCAGCCATCCATCCATGCATTTTAGATGGATGGTTGAGATTATTAGGCACATTTTAGAAATTAATTCTCCTTTTAAAATCACTGGTGTATCCTCAACAGTCCGATCTTTGATCAGATGGCTAAGGATAAAAGCGCGTGCGCTACCACCATCCCCCTGATTTGACAACTGAAGTAAGGGGCTCATGGCGCAACATCTACAAAGAGTGTAGACCACCATCACCACGCATCGCGCCGTGAGCGGTATTAGGAAGGGATTAGTTAGGGATTATTATTAATTCCTAATTAATTCAAATAACTTCAAAAAGTCATAACTCCTTCAAGAAAAATAAAAAAAATATAAGGAAAAATGCTATGGATAGATAATTCCATCTAAAATATTTTTAAAATATTTTTAATATATTTTAAATTCCCTTTTTATCTGACTTTGGGTTTCTTTGGGAATGTTAATTAGTTAATTATTCTCTAATTAAGTCATCAATTGATCTCAAACTTCTAGGGTTCATTTTAGGGGATGACTTCTACTTCCTCTAATTTTCTTGAGATTTATTGAAGCCTTAATTAGAGAAATTGCTAGCTCATTCCCTAATTACCCCTTCATATAATTGAAGATAATTAAGGTGTAATTAGTGGACTTTCCCTATGATTAAGTTGGATTAAGGTTAGATCCACTAAGTAGGGGTTTTATGGAATAATTTTGGGGTATTTCCCCAAAGTTATTCTCTAAAGCTCCTTTTCTTTTCTTAATTAAGGGTTAATTCATTAATTATCCCTTTAAACAATTTTCAAAAATTCTAAAAATTTCTAGAACTTAATTATTCTATCTTGGGTAGATGCTTAGGTGCTTAATAGCCTAAGTCTAATTAAGGAAATTAAAACCCCTTTCAAGTATAAAGGGGTGTTTTAAAAGTACTTAAGTTTAAACCCCTTAGCTTAATTAACTTTTAATTATGAGCCAAATTGCATTAGGCCTTTACATTACTAGGTGCATTGCAAATTTAAATATCTTGTGGTGTTTATGTCATCTCATTGGCTCATAATTACTTAGTTAATTTTTCTAAGGTGGTGTAGGTAAGGGTTAATTAAGCCATTTAAGTCATACCCTAACTTAATCAATGTTTAAAGTTGATTTGCATATCTAAAAATTAAAAAAATATAAAACACATGTGGGAATGGGTTAGGAACATCAAACTCATCTCACTCTTTCAAAATTAAATCAAACTTCAAACCAAGCAAAAATTATTTTGAAATTAACTTTGATTTATTCTAAGTTTTCTTATTCTTTAAGAATGTCTTTAAGATTTAAGTAAAGTGAGCTTTTTTACATGATTACATTGATTTAGATCTTTCCCAACATGTTAAATTGTATGCCATGTGATTCATGTATTCATAGTTTTATGTTTCAAAATTTTAAAATGAAATTGTTTACTTTATGTCAAATGTGCATGTGTTGGCTAAAGTAAAATATGAGTGGCTATTATTACTACTAAATCCAAAGTGTTTTTAAAACCTATAAATAAAACACCAAATTTGAAAGTGTTCTATTCTTATACTTTAATTATAAGTTTTCAAGTGATGAAATTATAAAGCATATTTAGTGTAGCCTTTCCCTTCTTTCTTATGTTTGCATAACTTTGAATAGGGGTTGGGAAGATGTAGGGTTCATTTGAAAAGAACCCAACACTTACTTAATTCTATACCTTATTCATCCCTATGCCATCATCTAAGGAGGATTGCTTACACTTGCATGAATAAATTGCATAAACAAAATTGAAACCATTAAATAACTTTTGCATATTCTTTCTCCATTTCATTTCTTTTATATGCATGTTAGTACTTAAGGAAAGTGGTATATTAGTCTGGATAACCCCAAGGTTGCGAGGCTTTAAGTAGCCCTAAGTAGGTCTTGTACCTTACACCTCTAGTTAACAATGGCGTTGTACTTACTTATGCCTTTCTTACTTTCATGTATGTATGTGAAATTCTGGATAAGGAAAATCTTTTCTACTTAAGAAAATTCATGCATCTATAACTTTTAAATTTTTTTTAAATGAATTACTTAGCATGCATCATAAAGTGTGTTAGATACTTTCATTTGCATGTATGAATATACTTAGGGTCCATCCATATGCATGTTATATATGTTGGGAAAGAGTTGAAGTAATGTATGTTATGTGAATTTTGATTCATTTTTCTTAATCTTAAAATGTCTTTCTTTTTGAATAGGTTTGTTTAGAGTTTGTCTAAACTTAGGATTGATTAAAAGATGTAAGTAAAACATTCACCTAAATGAAATTAAAATGTGAACTTATCTTAGAAATTACTTAAGGATTAGTGAAGGAAAGATAAGTTCTCTTCTCTTTCCCTCTCTTCATCACTTAGTAATTAATTGTAGGTTTCACTCAAACCAAATTAATACATGAAATAAAAATAACCCAAAACTACTAAACAACTTAAATAAAATACTTCTCTAAGTTGAACATGTCCTTCACACTTAGAAAATTCAAACCTAAAGTCCTAAGCTAAGCATACCACACAAACCTTCAAAGCACACACATTAGCCTAAGTCAACACTTCTAGCTTTAGGTTAGGTCAGTGCATGGTTTGATGTTATGTTTTATTTTGTGATGAATATTTTAGCTTGGATGTTAGGGTGTATGCTCGTAGAATGAATGGTAGGACATGCTTAGTTTAACTGTTCTTTTCCACAGGGGATTGTGGTAAAGGGGCGCTATCATAAATAAAATATATATATAAATGCTTCTTGCTTGCAGGTGCTTAAACACCTTAGTATATCCATAGGCCAGGTGGACCTAGTCACCCATGTATGGGGTGATAAGTCCAATATACATGCTTGGGATTTGTGTGATATGATTTGACTAACCTTTATTTTGCAAGTGTTCGTTAGATTTATTCTTTCCATTTTCATGTAAAAATTTGTATATGTAGGATTTTGGAATGATTTGTTATGGGGATTAGGATGAACATTGGCCATAAGATCCCATATTATGCATGATGTGAGGCCTTGGATCATCTACCATCCAACCATCCAAAGAAAGATCCAAAGAAGAAAAGTAGAAAAGAAAAGAAAGAACTTAGTCTCTTTCTAAATAAAAATACCCTATCTATCTTGCATAAGCATAAATACTTGCCTACATATATCTAAAATCATAGGAGGAGTTAGTTGGTGACCACCCCTAGGCGGTTGTAAGTCCAAGCTGTTGGGTGATTTTTCCTCTCTTGTGGAGACAAACTAATTACCCATTTTTGCCTTAGATTTAGGTTGTGCTTGTGGCCCTCACTGAAGCTCCCTAGATTTAGTTTCTGAGGTTGCACCTTCCATTTGTGGGTCATAAACATAATTCCTCCCCTCTTAGGCATTTTCTTAATCTTGTGTTAAGAAATCTTAAGTACTAAAATTCTAATGAAAAATACAACTCAAATAAACTAAATCAATTTCTAAAATATAAAGCCCAATTATAGGATTGTTTGAGATGCTTTATAGATTTCCTAGCATCGTGGGCATTTCCTATTTATTCCCATTTTGGCTTCGATAATAACTCCCTCTTTTGATTAATCTCATTTGATCTTCAAAATAAAACCAATCGCTTGATAGTCTTTCCCTATTGAAATCTTCAAAGACAATGATCATTTATCTTAATCTAGAGATTTCCTAAAGAATCCTATCTTTTAGGATGTAATTAACTATGGGGGCTTGCCCCTATAGTGAACTTAACGAACCCAGTTTAAAATAAACTTTGCTTTACTTTTTCATGTAAAATAGGGGAAGAATCTCTATTACATGTGTAGACCCATCATCATTAGGAGTTCTTATTGAGGTGATTGGTTCTATTAAAGGGTAGTGACTTTTATCTTTGAGATAGTACACTACTTCCTTGATGATGTATCTGATCACCTGAATAAGAATATTTGTGGATCTGTGTGGCATCTTACCATGATGAATTTTCACATATATAATTTTGCCTCTCTGTTCACCATAGATTTGAAGATGACTCTATATTATATGTGTGGGAATTTTTCTCCATAGGGAGTAATTAGACTAATTACATTCTAATTAAGCCTTAATTAAGCCAAATCCACTGTTCAAAATTAATTAATAATAATTTTTCTAGATTCTACTTTGAAATATCGCCAAAATAAGCCTATGTTTGTATTTTTAATTTTTCTAGAATTAACTATGAATTTAGGAAATTTTAGGATTAGAAACTAATTAATTAGCCCTAATTAAATCCTTAATCCTGACGGGCCACGTGACGGATTGCGCGGTGCACTTTCCATGGCATGATAGAATTTGCTATTTAAGTTGTCACATCCAAGTAGTGACTCAAATGGCGACGCACATGATAACTTCATGGACCGGCCGATCTATGATCAGATGACCATGATTAAACTCATAATTTTGAGGGACTAATCATGGGTTCTAAGTGTGATTAGATTAGGTCCGTTAATTCTAATCATGCAGGATGGACAGTCCATGATCTATCTCCTCCCGAGCATCGAACAATGGCTATCGTCCATCAATCATCTCTCAATCTGAGCTCACTCAAGCTTGAATAGATATGAAAATGATCTCACAGCTTCAGGGAATGATAAAAATCAAATCTAATGATGAAAATCACATGACATAAAAATTTCTTTCATAAAAGACCAACCTATTTTCATTCAAGGATTGGTTTCAATTGCATACCTCACCAGAGCTTATGACTGGCAGTTCCAATGATTGAGAAAGCTTCGAAAGTAGAAATGAAGCTCTATGGAGCTGCACGAGCTTTAATTTTATGTGGTTTCCTCAAAAGACCAATCTATTAGGCGTAGGCGCTCAGGCTTGATTGAACTCTACCCTCCAGCCATTGAGAAGCTTGGAAAAGAACTCGTTCTCACTTGATTGGCTCCAAGGAAGGTGTGTGCAAAGTTAATTGCACATTGGTGGAGGTTTGAGAAAATAGGAATTGAAGGTGCCCTCCCCTATTTTGGTTTTGCATAAAATCGAGAATGGGGATTTGGGGGAGCTTGGGAAAGCTTGAAAATCACTCTGGGAACTCTCTCCTTGGTTGCTAAGGTTGAATTGAGTGTGAGTCTATGAGTTTGACTGAGAATGAGGGGGGTATACCCCTTCATTCCTTGGATTGGATGGTCACGACTTATTTGTCTTCTCATTGATCAATTTGCCACATCAGAGGCTAATGGAGGTCCTTGGGTGCATGATGTTGCTCAGTTTGGTTGGGTAAGGGTGTGGAGGTGGCTGCCAAGGGAGTAGTGGGTGTCTTATGGCTGTTTGGAAAGCTCCAATGGGGATGGGGAGGTGATTTCACCTCCCCATGGATCATGGCTTACCTAACCAACTTTAGGTCAGGTCAACCATGGTCCAAGGTGCCCATGTGGACCTATGAAAGGGTGCCAAGTGACTAGGGAAGAAAAATGACCCAATGAGCATGTGTCTTATCTCATGGGATGCCCTAAACTAAAAGGTAAAATGTTCATTTGATTATGGGTTTAGTTTGGGCAGATTTGGGATGTGTCAAAAGTGGGTTAGCCCAAATTTTAAGTGGTTTAGAGTTTATTTGATTTGACCTATTTAGGTCAAATTTGGTTAGGTTAGGTAAAGTTAATCAATTGGTCAAATTGTGTCAAACCAAGGGTTGGGTCAAGTTCACATGACCGATTGGAGTGTATTAGTGTCATTGGTTTGATTCAATTTGTTTTGGATTTGGTTATGGCTCATTTGGATTCATATAGGTCAAATGGGTCAAGTTGACCAATTTGACCAAATTGGGTTAGGTTAGGTGTTGAGTCAAGTTCAACTGGCTAATTGAAAATGATTGTAGGCTTTGGTTTAGTTTAATTTGGAATTAATTTGGATTTTGGTAATTTGACCCTTTAGGTCAATTTGGGCTAAGTTGGGTCAAGTTGACCAATTGGTCAACTTGGGCTCAATTATGGCTTTGATCAAGTTTAATAAGTGATTTGGAATGAACTTGAGCCATTGGTTGCAATCAATTTAGATCAAATCATGATTTGACCCATTTTAGCTTTTTAAGCCAATTTGGGTCAACTTGGGTCAAATGGCCAATTAGGCTTGGTTTGGTTCAAGTGAAGGTTTGGTCTTGTTCAATCATTGGTTAGGAATGGTTTGAATCAATGATTTTAATCAATTTGGCATATGGTGGATTTTGGCTAGTTTGGGTTTCATTTGGGCTAAGTGTTGACTTGGTCAATGGGCTAGGTTGACTTGGTTTGACCCAATTCATGGAAATTGATTAACTAGGATGATTGTTGATCATGTTGTGAGGTTTGAATGGGCTTAGTTCAATCCAATTTGGGTTGAATTAAAACTTAGCTCAAAAAGGTCTTTTAGGTCACTTTGGGTCAAGTGGACCTAAATGGGTTAATTGGCTTGATCATGGCTTGATTCAAGTTTGAGTAAACTCACATATGAAGTTAGGATTGAAATATAAATCCAATTGCAATTATTTTGGAGCCAAATGGGTTTTGGTTCATATGACAATTTCAAGTCAAAAGGGCTAACATGTTTATATTTATATTTCGATCAATGATTGTAGGAATGAATGAATCATGAGGAAATCCTTGAGTTTTGAATTAATTTTGGTATCATTTAGCCAAGTTCAAAAATTTGGCTAAAAGGGCTAATGTTGGATATTTAATTTGGTTTGGATTTCAATCATTTGAAGTTTGGAATTGATTTGGAATTTGGATTTGAATTTGAGGTTTAGTTTGAAAGAAGGAAGCAAGGACTAGGTTTAGGCTATAGGGTAGGCAAGTCTTCTTAAATCCCTAAGGCACAACCTATTCCTATGGCTAGCTCTTCTAAGTATCTAAGGTTAGGTCAAGTGTTCACCTAATCACTAGAAGTGTTTTAAGACTAAGGAACTCTTAATATCTATGAGAGTCCTAGATCTATGATAAGGAAGTTGAGAGCTCACTCCAAAAGTGAGGTCAACAACTGCATCTACTTCAAAATCCACAAAAGAATAAGTTAAGAAGAATGGTGAATGGAAACCAACTAATGGAAAAGATATTGCTCAAAGTATCTCTAGGGATATAAAGAGCAAGTCCAAAATAAATAAAACTATTCCTCATTTGGGTAGTGATAATGAAGAAGGAGAGGAATGTGCCCCCTTCCAGATCAAGAGGTCCACATAAGCCTTCAAGTAAAGTGCTGAAAGATGAGGATCATTTTGACTCTGATTATGAGTTCTAATCTGCTTTTGAAGGAAAAGTGAAATGTACCTACTTTAAAATAATCATAATCGTTTACTTATTATTCCTCCCAAAAAAAAGAAATCCACAATGAAAAGAATTGGTGACTTTTTATGTGCCTCCCCTCCTTGGAAGGTGTGGGCTAGGAAGCCTATTTTATAAGTCCAAGGGATGTCAAGGAGAAGATCCTTATTGGGTAATGTAGTTATCTAAAGAGGAAGAAGCTGTGCCCATAAGGATACCAAAATATTATTCTCCAAAGATGCAAAACTTAATGCGCAAGCATGGGGTTCATGCTGGAGAAAGTAAGCAAAGGACTAAGCTCTTTGAAATGATGTTGTACCTAAAAAGCTCTCAAATCATTAGTAGAAGAAATAAGCACACAACCAGAGGCCTTGGGTTCATTCAAGATAATTGTCTGTAAGAAGATGCCTGCTATGTCATAATAGGAGCATAAATTGAAAATGATAATGAAAATGGATATGACTTCATGGAAGTCAATCTTATAAATGATGAAGAAGTAGAAGTCAGGCTAGTACCTGAAGAGTTTGAGGATGGTGGGCAGGTTGCTACTATAGATGAACTTAAAAAAATTAATATGGGAACTAAGGAGGATCCTCGCCCAATGTTCATCAGTGCCCTACTTCCTGAAGATAAAGTGGAAGAATTAAAAACTTTACTCTGTGAATTTATGGACTCCTTTGCTTGGACGTATGCTAAAATGTCAGGCTTATCCCCTGATGTAGGGGTTCACAGACTAGAAATCAAACCAGATGCATCACCAATAATCAAGCTGCATGGCAAATGAGACTGGAGATTGAAGAGCAGGTGGTTGAAAAAATTAAAAAATTCATTGAAGCTGGTTTCATTCGGGAAGAAAAGTATGTTGACTAGATAGCTAATATCATCCTAGTGAAGAAAAATAATGGTTAGATTTGTATCTATATTGACTTCAAGGGCATAAACAGAGCATGTCAAAAGGATGACTTTCAGCTCCCTGTATCAGAACTGTTAGTGGATAATACTTCAAATCACAACATGTTCTCATTTATGGAGGGATCGTCATGTTACAGTCAGATCAAAATGGCTTCTGAAGATGAGAAATATACCTCATTTAGGACACCAAATTGGCATATACTACTACACAACCATGCCCTTCATCTTAAAGAATACTGGAGCTACATACCAAATGGCTATGACATGCATCTTCGATGAGTTGATTCATCAAAAAGTAGAGTGCTACATTGATTACCTCATTATGAAGAGTATAAATCATAAATACCACCTCGATGACTTAAGGGTCATCTTCGAAAGAATCAAAAAATATAATCTCAAGATGAATCCTCTCAAGTGTGCCTTTGGATTCTCCTCGAAGAAGTACCTTGGATATGTTGTGGCCCACAGAGGGATTGAAATCGATCCCAAAAAAATCAAAGAAATTGTTGAAATGCCTCCTCCAAGGAGCCTCTATCAACTCCATTCCATACAGGGACATCTCACATTCATTAGAAGATTTATATTAAATATGTCGGTAGATGTCAACCCTTTGCAAAACTAATGAAGAAAGACACTCCTTTCAAATGGGACAAAGAATGCCAAGAGGTTTTTGACAGTATCAAGAAATATCTATTGAATCCACCTATTCTTGCAGCATCGATCCTAGAAAAGCCTCTCATCTTGTACACAACAACATTAGAAGAATCCCTCGGTGCTCTATTGCCGCAACACAATAAAGAAGGAAAGGAGAATGATCTATACTACATTAGTCGATGACTAATAGGAGTGAAAATACGTTATTCTCTATTTGTGAAGCATTATTTGGAATTAATCTTTGCTATTCAAAAGCTATGCTATTACATGCTATCTCATAAAATTACTCTCATCTCAAGGATCGATCCGTTGAAGTTCTTGATAATAAGAACAATATTGATACGCCACTTGGCATGATGGGTTATCCTTCTGCTACAATTTTATATCACATATATTCCCTAGAAAGCGATGAAGGGGCAAATTCTAGCACATTTTCTTGCTGCACATCCCATCCCAGCAGATTCATTATTTAATGATGATCTTCCTAACGAGCATATCATACATATATATATGAAAAAGAAAAACATCAAATGTGGGAACTGTATTTTGATGGAGCTTGATCCATTAAGTACACTTAACCCTCAAACCTCCCAAAGGCTCGAGCTGGCATCAGACTCATCTTGATCATGTCAGATGGTGGTATAATGAGGCACTCCTACAGACTGACTCAATCATGAACCAATAATGAAGTAGAATATGAAGCATTGGTGGTAGGTCTAGAGGAAGCTATTTCCATGGGAGTTCAAAATCTACAAGTTTATGGTGATTCTCAACTCATCATTAATCAAGTGCTAGGCCTTTACAAAATCAACAAGCTTGAATTGGACACTACCACAAGTGAGTTCTTAAGCTTATGAAGCAAATTCCAAATGTCATTATGACTTGAGTCTCCTGAGCTAAGAATAGTAAAGTAGACTATTTAGCTAAGTTAGATAAAGAAATGGTGAGTATGGATGACGACGACTACATACTAATTAGTGTTTACACTCGTCAGGTCCTAGAGCCAACAAAACTAAAATACCCACTGGAAGAGGGGTCATCAAATGCAAATAAATAAGATGCAACTCCCGTTGCTCCTTATACTCCTTTACAAATTGCTTCTCAAAGTCAACAAGATAAGCCTTAGGCCATTTAAGAGAAAAAAACTTCAACATGAGGAAGCGCCAAAATCATAAAATAAAATCCTTACAGTAGAAGAGAAGGAAGATTAGAGAAAACCCTTTATTGACTACTTTAAGAAAGGAAAACTACCAAATAATAAGTTGATAATTGCACAACTTGAGAAAATGCTTTGACTATATGCTTATGTTGGCAACACCCATTATCATAGATCCTTCAAGCAGATGTGGCTGTGGCTACGATGTTTAGGAATAGAAATAGCCACCAAGGTAATTATTGAAATTCACTAAGGACTTTATGGTGCACACCAATCGGGTCCCAAAATAGCTTTCAAAATCAAAAGAATGAGATATTACTGGCCATCCATGGTAAAAGATTGTATTGATCATGCCAAAAATGGATATGAGTGCTAGGTCCACGATAACATAATTCATCAACCTCCAAATCCACCCAACCATAACATCTTGGCCATTTGAGTGCTGTGGGATGGATGTAATTGGACTGATTGATCTACCATCATTAGCTGGTCACTGCTTCATCTTAGCAGCCACTGATTATTTCTCCAAGTGGGCTAAAGCCTCTCCATTCAAAGAAGTCACAGCTGAATAGGTGACCAACTTCTTCACCCATAATATTGTCTATAGATTTGGTGTGCCACTCCAAATCATTTCAGACATTGGGCTAGCCTTTAAAAGCACTAAAGTCTATAGATTTATTGATCGACATAAGATTGATTGGCGATACTCATCAATTTATAATCTGAGAGCAAATGGCTTGGCTGAGACTTTCAACAAAACACTAGTCAAATTACTCAAAAAAATCCTTTCAAGAAATAAAAGGGAATGGCATACCAAGCTTGTGAAAACTTTACGGGCATATCACACCACTTAGAAGACTCCCACAAAATCAACTCCATATGCACTAGTGTTTGGAGCTAAAGCAGTTCTACCACTCAAAGTTGAACTACTTTCGCTCTGAGTAACCATTCAACAAGATCTTACTGAAGATGAGAATTTTCATCTACAACTGGAAGAGGTTGATGTGCTTGACAAGATTAGGCTCCAAGCTCAGCAAAATCTAAAAATATACCGAGCGAAGATGTCTAAATCATTCGATCATACATTACATCCTTGAGCTTTTCAAGAAGGGGAATTGGTTTTGGTGCTGAGAAGACCAATCATTCCTCATAATAAAATAGGCGATAAATTTGAGCTTAATTAGGAAAGACCCTTCATCATTAAAAGGGTTTATCAAGGAGGAGCTTCCAGCTCATTGACTTCAATGGTGAAAGACCAATGACTGTAATCAATGGTCAGTATTTAAAGAAGTATTACATATAAAAGTGTAATCAAATAAATTATGTACTTAAAGTTTTCATTATCAAACACATGCATAAGTTTTACCTGGAAATTCTCTTGTAATACAAGAATGAATTTCCAAAATAAAGTAAAAATCACATTATCAAATAGGGGACATGTTTTTTTTAAATTTTATAAAAATGTAAGGTTCTACTTGTGAGACTGGGGGCCTTCTTTCTCTATTTGGGTTGACATCATGCCTAAAGTTGAGATTCTCGTGTACACATTCAAATTATATATTCAAAATGCATAAGTCCCAAAGGCTTACCTACTAAAAAGAGAAATTTTCAAGTCTAAAAATTTAAACAAATTAAGTTAAAAATAAATCTTCCATCTATACATCAAATCTAGAGCTTGAGTTAACACATAAGGTCAAACTCAACACGCCCAAATATGGTTGAGTTGCTGACAGGTCTGCTTACTCAACATGCCACAAAGGCCGTAATAAGAGATCCCTATCTTGCCCGATGATAAAAATCTCATCAATCACTCAAGTCCAAGACTCAAATGGGTGCATAAGGTCAGACTCAATAAGCCCAAATACGGTCAAGTCGCTGACAGGTCTGCTTACTTAATATGCCATAAAGGCTGTAGTAAGGGATCCTCCTACTTTGTTAAGTTCAAAGACAAGAGCATCCAAACCTCCAAATCCTCCAACTTGAGGAGTTTAAGCAGCCCAAACAAAAAAATCATTTTTATTGGTCGTAAGGACATTTTTTGAAATCCAATAAAAATAATCCTCACTCAAGAAAGCATTAAGTTGAGTTAAGTATCAATAAGAAAAAAATATGAAATCTCAACTCCTTTGACAAGTCTATTAAGGAAAAAGCAAAGATTGAAGGAAATTCTTCTTTAGCAAGTCCAACCGAACAAAAAGCAAAGGACCGAATAAGTCATCCCAATGTTCATACAAAGCCAAAGGCTGAACTAAGGAAATTATGTCATCAACATGTCTGTTATGCATAAAGCATGGGATTAATGACTCTTTGTCATTGACCCAACATAAACTCTGAGAGCTAGGTCATCGACAATCATCCTTCTATAAACCTATGAAAGCAGAATGCTAGGGAAAAAGGTTATTTTCATATCACCTGACAAGTTGTCCCGATAATTCAGGACTTTCCTCCTTCAAATTCATCAAAACATGAAGCCATGATACAAAAAAAATACAAGATACAAATCCCCAAGATGAAATCTTTAACAAGTCCATAAAAGAATAAAGCATAGAATCGAAGATATTTTCATCTCAGTAACAAATCATTAATTCCATTAAGTCCACTAAAACACAAAGCTAGGGTAAGAAGAAAATACAAATTCCAAATTTCAAGATGAAATTTTTAACAAGTTTGCTAAAGCACAAAGCACAAGATCGAAGACATTCTCATGTTGCCAACAAGTCATCAACTCCATCAAGTCCATTAAGGCATGAAGCCAGGACAAGAGGAAAATATAAATTTTAAATTTTGAGATGAAATCTTCAACAAGTCTGTCAAAGCACAAAGCATAGGACTGAAGATGTTCTCATCTCTATAAGAAATCATTAACTCCAATAAGTCTACTAAGGCATAAAGCCAGGATAGGAAAAAAATATAAATTTCAAACTCTTAGGACGAAGTCTTTAACAAGTCCGTCAGAACACCAAGCTAAGGACCGAAGACACTCTAAATTATCTCAATCATTCTATAATGAAAAGTTAAATCATCTCCTTCATCTAGCCTATCAAGCACAAGGAATTGGATTGATGACAACAACTACCAGTTCAATGAGCTATTGCAATCGAACTGATGAAATTCAAATGCTTGCCCAATCTGAGAGTTATACTAACTTATATCAAAAGAGAAACAATCAGGTACTATTAAGAGTTGTCAAAATTACAACTTCAGCATGACATCCAACTAAATATCTTGGAGATCCGCAAGGTCAACTTATTTGCAACAAACACAGTCTGATACATGCATGAACCATGTTTATTAGGGGGCATTTGTTGACCTACATGTGTGTCATAATTAAAATAAAGCTTATATGGACAAATATATAAAAAATTAATGGAGACATCACATAATTGAAGGTTAAAACTTCCTAATTGCGACCAAATTTACTTAAAATCTTTCCCATCCAAAAATTTTAATTGCATAATGTTGTTTAAAATATCAAAATTAATGAAATAATAAACATCATATCAATTAATAATTGATTAATTAATCAAAATTAATTTTTAGTAAAATTATGCACATATCAAGGTCAGGAGGCTACGACGATGAAATTGACTATGTCGTTATAATTTAAATGTTGAAATCTATCAAACAATACCTTTTGTGATCAATTCGGCAAAGTCTATGCAAATACTAAACGATTTGAAAATGATGTCATGCAATTTAAACTTGATTTCACTCCGATTATTGCCAAAGTTGTCCAAATGACCTTCAATTGTGAAACGAATATCACCGTTGCGTCCGACATAATAGAAATATCTAAAATTGACACCAAATTGTTCGAGTTTATCACAAGAAATAATTCCATAATATTTGGTGCTAAAAATATTAATAATAATATTGTTATCCCATTAACACATAATTAAATAGTTAACAACTGGTTAAACCTTTAATCCTCATCCTAATCCGGTCGCCCTAACTCACCCAATAAAATTTGCCACCTGACACCTTCTATTGGATTCCGTTTAGCAAACCAATCAAAATGTGTAGCTAGCCCTTAAGGATGAAATGAGCTCATCAACCCCAGATTCATGCAATTTTCTTTCTCTCGAGCTCTTCTTTCTCATGTGATCCTCTCTCATTTCGTCTCTAGCTCCCAGTCGAATGAGCCTCTCTCAAGATATTTCCCTACTTTCATCTCAAGCAATCGAATGCCCATCCCTCTCGAGCAACCTAGCTCTTCCTTCAGTTGTCCCTCTCGAGCAGTTAAATGATCGAATGAGCTGTCCATCTATCTGTCTTGATAGGCCAAGCCCTAACTAGCCGAGCCTTTTCTCCTCCATTCTCACTTGCAAACGGAATCTCCAGGTTGTTTCCATTCAACACTAAGCTCTCTATTATCATTTAATTTTGGCTCAATTGAGATGAGATGGATTTATCAAATGTTTTCTTTATGAATCTATATTATGCTTGGGTTGATTTCTTATGCAAATGAAAAGAGGAAAGATTGTGGAATTCCCTAAGTTAAAAAGGAGCTTATATTCGCATGGCTTTACTCTTTGCATATGGTTATTTTTATCTTTATGGGTGAAATAATTTCTCTAACTCATTTCTTTCCTTGTTTGAAGTGAGATCTGAAATATGAAAATAGGGTTTGAGATGATGTATGGCTCAAACCCTAGGTTATATGCAAGTTTCCTTCTCTTTTCATGTTCTAGATTTTGTTTGGATGGAATAATACTTGTTATGCCTCTTTTACATGTTTAAAATGATTTTAGAAATGTGAAAATGTGGTTAGAGATGATGTATGGCTCAAACCTTAAGTTATATGTGGATTTCTTTCTCTTTTCATACTTCAGATTTCTTATTTGATTGATATGAAGAGAGTTTTCTTGCTGTACTTGTTTACAAAAAAAAGAAGAAGCAAAGGGACTTATGCATATTAGCCTAGTATAATAGTTTGTTTATTTGTTTATCATCATTGATTAGTGATGAGCTTTTTTTTATGGGTTTCATGAATATGCAAGTATTCCTCTTAGCTAAATCTAAAATTTTAAAGCTTATGAATGAACTTAAAATGGTTTTGACTCTCTTGCAATTTTTTGATCAATAATAAGCTTTATTTTTACCTTGTTCCATTAATATGGAAGTGTTCTTTTAGTCGAATTTGAAAATTTAGATTTATATATGTCATTTCTTTGGATTATTAAAAAAAAAAGAGATAGTGGAAATCAATTATTGGGAAGCTATTCATGATGTTCATCTTGCTTTGCTTCTATTACATGAGTTGTTGTTATCATAAAATAATGATTTGGGTGAGGATTAGTTTTCAGTTTTTCTGGATTTATTAAACTCAAATGCTAGTTCCACTACATGTTAATTTTATGAATTTATTCATTTAATGTCATGAGGTATATCCTACTTTGCTTCCTTTGATTATTTTGCTATCATGGAGATAAGAATTTGAGCAAAGTTTGTTTTCAGATTTCCTTTTTTTTTTTTTTGTTTGGCAGACCCAAATGCAAGTATTACCTCATGTTTGATTTTCTGGATTTGCTAAGTTTAAAGGAGATGGTTTATTTCATATAGATTAAGTTTCATTAAGTATCTTGATAAAGAAAGAGGATTGAAAGGAATGGTCTTGGTTTATTAACATTGCTTACCTATCATCATCCAATTGATGAGCTCTTGAAGTGAATTGTGAGATCTTTATGGGAGATTTGTTAATTTGTCCTACCTCTTATCTTTTATTACCATATAGCAAGAGTCAATTTGATCTCCTTTCAAAACTTTAGGCTTTGAAGATGATTGTCAAATTTGAAATGTCCTTGTGGGTTTGTGTAATATCAAGCATATCGTATCATTTAGTAAGATCCAATGTAAGTTTCATTCAAATCTTGTGGGTTTTATATGTGTTTTACTAAATCTAAAAATGCTCATTTGGGCTTATGTGATATCAAGCTTAATGTGGCTATTCGTTTTAAGTGGTTAAAACTCATGTGGCTATCATATTAAAAAAAATAAAAGTGGAAGCAAGCAAAATGGAATGGAATTTTAGTTTTCCCTTCATATGAACATAAGTCTTGTTTATGATTTTTACTTTGATACTTCCTTAAACTTATGCAAGCATTGAAAGGGCGATGAAATTTTAGATTTATAAACTTCCTACCTTTGTAGAGTTTGAAATTTCCTTCTTTTTATTATAAGAAGTTGAACTTTAGCTGTATTTGGCATAAAACCCTCATTCCACTTGGTAATTTTGAGAAAGTGTTATCATATGTTATACAAAATTGCAATCAAATGCATTATCCTTTCAAATCCTATTTAAATGAAATTGTTCATGAAATCGGGAAGGTAAACATAAAGTATAATGTTCTCTTTATTCATTTAATAGCAAATAATGAAACATATGCTTATGATTTGACACATGAGTGCTATCTCACTTGCCAAATCTGGGAAAGGTATTACATCCCTTATGATAAAAGAAGAGAGAAAGAAGAAAAAAGAGAGGAGGAATGAATAAAGAAAAGGGGGGTATTTTAAATTTATATGCAATTGAAAGCTCATGTAATGGCTTCTTATTTGTGATGCTTCCAATGCAATGTTTAGTTAAATCACAAATTTCATATGTCTTGCCAAGTACATGTATATGTATGCTTATATGTAAATGCAAGCTTGTAAATATGTTTTGTGATAAGTATCCGTTCACATTGTTCCAATGCGGTGGAAAAATTTGTGCTATAAGTACCCGTTCACTTTGTTCCAATGTGGTAGGGAAATATATTTAGTGATAAGTACCTGTTCACATTATTCTAATGTGGTAGAAAAATTTGTGCTATAAGTACCTGTTCACATTATTCCAATGTGGCAGGGAAATCTATTTTGTGATAAGTACCTGTACAATTATTCCAATACGGCATGGAAATTTATATTATAAGTACTTACTCACATTGTTCAAATGTGGAAAGGAAATCTGCTTTGTAATATAAGTACTTATATGCATTGCTCCAATGCTACAAAGAAATCCTATGTTATGTACACCCATACATGCCTTTCCTGGCGTGGTGGGCAAATAAATTTTTCAGCTATAGTGTCTTATGACACCTACCATGCATGGCTTTTTTGGCATGGTGGGAAGGCCTAGTCTCCTAAACTAGCCCCCTACGGGAGTATGATGCCGGGAGGCTAAAGAAATTTTTGATAAAAAGGGGGAAGAAAAAAATCATGCAAGTTATGTTGATATATGTCTTTTTCTTATTCTTAAATTATAAAAGCATGTTGTGATAATGAAATTCTAGTTTTATTAGCCTAAAAATTATCATGAGGCTTGCTTTCTTTCTCTTAATTTGGGAAAGAATAAAGGGAGGGCAAGTGTTATCTATGGATTTATTCACCCATGCATGGCTTGATTACTACTTGAATCTTGATGTCATGTGGCCATTATTTGTTTGAATTCAGATTTTTACTTATGTTGTGATAATATTCCTCTTGATGTGTTGTTACATGAGTGGGTTGCAGATGGAAATGAGGTACCGTATGTATTATATGGCTCAAATATTACGTTATTATCAAGTATCCATTCATATTATGCTTCTTTTCCCTTTGCCTAAATTATGGAATAAATTTAAAATGAAAATTAACAAAGTTGATTATTCTCTTACAATATGTAGTCATGCTTAACTTGATTACTACTTGAATCTTGATGTCATATGGGTGATTACTTGATTAAATCTAGAATTTCATATTCATGTATTATAAATTTGGTGTGGATGCTTGACCATGTTCCATTTTCCTATATTGTGACAATCTTTTCTTGTATATATGAATGGGTTGAAAATAAATATGTGGCATCCTATGTGTTGCATGGCTTAAAACTTGCATTGTTATCAAATATCTATTCATGTTATGTTGCTTTGCCTTTGTCTAAGTTATAGGATAAAGTTAAAATATAAATTAGCAAAGTGATTTATTCATTTGTATCACTTAGTCATGCCTAACTTGATTCTTACTTGAATCTTGATGTTACACAAGCAATCACTTAGTTAAATCCAGATTTTTAGATCTGTGTATTAGATTTGGTATAAATGTTTGATCTACATATGATCATGTTCTATTCACTTAAGTATGTTACAAGCATGTTACTAAGAAATTCCTTAAGGCTTGAATCAATCCAAAATGAAAAAGGAACATGACATGAGACCCATGTAATTTCAATTGCATAGTGTTTTTTATTAATGAAAAGCATTGGTCATATGGTGTTTACCTTATGTGTTTCTTATAAATAGTCACTATGTCATATGAAATGAGCTTTGACTTGTTCTTTTGTGAAATTCAAAAGTTTCATTATCTAAGGGGTAAAATTACCTAAGTGTCATCATGGAAAATCCATTATTTTTCCTTTTATATTACCATAAGATAGACTAGCAATGAAATCTTAGATTCTATAGTACACAAACATTATTACACTCTAATGTTTGATATGATGTTAAAATTTCCACTTCATTTGTCTAATTTAGAAGAGAATGAAAGAGAAAGCAAAATGTTCAATGAATAAACCTCTTTACTCTTCTTTGCCTCTTTCATGTCTTTGGATGAAATGAAGTTGCTTATAAGGCATTATCTATTGTTTCATTTTATTCACTGTACTTAAGATGCTTAAAAGAAAGTGAATTGTTAGTTTTACTCTATTGAACATGACCTGTTCTTATTGGTCTTATTTTAATGCTTTCTTAAGCTAGCATGAGTTTAAAACAAAATTTTAAAGATGCAAGATCCCTACTTTTGTAGAAGGTAAGATCTATTTCTTTTTGCTGTGAGAGATTAAAAGTTTCTTTTATATTCTCTTATGAATATTCAAAATATCATGCATAGTTAATTAAAAAAAAAGAGAAAGAAAGGCAAACCTAATTTTGTAGTTCTCCCATTATTTAGAATTAGAAATTTACTTGTGAATGATTATCCATTCATATCATTTGATAACCTTTGAGAAAAGTACTGTCATTCACTATGAAAATTAGTCATTTGATGCTTCTATTCAATCAACTTCTACCTAAAAGCTATGACCATTATAGTATCAAAATAGAATCAGCAAATACATGAAGTTCAGATTAATCTAGACCTTTCATTTCATGTGAATGCCTTGCTTCTTTTTTCTTGAAAATCTTGTTGGAAAAATTAAACATCAAATGAAATAATGATGTTTAAACTTAGAACATCAAGTTAAACATGACTTACGGTTGATGTGATATGATTTAAAAGTAAGCCTAATTGTTGGCGATCTCCTTTAAGGGTTGGTAAGCTCCCTTAAAAACCTTAGACTTGTAATATGTCTTGTGAAAAGAGTGTGGAGAAAATGAGTGAGTAAATCTTTTATGAGGAGAGAATTCTCTTTTATTTATAATAAGAGCAATCCTCTTCCTAAGTAAATGTCATTTAGGCCCTTTCGCCTGAGGCAAAAATGTTTTAATTATAAGAACAAAATAAATAAATGGGATTTGTATTATCCCATTAATTTGCATGGATTTTGCATAACATTAAGGAGAAAGAAAATTCTTCCTCCTTTCCTTTTTCTTCACGATATCATGTCAAGCAAGGGAAATGAAAGAAAATCTTTTAGCACTCCTTCATTTCTTTAGTCATTTTCTTTTTAATTATTCATGGAATAGCATGAATCTAAGGAGGAAGTAAGAAAAAAATGAGAAGAGTGGAAGGGAAGGGAGTCATCTTTTTCAACCAAATTATGTCATGTCAATAAAAGAAATAGTAAGAAAATACAAAAAAAAAAAGAGGAAAGGGTGTGAAGAGAAAAATTCATTAAAAATTTGATTTATGTTTCCTTTTTATTAAGTTAACCATAAATGGGTGATGAATAAAAATAGGGGAAAGGAAGAAAAGTCTTCCACTACTCTTTATGAATGCATGTCATGACAAAGTAGAAAATTAATGATAAATAAATTAAAGAGAATAATACTAAAATGGTGTTATGAAATAAAAAAATGGATCACAATATCATGATCTTTTCCCTTTATGCTTGGCCCATCTTAAATTTTCTAAGTAGACTTATAAATAAATAACTAACACATTTCAAATTATTAAATTTTCTTTCTTTTAAATCAAAAGGGCCATTAGGCCTAGATCTATAAATGAGCTTATATAAGAGGGTCTATCTTATGAAGCAAAATATGACAAATTTCAGATTTTGTTAAATCAAAAGGCCCATTGGGTCTAAATCCATAAATGGGCTTATGTAAGAGAGTCTATCTTGTGAAGCAAAGTATGAGAAATTTTAGATTTTTTTAGATCGATAAAAAATAGAGATGCACATATATGAGTCCTAAAGGTTGTCATGTTGCCATGAACTAAATATTGCAAAATTTAAAGATAAATTTATTTGTTTTGCCTCTTTCCTTTATTTGATTACTTTCAATTATGAAAGCAGTTATCTTGTTTAGGCAAGATTTGTAATTTTTCTAAACGTATCAAACTTAGTGTGATTGTTTAATTTACATGATCTAAACTCCATGAAGTTATCATGTTCAAGGAAGAGGATGAAGAGAGGAGTGAATGGATTTGTTAACATTATGCTTGTTTTTCCTCTCTTTTGTAATCACTAAATTAATGGGCCTTTGAAATGCAACTTGAAATGAAATTTTGTGCAATTTTAAAGCTTTCATTTTGCTATTTGGTAACTTTGAGGTTGCATTTTACCTAGTGTTTATTTATTTTGCACTCATAAGAAATTGTCAAGTCTATCTCTTGCATTGGAGTGAAGGTGGGACATGACTTACTTTCTCGATTTTAGAAACTCCTCTAGAATTGCTTGTTTTATGAGACTTAAATTCTACTTGATTAACATTTTTAAAAGGAAGGGGATGAAAGGGAGAAATGAGTGATTGGCCCTACTAGCATTGTTATCATTCTTTTCTCTCCATTATCATCATCAAGTTAATGGATGTGTGAAGTGCAATCTAAAATAAGATTTCACTTACATAGAATTTGAAAGTCCACATCCTTCATTGGTCGAATGAATAACTTGTAAGGTTTGGAATAACTATTTATTAAGCTTACAATTCTCTTTCGAATTCAAAGAACCATTGGATTTAAACTAATATGCGAGTTTGCATATTAGTGAGTTTGCAATTGAATTAATCTTTATCCTTATAAATTCTAATATACGTGAAGGGATTTGGACGTGGTTAGCTCCCATATGTGTTCTTTAACACCATCATTTCTCTCTTCAGTTTTAATATGTTATATTTGATATATAGAAAAAAAAACTTTTAATACTTGATTTCATATGTAAGTATCAAAATGAAGCAAATTTACATGTCTCATAACATAATGTGTGTCATGTAGACTTATGCTTGATTTATAATCTCTCTTCAAGTCTTTATTGAAAATTCCATAAGGTAGATACTACACTTGATGCTTAGCATGTATTTTGAAATATCAAATGTATATCCTATAAAGATGGATATGTTTGATTCATGATAAATTGAGAAGGGTTTAAACTTACATCATTTCGAATAGATGCTCACTTGATGTGCAAATAGATGCAAATAGATATTTTATACCTTATAGTATAGATACATGCATGATCATTTAAAATAAATGCTCACTTGATTTACAAACAAACATTTCATATCTTTACCCCAGTTTGGTCTTAGGACTGGGCTCGAGCTAACAAAACCCAAAAATCTATATCAAAACTTCTGCTTGCAAATTTGACATATTTGTCATACTAAACATAATTACTTGAACTTAGGCATCTTAATGTTCGTATAACATTCTAAAAGAATAGATACTTATTTGTATGTTGAAGTGTTTATTAGATCAAACATTTAGAAAAAAAATATGCAAGTCATATGCAAATATAAATGAACAGATATCTATGTCCTGGTTTGGTTTTAGGACCAGGTCCGGGTTAACAGAACCCAAAAATCCATATCAAAACTTATACTTGCAATTTGACATATATGTCATGCAAAACATAATTACTTCAACTTAGACATCTTAATGTTCATACATCATTTTAAAGAATAGATACTTGTATGTATGTTGAAGTGTTTACTAAGTCAAACACTTAGGAAAATATGCAAGTCATATACAAAAATGAACATATACTTATGTGTCCTGATTTATCTTAGGACTAGGTCCGGGTTAATAAAACCTAAAAATCTAATGATGTATTATAATATTTTCAATTTAATAAAATATGAGAAGGTAATTCTATCACATAATTATAAAAGGTAAATCTATTGACATAACTTCTCAAATTCAAGCTCCCATGAGGAAAAATCACAAATCAGATCCTCCATGCTCAAGCTAGAGTTGATAATGTTTAGAGAACTATAAATGTGAAAGTAATGAATTTAGACCTGATCCTCTGGAAGAAAGGGGTAGGGTTGATAAGGTCTATTAACCAATAATAATTATATGATCAAAAAAGGGTTATCATTATTAAGGTTTAAATGACTAATCATCACATGCTTAAATCTAAATTAATTATAAAATAATCAAATATTCAAATAAAAAATATAAATTAAATGAAATTAATTATTTAAATTTAAACTTAAAACCATCCACCCCTCCGCAATTATTTGTCTGGTGGTAACAAATTAAGAAGACTTTTGCTTATAAAGAGTTAATGCCAAATCAAATGCCTAACTACTTTCACACTCAAAAAATCTTAAGCCCATAAGGACATGGCCCATGTCCTCTGTTTGCATAATTTTGCTGTAAAATGGCACCATATAAGTGATGGTTATAACCAGAGCCCTTTGATCAAGTGGCTTGTTGCAAAATGACACCACTAAATTATGGTCATGACCGCAACCCGTATGTTCCCCAACAGCTTTGCTCTTTGAGCTATGAATTATAAAATGTGTTTGATTGGGCAAAAAGTCATATGTTTGCTAAGGTTAAATTATATTTATCTCCTTTAACAAACTCCACCCTAGGTCTACAAGAACACCTTGGATGACGTAACCCATGTGTTGCTGACAAGGATCCTTCAATCAAGTTGGGTCAACTACCTCCTTTGATTAAGCAAACAAGGAACTGTGATAGCCCGGGATGACAGAACCATGGGATCTAGATCGAGCATATCATCATTCCCCCAACAAAAAGATTTAAATTGAAATGATAATCTCATAAATATTCAAACTCCACACACTACTATTATATACTTATTATTTAGCGATTAATCGATTAGCCTTAATTGAAAGTGCTCTCTCAGTATTGAGAGGGATAATTAAATATAGGTGCTTGTGCCTATAAGAAACCTGGAACCAAATTTAAAGTCCTCAAAAAATGAGGGTGAAATATCTGGGTAGTGTCTAATCTACTATTTATCTTCCTTCTGAAAATTTCACCGACACTTAAATTTCTCTCTTCATCATGAAGAGGTCGGTGAAAATTTTTTGGATTCCACAGATTTCTAGCAACTCTGTTGGGGAAGGTTTCTCTTTCCATCTTTGGCTAGTCAAACCTAACTTATAATCATAGTGGAGTATAAAATAAATGTCAAATGAAAATGAAACTGAAAAGTGCTTGCTAAATAGGGTCTTGGGTCATTTAAGATTTTATTTAGAGCCTGTGTTTTAGTATGTTTTGTTCTATTGTGTCCATATTTTTAGAAGAAAGGGATAGTGTATTGATTGTCAATTTCTAATCTTTACCTTTCATCTCTAGAATGGCTCTACAAAACACCCTATTCACTGTTGCCCTTGGAAGTGGCGGCAACATCTGATTGGCTAGTGCCATTATTAACACTAAAAGTGATGGGGCTACCATCCAGTTTGGTAGCATTGACTTCCCATCTATTATGTCCCAAGGTCAAGCTACTAGGCTTCAATTTGCTGAAGTCTGTGCACATCCTACATGCCATGTGTAGCAAGCTCTGAAGAGTCCTATTGAGGCTGTGACATTTAATGCTACTGGGGCGCCTTAGAAGAAACCTTCTATCTTTGAGAGGCTTGGTTGTCCAAAGACCCCCATCATGAAGAGGATTGTTATTGGGAGGACTATTATGGTGTTTATTTTTGGTTGTATTATGTGTGTATATGTGGACACCACGCAGATCTGAGGATGTACTTATTGAGGTGATCAGGTATGACATAAGAAATAGTGTACTATCACGAGGGATAGAAGTCACTACCCTATAATGGACCTAATCACCTAATAAAGACTCCTAAGGCATGATGGGTCTTCAAATATACCAAAGATTTTTTCCTTACTTTACATGGAAAAGTAAAGCAGGGTTTATTTAAACTGGGTTCATTAAGTTCCCTATGGAGGCAAGCCTCCATAATTAATTACATCCAATGGAAAGTGAATCCCTTAAGAACACTCTCAATTAAAGTAGGTGATTGCTATCTCCAAAGAATCCAGAGATAGGACTATCAATAAATTGGTTGTATTTTAGAAGATCAAATCGGTTGGATCAAAAAGGGGAGAGTTATTATTGAAACCAAAGGAGATGAGTAGGGAGTGCTCATGATACTAGAAAACCTAGTGAGCACTCAAATCTATTCTATGGTTGGGCTTCAAAATTTTGAAATTGAGGAGATTTATTTATTTGA
The DNA here is from genome assembly GCA_021442155.1 of Cymbidium sinense. NCBI lineage: Eukaryota > Viridiplantae > Streptophyta > Magnoliopsida > Asparagales > Orchidaceae > Cymbidium > Cymbidium sinense. The sequence continues at coordinate 54,563,829 of CM038216.1, forward strand.
GTTAAAATTTTATTAGAAATCTAAGACTTGTAATTTCACAATACAAGATTGTGGAAATGCCTAAGAGGTGAGGATTTATGCTTTTAGCCCACAAAGGGAAACAACAATCTTAGATCCTAAATCTAGGGAGCTTTGGCAAGGGCCAAAGCACCACCTAAATCTAAGTCAAAAATGGGTATATGGTTTACCTCCATAAGAGAGAGTAAACCACTCTTCTGCTGGACTTATTATCGCCTGGAGTGGCAGCCAGCTAACTCCTCCTACATTTTAAAACCATGTAGGAAAGCCATATGCTTTGCAAGATAGTTAGACTATTATTTATTTAGAAAAGAAACTAAGTCCTTAAACCCACTCCCTAAGAAACTAGAGCATGAGGGGTATGAATAATGACTTAAATCTAATGCAAATTTTTATCACATTTTATTTAATTTAGGACTCTTTATTTTGACATAGGGCATAGGATTTTGTATGCCTAAATGTAAAAGAGAAAGAGGTGTTCTTCCATCATAGGCTCTAAACAAGAGTGAAATAAGATGGTTATTAATGATATTAAACATTCAACATCTAGCTAAGGGGTTGCAAAATAGTTTATTATCTTGATTTAATGCCTAGACTTTTATGTGAGATTATGAGTTATTTTAAAAGCTTAGTTATGAGTTGTTAATGGGATAGAAAATTTATTTTTATCTTAGGAGCCTAATTGCATCTAGGCCATATAATAATCACCAATCATAAATAAACTATGAAGAAGCATGCTTTTTCTAATGCATAAGCTAAACAAAACATCAAAATAATAAAAGGCCGGTGTGGTCGGGTACTGCCTATAACTCGAAAAGAAATATGGGTAGCCGAGCTCTACCCTTATACATCCTGACATAATGAAAGAATATTTATAATTATAAATGATCAATATTATGGGGGTCTTCCTTCTTCCTTCTTCATTCTTTCTTCTTTCTTCTTTCATTTCTTTATTTAATTTGCTTCATTTCTATCTTTCTTCTATCTTGATTTGGATGTGGTTGTTCCAAAGGCATCACATGGTACATAAGACTTAGCCTCATAACCAATGCTCATCCTAATACCCCATAACACTCATCCTAATCCTAATGCAAAATTACATTAAAAGGAGGAAAGTAAATCTCACTACACATGCAAAATAAATATTAGCTAAACACACCATACAACCAAAGCAGTTATATGAAAAGTTTAGACTCAGCACCCCACACATGGGTAACTAAGCCCACCTATCTTAACTTGTGCTATGCTTAGGGGGAATAAGCAACCTGCACAACAGAAGCATTTATATTTTTATTACAACAACCCCTTAAGCATGGCCCCTACAAAAAGCATGATTAGGCTAATATCGGCCTAACATCTGGACTACGCACATACACTCTAACATCTAATCTAAAATAATACATCAAACCATACACTGCCCTAACATAAAGCTAGAAATAGTGACTTAGTATAATGTGTGTGAATTAAATCTTGTGTGGTATGTCCTAGGTAGGCTTTAGAGTTATAATTTGCTAAGTGTGAAGAATTTAATTTATAAAGGGTTGATTTTTCTTTAAGTAGTTTAGCTGATTTGAAGATTTTACTTAGTATTTTCTTTTATTTCATATGACCTACATAAAACAATCGAGTGTTATAAAGAGAAGAAAGAGAGGAGGCCCCTCTTTCATCCCTACCTTAAGTCACTTCTAAAGTAAATTAATTAACCAATTTCCTTTATTTATTTTTTTGGTTGAGAAGAGGTTGAGTTGGACACCACGTAGATCTATAGATGTACTTATTAGGGTGATCGGGTATGATATTGAGGAATGATGTACTATCTCGAGAGATAGAAGTCACCATCCTATAATGGACCTAATCACCTAATAAGGACTCCTAAGGACAATGTGTCTTCGAATGTAACCGAGATCTTTCCCCTACTTTACATGGAAAAGTAAAGTAGGGTTTATTTTAAATTGGGTTCATCAAGTTCCCTATGGAAGCAAGCCCCCATAGTTAATTACATCCTAGGGAATGAGATTCCTTAGGAATATTCTCAATCAAGGTAAATGATCATTATCTCCAAAGATTTCAAAGATACGACTATCAATTAATTGGCTATTTATAAAAAATCAAGTGAGATTTGAGCAAAAAGAAAGAGTTATTATCGAAACCAAAGCGAGATGAGTAGGTCATGCTCATGATACTATGAAACCTAGTGAGCATCCCAAACTATCCTATGGTTGGGTTTTATATTTTTGAAAATGAGGGAAATTATATATTTGAGATGAATTTTTATTTAAAATCTAGGGCTTACAACTCCACAATACAAGATGGTATAAATGCCTAAGAGTTGAGAATTTATTCTTATAGCCCACAAAGGGAAAATACATCCTCAGATCTTAAATCTAGGGAGCTTTGGCGAGGGCTAAAGCATAACCTAAATCTAAGAAAAAATGGGCATATGGTTTACCTCCACAAGACAAAATAAACCACCTGACTGTTGGGGGTGGCCGCCAACTAACTCCTCCTATGATTTTAAATACATGTAAGCAAGTCTTATGCTTTGCAAGATAGCTAGGTTGTTGTTTATTTAGAAAGGAGACTAAGTCTTTAAACTCACTCCCTAAGAGACTAGATCATGAGGGGCATGAATTCATGACTTAATCTAATGCAAATTTTGTTAAGTTTTATTTTGATTTTTGGACATTGTTATTTGACATAGGCTATGGGATTTCATAAGCCTAATGCATGAGAAGATTGGTTATAGGCCAAAATTAGAAAGAAGGAGGTGTGTTTCCACCATGACTCTCAAAGGTGAAGCTATTTCTAGCAAAGGTGGAAGCCCTCCATTAGCAAGAGTGAAGAAATATGATTTATGCATGATGTGAGACATACAACATCCAAGGGGTTGCTAAATCTTTTATTATCTTGATTTATATCCTAGGATTTAGAAGAGGTTATGAGTTGTTTAATTTAATTTTTAGTTGATTAATTGGAAAAAAAATTTATTTTTTCCTAAGATTCTAATAGCATCTAGGCCATTCATTAAATAATGAAGAAACTAGGAAAATCATGCCATCCTAATTGCACAATTATAAACAAAATATCAATCAATTTATAAAATTGGTGCAAAAGAATAAGAGGCTGATGTGATCTGGCTCCTATGCATAAACCTGAAAAGAAATATGGATGGCTGAGCTTTACCCTTATACAACTCAGATTACAAATGAGTAATTATAATTAATAGAAATTCATGTTATGGGAGGCTTCATTCTTCTTTCTTCATTCTTCATTCTCCCTTTTTATTTTTTTCTTTTCTTTTTTCATTTTGTCTTGATTGGAATATGATTGCTCCAAAGGCATTACATGGTGCATAATACTTGGTCTTATGACCAATATTTGTCCTAATCCCCCATAACATTCATTCTAAATCTTAATTGCAAAATTTACATCTAAATGGGAAAGGTAAATCTAACTAAACTTGCAAAATAAAGGTTAGCTAAACATACCACATAAGCCAAGCAGTTATATGAATAATTTGGACTTAGCACCCCACACATGGGTAACCAAGTCCACCTGTCCTAGTTTAGATTATGCTTAGGGGTATAAGCAACATGCACAACAAAAGCATTTTTATTTTTATTTCAGTTCCCCTTAAGCATAATCCCCTATAGAAGACATGATTTGGTTAAGATCATCCTATCAACTAGTCTACACACATACACCTTAACATCTAGTCTAAAAATATTACATCATAAAATAAAATCAAGCATCAAACCATGCACTGCCCTAACATAGAGCAAGAAATGGTGACTTAGCCTAATGTGAGTGACATTTAAGGCTTGTGTGGCATGTCTTAGCTAGGCTTTAAGGTTGGAATTTTCTAAGTGTGTAAGATTCAATTTAGATAGATTTCAAGTGATTTAGGTTGTCAATAATTTTAGTTGATGATTTGATTTGGTTTGAATGAACCTACACTTAGCAACTAAATGTTATGAAGAGAAGAAAAGAGAGAATTTCTTTTCATCCCTACCTTAAAGCATTTCTAATAGATTCATTAATGAATTTTCTTTGAATGTTTATTATGTATTTTAATTAATCCTAAGTTTATATTTATTCTAAATAGCCCTATTCAACAAGAAAGGCCTATTAGGATTAATTAGGGTGGATTACTATCACATAACACACACCCATTCATTTCTTTCCACCATGTATACCATGCATATGAATAATCTTAAGCATAGTTGTACATGCAATGCAAATCTTAGCACACTTTAATGATGGATGCAAAGAGATATGGTTTGAAAATTTGGATATTCCATGAATGCATGCCTTTATTATTTAGAAAAGGTGGATGCATGTCACAAGCATAAAAGTTATAAGTGAGTATGGCTCCATTATTTTCTACATCAGGGGCGTAATGTACAAGACCTACTTTAGGCTATTTAAAGCCTCACAACCTCAGGATGTCCAGACTGATATACCACTTTTCTTAAATACATGTGAATATATAAAAATAACTAAATGGATGAAGAATCAAGCAAGAGATTATGTTTGATTTGGTTGTATAATTTACATGTGTAGCATGAGGTTCTTCCTAAGTCCTAATATAGAGACACATAGGAATAGGTTTAGGCAAGTGTTGTGTTCTTTTCAAATGAACTATACACTTGCAAATCCTATGTGAATCCATGTTAATAAGAAGAGAAGAGCTTCATAATGCACATCCTATGTTATCATCACATGCAAGCTTATAATAATTCATGAATAACATCACTTCATTCATAATTTTTGATTTATAAGTTTTGAAAAGCAATTTTTGATTTAATAATGATAATTGGCACTCATATTCTTAATTTTAACCAACACATGCAGTTTGACATAAAGGAAACATTTTCTTTAATTAATTTTTAAAATAAATGAATGTATGATTTCATATGGCAAGCAACATTTAACATGATTGGAAAGAAATAAAGGAATGTAAGCACATGACTTCATCACTCTAATTAATTCCTAAGGACAATCCTATGAAATAAGATCATTTAAAATGATTCAAAATTCTTTAAGGAGATTCTTATTTTTGAATTTGATTTGACTTAGGAGAAAAGGTTAATCCTAACCCATTCCCCATGTGTGAATTTTTTAATTTAATAATTAAGTTGATTTTATATTTTGATTTAGGTTAGAATTAATTAAATTATCCCTTACTATATATACCACTTTAACATAATTATCCAATTATGAGCCAACATATGATATGCAATCACATGAAATTAAATTAGCAATGCACCTAAGAAATAAAGGGGCCTAATGCAATTGGTCATAATTATTGTTAATTAAGCTAAAGGGTTTAATTAAGTACTTTCATAACCCCTACACATGTAGTTTGATAATTTCTTTGAAACTCTTAGGTTATTGAACACCTAAGAATCTACCCAAGAATTAAATGATTAAGTCGGAATGATTTGTTGAGTTTGATTAATTAACTAATTAATGAAGTGATTAAGTCATTAATTAATTAAATTAAGTGTTTATCCAAATGAAAACTTAGGGAAAAGATTGGAAAAGAGGTCCCAATCTCATTCCTAAGTCCATTCAATTACATGATGAAAAGCTTAAATTAATTTATCATTTAACATGTTAATTAATCATTTAATTAATTAAGAAAGTGATTATGGATTAAATAAGCAATTCCACTAATTAGTCAAGCAATAAATTCCAAGAAAATCATGGGAGGTAGAGGCCATCCTACTAATTAACCTCAAAAAGTTTGAGATTAATTATTGGATTAACTATGGAGTAATTATCTTAATTATATATCTACTAAAACTTAAATTGAGTAAAAATTACTATTCAAAATTAATTAATTTTAATTTTCTATTATTCCTCTCTAAATTATCTATAACATGAACCTTAGTTTGTATTTTGTTTTATTTTTCTACAATTAGTTATGAATTTTGGAAGTTTCAGCATTGAAATTAGATTAATTAAGCCTAATTAACCTAATCCCATCGCAAGCGGTATGACATGTGGCTTAATGGCGAGATGGGATTAGTTATTTAAGTTGTCACATCCATCTACTGAGTTAGCTGGCGGTGAACATGCTTTATCCATGGGCCATCCGATCTAAGATCAAATGGCTGAGATTAATCCCGTGATTTAGGCTTAAATCAAAGGGGATCTATCATGATCTAATCACAGTCGTCTATTCTAAGCAAGAAAAACAAATGACAAGTGATCCTTCTCCTTCACAAGTGATGAAAGGCGAACACCATTCGTGTCTCCCAGTTCAATTCGAGCTCACTTGAGCTCGGATTGGGATTAAAATAATCCCACACCTTCGAAAGGAAGGAGGATGCACATCCAATGGTCAAGATCTAATGGGATGACACTTTTCTTCAAAGAAGACAAAGCAAAATATCTTAAGGCTACGGTTTCAAGAAATTACCTCATTGGAGGCTATCATCGGTGCTTCCAACGGAGGAGGTAGCTTCGTCTGGTAGAGACGAAGCCCTGCTGAAGGAATTAGATCTTGGTTTGGAGTGGATTGCTCAGTTGACCAAGCTCCCCTTCAATTATAATTAGCCTTGATCAAGGTGATGGTTCCCATGGCTTGGAGACTTGGGTAACGATTTGGTTGAGCTCGACAAAGTTCACTGATGGTGTGTTCAAGGATAATGGTTTTGATGGAGAATTGAGTGAGTTGGAATTAGGATTGACCTCCTTATTTTAGCTTTGAGCAAAATCAAGAAGGAGAAATGGGGGAGCTCAAGAATGGCTTGCAAAGGTTTGGAGAAGCTTCAACTCAACCTCCTTAGCTTTGTGGAAATGAATCCTTGTCATTTGAGTGGGAATGAGGGGGAGTATATCTCCCCCTTCTTGGATCAAACAGTGAAGGGCTGAATGGTCATTTTTTATCAATGGGTGGGATTGGTTGATTGATTTTGTTTCCAAACACAACATGTGGGTCGTTTTGACTAGTTGAGGGAAGGAGAGTAAGTGCTCATGTGCTATGTGAGTGCATTTGCAGTTCTAAGTGCTCAATTTCCATTGGAGGGATTGGTTTGGCCTTGGGTTGGGTCATGGCTGACCCAAGCTCATTGGATAATGTTCACCACCCTCCTTGGTGTCCATGTGGACCACTAGAAGGATGCCAGGTGGCTTTGAGAAAGAAATGACCAAATTCTAAGTGAATTTGGTTATAGGATACCCTTTGACCTAAGGGAAAATTGGTCATTTGGCCATGAGTTTGACTTGGGAAGATTTGAAATGATTCAAAAATGGGTTGGGCCAAATTTGAAGTGATTTGGAGTTCATTTGACTTGATTTGGTTCAATTTGACCCATTTAGGTCAAGTTGGGTCACATTGGGTTTTGTTGACCAATTGGTCAAATTGGGTCAAACCATGGGTTAGGTCAAGTTCAAATGATCATTTGGAGCCTATGGGTGTTATTGGTTTGGTTCAATTTGGTTTAGATTTGGTTTTGGTTCATTTAGGTTCATTTAGGTCAAATGGGTCAAGTTGACCAATTTGACCCATTTGACCCAATTAAGTTATGTTGGTTTAGCTTGGTTGATCATTTGAAATGTATTGCAAGCTTTGGTTTCAATAAATTTTGATTTGGTTTGGTTTTAAGTTGATTTGACCTTTTAAGTTAAGTTGGGTTCATGGTCAATTGGGCTAGGTTGGGTCTAATTGATCAATTGAAGCTTTGGTCAAGTTCAACAAGTGATTTGGAATAAATTTGACCCATTAATCAATTTGGCTTAGATCAAGATTTGACCCATTTTGACTTTTAGGTGGGTCAACTTAGGTAAAGTGGCCAATTAGGCTTGTTTGGCTCAATTGATGGCTTGATCATGTTCAATCATTGATTATGGATTGGTTTAGATCAATGGTTTCAATCAATTTGGCATAGAATTTTGGCTTATTTAGGTTTCATTTGGGCTAAGTGTTGACTTGGTCAAAGGCTAGGTTTGATTTGCAATTTAATTGATTGATCATCCTAGGATGATTGTTGCTCATAATGTGAGGCTTAGATGGGCTTAGTTCAATCCAATTTGGGTTGGAATTTTGCTCAAAAAGGTCCTTAAGGTCACTTTGGATTAAGTGTGCCTAAATGGGTTAATTGGCTTGATGAAGGCTTGATTTAAGTTTGGTTGAACTCACATATGGACTTATGATGGAAATATAAATCTAATTGCAAGTGATTTAGAGTCAAATGGGTTTTGGTTCATTTGATAATTTCAAGTCAAAAGGATGAACATGGATTTGACTTGGGTTAGTTTGATTTTGGTTTGGTGATGATAATTTATATTTATATTTGGGCATGTGATTGAAGGAATGATTGTTTGAAGAGAAAATCCAAGGTTTTTGGATTGCTTTGAAAATGATTTGGCTAAGTTCAAGGATTTGACTTGAAAGAGTATAAGTTGGATTTTGGTTTAACTTTGGGTTTAGTTTTTGTTATTTGAATGTACACTTCATTTGTATTTTTGAATATAATGAGAATATACATGGGTTATGAGAAAACCTTTTGAGTTTGGAGTGATTTGGATTTGGTATGAGCTAAGTTCAAGGATTTGACTTGAAAGAGTATAAGTTGGATTTAAGTTAGATTTGGATTTGAGTTTTGAATTAATTTTGGATACTTGAATTTATATTTCATTTATATTCATGAATATAAATGAGAATATAAATGGGTTATGAGAAAATCATTTGGATTTAGAGTGATTTGGATTTGGTTTGAACTAAGTCCATATAATGAAATCAAAAGGGCTTAGGAAAGATTTTTGAAATTTGAATTCAATCATTTGATTTGGAATTAATTTATGATTTGAAATTTAGAATTGATTTGTGATTTGAGAAAATCAATTAAATTTGGAATTAATTTATGATTTGAGAAAATCAATTGAGTTGGAATTGATTTATGATTTGAGAAAATCAAATGAGTTGAAATTGATTTGAGATTTGATTTGGATTGGTTTTGGAGAGGTGAGGCAAGCTATGTAGGCAAATCCTAATACCTTTAAGGCATAATCCTATGGCTAACTTTTCTAAGTCTCTAGGGTTAGGTTCAGTGTTCACCTAATCACTAGAAGTGTCTAAAGACTAAGGAACTCTTAGTATCTAACGGAGTTCTATGTCTAAGATGGAAAAATTGAAAGCTCACCCTAAAAGTGAGGTTAACAAAGGGTGCAGGTGTGGTGTGACCGCATACCACCACAGAATTGTACGAGATGATCAACAATGTTTGAATTATCGCAAAGCACTAATAAAATGATCTACCCCAAACCGAGAAAGAACCAATATCAAGATGAAACTATGTCAAAGACATAAGAGAGTGAAAAAAGAATCTACTAGGGATTGAGTATGTGAGCCTTCCACTAGGGAAAAGGTTCAAGTTATCCACTAGGGATAAGAGAGGGTGAAATCCACTAGGGGATTGGAATTTGGAATCTACTAGGGATAAAAGTGTGAACCCTCCACTAGGGGAGCATGTTTGAATTAGATTGAATTAATTTCACCGAAATAATTAAAAAGATTTACATCTCACTGATAAGAAATTGAATTATCTGATTGTTTAATTTGACTCCACTGGGGAGGTTGGTTGATTTTGTTTTAGATTTTAAATTTTTGGATTTTGAGAAGGACCCTGTCGGTTTGCGATGGACTGTACTGAGTAGGGGCCATGTTGGCCTTGGCCTACTTCTGATTTACCCATCCAAAAGGGTAGTCTACTAACCACATAGTAGGACTATCAAATCAAAGGGGTTACCTTTCGATGTACAATAACTATACTAGGAAGAAAGCATAGTAGACTTACGTCTTCCAGAGTAGGGATCAATCGCTTGGATGATCAGTTGGCAACATAATGAATTGAACCCAACTTTATGCTGACTACTAAGTGAATGTCACTGTGTGACTTAAATCAGCTCAAAGATATATAAAATTAATTTCATTTTTTAATTATATTTGATGGATCCCGTCGGGTTGTGATGGATCGTACTAAGTAAGGGCCATGTCAGCTTTGGCCTAGCTTCAAATTTATCGATCCAAAGGGTGTAATTTCTCGATTGAGAGGAGAACTATCTAACCAAAGGGGTACCTTTCAATTTATAGTAGCTGATTCAGGGAATAAAGCTCGGGGACTCACATATTTCTAAAAAGACCAGGAGACACATTAGAGGTAACATGTCAACTGACCTGGGCCGTCATTATGCATAATCATGCTAGAAAGAATGCGTAGACTTACATCTTTAGAGTGAATGACCATGGGTAAATTGTTGTGGTAAAATATAGATTGAACCCGACCTGGACTACTAGAGAGTGCCAACCTGGGACTTCTATCCCACTAGAAGTCATACCTGAAGCACCAAATTCTAATCCACAAAAAATTTATTTATTTATCATGGACCCTATGGTTGAGGGATCATACCGAGCTTATATCAACCTAGACCTATCTCATTTATCAACAAGGAAGAATTGCATCTAACAACAATTCTCCAACCATGTGGGTGGCTAGAAAAGGGGAATGTCCAATCCAAGAGTAGCCAGGGTAGTTTCTAAATAGAGTCATAAAGGATGTGAACCAAGTAGAGTGCCCGTAGGGGAGGGGCCACTAAGGGCTTTATCTAAAACCCTGGAGAAGATAATGTCTATAGGTATTCAGTGGCCAACTCAAGGAGAAGTATGGGGACTCACATCTACTAAGAGTGGTGTATCCACCAGGTGAGTCACTATCAGCATAGCGAACATCAACCAACCTAAGGTGCCCGTTGGTTTATGATAATCAGTCTAGGAAGAAAGCATCGGGGACTCACATCCTCCTACAATAGAAGTGATTGCCAAGATAGTCTATCTTCGGCTTGATAGGTGTTATCTTTCCTAGTGACAACTGAGTGAAAGGCACTAGGGGTCTTATGTCAACTCAAAAGTAGTCAAGAGGAAAGGAGCCACTGGGGGACTTACCCTAAGCCTCAAATATACTCGGCTTAGTCAGTGGATGATAACTAGTTCAAGATGAAAGTGTGTAGGCTTTCATCCTCTTAAATAGAGTTAACATGAGGTAACTTAATGGCTGCTTAGTGAGGTCTACCAAACTAACAGGGCCCTAGTTATTTTGCAATGGTCAAGTCAAGAAGAAAGCACGGTGACTTTCAACCATCATATAAGTGACCTTTGGGGTGACATACTAGCAAGGTAGCATGTCAGCCTGACCTAGAGCAGCTAATGAATGAGTGCCATAGGAGGTTTCCTTCGACATCAAAATAGCCTGAGATAAAAGATATGTGTTTGTTTTTGTGCTTGTGTTAGAGAGAATATGATGCCGCTCGAGTTTTCTTATACCTACCCTAAACATGCTTAAGAGTTGCTGAAATGGTGTCACGAATGGCAGTTGTGATTCCACCATGAAAAGAAGCCCTCTTGGGTTCTCTTACATCTAACTTAGTCATCCTAGTTGAAATAAGATGCCTCTTATGTTCTCTCATACCTATTCTAGTAGTGTCGGGGAATCATGTTCAATTTGTGTTCATGTTGTGAAAGAAGCATCAGATGCCTCTTAGGTTCTCTTACACCTATCCTAAATACGTCATGGTAGATTCACGAACAAGCAAACAATGCTTCGAATGAAGAGAATATTTTGATGAATTGGCATATAATTTGATGATAATTATTTTTAAACATGATTTTATGGGTAATATTTCTCCAAATAGAGCCCATTAATTGAAAGCATCGGGTGTTCCCATTTACAATCATTAAGTTGATAAAATCCTCCTTGGTTGGCCTTCTCTATCACAAAAGGGCCTTCCCAAGCGGTTCAAACTTGCCTCCCATCTTTTGACGGGCAACAATTGGTCTCCTTAGAACTAAAACAAGCTCTCCTACTTGAAAAGATCTAGGGCGGACTAGCTTGTTGTGAGCTTGAATCATCTTGGCTTTGTACAACTTGAGGTTCTGGCACGACCATAAGCATCTCTCCTCCAAACCTTCGAGCTCTTTTAACTGTAACTTGGCATTCTGCTTTATAGTGATTTTGCTACCCATTACTATCCTTAGTGATGGGAGATGAGCTCCTAATGGTAGAACAGCTTTAGACCCATATACTAAGGAGAGTGGGGTAGATTGGGTTGGAGTTTTGTATGTGGTGCGGTATGCCCACAAGGCTTCAACTAGTTGTTGATGTCACTATCATTTATTATCATCAAGTATTTTGTTTAGTATATGGATAAGAGTTTTTTATAATGCTTCTACTAGGCCATTCACCTGTAATAGTTAGTATCTCAATCTATACTGTCTCTCACAAGATCTTGATGCTTTTGAATGCGCATTATTATATAATTCATATGAGGCACTGCACCTATATATATACTTGAAAAATGGAACTTGCTGACCTCTAGTGGGATTGCCTCACCCACTTAGAAAAGTAGTCGTGGCATAGATGAATCGATGACCCTTGGAAGAAGGAGGATCAATAGGACCCACTATGTCAGTACCCCAACACTCAAATGGCCATGAGGCCAATGTAGGATGCAGAATATTGGGTGGTTGATGTAGGAGCACACCATGTACCGGATATTGGTGGCATCTCCTAGCTACGTTCATGTAATCTGTAATCATCGAAGGCCAGTAGTATCCTAGTCTCTTAAACTTTACTTTCATCTTCAAATCGAATTTATGTTCTTCACATAGGCATGAATGTACCTCAGTCATGATCTTACGGGTTTCGTGTTTGTCTAAATAGTGTAACCACATTTGATCGAATAACTGTCAGCATAAGGTGTCATCCACGAGAGCATAGGAGAGAGCTCTCTGCTTTATCTGATAGGTTTGTGATTTCTTGTAAGGTAGTTTTCCTATGTTCAAGTAATTCCAATCCAGCTCCTCATCCTTTTCAACAACAATAACCTCACCTTCAATAGAAAGTCTCTTGACAAGTTCAGCATCAATAAGGGATAGGACTTGTCTATTGTGGACCCTTATTAGAATGGACTCATCTTCCGGACATGCCAATTCTTTGGCGAGTTTTGCCAAAGCATCTGCTACTATGTTCTCTCCTTGAGAAACCTTGTAGATGGTGATCTCATGGATATGGGCCAACAACTTCATGGTGTACTCATGGTAGTGATGAAGCTTAGGTTCTAAAACCTTATAGGACCAAATAATCTGGTTAATAACCAGTTGAGAATCCCCACAAATGTTGATGCTTTTGACACACACTATAATAACTAACTCAAGATTAGCAATCAAAGCTACATACTCGGCTTCATTATTGGTGCAGGGATTGGAGAGATAGTATAAGAATCTCATCATATCATAGTCTAAAGTTAATAGAACTATTCCTACCCTTGCCTTTTCTGGAAGAGTAGATTGTGGTTCTTCTCCTTTTTGAAAGGTAGTCGTAGAATCAAAATACATCTCCCAGTGGTGAATGCTAGTGTCCCCTAAGTTCATGATTTATTCATTGGGAGGTCATCAGCAATCTGGAAATGGGTGTGTTATAAAGAAATTTGTTCACCATCCTTTCATGAAGGGGTATGAATGTAATATCAACTAGAGAATCATGGACCAACATGCCAACGTCCGATAACATGTGTCATGAGATACTCAGAATGGATTGATTCTTGAAATCAAGTTTACCTTATGAGAAAGCATGTAGTGTCGTAGCTTTTGGGATGCAAAGATTAAAGCTAGGCAATGCTTTTCAATAGGTGGGTAGTTTGCTTTCGTAGGGATCAAACAATGATTGAGGTAGTAGAGAGCATTCTCCTTCTCTTCATTGTTAGTTTGAGCTAACAAAGTGCTAAGGGAGTCATCTAATGCAGTGGTGTAGAGGATAAGTGGCTTGCCATGGATAGGGGCTATTAGAACTGGTAGCTTCACTAAATACTATTTGATGTCTTTAAAAGTATGTTGGCACTTATCATCCCACTTGTACTTAGCATCCTTTTTGATAAGTGCTAAAAATGGCTTGCATCCCCCCGATAGATTGGAAATAAAGCGCCTTAGATATGCTAACTCTCCTTGGAAAGATCTGAGTTGAGTTAGACTTTTAGGGGGTGGAATTTCTATGATAGATTTGATCTTTTTTGGGTCTATCTCTATTCCTCGGTGTCAGACAATAAACCCAAGGAATTTTTTTAAAGCTACTCCAAATGCACATTTTAGGGGATTCATTTTGAGATTGAATTATCTTAACCGTTCAAAAACTACTCTCAAGTCAAAAAGATGGTCTTCCTTTTCTTTGCTCTTGACTTCTAGATCATTAATGTAGCATTCAACTTGATGATGAATGAGTTCATTGAAGATATGAATAATGGTCCGCTGGTATGTAGCACCGACAATTTTAAGGCCAAAAGGCATGACCTTATAACAATAGATTTCAATTGGGGTTCGAAAAGCAGTGTTTCTTTCATCCTCGAGGGCCATCTTGATTTGGTTGCATCCAGATGACCCATCCATGAAGGAGAATACTGCATGAGATGAGGCGATGTCCACCATTAATTTTGGTATAGGAAGTGAAAATTCATCTTTAGGACATGCCTTATTTAAGTCTCTAAAATTGATGTATATGTGAATTTGGCCATTCTTTTTTTTAACTGGCACAACATTGGCTAACTAGGTAAGGTATTTTTCTTCCGATAAACCAAGATCAAGTTTCTTAACTTCAGAAATGACCTGTTGTTCAATTTCTAATTGCATGCACCTAGGAGCTTACTTGATAGGGTTAGCGTTAGGGTCTATTGCTTGTTTGTGGACTACTGTGTCAGGAGATAATATGGGTATTTCTTCATAGCTCCATACAAACCAATTCTTAAACTCAGTCAATAGCCTAACTAAGTCATTAGTTTCTTCTTCTTTCAGCAGAGAACTGATGTATGTAGGGCGTAGATCTTCTTCTATACTAAGGTTGATTTCTTTAAGCTTATCGATAGTTGAATGGATTTCCTCTTCAAATTTTGGAGGTTCATTTTTGATTTAAAGATCATCAGGATAATTTGTAGTTTCTAAACAAACCTCTTCATAAGAGTTAATGTGGTTTGAGAAGATCTATCCTAGATGATTGACAACTAAGAACATCATCATCGACCACTATGAATCCCTAATCCTGGTCTTGGTTGTGCATCCCTACCTTTATTGTTCTACAGCTTCTTGAAATACTCTGACCTGTGCCTGGACTAAGTATAAGGAATCAAACCTTTCTTTACAAGATTATGAACACAAGGCGAGTACCAATCAAAAGGCAATCCATTAAATCTTTATATGAATTATCCTTAAGTTCTACATCAACTTCTGGACTTGAGGATGATGATCTCAATAGGAATCTCTTTGGCTTGACATTCATGGAAGATCTAGGGGCTTCCTAACTACTAAACCCTCAACTTTTTGAGAAGAAAGTGGGGTTAGAGCTAAAGTTTTCAACTATTGCCTAATGATTTTACATAATCCGGATTTAAATACACTCATGCTTTGCTTTGAGGCCTGGTCTTTGTCACTGTCTCGCTCAAGTGTCACTTCCAATGAAACCCGCTGAGAAGAGTTGGCTAGTATGCTAATCACATGAGACTCATCCTCTAAGCTGGATTCTAAGTTTATGTGAATAGTTGGTGTCCCCGTGAACTAAACATAACCCTGGCTCCAGCCAACTAGGGGTCTTCCATCTGGAATTTTCTATATTTCCTCACCTCCTGCTACTTAGTGGAGGTCGAGTCATCCTACCTATATGTTCGTATGTTGGAATGAACTGTGGGTGGAATGTAATATGCAGCTTTACCTTTTCCTCTATGTCCCTTTCTCATGCACTTGTACTTTCTTTCTTCTTTTCTTTTTCTTTTTCTTTTTCTTCTTTTTCCTTTTCTTTTGTATCTGAATTTTAACCAAGTTCACAAGAATAGACATTTTGATTTTGAGGAAGATAATAGGTTTCATCTTCATATATCTCGACCTCTCTAACTGAAAATGGCTTTTCATCTCCTTGACATAGATTCCATCTCTTAAAACTTGATGCATCGATGAAGGGATGGAATAATCTTATTCGTGTATCCAAGGCTAAGCAAAGTAGTGAATGTATTATAAATCAATTATATAGAACTTGGCTTCAGCCTTTCATCTATTTCTAAAGGTAACACTATGGAGCCTAAATCCCTCTCACATTCATTGAATCCTCTCAACATCATCCCATCTCCTCGAGTGTGAGATGTCAATCTTCAAAACATTTTTAGGCTCATAATATTCACCGATGCACCTAGATCAACTAAAACCCTGGAAAGTCTGAATCTGCCCATATCCACTGTGATGTTGAGGGGACGGTTGTGCTCCAAACCCCCATAAGAAGGTCTTCGTCAATGAATGTGACTCTCAAGGCTTCTCTTGAATAATGTGCCTCCTCTTTAATTATGATCAACTGAGCTAAGCATATCTCTAGATCAAGAGGAGCCTTGATTAATGACTCCCTCATCTCTTTGGATAAGACAAGGGCATCATATATGCTTAATTTAGCTGGCAACTTTCTTAGGTGAGTGAGGATATTATAATACACTTTGGACTGACCCTCCACAAGCATATCCATAAGTGGAGCATCCTATGGAGGGGCTTCTTGCACATTGGTACTAATGAATTATTTTCCTTTATCTTGAGGTGCTACCCTATGAGGTAGAACTTTGCCACTATGAAGGTTGACTTGGTGACTTTGTGAGTTGGTTTAGTGGAAAGTTTTACCTGCTCATCAAGCTCACCTATAGCTTCTCCTATAGGACCCTCTAAATCAGATGATTTCAAGTCTATCTCAAGAGATGAAGCCATAGTATTCAAAAAAAGAAAGTCCATTTCTGAATAAGAAAGAAGATGATCAGAGTTGTTATAATTATTAAGACTCAAAGAGTTTTCTAAAGTAGTAGAATTAGATAACCCATCAGAAGTGATAAATGTAATTCAAACTAGTTTTATTTCTCAATTTTTAAGATTTAAAAGGAGGTACATGGTAGAAATCTAGTAAAGTAAGTGGGGTGAAGGATTTGATGCCCTCATCAATCGATACAAGATGTCTACTAGAAGAACTAGAAATGTAAAAGTAGAATGTGAAAGTAGGTTGCAATGGTGGAATGGAGGTCGGATCTTAGTGGTTGCGCTACTTGGCTATCCTGCAAGTAATGGCTTGTTGTCAGCTGAGCTCACTTTCCCAAGTTTTCTTTGGCAACTTGAACCTTCTTGATGTTGAGGTTCGATACCTCGTGAACCTATAAGGAAAGTTTTTTGATTTTATAAATAATCTTTTTAGAGGTTCAGGATAAAGAGATATCCCAACCTTCATTTATTTTGAGAGGATCACATGTATCCCCAAGGGTTACCCTAACAGAACTAGATGGTTGTTCCATTAGATATTCCTTAGGAATAACTATAGCGTCCGACTTGTAGCTATGCTCAAGCAAGCCCTTAAATGTAAAGAAATCCTCCAAAACATGGCCTAGCATGCGGTGGTAAGGGTAAAAGTTAAGATCATTAATCTTGCCCACTTCCTCCGGCTTTCTAGGCTCAGGTAGCTAAAAATTAAGTTTTTTAAGAGGTTCTTAAAGATTTTCCTGACTACCTCCCTCTTAAATAAATAATTTTTGTTTAATTTATCCAAAAGATTAGGTGGATGATAGCTACCTGGGGGTGAGTATGTATACCGCTGCTGAGAGTATAGTTGAGGAGGAAGAAGCAAAGGCTATGGAGCCTACTGCGATGGTCGAGGTGGAAGCGATAGCTGTTGAGCTTAAGGTCTCCCATATTGATCTCTAGCCGATTGCTTCCCCTTATCCAATGCTGCCACTACCCCTTCTTTTCATAGACTTTTTATGGCTTTGGCTTTAATGACTAATCTTGAAAAGGTAGCTACTTGGCCTCTCCTTATAGACTAGCTGCCTTGTTGATTAACTTCTCAAATATCTTAATGGTAAAACTTTTAAGCATGAAGGTGACCAGGCCAAGAATATTCTTTAATAAAATTTCATTAGATGTGTTTGATAGCAGTCAGCATTTCATACTCATTGCCATTTAAAAATATAATCATGACACTAGGGTGTTGTGCTACGAGATTGCCCACCTTTCTGAGCTCCAGCAAACCTCTTAACAAAGAGTTGCTCCAACTTAGCAAAAGTCTTCACTGAATCATTGGAGAGTTTAGCATACCAATCAAAAGCTATGCCCGCTAGACTGCTGACAAAGAGATGGAACAATAGTGCATCGCTGCCACCAGCAATGCAACAGATGACCCTGAAGTGTGCTATATATTGGCGAGGATTCCCACTGCCATCAAAACTTTTAAAAGAAGGAGGAACAAAACCCTTAGGATATTGGATAATATTAAATTCCTCTGGGTAGGGTTCCCTTTGGGACTGATGAACCACCTCGGGCTTCCACCAGAGCTTCTTTCACTTATTTTTCAACCATGAGTTTGATATCTTTTTCTTGTATGGAGGTACTATCCACTACATTCCTATACAAGCTAGTCGCCTTTCTAGAGGAAAACTCTAGGTTGATCCAGACATGCACAACTCAATCTCCATAATGGTAAGATGTGTTGCTAGGGCTTGATTCTGAAGTGCTAGAACTACCGCTATCAAATCTTCAAGTCTCTTTCCCATCTTATCAATTTGCTTATGTTTTTTTGAGTTATTGAAGGAGGTGTTGGATCGAATAGATTATATCATCCTATTCAGCCGCAACACTTTCCAAACTCTGGTGATCCCTAAGGAGAGAACCTCTAGTATCAACCATATGCACCTCTATCGAATCTTCCAAAAAATCATCTTCAGTGGGATCAAAGCTAACCTTGTCTTATTCGAGGTCAGACCAATCATACCCTAGGATTTATTTCTTCTCAGTGAGATACTGTAGTACGATATCATCCAAGGAATAGTCCAACTATGCAAGCACAAATGATCGCGGCTGACCAGTGGTGGGATCATGTTTGTGAACAAAGATACATCTGACCTCCCTTGCTACCAGATTGCTAACCTTGTGAGGGTTATGCTCACTATAGGATACATGCTCATGATTATCCCCTGATATGGGTGGAGTGCTGCTCCTGGGAGGATCTACTACCATAAGGATAATAAAACTATCTCCTTCTCCCTCTGCTACTATTATATCCATGATCTGCTGAAGTGGTGATGGTGGTGGCACAACTACGATGCTATGAGGTTTCCACTCCCTCTTCACTGCAACTGAAGTAGGAGGTCGAGCAGGAGAGCTCGCCCTTACCTCAATCGATGACGTAGATGAAATGGGATTCCTTGGCCATAGTCGGAACACCAGTGGGGCTTTCTTCTCCCATGATGCTGCACTCATGGCTTTAGATGGAACTGTAGAAGATGGAACCTGAACCATTGATGGTGGATGCGGAGTAGAGTGATGTGATGGATGCAACACTGACTCCCTCTGTGCAGGGGCTCTCCTCCCATGGTGGGTAGTACTGGTCAATACAATACTATCATATGATCATTACGCGTACATCAATCAGGAAAATGAGGGAGGCTAACTACCTAGCACTCCTCTACTAGATGATATATGCGTGCCTCTTTGGCCCTCTCCGGGATATGTTCACCACACTATGAGGAATAACATCATATCAAATTGGGCTTTGGACTGACCATCCAGCCCCGCCAACTTGCATAAGCCCCAAGCAATGACCTCCTTCTATCTCCGATAGCCTCATAATGAACCTGTGATGAGGTGATAATTGTAATCCTCTTGACATCTTCCTCTTTCAACTAGAAGAGATGGAACTTATTCAGTGAGAGGAGAACTCTGGGTGACCTCATTATAATGTGGACAATGTCTCCATCTCCTTGCAATGCACATGATGTTTGATCTTATGGCTCTTATATGTGATAGGTCGTTAGGTGGAGCGACAGAGCTAGACCCTATCTCAAATAGGGAGACTATCCTAAGCCAAGGTAGCCTTCCCATAGAAGAAGCCAAGTGAGTGGGAATTAGCCGCATTAGGGCGTGATAAAACAATGACATACTAGCACTGAATTATAGGGGGAACTTCTACCCTTCCTTTCGTGAGGGAAATCGACATCTCAATATGGATGATTGACCACCACATTCTTGCTAACAGTGGTGAGGGTTGCCCCCTCACAAGTAATCCTGGCCCCCTTGAATCCTCGGCCAATGTGTGTCAGATGAGCAAAGTCAGTTTGGGGGAGGCTAGCCTAATCTAAGGCTAAATCCATCTCAACAGGGAAAGTGAACACATACTTTTGAGAATCCATTTGCATCATACTAAATTGAGTAAAAGCTGAATGAAATAGAGTTGAAATTCTGCAAGTTTTGAAATAAACTCAAATCAAATTCTTTGCTTTGGTATTCTGCTATCTTTTAGATTTAATTGAGAGTTTGAACCCACACTCAAAATTTTTGAATATGTTAATTGGGGCTCATTGAATTTAGGAGAGATTTTGAATAGATTGAAGGAGAGATTTTGAATTCATTTGAGGTTTAGAATCCACATTCAACAAATTTATGTATGTTGAGTGATTCAAAATATGTTGGAGAGACTTTTAATGCTTCCATTGGTTCATATTTGAATTTGATTTTTATGTTTAGAGACCCTTTATTTTAAGATATTTGAGTATGTTAAATAGAGGGTCATTTTATTTTATTTTAGATTTTATTTTGGGATTTACTCGTTTAGCAAATTTGGGTATGCTAGATGAGATGTTTGAAAATAATTTTCTTTTTGCTTGTTTGCCCATGATGTGTATCATGTGTGAATTTAGAAATGGAAAATCTACTTTGCAAATTTGTGTATGCTAAACAAAGCCCAAATCTAATTTCGATTTTAAAACTGGGATCTTTACTTAGCAAATTTATGTATGCTAAATAAAGCCCAAATGTGTTTGGTTTTTGTTTTGGTTTTGAAAATGGGATCCTTACTTAGCAAATTTTTGTATGGTAAATAAAGTCTAAATGTGTTTGATTTTTATTTTGATTTTGAAAATGGGATCCTTAACTAGCAAATTTGCATAAGCTAAATAATGTCCAAATGTGCTTGATTTTTTGTTTTGGTTTTGTGTTATTTTTTGAAAGGAGGGATTTCTATTTAACTAACATTGTGTGTTAAATGGAATCCAATTTACTTTCAATTTTCTTTTAAAAAATTAAACTCTCATTTGATAAATTTGGGTATGACAATTAGAATTCCAATGTATTTTGATTTTCATGATTTTTGCTAAGTAGATTTCCATTTATCAAATTTGGGTATGTTGAATGGAAGTCAATTTTTTATTTTTCAAAGATGAAATTTTTATGTGCGATTATTGCATTTTTTTTTGAAAAAGAAGGAAATTACAACTTAACACATGTGGAATGTGTTGAGTGGAGTTTCAAATGGTGTGATTTTATTTGAAAATAAAACCTCCATTCAACAATTTTGGGTATGTTGAATGAAGATGCTTATTTTTCAATTTGTGCCTTTCTTTAAAAAGAGGAAAGAAAATCCAACTCTAATATAGATAATATATATTGATTGGAGTTTCAATTTTATAAAATGATTTTATTTGGAAAAGAGATCTTCATTCAATAAATTTGGGTATATTGAATGAAGATGTTCATTTTCAAATATGTGCTCTTCGAAAAGGAAGAAACTCCAACTTCGACATATGTGAGATATATTGAATGGAGTTTCAATTTTGTGCTATGATTTTATTTGGAAATGAATATCCATTCAATAAATTTGGATATATTGAATGAGGATGTCAATTTTTAAATATGTGCTTTTTTAAAAAGGAAAGAAACTCCAACTCTAAAATATATAAGATATATTGAATGGAATTTCAATTTTGTGATATGATTTTATTTAGAAATGAGATCTCCATTCAATAAATTTAGGTATATTGAATGAGGGTGCTGATTTTCAAATATGTGATTTTTGAAAAGATGATTTTTGATTTTGACTTTGAAAAGATCCTACATGTAACAATCTTGAATATTGTTAGATGAGGTTAAGTTATATGTATTTTGTGAAAAATTTTGTGCAAGTATTTTATTATGTGAAATTTTTGGAAAAGTGCTTTTTGGAAAGTGATATTTTTATAAAGGATTTATTTTTCTTTATTTTTGGATGAACTTTACCTTACCATAGGGATGGTAAGAAAAAGGTCTTTAGTCATCTCTTTTGATTAAATTTTATTTTCACCTATTGGGGGACCTAACAGGAGTTTTAAGACCTACATAGAGTGAGGTCCTAAAACCTAAAGGATGTTGGCTAGCTTAGCTTAAGAATGAAATGAGCTAAGTGCTAATGGAAAGGAAGGATAGTCTCAGGCTCATATGAAATATGAATCCACTATCGATACTGGGAGACAATGATCATTTACCAAAGATGGAGAGAGGAACTTTCCCGAGTGGAGTCGCCAGAAAAATTTATGGTATTTTATTTTTATTTTTTGGTTGAGAAGAAGTTGAGTTGGACACCATGTAGATCCGTAGATGGACTTATTAGGGTGATATGGTATGACATTGAGGAATAATGTACTATCTCTAGAGACAGAAGTCACCATCCTACAATAGACCTAATCACCTAATAAGGATTTCTAAGGAAAATGACTCTTCAAATGTACCAGAGATCTTTCCCCTACTTTATATGGATAAATAAAGTAGGGTTTATTTTAAATTAGATTCATTAAGTTCTCTCTAAAGGCAAGCTCCCATAGTTAATTACATTATAGAGAAATAGATTCCTTAGGAATACTCCCGATTAAGGTAAATGATCATTGTCTTCAAAGATTTCAAAGATAGGACTATCAACCAATTGGTTATTTGTAAAAAATCAAGTGGGATTTGAGCAAAAGGAAAGAGTTATTATCGAAACTAAAGGGAGATGAGTAAGGGATGCTCATTATACTAGGATACCTAATGAGCATCCCAAACTATCCTATGGATGGGCTTTATATTTTTGAAATTGAAGGGAATTATATGTTTGAATTGAATTTTTATTAGAAATCTAGGTCTTATAATTCCATAATATAAGATGGTAGAAATGTCTAAGAGTTGAGGATTTATGCTTATAGCCCACAAACAAAAACATCAACCTCAAATCTTAAATCTATAGAGCTTTGGCGATGACCAAAGCACGACCTAAATCTAAGGCAAAAAATGGGCATATAGTTTACCTGCACAAGGGAGAATAAATCACCCGACTGTTGGACTTACAACAGCTTGGGGGTGGCCGCAAACTAACTCCTCCTATAATTTTAAATACATAGAGGCATGTCTTATGCTTTGCAAGATATCTAGACTATTGTTTATTTAGAAAGGATACTAAGTCCTTAAACTCACTCCCTAAGAGACTAGATCATGAGGGGCATGAATTCATGACTTAATCTAATGCAAATTTTATCAAGTTTTATTTTAATTTTTGGATATTATTATTTAATATAGGCTATGGGATTTCATATGCCTAATGCATGAGAAGATTGGTTATGGGCTAAAATCAAAAGGAAGGAGGTGTGTTTCCACCATGGCTCTCAAAGGTAAAGTCATTTTCTCTGACAAAGGTGGAAGCCCTCCCTAGCAAGAGTGAAGCAATATGATTTATGTATGATGTGAGACATATGACATCCAATTAAGGGGTTACTAAATCTTTTATTATCTTTATCTATATCCTAGGCTTTAGGTCAGGTTATGAGATGTTTAATTTATGTTTTAGTTGATTAATTTGATAAAAAATTTATTTTTTCCTCAGAGCTTAAATCATCCAGGATATTCATCAAACAATGAAGAAACTAGAAAAATCATGCCATCCTAATTGTGAAATCATAAACAAAACATCAATCAATTTATAAAATTAGCACAAAAGAATAAGAGAACGATGTGGTCGGGCTCCACTGCACAAACTTGAAAAGAAAAATAGGTAGCTTAGCTTACCCTTATACAACCCGTATTACAAAAGAATAATTACAATTAAAAGGAATTCATCTTATGGGAGTCTTTGTTCTTCTTTCTTCATTCTTCATTCTTCATTCTTCATTTTGATTTGCTTATTTTCTTTCTTCTTTTTGGCATGATTGGAATATGGTTTCTCCAAAGGAATTACATGGTGCATAATACTTGGTCTTATGCTAATGTTCATCCTAATCTCTCATAACATTCATTCCAAATCTTAATTACAAAATTTACATCAAAATGGTAAAGGTAAATCTAAATAAACTTACAAAATAAAGGTTAACTAAACATACCACACAACCCAAGCAGTTATACAAATAATTTGGACTTAGCACCCCACACATGGGTAACCAAGTCCACCTATCCTAATTTGGATTATGCTTAGGGGTATAAGCAACCTCCATAGCAAAAGAATTTATATTTTTATTATAACGCCCCTTAAGCACAATCCCCTGTAGAAGATATCATTAGGCTAAGATCATCCTATCATCCAGTCTATGCATATACACCCTAACATCTAGCATAAAAACATTACATCACAAAACAAAATTAGGCTTCAAACCATGCACAACTCTAATATAGAGCAAGAAATGGTGACTTAGCCTAATGTGTGTGCCATTTGAGGCTTGTGTGGCATGTCTTAGCTAGGCTTTAAGGTTGGAATTTTTTAAGTGTAAAAGATTCAATTTATATGGTGATTTTAGATTAAGTGATTTAGTTGGCTTGTCAATTTTAGTTGATGATTTTATTTGGTTTAAATGAACCTACACTTTAGCAACTAAATATTATGAATAGAAGAAAAGAGAGGAGAACTCTCCTTCATCCCTACCTTAAACCATTTCTAAGGTAGATTCATTAATGAGTTTTCTTTGGTCAATGTTTTATTATGTATTTTTATTAATCCTAAGTTTAGATTTATTCTAAATAGTCATATTCAACTAGAAAGGCTTGTTAGGATTAATTAGGGTGGATTACTATCACATAACACACACCCAACATTTCTTTCCACCATGTATACCATGCAAATGAATAATCTTAAGCATAGCTATACATGTAATGCAAATCTTAGCACACCTTGATGATGGATGCAAAGAGATATGGTTTGAAAATTTGGATATTCCATGAATCCATATCTTTATTATGTAGAAAAGGTGGATTTTTTTATCCATTACCTAAATGCACATTCCCAAGTATAAAAGTTATAATTGAGTACAACACCATTATTTTCAACACCAGGGACATAAGGTACAAGATCTACTTGGGGCTACTTAAAGCCTCGTAGCCCCAGGATATCCAAACTGATATACCACTTTTCTTAAATACATATAAATGCACAAAAAGAACCAAATGGATGAAGAATCATGCAAGAGATTATGTTCGATTTGCTGTATAATTTACATGTGTAGCATGAAGGTTCTTCCTAACTCTTAATATAGAAACACATAGGAATAGGTTTAGGCAAGTGTTGTGTTCTTTTCAAATGAACTATACACATGTAAATCCTATGTGAATCCATATTAAGAGAAGGAAAAGAGCTTAATAATGCACATCTTATGCTATCATCATATGCAACCTTCTAAATATTCATGACTAACATCACTTCATTCATAATTTTTGATTTATAGGTTTAGAAAAGTAATTTTTTATTTAATAATTATAACAGCCACTCATATTCTTAATTTTAACAAACACATACAATTTGACATAAAGGAAACATTTTGTTTAATTAATTTTTAAAAGAAATGAATGCATGATTTCATATGGAAAGAAATATTTAACATGATTGGAAAGAAATAAAGGAATGTAAGCACATGACATCATTCACCCTAATTAATTCCTAAGGACAATCCTATGAAATAAGATCATTTAAAATGAATCAAAATTCTTTAAAGAGATTTTTATTTTTGAATTTGATTTGACTTAGGAAATATAAGAAAGGATTGCTAATCCTATCTCATTCTTCCCATGTGTGAATTAGTTCAATTTAATTTGGAATAATTAAGTTAATTTTATATTTTGATTAGGTTAAGGGATGAACTAAATCCATTGATTATCCCTTACCTATACCACTTTAACATAATTATTCAAGTAATTATGAGCCAACATATGATATACAACCACATGGAAATTAAATCAGCAATGCACCTAGGAAATAAAGGGGCCTAACGCATTTGGCTCATAATTATTAGTTAATTAAGTTAAAGGGTTTAATTAAGTACTTTCATAACCCTCCTATACATTTAGTTTGGTTATAATTTTCTTTAGAAAACCCTTAGGTTATTGAACACCTAAGGATCTACCCAAGAATTAAATGATTAAGTTCTAGAATGATTTGGTTTTCAGTTTGATTAATTGAACTAATTAATGAAGTGATTAAGTCATTAATTAATTATAACTTAATTAAGTGTTTATCCAAATGAAGTAGACTTAAGAGAAAAGATTGGAAAAGATGTCCTAATCTTATTCCCTAAGTCCATTCACTATCCCATGATGATTAGCAAGCTTAATTAATGAATTTATCATTGTTTAACATGTTAATTAATCATCTAATTAATTAAGAAAGTGAGTAGGGATGAAACAAGAAATTCCCCTAATAAGTCAAGCAATAAATTTCAAGAAAATCATGGGTGGCAGAGGTCATCCCACTAATTAAGCTCAGAAAGTTTGAGATTAATTATTAGATTAATTAGGGAGTAATCAACTTAATTATATCCCAATAAAACTCAAATTGAGTTAAAATCACTATTTAAAATTAATTAATTTTAATTTTATATTATTCCTCTCTAAATTATCTTTAAAATGAACATGCATTTGTATCTTTTAGATTTTTCTACAAATAGTTATGAATTTTATAAGTTTTAGCATTAAAATTAGATTAATTAAGCCTAATTACCCCCTTAATCCCGTCGGGCCACGTGGCGGCTAACGCGGTGCACTTTCCACATGGCACTACCGGATTGGTTATTTAGGTTATCACATATGTTTGTTGAGTCAGCCGGTGGCGGATGCACTTTCTCCATGGGCCGTCAAATCTAAGGGTTTAGGCTTAAATCAGAGGGCATCTATCGTGATCTAATCACAGCCATCCATTCCAATCACGTTGAACGAATGATGAGTGATCCTTCTCCTTCACGAGCGATGAGAGACGAACACCGTTCATCTCTCCCCATTCAATTTGAGCTCACCCGTGCTTAGGTTGGGATCAAAATGATCTTATATCTTTGAATGGAGGGGGGATGCACATCCAATGGTCAAGATCCAATGGGATGACACTTTTCTTCAAAAAGGACCAAGAAAATTTTCCTAAGGCAATGGTTTCAATCAATTACCTCATCGGAGGCTATCACGAGCACTTTCAATGAAGGAGGTAGCTTCATGTACTAGAGATGAATCTCTGTTGAAGGAATTGGATCTTGGTTTGGAGTGGATTGCTCAGTTGACCAAGCTCCCCTTTAATAGTGATCAGCCTTGATCAAGGTGATGCTTATCGTGGCTTGGAGACTTGGGAAATGACTTAGTTGAGCTCAACGAAGTCCACTGGTGGTGTGTGCAAGGTTAATTTTGTTTTGATAGAGAATTGAGTTGGAATTGGGATTGACCTCCCTTATTTTTACTTTGAGCAAAACCAAGAAGGAGAAATGGGGGAGCCAGGGAATGGCTTGGAAAGGCTTGGAGAAGCTTTGACTCAACCTTCTTAGCTTTGTGGAAATGAAACCTTATCGTTTGAGTGGGAATGAGGGGGAGTATATCTCCCCCTCCTTGGATCAGATGGTGAAGGGCTGAATTGCCATTTTTTATCAATGGGTAGGATTGGCTGATCAGTTTTAGTTGCCAAACACCCTATGTTGGTCATTTTATGTAGTGAGGAAAGGGGAGTGAGTGCCCATGTGCTAGGTGAATGCATTTTGCATTCTAAATGCTCAATTTCCATTTGAGGGGTCACATCATGGCACCCAAGCTCATTGTTCACCACCACCCTCCTGTCTATGTGGACCAATAGAAGATTTCCAAGTGGCCTTGAGAAAGAAATGACCAAATTCCAAGTGAATTTGGTCATAGGATACCCTTTGACCTAAGGGCAAAGTGGTCATTTGGCCATGAGTTTGATTTGGGTAGATTTGAAATTATTCAAAAATGGGTTGGGCTAAATTTTAAGTGATTTGGGTTTCATTTGATTTTATTTTGTTCAATTTGATCCATTTAGGTCAAGTTGGGTCAAATTAGGTTAGGTTGAACAAATGGTCAAATTGGGTCAAACCATGGGTTAGGTCAAGTTGAAATGATCATTTGGAGCATATGGGTGTCATTGGTTTGTTCTAATTTGGTTTAGATTTAGTTTTGGTTCATTTAGATTTATTTAGGTGAAATGGGTCAAGTTGGCCAATTTGACCCATTTGACCCAATTCAGTTAGGTCATGGTTGGTTTAGGCTTGGTTGATCATTTGAAATGCATTGCAAGCTTTAGTTTCAATTTTTTTTGATTTGGTTTGATTTCAAGATCTTTTTAAAGTCAGTTGGTCAATAATCAATTGGGTTTAATTAATCAATTATTTTGGTCAAGTTCAACAAGTAATTTTAGTTTGAATTTGACATTGGTTGCAATCAATTTGGCTTAGATCAAGATTTGACCCATTTTGATTTTTTAGGTCCTTTGGGTCAACTTAGGTCAAGTGACCACTAGGCTTGGTTAAATTGATGGTTAATGGTTCAATCATTGATTATGGATTTTAGATCAATGGTTTCAATCAATTTGGTTCATTTAGTTTTCTTAATAAGTGTTGACTTGGTCAAAGGCTAGGTTTGACTTAGTTTTATATTTTGGTGATTGATCAAGGATGATTGTTGCTCACAATGTGAGGTTTAGATGGTTTTAATAAATAAGGTTTGGGAATTTGTTCAAGGTTGGTCACTTTGGGTCAAGTGATTTTGGTTAATTTTTGATCAGTTGATTTAAATTTACACTTCAATTATATGGAATATAAATGAAATATAAATGGTTAAGTGATGAGAAATGAGTTTGTTCATTTGATAATTTCAAGTCAAAAGGATGAAGTTGGATTTTAAGTTAGATTTGATTTTAATTGAATTTGGTTATAATTTCATTTATATTTGTGAATATAAATGATAATATAAATGGTTATGAGAAAATCTTTTGAGATTTGAGAATGATTTGGCTAAGTCAAGATGAAATCAAAATGACTTAGATTTTGGTTAATTTTAGTTTGGTTATTTGAATTTAATTCAATTTATATTTGTGAATATAAATGAGAATATAAATGGATTTAAGAGAAATCAATTGAATTTGGAGTGATTTATGATTTGTTTTGAAGATCAAGGATTTGATTGAAAGAGTTAAAATGATTTAAGTTGATTTGGATTTATTTTCAATTGGATTTGATTTATA
Source organism: Cymbidium sinense (assembly GCA_021442155.1). Classification (NCBI taxonomy): domain Eukaryota; kingdom Viridiplantae; phylum Streptophyta; class Magnoliopsida; order Asparagales; family Orchidaceae; genus Cymbidium; species Cymbidium sinense. The sequence goes on from CM038216.1 coordinate 54,593,165, forward strand.
ATTCATTTAGGTTTGTGAATATAATGTAATATAAATTAATTAGAGAAAACTCTTAATTTGAGGATTTGATTTATTTGAAAAGTGATGAAATCAAATTCTAAAATTTTTTTCATTAAAGTATAGGGTTTATTTAATAAAGATTTATGATTTGGATTTAAATGATTTTAAGAAAATCAATTGAATTTGGAATATTGATTTGAGAAAAAATCAATTTAGTTGAATTGATTTAGATTTAGAAAATCAATTGATTGATGAGTATTTATTACCAAAGGGAGAGGTAGGATGTTCAAGCTTGGAATCAAATCTTAAATTCATAATTATTTTTAAATGGAATTCTAAGTCTAGGTTAGGTTAAGTGTTACCAATTCCACAACACAAGATTATAAAATGCTAGAGGTGAGGATTATGCTAAGAAAAAACAATCTCATCCTAAATCAAGGGGAGACTACAAAGCCCTAAAACAAAAATGGGTATATGGTTTACCTCAAAGAGAATAAAATATTTAACTGTTTAACTCCTAGAAAAATATAAGTTAAAAGCTCAAGATAGGTCTTTTATTTATTTAGAAAAGATCAAACTCACCAAGAATTGAATCCATGACCTAAACCTAATACAAATTTTGTCAAGTTTTATTTTCATTTTTGGACATTTTTATTTGACATGGGCTATGGGATTTTATATTTCTAATGTATGAGAAAATCAATTATGGGCCAAAAAATCAGAAAGAATGAGGTGTGTTTCCACCATGGCTCTCAAAGGTCAAGTTATTTTCTCTGGCAAAGGTGGAAGCCCTCCATTGGCAAGAGTGAGACAATACGATTAATGCATGATATGAGGCACACAACATCCAGCTAAGGGGTTGATAAATCTTATATTATCCTTATTTATTTCTTAGGCTTTAGGTGAGGTTATGAATTATTTAATTTAATTTTGAATTGATTAATTAGATAGAAAATTTATTTTTCCCTAAGAGCCTAATCACATTCAAGTCATTCAACAATCATTAAACAATTAAGAAGTCAAAATCATGTTATAATCATAAATCATAATCAATTTATAAAATGATTGTGAAAGAATAAGAGGCCGATGTGGTCGCATTCCACCATACAACTCGAAAAGAAATGTGGGTAGCCGAGTTCTACCCTTATACATCCCGGATTAATGAAAGAATAAATTATAATTATGAAGTGACAAGTGTTATGGGGGTCTTCATTCTTCATCCTCCATTCTTCACTCCTTGTCCTTCATTCGTTCATCTTAATTTGCTCCATTTCTTTCTTTCTTTTGGTTTGTCTTGGGATGTAGTTTGCTCCAAGGCCTCACATGGTATATAAGATATAGTCTTAAAACTAATGTTCACCTTAGTCCTGATAACACTTATCTTAATCCTAATGCAAAATTACATTAAAAGGAAGGAAAATAAATTTATCTAAACCTGTAAAACAAATGTTAGCTAAATACACCATACAACCCAAGTAGTTATAGAAATAATTTGAACTTAATACCCCACACATGGGTAACCAAGCCCACTTGTCCTAATCTAGATTATGCTTAGGGCTATAAGCAACCTGCATAACAAAAGTATTTATATTCTTATTTCAGTGCCCCTTAAGCACAACCCCCCTATAGAAAATATGATTAGGCTAAGATTGCCCTATCATCAAGTCTATGTATATACACCCTAACATCCAGTCTAAAATATTACACCACAAAATAAAATCATGCATCAAACTATGCACTACCCTAATATAGAGCTATAAGTGGTGACTTAGCCTAATGTGTGTGCCATTTAAGGCTTGTGTGGCATGTCTTAGCTAGGCTTTAAGGTTAAAATTTTTTAAGTGTGAAAGATTCAATTTAGATGGTGGTTTCATTTTAAGTGATTTGGTTGACTTATCAATCTTAGTTAGTGATTTGATTTGATTTGAATGAACTTACTCTTAGTGACTAAATATTTTAAAGAGAAGAAAAGAGAAGAGAGATCTCTTTCATCCCTACCTTAAAGCATTTCTAAGGCAGATTCATTAATGAATTTTCTTTAGTGAATGGTTTATTATGTATTTTAATTAACCCTAAGTTTAGTTTCACTCTAAATAACCCTATTCAATAAGAAAGTCATCTTAGAATTAGTTAGGGTGGATTACTATCACATGACACACACCCATTCATTTCTTTCGACCATGTATACTATGTATATAAATAATCCTAAACATATCTATACATGCAATGCAAATCTTAGCACACTTTGATGACGAATGCAAAGAGATGTGATTTGAAAATTTGGATATTCCATTTGTTGAATAGATCATTAATGTATGTCTTTGTTATGTAGAAAAGAGGGATTCTTCATCCATTAGCTAATTTCACATCCACATGTATAAAAGTTATAAGTGATACAACACCATTATTTTCTACACAATGTAGGTACACCTACTTAAGGCTACTTAAAGCCACTGGGATGTCCGATGATATACCACTTTTCTTAGATACATGTAGATGTACAAAAAGAACCAAATGGATAAGGAATCATGTAAGAGATTATGTTTGATTTGGTTGTATGATTTACATGTGTAATATGAAGGTCCTTCCTAAGTCTTAATATAGAGATGCATAGGAATAGATTTAGGCAAGTGTTTTGTTCTTTTCAAATAAACTATACACTTGCGAATCCTATGAAAATTCATGTTAAGAGAAGGAAAAAGAACTTCATAATCCACATCTTATGCTATCATCACATGCAAGCTTATAAATATTTATAACTAGCATTACTTCATTTATAGTCTTTGATTTATAAGTTTTAAGATAATTTTTGATTTAATAGTGATAATAGCCACTCATATTCTTAGTTTTAGCCAACACATGCAATTTGACATAAAAGGAAATATTTTATTTAATTAAATTTTAAAAGAAATGAATGCATGATTTCATATGGCAAATAATATTTAGCATGATTGGAAAGAAATAGAAGAATGTAAGCACATGACTTCATTCACTCTAATTAATTCCTAAGGATAATCATATAAAATATGATCATTTAAAATGAATCAAAATTCTTTAAGGAGTTTTTTTATCTTTGAATTTGATTTAACTTAGGAAATATGAAAAAGGGTTTGTTGGTCCTAACCCATTCCCCCAAGTGTGAATTGATTTGGTTTAATTTAGAACAATTAGGTTGATTTTATATTTTGATTAGGTTAGGAAATTAAATTCATTAATTGTCCCTTACTCACTTTAACATAATTATCCAAGTAATTATGAGCCAACATATGATATGCAACCACATGAAAATTAAATCAGCAATGCATTTAAGAAATGAAGGGGCCTAATGCAATTGGCTCACAATTATGAGTTAATTAAGCTAAAAGGTTTGATTAAGTACTTTTATAACTCTCCTACACATGTAGTTTGATTATAATTTCATTTGAAATTCTTTTAGGTTATTGAACACCTAAGAATCTACCCAATAATTGAATGATTTGAGTTCTGAAATGATTTAGTTTTGAGTTTGATTAATTAAACTATTTGATGAAGTGATTAAGCCATTAATTAGTTATAAATTGATTAAATGTTATCTAAATGAAATAACCTTAGGAGAAAAGATTAGAAAAGAGGTCCTAATCCCATTCCCTATGTATATTCACTATTTCATAATGATTACCAATTTTAAATAATAAATTCACTACTATTTAACATGTTAATTAATCATTCAATTAATTAAGAGAGTGATTAAGAATGAAACAAGCAATTCCCCTAATTAATTAGTTTAGAATTAATTTCTTGAGTAATTAGAGAGTAATTAGCTTAATTATATTCTGACTAAAACCCAAATTGAGTCAAAACCACTATTAAAAATTAGTTTATTTTAATTTTATATTATTCTCCTCTGAATTACCTTTAAAATGAGTATTCATTTGTATTTTTTTGGATTTTTTATAATTAGTTATGAATTTTGGAAGTTTCACCATTAAAATTGAATTAATTAAACCTAATTAAACCCCTAATCCTGTCGGGCCACATGGCGGCTGATGCGGTGTACTTTTCACGTGGCGTGATGAGATTGCTTATTTAAGTTGTCACATCCATCGGCTGAGTCAGTTGACAGCAGATGTGTCTTTATACAGGTCCTCTAATCTAAGATTGGAAGACTGAGATTAATCCCAGAGTTTAGGAGGAAAGTAAATGGATCTAACACATAATTTGATCGATCACCGACCATCATGAATGAATGGTCCATGATCTCCTCTGAGCGGATGATGGATGCCCGCCGATCCACTGATCCGAGCTCACCGGAGCTCGAATGGAGCTAAAATTCATCCCACACCTTTGGGGAAGCACAAGCAACACATCTAATGGTGTAGATCACATGACTGATTATCTCTTTCACAAAAGACAAAGAAAATTTTACTCTAAGGTCAGTTTTAATGGCATACCTTATCGGAGGTTATCACAGGCGCTTCCAACTAAGGAGGTAGCTTCGTCTAGTAGAGACGAAGCCTTTTCAAGAAATTCAGTCTTAATTTGAAGTGGTTAGCTTGTTTGACCAAGCTCCCCTTCAATGGTGATCGATCTTGATTGAACTCTTAGCTCAAGTCATGGGGAAGCTCAGGATTTGATTCATTTCAACTCGCCTTAGTCCAAGGATGGTGTGTGCAAGATTAATTTGACTTTGGTTGAGAATTGAATGAGTTGAGCTCAGGATTGATCTCCCCTATTTTGGCTTTGAGTAAAATTGAGAAATGGGAATCAAGGAAGCTTGGGAATGGCTTAGGGAAAGCTCTAGAGTGCTTGGCTTTGACTCCTAGAGCTTTGAGGAATGAATCACTTCTATTTGAGTGAGAATAAGAGGGGGTATATCTCCCCCCTCCTTGGATCAGATGGTGGGTGGATAATTTGCCATTTTTGGCTCAATGGGTTGGATTGGCTGATCGGTTTGAGTTGCAAAACATCCCATATGGTCATTTTGGGCAGAGGAGTGAGGGAGAGTGGCTGCCCATGTGATTGGTGAGTGGATTTGGTGATCTAATTATTCAAAGGTGATTGGGGAGATCAGTTTATCTTCCCCTTGGGTCATGGCTGACCTAAGCTCATTCGATTATGATCACCACCCTCCTTGGTGCCTATGTGGACCAATAGAAGGATGTCAAGTGGCATTGGGAAAGGAATGGTCAAATTTCAAGTGAATTTGGTCATAGGATACTCTTTGACCTAAGTACAAAGTGGCCATTTGGCTATGATTTTAGTTTGGGTAGATTTAAAATGATTCAAAAAAGGGTTGGGCCAAATTTTAAGTTATTTGGAGTTCATTTGATTTGATTTGACTCAATTTGAATGATTTGGGCCAAGTTGGGTCAAATTGGGTTAAATTGACCAATTGGTCAAATTGGGTCAAACCATGGGTTAGATCAAGTTCAAATGATCATTTGGAGCCTATGGGTATCATTGGTTTGGTTCAATTTGGTTTAGATTTGGTTTTGGTTTATTTAGGTTCATTTGGGTCAAATAGGTCGAGTTGACCAATTTGATCAATTTGACCCAATTGGTTAGGTCATGAGTTGGTTTAGGCTTGGTTGATCATTTGAAATGTATTGCAAGCCTTGGTTTCAATTTATTTTGATTTTGTTTGATTTCAAGTTGATTTGACCTTTTATGTCAAGTTGGATTCACGTTCAATTGGGCTAGGTTGGGTCTAATTGGTTAATTGAAGCATTGATCAAGTTCAACAATCAATTTGGAATGAATTTTACTCATTTGTTGCAATCAATTTGGCTTAGATCAAGATTTGATCCATTTTAGCTTTTTAGGTCAATTTGAGTCAACTTAAGTCAAGTGGCTAATTAGGCTTGGTTTGGCTCAATTGATGGCTTGGTCATGTTTAATAATCGATTATGGGTTGGTTTAGATCAATAGTTTCAATTAATTTAGCTTATAGTGAATTTTGGCTTATTTATGTTTCATTTGGGATAAATATTAGTCAAAGACTAGGTTTGACATGGTTTCACCTAATTCAAGGTGATTGATCACCCCATGATGATTGTTGATCATGTTTGAAGTTTAGATAGGCTTAGTTCAATCCAATTTGGGTTGGATTAGAACTTGGCTTAAAAATGTCCTTTAGGTCACTTTGGGTCAAGTGAGGCTAAATGGGTTAATTGGCTTGACGAACGCTTGATTCAAGTTTGGTTGAACTCGCATATGGACTTATGATGGAAATATAAATCCAATTGCAAGTGGTTTGGAGTCGAATGGGTTTTGGTTCATTTGACAATTTCAAGTCAAAATAATGAACATGGGTTAGTTTGATTTTGGCTTGGTGATTGTAGTTTATGTTTATTTTTGGGCATGTGATTGAAGGAGTGATTGTTTGAAGAGAATATCCATGGGTTTGGATTGATTTGGGAAGGATTTGGCTAAATCCAAGAAATTTTCTTAAAGGATATAAGTTGGATTTTGGTATAATTTTTGGGTTTAGTTTTGGTTATTTGAATTTATACTTTATTTATATTTGTGAATATAAATGAAGATATAAATGGGTTATAAGAAAATCATTTGAGTTTTGAGTGATTTGGCTTTGGTTTGGGCTAAGTCCATAAGATGAAATCAAAAAGGCTTAGGAAAGATTTTGGGATTTGAATTCAATCATGGGTTTTAATTATTTAATCTTGGAGTTGGATTTGGAATTGATTTTGGATTTGTATTTAGATTTGAATTTGAGGTTTGGTTTGAAAGAAGGAAGCAAGGATTGGGTTCAAGCTATAGGATAGGCAAGTTTTCCTAAATCTCTAAAGCTTAACCTATTTCTATGGCTAACTCTTCTAATTCTCCAGGGTTAGGATAAGTGTTCACCTAATCACTAGAAGTGTCTTAAGACTAAGGGACTCTTAATGTATAGAGGAGTCCTATGTCTAAAATGGAGAAGTTGAGAGCTCTCTCCAAAAGTGAGGTCAATAGGTACACATTCACATGTATGAAAGTTTAAGTGAGTACGTCTCCATTATTTTCTGCACCAGGGGTGTAAGGTACAAGACCTACTTAGGTTTGGGCTAAGTCCATAAGATGAAATCAAAAAGGCTTAGGAAAGATTTTGGGATTTGAATTCAATCATGGGTTTTAATTCTTTAATCTTGGAGTTGGATTTGAAATTGATTTTGGATTTGAATTTAGATTTGAATTTGAGGTTTGGTTTGAAAGAAGGATGCAAGGATTGGGTTCAAACTATAGGATAGGCAAATCTTCCTAAATCTCTAAGGCATAACCTATTCCTATGGCTAACTCTTCTAAGTCTCCAGGGTTAGGATAAGTGTTCACTTAATCACTAGAAGTGTCTTAAGTCTAAGGAATTCTTAATGTATAGAGGAGTCCTATGTCTAAAATGGAGAAGTTGATACCTATCTCCAAAAGTGAGGTCAACAGATACACATTCACATGTATGAAAGTTTAAGTGAGCACGTCGCCATTATTTTCTGCACCAGGGGCGTAAGGTACAAGACCTACTTAGGAATACTTAAAGCCTCGTAGCCCCGGGTTGTCCAGACTAATATACCACTTTTCTTGGATACATGTAGATGTATAAGCAACTATAAGGATAGGAAAACCCATGCAAAAGTAATATTTGATTTATTTGATTTATTTGATTTATTTGATTTATGATTCTTATTCATTAGCCGCATCATACATGCATATGTGTTGACCTCATTTTTAGAATGATCTTTCAACCCCTCTATCTTAGACATAGGAATCCTCTTAGATATTAAGTGTTCCTTAGTCTTAAGACACTTCTAGTGCTTAGGTGAACACTTAGCCTAACCCTAGAGACTTAGAAGAGTTAGCCATAGGGATAGGTCATGCCTTAGGGGTGTTAGGAAAATTTGTCTACCTAGCTTGAACCAAATCCTTACTTCCTTCTTTCAAGTCAAACTCCAAATTCAAATCAACCTTTAACTCAAATCAACATCAATTCCAAAACAAACCTCAAATCAATTCTAAATGATTGAAACCCATGATTGAATTCCAAATTCTAAAATCTTTCCTAAGTCCCTTTGATCCCATCTTATCGACTTGGCTCAAATGAAATCCAAATCAATTTACACTCAAGAGATTTTCTCATAACTAAGTTGCATTCTCATTTCTATTCATAAATATAAATGAAATATAAATTCAAATAATCAAAACTAATATCAAAACTCAAATCCAAATTCAACCAAAATTTAACCTAAGCCTCTCAAATCATATTCTTGAACTTAGCTCAAATTAAATCTAAATCAATTCAAATTCATAAAATTTTCTCATAACCCATTTATATTCCCATTTATATTCACAAATATAAATAAAATATAAATACAAATAACCAAAACTAAATTAAAAACTCAAATCCAAATTCAGCCAAAATTCAACCTAAGCCTTTCAAGTCAAATTCTTGAACTTAGCCAAATCAAACCCAAACCAAGCCAAACCCTTGATTTTTCTACTTGATTCAATCAATCCTTCAATCATAAAACTAAATATAAACATAAACTTTAATCATCAAACCAAAAATAAATTCAAAAATCAAACCCAAGTCAAACTCATGTTCACCCTTTGAACTTGAAATTATCAAATGAATCAAAACCCATTTGACTCCAAATCACATGCAAATGGATTTATATTTCAGTCATAAGTCCATATGTGAGTTCAACCAAACCTGAATCAAGCCTTGATCAAATCAATTGACTTACTTAGGCTCACTTGACCCAAAGTGACCTAAAGTACCCCTTATGAGACAAATTCTAATCCTACCCAAATTGGATTGAACTAAGCCCACCTAAGCCTCACATTATGAGCAACAATCATCATGAGATGATCAATCACTCAAATTGGGTCAAAGTAACTCAAATCTAAGCGTTGACCAAGTCAACACTATGCCAAAATGAAACCTAAACAAGACAAAATCTACCATAGGCCAAATTGATTGAAACCATTGATCAAAACCAATTCATGATCAATGTTTGAACTTGACCGAGTCATCATTTGAGCCTAACCTAGCCAAATTGGCCACTTAACCCAAGTTGACCCAACTTGACCTAAAAAGTCAAAATGTGTCAAATTTTTATCTAAGCCAAATTGATTGCAACCAATTGGTCAAATTCATTCTAAATCACTTATTGAACTTGACCAAAGCCTCAATTGCCAACTAGACCCAACCTAGCCCAATTGACCATGTATCCAACTTGACCTAAAACATTAAATTGAGCCAAAATCAAACCAAACCAAAATTGATTGAAACCAAAGGTTGCAACATATTTCAAATGACCAACCAAACCTAAACTAACCCATGACCTAACCTAATTAGGTCAAATGGGTCAAATTGGTCAACTTAACCATTTGACCTAAATGAAATCAAATGAACCAAAATCAAATATAAACCAAATTGAACCAAACCAATGATGCCAACACATTTCAAATAGTCATATGAACTTGATCCAACCCTTGGTTTGACCCAATTTGACCAATTGCTCAACTTGACCCAAGTTGACCCATTTTGACCTAAATGGGTCAACATGAGCGAAATGACATCAAATCAATTTCAAATTCTTTGAAATTTGGACAAACCCAATTTCAAACTATTCTAATTCTGTCCAAAGTGAAATCAAAGCCAAATGACCATTTTACCCCTAAGTCAAGGGGTAACCCATGGCCAATTCCACTTAGAATTTGGTCATATTCTCTTCATGGCCACTTGATAACCTCTTAGTTGACCAAGTGGACACTAGTGAGTGTGGTGCACATGACCCAATGGATTTGAGTTAGCCTAACCCAAACCATGGCAAAAACTGATCACCCCACTCAAAATGAGCACATGGGAATCACTCCTCCACCTCATTTGGCACATGGAAACTTCTCCACTACCTCCCTCTGGCCAAATCGAACCACATGGTGTCCAAAATAGCCTAAACAACTCAACCCATAGGATCAATTTGATCAAAATGACAAAGTCATGCTCGACCGTTCAATCCTTCTAGTGGGAGATATACTCCCCCTAATTTCATTTGATTTTCACTCACTTACACTCGATTGAAGCATAGGAACTCAGAGCAAGAAATTGCAAGCTCCCCCAAGGTCTCCTAAGCTACTTTGATTTCTCCATTTTCGGTTTTCCTTAAGTCAAAAATAGGGGAGCTCAAGGCAATTTCAATCCAATTCAATTCTCCACTAAAGCTCAATTCCTCCTTCAAGCACCTTAAGGGGACCCAATCGAGCTCACCCAAGTCCTCATCCAAGCTTCCAAGGCACAGAAAGGGAGAGTTCGATTAATGTCGCAAGCAATTGAAGCCACTTTGGTCAATCAAAAGATCCACTCAACCTCAAGCCCTCAAATCTTTAACAGAGATTTGTCTCCACTAGATGAAGCTACCACAATGGTTGGGAGCACAGGTGATAGCCTCCGGCTAGGTATGGATCAAAATAGAGCTTAAGTGTAGGAGTTCTTGGTTCTTTGTGAAGAAAATTTTCACCCCCATTGAATTTTGACCGTTGGATGTCTTGCTCCTTGCATGATGATGGTGTGGGTTAATTTTGAGCTCAATCCGAGCTCAATCAAACTTTGATCAAGCCCTAAAAGGTAGACAGTTGCCCTCTCCCACATGCGAGCTCAAGGACGGATCTCCGTGCATTTTGGATGGACGGTCCTGATTAATCCGCATAGGATCCTTTGATTTATCCCTCAAGAATCGTGAGCTTAATCCTGACCCTCCGATCTTTGATCGAATGGTCAAGGAGAAAGTGTGTAGCGCTGCCGGCTGATGCGGTATTGGATGTGATAACTTAAATAACCAATCCCATCATGCCACATGGAAAGCGCGTGCCGCATCAGTGGTCCCTGTGGCACTGATGGGATTAGTTATATAATTATCATTTTAATTAATCCTTAATGAGAGAAACTTCAAAATTGTATAACTAAATGTAGAAAAATAAAAAAAGTACAAAATAAAATGCACTTTGAAGATAATTCAGAGGGGAATTCATTAAAATTATTTTCAATTGATTTTGAGCAATGAATTTTCCTTAATTAAGATTTTATTGAAAGTATAATAACCCTAATTACTCCCTAACTACTCCATTAATTGATTCCAAGTTTGTCAAATGTATTTAGTGGGATGACCTCTACCTCTTCTAATTTTCTTGAAATTTGTTAATGAGTTAATTAGGGAAATTAATTAATGAATCCTTAATGTAATTAAGCTTAATTAAGCATGTGAATAATGGTTTAATCCCTTGATTGAGTTAATTAAACTTTGTTTAAGTGAAGACGAGGTTTATGGAATGGGTTTGGGGTATATTCCCCAAGTCATTTCCTAAACTCCTTTCCTTCCATAATCTAAATTTAATTAAGGGCTAATCCACTAATGACCTACTTAATTAACTTGATAAAATTTTCAAAACATTCCAGAACTCAATCATTACCTTCTTGGGTAGATTCTTAGGTGTTCAATAACCTAACTAGCTTAAGGAAATCATATCTAACCCATATATGTGGGAAGGGTTATGAAAGTACTTAAATTAAACTCTTTAGCTTAATTAATCATTAATTATGAGCCAAATGCATCAGACCCTTTCTTTCATTGTTGATTTAAATTTCTTATGATTTTATGTCATACATTAGCTCATAATTATTTGCTTAATTATGTTAAAGTGGTGTAGGTAAGGGGTAATGAATGAACTTAATGAACACCTTAACCTAAGTAAACATAAAATCCACTTAAGGGTTTTAAAAATTAAACTAAAATAACATACACATGTGGGAGATGGGTTAGAACCAGTAAACCTTCTCACATTTCCTAAAACTCAAATCAAACTCAAAACTAAATCAAAACTTCCTTAAACAAACTTTGATTCACTTTAAATAATCTTATTCCATAGGATTATCTTTAGGAATTAATTAGCGTGAATGAATTTACATGCTTTCATCACTTTATTTCTTTTTTAGCATGTTAAGTGTGTATGTCATATGAAAATCATGCATTTATGTCTTTTGAAAAATTAAATTAAAATGAAATGTTTCCTTTATGCCAAATTGCATATTTTGGCTAAAGTAAGAATATGAATGGCTATTATCATTACTAAATCCAAAACTATTCTCAAAACTTAGAAATCAAAAATTACAAATGAAAAGTATGCTATTTATAAGTACTTTTAAACTTGCAAGTGAATAGCATGACATGTGTTATGTGATTTTCCTTCTCTTTTCTTAATATAGGTTAGTTTAGGATTTGCAAGGTGTATAGTCCATTTGAAAAGGACATAGAACTTGCTTAAATCCATTCCTATACACTCCTATGTCATGGCTTAATAAGGAATTCCACATCACACATGTAAACTAAACAATCAAACCAAAATCAAACAAACATAAACTTTTTACATGATTCTCTTTCCATGCATATCTTTTTTTTGTACATGCACATGTATTTAAGAAAAGTGGTATATTATTTTGGACACCCTAGGGTTGCGAGACTTTAAGTAACCCCAAGTAGGTCTTGTACCTTACGCTCCTGGTGTAAATAATGGTGTCGTACTCACTTATGTCTTTCATACTTGTAAATGTACAAATGAAAATGGATAAGAGAATCTCTATTTTTCTACTTAACCAAATCTTGTGTCATGAAGCATTCAAATTTTCTTAGGGTCCATCCATATGTATGTTACACATGTTGGGAAAGAAATAAAGTGTTGTGTGTTTTGTGGTAGTAATTCACTTTGCTTAATCTTAAAATGCCTTTCTCTTTGAATAGGTTTGTTTAGAGTTATTATAAACTTAGGACTAATTAAAACATATAATAAAATATTCACTAAATAAAGATTCATTAATGAATCCACCTTAAAAATTACTTAAGGTAGGGAGGAAAGAGAAGTTCTCTTCTCTTTTCCTCTCTTTACAATACTTAATAATCAAGTGTAGGTTCATTAAAGCCAAATCAAAATCATGAAATAGAACTTAACCAAATCAATTAAACCACTTAAATGAAACCACCCTCTAAGTTGAACATTTTCATACTTAGAAAATCTAAACCTTAAAGCCTAACTAGACATACCACACAAACCTTATAAGGCACACACATTAGGATAAGTTACCACTTCTAGCCCAATGTTAGGGCGGTGCATGGTTTGATGTTTACTTTTGTTTTATGATGTGGTGTTTTAGTCTTGATGTTAGGGTGTATGTGCATAGACTGAATGGTAGGTCGATCTTAGTCTAATCATTATCTTCTGTAGGGGATTGTGCTTAAGGGGCACTGTAATAAAAATATAACCGCTTTTGCTGTGCAAGTTGCTTATACCCCTAAGCATAATCCACAATAGGTCAGGTGGACTTGGTTACCCATGTGTGGGGTTCTAAGTCCAATACATGCTTGGGATGTATGGTTTGTTTAACTAATCTCTATTTTGTAGACTTTAGTTAATTTACTTTTTACATTTTCATGTAATTTTGCAATTAGGATTTGGAATGATTGTTATGGGAGATTAGGATGAACAGTGGTCATAACATCATGTCTTATGTACCATGTGAAGCCTTGGAGCAAACCACATTCCAACCAAGTCAAAAGGAAGAAAGAACCAAATGAAGAATGAAGACCCCCCATAACATCAATTCATTTTTGTAACTAATTCATTTGTAATCTGGGTTGTATAAAGGTAGAGCTTGGCTACCCAATTTATTTTTGAGTTTGTGTAGTGGAGCCCAACCCCAAAAGACCTTTTATTCTTTTACGCTAGTTTTATAAATTGATTGATATTTGTTTAGCTTGTGCATTAAGATGGTATGTTTTCTTAGTTTCTTCTTTGCTTTAATGTATGGCCTATATGATGATTAGGCTCTTAAGAAAAAATAAATTTTCTATCTAATTAATCAACTCAAAACTAAAAATTAACAACTCATAACCTCACTTAAAGCCTATGTTATAAAAATCAAGATAAAAGAATTATCAACCCCTTAGCTGGATGTTGTATTTTCTTTCTCATATCATGCATAAAAAATATATTATTTCACTCTTAATTTGGAGGGCTTTCACCCGTGTCAGGGAACATGGTTTGAACTTTGAGAGCCATGGTGGAAACACACCTCCATTCTTGTTGATTTTGGCCCATAATCCAATTTCTCATGCATTATGCATATAAATTCTAAAGCTTGTGTCAAATGAATTGTCCAAAATAAAAAATAAAATGTAATAAAGTTTGCATTAAATTTAGGTCATTAAATCATGCCCTACATGATCTAGTCTTATAGGTAGTGTGTTTAAGGACTTAGTCTCTTTCTAAATAAACAACAACTTAGCTATCTTGCAAAAGCATATGACTTGCCTACATGTATTTAAAATCGTAGGAGGAGTTAGTTGGCAGCACCCCAGGCAGTTGTAAGTCCAAGAAGTCTGGTGACTTATCCTCTTTTGTGGAGGTACAAATACCCATTTTTGCTTTAGATTTAGGTCATTCTTTAGCCCTCGCCAAAGCTCCCTAGATTTAGGTTCAGAGGTTGCTACTTTCCTTTGCGGGCTACGAGCATAAATCCTCACCTCTTAGACATTTTCACAATCTTGTGTCATGGAATTGTAAGTCCTAAATTTCTAATAAAAATTAAACTCAAAATAAATAATTATCTTTAAACTTCAAAAATATAAAGCCCAATCATAGAATAGTTTGGGATGCACACTAGGCTTCCTAGTGTCATAAGCTTCCCCTACTTATCTTCCTTTAGCTTCAATAATAACTCTCTTCCCTTGATCAATCCCACTCGATCTCCTAAAAATAAACCAATTGATTGATAGTTCTATCCTTAAAATCTTCGGAGAAAATAATCATTTACCTTAATCGAGAGTATTCTTAAGGAACCTTGCTCTTTATGACATAAATAACTATGGGGGCATGCCTCCATAGGGAACTTAACGAACCCAGTTTAAAATAAGCCTTGCTTTATTTTTTCATGTAAAGTAGGGGAAGAATCTCTAGTACATATGAAGACCCATAGTCCTTAGGAGTCCTTATTCAGGTGATTAGGTCCATTGTAGGGTGGTGACTTCTATCTTTTGACATAATACATATTTTCTCAATATTATACCCGATCACTATAATAAGAATATTTACAAATCTGCGTGGTGTCCCAACAAAGATGTAGTTATATTTTTTTGTTTTTATTTATCCCTTTTCCCAAAGGGATTAGATGAAGGTGGAGATATAAATTTTCACCATAATATGTAAAATAGTTTTAAGTAAGTACAATACCATTATTTTTTGCACCAGGGGCATAAGGTACAAGACCTACTTAGGGCTACTCAAAGCTTCGCAACCCCAAGGTGTCCAGACTAATATACCACTTCTCTCAGATACATATGAATGTATAAAAAGAATCATAAGGATAAGAAGTTATGCAAGAAGTCATATTCAGTTTGATTACATGATTTACATATGTGATATGAGATTCTTCCTAAGTCTTAACATGGAGATTCATAAAAGTAGATTTAGGCAAATGTTGTGTTCTTTTCAAATGAACTATATACTTGTGAATCCTATGTAAATCTATGTAATGTAAAGAAAGAGAATTTCATATTACATACCTTATATTATCATCACATGCAAACTTATAAATATTTGTAATTAACATCACTTCATATTATTATAATTGATTTATGGGCTTCTAAAAATAGCTTTTGATTTAATAGTGATAATAGCCACACATATTTTAATTTAAGTCAACACATGCAATTTGACATAAAAGAAAACCATTTCATTTAGTTTTAAAAGAAATGAATGCATGATTTCACATGACAAGCAATATTTAGCACGATCGAAAAGAAATAAAGGAATATAAGCACATGATCTCATTCATCCCAATTAATTCCTAAGGATAATCACATTAAATGAGGCTATTTAAAATGAACCAAATTCTTTAAAGACATCTTTAACTTTGAGTTTGATTTGATTTAGGAAATATTAAAGAGGTTTGCTAATCCTAATTCAATTCTCTATGTGTAAATTAATTTGGTTTAATGAAGAATATTTAGATTGATTTTATGTTTTAATTAGGGTAAGGTATGAATTAAGTGAAATATCATCTTAAGTTAATTAACTAATTAATAATAAGCCAATATGATATGCAACCACATGAAAATTAAATTTGCAATGCTCTTAAGAAATTAAAGGGACCTAATGTAATTGGCTTATGATTAATAGTTAATAGGCTTAAGGGATCTCAATTAACTACTTTTATGGTTTTCTTACACATGTGAGCTAAAGATAAATTCATTATCTCTCACCTTGGGTTATTAAACACCCAAGGAGATACCCAAGATTAATTAAAGGTTACTTAGATGTGAGGTGGATTTTATATTGAGTTAAATCAATCTTACTAATTAATTGATTGAATTCTTTGATTATATTATGATTAGGATGATGAAATTAATTTAGGGAGAGGGATTAAGGACAAGGTCTCAATCCTTAATCCCTAAGTCATTTCAAACATCCAATTAGGCTTTAATTTTTTTCTTGTAAATTAATTAATTAATTATCTCACTAATCATTAATTAAGTTAATTCCAAAAAGTGAAGGAAATCTAGGAAATGAATTAGGAAAAATATCTCAATCACACTCCTTAAGTTCCCTCGCTATCCCACAAAGGTAATTAAGCTTAAATAATTAATTAGATCACTATTTAGTCACTAATTATCACTAATTAAATTAAGAGAGTGATTAAGGATTAATAAATTGATTTCTCTAATTAAGCAACCAACAAAATCATAGAAAAATAGGAGAGGCGGAGGTCTTCTCCTAGACATCCACAAAAAATTTGAGATTAATTAGATGCTTAATTAAGGAGTAATCAAACTAATTAAATTTCTAATTAATCCTTAATTAAGTCAAAATAATTGTTCAAAATCAATCAATAATAATTTTCCTAGATTCTACTCTGAAATACCTTTAAAATGAGTCTAAGTTTGTACTTTTTAGATTTTCTACAATTAGTTATGATTTTAGAAAGTTTCAGCCTTAAAAATTAATTAAGACAACCTAATTAAAGCCTTAATCCTGTTGGGCCAGGTGGCGGCTGGCACGTCGCGCTTTCCATGTAGCAGGACGGGAGTGACTATTTAAGTTATCACATTCGCACGCTGACTAAGTCGGTGGAAAATGCGCTTTCCCATGGACCGTCTAATCTAAGATCGAACGACCATGATTCGATCCACAGGTTAAGGGAGAAAATAATGGGGATCTACCATGATCTAATAACAACTGTCCATTCCAATCAAACAAAATCGATGACGTATGATATTCCTTCTTTGCGAGTGATGAAATATGAGCACCGTCCATCTTTCTCCGTTCGATCCGAGCTCACCCGAGCTCGGATTGGGATCAAACCGATCCCACACCTTCGCAAGGAAAGGGGATACACATCCAATGATCAAATTCACATGGGATTCAATTTTACTTCACAAAAGACCAACCCATTTTTGCATACATGGCTCAATTTGCAAAGTTATCTCACCGAAGCTAATGTCCAGCGGTGGGTCATCGGAGGTAGCTTCGCCTAGTTAAGGCGAGGCCCTATTGAAGAAGTCTGAGCCTGATCTAGTATGGAATGCTTTGTGGACCAAGCTCCCCTCCTTGGCACTCGGTCTTGATCGAATTCACTCCTCCCATAGCTTGGAAGCTTAGGAATTGATTTGTTTGTGCTGGTCTAGGTATGGTGATGGTGTGGCTAAGAGGAATTAAGATTTGATTGGGTGAAGAGGGAGTATTGATCGAAAGGGGGTGTCCTGTTTTGGCTTTGCTTGGGAATGGGCAATACCGATCGAGGATGGCTTGGGGTCACTTGGGAAGCTCAGTTGGATTTCAAAAATACCTTAGGGAGTCTTACAAAACATTTTTTTTCTATTTTCCTCTTGAATTAAGGGGATATACCCATCAATTGCTCATGATGGATGAACAGTAGCATGCACATGATTTGCAATGGCTTATTGTCATCTAGTCATTGGACTTGTCTCCATCATGCTCAAGTTGCACACTAGGGATGAGAGGAGTGATGGGAGGCTACTATGGATCCATTGTACAAGGGTTGCAAGGGCTTGGATCCAATAGGTGCTCAGTTTGGATTAGAGGTGAGTCAACTCACCTCCCAAAGGTCCTTGGCCAACCTAAGGTGGGTTAGGTGGGCTAGGTGGGTCAGGAGAAAGTTCTATTGAATGCTAAGGGGCTGCCATGGGGATGGGAGAGTTGACTTGGCTTGGATCCATTGGTTTTGAAGCTTAAATCCCATGGTTTGATGGCTAATCCCCTTGAGTGGAGCCCACTTAGCTTTTGGGGAGGTCTTGGGCTAACCTAGGGTGAGTTTAAGTTGAGTTAGATCAGCCCATAAGGTTCCATAAATTGGATTTGAGTGGTTTGGCTTAGATTGGTCAAATTGGGTCAATTTGACCTAGGTTGGGTTGGGTTGACCAATTGGTCAAATTGGGTCAAACCAAGGCTTGGGTTAGGTTCATATGATTTGAGATGTTTTGGTCCAATTGGTTTTGATTGGTTTGGCCTAGGTTTGAATTTGACTCATTTGGATTCAAAAGGATCAAATTGGTCAAGTTGACCAATTTGACAATTTGACTAATTTGACTAAATTGGGATGGGTTAGGTGTTAAGTCAAGTTCAATTGGTCAATTTAAAATGATTGTAGGCTTTAGTTTGATTTAATTTGGATTTAATTTAAATTTTGGACAATTTGACCTTTTATTTCAGTTTGGGCTAGGTTGGGCTCAATTATGGCTTTGGTCAAGTTCAATAAGTAATTTGGAATGAACTTGAGCCATTGATTGTAATCAATTTGGATTAAATCATGATTTGACCTATTTTAGCCTTTTAAGCTAATTTGGGTCAACTTGTGTCAAATTGCCAATTAGGCTTAGTTTGGCTCAATTGATGGTATGGTCATGTTCAATCATTGATTATGAATGGGTTTGAGTCAATGGTTTTGATCAATTTGATATATGGCAGCTTTTGGCTAGTTTGGGTTTCATTTGGGTTAAATGTTGACTTGGTCAAAGGCTAGGTTTGACCCAATTCAATGTAATTGATCACCTTAGGGTGGTTGTTGGTTATGTAGTGAGATTTAGATGAGCTTTGTTCAATCCAATTTGGGTTGAATTAAAACTTGGCTCAAAAAAGGTCTTTTAGGATACTTCGGGTCAAGTGAGCCTAAATGGGTCAATTGGCTTGATTAAAGTTTGATTTAAGTTTAGTTGAACTCACACATGAGCCTATGATTGAAATATAAATCCAATTGCAATTGGTTTGGAGCCAAATAGGTTTTGGTTCATATGAAAATTTCAGGTCAAAAGGGTCAACATGGGCTTGACTTGGGTTGACTTGGATTGATTTGATAATGGTGGTTTATGTTTTATATTTGGATCAATGATTATAGGAATGAATGAATAATGAAGAAATCCATGTGTTTAGAGTTGATTTGGCATTTAGCCAAGTTCAAGAATTTGGCTAAATGGGCTAAAATTAAGAATTTGATTTAATTTTGGATTTGGTCTGGATCATTTGAATTTATATTTCATTTATATTTGTGAATATAAATGAAGATATAAATGGGTTATGAGAAAATCACTTTAGTTTGGAGTGGAAGCTAATTTGACCAAATTAAGGGATGTAGGTCAAAAAGGGTTAACATGGATTTTGAATTGGTTTGATTTATTTTGATTTAGTTTGAAGGGTTTGAACCTAGATATCATTTATATTTGTGAATATAAATGAAGGAATGATTGATTTATAAAGAAATCAACCAAGTTTGAGTTGGTTTGGATGAGTTTTGACTAAGCATATGAAGGTGGTTCATATGGCCTAAGAAGAGATTTTGGAATTTGGACTTAATCATGTGTTTTAACCATTTGGAGTTTGGAATTGATTTTGGAATTTGATTTGAGATTGAATTTGATAATTGAGAAAATTAATTGGATTGGTGTTGATTTGAATTTAGTCAAGGCTAAGTCCATAAGATAAAATTCAAAGGGCTTAGGAGTTTGAATTTAATGATAGATTTCAATCATTGGATAATTAGATCTAATTTTAGAATTTGAATTTGAATTTGAGGTTTGGTTTGAAAGAAAGAAGCAAGGATTGGGTTTGGTTTGAATTTGGTTAAGACTAAGTCCATAAGATAAAAATCAAAGGGTTTAGGAAGAGATTTGGAGTTTGAATTTAATGATGGATTTTAATCATTGGATAATTGGATTTGATTTTGGAATTTGAATTTGAATTTGAGGTTTGGTTTGAAAGAAGGAAGCAAGGATTG
The DNA here is from genome assembly GCA_021442155.1 of Cymbidium sinense. NCBI lineage: Eukaryota > Viridiplantae > Streptophyta > Magnoliopsida > Asparagales > Orchidaceae > Cymbidium > Cymbidium sinense. The sequence continues at coordinate 54,613,467 of CM038216.1, forward strand.
AGTTTAGGCTATAAGATAGGCATGTCCTCCAAAATCCCTAAGGCATAACCTATTCCTATGGCTAACTCTTCTAAGTCTCTAAGGTTAGGTTAAGTATTTACCTAATCACTAGAAGTGTCTTAATACTAAGGAACCCTTTATGTCTATAAAAGTCCTAGATCTATGATGAAGAAGTTGAGAGCTCACTCCAAAAGTAAGGTCAACAACTATCTCCTTAGTTCCTCAGAACAACACAACCCTCCCAGCTGAATCCTTTGCCCCAAGGAGGCACGATGTTGAAGCCTCTTTATCTGGAAGCAATTAGCCAAAGGCAAAGAAGAATGAGAAGCCTTGAGCTTCATGCTCAATAATTACTGTTTGTGTAGCCAGCTGCACAACCAACAATGGAACCAACAGCGAGTGTTCCAACCCATAATAAGTTTGATAGCCTAAAGTGGGTAAAACAGAACAGCTCTACTAGTCAGATTAAACAGTCTTTCTCGACCCGATAGCATTAAGCTCTAGCTCCTCCTATGCATAAACTTGAAACTATATCTACAAGTGTGCATCGGGTCCTCTAAGTTGCTAAGGAAAGAGGACTGATGAAAATAAAATACTAGGGTCCTATTATCATGGAGATTAGAATTTCTCCTCCAAGGAGACCTCATCCCATAATTTTAGCAATACGCCAATCAATTCATGTCCCAAGCGGTGAGCATTAGGGCGTGACACTTGGACCACATGTCCAGGAATCCACTACTGAAAGGTCCCGGTGGAAAGGCAAGCAGATATGGAGGCCTAAGCCACAAAAGGAAGTCTTGGAGAAAAGGCAAGGTGTGATATCCAGTGCATACTCCTAGAGATCTGCCTCAACTCAAACCTATCAATGATGGGAGCCTAAGAAGAAGGCCTCAGATTATAAAGTTTCTGACGGTCGATAACTTTGAGAATCCTCCAGAGGATCCCGTCGCCTATCCACTCCATCCAGTCGAGATGAGGTTAGCTTCGATGGAAGCCCTCCAATCGAAGAAATTCATATTCCACACTTAGAATCAGAAGTCCATTGGAGACGTCGATCAGAGATCTGTGTCCAAAAGGATGAAGAGGAAGAAAAAGATATAATAGCTGTCGAACTAGTGTTCATGGTACAATAAGTCGGTGAGCCATATAGAGTGTGCCAATATTAATATAGGCGTCGTACAGTAGCACCTCCCCATCAACCTGGAGAACAACATAATATTCAAATAGAGGAAGCATCCTCTAGTTCTTCAAGAGAGGAACAAGAAGAAGAAGAAGAAGAAGAAGAAGGAGAAGGAGAAAGGAAAGAAAATCCTGCATTCGTAAACACAACCACTTTGGCAGAGGCGTAGAAATAAATTCAGTGCCAAATGAAAGCCAATGATAAGGAAATAGCTCAGTTAACACAAAAAGAAGAAAAATGATGATGCAGATGATAGTGATGATGCAATTAATGCAAAGAAATATTGCGGTGGGTCTAGCACTTATCCCTCTAAATAATCATCAAGCCTCTAGCAGTGCCCACGATAATCCTCTAGTTAACCCCATCTCACATGCTTCGAGAGTGCAAATTGAGCTCGAAGTGAGGGTTGAAGTAAACGAGTTAACTCGTCAGCTTGCTTCTCAAAATATTTTGAGCGCATCTAAAGCTGTGACAATCTCCTAGCTTGATATTATCTTGAATGAGAAGATCAAAGCTGTTATAGCCGCGAAGAAGGAAAAAAAATACTAAACAAAGGCCATCCATATCCTACATAGTACGACCAAGTTTTATATCGAAAGGAATACTCAATGCTAAAGTTCAATATATTTGATGGCAATGGTAACCCTAAACAGCATCTAGCCTAGTTCAAAGCATCCTGTGGTAACATAGGGGGTAATGATGCATTATTATTCTGTCAGTTCATCAGTAGTCTGACTTTCACTACTTTCGAATAGTATGTTGAGTTGCCAAATGACTCAGTCAAGACCATTGCGGTAGTTGAAACCATATTTTTCAAAAGGTCTAGTGCAGTTAAGAAGATGACTATTGCTGATCTCACCCACGAGAAAAGGAAAAATTAAGTGATATTATGCTTATTAGATTTATCTCTTTAAGAAACTTGATTTGATTATGAAAATGCAAATTTTAGACATCAATTAGTCATGTCACTTTTTGGTGTTGATTGCTCATCTCTTTAAAACATTTGGATCAATTATAAAATTATTGACATCATAGTTTTGATGATCCTAAGCATAATTTTAAAAAATTTCAGCAAAAATGTTAGCTTGCAATTCATATTTGATCACGCCAATTTTTTGATGATGTATGGATGATTTTTTTTTTTTTGAAAAAGTAACTTCAAAATAATCAAATATGAAAGTAATTTTTTATTTTTAAATAAATAGATTACAAATATTAAATTTGAATAAATTAATTTAATTTGATTTTATATAATTTTTCAAATTTTAAGCCTAAATTATTTGAGCTGGTAGTTTCATGGGATATTATAATTCAAAACAAAAATGAGCTCAATGAGAATCAAAAACATCAATTTTTTTAATTATCTCGCCTTGTTATATTCTGTTAGAGTTGTCTTGAGACTATGCATTGGAGCAGGGGCGGAATAAATCTGGCGGAATAAATCTTTATTTTTATGAGATAAAAAATTATATATTATAATAAAAGTAGGAAATACAAATATATATATTCTCACTAAAATATTCTCACTCAAATAAGATCTGCATTGTAACTTTTTTTTAAATGATTTTATTACTTATTCATAAATTATACTCAACTAAGAAATATAAATTATTATTTTTATCATAGTTAAGTTAGGATAAAGTGACTTAATTTTTTAGGGCCCCTTTGGATCACTTTTATTTTTTATTTTTTATTTTGTTCTTTTGTATTATATTATTTAAAAATAAAATATATTTGATTGTAATTATTATTTTTAAAAATATTTAAAATATCTAAAAAATATTTTGTGTATTTTTAAAAATAAAGTTATTTGCTTTTGAAAATAAAAAATATTCTAAATAAATATATTTTTAAAAATAATATAAAAATAAAAATAAAAATAAGAAATAAAATTGATCCCAAACAGACCTTAATATTAGCTATGATTTTTTTTTCTTCTTTTCGTATTAATGATAAATTTGAATCAAAATCTATGATTCTAATTAGAAAAACAAATTTTTTTTATCATTGAGATCTTTTCAATTACAATTTATGCTTTTAAACGAGGGGCGTATAAATTCATGATACAGATGGAGGCAGAGCTAAAAAAAGTCCACAGGGAAATCTTATAATTATTTTTAAAAAAATTATATAGATATTATATAATTTTATACATTTATATATTAAAACTCAAAATTAAGCATATATTTGCTTATTTAATATTTTTTATATTTAAAAAGTTATATTTAATTTTTAAAAAGTGAGTAATAATAATATTTTTGATATGATATTTGTCAAGCGAAATTTTATTCCAGTAGAGATCTTCGTCGAGTCCAAAATTATCCAACACACAAGGGATATGAACACAGGGTTACACGGAAAACCCGTTAAGGAAAACCACGGCCTTGCCTCAGTAGAACTTTGTTGTTCAAAGATACGTCGTTTCGTTAGTTCGGAGAAGAAGGTGTTCTGAAACAATTCCGAGTGTAGGTGTACAATATCGGTCAACTCCAACCCAAGGGAGAAGTTTCCCAAAAGCGGCAGAACGGATCTTCGGGAGCAACCTCTTGATCTTCGTGGAGAAAAGAGGGCAACTCTTTCTAGTCCTTGATCTCCTGGCGAGATCTTCGCGACTTGCACCTGGTGGGATCGCCTGGTGGTCGTCGTGGTCGGTGAGTTCTGCCTTCCAATCGATGGTCTGCTGAGAATCTATTTATAGATTTTGGGAGTGGCGGCCTTGTAAATTGTGGAAAACTCCAACCACTCCCATCTGACGGCCCAGATCCCCTCGACGACGGTGTATTTTGATGATCGTGCCTTAATGATGTCGAATTGGGTGATCTTAGATTCGTTGGATTCGTCTTGACGAGCCGACCGACTATAAATATGTCGCTTTTGGTGACCATTTCGAATCGATCCATTTTCATGCCTCGATAGCGATCCGAGTCGATTCTGAGCTCGGACTATGCTTGATGTTGCTATGTTCGTATCATCGAGACTGCCGCTTTGATCAGAAGCTTGAAATCGGTGATTAGATCAAGCATTTCAAAATGCCTTGAGATTCGCCGATCGATTAATTTTTTAGGATGTATCGTTCTATTTTTGGGTGACATTATCTCGCCATCCAAAAATATATGTCAAATACTTGAAAATAGCAAATTCTTCAATGAAATTTGAGAGTCCATCAACCGCGATTTTGAGAGAACAAATCTTCATAGTACAAGATTATAACTTCGGAAGTCATAGGGTCGCGAAATGCGCAGTATGCACGAGTGAGATTTCGAGGTTACTGGATCCATCCGAAACAGAGTCATGGCGCGCTCATGCCGCCATGGCATAGCTACCACAGTGCGCATGCCATGGGCGCTCAAGGGCACGGCGGTGGTCATGATTCGCCGGGTCGCGGCGGAATGATGAGACGGTCGAAGGTCAAGGCTGGCTGGTCGGGCATGGTAGGGCGGTCAAGCTGCCGGACCTGGTCGGCGCTATGGCCGCCGGCGGCCCCGACATTCATACCATGGCCATGCGCATGACGCTGGTCGGCTGCTACCGAGGTCAGGTTGTGCGACCCGGATCAGCATGCTCATGGGAGCGCTAGCTGGATGCGCGCGGTATGGCTCGGATGCCCACGTCCGAATGATCTGGCTTTGAGCGGTTTTTCGATTTACGCTTGCCTTAAGGGTCTATAAAACCTCCCTATGGGAGAAGGCACACCTTTCTCATCTTCTCTTCTCCTCACTCTTCTTGGATCAACCTCTACCCCCGAGCTAGAGTGCATAGCCCTCCCCCTGGTGGGAGTTTGGGCACTCTTCTTGGATCAACCTCTTCCTCCTCATCTCCACCAAGCTAGGCATGCCCTCCCACGGTGGGAGTTTGGGCACTCTTCTTGGATCAACCTCTTCATCTCCACCAAGCTGAGTGCATAGCCCTCCCCACAGTGGGAGTTTGGGCACTCTTCTTGGAATAATTTTCATCTCGATCACGAGTTGCGTGTTTGTAGATGGGTGAGAATCTTTTGAAAGAGACACGTCAGACCCTTGTAGCGAGGCGACGAGGAACCTTCTAAAATGGGGCGAAGATTCGTGGGAGTCCGATCACGGAGACACATTGATCGTGGGAAAAATATTATTTTCCAATGATTTGGTTCTTAAGTGTCCAAGAAGTCGATAGAGCCCAATCTCCGCCGGGTATTTCACCACTTACGATGAGTTTGGGGATTGCGGTTTCCCCATCCCCGAGATGATCGCCATTTTGTCGACGCGGTTTGCATTTCCGTTTTCGGGCGGGGCAATGACGCATCGTGATGGGACTTATAGTCTTTTCGAGATGCGACGCGACTACTGATTACCTGCGGATGTGCAAGTTTACTTGCGATGCACATGGTCGTATCACCTGCAGGAGTCGGCTACTTGACCTCCGGACGAAGGATTCTCCCAAGAATTGGGCAAGCAGATTCTTTTTTGTGAAGAATGACTGGGGTCTTCGCGAGAAATGGGGAAAGCTGAGAGATTTACCCATTCCCCTACAGGTTGGTGATGAAGATATCCTGCGGACGCTGAAATTCCAGAATATTGAAGATCTTCGATTTGAGATTCGATATATCGACAGATTTGTGCAGGAGGAATCTTTGTTCGAGGCGGGGCTTTCTATTCATCCCGGGCGGTCTTATGCAATTGCGTTGAGAAAGCCCAACAAAGAGGTTTCCAGCCGATCTCCCAAGCGTCCTCTGGCTTCTTCCCAGTGAAGGACCCGTCTCCAATGAGAGAAGAGGAAAAGAGAGGTGATGGTGATATCGAATACCAAAAGAGTCGGCCCTTGAGTAGTCGCCCCAAGGATCTTCATTCCAGGGGCGTGTTGAATCATTCTGTGCAGTGTCGACATCGAGAACCGGTAACAATCCTTCTTTGCGTTCATCATCTTTTATTTCCCATTTCCGGTGTTTAACGTAATTTTTCTTATTTCATCGAAGAAGCAAGAACTTGACTTCAAAATGAACATTGTCGAATCCGAAGTTCGTGAAGGTCAAGTTTCTCCATGGTGAATATAAGAAGCGGTATGTGGAGAAAGTAAAAGAGATGTCCGTGTTGGAGAATCAACTTGATGAGTGCAGGACCGAGTTGGCGACTCAAGCGACTTCTCTTTCTTTTCAGTGTCAGGAAGTTGAGCGGACTCGGGATGAATTAGTGGAGGCTAGAACAGCGGTTGGTTGCTTGAGATCAAGATCTTTTGAAGGTTTCGTGTCTGAGGCAAAGAACCGAGTTACGCCCTTTCGAGAAAGAGGTCCTTATCTCGGGTAGAAGCGGGAGCCGGATCACAGCCATGGAGGACTTCAAGAACTCGACGCGCAAGAGTATCATACAGATCACGTTCGGAGGCCGAGAGACGCGTGTATGATGTAGAGGTGAAGGCTTTGGAGCGGCAGTGTGTTGATGAAGGCTTCATCCGAGGTTTCTTAAAGGGGACACACTTGGCGTCTCGCAAGCTAGGAGCTGGTGTTGAGGTCCTTTCTCCTAGCCTAGCTTCCCCCGACCCTTCTAGCGATGACGAGGATGACTCAGATAGTTCTTCATCATCTACTGATGAGACCATCAAGACTGTGTAGTTGTAGTTCCTTTATGTTGCAGCTGTTTAGTGTTGTATATTATTTCTGGTTGATTGTACTTGTATGTTCTGCGAGAAGTATTAATAATCCACAAAAATTGTTTGTGAATATTTTCGGAGTTGTGTGTCAAAGCGTACTCGATGATAAAGATTCGCGTAGAAGAGATCATCGTGAATCCCTTTAGGATAATTCGATCTATTCTAAGATCATTACCAGAGCGTTACTTGATGACAAACTTGCACGGAATATATTTATAGAGGTTCTCTCAGAACCTCTCGATCTATCCTAGGTTGTGTATCGAAGCGTTTACTCGATGATGTTAACCTGTTATGGAGAAAGTTGTAGGCAGTCTATAGAGGATTGCCAACTTATCCAAGGTTGTTTATCGAGGCGTTACTCGCGATGTTAACCAGATAGGAAGATCTCAATTGAATCCCGAGGATTTTGACCTATCCGAGGTTGTTTGTCGTGTTACCCGATGGCGTTAACTATGGAAGAGGTGGAAGTCCACTAAGGACCTCTCATCTATCCTAGGTTGTGTATCGAGGCGTTCTCGATGATGTTAACGTTATGGAGAAAGTTGTAGCATATGAGGATTGCCAACTTATCCAAGGTTGTTTATCGAGCGTTACTAACGATGTTAAGATAGAAGATCTTGGTGAATCCAGGATTTTGACCTATCCGGTTGTGTATGCGTTTCATGATGTTAACATGGAGAAAGTTGTAGGCGTATAGAGGATTGCCAACTTATCCAAGGTTGTTTATCGAGCGTTACTCGATGTTAACCTGATAGGAAGATCGGTCAATTCTGGGATCGATCTTACCACGAATGAGATACAACAATAGTTGCGATCTCTTGAGTCGTGTTTTAAAATGCAAGCATAAGCAAGAAAAAGTCACAATAAGTATGAAAACTTTAACATAGATGAAACATAAATCCAAACAACTTGATGCCAAGGTTGGACAATAAGTATGACAAACAGTATCGATAAATGTTTAATTCGATAACAACAATTGCAATACAAACATACACGATGATAATGTTTTCCGCGTGCTAGAATAAGGCGATGTCCGGTACCACGAGGTTTGTAGCATTCCGTGCGTGGAGAGTCTTCCCATACTATCCTTAAGCTTGAACGTGCCAGCTTGATTTTGACACCACCACATACCGCCTTCCCAACCGGTGAGAGTTTGTTCGTTGTGGGCCTTTTCTGCGAAGTCGAGACTTCGGGCAGGTCCCCAACAGATATTGTCGGGCTTTACCCTTCGGTTGAAACCTCGAGCAATCCTTCGATGAAGCCATTCGTGTCGACATGTCGCGGGTCTCTTCGAGATCCAGATGGAACTTTATCGTTCTGTCGGCATTAAAGTTATGGGTTGGCTCGACCATGTCGTGGAATAACCTGGTTCCGTATGCTTTCTCCGGTAGGGTCCTTGATGTGCGGTAAGCCCAAAGAACATTGATAGTTCTTGCCCATTGCCCGGCGTGGTTCACGTGTCTTTAGCCCTTTTAGTATTGTCCGGTGACTTTGGCGCCCATTTGTGGATGGGATATAGTGGATTAACCGGATATGCAGCTCGCGAGAAAGATGTGAATGTCTTTCCGTGAAATGCGTCCATTATCGGTGATGATTTTGCTGGAATGCCGACAAATAATATTTTTCCGCAAATTGCTTGGCATTTATTTGGTGATTTTGGCCACGGCTTCACTTCCACCCGAAGTAATCAACGGCCAAGATTATGAATTTTCATTGCCCTGGCAATGGGAAGGGTCCCATTATATCGATCCCCATTGAGCAAAGGGCCACCAGCTCTGATTGTGGTGAGTTCTGAGATGGTGTATGAGTGAGATTGGAATGTAACACACTTGTTACACTTTTATAAACTCCAATGCGTCCTTCTTCATTGTAGGCCAAGAAAACCTTGCCTCATGATTTTGAGGTGAGGGCTTTTCCTCCCAAATGTTCACCACAAATTCTGAATGAACCTCTCGCATTGCATAGTTAGCCTCAAGGTGGTAGACACTTTAAATAGGGCCCTAAGAAGGACCGCTTGTAGAGTTCGCCACCGACATGGTGAAGTTCGCTCTACATGAGATGGATAGCATCGGTGGGTCTGGCAAGGCCCCGCTTTGAAGAAAGGACATGATCGTCAATCCATGAAGATTTCTTTGGGTCCTCCAGAATTGTATCACCCAAGGGCCAATACGGAAAGTGGATGTCCTCTATGTATTTTCTCTTGAAAAGATCTCTGTCGTTGTTGTGGCTAACTTGAGAGGGCATCGCCGTGTTCTGCTCCCTTAGAATATGAGTTATCGATGGGTCTCGATTCGGCAAGAAGTGACTTTGCCAAAATACGATCGGCAAGCTGCGGATGGCATGCAGTCTCCTTCAACTTGAGGCCACAAGTCGTGAGTCTGTAGATGGCTAAGTTCGACCTCACAGTCAATGAGCCTTAGTCCCCTAGGGCCTCGTACTGACATTATTGGTGGCGGGAACTTTAGTCGAAGCCCATAAAGTTATTTTACTTGGGAGATAAGCAAAATTCTCGCTCCCGGAAGTACAAGCTCCATCAACATACAATGTCCATTGATTTGTCATGGAGTGATGAATGATCTTCGTGGTGATGGGATGGTACATTCTACAACGTGAGCACTTGTGACTTTATATCGTCGGGCGGAAGAAAATGGATGTCAAACTCTCCAAGCTCGACCGACCACTTCATCAACCTTCCAGATACATCGCTTTTCAATAGTTTTAATGGAAGATGAGTGTAGACGCGTTGATGGTGTGGGCACGAAAGTACGGTCGCAATTTTCGTGCGTAATACACTAGGGCCGTCTTATCCGTGGATAGCGTCCCTCGAGAAAAAATTTTCGACATAATAAATGGGTCGCTGTAATGAATTCTCCTCAGACAAGCTTACGGCATGAGAAGAAACGAAGATAGATGTACGCCTTCTCTCCTTGGATAGGCTTTGATAATAGGGGGAAGCTAAATAGACCAGTTGCTCAAAAGCGGTCGACATTCGTCCACGGAATCCATTTCCTCGTGCACCCTTAAGATTTTGAAGAATGGTAGATACTTATCTCCCGGGCCAAGAATCGTGATAAAGTGCAATCCTTCCCAAACGCGTTGGACTTCCTTGATCGTTCTTGGAGGTGACATGTCCTTGAGTGCTTTTATCTTCTGGTTGGCCTCTATCCCCCGAGTGACCATGAAGCCTAGGAATTTCCCGGAGGAAACTCCAAAATGCACTTGCTTGGGTTGAGCCGCATCTTGTAGTGTCGAAGAATGTCAAAGCACTGCGGTCGAATATGCTGATATTTCCAAGCTCTTCACCGATATCATCAACATACACCTCCATATTGTGCCCTATAAGATCCTTGAAGATCTTATTCATAAGCGTTGATATGTTGCTCCAAAGATTTTTAGTCCGAATGGCATGACGATAGCGATAGTCCCTTATCTCTTGGAAGGATGTTGCTTCCTCATCTGCTTTGTTCATCCGATTTGATTGTAGCGAATAGGCATCCATGAAGCTCGGATCGATGTCACGATGTTGCATCAACTAGTTGGTCGATACGAGGAAGGGGAAGCTATCTTTTGGGCATGCGATTAAGGTCGTAGTGATGCACATTCTCCAGGAACCGTTGGCCTTCTTGACTAACACTACGTTAGCCAACCAGGTGGGGTAGTAGACTTCTCGAATGAATTTGACTTCCAGAAGTTTGGTGATTTCTTGTTCTATGACCTGCAATCGTTCAGAAGCGAAGGTTCTTTTCTTCTGTATCACCGGCTTGTAGGTTGAGTCAACTTTGAGGGAGTGCGTAATGACTTCCGGGTCAATGCCCAGAATATCAGATGCGCTCCAGGCAAAGATATCTTGATTTTTTTGCTAAAATCTATTCGATTTCGATCGGTGACAACGATCCCACCTTCACCTTTCGCGATGGATCAACTTCTGAGATAGGAAGACAAATTACATCTTCAACTGGAGAAGCCCTTTCAGAGGCATCCTCATCTCGTAGGTCGAAGTTCTCGATGTTGAGGGTTACTAACGTAAATGGCTGGGCTTGCTTGATATAACACGCTTGTGCTATCTGTTGATTCCCACTTACCACGCCGATGCCAGCTGGTGTCGGGAATTTCATCTTGAGGTGAGGCAGATGTGATTGCGCCGAATATAGGAGAGGTCTCCCAAATATTGCAGTATCAGCGGACTCGACTTGACTACAATAAATTGTATCAAGTGGGTTTGAAATTCCCAAGAGTTACGGAAGACCGATGTCCCTTCCACTAATACCCGACGATTATCAAATCCATACAGTGGACCGCGGCGGGTTGAAGCTTCTCTCTTTCTATACCCATGCTAAAAGTGGAGTAAAAGAACATCAACCAACTCCCATTGTCGATCAATATCCTTTTAATTGAAGCACCGATCGCATGACACAAGGGATCTTGATGTGGGATCTAAATCATCTAGATCTAAATCATCAAAGGTGATAGAATGGTCAACGGCTCTTAAGAATATTTGGCTAATAACACCGCCCTCTTGCAATTATTCCTCTTCATTTCCTCCGGCTTGCCTGAAGCGGTTGGTTTTGTGTTGGTTTTGTATAAAACGATAGTCTCAATCTCTCACCGGTGGCACTCTTCTTGGTGTGCCCCATGAGTGAAAGAATTTCTCTTGATTTCTAATTAAAGGTCGCGGCCACTTGACGCCATCCTCTTCCTGAATAGCCAGTAGGATGTTCGCGCATGACGTGTTGAGAGCCGTATATTTCCTCTCTGGTCGAGTCATCTGAGGTCGCTGCTGAGGAGGTTTTGGGGGGAGGTTGCTGCCTCTCTTCTTTTTCTGAGATGTTTGAACATCATCTTTGGGAACCTTCTTCCGCTTGCTGCTTGGTGGTTCAAACTGTTGCCGATGAGCACTGATAGCTTCGTCAGCGGAGATTTGTGCCTCTATTCGGTGGACCAGGTTAGCATAGGAATGGACTGTCTCCCGCATTAATGATGAATAGAAGTATCCTGGCCGGAGTCCTCCGAGAAGCACGCCCCTCAAAAGTTCTGGATCTACTCGGTATCAGCCGCTTGAGGAGAACCTCGAAGTATTCTTTGAGGGACTCTCCATCATTCGCGGATCCGGAGATGTGATGAATCCCGATGATTCTCTTGTTCGCCAGAACCGCTCTACAAAAAATCGGCGAAGCTCTCCAAATGATCTGACGGACCCCTTAGCGGAATAGAACCAAGTGTGAGCCGTCCTTTGAGAGTCGCTGGAATACGACACAAGAGAGTCATTTCGCGAATGTGCATGATCGTTCGAAAGTGATCGATATGCTCGTACGGATCGGTTGTGCCATCGTAAGGGTCCATGCTGGGAAGCTTGAATCTCATCGGAATCGGGTATTGCGAGATGATCTCAGCGAGCGGGGATGAGTTTTGGAAGAGGCGGCGGGAGAATGGATCATTCAGATTGTTTGTCGGGAACTCTTCCTGCACCAGTCGTCGTAGTTCATCGCGTATAAGGTGACGTGGAGTTTCACCGATACGAGGCTGAGCCATTCGTGTGGGGTGAGTAACGGTGGTATCCAAGTTCGACATCCGGATGTGGTGCCAATTCTCTACTTGTTGATCCGGCATTCCTGCAATCATTCTCGTGAAGAAAATGGATTATCGAGCCGTCGCGGAACGTGGCTCTTCCAGCGTGTTGGAACGCTTTTGCCAGTCCTCGCAGAGTCAAGAATTTCGTTCGGGAATCCTCCATCCTTGAACGCGATCTTCCAAAGAGGGGCCCCGGACCCTCACCGGGGACAGTCTATGTAGAGAAGTGTTGGAGACGTCCTTGATCCTGAGAATGAGGAGCGTTGGAGCGCAAACCCCGTTTACCAACCATAGTGGAGATATAGCAATGGGGGAACTGTTGTTCCCACAGTGGCAAACTGTTGCGTGCTAGAGAATTTTATTCCGGTAGATGCGAGATCTTCGTCGTAGCCCAAAAATTATCCAACACACAAGCGGATATGAACACAGGGTTATCGTGGAAAACCCGTTAAGGAAAAAACCACGGGCCTTGCCCTCAGAACTTTCACTATGTGTTCAAAGATACAGTCCTTGCTTCTCGTTAGTTGAGAAGAAGGTGTTCTGAGGAAACAATATTCGAGTGTAGAAAAATACAATATCTCAACTCCAACCCAAGGAGTTTCCCAAAAGCGGCAGAACGGATCTTCGGAGCAACCTCTTGATCTTCGTGAGAAAGAGTGGGGTCTTTTCTAGTCCTGGGCGGCGATCTCCTGGAGAGCTCCCGATCTTCGTTTCGGTGGTGGCAGTGGTGATAGATCGTCGTCAAGGTCGGTGGTTCTCGAGCTCTCGGTCTTCCAATCGATTCGGTCTCTAAGGTGAGAATGAGGCTCTATTTATAGATTTTTTGGGAGTGCGCCTTGTAAATTCGTGGAAAACTCCAACCACTCCCATCGACCCAAGTCGATCCCCGATCGGACGGTGTATTTTGATGATCCGGGTGCCTTAATGATGTCGAATTGGGTGATCTTGGATTCGTTGGATTCGTCTTGACGGCCTTCGATCGAATAAATATGTCGCTTTGGTGACCATTTGGCGAATCGATCCATTTTCATGCCGATAGTCTGAGTCGATTGAGCTTCGGATCGGTATGCTTGATGTTTCTATGTTCGCTCTCATCGAGACTACTTGTAAACTTTTGAAATCGGTGATTAGATCAAGCATTTCTAAAATGCCTTTTGAGATTCGGATCGATTAATTTTCTGAGGATGTATCAATATTAAAGATTGAGATTTTATATAAAAAAATATTTTAAAAATAGATCCGTTGCATCTAACGGTCATCTAACGGCTATACTCGTTGAAAGGACATAGAGCGGAGGCGGTAAGGGGCTCTTAAGAATGTTCCTGTTTTACTTCAACGTGAGAAACAGAAACCCCTCAACTTTCAAAATTTTTCTAAGGAGATCCGACTGTTCTCCGCACCCAGTCATAGAGAGAGAAAGAGTCATCTTGCGCGAGATTTCTGATTAAGCTTTCAGGAAAAGTAGCGGAGATCGCAGCCAAGAACAATCTCATGACAAAATCTTTCCTCAGTTATGCGGACCTCAAGAAGAAAGCGATGAAGGACCTAGAGGCCGGTGGTGGGGACGAAGACGTACTTGAAATAGAAATGAGCAAGACGGACGAGAGCCTCCGTCCATTCTTCCAAGAGGCCCTGGCAGGTGAAGGAGGAAATGCCTTCCATTCACGATTCTTGTTCTTCTGGAAGCCGCTAGCGAGGAAAGTAAGTCGGCCCACAAGTAAGATGAGTCGCGCGCCGTGCGCGACCGTATCGACAACCACATATCGGAGGTTCTCAAGACCGCCCGACGCATCCGTGAGCGCCTCGAAGGCATGGACCGCTCCAACGCCGCCAGCCGTCGTCTCTCCGGCTACCGCGAGGGAACATCCCTAGATCGGATCCGAATTTTGGTGACTAACGGGCTCCGCAAGAAGCTCAAGGACCTAATGATGGATTTTCAGGGATTGAGGCAGAGGATGATGGCGGATTATAGGGAGGAGGTAGAGCGCCATTACTTTACTCTAACAGGGGAAGTGCCACCGGAAGATGTGGTGGAGAAGATGATTTTCGAGGGGAAGAGCGAGGAGCTGCTCAAGAGAGCCATCTGTTCAAGTGGGCGGGGCCAGAAGACTGAGGCGTTGAGCGAGATCCAGGATAGGCACGATGCGGCTAAGGAAGTGGAAAAGAGTCTCCTTGAACTCCACCAGGTATTCTTGGACATGGCAGTAATAGTTGAGGCACAGGGTGCGAAGTTGGATGATATAGAATACTATGCCTTGAGCGCGGCTCACTACGTCAGGGGCGGGTCAAGGAGCTCAACTCTGCTAAGATTTTCCAGAGTAGTAGCCGCAAAAGGTTTTGCATTGCCATTATTCTTCTTCTTGTCCTTGTGCTGTTGGTTGTTATCCCAATTGCTACCAGCCTTAGCAAATCATGATTATCTTACTCTTGCTTATTTATTTGCATAGCACTCTGCTCTACTTCTGAGTACTGTGATAGATGCTTTCTTTCTGCATTATTTTGCTTAATGGAATGAGTGTTACAGTTGTGTTTCTCCCTGAAACAACGATGTGTATCTGTTGCTGTCCTTTTGCCAGATATTCAACCCTCTTAGCTACTGTGTTTGTCCCTAAAGAGTGATCAGTATATCTTGTTTGTGTTAAGTCCAGTGGATCAAATATTAGTTTACATGTTTTCTATTTTTTTACAAGGGGATTTCCATACATATTGCCGAGAACGTCCTATATTACATATTTCACATCTAAATTCTCCTATTTATATGAAATAACACTCAATTAATAGAGCAAGATGTTGAGAATTTTGAATATGGGCTCACATATAAATTTAATTATATATTATGTGCTATCTTATTTTTAAGCCTATTAATTTTATAATCAAATAAATATTAATAATAATTTTTAAGCTCACATCTAAACTCTCCTATGTATATCTTATTTGTGTTAAGTCTAGTGGATCAAATATTAGTTTACATGTTTTCTATTTTTTTACAGGGCGATTTTCATATACTCAGAACGTCATATCTTACATATTTCACATCTAAACTCTCCTATTTATATGAAATAGCACTCAATTAATAGAGTAAGCTGAACCTTGATAGTGTTGGGGATTTTGAATATAGGTTCACATATAAATTTAATTATATATTAAGTGCTATCTTATTTTTATGCCTATTAATTTTATGATCAAATAAAGATTAATAATTTTTAGGCTTTTAAGGTATCTTATTAATTTTGTATGAAATTATCATGTGTGTGACCGACATTTTATTTTATTTTTTGATAGAAATAAAATAAAATAAATAAGATAAAGTGATTCCCATTTTAAAGAGCTTGATTTTTATTTTTCCTCACATCCCATTTAGTAGTGAAAGATCAAAATCCCACTTTAGCTCTTACATAGATTCAGGTACACTTCCGATTAAATCTTCTTGATGATTTGACATGAGATTCGGGTTAGATAAATTTATTTTTATCTTCATATGTTTCCAACAAGTGGTATCAAAACTTCTATCATATTGAATCATTGAAGAGTCAGATTTCTCTTAATCTTTTGAATTGATTATTTGAGAATTTTATATTAAAGTATATGATTCAAAATTTTTGTGCAATTTATTTGGTCTTGTGCATATAAAATCGATATCATTTAGATCACTTTCATTGTTGATTTGAATAAAATGATATAGCAAAATTTTTACTTGTTACTTTAATACAATTTTAATTTTTTATGTGATCAATATGTTTATTCCCTCGCCATTATGATTTTAATTTGAGAAATAAAATTCATATTCAATTATATGAATTTAATTCAAGCATGCTTTACCCTTCATTTTTTTATTTTGAGAATTTTGTAAGATTATGATTAATGCTTATAATTATTTTTCTTATAATTATATATTAAAAAAATGAAAGAAGTTGAATCATTTTTTTGAAATTGATGCATTAAATTTTGTAAAGATGAATTCTACATTTGCTTGGTTTTACGAGCAATTACTGATAATTACTTATGGTGCATCTTAAACATTTATTTTATTGAATTAAAATAGTTATAAATATTGCATTTAATGTTTTTATAAAATAAAATGATTTACTATAAAGTCATATAGATAATAGTTAAAATGAAAACGTTTTAGATTATAATTATAAAATAGTTATAAATATTGCATTTAATGTTTTTATAAAATAAAATGATTTACTATAAAGTCATATAGATAACAGTTAAAATGAAAATATTTTAGATTATAATTATAAAATATTCTGTATAATACATTTCATTTAGAACAATTTTATCTTTATATTAAATATTTCAATGAAACGTTTCTTTAACATTTGATAGTAACATTTGAAATATTAAATATTACCTTTAAGTATTTTATAAATATTTCTATATAACTACTTGAAGGCAAACTTATCTATTATTATATTTAATACTTCTATTCGCAAGTCTCTTAATTGAATTTACGTGATCTTATTGCAAAATATAATTAAATTAATTAATATAAACTCAAATTAATTGTTTCGATTAGAACAATTACTAAAGTTTATATTATTATCAAATTATTTGAAGTTACTTTAAATTAAAATAATTAAAATGATATAGTTAATATTTATTATTGCAATATAATTTATATTGAAATAATATGTCACCAAAGTGACCTCAATTATATCAATTTATTTAATTTTGAAATATAGGGATATTATATAAGGATTATATTTTAATCTATGCGAAAAATAATCGTCTCAAAGGAAGATTAATTTTTGGCCAAATTTTGTGCAGTAAAAAATATGTGATAAATTTGTATTAATCATGCATATAATATGTCGATCCAAAGATAAACATATAGTTGGAAGAATTTATTATCAATATTTGTTTACTGTAATTTTAAGAATATCATTTAAAAATTATTATTTCTGTCCAAAAACTAAATCACAATGTTATGTTAGGTATCTTATATGTGTTTATTTTATTAAATATTTCATTTCAAGTATGTATTTTGTTGATATTTTATTTACATTATATATGCATAAGAAAATGACAATATTATTAATTATGAGTATTTTTATTCTTTTCAGTTAATGTTTCTTCTATATCTATCAATTTGAATAACATTCTAGTGCTTAACGACACTAATTTTAAGAAATGGAAAGAGCATATCACCATAGTTCTTGGGTATATATATCTTGACTATGTGATTCGGATTAAATGTACTTTCACTCTTATTGCAGAAAGTACTATTGAACAAAGGACTAACTTTAAAAAGTGTGAGCGTTCTAACCGCATGAGTCTTATTATCATGAAGCATTCCATTCTAGAAACCATAAGAGGT
Organism: Cymbidium sinense; assembly: GCA_021442155.1. NCBI lineage: Eukaryota > Viridiplantae > Streptophyta > Magnoliopsida > Asparagales > Orchidaceae > Cymbidium > Cymbidium sinense. Next base: position 54,631,157 of record CM038216.1, read on the forward strand.
GTGTTGACCTCACTTTTGTAGTAAGCTCTCAACTTCTCCATTTTAGATATAAGACTCTTCTAGAAATTAAGAGCTTCTTAGTCTTAAGACACTTCTAGTGATTTGGTGAACACTTAATATAATCCTAGAGACTTAGAAGAGTTAGCCATAGGAATGTGCCTTAGGGATTTAGAAAGACTCGCCTACCTTATAACTTGAACCCAATCCTTGCTTCCTTTTTCAAACCAAACCTCATTCAAATCCAAATTCAAATCCAAATTCCAAATTTTAAATCCAAAATCAATTCCAAATCTAACTCCAAAATCAAATAATTGAAACCCATGATTGAATTCAAATCCCAAAATCTTTCCTAAACATTTTTTTTTTATTTCATCCTATGGACTTAACCCAAACCAAAGCCAAATCACTCTAAACTCAAAATGATTTTCTCATAACCCATTTATATCTTCATTTATATTCACAAATATAAATGAAGTATAAATTCAAATAACCAAAATTAAACCAAAAATTATACCAAAATCCAACTTATATCCTTTAAGCCAATTTTTTGGATTTAGCCAAATCCTTCTCAAATCAATCCAAACCCTTGGATTTTCTCTTTAAACAATCACTCCTTCAATCACATACCCAATTATAAACATAAACTACAATCACCAAGCCAAAATCAAACTAACCCATCATAAGTTCATATATGAGTTCAACCAAACTTGAATCAAGCCTTGATCAAGTTAATTGACCCATTTAGGCTCACTTGACCAAAGTGACCTAAAGGACCTTTTTGAGCCAAGTTCTAATCCAACCTAAATTGGATTGAACTAAGCCCATCTAAACCTCAATCATGATCAACAATCAACATGGGGTGATCAATCACCTTGAATTAGGTCAAACCAAGTCAAACCTAGCCTTTGACCAAGTCAACATTTAGCCTAAATGAAATTTAAATGAGCCAAAATTTCTTATAAGCCAAATTGATTGAAACCATTGATCTAAACCAACCTATAATCAATTATTAAACATGACCAAACTCTCACTTAAGCTAGACTTAACCCAATTGGTCCTCCTAGCCCAAGTTGACCCAAATTGATTTAAAAGACAAAATGGGTCAAATTTTGATCTAAGCTAAATTATTTGCAACCAATGGATCAAATATATGCCAAAATGATTGTTGAACTTGACCAAAACTTAAATTGACCATGAACCCAACTTGACCTAAAATGTCAAATCAACTTGAAATCAAACCAAATCAAAATTGATTGAAACCAAAGCTTAAAACACATTTCAAATGATCAACCAAGCCTAAACCAACTCATGACCTAATCCAATTGGGTCAAATGGGTCAAATTAGTCAACTTGACCCATTTGACCTAAGTGAACTCAAATGAACCAAAACCAAATTGAACCAAACCAATAATACCAAAATACTTCAAATGGTCATATGAACTTAACCCAACCCTTAGTTTGACCCAATTTGACCAATTGGTCAACTTGGCCCAAGTTGACCCATTTTGACCTAAATGGGCCAACTTGAGCCAAATAATATCAAATCAACTCCAAATTCATTAAAATTTGGCCCAACCTATTTTTGAAACATCTTAAATCTACCCAAGTCAAAATCAAGGCCAAATGATCATTTTACCTTTGGGTCAAAGGGTAACTTATGGCCAAATTCACTTGAAAGTTGGTCAATTCCTTTTCATGGCCATTTGACATCCTCCTAGTGGACCACATGGACACTAAGGAGAGTGGTGAACATGACCTAATGGGTTTGGGTAAGCATGACCCAACCTAAGGCCAAACCGACCCCTTTAATATAAATTCTCTACTTAGATCACCTCCTACATGCACCTAGCACAAATGCACTTCCTCCATTCCACTCCTCTGCCAAAATTGAAGCACATGGATCTCCTAACAACCTAAAAAACCCATTCAATCTCATCAATTGATGCAAATTGAAAGAGCAAGCCTCGGTCATCCGATCCAAGTAGGGGGAGATATACTCCCCCTCATTCTCACTCAAACAAACTTCCTTGCTTTCGATTGAGCTCACAGGATCAAAGGCAAACTTCTCCAAGTTTCCCAAGCATTCCCAAGCTCCTTTGAATTTCCCTCTTTCAATTTTCTTCATAGCCGAAATAGGGGAAATCGTGTCGCACCGCCAGCTGACATGGCGTGTAATGTGATAACTTAAATAACCAATCACGTCATGCCACATGGAAAGCACGCGCTGCGTCAGCAGCCCACGTGGCACCGACGAGACTAGTTAGTTAATTAGGTCATTTAATTAAGCAATAATCACACAAACTTCATAAATTCATAACTAAATGTAGAAAAATCTAAAAAATGCAAACTCAAATTCATTTTAAAGATATTTCATAGGGGAATCCAACAAAATTTTTTTTAATTAAGTTTGAACAGTGGATTTTCCTTAATTATAGTTTAATTAAAATTTTAATAACCTTAATTACTCCCTAATGACTTCATTAATTAATTCCAAATTTCTTGGGCATGTTTGGTGGGATGACTTCTACCTCCCCTAATTTTCTTGGGATTTATTAATGAGTTAATTAAGAAAATTAATTAATGAACCCCTAATCACTCCCTTAATTAATTAAGTGATTAATTAACCTATTAAATAGTGATGAATCCATTAATTAAGCTTACTAATCACTGTGAAATATTAAATGGACTTAGGGAATGAGATTAAGATGCCTTTTCTAATCTCTTCTCCCTAAGTTCACTCCATTTGGAAAACACTTTATCAAGTTGTAATTAATGGCTTAATCACCTCATTAATAAATTTAATTAATCAAAATTCAAAACCAAATCATTAGAACTTAATAATCTTAATTCTTGGGTGTTCAATAACCTAAGTGTCTTCAAAGGAAATTATATCCAACTCACATTTATGGGAAGGTTATGAAAGTGGATTTTCCTTAATTATGGTTTAATTAAAAATCTAATAACCTTATTTACTCCCTAATGACTTCATTAATTAATTCCAAATTTCTTGGGCATGTTCAGTGGTATGACTTCTGCCTCCTCTAATTTTCTTGGGATTTATTAATGAGTTAATTAAGAAAATTAACTATTGAACCCCTAATCACTCCCTTAATTAATTAAGTGATTAATTAACCTATTAAATAGTGATGAATCTATTAATTAAGCTTGCTAATCACTATGAAATATTGAATGGACTTAGGGAATGAGATTAAGATGCCTTTTCTCTCTTCTCGCTAAGTTCACTCCATTTGGAAAACACTTAATCAAGTTGTAATTAATGGCTTAATCACCTCATTAATAAATTTAATTAATCAAAATTCAAAACCAAATCATTCTAGAACTTAATAATCTTAATTCTTGGGTAGATACTTAGGTGTTCAATAACCTAAGTGGCTTCAAAGGAAATTATATCCAACTCACATTTATGGGAAGGTTATGAAAGTACTTAATGAAAACCCTTTAACTTAGTTAATCAATAATTGCGAGCCAATTGCATTAGGCTCCTTTCTTTCTTAGGAGCATTTCTAATTTAAATTCCATGTGATTGAATATCATATGTTGGCTCATAATTGTTTGGTTAATTATGTTAAAGTGGTGTAGGTAAGGGTAATTAATGGATTTAATTTACACCTTAACCTAAACAAAATATAAAATCAATCTAATTATTCTAAAATTAAACTAAATTGATTCACACATGGGATAAATGGGTTAGGACCAGCAAACCCTTTCTCACAAATTATTTCTAAATCAAATTCAAAATAAAAATAAAAGTCTCTTTAAGCAATTTTGATTCACTTTGAATAATCTTATCTTATAGGATTGTCCTTAGGAATTAATTAAGGTGAATGAAATCATATGCTTACATCACTTTATTTTTTTCCAAGCATATTAAATATTGTATGTCATATAAAATCATAGATTCATATCTTTTAAAAAATCAAATTAAATGAAATGTTTTCTTTCATGTCAAATTACATATTTTGGCTAAAGTAAAGAATATGAGTGGCTATTATCACTATTAAATCAAAAAGTATTTTTTAAAAACCTATAAATCAAATATTATAAATGAAGGTATGCTACTTATAATTACTTATGAGCTTGCATGTGATTATAGCATAAGACATGTTATGTGATTTTTCTTATTTCCTCTTAACATAGATTTGAATAGGATTTGCAAAGTGTATAGGTCATTTGAAAAGAACATAACACTTGCTTAAATCCATTCATATCCACTTCTATATTATGACTTAAAAAGGATCTTCACATTTACACATGTAAATTGCATAACCAAATCAAATACAAAAATCTTTTTGCATGACTCCTCTTCCATTTATTTCTTTTTGTACATGCACATGTATTTAAGAAAAGTGGTATATTAGTTTGGACATCCCAGGGTTATGATGCTTTAAGTAGCCCCAAGTAGATCGTGTACCTTACACCCCTAGTGTAGAAAATAATGGCATCGTACTCACTGATATCTTTCATACATGTAAATGTGCATTTGATTAATGGATAAAAGAGTCCCTCTTTTCTACTTAATAAAAACATGCATTAATGGAATATCCAAATTTTCTTAAATAATATTTCTTAGCATTCATCATCAAAGTGTGCTAAAGTTTGCACTTGTATAGTTATGCTTAGGATCATTCATATTCATGATATACATGTTGAAAAGAAATAAATGATTGTGTGTTATATGATAGTAATTCACCTTAACTAATCCTAAGATGCCTTTCTTATTGAATAGGTTTATTTAGAGCAAATCTAAACTTAGGATTAATTAAAACACATAATAAAATATTAACTAAAGAAAAATCACTAATAAATCTACCTTAGAAATTACCTAAAGTAGAGAGGAAAGAGAAGTTCCCTTCTCTTTTTCTCTCTTTACAACATTTAGTAACTAAATGTTGATTCATTCAAATCAAATTAAATAATCAAATAAAATTAATAAATCAACTAAACAACTTAAACTGAAACCACCCTCTAAGTTGAATCATTCACACTTAAAAAATTTCAACCTTATAACCTAGCTAAGACATGTCACACAAGCCTTAAATGGCACACATATTAGGCTAAGTCACTATTTCTAGCTTTATGTTAGTGCGGTGCATGATTTGATGCTTGATTTTATTTTGTGGTATAATATTTTAGACTGTATGTTAGGGTGTATGTGCATAGATTTGATGATAGGATGATCTTAGTCTAATCATTATCTTCTGTAGATGATTGTGCTTAAGGGGTGCTTAATAAAAATATAAATACTTTTGTTGTGCAAGTTGCTTATACCCCTACGTATAATTCAAACTAGGACAGGTGGACTTGGTTACCCTTGTGTGGGGTGCCAAGTCCAACTTATCCATAAACATGCTTGGGTTGTGCGGTATGTTTAGCTAATCTCTGTTTTATAGGTTTAGTTAGATTTATCTTTTCCCAATTTCATATAATTTTGTAATTAAGATTTGGAATGGATGTTATGAAGGATTAGAATGAACATTGGTCATAAGTCCAAGTCTTATGCACCATGTGAAGCCTCGGAGCAAATTATATCCCAACTAACCAAAAGAAGGAAAGAAATGAAGAAAGGAAGAAAGGAAGAAATGAAGAAAGGAAGAAAGAAGAAATGAAGAATGAAGACCTTCATAACATGAATTCATTTTAATTGTAATTATTCAATTATAATCTGAGTTATATAAGGATAGAGCTTGGCTACCCATTTTTTTTGAGTTTATGAGGTGGAGCCCAACCACATCGATATTTTATTCTTTTGTGCTAGCTTTATAAAATTGTTTGATGTTTGTTTAGCTTGTGCATTAAGATAGCATGTTTCTCCTAGTTTCTTTATTACTTTGATGAATGGCTTGGATGCAATTAGGCTCTATTGAAAAAAAATTTTTCTATCCAATTAATCAACTCAAAATTAAAATTAACAACTCATAACCTCACCTAAAGCCTAGGACATAAATCAAGAAATAAAATATTTAGCAACCCCTTAGTTGGATGTTGCATGTCTCACATCATGCATAAAAATCATCTTGCATCACTCTTGCTTATGGAGGGCTTCCACCTGTGCTAGAGAACATAGCTTGACCTTTGAGATCCATGGTGAAAACACACCTCCTTCTTGTTGATTTTGTCCCATGACCAATTTCTCATGCTTTAGGCATATGAATCCCATAGCTTGTGTCAAATAAATTGCCCAAAAATGAAAATAAAACTTAACAAAATTTGTATTAGATTAAGTCATTATTCATGCCCTACATTATCTAGTTTCTTAGGGAGTGTGTTTAAGGACTTAGTCTCTTTTCTAAATAAATAACAGTCTAGTTATCTTGCAAAAGCATAAGACTTACCTAAATGTATTTTAAACCATAAGAGGAGTTAGTTGGCGGCCACCTCTAGGCAGTTGTAAGTCCAACAGTCAAGTGATTTATCCTCTCTTATGGAGGTAAACAATATACCCATTTTGCCTTAGATTTAGGTCATGCTTTGGCCCTCGCCAAAGCTCCTTAGATTTAAGATCTAAGGTTGTTGTTTCCCTTTGTGGGCTACAAGCATAAATCCTCACCTCTTAGGCATTTCCATGATCTGGTATTATGGAATTGTAAGCCCTAGATTTCTAATAAAAATTTAACTCAAACATATAATCCTCTTCAAATTTCAAAAATATAAAGCCCAATCATGGGATAATTTGGGATGCTTATTAGGCTTCCTAGTATCATAGGCATCCCCCACTCATCTCCCTTTGGTTTTGATAATACCTCCTTCTTTTTGATCAATCCCACTTGATCTTCCAAAAATAAATCAAATTGTTGATAGTCTTACCTTCGAAATCCTTAGAGATAATGATCATTTACCTTAATCGAGAGTATTCTTAAACAATCTCATTCTTTAAGATGTAATTAACTATGTGGTCTTACCTCCATAGGGAACTTAACTAATTTTAGTTCACACTTTAAGTCTTTAAAGATTTTCCAGTGATCATAAGATAGTATGACTTTGTCAGATAGTACATCATTTAATGGTACTAATAAGAATATCAGATCTACTATATATTTTTGTTATTTTCATTTATTTTCAAGATAGATGAAGACAACAAAAAATAAAATTTATCACAAATTTTTCTAGCGACTCCGTTGGTGATGGTTCTTCTATCCATCTTTGGTAAATGATCATTGTCTCCTAGTGAATTTATATTTCATATGAATCAGAGACTATCCTTCTTTTTTGTTGGCACTTAGTTTATTTTATTCTTAAGCTAAGTTAGCCAACATTCTTTAGGTTTTAGGACCTCACTCTGTGTAGGTCTTAAGACCCCTGTTGGTTCCCCCAATAGGTGAAAATAAAATTTTAATAAAAAGAAATAACTAAAGACTTCCTCCTTACCATTTATATGGTAAGGAAAGGTTCATTCCAAAAAAAAAAAAAGATAAATAAATCCTTTATATAAAAACATCATTTTCCAAAAAGCACTTTTCCAAAAAGTTCACACAATAAAATATTTGCACAAAAAGTTTCATAACTTAACCTCATGGAACAATCTTCAAGATTGTTACATGTAGGACCTTTTCAAAAATCAAAGCTAAGAATCATCTTTTAAAAAGCATAAATGAACGTCCTCATTCAATTTATTGAATGAAGATTTCATTCCCAAATAAAACAAAGATCATCCTTCAAAAATCACAAATGAACATCTTCATTCAATATACTCAAATCTATTGAATGAGGATTTCATTTCAAAATTATCCTTTTCAAAAAGCACAAATGAACATCCTCATTCAATATACCCAAATTTATTGAATGAAGATTTCATTTTCAAACAAAATAAAAAAAATCATCTTTTCAAAAAGCACATATGAACATCCTCATTCAATATACACAAATTTATTGAATGAAGATTTCATTTTCAAACAAAATAAAAAATCATCTTTTCAAAAAGCACATATGAACATCCTCATTCAATATACCCAAAATTATTGAATGAAGATTTCATTTCTAAACAAAATAAAAAAAAATCATCTTTTCAAAAAAGCACATATTTGAAAATGAATACCCTCATTCAATATACCCAAATTTATTGAATGAAGATTTTATTTCCAAATGGAATCATATCATAAAATTAAAATTCCATTTCAATATATCTTACATATGTTGAAGTCAGAGTTTCTTCCCTTTTCAAAAATTACAAATTTGAAGATAAGCCTCTTCATTCCATATGTCCAAACTTGTTGGATAGAAGCTTTATCTCCAAAAAAAAGCACACAATTTGAAATTCCACTCAACACATCTCACATGTGTTAAGTTGGAATTTTCCAGCTTTTCAAAAATTAATAAATCACACACAAAAACCTCATCTTTGAAACATGAAACAAAACTGACTTTTATTTTACATACCTGAATTTGTAAATGGAAATCCTCTTTTCAAAAATCATAAAAATCAAACACATTTGGATCTTTTATTTAACATACCCAAATTTGCTAAGTAAAGTTCCTCTTTTCAAAATCATAAAAATCAAACACATTTGGATTCTTCATTTTGTATACCCAAATTTGCTAAGTGAAGATCATCTTTTTAAAATCAAATCTTAAAAATCAAACACACTTGGATTCTTCATTTAGCATACCCAAATTTGCTAAGTGAAGATCCTCTTTTCAAAATAAAATCATAAAAATCAAACACTTTTTGATTCCTTATTTAGTATACCCAAATTTGCTAAGCAAAAATCCTCTTTTAAAAAATAATAAAAAATTAAACACACTTGGAATTTTATTTAGCATACCCAAATTTCTTAAGTGATGATTCTCTTTTCAAAAATCACAAAAATTAAACACATTTGGATTCTTTATTTAGCATACCCAAATTTGCTAAGTAAAGATCCTCTTTGCAAAATCACAAAAATCAAACATATTTGGATTCTTTATTTAGCATACCCAAATTTGCTAAGTAAAGATCCTCTTTTCAAAATCACAAAAATCAAACCACATTTGGATTTTCATTTAGCATACACAAATTTTCTAAGTGAAGATCCTCTTTTCAAAAATCAAAATGTAACAAAAAAACACATTTGCATCCTTTATTTAGCATACCCAAATTTGCTAAGTGAAGATCCTCTTTTCAAAAATCACAAAAATTAAACACATTTGGATCCTTTATTTAGCATACCCAAATTTGCTAAGTAAAGTTCCTCTTTTCAAAATCATCAAAATCAATCACATTTGGATTCTTTATTTAGCATACCTAAATTTGATAAGTAAATATCCTCTTTTAAAAATCATAAAAATCAAACACATTTAGATCCCTCATTTAGCATACCCAAATTTGCTAAGTGAAGATTTTCTTTTCAAAATCAAAACACAAAAAAAAAAACACACATTTGGATTCTTTATTTAGCATACCCAAATTTGCTAAGTAAAGATCCTTTTCAAAATCACAAAAATCAAAGCACATTTGCATTTTTATTTAGCATACACAAATTTGCTAAGTGAAGATCCTCTTTTCAAAAATCAAAAAATTAAAAACAAAACACATTTAGATTCTTTATTTAACATACCCAAATTTGCTAATTAAAGATCCCTCTTTTCAAAACTCAAAATATAAAAAATAAAACACATTTGGATTTTTATTTAGCATACCCAAATTTGCTAAGTAAAGATCCTATTTTTTAAAAATAAATCTAAAAAAAATACATTTGGACTTTATTTAACATACCTAAATTTGTTAAGTAAGAATCCTCTTTTTAAAAATCAAAACAAAAACATTTGACTTTATTTAACATACACAAATTTGCTAAGTAAAGATTCTATTTCCAAATTCACACATCATTCACATCATGAGCGAACAAACAAGAGAAGAAAATTATTTTTAAACAACTCATTTAGCATACCCAAATTTTCTAAGTGAGTAATCCCTAAACAAACTCAATTGACCCTTTATTTTAACATACTCAAATTTGTTAAATGAAGGGTCCCCAAATATGAAAATCAAATTCAAATATGAACCAATGGATGCATCAAAATCTTTTCAAAATATTTGAACCCATTTTCAAAATACACAAATTTGTTGGAAATGGATTCTAAATTCAAAAATCTCTTCTCAAATTCTAAATTCAAAATCTCTCTCCAAAATCAAAGAGTCCCACTTAACATATTCAAATTGTTGAGTGTGGGTTCAAATTCACACATGATTCACATCATGAGCGAACAAACAAAAGAATAAAATTATTTTTAAACAACTCATTTAGCATACCCAAATTTTCTAAGTGAGTAATCCCCAAACAAAATTAATTGACCCTTTATTTTAACATACTCAAATTTGTTAAATGAAGGGTCCCCAAACATGAAAATCAAATTCAAATATGAACCAATGGATGCATCAAAATCTCTTCAAAATATTTGAACCCATTTTCAACATCACAAATTTGTTCGAAATGGATTCTAAATTCAAAAATCTCTTCTCAAATTCTAAATTGAAAATCTCTCTCCAAAATCAAAGAGCCTCACTTAACATATTCAAATTATTGAGTGTGGGTTCAAATTCAAAATCAAAATTTAAAAAGTTAGCAAAATACAAAAGCAAAAATCTGATTTGAGTTTGTTTTCAAAAATTATAGAATTTCAACTCAGTTTCAGTTTGTTTCTTTCAAGTTCAGTTCAGTATCAATGGAAGCTCAGAAGTATGTCTTCACTTTTCCTTTTAGGATGGATTTGGCCTTGGATTGGGCCAGCCTCCCACAAAATGACTTTACCCATCTCATTCACTTTGGCCAAGGATTTGAAGGGGCTAGGATCACTTGTGAGGGGGCAGCCCTCACGACCGTCGGCATGAGTGTGGTGATTGGGAAGAAGCCAGTCATCCATGTTGAGATGCCATCTGATTCTAAATTTCCCTCACTGAAGAGGAAGGTTGTGGCAGTTCTCATAAGAGCTACAATTTTAGTGCAGTGTTCGTTGTTATTACTCTAGTATGGGCAAGCACCCACAGCTGGATCTTCCAAGGGAAGCCTGCCTTTAGTGATAGTCTTCTATACCTATGAGGTAGGGTCTAGTTCCAGTGCTACTCCTCCCAGCAAAACTCAGCATCACAACCGATGCCACAAGATCAAGCAGGCATCATGTGCGCATAGCCAAGGAGTTGGAGGCAATTTCTCAAGTTTTAGTAGAAGAGTTACCCGGGATAGTTTCTCCCCTAATTACATAGAACAAGTTCCACCCTCTCTCCGGATCTGACGAAGAGGAAGATATTAGGAGGTTTATAGTGTCACCTCCACCTGTAGTTCAATATAAGGCTCCTACTAGAGATATGAGGAGGTCGTATGTCAGCCTTAGGTCAGTTCTGCACCGAGTTGGTGGGGCTTACAGATGATCAGAGTCTGGGGCCCAATTTGATTTATGATAGGTCATCCTTCGCAGTGTAGGCCAGTACATTTGATAGGAGAGGGCCAGGGAGGCCCGTGTATCAGTGCATGTGACTAGTAGGGATAGGCAAAGGTATGCCAAATAGTCAGCTACATCAGCCCTTATCGATTTCCCCGATCAACGTGCTACTCGTGCCGGTCATAATGACAACATTCTATTGATGGGTACTATCCACCATGGGAGGACAGCTCTCGCATAGAGAGAGTCAGTGGTGCCTCCAACAAACTTCTATACTCCACATCCACCATCTCTAGTACAAGTTTCATCTTCCATAATTCCATCATAGGCCATGAAGGTAGCATCCAGGGAAAAGAAATCCCCACTAGTGATCCGGCTACGACCAAGAGATCACATTTCATCCACATCACTAACTGAAGCAAGGCTGAGCTCTCCTGCTTGACCTCCCACCATAGTTACGGTGAAAAGGGAGTAGCGACCTCGAAGCATAGTAGTTGTGCCATCACCGCCAGCATCACAGCAGAACATGGATTTAGCAGCAGCTGAGGGAGAAGGAGACACTTCAGTTGCCCCCATGGTGATCGATCCTCCTAGGATTACCACTCCACCTAGATCTAGTGATAGCAGGAGCATGCATCCTCTAGTGAGCATAGTCCTCACAAGATTAGCTCTCCAATAATAGTGGAGGTTAGATGTATTTTTGTTCATGACAATGATCCCGCTACCGGTCAGTTGTGATCATTTATACCTGCATAGTTGGACCACTCCCTAGATGATATTGTAGCACAGTATCTAATTGAGAAGAAGGAAATCCTAGGGTATGACTTGTTTGACCTAGAGGAGGAGATGGTTAGCTTTGATCCCAATGAAGATGATTTGTTGGAGGATTCAATAGGAATGCACATTGTAAATACCAGGGGTTCCCTCCTTAGGGATCAGCAGAGTTTGGAAGGTTCCACGGACGAGTAGGATGATACAGCCTACTCGACCCAACACCCCCTTCAACAACTTAAATAGAAGGATGAACAAATTGGCAAAATGGGAAAGAGGCTTGAAGATTTACTAGCAGCAGTATTGGCACTTCAGAATCAAGCCCCAACAGTGCATCCTACTCTTACAGAGATCGGTCAGCCTGAGTTGTTGCATGTCTTGGATCAAGCCAAGACTTCACCTCCAGTAGAGCAGGGTAGCACTAGCTTGTATAGGAAGGTAGTGGATAGTACCTTCATATAAGAAAAGGATATTACACTCATGGTTGAGCAGCAAGTGAGAGAAGCATTGGCGCAAGCCTGAGAAGGATCATCAGTTCCAAAAGATAAACCCTACCTAGAGGAATTTGATGTCATCCAATATCCTAAGGATTTTGTGCCACCTTCTTTCAAGAGCTTTGATGGAAGTGGGAACCCATGCTAGCACATAACGCACTTTAGGGCCACTGTCCAATGCTGGCGATGCTACTATTCTATCTTTTGTCAAGAATGGCATAGCCTTTGATTGGCATGAACTCCCAATTCGTGAAGACTTTAGTGAGTTGGAGCAACTCTTCATTAACCTTGTTGGAGCTCAAAGTGGGGTGAGATATTGTTTGTACAACTACACCCGAGTCCCTCATTGATTATATTCATGACACAATGAGTACTAAAAGAAGATTTTACCATCAAGATATTTGAGAAGCTAATCAACAAGTTTACAAGACAGCCAAGCTTTCCTTTTCATGATCAATCAACAAAGCCAAAGCTGCAGAAGGCTTATGAAAGAAGCTAGGGGTAGTAATAACAGTGGACAAGGGGAAGTAGCCAGCCAGAGAGCAGAATGAGAGACCTCGAGCTCCACAGCCATCACTTCCACCTCCTATACCACCACCTAAGATATCCTATCGGCCACCACAGCAGCCTCCATGGCCTTCACTGCCTCCTCCTCATCCATATTCATAGCAGCAGTACACATACCCACCACCAGGTAGCTACCATCCACATACTCTTTTGGATATACTAAACAAACCTTATTCATTTAAGAGAGAGGTAGTTAGGAAAATCTTTAAGAACCTTTTAAATAAACCCAAATTTTAGCTACTCGAGCCTAATAAGTTGGAGGAAGTGGGCAGGAGCAATGAAACTAACTTTTGCCTCAACCACTGCATGTTAGGCCATATTTTGGAGGATTTCTTTGCATTTAAGGACTGACTTGAGCATAGCTACAAGAAATGCGCCATAGTTATCCCAAAGGAATATCTAGTGGAACAACCATCTAGTTCCATTAGGGTAATCCTTGGGGATACATGTGATCCTCTCAAAACTAAAGAAGGTTGGAATATCTTCTTATCTCGAACCTCTAAAAAGATTATTTCAAAAATCAAGAAACTTTCCTTGCAAGTGCCTGAGGCAACTCGAACCTCCAACATCAATGAAGGTTTGTAAGTTGCCAAAGAAAACTTGGGGAAAGTGGGAGCTCAATAGCAGCAGCAATAGCTCATACCAGCTTAGGATATCCAAGTCCCGCAACCACTGACCGAGCCCAGCCTCCATCTCATAGTCGCAACTACTACTTTAGCCGACACTTCCACTTCAATTAGCTCTTCTTCTAGTAGATATCTTGTATCGACAGATGAGGGCATAAAATCCCTCACCCCACTTACTTTACTAGATTTCTACTATGTACCTCCTTCTAAATCCAAAAAATTGAGGAATAAAGCTAGTTTGAATTACATCTGTGTCACTTCTGATGGGCTGTCTAACTCTACTCATTTAGAAAGCTCTTTAAGTCTAAATAATAATTATAATAACTCTAATCTTTCTCTTTTTGATTCAGAGATGGACTTTCCTTCTCTAAATAATATGGGTTCACTTCTTAAGATAGACTTGGCATTATCTGATTTCGAGGGTCTTATAGAAGAAGATGTAGGTGAGTGTTGACCTCATTTTTAGAATGAGCTCTCAACCCCTTCATTTTATACATAGGACTCCTCTTAGACTTTAAGAGTTTCTTAGTCTTAAGATACATCTAGTTATTAGATGGATACTCCAACCTAGCCCTAGAAGACTTAGAAGAGTTAGCCATAGGAATAGGTCATGCCTTAGGGCTGTTAGGAAAACTTCCTACCCTTAGCTTAAACCATTCCTCACTTTTGTTCTTTCAAGTCAAACTCTAAATCAATCTTGATTGATTTTCTCCAAACTCAAATCAATTCAATTCCATGATTTAACTCCATGATTGAAACCCATGATCAAAATCCATCAAAAATTCCTAAATCCAAATTTTGCTTAAGTCCTTAATCTTCTCTTAAGGATTTAACCAAAATCATGATCTAAAGCCAATTCAAATCTTTGAGATTTTCTCATAATCCATTTATATTATCATTTATATTCACATATATAAATGAAATATAAATTCAAATCAATTAAATCAAATTCAAAATTCAAAATCAATTCATGAAAGTTTCCTTAAATCCTTTAAATTCCCTTTAATGGATTTAACCTAAATCTTGATCAAACCTATTCAAACCCTTGGGATTTTCTCAAAACTTATTTATATTTTTATTTACATTCTCATATATAAATGAAATATAAATATAAATCAATCCAATCTAATTCAAAAATTAAATTCCAATTTAAAATTCCCTTAAATCCTTTAATTCCCTTTAATGGATTTAACCTAAATCTTGATCAAACTTATTCAAACTCTTGGGATTTTCTCAAAACTTATTTATATTTTTATTTACATTCTTATATATAAATGGAATATAAATATAAATAAATCCAATCCAATTCAAAAATTAAATTCCAATTTAAAATTTCCTTAAATTCTTTAAATTCCCTTTAATAGATTTAACCTAAATCATGATCAAACCTATTCAAACTCATGGGATTTTCTTAAAACTTATTTATATTCTCATTTATATTCTCATATATAAATGAAATATAAATATAAATCAATCCAATCCAATTCAAAAATTAAATTTCAATTTAAAAATTTCCTTAAATCTTTTAAATTCCCTTTAATGGATTTAACTTAAATCATGATTAAACCACTTCAAATCCTTGAAATTTTCTCATGATCAATTTATATTCTCATTTATATGCACATATATAAATGAAATATAAATTCAAACAATCAAAACCTATTCCAAAAATCAAACTCAAATCCATTCAAAATTCAATCTAAGCCTTTCAAGTTAAAATTTTGAACTTAGCCAAATCACTTTCAAATCAAGCCAAACTTTTGATTTTCTCTCATAGTTCAATCAACCCTAGAATCATGAGCTCATATATAAATCCAAATCAATCACTCAATCAAAACCTATTTCAAAAATCACACTCAAAACCCTTTCATATTCTTCTTTTGAATTTGAAATTTTCAAATGGATCAAAATCCATTTGACTTCAAACCACTTCTTAATGGATTTATATTTCAATCATGAGTCCATATACAAGATCAACTAACTTCAAATCAAGCTTTGACCAAGCCATTTGACCCACTTAGGCTCACTTGACCCAAAGTGACCTAAAGTACCCTTATGAGCCAACTTTGATCCTAACAAAATTGGATTGAACCAAACTCATATTTGCCTCTCATCATGATCAACAATCATCATGGGATGATCAATCAATCAAATTAGGTCAAACCAAGTAAAACCTAAGGGTTGACCATGTCAACACTTAACCTAAAATGAAACCTTACATTGCCAAATTCCACCATAGGCCAAATTGATTGAAACCATTGATCTAAGTTCACTCATGACCTATGTTTGAACTTGACCAAGCCAATATTTGAGCCTAACCTAACCCAATTGGCCACTTGACCCAAGTTGACCCATTTTGACCTAAAGAGCCAAAATGTGTCAAAACTTGATCTAAGCTAAATTGATTGGAACCAATGGGTCAAGTCCATTCCAAATCACTTGTGGAACTTGACCAAAGCCTTAATTGGTCAACTAGACCCAACCTAGCCCAATTGACCTTAGATCCAACATGACCTAAAGGGGTCATGTTGAGCCAAAATTGAAATTAACCCAAATTTATTGGAAACAAAGATACCAATCCACTCCATATGACTAACCTAACCTAAACCTATCCTTGACCTATCTCAAATAGGTCAACTTGACTCATTTGACCTAAATGAAGTCATATGGGCCAAAACCAAATATATACCAAATTGAATCAAACCAAAGACACCAAAATATTTCAAATGGTCATATGAACTTGACCCAACCCATGGTTTGACCCAATTTGACCAATTGGTCAACTTGACCCAAGTTGACCCATTTTGACCTAAATGGGTCAACATGAGCCAAACCCTATCAAATGGATTCCAAATCCAATGAAACTTGGCCAAACCTAGTTTCTCCACATACCCAACATGTCCAAAGTGGAAAAATAGCAAAATGACCATCCTACCCCTAGGACATAGAACAAATTTTGGCTTAATCCATGGGTAATTTGGTCATACCCTCTTCACAATCACTTGAGGCTTTCCTAAAAGCTCAAGGGGACTTAATGATGAGTGGCGCACCCAACCCAATGGATTTGGGATCCCATTTGGTCCCTAGACCAAAGACCCCTACCAAAATTGAAATTCAAACTCCTCTAAGCTCAATTCGCACATGGGAGGTTGGCAATCCACCTTGGATCAAACCACCATGTGCACACTCAAAATAGATCAAAAAACCCTCCCAATATGATCAATTGGATCATGGCAAGATGGTTGCCATCGATCCTTCAAGGGGAGATATACTCCCCCCAATTCAATTCAATTCTCATTAGCCCTATCGATTGAAGCTTACGAACTCAGAGCAATCATGAGAGAGCACTCCCAAGCTTCTTAGAGAGGATTAGAATTCCCCATTTCTTGGTTTTGTACAGTGTAAAAATAGGGGAGCTCAATCCATTAGCCAACGTCTTCCATACTTCATTTCCTTCCAATTATTCTTGCACACTTCATTTAGGAGCTAAGTCGAGTGCACCTAAGCTTCTAATGGAGTTCCCACAGCAAGGAAGGATCAAATTGGATCAAAGCCGAAGCTCAAGCAAGGAGGAGTTGGTCTATACATTGATTTACCTAATCTCAAGAGCTCATACTCTCAGCAAGGCTTCATCTCAACTGGATGAAGCTTCTCCAAAGGAATCGAGTGTCAGTGATCACCTTCGATGAGGTATGGGATTTTCTGACCATTAAAGTCAATGTGGCATGGAGCTTTGTGAATGAAATTTTTACCCCATCAATTTTTGACCGTTGGATTTGCCTCCCTCTGTATTTAGATGGTGTGGGATGAATTTGGTTTGATTCCATGCTAGATCTAGCTTAGATCTTCCCCTTGATCATGGGCGATCTCTGTTGATCAAGTAGATGAACTTGGATCATCTCAACCATCCATCTGCATATTTTAGATGGATGTCTGAGATTATTCAACACGTTTAGATATCCATTTATCCATTTTAAAATACAGATCCTTATCCGCATATTTGATCAACGAGGATTAAGCACGCTTTAAAGGGACATGACAACTTAAGCCCCTCACATGATGCGATAAAGTGTCATCACGCCACCATGTGTCGCACCATGAGCCAGGGATTAGTTAGGGATTAATAAAATGCTGTAATTAATTCCTAATTCACTTAGAGAACTTCAAAAATTCATAACTCTTGCTACAAAATTTTAAAAAATATGAAATAAAATCCAACTGATAAATAATTAAACCTAGAACATTTTAAAATTAATTTTGATTAGTTTTGTTTTATGATTTTCTCTAAATTTGGGTTTTATTGGAAAGTGTATTTTGCTAATTAGTTTTTAATTAGGCCTCTGATTAATCCCAAATTTCTTGAGTAAGTTTTAGGGGATGACTTCTCCATTGCCTAATTTTCTTGGGATTTATTGAAAGCTTGATTAGAGTAATTGCATATAGTTTCCTTAGTTACCCTTCTTATGTAATTAAGCATAATTAGGGTATGATTTATGATTTTAACCAATGATTAGGGTTTATTAAGGTCAGATCTAGTAAGTAGGAGGTTTATGGAATAATTTTGAGGCATTTCCCCTAAGTTATTCCCTAAACCCTCTCTTCTCTCCTTAATCTCCTTAATTAATTCATTAATTATCCCCTTAATCAATTTCTAAAATTATAAAAGTTCTAGAACTTAATTAATCTACTTTGGGTTTAATGCTTAGTGTTCTAAGTTAAGGAAATCAAAACCCAATTCACATGTGTGAAAGTGTTTTTGAAATTACTTAAGCTAAACCTTAGCTTAATTAACTTTTAATTGTGAGCCAAATTGCATTAGGCATTTTCATTATTAGGTGCATTACAATTTAAATTCCTTGTGGGTTTTATGTCATCTCATTGGCTCATAATTATTTAGTTAATTCTTCTAAGGTGGTGTAGGTAAGGTTAATTAAGCTACTTAATTCATACCTTAACCTAATTAATGCATAAAAATGGATCTAATTATCTAAAAATTAAACAAAAATATCAAACATGTGGGAATGGGTTAGGAATAGCAAACTCATCTCACCTTTTCAAAATTAAATCAAACTTCAAACTAAACAAAAATCACTTTGAATTCACTTTGATTTATTCTAAATTTTCTTATTCTATAAGAATGTCTTTAGGATTTAAGTGAAGTGAGTTTGTTTACATATTTCATTACTTTGATCTTTCCCAACATATTAAGTTGTATGCCATGTGATTTCATGCATTCATATTTTGAAATTCAAATTTTAAAATGAAATTGTTTACTTTATGTCAAATTTGCATGTGTTGTCTAAAGTAGAAATATGAATGGCTATTATCATTACTAAATCCAAATTATTTTCAAAATACATAATCAAATACCAAATCTAAAAGTTTGTTACTTATACTTTAATTATAAGCTTGCATATGATAGATTATAAATGTATGCTTAGCATTGGTTTCCTTTCTTTCTTATGTTAACATAGCTTTGAATAAGAGTGGGTAAGATGTAGGGTTCATTTGAAAAGAACCCAACACTTACTTAATTCCATACCCTATTCATCCTTATGCTATCACCTAAGAAGGGTTACCTATATTTGCATACATAAATTGCATAAATCAAAATGAATCCATTAAACAACTTTTGCATTCTCCTTTTCCATTTTCATTTCTTTTATACATATGTTTGTATTTAAGGAAAGTGGTATATTAGTCGACAACCCCGGTTGTGAGGCTTTAAGTAGCCCTAAGTAGGTCTTGTACCTTACACCTCTGGTTAACAATGGCACTATACTCACTGATGCCTTTCTTACTTCCATGTGTGTATGTGAATTTTTGGATAAGGAAAACCCTTTATTTTTAATAAAAATTATGCATATTCAACTTCTAAATTTTCTTAAATGGATTACTTAAATACTTTCATTTGCACATATAGATATGCTTAGTGTCCATCCATATGCATGTTATATATGTTGGGAAAGAAATGAAGTAATGTGTGTTATGTGAATTTTGATTCATTTTATTTAATCTTAAAATGCCTTTCTTTTGAATAGTTTGTTTAGAGTTTATCTAAACTTAGATTAATTAAAAGATTTAATCAAAACATTCACCTAAATGAAACTAAAATGTGAATCTACTTAGAAATTACTTAGAAGGAAAGAGAACCCTCTCTTTCCCTCTCTTCATATAACTTAAACTAAATCAAAACATGAAATAAAATAAACCCAAAATGATTAAACAACTTAAATGAAACTCTCCTCTAAGTTGAACATGTTCTTCATACTTAGAAAATTTAAACCTAAAGCCATAACTAAGCATTCACATAAGCCTTCAAAGCACACACATTAGCCTAAGTCACCACCCCTAGTTAGGTAAATGCATGGTGATGTTTACATGTGTTTGATAATGAATGGTAGGATGTCCTTAGTCTAATTTATTCTTTTCTCAGGGGATTAAGGGCTATCATAAATAAAAATATAAATGCTTTTGTTTTAGGGTGCTTTATACCCCTAAGCATAATCCATAGTGAGTGGACTTAGTCACCATGTGTGGGGTGATAAGTCCAATATATGTTTGGATTGGTAGTTTAGGCAAGTTTTCTTAAGTATAATAAAGATTTTGAATGATTGGGAGATAAGATCCACCATGTGAAGCCTTCGAGCATCTACCATCCAACCATCCAAAGGAAGGAACCAAAAGAAGAAAAGAAAAGAAAAGAAGAAGAAAGAAGAAAGAAGAAAGAAGAAAGAAGAATAAAGCTTGAAGACCCCTATAACAATGAATTTCTTTGCTTAATTATAATTTAATTCATTTATAATGTTGTAAGGGTAGAGCTCTACCCAATTTGATATTTTTGTTTGCGGTGGTGCCCACCACAACCACCATTTATTCTTTTGTGATTAGCTTTATAAATTGATTGATGATTTGTTTAGCTTTTGCATTAAGTGGCATGATTTTTTCTAGTTTCTTCCTTGCTTTATGTATGGCCTGTATGTGGATTAGGCTCTTAGGAAAAAAATAAATCTTTTACCCAACTTAATAACCATAATCTCACCCAAAGCTTAGTTTAAAATCAAGATAAAAGAATTAGCAACCCTTAGCTAGATGACCATTTCTTTTATAATATCATGCACAAATGCATCTTATTTCACTCTTGATTGGAGGGCTTCCACCTTTGCCGAGAAACTTGCTTGACCTTTGAGAGCCATGGTGGAAACTCACCTCCTTCTTCATTTTGGCCAATAACCTGATTTCTCATGCATTAGTCATATGAATCCTATTAGCCTGAGTCAAAATAATTGTCCAAAATGAAAATAAAATGAAATTTGAATTACATTAGATTTAGGTCATTTGAAGCATGCCCTTTACATGATCTAGTCTCTTTAGGGAGTGAGTTTAAGGACTTAGTCTCTTTCTAAATAATAATAGCCTAACCATCTTGCATAAGCATAAAGACTTGCCTACATTTATTTAAAATTGTAGGAGAGTTATGCCACCCTGTGAGGTTATAAGTCCAAGTCGTGTGGTTTTTTTCTTGTGGAGGCAAACCAATTACCCATTTTCACCTTAGATTTAGATTATGCTTTTGGCCTCACAAGCTCCCTAGATTTAGGTTCAAGGTTTTTTCCTCAGGGCCATAAGCAATTCCTCACCTCTTAGCATTTCCTTAATCTTGTGTTAAGGAATCTTAAGTCCTAAAATTTTAATGAAAAATGTAACTCAAACAAACTAAATCAATTTCTAAAATGTAAAGCCCAACTATAGGATAGTTTGAGATGCTCACTAGGTTTCCTAGCATCATGGGCATCTCCTACTTATTTTTCATTTTGGCTTCGATAATAACTCCCTCTTTTGATCAATGCCATTTGATCTTCAAACATAAACCAATCGATTGATAGTCCTTTCCTATTGAAATCTTCAAAGACAATGATCATTTACCTTAATCGAGAGTTTTCCTAAGGGATCACGTCCCTTAGGATGTAATTAACTATGAGGGCTTGCCCCTATAGAGAACTTAACGAACTTAGTTTAAAATAAACCCTGCTTTACTTTTTCATGTAAAGTAGGGAAAGAATCTCTAATACATATGCAGACCCATCATCCTTAGGAGTCCTTATTGAGGTGATTAGGTCCATTAAAGGGTAGTGACTTCTATCTTTCGAGATAGTATACTATTCCTTGATGATGTACTCGATCACCTGAATAAGTACATCGCGGATCTGGTTCTACCAAGATGAATTTCTATAAGTCTCCTTTCATTTCTCACCAACAGATTTGAAAGGCTAAGATCCCTATAGAATTTTTCTCACGATTTTTTCCTGAATTGGGATGGTTCCTCTCTCCATTTTTGGTAAATAATTATTGTCTTTGAATATCGATAGTGGGTTTGTACTTTCGTATGAATCCAAGGCTATCCTTCTTCTCATTTGCACTTAGTTCATTTCATTCTTGAGTTGAGTTAGCCAACATCTTTAGGTTTTAGGACCATATTCTTTGTTGGTCTTAAAACCCCCTTTGGGTTCTCCAATGGGTAAAATGAACAGATCTAAATAAAAAGAAAGTTAAAAGACTTCCTCCTTATCATTTTCATGACAAGGAAAGGTTCATCCTAAAATAATAAATCTTCCATAAAGAATTTTGCTTTTCCAAAAGCACCTTTTCAAAAATGCACTTAATAAAATATTTTCCACAAAATTTTGTCACCCTCATTTAACAATTCCCATAATTGTTACATGTAGGGATTTTCAAAAATAGAATTAATAAAATTTTCCAAATGCAGAAATGAATATCTTCTTTTAATTCATTTTGATGAAGTTTTCATTTTCAAAATAAAATGAATAAATCACAATCATAATCATGAAGTTTTCAAAAGCACATGAATTTTTCTATTCAATACACTCACACTTATTTAATAGAAAGTTCATGTGTAAACAAAATTAAAATTTTCAAAAGCCACACATGAACACCTTAATTTAATATACCCAAATTTATTAAATGAAGATTTCATTCCCAACTTAAAAAAAAAACATTTAGGAAATCCCACTTAAACATATCTCACATATGTTTTAAGTTGGAATTCCTCCCTTTCAAAAAAGCAACAATCACATACAAAAATTTCATATTTCAAAAATAAAGTTGATCTCCATTCTACATACCTAAATTTGTTGAATGGAAGTCCTCTTTTCAAAATCAAAATCAACAACCATATTTTAAAAATTTTCAAACAATATTTTGGAACTTCATTTAACATACCCAAATTTGTTAAGTAAAGTTTCCAAATTAAAACTCCAAAAATTTTTCAAACAACCTTTTGAATTCACTTAACATAATCAAATTTGTTAAGTGAAGTTTCCAAATCCAAAATCAAAATCAACAATCATATTTTAAAAATTTTCAAACAACATTTTGGAACTTCATTTAACATACCTAAATTTTTTAAGTAAAGTTTCCAAATTAAAAATCCAAAATTTTTTCAAACAACGTTTTTGAATTTCACTTAACATAATCAAATTTGCTAAGTGAAGTTTCCAAATCCAAAATCAAAATCAATAATCATATTTTAAAAATTTTCAAACAATATTTTGGAACTTCATTTAACATACCCAAATTTGTTAAGTGAAGTATTCAAATTCAAAATCTAAAAATTTTCTAACACATATTTGGAACTTCATTCAGTATACTCAAATTTGCTAAGTAAAGTTTCCAAATCCAAAATCAAATATTTTTCAGAACATATTTTGGAACTTCACCTAGCATACTCTCCAAGTTTCCAAAAAAACAAAATTTCAAACACCTTTGAAATTCTTCCTTAGCATACCAAATTTGCTAAGGAGAAGTTTCCATTTTCAAAACCAAAAAATGAAATCAAAATTTTAAACACACCATTTGAATTTCATTTAGCATACTCAAATTTGCTAAGTAAAATTTTCCATTTCATAAAACCAAGTGGGACTTCATCTTTAGCATACCAAATTTGCTAAAGTTGAATCTCCACTTTCAAAACATAAAAAAAAAATGAAACACTTAGATTCCTTAGCATACCAAATTTGCTAAGGATCCTACCTTTCAAAAAACAAAACATAAAAAAAATGAAACACTTAGGATTTTCTTAGCATACTAAATTTGCTAAGATCCATTTCAAAACATTAACAAATGAAACACTTAGGATTTTCTTAACATACCTAAATTTGCTAAGAAACCAATTTTAAAAAATTAAATAAGACACACTTAGATTCTTTACTAAGCATACCTAAATTTTCTAAATAAGAATTCTAAATTTTCCAAAAAAATCCAAACAAAATAAAATTCATAAAAAAGAAACAATTACTTCACTTTACTTAGCACACCTAAATTTCCTAAGTAAGTGAAATTCCAAAACAATCAAATAAAACAAATAATCTGAACCTTACTTTAACATACCTAAATTTGTTAAAGAAATGGGTCCTCAAAATAACAAAAATTTAAATTCAAAACATCAATGAACCTATGGAAGCATCCTATCAAAAATTTTGAATCCATATTTCAACATACCTAAATTTGTTAAAGTTTGGATTTATATTCAAATCTTTCAATCTTCTTCAAATCCATTTGAACCCCACTTAACACTTCCAAGTTGTTGGATGTGGGTTCAAATTTTCAAAATTCAAAAAAAATCTATGGAGAAAATGGATACAAGTTCATTTCTCATTGATTCTTTTAGCAGCATATGCTTTAGATTCAGTTTACTATAGTTGTACAAATGGCCAATTCTTAGAAATTTGTCTTCACCTTTCCCCACGGTATGGATCTAGCTTTAGATCAGGTTGACTTCCCCCATCTAGACCATACCCATCTGATCACTTTGGCCGAGGATTTGAGGGGGACAAGATCACTTGTGAGGGCATTCCCCTGAATACAATCAGCAGGACGAAGGTGATTAGGTAGAAGCCGGTCATCAGGATAGACTTATCTTTTGATTCAAATGTCTCCTCACTAAATAGGAAAGATGTGGAAGTACCACTAGTGTAGCCTCAGCATTAACCCAGTTGCTCATCCGTGAAGTCATGTTGCCCGGGGCTAAAGACACCTACCTCCAAGGTAAGGCTCCCTAGTTTGGCTTGCCTCCCCACATTTGAGTATGGGTCTAGCTCACCTCCCATCCTACCCTACCAAGATAGCAAGAATATGATCAATGGTTCCACACTGGATAGCTAGGAGCTAAAGGTACAGCTAGATCAACCATGGATGAGTCTCCATCATCACTTCACCACCACATAGAAAACTAGTTTCATCCTCTCTCTGATTAGATAGAGAGGATGCCGAGGATCCGCTCATCACCTCCTCCGCAGTGCCAGCAGTTTCTAGAGTAGAGGTCATAGTCGCCTCCACCTATTCTATGCTGGTGCAGTATATGGACGCTGTGAGTCCGGGGACATGATTTGATCTGATCCCCTCAGTGGGGAGGCAAGATCAGAGTGAGGGCCCATACATCACACATTACTACAGAGAGTGATGGAGGTTCATACCGCCACTTTTATTTTGGTTGATTTTCCAGGCACATCATGCTAATAAGATTCTTCCTCATGGGACCAGCCACCAGGAGGGCGCCTCGTACATGGAGAGTTAGTGGTGTCTCCACCACCACTTACCCCCGCTATTGCCAAAGATAGGCAGATCTCCCATTCCATCTAAGGCCATGAAGTGATCCGAGAAAAGCACTGCTGGTGATCTAGCTATGGCCAAGGGATCCTACTCCTACACCACCCATTGGTAGGGCCGCTCTCCCGACCATCTTTCCAGTGTGGTGTAGAAGGAGTGGTACCCAGCATCGTGGTCATCCTTCACCAACTCCATACATGTGGAGATGGTGACAGCATAGATATTCATGATAGTTCTGCAGTAGGATCATCTAGATTGTTACCCTATTACAGTAGCGAGTATCATTCATCCAAGGAGTACAATCCACAAGATTGACTCCCGGATGTGAGGTCCGGCCTCTCGGTAATGCATAGTGATCACACCCAAATTATTGTACCTACCGAGTTAGATTATTCCTGATGAGATAGTTGCACTATTTCATGGAGAAGGAGATCTTGGTATGCTTGGTCGATGAAGAAAGAGTCACTTTGATCCCAATGAAGATGACTTGATGGGGATTCAACCAGTATGCATGGTTGATACTAAGATCTCTTCTGGAACAACAAGCCATGGAAGGTGATGAGGTTGATCAAGAGATACGGAATCACCCAACACCTCTCATATTAGTTGGGTAAGGATAATTGATTGATAGATGGCACAATATAGGACTTGTTAGCAAAGAATGTCAGAAATAAGCCCCTCCAGTTCATCCTATTAAAGTCGATGTCAGTCAGCCTGAGCTAGTGCATGTCTTGGACCTAGTCAAGACTCTACCTCTCATTGAGCAAGGTAGCACTATCCTGTATAGGAAGGTAGTGGAAAGTACCTCCATACATGAAAAAGATATAAAATCCATGGTTGAGTGGTAGATGAAGGAAGCTTTGGCTCAAGCCCGGGGAGGATCATCGGTTCCAAAGGGTAGACCCTACCCAAAGGAATTCGATGATATCCAATATTCCAAGGGTTTTGTGCCTCCTTCCTTCAAAAGCTTTGATGGTGGGAACCCAAACATATAGCTCACTTCTCAATATTGCAATGCGTGGCAATAATGATTTACTCTTTAGACTTTGTCAAGAGTAGCCTAGGTATTGCTTTTGATTGGTATATCAACTTCAAGTAAAGACATTTGTCGAAGTTAGAGCAACTCTTCATCAAGAGATTTGCGGAGCTCAAGAAAGGGTTACGTAGGTGATCTCGTAGTAACAACAACACTAGTGAGTCACTTGTTGATTATATTCTTCGATGGCATAACCTAGGTATGAAGTGTGAACAACAACTATCTAAACAACATGTCATTAAGATTCTCTTGAAGAATATCCATGTCCCGGTCGCCTAGATGCTTAAGGGCTTCATTATCAAGACATTTGAGAAGCTAACCAACAAGATGGCTAGTCTACAAGGAGAGGCCAAACAGTTACCTTTTCAAGATCGTTCAAGTAGCCCAAAAGGTTTATGAAAAGAAGGAGCAGTAATAGTGACAAGGGGAAGCAACTAGAGATCGAGAGACCATGACCTCAGCAGCCTCCACCTCCTTTGCCACCACCGAGGTAACCACTCTCCACCAGCCTCCATGGCCAAGACAACCACCGCCCATACCACCAAGATGCATGCATATCCGCCGTAGCTATGGTCCACCTACTTTTAGATAAGTTAAACAAACCTTATTCTTTTAAGAGGGAGGTAATCGGAAAATCTTTAAGAATCTCTTAAAGAAACTGATTTTAGCTACCCAGCCTGGGAGACCGAAAGTAGGCAAAGTCATGATCCAAACTTTTTCCCTTACCACCAGATGCTAGCCACATTTTGGAGGATTGCTTCACATTCAAGGACACTTGAACACGTTTCAAGACCTGTTGTAGTTATCCCAAAGGAATACCTTATGGAACAACCTTTAGTTCCATTAGGTAATCCTTGGGGATACAAGTGATCCTACCAAAACCAAAGAAGGTTGGGACATTTCTTTGTCTAAAACCTCTAAGAAAATAATTCAAAGATCAAGAAGCTTTCCTTGGGTCAGTCAGCTCAAACCTCCAACACCAAGGAAGGTTTGCAAGTTGCCGCCAACTCTAGGAAAGTGGGAGCTCAAGAAGCATGTGTGGGATAGCCCTTAGCATAGCCACACCACCATGTCCACTCCTTTTCAGTAGCTTCCATACTAGCAATTTCTCCATTTCTTTAGCTCTTCTATTTCTTCTACTAGTAGAACTCTTGTATCAACGGATAAGGGCATCAAATCTCTTACTCCAGTCACTCTACTTGACTTCTACTTTGTACCCCCAAATAATTTCAAGAAATTGAAGAATAAAGCTAGTTTGAATTACATCTCTCTTCTAATAAGTTATCTTCTTCTATTCCTAACGATAACTCTTCAAGTCTAATTAACTATACTAATTTTGATCTTCTTTCTCGAGAGTTGGACTTTCCAACTCAATACTGGGTTCACCTCTTGAGATAGACTTGAAATCATCCGATGAGTCCCATAGGAGAAGCTAGTGAGCCCGGTGCGTGTAGAACCTTCCACCACCTTGCCTCAAGAGATTACCGAAGTCAACCTCCATAGTGGCAAGGTTCTACCTCCTAGGGTAGCACCTCAAGATAGAGGGAAACAAGTCATTGGTACTAAAGATCGAGAAGCCCTTCCACAGGATGCTCCACCCTTGGATATGCTTGTAGAAGACCAGCTGAAGGTGGACTACAACATCCTTTCTCATAAGAAAGTTCATCTAAGCTAAGCATATATGATGCTCTTGTCTTATCCAAAGAGATGAGGGAATCACTAATCAAAGCCCTCCTTGATCCTAAATATGCTTAGCTGCTCAATGCTATAGGTGAGGAAGCACATTATGCAAGAAGCAAGGGATCACCTTCACGATGAAGACCTTCTTTGGGGACTTGGAGCACGTCCCCTATATCATCGATGGACATGGTTCACTCACTAGGTTCTCATGGATTCAGTGCATCGGTGAACATTAGTCTAAAGACCCTTGCCTATTTGAAGATTGACATCTCACACTCAGGAGATAGGATGATGTTGAGAGGATTCAATGATCAAGGTGGTGAGGCTTTAGGTTCTATATTACCTTTGGAGATCGGTGACTGGAAAATAGAAGCCAAGTTCTACATCATTGATTTGAATACTTCTTTCACTGCTTTGCTCGGTAGGCCTTGGATACATCAGAATAAGATCATTCCATCCTCCCTTCATGCATCAAGTTCAAAAGATGAAAATTGAATACCATGGGGATGAAAAGCCATTTTTAGTTAGAGAGGTTGAGATTTATGAGGATGCGACCTATCTTCCTCAAAACACCCTTTCTGAACTTGGACAAAATTCAAATGCAAAACAAAGAAAAGAAAATGAAGAAAAGAAAAGATAAAAGAAAATGAAAGAAAAAAAAAGTCCAAGTGAACAAGAAAGGGGAATTGAAGAAGAAGTAGATCCATATCACATTCATTCCATCATATGGACATGTGGGTATGGCTCAACCTCCAGGTAGAGGTAGAAAGCAGGCGTTCAGAGGGGAGACCCCTGGGTTGGCCAATAGAGGTCATGTTCCATCATAGAGTACCTACTATTCACATAGACTTGGAATCTAGCTCAGGGATGATGCAATGTGATTAGTATACCAACCCCTCTCAGCGGGTTCCATTGGAGGCTACTTTTGATCCATCCAGAGATGAAGACCAGGACTCCAAGCAAAGCAAAGTATTTGAATCTGGTTTATGTGAAATTATTAGGTAGCGGTTGGGAACTTTAGCTCTAACCTCACTTACATCTCAGAAAGTTGAAGGTTTAGTAATTAAGAAAGTCCTTCAGTCTTTCAATGTCACGAAACAAAAGAGGCTCTTTTTGGGTTTATCATCCTCAAGTCCAGAGCTTGATGTAGGACTTGAGGAAGATACTTTTAAAGAATTAATGGAATTACCTTTTGACTTTTACTCGCCTTGTGTTCAAAATCTTATACGGAAAGATTTTGTTCCTTACACATGGTCCAAGCACAGGTCAGAATATTTTGAAAGCTATGGAACAATACAGGTAGGGAAGCACATTCAAGAGCAGGACTAGGATTCGCACAGTGGGTCCGATCGATGATGAAGATTATTGCCTTATTATTACCAATCAATTGGAATTTAATAGGTTCTTCTCACACATCCCCAACTCTTATGAGAATGTGTGTTTAGAAACTTCAGATGATCCAGATGATCTCCAAGTCAAAGAGGCACCATTAGAATTTGAAGATGAAATTCATTCAACAATCGACAAACTTAAAGAAATCAACCTCAGGATAGAAGAAAATCCTCGCCTGACATACATAAGTTCATTGCTGAATGAAGAAGAAACCAATGACTTAGTTTTGATTGAGTTTAAAGGCGCTTCATATGGAGTTATGAAGAAATGCCCATATTATCTTCGTAGCAATCCACAAACTAGCAATAGATAATGTTACCCTATTAAGCAAGCTCCTAGGCATGCGATTAGAAATTGAATAGGTCATTTTTAAGTCAAGAAACTCGATGTTGGTTTCATCGGGGAAGAAAAATATCTACTAGTTAGTGTCATCAGTTAAGAAGAATGGCCAAATTCACATTTGTGTTAATTTTAGGGACTTAAACAAGGCATGTCCTAAGGATGAGTTTCTCTTCTATACCGAGTTAATGGTGGACATTACCTCATCTTCTCTTTCATGGATGGGTCATCTAGCTATAACCAAATCAAGATGTCTCACGAAGATGAAAGAAACTTTTGAACCCATCAAAATCTTCTTATAGGGTCATGCCTTTCGCCTTAAAATCGGTGCTACATACCAATGGGCCATGACTCAAATCTTCAATGAACTCATCCATCATCGGGTTGAGTGCTATGTTGATGATCTAGTAGTCAAGCAAAAAAAGGAAGACCACCTCTTTGACTTGAGAGTAGTTTTGAATGGTTAAGATAATATAACCTCAAAATGAATCCCCACGAAGTGCATTGAGTAGCTTCAGAAAATTCCTTGGGTTATTGTTGACACAGGGAATAGAAATAGATCCTAAAAAGATCAAAGCTATCTTAGAAATGCCACCTCCTAAGAGTTTAACTCAACTTAGATACTTTCAAGGGCGACTGGTGTATCTACAATGCTTTATCTCAAACTTATCAAGGAGATGCAAATCATTCTCAGCACTTGTCAAAAATGATGCCAAGTTCAAGTGGGATGATAAGTGTCAGCACACATTTAAAGACATCAAAAAGTACTTGGTGAAGCCCGGTTCTAGCTCCCTATCCGGGCGGCACATCCTTTACACTTGCATTTGGATGACTCTCTGGTTTGTTGGCCCAAGCCAATAACAAGGGAAGGAAAGTGCTCTCTACCTCGACCATCGTCGATCCTCTGAAACAAACTATCCACCTATTGAGAAACATTGCTTTGATCTTTTACATCTCAAAGCTATGACACTACATGCTTTCTCATAAGGTGAACTTGATCTCCGAACCAATCCTTTGTACCTCATGACCGACACTTTTGGGATGTGGCATCTTGGTCCATGATACTCTTTGAGTTTGATATCACATTTGTACCTCGTGGTAAAATAGCACTAGCGATTTCTTAGCAGCACACCCACTTCCTGCTGATTCTTGCTTAGTGACAATCTCCCGATGAACAAATCATGAACTTAGGGGAGGCTGACAACCACCAATGGGAGATGTATTTTGATGGTGCTGCTTCTTTTCTTAAAGGTGAAGCACCACGATCTATTCTCCTAGGAAAGGTAGGGGTAGGAATAGTTCTTCTAACTCCAAACCGTGATGTGATGAGATTCTCATACTATCTTTCCAACCCCACCAATAATGAAGCTAAGTATGAGGCTTTGATTGCCAATCTCGAGTTAGTCACTATCAATCAGAGTATCAACATCTTTGGGGATTCTCGGTTGGTCAATCAGATGGTCTACGTCCTCAAACCCAAACTTCATCATTACTATGAGTATACCATGAAGCTATTGGCCCAAATTCGTCACCATCTACAAGGTTCCCGGCAGAGAACGATAGCGATGCCTTTGACTTGCAAAAGTTGGCATGTCAAAGATGAGTCCATTTCAATAAGGGTCCAAAATAGACAAGTCTTATCCTTATTGATTGAACTCATCGAGACTTTCTCTTGAAGGAGGATTGCCAAAATGGACAAGGAGCTAGATTGAGGCAACTATTCATAGATTACTTGAACAGATAAACTACCTCAAGAAATCACAAACCCATCGTGAAATAGAGCTCTCTCTATGCTCTTGTTGATGGCACCCTGATGTCCTTTGACCAAATGTGGTTACGTTGTTTAGACATGAAGCTCATGGCATTGTAAGGTACATTCAGGTCTATGAGCTCATCAATCCGTCAAGATGAAGATGAAGATCAAAAGACTTGGATACTTGCCTTCGATGATCACATGTATGGATGTAGCTAGAGATGCCATCAATGTTGCAGGTGTGGTCCTCCACCAACCACCCAACATTCTACACCTACATTAACTTCATGGCCATTTGAGTGTTGGTACCGACATTGTAGGTTCGATCAATCCTCCCTTCTTCGGGGGGATTCATCTTAGTTGCCGCTACTTTTCCAAGTGGAGCCATCCCACTCGAGAGGTCATAACTCACCATGTGCTTTTAGTTTTTTAGGAACCATATATATATATATATAGGTTTGGGCCTCAACAAATTATATGTAATAATGGTACTACATTCAAAAGCACAAAAATCAATAACTTTGTGAGAAGACAAAGTATAGATTGGAGATACTCTACCATCTACTATCATAGAGCAAATGGCTTAATAGAAGAATTCAATAAAACTCTCATCCCGATACTGAAGAAGACTCTTAATGATAATAAATGATAGTCAAACGAGCAGTTGGTTGAAGCTTTGTGGGCCTACCACACCACCACATACCGAACTCCAACTCAGTCTACCCCATTTTTCTTAGTGTATGGGTCTGAAGCCATTCTTCCTTTAGAAGTTCAACTTTCATCACTAAGGATAAAATTGGGTAACAAGATCACTATGGAGCAGAATGCAAAGTTGTGGTTAGAAGAGCTCAAAGGTTTGGAGGAAAGTCACCTACAGGTGTGCCAAAACCTTGAGTTGTACAAGGCCAAAATGATTCAAGCTCACAATAAGTTGATCCGCCCTAGGCCTTTCCTAGTAAAAGAACTTGTGTTAGTCCTAAGGAGACCAATTAGTGCCTATTGAAAGACGGGGGGTGAGTTTGAACCCACTTGGGAAGGCCCCAATGTCATAGAGAAGGCCTACCAAGGAGAATCTTATCAGCTTATTGATTATAAAGGGGAACACCCGATGCTTCCAATTAATGGGCTCTATCTAAAGAAATATTACCCATGAAATAAATCATGTTTGAAAATAATCATTAATAAAAGAACAAAAATTCCATTCATCAAATCTTCTCTTCTTTCAAAGTGTTGTTTACTTGTCTTGCATTTGGTGATGTTTAGGGTAGGTGTAAGAGTCCCCAGTGGCATCCTATCCCTCTTTCACAACACAAACACAATCTTGAATAGGTGTAGAGAGAGGCATCCTATTTCGATTAGCATTACTAAGTTAGGTGTGAGAGAACTCTTGTTACCATCCCTGGCATCATTTCATAATTCCCCAGCATATTTTAAGGTAGGTGTAAGAGTCCCCCAGAGGTGTTCTATTCCTTTTAATACATGCACAACAACAAATACAAATCTTTTATCTCAAACTATTTTGATGTGGGAGCAAGCCCCCTGTGGCACTCACTCATTAGCTTTTAGGTGGTCCATGCTACCTTTAGTATGTCACCCTAGTGGTGATTTGTTTGGAAGATGTGAGTCCCCAAGCTTTCTTCCTAACTTGACCATTACAAACCAATGAGCATCTTGTTAGTATGGCAGTCTTCACTGCCCAGTAAGTAAACTACCTCATGTTGACTTTGCTTAAGAAGATGTGAGTCCTAGTGCATTCTTCTTGAACTAGCCATCATGTTCTAACTAGGCCAAGTATATTTGAGGTTCAGGATAAGTCCCTCAAAGGCATTCACTCTGTCTCCTTAGTGAAAGCTATGGGCCGAAGACTATCAACAATGGGTTCTACTATAGAGGATGTGAGTCCCAAGCTTTCTTCCCAGGATGATTATTGACCGCACCTTAGGTTGGTTGATGTTCGCTATACTGATAGCGACTCACCCAATGAGTACACCACTCTTGGAAGATATGAGTCCCTGAGCTTTCTCCTTGAGTTGTACACCGAATACCTATTGGATTTATGACTAGCCATGTCATTTTTTCTAGGGTGTTGGAGTAAGCCTTTACTAGCCCCATCCCCTATGGGCACTCTACTTGGATCAAGTCCTTTGCAACCCCATTTAGGTACTACTCGGGTTACTTTTATATTGGATAGTTCTCCTTTCCTAGTAGCCACCACTGTGCTTGAAAAATCTATTCAGTAGATGCGCAGGTTCTCCCAGTTCAATAAATTTGAGATAGGTCTAGGCTGATATAAGCTCCTTCTCGATTTGATCCCTCGTAAACTAATAGGGTCCACGATAAAACAACTAAAATAAACAAAATAAACAAAAATTATTTCACTTGTGGATTAGGAATTTAAGCCTCCAAAAGGCCCCTTCTCCCAAGTAGGCATCCTATCTTTAGGGCAGTGTCAGCAGAAGTCCCTATAGGAATTGCGACTACGAGTTGAGATAAATCCACGGTACTCTCCTCTGTAGTCCCTTAGGTCAGGTTCAATCTATTTTTCCACAAGCGGTTACCCTAGTCATTCTTTGAAATATATAAGACTATGAGCATTCTTTCTAGCATGATTGTTGTGCAAATAGCCACAGTCAAGTTCAATTTGTTGCCCCAATGCGATCACCCAATGGTCTTCTAGTAGAAGATGTGAGTCCCGAGCTTTCTTCCTTCAATTGATCATTGCAAACTGACAGGCACTCCTTTGGTTGGATAGTTCTCCCATCGGGCTACTCCCTTTGGTTTAGTAAATCTGAGATAGGTCTAGGCTTCTATAAGCTCCTTCTCAGTGTGATCCATCACAAAATAGAATCCATCAAAACAAATTAAAAATGAAATTAATCTTGACTATTCTTGAGCTGATTTAAGTCCCCCAGTGGCATTCACTCAATAGTCAGCCCTAGGTCAGGTTTGATTTGGTGTCGAAAGCAACCAATCATCCTAGTGGTTCTTTGTTTCTAGAAGATGTGAGTCCCCATGCTTTCTTCTTAAGACTTGACCATTATATACCAAAAGGCATTTCTCCTTGGTCAGATAATCCTACCTTGTGGTTGGTAGACTATTCCCTTTGAATTGGTAAACCTGAGTTAGGTCTAGGCTTCCATGACCCCTACTCAGTGCAGTTCATTGCAAACTTATGGGATCCATCATAAATAAACAAACAAATTTAAAAATGAAATTAATCTTGACTATTCTTGAGCTGATTTAAGTCCCCCAATGGCATTCACTTAATAGTCAGCCTTAGGTTGGGCTCAATCTATTGCCTTGCCAACTGATCGCCCAAGTGGCATTTTGTTTTGGAAGATGTGAGTCCCCGTGCTTTCTTCCTAAGTTGGTCGTTGTATACCAAAAGGCATTTTCCCTTTGGTTGGTTAGTCCCACTATGTGTTTAGTAGACTACCTATTTGGATTGGTAAATCTGAGTTAGGTCTTGGCCTCTATGGCTCCTATTTAGTACAACCCATTGCAAACTAATAGGGTTCATCTCAAAAATCTAAACCTAACAAAATTTGAAACATATTCAACCCTCTTTCCCAGTGGAACAAATCAAATTTCTCCCTAGCTAGACTCAAATCAAATCAAACCTCTCATCCCCTTATGGATGATTTGAACCTGTTTCCCTAGTGGAAGATTAACACTCTATCCCTTAGTGGATTTTTCCCACTCTCTTATGTCTTGGACATAAGTAGAGCCACATTGCACTAAGCTTTGAATTCTTTCTTTTCCTTGGGTTAAGGATAGATTGTTTATATTAGTGCTTGTGATCTTTCAGTGTTGTTGATCATTTCAGTCAACACCAATACATGCAGTGTTCCTTGTCAGTCGCACCACACCTATTGGGTGCCCTTTGTTGACCTCATTTTAAAATGAGCTCTCAACCCCTCCATCTTAGACATATGACTCCTCTTAGACTTTAAGAGTTCCTTAGTCTTAAAAACATCTAGTGATTAGGTGGATACTCCAACATAGCCATTGAAGACTTAGAAGAGTTAGCCATAGGAATAGGTCATGCCTTAGGGGTGTTAGGAAAACTTCCTACTCTAAGGTTAAACCATTCCTCACATCCCTTCTTTCAAGTCAAACTCTAAATCAATCTTGATTGATTTTCTCCAAACTCAAATCAATTCGATTCCATGATTGAAATCCATGATTGAAACCCATGATCAAAATCCATAAAAAATTCCAAAATCCAAATTTTGCTTAAGTCATTAATCTTCCCTTAAGGACTTAACCAAAATCATGATCTAAAGCCAATTCAAATCTTTAAGATTTTCTCATAATCCATTTATATTCTCATTTATATTTACATATATAAATGAAACATAAATTCAAATCAATGAAATCAAATTCAAAACTCAAAATCAATTCATGAAATTTTCCTTAAATCCTTTAAATTCCCTTTAATGGATTTAACCTAAATCTTGATCAAACCTATTCAAACCCATGGGATTTTCTCAAAACTTATTTATATTTTCATTTACATTCTCATATATAAATTTAATATAAATATAAATCAATCCAATCGAATCCAAAAATTAAATTCCAACTTAAAATTCCCTTAAATCCTTTAAATTTTCTTTAATGGATTTTACCTAAATCTTGATCAAACCTAGTTAAACCCTTGGGATTTTATCAAAAATTATTTATATTTTCATTTACATTCTCATATATAAATGAAATATAAATATAAATCAATCCAATCTAATTCTAAAATTAAATTATAACTTAAAATTCCCTTAAATCTTTTAAATTCCCTTTAATGGATTTAACCTAAATCATGATCAAGCCTACTCAAACTCATGGGATTTTCTCAAAACTTATTTATATTCTCATTTATATTCTCATATATAAATGAAATATAATATAAATCAATCAACAATTCAAAATTAAATCCAAAAATCAAATCATTTAAATCTTTAATATTTACAAATCTATTAAACCATTTCAAATCCTTGAAATTTTTTCATGATCAAATATTCTCATTTATATCATATATATAAATGAAATATAAATTCAAACAATCAAAACTATTCAAATCAAATCAAATCCATTCAATTCATAAGCCATTCAATCAAAATCTTGAACTTAGCCAAATCACTTTCAAATCAAGCCAACTCTTGATTTTCTCTCATTCAATCAACCTACAATCATGAAATATATAAATGCAAACTTCAATCACTCAATCAAAACCATTTCAAAAATCAAACCCAAAACCCTTTCATATTCTTCTCTTGAATATGAAATTTTCAAATGGATCAAAATCCATTTTACTTCAAACCACTTGTAAATGGATTTTTATTTCAATCATGAATCCATATACAAGATCAACCAACTTCAAATCAAGCTTTGACCAAGCCATTTGACCACTCACTTGACCAAAGTGATATAGTACCCATGAGCCAACTTTTGATCCTAACCAAATTGGATTGAACCAAACTCATATTTGTCTCATCATGATCAACAATCATCATGGGATGATCAATCAATCAAAGGTCAAACCAAGTCAAACCTAAGGGTTGACCAAGTCAACACTTAACCTAAAATGAAACCTTGATTCCACCATAGGCCAAATTGATTGAAACCATTGATCTAAGTTCACTCATGACCTATGTTTGAACCAACCAAGCCAACATTTGAGCCTAACCTAGCCCAATTGGCCACTTGTTGACCCATTTTGACCTAAAGGCAAAATGTGTCAAAACTTGATCTAAGCCAAATTGATTGAAACCAATGGGTCAAGTCCATTCTAAATCACTTGTGGAACTTGACCTCAATTGGCCAACTAGACCTACCAGCAATTGACCTTCAACATGACTAAAGGGGTCATGTTGAGCCAAAATTGAACTTAACCCAAATTGATTGGAAACAAAATACCAATCCACTGCATATGACTAACCTAACCTAAACCTACCCTTGACTTACCTCAAATAGGTCAAATGGTGCATAGGTCAACTTGACCCATTTGACCTAAATCAAGTCATATGAGCCAAACCCAAATATATACCAAATTGAATCAAACCAAAGGCACCAAAATATTTCAAATGGTCATATGAACTTGACCCAACCCTTGGTTTGACCAATTGGTCAACTTGACCCAAGTTGACCCATTTTGACCTAAATGGGTCAACATGAGCCAAAACATCAAATGGATTCAAATCCAATGAAACTTGGCCAAACCTAGTTTCTCCACATATCCAAAGTGGAAAATAGCAAAAAAAGACCATCTACCCTAGGCCATAGAACAAATTTTGGCAACCATGGGTAATTTGGTCATACCCTCTTCACAATCACTTGAGTCTTTCCTAAAAGCTCAAGGGGACTTAGTGAGGAGTGGTGCACCCAACCAATTCGGTTTGGGTCAGCCCATTTGGTCCCTAGACCAAACCCGACCCCCTAGCTCAAAATTGAAATTTCAAACTCCCACTTAAGATCAAATTAAGGAACATGGGAGGCTGGAAATCCACTCCTTAGATCAAACCAAACATGTGCACACTCAAAATAAATCAACAGCCCTCCCAATATGATCAATTGGATTAAAATGGCAAAAGCATTGCTAGATGTCCGATCCTTCAAGGGGGAGATATACTCCCCCCTAATTTAATTCAATTCTCACTGGCCCTCTATCGATTGAAGCTAAGGAACTCAGAGCATGAGAGAGTGCTCCCAAGCCTCTTAGAGAGGATTAGAATTTCCCATTTCTCAGTTTTGTATAATGCAAAAGTAGGGGAGTTCAATCCATTAGCCAACTTCTTGCATACTTCATTTCCTTCCAATTGCTCTTGCACAATTCATCTAGGAGCTAAGTCGAGTGCACCTAAGCTTCTATTGGAGTTCCCACAACAAGGAAGGATCAAATTGTCTCAAAGCTGAAGCTCAAGCAAGGAGGAGTTGGTCCATACATTGATCTACCCAATCTCAAGTGCTCATACTCTCAGCAAGGCTTCATCTCAACCAGATGAAGCTTTCGACCATTAAACTCAATGTGGTGTGGAGCTTTGTGAAAGAAATTTTCACCCCATCAATTTTTGACCGTTGGATTTGCCTCTCTCTGTCTTTATATGGTGTGGGTTGAATTTGGTTTGATTCCATGCTAGATTTAGCTTGGATCTTCCCCTTAATCATGGACGGTCTCTATTGATCAAGGGGAAGAACTTGGATCATCTCAGCCATCCATCCGCACATTTTAGATGGACAGCTTAGATTATTTAGCATGTCTAGATATCCATTTATCCATTTTAAAATGTGGGGGGAGGGATCTTTAGCCGTCCAATCTTTGATCGGATGGCAGAGGATTAAAGCGCATGCGCCGCCAGCCGCCCTCGTGACATGACAACTTAAGTTACCCCCTCACAGTGCGACACATGTAAAGTGCACTAACTGCCACATGTCGCACCATGATCCAGGGATTAGTTAGGGATTAATAAAATGCATTAATTAATTCCTTATTCACTTAGAGAACTCAAAAATTCATAACTCTTGCTAGAAAATTCAAAAAAATATGAAATAAAATTCTATGGATAGATAATTAAATTTAGAATTAAAATTAATTTTGATGAGTTTTGAATTATGCTTTTCTCTAAATTTGGGTTTTATTAAAAAGTGTATTTTCCTAATTACTTTTTATTTAGGCCTCTGATTAATCCCAAATTACTTGGGTAAGTTTAAGGGGATGACTTTCGCCTCCCCTAATTTTCTTGGGATTTATTGAAGGCTTGATTAGAGTAATTACCTATGGTTTTCTTAATTGCCCTTTTTATGTAATTAAGCATAATTAGAGTATGATTAGTGATTTTAACCTATGATTAGAGGTTTATGAAATAATTTTGGGAAATTTTCCTTAAGATATTCCCTAAACCCCCTCTTCTTTGCTTAATCTCCTCTTAATTAAGGGTTAATTCAGTAATTATCCCCTTAATCAATTTTTTAAAAATTCTAAAAAGTACTAGAACTTAATTAATCTACTTTGGGTAGATGCTTAGGTGTTTAATAGCCTAAGTTTAACTAAGAAAATTAAAATCCAATTCACATGTGTGAAAGGGTATATTGAAATTACTTAAGCTAAACCTCCTAGCTTAATTAACTTTTAATTGTGAGCTAAATTGCATTAGGCCTTTTTATTATTAGATGCATTTCAAATTTAAATTCCTTGTGGGTTTTATGTCATCTCATTGGCTCATAATTATTTAGTTAATTTTTCTAAGGTGGTGTAGGTAAGGGTTAATTAAGCTACTTAATTCATGCCTTAACCTAATCAATGCCTAAAATGGATCTAATTATCTAAAAATTAAACAAAAATATAAAACACATGTGGGAATAGGTTAGGAACAATAAACTCATCTCACCTTTCAAAATTAAATCAAACTTCAAATTACACAAACATCACTTTAAAATTCACTTTGATTTATTCTAAAATTTATTATTCTATAAGAATGTCTTTAGGATTTAAGTGAAGTGAGTTCTTTTACATACTTTCATTGCTTTGGATCTTTCCCCAACATGTTAAGTTGTATGCCATGTGATTTCATGCATTCATAGTTTTGAAATTCAAATTTTAAAATAATTTTTTTTACTTTATGTCAATTTGCATTTGTTGACTAAAGTAGAAATATGAATGACTATTATCACTACTAAATCCAAGTTATTTTCAAAATACATAAATCAAATACCAAATCTAAAAGTGTGTTGGTTATACTTTAATTATAAGCTTGCATGTGATAGATTCTAAAGGTATGCTTAGCATAGGTTTCCTTTCTTTCTTATGTTAGCATAGCTTTGAATAGGAGTGGGTAAGATGTAGGGTTCATTTAAAAAAAAAAACTCAACACTTACTTAATTCCATACTCTATTCATCCCTATGCTATCACCTAAGAAGGGTTACTTATATTTTCATACATAAATTGCATAAACAAAAATGAAACCATTAAACAATTTTTTTTTTTGCATTCTCCTTATCAATTTTATTTCTTTTATACATATGTTTGTACTTAAGGAAAATGGTATATTAGTCTAGAAAACCCTGAGGTTGCAAGGCATTATGTAGCCCTAAGTAGGTCTTATACCTTACACCTCTGGTTAACTAATGATGCTGTACTCACTTATGCCTTTCTTACTTTCATGTGTGTATGTGAAATTTTGGATAAGGAAAACCCTTTCTATTTAAGGAAAATCATGCATATTCAACTTCTAAATTTTCTTAAATGGATCACTTAGCATGCATCATAAAGTGTGTTAAATACTTTCATTTGCATGTATAGATATGCTTACGGTCCATCCATATGCATGTTATATATGTTGGGAAAGAAATGAAGTAATGTGTGTTATGTGAATTTTGATTCATTTTATTTAATCTTAAAATGCCTTTCTTTTTGAATAGGTTTGTTTAGAGTTTATCTAAACTTAGGATTAATTTAAAGATTTACACAAAACATTCACCTAAATAAAATAAAAATGTGAACCTACTTTAGAAATTACTTAAGGTTAGGGAAGGAAAGAGAGGT
This sequence comes from Cymbidium sinense, assembly GCA_021442155.1. Classification (NCBI taxonomy): domain Eukaryota; kingdom Viridiplantae; phylum Streptophyta; class Magnoliopsida; order Asparagales; family Orchidaceae; genus Cymbidium; species Cymbidium sinense. The sequence continues at coordinate 54,672,346 of CM038216.1, forward strand.
TCCCCTCTCTTTCCCTCTCTTCATAACTTAGTAATTAATTATAGGATCAACTTAAAGCAAATCAAAACATGAAATAAAATCAACCCAAAATTATTAAACAACTTAAATGAAACCTTCCTCTAAGTTGAACATGTTCTTCATCCTTAGAAAATTTAAACTTAAAGTCATAAATAAGCATTCACGTGAGCCTTCAAAGTACACACATTAACCTAAGTCACCACTTCTAGCCTTAGGTTAGGTCAGTGCATGGTTTAATTTTTTTTTATTTTGTGTTGTGTGTTTTAGACTGGATGTTAGGGTGTATGCTCATAGAATGAATGGTAGGACATCCTTAGTCTAACTATTCTTTTCTACAGGGGATTGTGCTTAGGGGGCACTATCATAAATAAAAATATAAAATGCTTTTACTTGTAGGTGCTTTATACCCCTAAGCATAATTCATAGGCCAGGTGGACTTAGTCACCCATGTGTGAAGTGATAAGTCTAATACACATGCTTGGGATTTGTGTGATTTTTTTAGCTAACCTTTATTTTGCAGGTGTTAGTTAGATTTCCACTTGTCATTTTCATATAAAAATTTGTGTAATCAGGATTTTGGAATGATTATTATGGAGATTAGGATAAGCATTGGTCATAAGATCCTTTCTTATGCACCATGTGAAGCCTCGGAGCATCTACCATCCAACCATCCAAAGGAAGGAACCAAAAGAAGAAAAGAAAAGAAAAGAAGAAGAAAGAAGAAAGAAGAATAAAGCTTGAAGACCCCCATAACAATGAATTCCTTTGCTTAATTATAATTTTATTCATTTGTAATCTAAGTTGTATAAGGGTAGAGCTCGGCTACCCAATTTGATATTTTCGGGTTTATGCGGTGGTGCCCGAGCACAACGACCATTTATTCTTTTTGAGATTAGCTTTTTAAATTAATTTATGATTCGTTTAGCTTTTGTATTAAGTGGCATGATTTTCTTAGTTTCTTTTTTGCTTTATGTATGCCTTGAATGTGGATTAGGCTCTTTAGGGAATAATAAATCTTTTACCCAAATTAACAACTCAAAATAAAATTAAATAACTCATAACCTCACCTAAAACTTAGGTTTAAAATCAAGGTAAAAGAATTAGCAACCCCTTAGCTGGATGAGCATTTCCTTATAATATCATGCACAAATTCATCTTATTTCACTCTTGATTGGAGGGCTTCCACCTTTGCTAGAGAAACGCGGCTTGACCTTTGAGAGCCATGGTGGAAACTGACCTCCTCCATTCTCACTGATTTTGGCCAATAATCTGATTTCACATGCATTAGTCATATGAATCCTATTAGCCTGAGTCAAAAATATTTGTCCAAAATTAAATAAAATGAAATTTGAATTACATTAGATTTAGGTCATTTTAAGCATGCCCTTTACACGATCTAGTCTCTTTAGAGAGTGAGTTTTAGGACTTAGTCTCTTTCTAAATAATAACAGCCTGACCATCTTACATAAGCATAAAGCCTTGCCTACATGTATTTAAAATAGTAGGATGAGTTAGTTGGCGGCCACCTCTAGGTAGTTGTAAGCCCAAGCTGTTGGGTGGTTGTCCTCTCTTGTAGAGGAAAACCAATTACCCATTTTCACCTTAGATTTAGGTTATTCTTCTGGCCCTCGTTGAAGCTCCCTAGATTTAGGTTCTAAGATTACTTTCCCCCTTTGAGGGCCATAAGTGTAATTCCTTACCTCTTAGGAATTTTCTTAATCTTGTGTTAAGGAATTTTAAGTCCTAAATTTCTAATGAAAAATACAACCTAAACAAACTAAATCAATTTCTAAAATGTAAAGCCCAACTATAGGATAGTTTGAGATGCTCGTCAGGTTTCCTAGCATCATGGGCATCTCCTACTTATCTTCTATTTTGGCTTCGATAATAACTTCCTCTTTTGATCAATCTCCTTTGATCTTCAAACATAAACCAATCGATTGATAATCCTTTCCTAATGAAATCTTCAAAGATAATGATCATTTACCTTAATCAAGAGTTTTCCTAAGGGCCCCCATCTCTTAGGATGTAATTAACTATGGGGACTTGTCCTTGTAGTGAACTTAACAAAGCCAGTTTAAAATAAATCCTGCTTTACTTTTTCATGTAAAGTAGGGGAAGAATCTCTGGTACATATGCAGACCCATCATCCTTAGGAGTCCATATTGAGGTGATTAGGTCCATTAAAGGGTAGTGAGTTTTATCTTTCGAAATAGTACACTATTCCTTGATGACGTATCAAAATAAGTATATCTACGAATCTACATGGCATCTTACCAAGACAAATTTCTATAAGGGCCATGTCATCTTTCATTTCTCACCAACAAATTTGAAAGGTGACTCCGATCGTTCCCTTATTTAGGAATTTTTCTCTATAGTGAGCTGAGTAGGTAGAATTTTACTAAGCCACAAGAGATCAGGGTTAATCAATCAAGGTTATGGGAAGCACCTTATGAGAAGGAGAAACAAGTCATCAATACTAATGAGCAAGAAGCCCCTCCACAGGATGCTCCACCTATGGATATGCTTATGGAGGATCAGCCTGGAGTTGATTACAATGTCCTTGCTCACCTAAGAAAGTTATCCGCTAAACTAAGCATATATGATGCCATTGTCTTATCCAAAGAGATGACTGAATTATTAATCAATGCCCTCTTGATCTAGAGATATGCTTGTTTAAGATGGAGAGGAGGCACATTATTCAAGAGAAGCAGAGAGTCACATTCAGATGAGGACCTTCTTCTACATGGAGCACAACCATCTCCTCATCATGGATATGGGCATATCTACTCTTGGATTAGTTGATTTAGATGCATCAGTGAACATTATAAGTCTAAAGACCCTTGCCTATTTGAAGATTGACATCTCCACATTTCAAGGAGATCAAATGATGTTGAGAGGATTCAATGAACAGTGCGAGAGGGCTTTAGGCTCCATAGTGTTACCTTTGGAAATTGGTGACTGGAAGATAAAAACTAAGTTCTACATAATTAATTTGAATACTTTGTTCACTGCTTTGCTCGGTAGGCCTTGGAAACACTAGAACAAGATGATTCCATCTTCTCTTCATCAGTGCATCAAGTTCCAAAAGGATGGAATCGAATACCGTGTCAAAGGAGATGAAAAGGCATTTTCAATTTGAGAGGTTGAGATATATGGTGATGCGACCTACTATCTTTCTCAAAACACATTTTCTTGTGAACTTAGTCAAAATTCAAATACAAGAGAAAAAGAAAAAGAAGTAAAAGAAAAAGAAAAGGAAAAAAGAAAAAGAAAAGAATAAAGAAAATACAAGTGAACAAGGAAAGGATATTAAGGAATAAGTAGAGCCGCATGTCACATTCCACCCACAGTTTGTTCCAAGCATCACATATGGGTGGATATCGACCTCCACCATGCAACAAGGCATATAGAGGTAGTTCTAGAGGCAAAGATTTGAACAGGGTTATGTTTAGTTCATAGGAGTATTATTCACATAGACTTGGAATCTAACTGAGGATGAGTCTCATGTGATTTGCATACAATTGGTTTCATTAGAGGTGACACTCGAGCCGGACAATGACAAAGACCAGACCTCCAAGCAAAGCACAAATGTATTCGAATCAGGTTTATATAAACTATTAGGAAACAGTTGAGAACTTTAGCTCTAACTTTAGTTTCTTCTAGAAAAGTTGAAGGTTTAGTAGTTAAGGAAGCCCCTAAGCCTTCCATGAATGTCAAGCCAAAGAGATTCCTATTGAGATCATCATCCTCAAGTCCACAAGCTGATGTAGAACTTGAGAATAATTCATATAAATATTTAATAGAATTACCTTTTGATTGGCACTCGCCTTGTGTTCTTAATCTCGTAAAGAAAGGTTTGATCCCTTATACATGGTCCAAGCAAAGGTCAGAGTATTTCGAGAAGCTATGGAACAATAGAGGCAGGGATGCATATTGATCTCATTTTTAGAATGAGCTCTTAACCCCTCCATCTTAGACATAGGACTCCTCTTAGACACTAAGAGTTTCCTTAGTTTTAAGATACCTCTAGTGAGTAGGAGAACACTTAGCCTATCCCTAGAGACTTAGAAGAGTTAGCCATAGGAATAGTTCATGCCTTAGGGGTGTTAGGAAAATTTGCCTACCCTATAGCTTGAACCAAATCCTAACTTCCTCCTTTCAAGTCAAACTCCAAATTCAACTCAACCTTAAACTCAAATTGATTCCAAACCAAACCTTAAATCAATTCTAATGGATTTTCTCAAATCATGAATCAATTCCAAATGAGTCACTTTGATTCTATCTTATGGACTTAGCTTAAATCAAATCTAAATCAATTAAAATTCAAGAGATTTTCTCATAACCCATTTATATTATCATTTATATTCATAAATATAAATGAAATATAAATTCAAATATCCAAAAATCAATTCAAAACTCAAATCTAAATTCAACCAAAATTCAACCCAAGCCTTTCAAGTCAAATTCTTGAACTTAGCCAAATCAAATTCAAATCTAGCCAAACCCTTGATGTTTCTTCATGATTCAATCAATCCTTCCATTATGATACCAAATATAAACATAAACTTCAATCATCAAACCAAAAATAAACTCAAAACTCAAATCCAAATTCAACCAAAATTTAACCTAAGCCTTTCAAGTCAAATTCTTGAACTTAGACAAGTCAAATTCAAATCAAGCCAAACCCTTGATTTTTCTTCATGATTCAATCAATCCTTCAATCATAAAACCAAATATAAAATAAAATTTAATTATCAAACCAAACCTAAATTCAAAACTCAAATCCAAATTCAACCAAAATTCAACCTAAGCCTTTCAAGTCAAATTTTTGAACTAAGCCAAATTAAATTCAAATCAAGCCAAACCCTTGATTTTTCTTCATGATTCAATCAATCATTCAATCATGAATCCAAATATAAACACAAACTTTAATCATCAAACCAAAACTAAATTCAAAACTCAAACCTAAATCAAACTCATGTTCACCCTTTGAACTTGAAATTATCAAATGAATCAAAACCCATTTGACTCCAAAGCACTTGCAAATAGGTTTATATTTCAAACATAAGTCCATATGTGAGTTTAATCAAACTTGATTCAAGCCTTGGTGAAGTCAATTGACCCACTTAGGCTTACTTGACTCAAAGTGACCTAAAGTACCCCTTTTGAGCCAAATTCTAATCCTACCCAAATTAGATTGAACTAAGCCCACCTAAGCCTCACATTATGAGCATAAATCATCATGAGATGATCAATCACTCAAAGTGGGTCAAACCAAGTCAAACCTAAGGGTTGACCAAGTCAACACTTAGCCAAAATGAAACCTAAACTAGCCAAAATCCACCATAGGCCAAATTGATTGAAACCATTGATCAAAACTAATTCATGATTAATGTTTGAACTTGACCAAGTCATCATTTGAGCCTTCCTAGCCCAATTGGCCACTTGACCCAAGTTGACCCAACTTGACTTAAAAAGTTAAAATGTGTCAAAAGCCAAATTAATTGAAACTAATGAGTCAAGTTCATTTCAAATCACTTGTTGAACTTGACCAAAGCCTTAATTTACCAACTAGACCCAACCTAGCCCAATTGACCATGAACCCAACTTAACCTACAAGTTCAGATTGAGTCAAAATCAAACTAAACCAAAATTGATTGAAATAATAGCTACCAAAATACTTCAAATGGCCAACTAAACCTAAACCAACCCATGACCTAACCCAAATAGGTCAAATGGGTCAAATTGGTCAACTTGATCCATTTGACCTAAATGAAATCAAATGAACCAAAACCAAATATAAATCAAATTAAATTAAACCAATGATGCCAACGCATTTCAAATAGTCATATAAACTTGACCCAACTTGGTTTGACCCAATTTGACCAATTGGTCAACTTACTGAAGTTGACCCATTTTGACTTAAATGGGTCAACATGAGCCAAATGACATCAAATCAACTCCAAATTTCTTGAAATTTGGACTAACCTAATTTCAAAATATTATAAATCTGTCCAAAGTGAAATCAAATCTGAATGACCATTTTACCCATAGGTCAAGGTGTAACCTATGGCCAATTCCACTTAGAATTTGGTCAATTCCTTTTCATGGACACTTAACACCCTCTTAGTTGACCAAGAGGACACTAGTGGGTGTGGTGCACATGACCTAATGGTTTTGGGTCAGCCAAACCCAACCCAAGGCCAAAACTGAGCACCCCACTCAAAATGAGCACATGGGAATCACTCCTCCACTCTCTTGAGTGCATGGGAACTTTTCCACTACCTCCCTCTGGCCAAACCGAACCACATGGTGTCTAAAATGGCCTAACTAACTCAACCCATAGGATCAATTTGATCAAAATGACATCTACATGCTAAGCTGATCCTCCTAGGGGAGATATACTCTACTTTCATTTCATTTCATTCTCTTATATTGAGAAGCCAAAGGAAGCATTCCCAAGTCTCTCCAAGCTCCCTCAAGCCAATTCGATTTCTCCATTCTCAGTTTCTTCAAAATTGAAAGCAAGATTTTCCAACTCATCCAATACTCAAATTCAACTAAATTCCTCCTTCAAGCACCTTGAGGGGACCTAATCGAGCTCACTCAAACCTTCATCCAAGTTCTCAAGCCACGAGAAGAGGTGTCTAGACCAAAGCTGCAAGCCTAGGAGGAGGAGTTTGGTCAATTAAGAAATCCACTTCATTCCAAAGCTTGAAACCTTCAACAGGGCTTCATCTCCACTAGACGAAGCTACCTCGATAGTTAGGAGCGCTGGTGATAGCCTTCGATAAGGTATGGATCAAAACTAAGCTTGTATTAAATATCTCTTGGTCCTTTTCGAATGAAAGTTTCACCCCAAGTGAAATTGATTGTTAGATCTTCATCACATTGCATGATGATGGTGTGGGTTAAGTTTAAGCTTAATCTGAGCTCAATCGAGCTCGGATCAAGCCCTAAGTAGTGGAGGGTTGCCCTCTCCCGCAGGAGAGCTCAGTGACGGATCATGGACTGTCCATCTATGCATTTTGGATGGATGATCCTGATTAATCTATGTAGGATCCCTCAATTTATCCCTTAAGAATCGTGGGCTTAATCCTGACTGTCCTATCTTTGAAAGAACGGTCGAGGAAAAAGCACATAACATCGACGACTGACATGACATGGGATGTAACTACTTAAATAGTGAATCCCATCATGCCACATGGAAAGTGCGTGCCGTGTCAGCAGTCCACATGGCGCCAATGGGATTAACTATATAATTAGGCTATTTAATTAAGTTTTAATCATAGAATCTTTAAAAATACATTACTAAATGTAGAAAAATTAGAAAAATATAAAATAAAATGCATTGTAAAGATAATTCAAAGGGGAACAATCTGAAATTAAGTTTGGTGGATTTTGAGTAATGATTTTTTTGGAATTTATTAATAGTTTAAATAGGGTAATTGCTTGATCAACTTCTAATCACTCCCTTAATCAATTAAGTGATTAATTAACCTATTAAATAATGATAAATTAATTAATTAAGTTTGTTAATAAGAATGGACTTAGGGAATGAGATTAGGAGTCCTCTCCTAAATCTTTTCCTCTAAGTTTATTTCATTTGGATACAAATCTAATTAAGGTGAAAATTAATTAAATAGTTTAATCACTTAATTAAATGGCTTAATTAATCAAAATTTTAAAATCAAATCAATCTAAACTTAATCATTTCCTTCATGGGTAGATGCTTAGGTGTTCAATAACCTAAGTAGCTTAAGGAAATCATATCTAACCCATATGTGTGGGAAGGGTTATGAAAGTACTTAAATTAAACCCTTTAGCTTAATTAATCATTAATTGTGAGCCAAATGCATTAGACCCCTTTCTTTCTTAGGTGCATTGCTGATTTAAAATTCTTGTGATTTTATGTCATACTTTGGCTCATAATTATTTGGTTAAATATGTTAAAGTGGTGTAGGTAAGGGATAATTAATGGACTTAATGTACACCTTAATCTAAACAAAATATGTAATCAATATAATGGTTCTAAAATTAAACTAAAATAACATACACATGTGGGAGATGGGTTAGGACCAATAAACCTTTTCACATTTCTTAAAATCAAATCAAACTCAAAATAAAATAAAAATCTCTTTAAAACAATTTTGATTCACTTTAAACAATCTTATTTCGTAAGATTATCTTTAGGAATTAATTAAGGTGAATGATTTACATGCTTTCATCACTTTATTTCTTTCTTAGCATGCTAAATGTGTATGTCATATGAAAATCATGCATTTGTTCCTTTTAAAAATCAAATAAAAAAATGAAATGTTTCCTTTATGTCAAATTGCATGTTTTGGTTAAAGTAAGAATATGAATGGCTATTATGACTACTAAATCCAAAATTATTTTCAAAACTTATAAATTAGACATCACAACTAAAAAGTATGCTACTTATAATTATTTATAGGATTGCATGTGAATATAATATAAGGTGTGCATTGTGTGACCTTCCTTATCTTCTCTTTTAGCATAGTTTTGAATAGGATTTTACAAAGTGTATAGTTCATTTCAAAAGAACACAACACTTGCTTAAATCCATTCCTATTCATTCCTATGTTATTACTTAAGTAGGATATTCACACTTTCATATGTAAATTGTATAAATAAATCAAACAAATGAAAATAAACTTTTTGCATGACTCTTTCTCCATTCATTTCTTTTTGTACATGCACTTGTATTTAAGGAAAGTGGTATATTAGTCTGGACACCCTAGGGTTGCGAGGCTTTAAGTAGCCCCAAGTAGGTCTTGCACCTTACACCCCTGGTATAAATAATGGCACCGTACTCACTTATTCCTTTCATACATGTAAATGTGCATTTGAAAAATGGATAAAAGAATCCCCCTTTTCTACTTAACAAAATCATGCATCATAAAAAAATCCAAATTTATTAAACAAACTCACTTAGTATTCCTCATTAAGGTTTGCTAAACACTTCCATTTTCATGTATAGATATGCTTAGGATTCATCCATATGCATGTTACACATGTTGGGAAAGAAATGAAGTGTTGCATGTTTTGTGATAGTATTTCACATTCCTTAATCTTAAATGCCTTTCTTTTTGAATAGGTTTATTTAGGGAAAATATAAACTTAATATTAATCAAAACACATAATAAAATATTTACTAAATAAAAATCAAATATGAATCTACCTTAGAAATTACTTAAGGTAGGGAGGAAAGGAAAGTTCTCTTCTCTTTTCCTCTCTTTACAACACTTAGTAATTAATTGTAGGTTCATTCAAACCTAATCAAATCATAAAATAAAATCAACCAAATAAACTAAATCACTTAAATGAAATCACCCACTAAGTTGAACATTTTTATACTTAGAAAATTTCAACCTTAAAGCCTAGCTAAGCACACCAAAAAAACCTAAAATAGCACACACATTAAGCTAAGTCACCACTTCTAGCTTTAGGTTAAGGCAGTGCATGGTTTGATGTTCACTTTTGTTTTATGATATAATGTTTTAGTCTAGATGTTAGGGTGCATGTGTGTAGACTGAATGGTAGGGCGATCTTAGTCTAACCATTATCTTCTGTAGGGGATTGTGCTTAAGGGGCACTGTAATTAAAATATGAAAAAAAATTTTACTGTGTAGGTGCTTAAACTCCTAAGTATAATCCAAAATAGGCCAAGTGGACTTGGTTATCCATGTGTGGGGTGCTAAGTCCAATTTATATATATACATGCTTGGGATTATATGGTTTGTTAGCTAATCTCTATTTTGCAGGTTTTAGTTAGATTTTCTTTTTCCCATTTTTCATGTAATTTTGCAATTAGGATTTGGAATGATTGTTATTGGAGATTATGATGAATATTTATTATAATACTATGTCTTATGTACCATGTGAAGCCTTTGGAGTAACCACATTCTAACCAACCAAAAGAAGAAAGAAGAAAGAAGAAAATGAAGGATGAAGACCCTCCATAACAATGAATTCCTTCTTAATTGTATTTAATTCATTTATAATCTGGGTTGTATAAGGATAGAGCTCGGCTACCCAATTTGTTTTTGAGTTTGTGCGGTGGAGCCTGACCATAAATGACTCTTATTCTTTTATGCTAACTCTATAAATTGATTGATGTTTATTTTTCTTGTGCATTAAGATGACATCTTTTCCTAGTTTCTTCCTTGCTTTCATGTATGGCCTGGATGATGATTAGGCTCATAGGAAAATAAATTTTCTATCCAACTAATCAATTCAAACTAAAAATAAATAAGTCATAACCTCGCCTAAATCTTAGGATATAAAACAAGATAAAAGATTTAGCAACCCCTTAGCTGGATATTGTATTTTCTTTCTCACATCATGCATAAAAATCATATTATTTCACTCTTGATTGGAGGGCTTCCACCTTTGCTAGAGAACTTGGCTTGACCTTTGAGAGCCATGGTGGAAACACACCTCTTTATCTTGCTAATTTTGGCCCATAATCTAATTTCACATGCATTAGGCATATGAATCCTAAAGCCCTTGTCAAATTGATTGTCCAAAATAAAAAAAATGTAACAAAATTTGCATTAGATTTAAGACATTAAATCATGCCCTGCATGATCTAGTCTCTTAGAGAGTGTGTTTAAGGACTTAGTCTCTTTCTAAATAAATAACAACCTAGTTATCTTGCAAAAGCATATGAATTGCCTATATATATTTAAAATCATAGGAGGAGTTAGTTGGCGGCCACCCCTAGATGGTTGTAAGTCCAAATAGTCGGGTGGTTTATCCTCTCTTGTGGAGGTAAACTAAATTCTCATTTTTGCCTTAGATTTAGGTCGCACTTTTGGCCCTCACCAAAGCTCCCTAGATTTAGGTTCAAAGATTGCTACTTCTCTTTGCGGGCTACGAACATAAATCCTCACCTCTTAGTCATTTCCTTGACCTTATATCATGGAATTGTATGCCCTAGATTTCTTATAAAAATTCAACTTAAATAAATAAATCACTTCAATTTCAAGAATATAAAGCCCAATCATATGATAGTTTGGGATGCTTACTAGGCTTCCTAGTATCCTAAGCATCCCCTACATATCTTCATTTGGCTTCAATAAGAACTCCCTCCTCTTGATCAATCCCACTTGATCTTCCAAAAATAAGCCAATTGATTGATAATCCTACCTTCAAAATCTTTGGAGACAATGATCATTTATCTTAATCGAGAATATTTCTAAAGAATCCCATTCCTTAGGATGTAATTAACTATGGGGGCTTTCCCCTATAGGGAACTTAACGAACATGGTTTAAAAAAACCCCTGCTTTACTTTTCCATGTAAAGTAGGGGAAGAATCTCTAGTACATTCCGAAGACCCTTAGTCCTTAGGAGTCCTTATTGAGGTGATTAGATCCATTGTAGGGTGGTGAATTCTATCTTCAGATAGTACACCGCTAATGTCATACCCATCAAGTAAGAATATTTGTGGATCATGGTTTCCCAATAAGGCGTTATATATATATATATATATATATATATATATATATATATATATATATATATATATATATATATATATATATATATATATATATATATATGTTCATTCATCCTTTCCAAAAGGGGAAAGATAAATGCAAATATATATATATTTCACCATTGATTTTTATTGCGACTCCATTGGGGATGGTTCCTCTCTCCATCTTTGGTAAATGATCATTGTCTCTAAATATTGATAGTGAGTTTGATCTTTTGTATGAATCCAAGACTATATTTCTTTTTCATTGGCACTTAACTTATTTCATCCTTAAGTTAAGCTAGCCAACATCTTTAGGTTTTAGGACCTCACCCCATGTTGATCTTAAAACCCCGTTGGGTTCTCTAATGGGTGAAAATAATAATTTAATAAAAAAATAATTAAAGACTTCCTCCTTACCATTTTTATGGTAAAAAAAGGTTCACTCCAAAAATAAAGAAAAATAAATCTTTCATAAAAAACATTAATTTCTAGAAAGCACTTTTTCAATATGCACATAATAAAATTTTTTGCACAAAAATTTTCACAAATCACCCTCATTTAACAATCTTCATGATTGTTATATGTTGGATCATTTCAAAATTAAAATAAAAAATCATACTTTCCAAAAGCACAAATGAACATCTTCATTCAATTTATTGAATGAAGATTTTATTTTCAAACAAAATGAATAATCATCTTTCCAAAAAGAAAACCAACAAAATCTCTTTTCGAAAATAAAATCCAAAATCACATTTTCAAAAAAAAGCACAAATGAACTTCTCATTGAATTTATTGAATGAAGATTTCATTTTCAAACAAAAGGAACAATCATATTTTCCAAAAAAAAAAAAAAAGAAAACCAACAATTATCTTTATAAAAATAAAATCCAACAATCATAATTTCATAAAGCACAAATGAACATCTTCATTTTATTCATTGAAAGAAGATTTCATTTTCAAAAATCAAAACCAACAATCACATTTAAAACAAAAAAAACAAAATCAACAATGATATCTTTCAAAAAAAATAATATCCAACAATCATAATTTCAAAAGCACAAATGAACATCTTCATTCAATTTATTGAATGAAGATTTCATTTTCAAAATAAAATGAACAATCACATTTTCAAAAATAAAATCAACATCATCTTTTTCAAAAATAAAAATCAAAGTCAAAATTAGAAAAAAAAAATATTTGGATCTTTTATTTAGCATACCCAAATTTGCTAATTTAAGATACTCTTTTTCAAAAATCAAAATCAAAATTAAAATAAAAACAAAACAACATTTGGATTTCCTTAGCATACCCAAATTTGGTAAGAATCCTTTTTTTTCAAAATCAAATAAAAAAACAAAAGAAACAACATTTGGATTTTCTTAGCATACCTAAATTTTCTAAGGATCCTCTTTTTCAAAATCAAATCAAAAACAAAAGAAATATATTTGGATTTCCTTAGCATACCCAAATTTGCTAAGGATCCTCTTTTTCAAATTAAAGTCAAAAACAAAACAACATTTGGATTTCTTTAGCATACCCAAATTTGCTAAGGATCCTCCTTTTCAAAATCAAATCAAAAATAAAAGAAACATATTCGGATTTCTTTAGCATACCTAAATTTGCTAAGGATCCTTTTTTCAAAAATAGAAATAAAAAACAAAATAACATTTGGTTTCCTTAGCAAACCTAAATTTGCTAAGGATCCTCTTTTTCAAAATCAAATCAAAAACAAAAGAAACATATTCGAATTTCCTTAGCATACCTAAATTTGCTAAGGATCCTCTTTTCAAAAATAAAAATAAAAAGTAAAACACATTAGGATTTCCTTAACATACCTAAATTTGCTAAGAATCCTATTTTCAAAAATATTCAAAAAAAAAAAACACATTTGGATTCATCATTTAGCATACCCAAATTTTCTAAATGAGGATTCCATCTTTCAAAATCATGAATGATTCACAAAACATGCTAACAAAAGAAAAAGAAGAAAATATTTTCGAACACTTTACCTAGCATACCCAAATTTGCTGAGTAAATTCCAAAAATCATAAATCCAAAACAAAATCAGTTGACCCTTACTTTAACATACTCAAATTTGTTCAATGAAGGGTCCCCAAATAATCAAAAATCAAAATTCAAATATGAACCTATCGAAGCATCAATCTCTCTAAAAATATTTTGAACCCATTTTTCAACACATCAAAATTTGTTGAAAGTAAATTCTACATTCAAATATTCCCTTTCCAATCAATCTCAAAATCTCTTCTAAATTCATTTGAGCCCCACTTAAACACTTTCAAGTTGTTGAGTGTGGGTTCAAACTCTAAATTCAAAATTCAAAAATTGATAAAATAGAAATTTGATTTACGTTTGTTTTCAACAATGCATACTTTTCAGTCAGTTTCAGTTTCAGTTTTAGTCAGTTCATTTGCAATGGCAGTGTAGAACTATGTGTTCACATTTCCTCATGGGATGGATTTGGCCTTGGATCAGGCCATCCTTTCACGATCTAACTATGCCCACCTCATCCACTTTGATTGAGGCTTTGAGGAGTCCAGGATTACATGTGAGGGAACCCCCCTCATGATAGTTAGCAAGAGCATGGTGATCGGGCAAAAGCCTGTCATCCAGGTTGACATGCCATCTGATTCAGAGATCCCCTCACTGAAGAGGAAGGTTGTGGTTATTCCCATAATAGTAGTATCTATTCCAAAGACACACCTAGTTGTACCCCGCTTTTGGTAGGGCTACACCCACTCATTGGCTCCCTCTAATTCCCAAGGATTGTCTCCCCACTGAGGTTAGGTCTAGTTCTTACACCGCCGACCACTGTGATGCGATAAAAATAAGAACTGTATGATCAAGAGGCATCAAACTCGCATTTTCAAGGAGTTGGAGGCAGCTACTCAGTCTGTTGTAGAGGAGTTGCCTAGGATGGTTTCTCCATTCATGAAAACTCCCACCCTCCTGATCCGATAGAGAGGATGATAGAGAATTTCTACTTCACCTCGCCAGGTCGTGCACCTAGTAAGAGGAGGAGGTCATGCGACCTTCAATTAGATGACCGAGCTAGTTTTGATGAGATCGTTATCCCCATAGGCGGGCGAGATTAGGCAAGAGAGGGATGAGAGCTCAGACATCATGTTACTAGCCTAAGCACCGATGCAGCCAACCTCGCACTTGTGGACTTTCAGACCGACTACCCACGTTGATCATCGTGATCTCACCATCCACATCAAAGGAGAGGATCCTATCAGAGTGGTGCCTCCACCACATCGCTCTTCTCCACACCCATCGCCTCCCGTACATGTTCCAGCATCTACTATTCTAGCCAAGGCCATTAAGGCTGCATCAAGGAAGAAGAGAACCCCATTGGTAATCTAGCTATGGCCAAGAGATCTTGTTCCATTTACGCCACCTACTATGGTGAGGTCGAGCTCTCTTGCTCGACCTTATGCCCCATTTATGGTGAGGAAGGAATGGCGACCTCATAGTTTAGTCATCCACCCACCACCCGCAGGCTGGAGATAGTAGCTTGAGGAGGAGACAGTCACATCCCATGGACATAGATCCTCCTAGGAGTACCACTCCGCCCAGATCCAATAGTAGTCAAGAGTATCTTTCCTCTAGTGAGCGTAGTCCTCACAAGATCAGCTCTCCAGCAGCTTCAGAGGTTAGGTGCCTATCTATTCATGATCCCACTACCAGTCAGACCCAATTTTTGCCTATCTGGACCAATCAATGATGACATATGCTCATTCAGTGGATGATGAAATTGTGATACTGATGAGGGTCCCTTTGATTCAAATGAAGATGAATCTGAGAGGATTGGGGCCATGGCACCTCTTCCATGAAGCGAGATAAAAGGTGCTGGGGAAAAGCTACTTTACCCAACACCTCCGCCGAAGCAGATGAACAAAATAAAGGATTTGCTCCACCAAACAGCTATTTTAAATTTAGGAAGTGTTATACATTTAATATTCATCAAGAATTTGAGAGAAGCTTTGGCTCAAGTATGAGGAAGATCATCATATCCAAAGGGTAGATCCTACCAAGAGGAATTTGATGTCATCCAATATCTTAAGGGTTTCGTGCCACCTTCTTTTAAGAGATTCGATGGTAGTGGGAACCCGGTAGCGCACATTTGTTGTTGCAATGCTAGTGGCGGATGCTTTACTCTTTCCTCTCTTTTATCAATATAATATAGCTTGATTGGTACGAACTTCCCAACAGTTTAGTGAATACTTTCCGAGGCAACTCTTCATCAAGAGGTTTCGGCGGGTGATTGTAGGTGATCTCGTTGTGGCTTAACAATGCTATGGTGAGTCCCTCATTGATTATATTCTCAAATGGTATAATTTGAGTATGAAATGAGAACCGCAACTATCTAAACAGCTTTCCATTGAGATTCTGCTTAAGAATATCCATGTCCCGGTCGCCTTCATGCTCAAAAGTTTCACCATCAAAATATTTGAGAAGCTAATCAATAAGGTGGCTAGCTTACAAAGAGAAGCCAAACAATTGCATTTGTCAGATCAATCTATAAAGTCAAAGCTGCAGAAAGCTTATGAGAAGAAACCAGGAGCAGTGACAAGAATAAACAAAGGGAAGCAGCTGGCTAGAGAGCATTATGAAGTCCTCGTGCTCCACAGTGATCACTTCCACCTCCTCTACCACCACCGAGGTAGTCCTACCAGCCACCACAGTAGCCTCCATGGCCTACACCGCCTCCTCCTCATCCATATCAGCAACAACAATGGTACACATACCTGCCGCCAGGTAGCTACGATCCACCTACTCTTTTGGATAAACTTAAAAAGCCATATTCATTTAAGATTGAGGTAATCAAAAAGATCTTTAAGAATCTCTTAAAGAAGCCTAATTTTTAGGTACCCGAACCTAGGAGGCCAGAGAAAGTGGGCAAAAGCAATGATCCTAACTTTTTCCTCTATCACCGCATTTTAGGTTATGTTTTGGAAGACTGCTTCACATTCAAGGACTGACTTGAGCATAGCTTTAAGACTAGTGTTATAGTTATCCCAAAGGAATACCTTATGGAACAACCATCTAGTTCCATTAGGGTAATCCTTGGGGATACTTGCGATCCTTCCAAAACCAAAGAAGGTAGGATATCTCCTTATCCCACTCAAGAAAATTGTCTCCAAAATCAAGAAACTTTCCAGTGCAGCCAACCTCCAACATCAAGGAAGGTTTGCAAGTTATCTAGGACAACTTAGGGAAGGTAGGAGCTCAACAGCAGTAGTAGCCTAGCCAGCCTGGGATAGCCAAGTAGTGAAACCACCGATCGTGTCCAGCCTCCAGTCCACCGTTGCAGCTACTACATCGGTGACTACCTCTACTTTAGCTAGCTCTTCTCTAATAGACATCTTGTATCAGCGAATGAGGGCATCAAATCCCTCACCTCACTTACTTTACTTGATTTATATTATGTACCTCCTTTAAAATCCAAGAATTAAAGAATAAAGCTAGCTTGAATTATACGTGTCACCGATGGTTGAAATCAATTGACTAAAAGAAATCAACCTCGGGATAGAAGAAGATCCACGCTCAACATATATCAGTTCTCTACTAAATGAAGAAGAAACTAATGACTTAGTTAGGCTATTAATTAAGGTTAAGGACTATTTTGCATGGAACTATGAAGAGATGCCCAGATTATCTCCTGATGTAGTAGTCCACAAACTAGCAACAGACCCTAACGCTAACCCTATCGAGCAAGCTCCTAGATGAGCGAGAAATTGAACAAAGCCATTGGTTAAGTCGATCGATGCTAGTTTTATCAGGGAAGAAAAATATCTTACCTGGCTAGTGAGTGTTGTGCTAGTTAAGAAAAAAATGGCCAAATTCGCATATGCGTCGATTTTAGGGAATTAAATAAGACATGTCCTAAGGATGAATTTTCTCTTCCTATAATAGAATTAATGGTGGACATCGCCTCATCTCATGCAGTATTCTCCTTAATGGATGGGTCATCTAGCTACAACCAAATCAAGATGGCCCCCGAGGATGAAAGAAACACTACTTTTTGAACCCCGATCAGAATCTATTATTATAAGGTCATGCCTTTCGACCTAAAAATTGCTAGTGCTACATACCAATGGGGCATGCCTCAGATCTTCAATGAACTCATCCATCATGAAGTTAAATGTTATGCTGATGATCTAGTAATCAAAAGGAAAGAAAAGGAAGACCATCTCTTTGACTTGAGAGTAGTTTTTGAATGGTTAAGATAATTTAACCTCAAAATGAATCCACTTGAAGTGTGCATTTAGAGTAGCTTCAGGGAAGTTCCTTGGGTTTATTGTCCAAAATTAGGGAATAGAGATAGACCCAAAAAAGATCAAAGCTATCTTAAAAATGATACCCCCTAAAAGTTTAACTCAACTCAGATCTTTCCAAGGGCGGTTGGCGTATCTAAGATGCTTTATCTCCAATCTATCAAAAAGATACAAGCCATTTTTGGCACTTGTCAAAAAGGATGTCAAGTTCAAGTGGGATGATAAGTGCCAACATGCATTTGAAGACATCAAGCAATATTTGGTGAAGTCGCTAGTTCTAGCAGCCCCTATCCCGGATAGGCTATTGATCCTCTACACTACTGCGTTGGATGACTCCATCAACACTTTGTTGGCTCAAACAAAATGATGAAGGGAAGGAGAAGGCTCTCTACTACCTCAGTTGTCATCTGATCCCTGCTGAGGTGAACTACCCACCTATTGAGAAACATTGCCTAGCTTTAATCTTTGCATCCCAAAAGCTACGACACTATCTACTTTCTCATAAGGTGAACTTGATTTCAAGAATCAATCCACTGTAGTATCTCATGACACATCCAACACTATCTAAATGGTTGGCACGTTGGTCCATGATTCTCTTATAGTTTGATATTACATTTGTACCCCTCTGTGCGATGAAAGGTCAGGCACTAGCAGATTTCTTAGCAGCACTCCCACTTCCTGCTGATTCCCTGCTTAGTGACAATCTCCCTAATGAAAAAATCATGAACTTAGGGGAGGTTCATAATCACAACTAGGAGATGTATTTTGATGGTGCGGCTTTCTTTCACAAAGGAGAAGAACCATGATCTACTCTTTCTGGAAAGGCAGGGTAGGAATAGTTCTCTTAACTCCAGACAACGATGTGTTGATTCTCATACTATCTCTCCAATCCATGCATCAACAATGAAACTGAGAATGAGACTTTGATTACCAGTCTAGAGTTAGTCAGTATAGTGTGTGTCAAAAGCATCATATCTACTGGATTCTGGCCATCAATGATTGTTGGGTCCCATTAAACCTAAGCTTTACACCGCCATGAGTACACCATGAAGATGTTGGCCCAAATCCGAGGTCACCATCTGTCCAGGAGAGAATGAAAGATGCTTTGGACAAACTTGTTAAGGAATTGGCATGTCCGGAAGATGAGTCTATTCCAATAAGGGTCCAAAACAGACAAGTCCTATCCCTTATTGACACTGAACTCATTGAGAGACTTTCTCTTAAAGGGGAGGTTACCGTTGCCAAAAAAGATGAGGAGCTAAACTGGAGGCAACCATTCATAGATTACTTAAACACAAGAAAATTACCTCAAGATAAATCAC
Source organism: Cymbidium sinense (assembly GCA_021442155.1). Lineage (NCBI taxonomy): Eukaryota > Viridiplantae > Streptophyta > Magnoliopsida > Asparagales > Orchidaceae > Cymbidium > Cymbidium sinense. Next base: position 54,691,495 of record CM038216.1, read on the forward strand.
AAGCCCATCAAATGAAGCAGAGAGCACTCTCATATGCTCTCGTGGATGGCACATTGTATCGACAGTCCTTCGATCAAATGTGGTTACATTTTTTAGACAAACATGAAGCCCGTAGGATCGTGATCAAGTTACATTTAGGTCTATGTGGAGCACATCAATCTAGTGTGGTGGAAATTAATATTCCTTTTTTCATCTATCCTCCTGCTATAGATGGAAAGAAGATAAATGAGAACATGAATATAATCGCCTTGGTCGGACGTCACGTAGATCCACAGATGTACTTATTAGAGTGATTCAGTACGACATTAAGGAGAGGTGTGCTATCTCAAAAGAAAGAATCACCACCGTGTAATGGACCTAATCACCAAAATAAGGACTCCTAAGGACATTGGGTCTTCAAGGTGTACCAGAGATTCTTCCCCTACTTTATATGGAAAAGTAAAGCAAGATTTATTTTAAACCAACTTCGTTAAGTTCCTTATAGGGGGAAGCCTCCATAGTTAATTATATCTTAAGGAATATGGGTTCCTTAGGAAAACCCTCAATTAAGGTAAATGATCGTTCTCTCTAAAGATTTCAATAGGGGGACTATCAATCGATTAGTTCATTTTTGAAGATCAAATGAGATTGACCAAAGAGAGAGTTATTATCGAAGCCAAATGAAGATAAGTAGGAGATGCTCACAATGCTAGGAAACCTAGTGAGCATCTTAAACTATCCTATGATTGGGCTTTACATTTTTGAAATTAATTTAAATTGTTTGGGTTGAATTTTTCATTAGAAATTTAGGGTTTATGATTCCACAATACAAGGTTATAGAAATGTCTAAGAGGTGAGGATTTTTTCTTATGACCCCCAAAGGGGAGAAGAAACCACATAACCTAATTCTAGGGAGTTTTGGCGAGGGCTAAAAGCACAACATAAATCTAAGATGAAAATGGGTATTCGATTTGCCTCTACAAGTGAGGACAAACCACCTGACTGCTTGGACTTACAACTGCCTAGGGTGGCTGCCAACTAACTCCTCCTACAATTTTAAATTCATCTAAGCAAGTCATATGCTTTATGCAAGATAGCTCGGCTGTTATTTATTTTAAAAAAAAGACTCAGTCCTTAAACTAACTCCCTAATAGACTAGATCATGTACAGGCATGAGTAATGACCTAAATCTAATGCAATTCATATTACATTTTATTTCCATTTTTGGACAATCTTTTTGACTCGGGCTAATAGGATTCATATACCTAATGCATGAGAAGTAAGGTTATTGGCCAAAATCAGCGAGAAGAGAAGAGGTGTGTTTCCACCATGGCTCTCAAAGGTCAAGCCAAGTTTCTCTGGCAAAGGTAGAAGCCCTCCAGTCAAGAGTGAAAATAATATGCATTTGTGCATGATGTTATAAAAGAAGTACTCATCCAACTAAGGGGTTGCTAATTCTTTTATCTTGATTTTAACCAAATCTTTAGGTGAGGTTATGAGTTCTTTATTTTTAGTTTTGAATAGTTAGATTTGGTAAAAGATTTATTTTTCCCTAAGAGCCTAATCCACATCCCGGCCATACATAAAGCAAGGAAGAAACTAAGAAAAGGAAGTCGCTTAATGCATAAGCTAAATAAATCATCAATTAATTTATAAAGCTATCGCAAAAGAATAAGAGGCCATTTGTGGTTGGGCACCACCGCAAAAACCTAAAAACAAATTGGGTAGCCAAGCTCTACCCTTATACAACTCAGATTACAGATGAATTAAATACAATTAAGCAAGCAATTCATTATTATGGGGGCCTTCAAGCTTCATTTCTTTAATCTTCTTTTCTTCTTTCTTCTTCTCATTTTCTTGTTTCTTCTTTAGTTCCTTCTTCTGGATGGTTGAAAGGTGGTTGCTCCAAAAACTTCACATGGTACATAAGATGAGATCTTATGACTATTGCTCATCCTAATCCCTATAATAATTATTCCAAAATTCTAATTGAAAAAATTACATGAAAAGGAAAAGTAAATCTAGTTAACACCTACAAAACAGAGGTTAGCTAAACAAATCATACAAATTCCAAGCATGTATATTGGACTTAACACCCCACACATGGGTGACTAAGTCCACTTAGCCTAGTGTATTATGCTTAGGGGTATAAGCACTTGCACAACAAAAAACATTTATATTTTTATTTATTATCGCGCCCCTCAAACACAATCCCCTACAAAAGTTAATGGTTAGATTAAGGGCGCCCTACCATTTAGTCTATGCATATGCACCATAACATCCAGTATAAAACATTACATCATAAAATAAAAGCAAACATCAAACCATGCACCACCTTAACCTAAAGCTAGAAGTGGTGACTTAGCCTAATGTGTGTGCTTTAGAGGTTTATGTGGTATACTTAGCTATGGATTTAAGTTAGAATTTTCTAAGTATGAAGAAAGTTCAACTTAGAGGAGGGTTTCATTTAAATTGTTTAGTTGTTTATGTTAATTTTATTTTGTGTTTTGATTAGGTTCAAGTGAATCCTATAATTAATTACTAAGTTTTAAAGAGAGGGAAAGAGAAGAGAACTTCTCTTTCCTTCCCTAACCTAAGTAATTTCTAAAGTGGATTCATATTTTAGTTTTGTTTAGTGAATGTTTTATTATATGTTTTAATTAATCCTAAGTTTAGATGGACTCTAAACAAACCCATTCAAAAAGAAAGGCATTTTAAGATTAAATAAAGTGAATTAAGATCACAAAACACATATCACCTCACCTCTTTCCTAACATGTATAACATGCATAGGAATGAATCTAAGCATATTTATACACACTGAATGGGAATATTTAGCACACTTTATGATGCATGCTGAGTAAGTTTCCAAAGAAAATTTGAATGTTTATGATGCATGATTTTCATTAAGTAGAAAAGGGATTTCTTAACCAAATTTCATATGCACATATGAGTGTATGAAAGACATCAGTGAGTACGGAACCATTGTTAGCACCAAGGGTGTAAGATAAAATACCTACTTAGGGCTACTTAGAGCCTCACAACCCTGGGGTTGTCTAGACTAATATCCACTTTCCTTAAATACAAGCATGTGTACGAAAGAAATGAATGGAAAAGAAAGAATGCAAAGGTTTGTGTTGGTTGATTTATTTTTTGTTTATGCAATTTATATGTACAAGTATAGGTATCCTTCTTAAGTGATAGTATAGGAATGAATAGGAGATGAAATTAGGCAAGTGCTAGGTTCTTTTCAAATGAACTATACACTTTTCCAAATCCTATTCAAAGCTATACCAAAAGAGAGGAGAAGGAAAACTATACTAAGCACATTCTTATACTTTACTCACATGCAAGCTTATAAGTAAGATATAAGTAACACACTTTCAATTTTGATAATTGATTCATATATTTTGAAAATAATTTCGATTTCCACTCATATTCTTACTTTAGCCAAAACATGCAACATGACATAAAGGAAACATTTTCATTTTAAATTTGATTTTTAAAAAACATGAATGCATGAAATCATATGAAACACGCATTTAGCATGTTAGGAAAGAACTGAAGTAATGAAAGCATGTAAACACATTTACCTTAATTAATTCCTAAAGACAATCTTATGAAATAAGAAAGCTTAAAGTAAATCAAAGTTTATTTAATGTGATTTTTATTTGATCATTGGTTTGATTTAATTTGGAAAATGTGTGGTGAGTTTCCTGTTCCTAACCCATTCCCACATGTGTTTGATATTTTTATTCAATTTTTAGGTGATTAAATTCATTTTATATTTTGATTAGTTTAAGGTATGAATTAAGCATGTTAATTACCCCTTACCTACACCACCTTAGCATAGTTAATCAAATGATTATGAGCTAATGAGATGAAATAAAATCTCACAAGGAATTTAAATTTGCAATGCACCAAGGAAAGAAAAGACCTAATGCAATTTGGCTCATGATTAATGACTAATTAAGCTAAGAGGTTTAACTTAAGTAAGTTCAAAACACCCCTCACACATATGAGTTGAATCTTGATTTCCTTAATTGTACTTAGGCTCTTGAACACCTAAGCATCTACCAAAGAAGAATTAATTAAGTTATGGAAAGTTTTGGAATTTTAAGAAATTAATTGAAAGGGTAATTAGTGAATTAACCCTTTAATTAAGAGAGGATTAAGGAAGAAAATGGGGTTTAAGGAATAGCTTAGGGGAAATACCCCAAAATTATTACCAAAACCTCCTATTCACTGAAACAGACCTTAATCAACTTGAACAAAGGATTAAACTAGTAATTAAACCCTTAATTAACCTTAATTACATTAAGGGACAATTATGAAATGAATTAGCAATTTTCCCAATTAAGCCACCAATAAATCCCAAGAAAATTAGGGGAGGCAGAAGTCATACCCCAAAATGTACTCAAGGAGTTTGGGAATAATTAGTAGATTAATTAAAGGATAATTAGAAAATTAATATTCCCAATAAAACTCAAAATTAGAGAAAGACACTATTTAAAATCAATTGAAATTAATTTAATAAAATTCCAAATCAAATTATCTATCGAGTGCAATTTATTTCATATTGTTCTGATTTTTCTATGTTGAGATATGAATTTTAGAAATTTAGGTAATTAATTAGAATTATATAAACCCTAATTAAATACTTAATCCTTACGGACACCACGCATGCAGCTGACACGCCATCCCTTTACACACGGTGTGGTCTGATTAGTAATTTAAAATGTCACATTGTAGCACCGCGTGGCGTCGGCGCTATGTGCTTTTACCTCAACCGTCTGATCAAGAATTAGATGGTAGAGATTAAAGCCATCGATTAGAGGGGATACAAATAAATCTATAGCGAGTTTTAATCTCGATCGTCCATCCAAAATGCTCAAATGGACGGCCAGAGATCCTTCCCTGTAAATGCCTGTGAGCCATGGAAACCTTCCATGTTCTAGGCCTTGATTCGAGCTTGATTGAGCTTGGATTGGGATGAAACTCAACCCACACCATCAACTTGCATCCTAGATCACATCTAATGGTCAAGATCCTATGGCATTAACATTTATTTCATAAAACTCCACACCACATTGAGTTTAATGGTCGATAAATAGCTAACCTCACCGGCGCTCGATTCCCTTGGAGGAGCTTCGTTTGGTTGAGATGAAGCTTTGGTGAAAGTTTGACGGGCTAAGGTTGAGTGGATCTTCCTATGGGTCACCTCCTCTTTAGCTTGAGCTCAATTTTAGTCTAGGGCTCTCCTCCTCTACCTTTGATGCTAGGCAAGAGTATGGGTGCACTCGACTTGACCCTCTGATGAAGCTTGAAGAAGAAATTGAGTGGAGCTTGAGTGTGGAGAAAGTTGGCAATTCAATGGACCTCCCCTATTTTTACTTAAGAAAAACTAAGAAGATGCAAATTGAATCTATCTCTAGAAAGCTTAGGATCACTTGCAAATGGCTCCTATGACTCCCTCTTACTCAATCGACTATGGTTCTGTCAAGATTCAAATGAATTAAGAAGAGTATATCTCCCCCTTTGGAAATCGAATGGTCGAGCATAAGCTTGCCATTTTGATCTAATTGCCCTAATTCAGTGGGTTGTTTGAGCTGTTAGGATTGTCCTTGAGTTTGATTTGGCCAGAGGAGTGGGAATATGAACTTCCCATGTGCTCAAAATAAGTGGATACATTATTCCCATGTGGACATTTCAAGGGGAGTGGTCAGTTTGGCCATTGGGTCAAGTTGGGCTGACCCAAACCTATTGGGTTGGGTGCACCACTCTCTCTAGTGTTCACTTGGTCTATTAAGAGAGTATCAAGTAGGTATGAAGAGGATTTGACCAAATTCCAAGTGGAATTGGCCAAAATTTACTCTATGGCCTAGGGGTAAAATGGTCATTTGGATAATTTTTGAATTGGAATATGTTTGGTATGTTGAGAAAATAGGTTTGGCCAAGTTTCATTGGATTTGGAGTTCATTGGTATGGTTTGGCTCTTGTTGACCCATTTAGGTCAAAATGGGTCAAGTTAACCAAATGGTCAAATTGGATCAAACCAAGGGTTGGGTCAAGTTCATATGACCATTTGAAATATTTTTGTGACTTTAGTTTTATTCAATTTGGTTTAGGTTTGAATTTGGTTCAAATGACTTCATTTAGGTCAAATGGGTCAAGTCAACCAATTTGACCCATTTGACCTATTTGAGCTAGGTCATGGATAGGCTTCAGTTTGGTTAGTCATATGAAGTGGATTGGTATCTTTATTTCCAATCAATTTTGGTTATGTTTGAATTTGGCTCAATATGACCCTTTAGGTCAAGTTGGGTTCAAGGTCAATTGGGCTGGGTTAGGTTAAGTTCAACAAGTGATTTGGAATGAACTTGACCCATTGATTTTAATCAATTTGCCTTAGATCAAGTTTTGATACATTTTGACTTTTAAGTCAAGTTGGGTCAACTTGGGTGAAGTGGCCAATTGGGATAGGTTAGGCTCAAATGTTGACTTGGTCAAGTTCAAACATTAGTCATGAATGAACTTAGACCATTGGTTTCAATCAAATTTGGCCTATGGTGGATTTTGGCTAGGTTAGATTTCATTTTGGCTAAGTGTTGACTTGGTCAACCCTTAGGTTTGACTTGGTTTGACCCAATTTGATTGATTGATCAGCTCATGATGATTGTTGATCATGATGAGAGGCTTTGGTGAGTTTGATTCAATCCAATTTGGTTAGGATTAGAATTTGGCTCATAAAGGGTACTTTATGTAACTTTGGGTCAAGTGAGCTTAAGTGGGTCAAATGGCTTGGTTAAAGCTTGATTTGAGTTTTATTGAACTTGTATATGGGCTTATGATTGAAATATAAATCCATTTGCAACTAGTTTGAAGTTAAATAAGTTTTGATTCATTTGACAATTTCAAGTTCAAAGGGTGAACATGAATTTGACTTTGGCTTGATTTTTTTTAATTGTTTTTTAGTTAAGTGATTGGAGTTTGTATTTAAATTTGGATTTGTGATTGAAGGATTGATTGAATCATGAAGGAAAGTCAAGAGTTTGGCTTGATTTGAAGTTGATTTGGCTAAGTTCAAGATTTTGACTTGAAAAGCTTAGGTTAGATTTTGATTGAATTTGAACTTGAATTTTGGAGTTGGTTTGATTGATTTGAATTCATATTTCATTTTTATATGTGAATATAAATGAGAATATAAATGAGTTATGAGAAAATTTTTTGAGTTTGAAGTGATTTGAACATGATCTAGGCTAAATCCTTAAGAGGGGAATTAAGGACGAATTTTGAATTTGATTTTTGAGTTTAGTTTGATTGAGTTGAATTTATATTTCATTTATATATGTGAATATAAATGAGAATATAAATGAGTTATGAGAAAATTTTATGAATTTGAATTGATTTGAATATAATTTAGACTAAGTCCTTAAGAGGGAAATTAAGGACTTAGTAAATATTTGGAATTTGGAATTTCAATCATGGATTTCAATCATATGGCATTGATTTGAGTTTGGAGAAAATCAAATAAGATTGATTTGGAGTTTGAGAAAATCAATTAAGATTGATTTAGAATTTGACTTGAAGGAAGGAAGTTCAGGAATGGTTCAAGCTAAGGGTAGGTAAATTTTCCTAACACCCCTAAGGCATGACCTATTCATATGGCTAACTCTTCTAAGTCTCTAGGAGTAGGTTGAGTGTCCACCTAATAACTAGATGTGTATTAAGACTAAGGAACTCTTAGTGTATAAGAGAAGTCCTATTTCTATGATGGAGGGGTTGAGAGCTCATCTTAAAAATGAGGTCAACATCCAGTCTAAAGATGAAAGCAAAGATCAAGAGACTAGGATACTATTGGTCTTCGATGATTACATATTACATGAATGTAGCTAGGAGATGTCATCAGTGTCAAGCACATGGTGTGGTCCTACATCAACCACCCAATATTTTACATCCTACAATGGCCTCGTGGCCCCGTGGCCATTTGAATGTAGCTAGTAGGTTGATGTTTCCCTTTGTGGGCTATAAGCATAACTCCTCACCTCTTAGGAATTTCCATGATCTTGTATTATGAAATTATAAGCCCTAGATTTCTAATAAAAATCTAACTCGAACATTTAATCCTCTTCAAATTTCAAAAATATAAAGCTCAACCATAGGATAGTTTGGGATGCTTACTAGGCTTCCTAGTATCATAAGCACCTCCTACTCATCTCCTTTTGGTTTCGATAATAATTTGATCAATCGCACTTGATCTTCAAAAAAATAACTAATTTGTTGATAGTCCTAACTTGAAAATCTTTGGAGACAATGATACCTTAATCGAGAGTATTCTTAAGGAATCTCATCCCTTAAGATGTAATTAACTATGTGAGCTTACCTCCATAGGGAACTTAACGAACCCAGTTTAAAATAAACTCTACTTTACTTTTCCATGTAAAGTTGGGGAATAATCTCTGGTACATTAGAAGACCCATTATCCTTTGGAGTCCATATTAGGTATTAGGTCCATTGTAGATGGTGACTTTTATCTCTCGAGATAGTACATCATTCCTCAATGTCATTCTCAATCACCCTAATAAGAACATCTGTGGATCTACGTGGTGTCCAACTAAGCATAATTTTGTTGTTTTCATTTATTTTCAAGATAGATGAAGACAACAAAAATAAATTCATCACATTACTCCAACAATTAATGCCAAATTTTTTGAGATTGATTAATGGGATAAGCTCTGCCTCTCATGATTTTCTTGGAATTTAGTACTTGATTAACAAGGGGAATTGCTTATTTTATTCTTAATCACTCTCTTAATTAATTAAATGATTAATTAGCATGTTAAACAGTAATGAATCCATTAATTAAGTTGGCTAGTCATTATGAAATGGTGGATGGACATAGGGAATGAGATTAGGACCTCTTTTCCAATCTCTTCTCCTAAGTTTATTTCATTTGGATAACACTTAATCAATTTGCAATTGATTAATGGCTTAATCACTTCATTAAATATCTTAATTAATCAAACTCAAAACCAAATCATTTCAGAACTCAAATCATTCAATTCTTGGGTAGATTCTTAGATGTTCAATAACCTAAGAGAATTTCAAGGAAAATTATAATCAAACTACATGTGTAAGAGGGTTATAAAAGTACTTAATCAAAACATTTAGCTTAATTAACTAATAATTATGAGCCAATTGCATTAGGCCCCTTCATTTCTTAGGTGCATTGCTAATTTAATTCCCATGTGGTTGCATATCATATGTTGGCTCATAATTACTTGGATAATTATGTTAAATTGCTATAGGGAAGGGATAATTAATGGATTTAAATCATACCTTAACCTAATCAAAATATAAAATCAACCTAATTATTCTAAATTAAACCAAACCTATTCACACGTGGAGGAGTGGGTTAGGACTAGCAAACCCTTCTCATATTATCTAAGTCAAACCAAATTCAAAGATAAAAATCTCCTTAAAAAGAATTTTGATTCATTTTAAATGATCCTATTTTATTTTATTTTCCTTAGGAATTAATTAGAATGAATGAAGTCATGTGCTTACATTCCTTTATTTCTTTCCAAGCATGCTAAATATTGTTTGCCATATAAAATCATGCATTATTTCTTTGAAAAATTAATTAAATAAAATGTTTCCTTTTATGTAAAATTACATGCATTGGATAAAATTAAGAATATGAGTGGCTATTATCACTATTAAACCAAAAATTATTTTAAATCAAAGATTATGAATGAAGTGATGCTAGTTATGAATATTTCTAAGATGTGTATTATGAAATTCTCTTTCCTTCTCTTAACATGGATTCACATAGGATTTACAAGTGTATAGTTCATTTGAAAAGAACATAATATTTGCCTAAATCTATTCCTATGCATCTCTATATTAAGACTTAGGAGGGACCTTCATATTACACATGTAAATTGTACAACCAAATCAAACATAATCTTTTGCATGATTCTTTATCCATTAGGTTCTTTTTGTACATCTACATGTATCCAAGAAAAAGTGGTATATCAGTATGGACATCTCGAGGCTGCGAGACTTTAAGTAGCCCTAAGTTGGTCAGGTACCTTATGCCCCTGGTGTAGAAAATAATGGCGCCATACTCACTTATAACTTTTATACATATGGATGTGCATTTAGCTAATGGATAAAAAATCCCTATTTTCTACATAATAAAGACATGCATTAATGAGCCAATTAACAAATGGAATATCCAAATTTTCATATCACATCTCTTTGCATTCATCGTCAAAGTGTGCTAAGATTTGTATTGCATGTATAAGTATGCTTAGGATTATTCATATGCATGGTATACATGGTGGAAAGAAATGAATGGGTGTGTGTTATGTGATAGTAATCCACCCTAACTAATCCTAAGATGCCTTTCTTATTAAAAAGGGCTATTTAGAATAAATCTAAACTTAGGGTTAATTAAAACACATAATAAACCATTCACTAAAGAAAATTCATTAATCAATTTACCTTAGAAATCATTTAAGGTAAGGATGAAAGAGAGCTATCTTCTCTTTTCTTCTCTTCACAATATTTTATCACTAAGTGTATGTTCATTCAAATCAAATTAAATCACCAACTATGATTGACAAGTCAACTAAATCACTTAAAATGAAACCACCATCTAAATTGAATCTTTCACACTTAGAAAATTTCAACCTTAAAGCCTAGCTAAGACATGCCACATAAGCCTTAAATGACACACACATTAGGCTAAGTCCTCACTTCTAGCTCTATGTTAAGGCAGTGCATGGTTTGATGCATTATTTTGTTTTATGGTATAATATTTTAGACTGGATGTTAGGGTGTATATGCGTAGACTGGATGAGAGGGCGGTGTTAGCCTAATCTTATTTTCTATAGGGAGTTGTCCTTAAGGGGCATTGTAATAAGAATATAAATATTTTTGATGTGTGGGTTGATTATACCCCTAAGCATAATTACTAACCTATAATTGTGTAAAGTAGCAACCTTTAATATGGATTAGGATAAGTGCTATGGGGACTAAGGTGAACATTGGTTATAGGACCATGTGAGGCCATGGAGAAAACTACATCCCAAGCCAAACCAAAAGAAATAAAGAAATGAAGCAAATCAAGATGAAGGAATGGAGGACAAGGAGTCAAGAATGGAGGATAAAGAATGAAGACCCCCCATAACACTTGTCATTTCATAATTGTAATTTATTCTTTCATTATACCGGGATGTATAAGGGTAGAGCTCAGCTACCCATATTTTCCTTTTTCCGGTTGTGTGGTGGAACTTGACCACATCAACCTCTTATTCTTTTACGATAATTTTATAAATTAACATATGATAGCACAATTAGGATGGCATGATCTTCCTAGTTTCTTAATTGTTTGATGATTGTTGAATGGCCTGTATGCGATTAGGCTCTTAGGAAAAAATAAATTTTCTATCTAATTAATCAACTCAAAATTAAACTAAATAATTCATAACCTCACAGAAAGCCTAAGAATTAAATAAAGATAATAAAATATTTAGCAATCCCTTAGTTGGATGATTGTATGTATAACATCATGCATGTCATATTCTTCCACTTTTATTAAAAGGAGGCTTCTATTTGTGCCAGAGAATAAAGGCTTAACCTGTGAGAGCCTTTGATGGAAGAACACCACTTTCTCTCTTTATTTGGCTCATAATCAAGTTGTCATGCATTTAGGCATACAAAATCCCATAGCCTGTGTCAAATAAGAATATCCAAAAATCAAACATAAAATTTGACAAAATTTGCATTAGATTTAGGGCATGGATTCATACCCTTTATGATCTAGTCTCTTAGCGAGTGAGTTTAGGATTTAGTTTTCTTTCTAAATAAATAACAGCTTAGCCATCTTGCAAAGCTTGAGACTCTCCTACATGTATTTAAAATTGTAGGAGTTAGTTGGTGGCCACCCCAAGAGGTTATAAGTCCAACATTCAGGTGGTTTATTTTCTCTTGTGGAGGTAAATCATATACCCATTTTCTCCTTAGATTTAGGTCATTCTTTGGCCCTCGCCAAAGCTCCCTAGATTTAGGATCTGAGGTTGTTGTTTCCCTTTGCGGGCTACAAGCATAAATCTTCACCTCTTAAACATTTCTACAATCTTATATTATAGAATTTTAACCTCTAGATTTCTAATAAAAATTCAACTCAAACATATAATTCTCCTCCATTTCAAAATATAAAGCCCAACCATAGGATAGTTTGGGATGCTCAATAAGTTTTCAAGTATCATGACCATCCCCTACTCATCTCCCTTTGGTTTCAATAATAACTCTCTCCTCTTTATCAATCCCACTTGATTCTCTAAAAATAACCAATTGATTGATTATCCTATCTTTGAAATTTTTGGAGACAACAATCATTTACCTTAATCAAAAGTATTCCTAAAGAATCTCATTCCTTAGGATGTAATTAACTAAGGGTGCTTGCCTCCATAGGGAACTTAATGAACCTGACTTTAAATAAATCCTACTTTACTTCTCCATGTAAAGTTGGGGAAAGATCTCTAGTACATTAGAAGACCCATTGGCCTTAGGAGTCCTTATTAGGTGATTAGGTCTATTGTAGGATGGTGACTTTTGTCTCTTGAGATAGTACACCATTCCTCAATATCATACCCGATCACCTCAATAAGTACATCCTCAGATCTGCGTGGTGTCCCCTCACATATACACACATGAACGAATCTAAAAATAAATACCACAAGGTGCAATGCCTGAAGAGGAATATGCTAAAAAGTTTTTAAGCTAAATAGTAGATCATTTTTTTAGTTCTGAAATGGTTGAAATGAGTATTATTCTTAGTAAACTCATTTCAATGCGGTATAAAGGCAATTGAAACATAAGGGATTACATTATGAAGATGTCTAATTTTGTTACTATACTAAGAGCACTAAAATTAGAGATATTTTATGGCATTCTTGTGCACTTAGTTTTGATCTCTCTTCTAGCATAATTTAATCCTTTTAAGGTAAGTTATAATACTCAAAAGGAAAAATGTACTCTTAATAAGCTCATTGTTCAATGTGTGCAAGACGAAGAGAGATTGAAACATGATAAAATATAAAGTGGCTATTTCCTATCATGGCATTGTTACTAAAAGAATAAGGACTTGTAAAGGCAAAGGAGCTATAGACAAAGGGATTTCACAGCATAAGGTGTAACATAAATAAGATAATATTGTTACTTATTTCTTTTGCAAGAAGGCTGGTCATTTGAAGAAGGATTGTCCCAAGTAAAGGGTAAACTACTCAACTTTGTTTGTTCTGACGTTAATTTATCATTAGTACCAAATCACACTTGGTGGATAGTGTGGGCTCCAAAAATTCACCACCGAACTCTCATTGATTGAAGAGAGTATGATTTGAATGTCTCGATGTAATTTTTAGAAGGCAGATGGAATAGTAGATAGGTCACTACCCCAGAGATTTTGCCCTTATTTGGTTCAAGGTTTCCTATAGGCGCAAGCACCTATAGTTAATTACCCCTCCCAATAAGTGAGAGAGAACTTTCGATTAAGGCTAGTCATTAGATCGCTGAATGCGTAACATATAGTAGCAGCATATAGAGTTTAAAATTTAAGATTATTAAATTCATCATTTTAACTTAAAATGGATGGTTGGTGGAATGATGGCATGCCTGATCTAGATCCCATAGTTCCATCATCCAGGCCTATTGCGGTCCCTAGTCCACTGAGTCAAAGGATGTAGTTGACCCAACCTGATTGAAGGATCCTTATCAGCAACATATGGGTTACATCATCCAAGAAATCCTTATAGACCTAGGGTGGTGTTTGTCTAAGGAGACAAGCTTAAGTCTACCATAGCTGATAGATGGTTTTTTGTCCTATCAGGTGTACCCTATGATTTACAACTTAAAGGGTAGAGCCATTGGGGAGCATACGGGTTACGGTCATGATCATAATAAAATGTTTCCATTTGGTAGCAACCACCCGATCAGAGGACTCTGGTCGTAACTGCATCATATGTGAAGCCTACTGGCCAAGTCACACATTCAGAGAACACAGGCCACATTCTTACTGACGTGAGATTGATTAAGAGTGAACATAGTTGAACACTTGATTTTACATTAGCTCCTTTGTGAGCTAGAGTTTTCTTAATTTGTCATCTCCGATAAACAGTTACAAAAGGTGGATTGAATAGAGTTTATTTTAAGTATTTAAGGATTAAATTTCATTTAATCATTAATAGCTTAGTGATTTATCCAATTTTATATTTGTATTGATACTTGATTTTGATTAACTTAATTTGAGCTTGCAAGCATATTTTGATGGTAAGTATCCCCTCTGGTTGAAATCTTCATTCAACACGGCTATGAGTTTGCTTAATCATGTAATTTATTATTTCAGATCTTGTTGACTCTATTAGTTTAATAATAAAGGATCAGATCTACTGTTATATGACAAAATTAGCTTCTCATATATTTTAATATGTTAAAATTCTTACAATAATTAGATTTTTAGATTTTGTTAACCCCGACCCGATCCTAAGACTAAACTGGGAAGCAATTAGCGCAGCATCCTCAGACACTTGAATCTAAACATTCAACATAGCATCGGGGCCCATTCTGGTATTTAGTAATTTAAGTAATTTCTATTTCTGAATGATGAGATTGATTTCATATTTTAATTTAATTCTAACTTAGCCAGTGCAGCTTTTTCAGACATTAAAATTTTTACTTTAAATTTCCATGTCCGAGCACATGCAGGTATTTTTTAGCTTAGATAATTTCATCTAATCAATGAAATCATTGATTTTGAAAATCATAGTTAGAATGAAATTCCTTGATTTTTGGATTTAAAGAGGCTTCATAATTTATAAAGAATTTGATTTAGCATCGCCTTCTGTCTGCTTATACAAAGAATTGCAAATCCAGTGGCAATTTGATTTAGGTTGAAATTTAAAACATTACCTTCATTTAATTTACTTGTTGAATTTTTCAATTCTCTAAGCTTGTAAATTCATTTATGAGCAGGTTCAAACTCTTTAGTACTTGAGAATTTATCTTTCAATTAGTTTAAAGCAAACTATTAACAGCTCTTGTATGAATCTTTCAACCATTCATTAAGGAGCTTTAACTATGCTTGCTAGCATGTTCTTTAACTTCTTCATAGATCTCTTATAAATTTCATTTTATTTCCCCCTTTTTATATATAAATATAACACTTAATAAATTTCTTATGATTTAGTTTTGTATTGAAATACAAATTCAAGTAGACTTGGAATATAGCATTCATGACTATTAGCAAGCTAATAAGTTAAGCTTGTAAGTAAGCTATCAAATAATATTCTTGCACTTATGAGAGTTATCCAGTCTTCATATAAAAGCCATCAAACCCAATTTGATTTTATTTTAATTCCATATCAAGTTTTATGTTTATTTAAAAGTCAAACATCAAACTTATTATAGGTCTTTTATGAGTTTGGCATTTGCCTCCCCAAATTTAAATCAAAACTTGTTTAATTTTGAAGAGTTTACAAGAAAGAGAACTCACTTTACTGCTTCAATTTAGACAATAGAGAATTGCAATTAAAGCTTGTGAGTTTAATATTAGCGTCCCCAAGTTTCAATTAAAGCTTGTTTAATTTTGAGGAATTTACAAAAAAAGTGAACTCACTTTATTAAGAAGTTAATTTTAAATAAGAATGGGTTCCTCATTGCTTTCTCCAATCCCTATAAATAAGGCTAAGAGAGAGCACTTGCTTGAGTTTAGAGCACTTGAGAAAGAGGGGGAAGGATTTTGTTCAAACTTTAGGAGGGCTTTCAACTTGCTTAAATAAGTTTTGTTAGTGCTTTTCCTCTTTTCCTCTTTGGTTTGATGTTCATTTTCATATTTATGATGTATTTTCTTAGTTAACTTAAGTTTAGGTGATTTCAATTTGAATTTGTTTAAGTTCCAAATTTCAGCCAAAATTTCTCCAGCATTTTGGCGTAGGGGGTCGCATCTAACAATTTTGGAGGCCTTCCTGTCATGCTTTGATGAGCATGATGGTTGTTATTTTGCAACACCTCGGCCAATTTCCATCTCATCACTCCCTGATGAGCTCAAACCTACATAAAGTAGCATATATACATACACACATTCCACACATTTATTCCTACACATCTAAACTCATTTTTTATTTGCAATGAATAGCACAACGATCAACAAGCATAGGTAAAGTGGAAAGAATGATGGAAATGCTGGAAACCTAGAGAAGAACCCACCTGATGATCGTGTTCTTCTTTGACTGCAGCAAAAAGAAAAGTTAGAAGAGTAATTTAGCAACTATACGCTTGATTAGAGTAGGAATCGAGGAGGTACACCAAGAGGAACCCGTCTGATGATGGAGTTGCCTCTCAGCTACCCTCGCTTGTAAAAAAAGGAGGTCTGTTAAGGATGAATTCGGCAAAGGGGAAGTTAGCCAAGGGAAAATGAGGGAAAGAGGGGCAATAGGGATTTTTAGGCAAGGAGGAAATGAGGGAAGGAGAAGGCATTTTTGGCCAAGGAGGAAATGAGGGAAGGAGAAGGCATTTTTGGCCAAGGAGGAAATGAGGGAAGGAGAAGGCATTTTGGCTAAGGAGGAAATGAGAGAGGTAGGAAGGATTTTTGGTTTTTTCTAAGACAGGTTCAAGAGGGAAAGGGAGAAGGAATTTTGGCCAAGGTAGGTTGAGGGAAATGGAGAAGAAAGAAAGAAGGAGAACTTATGGTTTGTTTACTGTGGATGAGAGGGGATAAGATGAGGAATGATTGGACAAGAAGATCTCTCACACTGAGGGAAGAAATGAGGGGAATGATTCATGCAGATGAAAGACCAAACAGAGGAATGGGTTGTGGGAGATCAAACAGCATGAGGAGAGGTAATGTTATGCACATGAAAAGGGGAGAACCGAGCAGAAGGGGTTGAGCTCATGGGTCGAATGAGGGAGATGGGTCGGTTAGGGATTTAGGTATAAAAAGGCTTAATTAATTTTGTTTAAGCACTTAATTGATCTTAACATGAATTTTTATGTTGATAAAATTACATAGTTAATATATATATATATATATATATATATATATATATATATATATATATCAATCTTAAATTATTCTGATGTTCTGGATGCAACATCGCAGTCCGTTTTGCAATCAAAGTCCATTTGGTTCAAGCGACATCAAATCAAGTTGATTTCAGCTTAAAAAATATGCACCATCACTTCCAATCGCTTGACATTTATGCAGACCTATCCGAATTGAGTGTGAATAGTCTCACTTGATTGATTTTGATATTTCAAAACTAACGGTGCAATCAATTTCATGAATGGAGGTCATTTGGGCATCATCGCAACCTCCTAACCTTGATATACGCGTAGGCACGTTGATGGCTTGATCACTTGATATGTTAATCATTAGGTTGTGCAATATTTATATTCTGATCAATTTCATTATTTGAATGCAATGGTGAAGTTTGTTCATTGATTGGAAGTCTTTTTGACTAATTTTAGTGATGTTTGGTGCATCTCAGCTCTGATTTGTGAGTTGTTACATCAAAGGTCTATCGAATTTGTATTTTGAGCTCGACTCGACTGATGTATCATGAATAGAAGTCAATAAATGCCCCCCAATAAATGTGATTCATGCATGGAGCAAGTCATGTTTATTGAAAATTGGTTGACCCTTTGGGCTGGCCACAAAACTTGGATTACTTCAGCTGCAATTGCAATAGCTTATGGAGCTTTGATAGGGTTTATCATTAGTATGATGCCTTATTTTAGACATGCTAAATGATGAGATTGACCGATTTATCAGAATTGACTCGTCGGATATATAAGAGTTCTTACACCATTTACTCTCTCTTTCAATGGATTTGCTGAAGATCTCTTTCTTTTATGTCATTGCAGATTTGAGTTTACTCCGACCCTAGTTCGTACTTAATCGGGTTTGATGGAGGAATTAGTCTACTTATTTAGAGATTTGGAATTCCCTCTGTCCTAGCTTTAAGCTTGATGAACTTGATGAAGGATTGATCTAACTTAACCACATTGACTTGTCAGGAAGTGTATGTACACTCTAAGTCCTGTGCTTGCTGCCTTAACGGACTCATTGAAGGGTACATACAGATGACCCAGCCCTCTAGCTTATATAGGGTCAATGTTGAGTTATCAGTCTATGTTGACCTCATTTTTAGAATGAGCTCTCAACCCCTCCATCTTAGACATAGGACTTATCTTAGACTTTAAGAGTTTCTAAGTCTTAAGACACATCTTGTGATTAGGTGGACACTTAACCTAGCCCTAGAAACTTAGAAGAGTTAGCCATAAGAATAGGTTTTGCCTTAGGGGTGTTAGGAAAATTTGCCTACCCTATAGCTTGAATCACATTCCTTACTTCCTTCAAGTAAAACTCTAAATCAAATCAACATCAAACTTAAATTAATTCCACATGATTAAAATCCATAATTAATTCCAAATGATTGAAACCCATGACTGAAACTTATGATTGAAGCCCATGATTGAAATTCCAAGTACAAAAATATTTCCTAAGTCCTTTAATCCCCTCCTGAGGACTTAGCCTAAATCAAGTTCAAACCATCTTAAATTTATGAAATTTTCTCACAACTCATTTATATTCTCATTTATATTCACATATATAAATGAAATATAAATTCAAATCAATCAAACTAAATTCAAAATTCAAACCCAAATTAAGAGATCTTTCCTAAGTCACTTTGATCCCCTCTGAAGGACTTAGCCCAAATCAAATTCATGAAATTTTCTCATAACCCATTTATATTATCATTTATATTCACTAATGTAAATGAAATATAAATGAAATATAAATTTAAAAAACCAAAACCAACTCCAAAATCAAACTCAAATTCAATCAAAATCCAATATATGCCTTTCAAGTCAAAATCTTCAACTTCGCCAAATCAATTTCAAATCAAGCCAAACTCTTGATTCTTTTCTTAATGATTCAAGCAATCCTTGAATCATGAATCCAAATATAAATTCAAACTTCAATCACTTAACCAAAACTCAGTTCAAAAAATCAAATCCAAATCAAACTCATGTTCACCCTTTGAACTTAAAATTGTCAAATGAATTAAAACCTATTTAACTTTAAAACACTTGCAAATGGATTTATATTTCAATCATAAGTCCATATGTGAGTTCAATCAAACTCAAATCAAGCTTTGACCAAGCCATTTGACCCACTTAGGCTCACTTGACCCAAAGTGACCTAAAGATGAGCCGAATTCTAATCCTAACCAAATTGGATTGAACTAAGCCCATCTAAGTCTCTCATCATGATCATCAATCATTGTGAGATGATCAATCATTCAAATTGGGTTAAATCAAGTCAAACCTAAGGGTTGACCAAGTCAACACTTAGCCAAAATGAAACCCAACATAGCCAAAACCCACTATAAGCCAAATTGATTAAAACCATTGATCTAAGTTCATCCAAGACCAATGTTTAAACTTGACCAAGTCAAAATTTGAGCCTAACTTAGCCCAGTTAGCCACTTGACCCAAGTTAACCCAACTTGACCTAAAGTCAAAATGGGTCAAAACTTTATCTAAGCTAAATCATTTGAAACCAATGGGACAAGTTCATTTCGAATCACTTGTTGAAATTGACCAAAGCCTCAATTGGCCAATTAAACCTAACCTAGCCCAATTGACCATGAACCCAACTTGACCTAAAGGGTCAAATTGAGCCAAATTAAAACTTAATAAAAATTGATTGGAAAAAAAATACCAATCCATTTCATATGACTAACCAAACATAAATCAACCCATGACCTAACCCAAATAGGTCAAATGGGCCAAATTGGTCAACTTGACCCATTTGACCTAAATGAACTAAATTGAACCAAATTCAAACCTAAACCAAATTGAATCAAACCAAAGCCACCAAAACATTTCAAATGGCCATATAAACTTGAACCAACCCTTGATTTGACCCAATTTGACCAATTGGTCAACTTGACCCAAGTTGACCCATTTTGACCTAAATGGGTCAACAACAGAAAAATCATATCAAACTAACTCCAAATTCAATGAAACTTGGCATAACCCATTTTTCAAACATATCAAACATGCCCAAATTGAAAATCTTAGCTAAATGACCTTTTTACCCCTAGGTCTAAGGATAAAGTTTGGCCAAATCCACTTACAATTTGGTCAAATCCTCTCCATAACCACTTAGCACCCTCTTAGTGGATAAAGTGAACACTAAGGAATGTGGTGCACCCAACCCAATGGGTTTGGGTCAGCCCAACCTAGCCTAAGGCTAAAATTGACCACTTGCATGAAATTAAACACATGGCATCCCTCCTCCACTTGATTTAAGCACATGCAAGCTCCACTACTCTACTCCTCTAGCCAAATCGATTGCAAGGACACCTTAAAAGGCCTAACAAACCCACTCAAGGTGGTCAATTGGATCAAAATGGAAGGGAGAAGCTTAATCATCCAATTGCTCAAGGGGGAGATTTACTACCACAATTTGAATTCATTTTATCAGTCCCTAATTCAATTAAGTAAGAGGAAACCAAAGAAGCCATTTCCCAGCCTCCCCAAGCTCTCTCAAGCAATTCCCATTTTCCATCTTCTCAGTTTTCATAGCTTGAAAATAGGGGAGCTGCGCTTAAAATCAAACTTAGCATACACTCAATATTAATCAAATTTCCTTTGCAAGCTCCATCAGGGAGCTAAATTGAACTTGCCCAAGCCTTTTCCCAAGCTCCGAAGGCAAGGGAGATTCTACCTTGATCAAAGTTGAGCTCAAGTCAAGGTGGAGTTGGCCTCTAAAAGGATCTACTCAATCTCAAGACCTCAAACTCTCAACAAAGCTTTATCTCCACTAGACGAAGCTTCTCTAAGAGAATTGAGCACCGGTGATCACCTCTACACCCCTGGTGCTAACAATGGCTCCATGCTCACTTATATCTTTCATACATACATGTGTGCATGAGAAAAATGGATAAGAAAACTTATTTTCTACTTAATGAAAATTATTCATCATAAAGTATTCAAATTTTCTTAAGTAACTCACTTAGCATTCATCATAAAGTGTGCTAAACATTTCTATTTATATGTATAGATATACTTAGGATTTATTCATATGCATGTTATACATGTTGGGAAAGAAATGAAGTGATGTGTATTTTGTGATATTAATTCACTTTACTTAATTTTAAAATGTCTTTCTTTTTGAATAGGTTTGTTTAGAGTTGATCTAAACTTAGGATTAATTAAAACACATAATAAGAAATTCACTAAATAAAACTAAATATGAATCTACTTTAGAAGTTAGTTAGGGTAGGGAAGGAAAGAGAAGTTCTCTTCTCTTTTTGCTCTCTTTATAACTTACTAATTAATTATAGGTTTGTTCAAACCTAAACAAGGCATCAAATAAAATTAACCCAAATCAACTAAACACATAAATGAAACCACCCATCTAAGTTGAATGTCTTCACACTTAGAAAATCTAAACTTTAAAGTCATAGCTAAGCATACCACACAAACCTTCTAAAGCACACACATTAGACTAAGTCACCACTTCTAGCTTTAGGTTAGGACGGTGCATGGTTTGATATTTATTTTTATTTTATGATGTAATATTTTAGTCTAGATGTTAGGGTGTATGTGCATAGAATGAATGGTAGGATGATTTAGTCTAATCATTATTTGGGATTATGCTTAAGGGGAGCTATAATAAAAATATAGTTGCTTTTGTTGTACAGGTGCTTATACCCCTAAGAATAATCCAATAGGCTAGGTGTATTTGGTTACCCATGTGTGGGGTGCTAAATCCAATATACATTCTTGAGATTTGTATGATTTGTTTAGTTAATCTCTATTTTACAGGTGTTAGTTAGATTTACTTTTCCTTTTCATGTTCAATTAGATTTTTGGAATGATTGTTATGGAAAATTAGGATGAGCATTGGTCATAAGATCCAATATTATGTACCATGTGAAGCCTTTGGAGCATCCACATTCCAACTATCTAAAAGAAGGAACCAAAAGAAGAAAGAAGAAAGAAGGAAAGAAGAAATGAAGACCCCCATAACATGAATTCCTTACTTGATTGTAAATTAATTCATTTATAATCCAGGTTATATAAGGATAGAGCTCAGCTACCCAATTTGTTTTTAGGTTTGTACAGTGGTGCACAACCACAAATGGCCTTTTATTCTTTTGTGTTAGCTTTATAAAATATTTGATGTTTTGTTTAGCTTGTGCATTAAGATGGCATCCTTTTCCTAGTTTCTTCTTTACTTGATGTATGGCCTGGATGATGATTAGGCTCTTAGGGAAAAATAAATCTTCTATCAAAGTAATCAACTCAAAATTAAAAATAAAGAACTCATAACCTCACTTAAAGCCTAAGTTAAAATCAAGGTAAAAGAATTAGCAACCCCTTAGCTGGATGAGTATTTCTTTTATAACATCATGCATAAAAGCAAATTATTTCACTCTTGATTGGAGGGCTTTCACCTTTGCCAGAGAACTTGTCTTGACATTTGAGAGCCATGGTGGAAATATACCTCCCCCCTTCTTGCTAATTTTAGCCCATAATCTTATTTCTCATGCATTAGGCATATGAATCCTATAAGTCTGAATCAAATAATTATCTAAAAATGAAAGTAAAATGTAATATGTTTTGCATTAGATCTAAGTCATTTTTCATGCCCTTACATGATCTAGTCTCTTAAGGAGTGAGTTTAAGGATATAGTCTCTTTCTAAATAAATAATAGCCTAGCTATCTTGCATAAAGCATATGACTTGCCTACATGAATTTAAAATCATAGGAGGAGTTAGTTGGTGGCCATCCCTAGGTGAATTTCTCTCTTATGCTTAGCAAAACCCTCACCTCTTAGGCATTTCCATAATCTTGTATTATAGAATTATAAGCCCTAGAATTCTAATAAAAATAATAACTCAAACAAATAAATCAACTTCAAAAATGTATAGCCCAACCATAGGATAGTTTGAGATGCTCACAAGGTTTCCTAACATCGTGAGTATCTCTTACTTATCTTCCTTTGGCTTCGATAATAACTCCCTCCCTTTGATCAATCCCATTTGATATTCCAAAATAAACTAATCGATTAATAGTCCTACCTTTTGAAATCTTTGAAGACAATGATCATTTACCTTAATCGAGAGTATTCCTAAGGAATCCCCTTTCTTAGGATGTAATTAACTATGGGGGCTTGCCTTTGTAGGGAACTTAACGAACCCGATTTAAGATAAACCCTGCTTTACTTTTTCATGTACAGTAGGGGAAGAATCTTTGGTACATATCCAGACCCATTATCCTTAGGAGTCCTTACTGAGGTGATTAGGTCCATTGTAGGGTGGTGATTTCTATCTTTCAAGACAGTACACCTCTCCTCAATGTCATCCTTGATCACCCTAATAAGAAGATCTGTGGATCTACATGGTGTCCAAATGCATAAAAGAAGTATATTTTTATCTTCATTTTATCCACATAGATTGAAGATGGAAGTATACCTCTTAGAAATTGAAAATATTTCACCATAGTCTAGCAATGTGTACTTTAACAGACTGAATAACCATGAATTTTTTTTAGTTTGACCATCAACTTTGTATGAACTATGGAATTATTTTCTCAATCCTGTGCTTTTTTCTTTGATGGACTTATTGAGTAGATTGGCTTTGATCTGTTCTTTATGCTTGATCAGATCATTTGAGAATAAATTAAAATATCACCCTGCAGGCAATATATAGATTGATTTGAAGCAGCCCTGAATTGAGAGTTTCTTCATATTGTCTTAGTCTATCGATCAGGTAGAAAGATCTCTTAGATTCTGGTTGTTTGTAGTCACTAAATTGGATCTGGTTTGAGATTGAATAGCTATCATCATTGGATTGATGAGCAGGAGCTCATTCACTATTGCCTTTTCTTGTAGCTTGTTGAGTGAGGAGACCATCAGCAACTCGACCACTTATAGGCTTGTTGAGTTCAACCTTTAGAACCTACTTCAGTCTTTGACTTAAGATATGATCGGTTGGTGGTTTTGTCATCAGATTGATGAACGAGATCTCTTTCACTGTGGACTTTTCTTGTGGCTTGTTGAGTGAGGAGAGCGTCAGCAACTCGGCCATTTGTGGCTTGTTGAGTTCGACCTTTAGAACCCACCCGTGTCCTAGACTTAAGGATGTAGAGGTTGATGTTTTTCCAACTCAATTGATTGAAGCCTCTAAAATTAGGAGTTCTTCTGACTTGATCTTTAGGATTTGACAAATCTGGGAGATAAACTTTTGATATGACTATCTTTTCATGCATAGTAATAGATTATTTTTGTTCATTGTAAGAGCCTATAACTTTAATAAAAATAATTATGGATACAATCAGGAATTTTAGCATAAAGCTCGATGTCAACTTGGATACATATATGTTTGAGGATTTTGTCTTATAACACAATTTCAACTTAGCTAAATATATAAAAATGCCCCCTATCTTGCAGAGAAAATTTTAAATCACTTTGAACAAGCTCTAAAATAATTTAAGAAAATATATCAATGTATGAGTTGATACATTTGATCTTAATAGGCTTTCAACTTGTAACAATGATTTCATCTATGTATAGAAATCTAAAATTCCCCCTGCGTAACAGGAGAATTTCATGAAAAAGTTTTTTCATCTTGAGTAAGTATATTATTTTAGGGATATTGGCATGAAGCATGATGTCGACCAAAATAGATATACTAAAAAATTCCCCCTGTATGGCAAGGGGATTTCGATTATACCTCTAGAATATATTTATCATGTATAATACTTTTTCAGGTATCGACCATCAATTAGTGTCATTGGTCTTTCACCCTTTTGGTCAATGAGTTGGTATGCCCCTGCTTGATACACTTTTTCAATGACAAAAGGGCCCTCCCAATTAGGCTTAAATTTGCCACCAATTCTTTGATTAAGAATAATTGGTCTTCTTAGCACCGAGACCAATTCCCCTTTTTGGAATGTTTGAGGCCACACCGTATGGTCAAAAGCCCTGGATATCTTTGCTCGATAAACTTTCAGATTTTGATGAGCTTGCAATCTGGCTTCATCAATCACGTTGAGTTCATTTATTCTCAAATGAGCATTTTGATCTTCAGTTAGGTTGTATTGGATCACTATTTGATGTGATGGCAACTCAACTTCAAGAGGAAGAACTACCTCAGTTCTGAATACTAATGAATAAGGAGTGGCTTTAGTCGGCGTCTTGTAGATAGTTCATACGACCATAATGCCTCTATCAATTTGGTATGACATTCTCTCTTATTTTTAGTGAGGATCTTCTTGAGCAGCTTAACAAATGTCTTATTGAAAGCTTCTGCCAAACCATTTTCCCTTGGATTATATATTGAAGAATATCGCCAATCAATTTTGTGTCGATCGATGAATCTATAAACCTTTATATTTTTGAAAGCTGTGCCATTATCAAAAATTATTCGGTGTGACACTCCAAATCTATAGACCATACTATGCATAAAGAAGTTAATCACTCAATCAGCAGTAACATTTTTAAATGCGGTAGCTTCAGCCAACTTAGAAAAATAATTAGTCGCTACAGGATGAAGCGGTGTCTAGCTGATGATGGTGGATTAATCGATCCAATTACATCTATACCCCAATATTCAAATGGCCAAGATGCTATTATTAGATGTAGTGGATTTGGAGGTTGGTGGATTATATTCTCATGTACTTGACATTCATGACACCTCTTGACATGATTGATTCAGTCTCTCACCATAGATGACCAATAATAACCCATTCTTTTGATTTTTACTACCATCTTGAGACCTGACTGATGTGCATGAACTTCAACCATCACTTTGCTAGCTTCATCTACATTTAGACATCGTAGCCATATTTGTTCAAAGGATCTACGATATAAAGTGTTGTTGACGAAAGCATAGCGCAACATTCTCTTTTGATTTGAGCTGCCAATGATTTATTATTTAGTAATTTTCCTTTTTTAAAGTAATCAATGAAGCATTGCTTCTAATCATGTGGCTCTTCTACAATAAAGGCTTCATACTATTTTTCTGAAGTAATGTCATTCTTAGCTTTTCTTGGTATAACTTCTTATTTATTTTGGTGAGAATGAGGAGCAACTTTAGTCGCATCTTGCTGGGCCGAATTTGATAACTCCTGTACCTACGGGGATTGGTAATTTGTTGGCTCTAGAATTCACCGAGTAAATATCCCAATCATGACATAATCGCCATTCATAGTTATCATTTTCTTAGCTAATTTAGCTAAGTAATCTACTTTGCTATTCTCAGATCGAGAGGCTCGAGCTAATGTAATATTTGGTATTTGCTTCATATGCTTAAGAACTTTCTTATGGTAAAAAGCTAACTTAAGCTTGTTGATTTTATAGATGACAAGTACTTGATTAATAATAAGCTAGGAATCACCAAAAATATGCAAGTTTTGAATGCCTATGAAGATAACTTCTTCAAGACCTGCTACCCATGCTTCATACTCAGCTTCATTGTTAGTTCTTGGCTCGAGCCATATGATCATCTCATTATCCCTCCTTATGGTGTTATGAAGATGATGTCGATTCCTGCTCTTGCCCTTGGGAGATTTGGAGGTTGGATTTGTTTGATCGATGAGGCTCCATCAAAGTACATTTCCCAAATTTGTGATTTTTCCCTTTCATGAATAAGCATAATTTACTCATCGGCAAATCATCATTAAGAGAAGAGTCCATCGGGATGGGATGTGCAGCAAGAAAATCTACTAAGACTTGTCTTTTTACTACTTTATGTGGAACGTATGTGATATCAAATTATAAAAGAAATACTGCCCATCTTGTCAAGCGACCTATCAACGCTGGTCTTGTCATCAAGTACTTCAGTAGATCAATCCTTGAGATGAGAGTAATTTTCTGAGATAACATATAGTGACAGAGCTTTTGGACTGTAAAGATCAATACTAAACAGTGCTTCTTTATTGAAGAGTATCTCATTTCTACTCCTATCAATCTTTGACTGATATAATAAAGAGCATTCTCTTTATTTTCTTCATTATGTTGTGTCAATAATACTCCAAAAGACTCTTCGAAGCAGTTGTGTATAGAATGAGGGGCTTCCCAGGAGTAGGTGCTGCAAGGATTGGTGGATTTAACTGGTAACTTTTAATGCTATTGAAGACTTCTTGGCACTCCTTGTCCCATTTGAATGGAGCATCCTTCTTCATCAAATTTGCAAATGGTTGACAGCATCCTAATAAGTTTGATATAAATCGTCGGATGAATGCAAGCTATCCTTATAAAGAACGAAGCTGATACAAACTCTTTGGTGGAGGCATCTTCATAATTGCCTTGATTTTAGCAGGATCAATTTCAATTCCTCTGTGATGTACAATATACCCAAGGAATTTTTTGGAGGATATCCTGAATGCAAATTTTAGAGGATTCATCTTGAGATCATATTTTTAAATTCTCTCTAATATAATTCTCAAGTTTTCAAAGTGATTTTCACGATTTAAGCTCTTCACCACCAAATTATCAACATAACATTCCAACTTCTGGTGAATCAACTCATTAAAAATATGCGTCATGGCTCTTTGGTATGTAGCTCCAGCATTTTTCAATCCGAAGGACATGACTGTGTAGCAATAGATGCCAATAGGTGTTTTGAAAGATGCATGTCTTTCATCTTCAGGTGACATATTGATTTGATTATATCCTGATGATCCGTCCATGAATGAAAACATGTCATAGTTGAAAGTACTGTCCACTAGTAGTTCTAATATTGGAAGTGGAAAGTCATCTTTTGGACACACCTTATTTAAGTCCCAGAAGTAAATGCAGACATGTATTTGGTCGTTCTTCTTCTTAACTAGGATAATATTGGCTATCCAATCTGCATACTTCTCCTCCTGAATGAAGATTATTTTGATCATCTTCTTAGTTTCTGCAATTATCTGTTCTTCAATCTCCAATCTCATTCGCCTAGGAGCTTGCTTAACAAGCATCACATCTGGTTTAATGGCAAGTTTATGAACTACTACATCATGGGATAAGCCTGACATTTCAGAATATGTCCAAGCAAAGAAATTCCTGAATTAACAAAGTAGCATTTTTAGCTCTTCAACTTTCTCATCAGGTAGAAGGACACTAATGAAAGTTGGATGGGGATCATCCTCAGCTCCTAGGTTGATTTCTTTGAGTTCATCCATAGTAGCTATTTTTCCACCATCTTTGAGTTCTTCACGCGCAGGCTTGACTTCTACTTCTTTGTCATTTGTTCATCTTCTTCATCACCATTAATTTTGATCTCAACTTCTATTATATTATAATAAACTTTATTTTGATGAGATTTGTAAATGAACCCAAGACCTTTAGTGATAAACTTATGACTTCTTTGTGATGTTTAAGGACTTCTTTGGCCCCACACCCTGTTAAAGGTTTGAGTTATATGTTTAGTAGTTCCAATATGAATTCCAAGCTTATGTATCATTCTTCATAATTTCTGTGAATAGTATATTGGTGTTCTTGTTGGAACTATCTCATCAAAATCTTCATGTTGAGTAGACTGATCAAAATTGTGAGGCTGAGACTCTTCAGATTTGTAAATTGCAATTTATGTTCTGCCACTCTCACTCAATGGTGACACATAGAATGTTATCAATTCTTCAATATCATGAACCTCCAGTGGAGTGATTTCTTTGAAGTACTGCTGAGGGATGGGTATAATTTTGAAGGAGTCCTCTGACACTACCAAATGAGCTATCCTTCTTAATGCAACCATTTGAACTCTATTTCCAAAAGTAAATTCAAAGTCATAGACTGAATTAGAATCACTTATTTTAAACTTTGCCTTTCTTGAAACATTATAAGTTCTCTTAAGTTTTATAGGAATATTTTCTTCTTCTTATGTGTCACTTCCCAAATGAGGAATTGATCTTCTTGATTTAGGTGTAAAGTCAAGTGCTTTAGGGAAAGTTGGCATGGCCTTCTTTCTTCCTCTTTTCTTCTGCTCTTTCATCTTGTGAAGTTGCTTTTTAGTTCTTGAAGTGGATGCTACCGCTTCAAGAGGCTCTGTTGGCTTAGGCTCTTCAGGGATGAAATATTTTGCATCTTCATAGATCTTTGCTTTATGGATGGAGAATAGTTGTAGGTTACTAAGAATTCTAAATTCTTATATATCTTTTAGGTACCTCATACACTAATGTATAGTTGATGGGACCATGACATACTCATGCAGCCACGGCTGACCCAATAGAGCTTTAAATGATGTATCAGCATTTATTACATGAAACTTAGCTTCTGTATATAAATCTCAAAACTTGAGCGAGAGAAAAAGAACCCAGAGTTTTCTATCCTTTCTCATTGAAACCATGAACCATCAACTTATCCCTCCCAAGATGTTGGATATCAAGTGATAATCTCTTAATGCTTACGGTGTTTATTTTTGAGATGTGGGACACCATGCAGATCTTAGGGGTTACTTATTGAAGTGATCGGGTATGACATTAAGGAATGATGTACTATCTCAAAAGATAAAAATCACCATCTTATAATGGACCTAATCACCTAATAAGAAATCCTAAGGTATGATGGGTCTTCAAATGTATCAGAGATCTTTCCCCTACTTTACATGGAAAAGTAAAGTAGGGTTTATTTTAAGCCA
This sequence comes from Cymbidium sinense, assembly GCA_021442155.1. Taxonomy (NCBI): domain Eukaryota; kingdom Viridiplantae; phylum Streptophyta; class Magnoliopsida; order Asparagales; family Orchidaceae; genus Cymbidium; species Cymbidium sinense. The sequence continues at coordinate 54,721,182 of CM038216.1, forward strand.
GGTTCATTAAGTTCCCTATGGAGGCAAGCCCCCAAAGTTAATTACATCATAAGGAACAAGATTCCTTAAGAACACTCTCAATTAAAGTAGTCAATTATGATCTCTAAAGATTTCAAAGCAAGACTATCAAAGGATTAGCTATGTTGGGAAATCAAATGAGATAGATCAAAAGGAGAGACTTATTTTGGAAGCCAAAGGAGATGAGTAGGGAATGATTATAATACTAGGAAGCCTAGTGAGCAATCCAATCTATCCTATGGTTGGGCTTTGTATTTTTAAAATTTAAGAGAGTTAATTATTGGAGTTGACATTTTATTAGAATACTAGGACTTATAATCCCACAACATAAGATTGTGAAAATGCCTAAGAGGTGAGAATTTATGCTTATAGCCCCAAAGGGAAACAACAATCTCAAATCCTAAATCTATCAAGATTTGGCGAGGGCCAAAGCATGACCTAAATCTAAGAGAAAGGTTGATATAATGATCTACCTCCATAAGAGAGGATAGATCGTCTGACTATTGGACTTACAACTGCCTAGAGTGGCTGCCAACTAACAACTCCTATGCTTTAAATCCATGTGGCCAAGTCTTATGTACTATAAGATGGCTAGGGTAGTTATTATTTAAAAAGAGACTAAGTCCTTAAACTCACTCCCTAAGAGACTAGAGCATGAATGGTATGAATTCATGCCTTAATCTAATGCAAATTTTATCAAATTTATCTAAATTTTTTGGACTCTTTATTTTGACACAAGCTATGGGATTTTGTATGCCTAAATGCATCAGAACTTGATTATGGGCCAAATCAAGAGAGAAAGGAGTGTTCTTCCATCAAAGGCTCTCACAGGTTAAGCCAATATTCTGTGGCATAGATGGAAGCTCCCTCTTAATAAGAGTGGAAGAATATGACATGCATGATGATAGACATACAATCATCAAATTAAGAGGGTTGCTAAATATTTTATTATCTTGACTTAATTCCTAGGCTTTTATGTGAGGTTATGAATTATTTTAAAATTTTAATTATGAGTTATTAATTGTGGTAGAAAAATTAATTTCATCCTAAGAGCCTACCACATCCAAGCCATACATTCAAACATCAAACATGAAGAAACAAGGAAAAGCATGAAATTCTAGTGTGCAATCTAAACAGAACTTCAAATAATTTTATAGACTATCATAAAAGAATAAAAGGCCAGTGTGATCGGGTTCTGTTGTACACCCCAAAAGGAGAAAAAAAGGGTAGCCGAGCTCTACCCTTGTACAACTTGGATTACAAAAGTAATACATGCTATGTGGGTCTTCTTTTCTTTATTTCTTCCTTCTCTTTCTTTTGATTTGATTTTCTCCAAAGGCATGGCACCCAGTGGACTAAGCCTCGCCACCGCTCATCCTAATCCCCATAACACTAATCCTAATTCCTAATACAAAATTACATTAAAAATAGTAAATCTAGCTACACCTGTAAAATAAATATTAGCAAAACACACCATACAACCCAAGCAGTTATATGAATAATTTGGACTTAGCACCCCACACATGGGTAACTAAGCCCACCTATCCTAACATGGGTTATGCTTAGGAGCTAAGTAACCTACACAGTAAAAGCATTAATATTTTTTTATTACAATAGCCCCTTAAGCACAACCCCCTGCAAAAAATATGATTATGCTAATAACGGCCTAACATCCAATCTACAAAACATACACCATAACATCCATTCTAAAATATTACATCATAAAACAAAACATCCACTAATTCCTAATGCAAAATTACATTAAAAATAGGAAAAGTAAATCTAGCTACACCTACAAAATAAATGTTAGCTAAACCCATCATACAACCCAAGCGGTTATATAAATAATTTGGATTTAACACCCCACACATGGGTAACCAAGCCCACCTATCCTAACATAGGTTATGCTTAGGGGCTAAGCAACTTACATAGCAAAAGTATTTATATTTTTTATTAAAACAATCCCTTAAGCACAACCTCCTGCAAAAAATATGATTAGGCTAATAATGGCCTAACATCCAATCTACGAAATATACACCCTAACATCCAGTCTAAAATATTACATCACAAAACAAAACATCCTGCCCTAACTTAGCACTAGAAGTGGTGACTTAGTATTCTAATGTGCGTGCTTAAGGCTTGTGTGGTATGTCTTAATTAGGCATTAATGTTGAAGTTTCCTAAGTATAAAAGCATGCAATTTAACATGGAATGTTGGTTCACTTTAAGTTATTTAGTTGAGTTTACAAGTTTTAATTTATGATTTATCTAATTCCATAAGACCCTACACTTAATGTCAATGTTATAAAGAGAAGAAAGAGGATTGCCCTCTTTTATCCCTACCTTAAGTCAATTTCTAAAGCATGTTATTATGACTTAGTTTCTTTTAGTGAATGGCTTATTACATGTTTTAATCAGTCCTAGGTTTTTGTTCACCTTAAATAACCTTATTCAATGTTAAAGGCTTCTTAAGAATAATTGGAATGAATTACTATCACATGACACATGTTCATTCATTTCTTTTCATCACATGTAACATGCACATGATTGAATCCTAAGTATGCCTACACATAAAATATATCTTAGCACACTTAAATGATGAATGTAATGAAGTATATTTGAAGTTTATATTTTATTTAATTGGATTAATATGAATGCATGTCTTTTTTAATAGAAAAAGGAGACTTCAATCCATTAGCTACATGTACACTCAAATGTATAAAAGTTTAAGTTGGTATGGCGCCATTATTTTACACTAGGGGAGTGAGGTAAAGACCTCCTTAGGGCTACTTGAAGCCGTGCATCCCTAGGATGTCTAGACTAATATACCACTCTTCTTATATACATATGAATGCACAATTAATCATAAGAAGAAGAAGTCATGCAAAATGTTGTGTTTGATTCTATCATATGATTTACATATGTGATATGAAATTCTTTATAAGCCTTAGCATGGACATACATGGTAATGGATTTAGACAAATGTTGTGTTCTTTTCGAATGAACTATACATTTGTAAATCCTATGTAAGCCCATGCAAAGTAAAGAGATATGACTTCATACAACATATCTTAGATAATAAACACATGCAAACTCATAAATATTTCTTAATTAGTTTCACTCCATATATTATAATTAATTTATACACTTTTGTAAGTAATTTTTTTATTTAATAGTGATAATAGCCATGTTTATTTTTAATTTAAGTCAACACATGCAATTTGGTATAAAAGAAAATATTTTGTTAAATTAATTTTTGAAGGAGATGAATGCATGATCATATATGGTAAACAAAATTTAATATGATTGGAAAGAAATAAAAAAACATAAACACATGATTTCATTCAATCCAATTAAATCCTAAGGGCAATCATATTAAACAAGATCATTTAAGACAAACTAAAACTTCTTAATGTCATTCTGATTTCATGTTTGATTTGATTCAAGAAATATAAGAAGTGGTTTGTTAATCCTATTCCATGTCTCATGTTCTTGATTTAATTTGGTTTAGTAAGAAATAATTAAGTGAATTTTATGAATTAATTAAGTTGGATCTTTAATTAAATCAATTAATTACCCTTACTTATGCTTCTTTAATTTGATTAACCACTTAATTATAAGCCATAAATGACATGAACATGTGAGGAAATAAAATTACGATGCTCCTAAAGAACCTAATGCAATTGGCTCATAATTAAGGATTAATTAAGTTAAAGAATCTAATTAAGTACTTTTATGATTCTCCCATACATATGGGTTAATCATAATTTCCTTAAAGTGACTTTATGATGTTAAACACATAAAAGGGAACCCTTAATTTGATCATTTGTATTTAAAGTTTTATTTGATTTGATTTATTTGAATGATTTAGTTGAATTGTTTTGATTTGATAAGTGTTTATTACATTTGTTTTATATATGTTTACCTTCATGTAATTTGATTGATTAATTTTTTTATTAGATGTTTTGATTCAATTAAATCTTAATAATTCAATATCCTTTTAAATTTATTTAATTTAATGTATTTTGATTGATAGATTTTAGATTAGATATTTTGATTTAGTTAAATTTTGATAATTCAAAATCCTTTTGTCTGAGTTGAGTTAGACTTTTAGGGGGTGGCATTTCTAAGATAGCTTTGATCTTCTCTAGGTTGATCTCTATTCTCTGGTGTCAAACAATAAACCTAAGGAATTTCCCTAAAGCTACTCCGAATGCACACTTCAGGGGATTCATTTTGAAATTAAGTTTTGTTAACCATTCAAAAACTACTCTCAAGTTAAAGAGATAGTCTTCCTTTTCTTTACTCTTAACTGCAATATCATTGACGTAACATTCGACTTGATGATGAATGAGTTTGTCAAAGATTTGAGTCATGGCCCGCTGGTATGTGGCACCGACATTTTTAAGGCCAAAAGGCATGACCTTATAACAATAAATTCTGATCGGGGTTCGAAAGGCAGTGTTTCTTTCATCCTCTTGGGCCATCTTTATTTGGTTATATCCAAATAAGCCATCCATGAAGGAGAGGAATGCATGAGATGAGGTAATGTCCACCATAAATTCTGGTATAGGAAGTGGAAATTCATCCTTAGTATAAGCCTTATTTAGATCCCTAAAATCGACGCATATGCGAATTTGGCCATTCTTTTTCTTAATTGGGATGACACTGGCCAACCAGGTAGGATATTTTTGTTCCCTGATAAAACCAGCATCGATCAGTTTCTTGACATCAAAAATGACATATTATTCAATGTCTAATCGCATGCATTTAGAAGCCTACTTGATAAGGTTAGTATTAGGTTCTATTGCTGGTTTGTAAACTGCTATGTCAGGAGATAGACCAGGCATCTCTTCATAACTCCATGTAAAACAATCCTTAAACACAGTTAATAGCTTCACTAAATCATTGGTTTCTTTTTCATTCAATAGAGAACTGATGTATGTTGGGCATGGATCTTCTTCAGTTCCTAGGTTAACTTCTTTAAGCTCATCGATGGTTGATCTGATCTCCTCTTCAAAATCTGGCGATGCATCCTTGCCTTCAAAGTCATTTGGATCATTTAAAATTTCTAAACATACCTCATCATATGAGTTAGCATGATTTGAAAATAATCTATCATATTCCAAATGATTGGTGATGACTAAGAAGTAATCGTCATCATCAAATGGACCCATTGTACCAAATTCTAGTCCTAGTCTTGATTGTGAATGTCATCATTTGTTGTCCCATAATCTTTTAAAGTAATCCAAACCTGTGTTTAAACCAAGCATGTGGAATTAATCCTTTCTTTGCTAAATTAAGAACACAAGCAAGTGTCAATCAAAAGGTAATTCTATTAAATCTTTGTATGAATCATCCTCAAGTTTTACATCAACTTCTTGACTAGAGGATGATGCTCCAAGAAAAAACTTTTGCACCTTTACATTTATGGAAGACTTAGGGGCATCCTTAACTACCAAACCCTCAACTTTTTATGAGGAAAGTGGGGTCAGAGCTAAAGTTCCCAAATGATGTCTATCTATTTCACATATAGACTTGGATACACTTATGCTTTGCTTAGGAGCTCGATATTCATCAATGTCTGGCTCAACTATCACTTGCATGGGGATCTACTATCTGGAAGTGCTAGTTGGCATACTAATCATATATGACTCATCTTCTGAACTAGATTCTAAGTCTATATAGATAGTAGGTGTACTCCTGGTAGTAGGGATATAACTCCTATTGGGTGGCCAATAAGAAGGTCTTCCATCCCTAGGCATGTCTCTGGATCTACCTCTTCATCTTCCTGGTGGAGGTTGACTCATCCTATCCATATGATTGAATGGAGTAACGAAATGTGGGTGGAATCTAATGTCAGGCTCTACTTTCTCCTACAAGTCTATTTCTCGCTCCCTTTTATTTTCTTTCTCTTTTTCTTTTATTTTTCTTTTTTTCTTTTTCTTTTTCTTTTTCTTTCTCTATTTCATCTTATTTTTATTTTGTCTTTGAACTTAGGCCAAGTTCATGAGAATAGACTAGTTGATTTTGAGAGAGATAGTAGGTCGTATCCTCATATATTCTGACCTCATGAACTATGAATGGCTTAAGATATCTTTTGATGTAGTATTCAATCCCACCCCTCATGAACTTCATGCACTGATGTAGAGATGATGAAACCACATTGTTCTCATGTATCCATGGTCTCCCAAGCAAAGCATTGAAAGATGTATCTGAGTCTATAATATGAAACTTGGCAGTAGTCTTCCAATCATCTACTTCTAATAGCAATATTATAGAGCCTAAAGCCCTCTCGCCTTGTTCATTGAATCCTCTCAATATCATTCTCTCTTTTAAAAGTTTAGAGATGTCAATCCTCAAGTAGACGAGGGTTTTTAGACTCATAATGTTCACTAATGCACCCTAGTCAACAAGAGCTCTGGATATCCAATATCGTCTAATATCTAATGTAATGTAAAGAGGGTGGTTGTGCTTGGTCATTCCTTGAAGCAAGTATTCATCACTGAATGTAACTCTTAGAGTATCCTCTGAATTGTGAGCCTCCTCCTCAATAGCGGTCAACTGGACTTACAACATCTTCGGATCAAGAAGAGCCTTGATTAGAGATTTTCTCATCTCTTTGCATAAGATAAGGGCATCATATATGCTTAACTTAGCTGACAACTTTCTAAGATGTGCTAGGATATTGTAGTCAACCTTAGCTTGATCCTCCACAAGCATATCCATGGGAGGAGCATTATGTGGAGGGGATATCTGCTCTTTAGAAATAATGATTTGCATACCCTTATCCTGAGGTGCCACTCTAGGAGATAGAACTTTGCCACTACGAAGGTTAACTTCAGCGACCTCTTGGAATGATGAATTTGTAGGAAGTTCTACCTTCTCATCGGGTGTACCTACAACTTCTCCTGTGTGATCACTAGAGTCGGATGACTCCAAAGTAATCTCAAGAGGTGAACCCGTGTGATTTAAAAATGGGAAAATCTATTTCTAAATCAAAAGAGGAATGATCGGAACTAGAGTTATTATTATTTAAACTTGGAGAGTTTTCTATGGGAATAAAATCAAGAGTATCAGAAGTGACACAAATGTAAGTGGAATCAGCTTTCTTCATTGATTTCTTAAATTTGGATGGAGGTATAAATAAAAATCACATAGAGTAAGTGAAGTGAGAGGTTCAGCACCCCTCTATGTGGATACAATACAGCCGTTGGAAGAAGAGCAGGATGAAGTGGCTATAGCTACAGCTGTGGAAGGAATGATGGACTCGGACAGTGATTATGCTACTATACTATCCCTAGCAAGTCAGGTAGGCTGCTGTTGCTGCTACTGAGCTGACACCTTCTTCAAGTTAAATTTGGCAACTTGCAAACCTTCCTTGGTGTTGGAGGTTTGAGTTGCTTTAAACACCTATAAAAAAAGCTTCTTAATCTTAAAGACCACTTTTTTAGATGTTCGGGTAAAAGCAATATCCAACCTTCTTTTATCTTAAGAGAATCATAAGTATTCCCAAGAATTACTTTGATGGAACTGGAGGGTTGTTCTAACAAGTAATCCTTGGGGATAACAATTGTTCCTGACTTGTAGCTACGCTCAAGCCAATCCTTAAAGGTGATGTAATCTTCCAAGACATGACTAACCATGTGGTGGTAGGGGCGATAGTTAGGATCATTACTTTTGCCCACATCTTCCGGTCTCTTAGGCTCAGGTAACTAAAAGTCAGGTTTCTTTAAGTGATTCTTAAAGATCTTTCTAACTACCTCCCTCTTCAATGAATATGGCTTATTCAATTTATTGGCAAGAGTAGGTAGGTAATAGCTACATAGCGATGGATATTAGTACCACTATTGAGTATGTTGTAGAGGAGGCGGTGGTGGCCGGTATGCTGGCCAAGGTGGTGGTAGAGGAGGTGGAAATAGAGGCTATTGTGCACAAGGTATCTCATACTGAGCTCTGGATAGCTGCTTCCCTTTGTCTAATGACACCACCACCCCTGGCTTCTTCTTGAATGCTTTCTATGGCTTGGACTTGAATGATTGGTCTTGAAAAGATAACTGTTTAGCTTCCCTTTACAGGCTAACTGCCTTATTGATTAGTTTCTCAAAGGTTTTGATCATAAATCCCTTGAGCATGAAAGCAACTGGGCCATGAATATTCTTGAGAAAAATTTTTATAGCATGTTATTAGAATAGCTGTGGTTCGCATTTCATACTCAGGTTTCATCACCTGAGAATATAATCAACAAGAGACTCATTGGGATTTTGTTGTGCCACAATGAGGTCACCCACTGTTACCCTTTACTGGGCTCTAGCAAACCTCTTGATGAAGAGGTGCTCCAACTTAGCAAAAGTCTTCACTGAACCGTTGGGTAGTTCAGCGTACCAATCAAATGCAATCCCTGATAGACTATTAATAAAGAGTTGGAAGAGAAGTGCATCACTACCTCCAGTGTTGTAACAGCCAGCTCTAAAGTGCGCTATATGCTGTCGAGGGTTTCCGCTACCATTAAAGATCTTGAAGGATGGTGGCACAAAATCCTTGGGATATTAGACTGCATTAAATTCTTCTGGATAGGGTTTACCCTTTGGAATAGATGAGCCACCTCAGGCTTGCGCTAATGCTTCCCTCACTTGCTATTTCACCATCTGCTTTATATCTCTTTCAGGCATACAGGTACTATATGTGACCTTCCTATGCAGACTGCCACTATCCTGGTCTACGGGAGATGTACTCTTGGGCTGATCTAGAACATGCAACAACCCAGGGTGATCGGCCTCTGAGGGAGTAGATTGTACTGATGGAACCTAGCCTTGAAGTGCTAGGACTACTGCTAATAAGTCTTAAACTCTTTTCTCCATCTTATTGATGTGTTCATCTCTCTGCCTCAGTTGTTGATGAAGGTGTTGGGTTGAATGAGTTGTGTCATCTTCCTCAGCTACAACACTCTTCTGGTTATGCTGATCTCTAAGGAGGGAACCCCTAGTGTCGACCATATGGACTTCCACTGAGTCCTCCAAGCGATCATCCTCATCTAGATCAAACTGACCCTAGCATCCTTCTCGTCAGAGCAATCGCTCCTGAGGAGGCCCCTCTTCTCAGTGAAGTACTGAGTGAGGATCTCATCTAAAGAGTGGCCTAATCGTGCAGGGATAAACACTCGCTACTGACTAGACTGATAGAAATACATCAAACATTGCTTACTATTGTAGTACTATCTCTAGAAAAATTGTGCTCACTGGTAGGTATATGTTGATCACTGACCACTGGTTGAACATTAATTATGGGAGGATTCACTGCCATGGGCACTACATCTATATGCCCTACCCTTTCTGCCACTGATGTTATTGAAGGTGGAGACTGAAAGGGCTGCTATAACTGTAACTGTTGTGACTATAGTGGTGACTCGACCACGGTGGCCTTGGATCACCATTCCTTCTTCACCATAACTAAGATGAGAGGTAGAATAGGAGTGCTTGACCTCACCTCAATGAGTGGAGTACATGGAGTGGGATCCTTGGGCCATAGCTGGATCACCAATGGTGTTGGTCTCTCCCCGGATGGGGGCTTCTGGATCTTGGCTGGAATGGGGGATGTTCTGAGCTAGATAGGTGATGGTGGGTGAGTGGAGTGGTACGAAGGAAGCACTGACTACCCCTTAACTATAGTTCTACTCCTACTGTGATGAGTAGCACCTGTAAGGATGATGATGTCTGAGTGTCCGGTCCTAGTATGGTGACGATCAAAAAAATCCATCAGAGCGGAGGCCGCTGACTTCCTGGTAAACCTTTGTCGCTCCCTCCTACCTATCTGAGCTCATGTCTGAGCCTTCAAGGCCCTTTCCATCTGGATCTAACTTTTGACTCTCCGAGGGATGACTAACCTCAGATCAAAAATTATACTGGACTCTGAGCGTCCGTAGGCTCGTCCAACCTGGCGCAAGACTATCCTGAGCCCAACGTAGGGCTTCATGTGCTCCCTAGTTGATGTACTGAAATATACTGGTGGTAGAGATAGTGCAGAAATACTCTTGTAGTCCTCCTCTCCATCTAAGGCTGAGAGGAGGTGGAATCTACTACCACTCAAAAGTGGTGAGGTCTCACAAGGAGATTCCTCCTCAGCCATATGGGAAGCAACGTCCATCTCTCTCACCGCCTTCTTGTGATGCCACTTGACCTTGCGGTTCTTGTTGCTGTGTTGTGTACGTGTAGGTATGGCAGAGCGAGAGCTAGTACCCACCTCAAATGTGGAGGAGAATATCTCAAAAGCCAAGAAAGCCTTCCCCTTTGGGGTGCACAAGGAGGGGGCGTAGCTCGCCAGAGCTAAGCTGAGCCCTTGAGGAACAAGGGCATAGAAACCGACACGATCGTAGGAACAACGGTGGCCTTCCTTTGGAAGTTTGAATCGAGATGGCATATCAAATTGGATAAGCGGCGTCTACCCCGCCACCTCCTCCTGCTAACTGTAGTGAGGGTTGTCCCCTCGCAAGAAATCCTCACCCCCTCAAAACCATGGCCAAAGTAGATGACCTCAGTGGAGCTAGTAATAGAGAGTCTAGTCTAAGCTAGGGCTAAGACCAGTGGAGAAGGATAATACAAACTTGTTGGGAGTCATGGATGTTGTACTAATTGAGGGTTGGAGGAACTAACTGCACTGAAGTCTGTATTGTTGAAATATAGCTAAGTTAGACACTTTCCTTGATATTCACCTTCAATCATTAATCTCAAAATTTGATTTAAAATTTAAACCCACACTTAACAATCTTAAGGATGTTAAGTGGGGTTCATTAAAATTTTGGAGAGATTTTGGAAGAGAGACTTTGCCATATGATTTTGACTTAAAACCCACATCCAACAAATTTGAGTATGTTGAATGGGGTTCAAATATTTGGAGGGACCCTTTGGAGATATGTATGTTTTGTTTGAAAATTTGATTGAGAAAATCTTTACTTAGAAAATTTAAGTATGCTAAAGTAAAGGTTTTCAGTTTGTACGTTTGAAAGTTTTGTGTGAGAATATCTTTATTTGTGAAATTTGGTGTGTGATATGTGATTTAATTTTAAAAATGGGGCTTCTTACTTAATAAATTTGGTGTGTTAAGTAGATGCCAATTATGTTTGATATGATTTTAATTTGAAAGTGAAGCTCTTACTCAACAAATTTGGTAGGTTAAGTAGGAGTCACTTGTGTTTGCGACTTGAAAGGGAGACTTCCACTTAACAAATGTGGTATGTTAAGTGAAAGTCAAGTATTTTTAATTTTTGAAAATGAAACATTTAACAAATTTGGTATGTTAAGTGAAAGTCAAATGTGTTTATGATTTTGAAAATGAAACTCTCACTTAACAAATTTGGTATGTCAAGTAAAAGTCAAATGTGTTTATGATTTTTGAAAGAAAAGAACTTATTTAACAAACTTAGGTATGTTAAATGGAGTTCAATTTGTTCTTATAATTTTCAAGAAAGGGGGTTCTCATTTGACATACTTGGACATGTCAAATGAGATCCAAATGTGTCTTAAAGTCCAAGACTTTGGCAAGAAGGAGTTCTATCATACAAAGGTAAATGGAGTTAAATAGAATTCAATTTACTTTACCTTCTCCAAGGGAAGGGGAACTCCCATTTAACAAATTTGGGTATGTCAAGTGGGGGTTCAAATATGTCTTAACTTCTCTTTTATGTGTGTATGATTTATTGCTTTTCAAAAAGGAGGAAAACTTCAACTATAGCACATGTGAATTATGCTAAGTGGAGTTTCAATTTTATATCATGATTTTATTCAAAAATAGAATCTCCATCCAACAAATTTGAGTGTGTGGGATGGGGATAGCTATTTCCAAAGAAAATGTGCTTTTGAAAAAGACATTAAAAATGGTTAATTTTGATTTTGAAAAGAACCTTCATGTAACAATCATAGGATTTGTTAAACGAGGTTTGGTTATATGTATTTTGTGCCTTTTTCAAAAAAAATTAGAAATTTTTGTGTAAAGATCACTTATTATGTGGATTTTGAAAAAGTGCTTTTGGAAAGACATGCTATTTTGCAGAAGGGTTTTATTTAATTATTGTTCATGGGATGAACCTTGCCTCACCATCAGGATGGTGAAGAGGTTCTTAATTTTGGTCATCTCTTTTGTTTGATTAATTTTAATTTTCACATATTGGGGGAACCCAATAGGGATTTTAAGACCTACATGGAGTGAGGTCCTAAAACCTAAAGGATGTTGGCGAGCTATGCTTAAGGATAAAATAAGCTAAGTGCTAATGGAAAGAATGATAGTCTCAGGCCTATATAAAATATATGTCCACTATCAATGCTTGGAGATAATAATTATCTACTAAAGATGGAGAGAGGAACTCTCCCCAGCAAAGTCGCCAGAAAAATTTATGGTGTTTTTTTTAAGATGTGGGACACCACACAGATCTTAGGGGGTAATTATTGAAGTGAACGGGTGCAACATTAAGGAATGATAGAAATCACCACCCAATAATGGACCTAATCACCTAATAAGGACTCCTAAGGAATGATGGATCTTCGAATGTACTAGAGATCTTTCCCCTACTTTACATGAAAAAGTAAAGTAGGGTTTATTTTAAGGTGGGATCATTAAATTCCCAATGGAGGAAAGCCCTTATATTTAATTACATCCTAAGGAATGGGAGTCTTTAAGAACAGTCTTGATTAAAGTAGACAATCACGATCTCCAAAGATTTCAAGGCAAGACTATCAAGGATTGGCTATGTTGGAAAATCAAATGGGATAGATCAAAAGGAGAGACTTATTTTGGAAGCCAAAGGAGATGAGTAGGGAATACATATGATATTAGGAAGCCTAGTGAGCAATCCAATCTATCCTATGGTTGGGCTTTATATTTCTAAAATTGAAGAGAGTTAATTATTTGAGCTGACATTTTATTAAAATACAGGGACTTATAATCCCACAATATAAGATTATGGAAATGCTTAAGAGGAGAGGATTTATGCTTGTAGCCCCAAAAGGAAACAACAACCTCAGATCCTAAATCTATGGAGCTTTGGCAAGGGCTGAAGCATGACCTAAATATAAGTGGAAGGTGGACATAATGGTCTACCTTCACAAGAGAAGATAGACCGTCTGATTGTAGGACTTACAACTGCCTCGAGTGGCCACCAACTAATACCTTCTACACTTTAAATCCATGTGGCCAAGCCTTATGTATTGTAAGATGGCTAGGGTAGTTATTATTTAGAAAGAGACTAAGTCCTTAAACTCACTCCATAAGAGACTAGAGCATGAATGATATAAATTCATGACTTAATCTAATACAAATTTTAGCAAATTTATCTGATTCTTATGGACTCCTTATTTTGAAACAAGCCATTAGATTTTGTATGCCTAAAAGCATGAGAACTTGATTATGGGCCAAATAAATAGAGAAATGGGTGCTCTCTCATCAAAGGCTCTCATAGGATAAGCCATTATTCTCTAGCACAGATGGAAGTCCCCACTTAACAAGAGTGAAAGAATATGGCATGCATAATGTTATACATACAATCATCCAGCTAAGGGGTTGCTAAATATTTTTTTATCTTGATATAATTCCTAAGCTTTTATGTGAGGTTATGAATTGTTTTAAAATTTTAATTATGAGTTATTAATTGGGGTAGAACAATGAATTTCATCTTAAGAGCCTACCGCATCCAAGCTACACATTCAAACATCAAACATGAAAAAACTAGGAAAAGCATGCAATTCTAGCGCGTAATCTAAACACAACATCAAACAATTTTATAGACTACCATAAAATAATAAAAGGTTAGTGCAGTCGGGTTCTGTCGTACACCCCGAAAGGAGAAAAAAAGGGTAGCTTAGCTCTACCCTTATACAACCCGGATTATAAAAATAGTACATACTATGGGGGACTTCTTTTCTTCATTTCTTCCTTCTCTTTCTTTTGATTTGATTTGCTCCAAAGGAATCACAAGGCACCCCATGAACTAAGCCTTCTGGCCACTACTCATCCTAATCTCCCATAACAATAATCCTAATTCCTAATGCAAAATTACATTAAAAATAGGAAAAGTAAATCTAGCTACACCTACAACCCAAGTAATTATATCAATAATTTAGACTTAGCACCCCACACATGGGTAACCAAGCCCACCAATCCTAACGTGGGTTATGCTTAGGAGCTACGCAACCTGCACAGCAAAAGCATTTATATTTTTTATTACATCAACCCCTTAAGCACAATCCCCTACAGAAAATATGATTAGGCTAATAACAACCTAACATTCAGTCTACGAAACATACACCCTAACATCCAGTCTATAATATTACATCACAAAACAAAACATCCTTCACACATACACGACCCTAACTTAGCACTAGAAGTGGTGACTTAGTATTCTAATGTGTGTGCTTAAAGCTTGTGTGGTATGTCTTAATTAGGCATTAATGTTGAAGTTTTTTAAGTGTAAAAGCACTAAATTTAACATGGAATGTTGGTTTCACTTTAATTTGTTTAATTAATTTTACAAGTTTTAATTTGTGATTTATTTGGTTCCATAAGACCCTACACTTAACATCTATGTGTTATAAAAAGAAGAAAGAGGATTGCCCTCTTTCATCCCTACCTTAAGTCATTTTCTAAAGCATGTTATTATGACTTAGTTTCTTTTAGTGAATGGCTTATTACATGTTTTAATCAGTCCTAGGTTTGTGTTCACCTTAAATAACCTTATTCAATGTGAAAGGCTTCCTAAGAATAACTAGAATGAATTACTATCATATGACACATGTTCATTCATTTATTTTCATCACATGTAACATGCACATGATTGGATCCAAGTATACCTACACATACAATATGTCTTAGCACAATTAGATGATGAATGTAATGAAGTATATTTGAAGGTTATATTTCATTTAATTGGATTAATATGAATGGATTCTTTTTTTAATAGAAAAAGGAGACTTCAATCCATTAGCTACATGTACACGCAAATGTATAAAAGTTATAAGCTGGTACGGCGCCATTGTTTCGCACCAGGGGAGTGAAGTAAAGACCTCCTTAGGGCTACTTAAAATCGTGTGTCCCCGTGATGCCTAGCCTAATATACTACTCTTCTTATATACATATGAATGTACAATTAACCATAAGAAGAAGAAGACATGCAAAATGTTGTGTTTGATTCTATCATATGATTTACATAAGTGATATGAAATTCTTTCTAAGCCTTAGCATGGACATACATGGGAATGGATTTGGACAAATGTTGTGTTCTTTTCAAATGAACTATACATTTGTAAATCCTATGTAAGCCCATGTAAAGTAAAGAGAGATGACTTCATACCACGTATCTTAGATAATAAACACATGTGGACTCATAAATATTTTATATTTAGCATCACTCCATATATTATAATTGATTTATACACTTTTAAAGTAATTTTTGTTATTTAATAGTGAGAATATCCACATCTATTTTTAATTTAAGTCAACACATACAATTCGGCATAAAAGAAATCATTGTGTTTAATTAATTTTTGAAAGAGATGAATGCATGATCATATATGGCAAACAACATATAATATGATTGGAAAGAAATAAAAGAACATAAGCACATGATTTCATTCAATTCAATTAAATCCTAAGGGCAATCATATTAAATAAGATCATTTAAGACAAACTAAAGCTTCTTAATGTCATTCTGATTTCACGTTTAATTTGATTCAAGAATTATAAGAAGTGGTTTGTTAATCCTATTCCATGCCCCAAGTTCGTGATTTAATTTGGTTTAATAAGAAGTAATTAAGTGAATTTTATGAATTAAAATCAATTACCCTTACTCATGCTTCTTTAAT
Source organism: Cymbidium sinense (assembly GCA_021442155.1). NCBI lineage: Eukaryota > Viridiplantae > Streptophyta > Magnoliopsida > Asparagales > Orchidaceae > Cymbidium > Cymbidium sinense. Next base: position 54,737,045 of record CM038216.1, read on the forward strand.
TTGAATAACCACTTAATTATAAGCCATAAATGACATGAACATGTGAGTAAATAAAATTACGATGCTCCTAAAAACCTAATACAATTGGCTCATAATTAAAGATTAATTAAGTTAAATAATCTAATTAAGTACTTATATGATTCTCCCATACTTATGGGTTAATCATAATTTCCTTAAAGGGTCTTTATGTTGTTAAACACATAAAGGGGACCCTTAATTTCATTGTTTGTATTTAAAGTTTTATTTGATTTGATTTATTTGAATAATTTAGTTGAATTGATTTGATTTGATTAGTTTTTATTAAATTTGTTTTGTATTTGTTTACCTTCATGTAATTTGATTGATTAATTTTTAATTAGATGTTTAGATTCAATTAAATCTTGATAATTCAATATCCATTTAAATTTATTTAATTTAATGTATTTTGATTGATGGATTTTAGATTAGATATTTTGATTTAGTTAAATTTTGATAATTCAATTTCCTTTTAAATTAACATATAATTCTTTTCTTTGATTATGGTTATATGATTTAATTTTATGTTTATTTGATTTGACTATGGTTCATTTATTTGTAGTTTGATCGGATAAATTGAATTGAAAGTTTTCTTTGATTTAATTGAGTTTGATTATTATGATTAGAATTTTATTTTTAATCTCATCCATTTGCCTTGTTTATCAAAGTTTGGTTTGTATTTTGATTTCATACATTGGATAGTTCACTATTTTATCTTATTTAAGTAGGTTGAATGAGATTTGATTTGATTACATATTAAATTGATGAGAGACTTACTTAATTTAATTTAATTTGATTTGATTTAGATTATTTTTTTGTTGAAACTTTTAATTTGATTTCATGTTTGTTTAAATTAATGATTTAATAAGTTAAGTTTGATTTGAGGTTTAATTATCATATAATTATGATTTAATTAAGTTCATGTTGACTTCTATTTTAGAGTGAGCTCTCAACTTCTCCATCTTACACATAGGACTCCTCTAGACACTAAGAGCTACATAGTCTTAAGACATTTCTAGTGATTATGTGAACACTTAACCTAACCCTGGAGACTTAGAAGAGTTAGCCAGAGGAATAGGTTATGTCTTAGGGGTATTAGGAATACTTGCCTACCCTATATCTCGAACCAAATTCTTGCTTCCTTCTTTCAAGTCAAACATCAAATCTTAAATCAATTCCAACTTAATTGATTTTCTCAAATCATGAATCAATTCCAAATAAAATCTTAAATTAGTTTCAACTCAATTGATTTTCTCAAATCATGAATCAATTCCAAATCAAATCTTAAATCAATTTCAACCCAATTGATTTTCTCAAATCATAAATCAATTCCAAAATCCAAATCATAAATCAATTCCAAATCAAATGATGGAAACCAATGATTGAATTCAAAAATCTCAAAATCTTTCTTAAGCTCTTTGATTTCACCTTATGGACTTAGCACAAACCAAATCCAAATTGCTCCAATCTCAAAATATTTTCTCATATCCCATTTATATTCTCATTTATATTCATAAATATAAATGAAATAAAAATTCAAATAACCAAAACTAAACCCAAAGCTAAACCAAAATCCAACTTATACTCTTTCAAGTCAAATCCTTGAACTTAACCAAATCATTCTCAAATCAATCCAAACCCTTGGATTTTCTCTTCAAACAATCATTCCTTCAATCACATACCCAAATATAAACATAAACTACAATCAAACCACCAAAATCAAACCCAAGTCAAACCCATGTCCTTTTGACTTGAAATTGTCAAATGAACCAAAACCATTTGACTCCAAATCACTTGCAATTGGATTTATATTTTTATCATAAGTCCATATGTGAGTTCAACCAAACCTAAATCAAGCCTTGATTAAGCCAATTGACCCATTTAGGCTAACTTGACCCAAAGTGACCTAAAGCACCATTATTAGCCAAATTCTAATCCAACCTAAATTAGATTGAACTAAGCCCATCTAAGCCTCACATTGTGATCAATAATCATCCTAGAATGATCAATCATTCAAATTGGGTCTAACCAAGTCAAGCCTAGCCTTTGACCAAGTCAACACTTAACCCAAATGAAACCTAAATAAGCCAAAATTCACTATAAGCCAAATTGATTGAAACCATTGATCTAAACCAATCCATAATCAATGATTGAACTTGACCAAGCTATCAATTGAGTCAAACCAAGCCTAATTAGCCACTTGACCTAAGTTGACCAAAATTGACCTAAAAGTCAAAAAGGGTCAAATCTTGATCTAAGCTAAATTGATTGCAACCAATGGGTCAGATTCATTCTAAATTGATTGTTGAAGTTGACCAAAGCTTCAATTGACCAATTGGACCTAACCTAGACCAATTGACCATGAACCCAACTTGACCTAAAAGGTCAAATCAACTTGAAATCAAACCAAACCAAAATTGATTGAAACAAAAGCTTGCAATACATTTCAAATGATCAACCAAGCCTAAACCAACCTATGACCTAACCTAATTGGGTCAAATGGGTCAAATTGGTCAACTTGACCCATTTGACCTAAATGAACCTAAATGAACCAAATCCAAATATTAACAAAACTGAACCAAACTAATGATACCCATAGGCTGCAAATGACCATTTGAACTTGACCTAATCCATGGTTTGATCCAATTTGACCAATTGGTCAACCTAACCCAATTTGACCCAACTTGACCTAAGTGAGTCAAATTGAACCAATTCAAACCAAATGAACTCCAAATAACTTGAAATTTCGCCCAACCCATTTCTGAATCATTTCAAATTTGCCCAAATCAAAATCATGGCTAAATGACCACTTTGCCCTTAAGTCAAAGGGTATCCTATGGTCAAATTCACTTGGAATTTGGTTAATTCTTTTTCAAGGAGACTTGGCATCCTTCTAATGGTCCACTTGGACACCAAGGAGGGTGGTGAACATGACCCAATGAGCTTGGGTCAGCCATGGCCCAACCCAAGGCCAAACCTCCAATGGAAATTGAGCACTTGGATCACCAAATGCACTCACCTAGCACATGGACACTCACTCTCCTCCTCTTATATGTCTAAAATGACCCACATGGAGTGCTTTGCAACTCAAACTATGAACCCAATCTCACCCATTGATCAAAAATGGCAAAATTACTCATCACCGTCTGATCCAAGGAGGGGCAGATATACTCTCCCTCATTCCCACTCAAACCAGAGGCATTCATTTCCATAAAGCTAAGGGATCAAATTGAACTCTCCAAAAGCATTTCCAAGCTATTCTCGAGCTCCCCCATTTCTTCTTCTCAATTTTGCTCAAATCCAAAATAGGGGATGTCAATCTCAATCCCAATTCACTCAATTCTCCATCAAAACTAAATTAACCTTGTGCACACCCTTAGTGGACTTCGTCGAGCTCAACCAAGTCATTTTCCAAGCCTCCAAGCCACGAGAAGCATCACCTTGATCAAGGCTGATCACCATTGTAGGGGAGCTTGGTCAACCGAGCAATCCACTCCAAACTAAAATCCAATTCTTTAAGTATTTTATCTCTACATGAAGCCCTCCTCTAAGCATGATAGCCTCCAGTGATGTATGCCATTGAAACAAACCTTAGGATAAATTTTACTTGGTCCTTTATGAAGGAAATTATAATCCCATCAAATCTTGATTGTTAGATACATTGCTTGTGCTTCCCCTAAGGTGTGGGGTGAGTTTGATCTCCATTCGAGCTTGGGAGAGCTCAGATCGAGTGACAATCGATGGACGGCATCCATCTCTCACTGCTTGGGTGGAGACAGATCATGCACCATCCATTCTACATGATTGGAATAGATGATTGTGATTAGATCATAATAGATCACCCTCTGATTTAAGCCTAAACTGTGAGATTAATCCTGGTCATCCAGTCTTAGATCAAACGAGACATGGAGAAAGTGCGTACACCGTCGGCTAACTTAGTAGACAAATGTGATAACTTAAATAACCTATCCCATCGCGCCATGTGGATAGTGCACCGCATCAGCTCCACATGGCCCGATAAGATTAAAGGGTTAATTAGGCTTAATTAATCCATTTTAATGCTAAAACTTCCAAAATTCATAACTAATTATAGAAATATCCAAAAAAATACAAACTCGAGTTTATTTTAAAGATTATTCAAAGGAGAAAAATATAAAATTAAAATCAACTTATTTTGACTAGTAGTTTTACTCAATTTGAGTTTTATTGGAAATGTAATTAGGTTAATTACTCCTTAAGTACTTCAGCAATTAACTCCAAACTTTCTAAGATTGATTAGTGGGATGATCTCTGCCTCCCATGATTTTCTTGGAATTTATTATTGGATTAATTAGGGGAATTGCTTGTTTCACCCCTAATCACTTTCTTAATTAATTAAATGATTAATTAACTTATTAAACAATGATAAATTCATTAATTAAATTTACTAATCATCATGGAATAGTGAATGGACTTAGGGAATGAGACTAGGACATCTTTTCCAATCTTTTATCCTAAGTCTATTTCATTTGGATAAACACTTAATTAAGTTATAATTAATTAATGGCTTAATCACTTCATTAATTAATTCAATTAATCAAACTCAAAACCAAATCATTCCAGAACTTAATCTCTTAATTCTTGGGTAGATTCTTAGGTGTTCAATAACCCAAGAAAACTTCAAAGGAAATTATAATCAAACTACATATGTAGGATGGTTATGAAAGTACTTAATTAAACCCTTTAGCTTAATTAATCAATAATTGAGCCAATTGCATTAGGCCCCTTTATTTCTTAGGTGCATTGATTTAATTTTCATGTGGTTGCATATCATATGTTGGCTCATAATGTTTGGATAATTATGTTAAAGTGGTATGTAAGGTATTAAATGGATTTAATTCATACATTAACCTAATCAAAATATAAAATCAACTTAATTATTCCAAATTAAACTAAACAAATTCACACATGGGAGAATGGGTTAGGATTAGCAAACCTTTCTTACATTTCCTAAGTCAAATCAAATTCAAAAATAAAAATCTTCTTAAAGAATTTTGACTCATTTTAAATAATCACATTTTATATGATTATCCTCAGGAAGTAATTAGGATGAATGAAGTCATGTGCTTACAATCTTTTATTTCTTTCCAATCATGTTAAATATTGCTTGCCATGTGAAATCATGCATTCATTTATTTTAAAAATCAATTAAAGAAAATATTTCCTTTATGTCAAATTGCGTGTGTTGGCTAAAATTAAGAATATGAGTGGCTACTATCACTATTCAATCAAAAATTACTTTTCAAAATTTATAAATCAAAAATTACAAATGAAGTGATGCTAGTTATAAATAATTATAAGCTTACATGAGATGATAGAATAAGGTGTGTATTATAAAGTTCTCTTTCCTTCCCTTAATATGGATTTACATAGGATTTGCAAGTGTATAATTCATTTGAAAAGAATACAACACTTGCCTAAATTTATTCCTATGCACTATATCAAGACTTAGGAAGCACCTTCATATTACACATGTAAATCTTACAACCAAATCAAACATAAATCTCTTGCATGATTCTTCATCCATTTGGTTCTTTTTGTATATTTACATGTATTTAAGAAAAGTGATATATCAGTCTAGATATCCCAGGGTTGTGAGGATTTAAGTAGCCCAAAGTAGGTCTTTTACCTTACGTCGCTGGTGTAGACAATGGCGTCGTACTCACTTATAACTTTTATACATGTAGATGTGCATTTAGCTAATGGATAAAAGAGTCTCTCTTTTCTACATAATAAAGACATGCATTCATGGAATATATTCAAAATTTTAAACCATATATCTTTGTATTCATCATCAAAGTGTGCTAAGATTTGCATTGCATGTATAAATATGCTTAGGATTACTCATATGCATGGTATACATGGTGGAAAGGAATAAATGGGTGTATGTTATGTGATAGTAATCCACCCTAACTAATCCTAAAAGGCCTTTCTTGTTAAATAGGGCTATTTATAATAAATCTAAACTTAGGATTAATAAAAATACATAATAAAATATTCACCAATGAAAATTCATTAATGAATCTATCTTAGAAATGCTTTAAGGTGGATGAGAGAGTTCTCTCTCTTTCTTCTCTTCATAACATTTAGTTGCTAAGTGTAGTTCATTCAAACCAAATTAAATCACCAACTAAAATTGACAAATCAACTAAATCACTTAATAAAACTACCATCTAAATTATTTCACACTTAGAAAATTCCAACCTTAAAGCCTAGCTAAGACATGCCACAAGCCTTAAATGGCACACACATTAGCTAAGTCACCATTTCTAGCTCTATATTAGGGGTGCATGGTTTGATGCCGATTTTATTTTATGATGTAATATTTTAGACGGATGTTAGGTGTATGTGTGTAGACTGATGATGATGATCTAATCATCATGTAGGAATTATGCTTAATTGAATAAAAAATATAAATACTTTACTATGCAGTTGCTTATACCCCTAAGCATAATCCAAACAGAGGTGGACTTGGTTACCCATGTGGGTGCTAAGTCCAAATTATTCATATACTCTTGGGTTGTGTGGTATGTTTAGCTGACTTTTATTTTGCAGGTTTAGTTAGAATTACATTTCCTATTTTTATGTAAATTTTATAATTAAGATTTAGAATAAGTGTTATGGGGATCAAGGTGAATATTGGTTATAAGATCATGCCTTATGTACCATGTGAAGCCTTAAAGCAAACCACATCTCAAGTTAAATCAAAAGAAAGGAAGAAATGAGGAACAAGGAGTGGAGAATGAAGAATGAAGAATGAAAACCCCCATAACATGAATTCCTTTAAATTATAATTATTCATTTGTAATCCGGGTTGTATAGGGTAGATCTTGGCTACCCATTTTCCTTTTTGAGTTTGTGCGGTGGAGCTCGACCACATCGGCATCTTATTCTTTTGTGCTAATTTTATAAATTGATTGATATTTTTTTATGAATGTACAATTAGGATTGCATGATTTTTCTAGTTTTTTTATTATTTGATGAATGGCCTAGATGCGATTAGGCTCTCAAGAAAAAGAAATTTCTTATCCAATTAAGCAACTCAAAATTAAACTAAATAACTCATAATACCACTAAAAGCCTAAGATATAAATCAAGATAATAAGAGATTTAGCAACCCCTTAGCTGGATGTTGTATGTCTCACATCATGCATAAATAATATTGTGTCACTCTTGCTAATGGAGGGCTTCCATCTTTGCTAGAGAAAATGGCTTGACCTTTGAGAGCCATGGTGGAAACATATCTCCTTCTTTCTGATTTTGGCCCATAACCAACCTTCTCATGCATTAGGCATATAAAATCCCATAGCCTGTGTCAAATAATAATGTCCAAAAATCAAAATAAAACTTACAAAATTTGAATTACATTAAGTCATTATTCATGCCCTTCATAATCTAGTCTCTTAGGGAGTGAGTTTAAGGACTTAGTTTCCTTTCTAAATAAACAATAACTTAGCTATCTTGCAAAGCATAAGACTTACCTACATGTATTTAAAATCATAGGAGTTAGTTGGCAGCCACCCCCAAGAGATTGTAAGTCCAATAGTCATGTGGTTCATTCTCTTTTATCGAGATAAACCATATACATATTTTTGCCTTAGATTTAGGTCGTGCTTTGGCCCTTACCAAAGCTTCCTAGATTTAGGATCTGAGGTTGTTATTTCCTTTTGTAGGCTACAAGCATAAATCCTCACCTCTTAGGCATTTCTAAAATATTGTGTTGTGAAATTGTAAGCCTTAGATTTCTAATAAAAATTCAACTCAAAAATATAATTCTCTTCAAATTTTGAAAATATAAAACCTAGCCATAGGATAGTTTGGGATGCTCACTAGGTTTCTCTATATCATGAGCACCCCCTACTCATCTCCTTTTGGTTTTGGAAATAACTCTTTCGTTTTGCTCAAATCCCACTTGATTTCCTACAAAATATCAATTGATTGATAGTCCTATCTTTGAAATTTTTGGAGACACTGATCACTTACCTTAATCAAGAGTATTCCTAAGGAATCTCATTCCTTAGAATGTAATTAACTATTAGGGCTTACCTCCATAAGAAACTTAATGAACCCAGCTTAAAATAAATCCTACTTTACTTTTCCATGTAAAGTAGGGGAAAGATCTCTGGTATATTCGAAGACCCATTATCCTTAGGAGTCCTTATTAGGTGATTAGGTACATTATATGATGGTGACATCCATCTCTCGAGATAGTACATCATTCCTCAATGTCATACCCTATCACCCTAATAAGCATATATGCAGATATATGTGGTGTCCAACCCAAACTCTCCTCATCCATCTTAAAAATAAAACACCACAGATTTTTCTGGCGACTCCGCTGGGGAAGGTTCCTCTCTCCATCTTTGATAAATGATCATTGTCTTCAGGTGTCGATAGTGGATTTGTATTTTATATGAGTCCGTGACTATCCTTCTTTTTCATTGTAACTTAGCTCATTTCATTCTTAAGCTAAGCTAGCCAACATCCTTTAAGTTTTAGGACCTCACTCCATGTAGGTCTTAAAACCCCTATTGGGTCCCCTAATAGGTGAAAATGTAATTTAATACTAAAGACCTTGAACCTCCTTACCTTCTTTATGGTAAGAAAAAGTTCATTCCAAAAATAAAGAAAAAATAAATCTTTTATAAAAACATCACTTTTCAAAAGCACTTTCCAAACAAACCCACATAATAAAATACTTGCTCAAAAAGTTTCACAAAATATATATATAACTCAACCTCATCTAACAATTTTCAAGATTGTTACATGTAGGATCCTTTGAAAATCAAAATCATCTTTTCAAAAAGCACATATTTGAAAATCAACATCTTCATTCAACATACCCGAATTTATTGAATGAATATCTCATTTCCAAATAAAATCATATCATAAAATTGAAATTTCATTTCAATATATCTCACATATGTTGAAGTTGGAGTTTCTTCCTTTTTAAAAATTACCAATTTGAAGATAATTCTCTTCATTCAATATATCCAAATTTGTTGAAAGGAGGTTTCATTTTCAAAATAAATCACACCATTTGAAAGTCCACTCAACACATTCCACATGTGTTAAGTTCGGATTTCCTTCTTTTCAAAAAGCAATAATCACACACAAAAATTTCATTTTTGAAACATAAAATATAATTGGCTTCCATTTTATATACCCAAATTTATTAAATGGAAATCTACTTTGCAAAAATCATGAGAATCAATTTCACTTTCCAAAAATAAAATTGGATTCAATTTAACACGCCATGCTTGTTAAATAGAAATCCCTCCTTTCAAAAATACCATAAAATCAAAACAAAAATCATACACATTTGGAATTTATTTAGCATACCCAAATTTGCTAAGTAAAGATCCCATTTTCAAAATAAAAATAAAAATCAAACATATTTAGACTTTATTTAGCATACACAAATTTGCTAAGTAAAGATGCTCTTTTCAAAATCAAAACAAAAAATCAAACACATTCAGAGTATACTTAGCATACACAAATTTGCTAAGTAAAGATCCCATTTTCAAAATCAAAACAAAAAATTAGATTTGGGCTTTATTTAGCATACACAAATTTGTTAAGCAAAGATTCCATTTCTAAACTCACACATGATACACATCATGGGTAAACAAGAAAAAAGAAAATTATTTTCAAACAACTCTTTTAGCATACCCGAATTTGTTAAATGAGTAATCCCAAACAAAATTAATTGACCATCTATTTAATATACTCAAATTTATTAAATAAACAGTCCCCAAACATAAAAATTAAATTAAAATATGAACCAAAGGAAGCATCAAAAATCTCTTCAAAATATTTGAACCCATTTCCAATATACACAAATTTGTTGAAAGTGGATTCTAAACTCAAAACATCTTCTCCAATTCATTCAAAATTTCTCTCCTAAATTCAATGAGCCCCACTAAACACATTCAAATTGTTGAGTGTGGGTTCAAATTCTAAAGAAAATTTAAAAAGTAAGCAGAATATCAAGATAGAAAATCTGATTTGAGTTTATTTCCAATAATTACAGAGTTCCAATTCAGTCTCAGTTGGCTTTTTCTCAAGTTTAGTACAGTGCAAATGGATGCTTGGAAGTATGTGTTCACCTTCCCTAATGGGATGGATTTGGCCTTGGATCAGGTCAGCCTCTCCCAAACTGATTTCACCCATCTGATACACTTTGGATGAGGATTTGAGTGGGCCAGGATCACTTGCGAGGGGGAAACTCTCACCATTGTCACAGAATGTGGTGACTGGTGGCCGGGTCATCCATATTAAGATGCCCTCGATTTTCAGTTTCACCAAGAGGAAGGCGGAAGTTCCAGCAGCTTTAGTGCTCAAAGTTGTTCCCACTACCCCGGGCTAGTACCCACTGCTGGCTTTCCGGGGAAGGCTACCGCTGGGATAGTCTCCCTACCACGAGATAGGTCTAGCTCCCATACCCAGAAGGACTGCCACAACAAAGGCCGCAAGATTAAGCGGCATCATGTGCACATTGTCAAGGAGATGGAGACATTATCTCATACTACAGTAAAGGAGTCACCTAGAGTAGTCTCCCCTTTGCCCACTTAGAACAAGTACCATCCTCTTTCTGGTTCTAATGGAGAGGAAGATGTTAGGAGAATCACAGTATCAACCCCACCTTCTATTCATTATGAGGCACCTACCGTGAGATAGGGAGGAGGTCATGCGGCCTCGATAGTTCTATGCCAAGTAAGTTGGCTTATGGATGGTCGAGATGCCCAGCTCAATTTACGATTATCCCTCACAAGTGTGCAGCATATCCACAAGAGAGGGCCATATAGGCCTGTGTATTAGTTCATGTTACTAGTAGAGAGATGTGAAGGTACATCAGGCAATCAGTAGCCTCCACCCTCATAGATTTCTCTGATCGATGTGCTACCCATGCCAGTCACACTGATAGTATTCTATTGACTGGTACTATCCATCATGGGAAGAGAGCCCCCATGCAGAGGGAGTCGGTGTTGTCTCCATCACACTACTCTACTCCACGTCCACCATCTCTAGTATAGGTCACATCTTCTATAGTTCTGTCTAAATCCATGAAGGAAATATCAAGAGAAAATAAAGCCCCACTAGTGATCCAGCTACGACTAAGGGATCCCATTTCATATACACCGCCAACTAAGGTGAGGTTGAGCTCTCCTGCTCGACCTCTTACTTTAGTTATGGTGAAGAGAGAGTGGTGGCCTCATAGTATCATAGTCGTGCCATCACCACCACCACCTCAGTGAATCATGGATATAGCAGTAGCAGAGGGAGAAGGAGAACATTATGTTGTCCTCATGGCAGTATATCCTCCCAAGAGTAGCAGTCCACCCATATCAGGGGACAGTCATGAGCATATATCCTCTAGTGAGCATAGCCCTCATAAGGTTATCACTGGGGTATGGTCATGACTGCTCATGAACATGATCCACCAGTAAATCATTTGTGTTCCATTGGACCTCTCCTGATGATATTGCAACATAGGAAATCTAGGTATGAATCTAACTTGAAGGGAGCAAGCTTTCAACCCAATGAAGATGATTTGTTGGAAGACTTGATGAGGTGCATATGGTTGACACTGAGGTTCTCTCCTGGGATCACCAGTGGAAGGTGTTACGGATAAGATAAAAACTCTAGAGCTTTGAAAGAAGGTGACACTAGAGATTCTCTCCTTCGGGATCACTAGAGTTCCAAAGGGTAAACCCAATATCATAAGGGTTTTGTGTCACCTTCTTTCAAAATATTTGATGGCAGTGGGAACCCTCGCCAGTATATAGCGCACTTCAAGGCCAACTATTGCAATGCTGGTGGCAGCGATGCACTATTATTCCATCTCTTTGTCAACAATTTAGCGGGCATAGCCCTTGATTGGTACGTTAAACTCCCTAACGATTCAGTGAATGCTTTTGCTAAGTTAGAGCAACTCTTTGTTAAGAGATTTGCTAGAGCTCAGCAAAGGAAAACTGTGGCTGATCTCGTTGTAGCACAACAACACCCCAGTGGGTCCCTTGTTGATTATATTCTTAGATGGCATAATTTGAGTATGAAATATAAACCATAGCTGTCTGAACAGCATGCTCTTGAAATTCTATTAAATTTTCATGGCCCGGTCACCTTCATGCTTAAAGGTTTCATTATTAAGACATTTGAGAAGCTAATCAACAAGGCGGCTAGCCTACAAGGAGAGTCTAAACAGCTACCTTTTTAGAATCAGTCATCAAAGCTGAAGCCGTAGAAAACCTATAAAAAGAAACCAGGGGCAATAGCAACTTTGATAAGTGGAAGAGACTGGCCAGAGATCAGTATGAGAGACATTGAGCTACATAGCTATCACTTCCACCTCCTTTTCCACCACCTAGGCCATCCTATCAACTGTCGCAGCAGCCTCCACAGCTTTGGCTGCCTCCTCCTCATCATACTCTCAGCAGCGGTAAACATACCTGCCCCTAGGTAGCTATCATCCACCTACTCTTTTGGATAAATTAAACATAAATTATTCATTTAATAGGGAGGTAGTTAGAAAAATCTTTAAGAACCTCTTAAAGAAACTTGATTTTCAGCTACCTGAGCCTACAAAGCTAGTGGAAGTGGGCAGGAGTAAAGATCCTCACTTTTGCCCCGACCACCGCATGCTAAGCCATATTTTAGAGGATTGCTTTACATTTAAGGGCTGGCTTGAGCATAGCTACAAGTCAGGCACTATAGTTATTCCTAAGGAAAATATAGTGGAACAATCACCTAGTTCTGTTAGGGTAATCCTTGGGGATACATATGATCCTCTCAAAATAAAAGAAGGTTGGGATATCTCTTTATCTTGAATCTCTAAAAAGATTTTTTCTAAAATCAAGAAACTTTCCTTATAGGTGCTTGAGGCATCTCGAACCTCCAACATGAAGGAAGGTTCGCAAGTTGTCAAAGACAACTTGGGAAAAGTGGGAGCTCAGCAGCAGCAACGGCAGCCCATACTTGCTCGTGATAGCCAAGTAGCGTAACTACCAACTGAGTCCAGCCTCTATTCCACCAATGCAGCGACTACTTCAACTGACATTCCTACTTTAGCTAGCTTCTCTTCTAGTAAACATCTTATATCGACATATGAGGGCATCAAATCCCTCATCCCACTTACTTTACTAGATTTCTACTATGTACCTCCTTTTAAATCTAAAAAATTGAAAAATAAAGCTAGTTTGAATTACATCTGTGTCACTTCTAATGGGTTATCTGATTCTACTCCTTTAAAAAACTCTTCAAGTCTTAATAATGATAACAACTCTTATCATTCTCTTTCTGATTCAGAAATGGACTTTCCTTTTCTGAATACTATGGATTCACCTCTTAAGATAGACTTGGAATCATCTGATTCCAAAGGTCCTATAGGAGAAGTTGTAGGTGTGCTTGACGAGCAGTTAAAATCTTCCACTAAACTACCATAAGAGATCACCGAAGTTAACCTCTGTAGTGTCAAGGTTCTACCTCCTAGGGTAGCACCTCAAGATAAGGGAAAATAAGTCATTGGTACCAACGAGCAAGAAGCCCCTCCACAGGATGCTCCACCCATGGATATGCTTATGGAGGATCAGCCTAAAGTTGATTATAATGTCATCAATCACCTAAAAAAGTTTTCAGCTAAGTTAAGCATATATGATTCCCTTGTCTTATCCAAAGAGATGAGGGAATCATTAATAAAGGTTCTTCTTGATCTAGAAATATATTTAGCTCAGCTGACTACTGTTGGAGAGGAGGTACATTATTTAAGAGAAGCCCAAGGAGTCACATTCATTGATGACCTTCTTCTGGGGGACATGGAGCACAACCGTGCCCTCTACATCACTGTGGATATGGGCAGATTCAAACTTTCTAGGGTTTTAATTGATCCATGTACATCGGTGAACATTATGAGCCTGAAACCCTTGCCTATTTAAAGATTGACATCTCTGCTCCTCGAGTTAATCAAATGATGTTGAGAGGATTCAATGAACAGGGCGAGAGGGCTTTAGGCTCCATAGTGTTACATTTGAAAATAGGAGACTCGAAGACTGATGCCAAGTTCTATACAATTGATTTGAATACATCATTAATTTCTTTTCTCAGTAGGCCTTGGATACACCAGAACAAGATGATTCCATCCTCCCTTCACCAGATCATCAAGTTTCAAAGAGATTGAATCAAATACTATGTCAAAGGAGATGAAAATCCATTCTCAGTTAGAGAGGTCAAGATATATGAGGATGTGACTTACTATCTTCCTCAAAATAAAAATGTCTATTCTTGTGAATTTAGTTAAAATTTAAATACAAAAGAAAAAAGAAGAAATAGAAAAAGAAAAAGAAAAGGAAAAAAGAAAAGAAGAAAGAAAGTACAAGTGCACGAGAAAGGGACATCGAGAAAGAAGTAGACCTGTTTGTTACATTCCACTCACAGTCCATTTCATCATTCAAACATATGGGTAGATGACCCCTCCATTAAAGTGCAGAGGCAGTAGATAGGCAATTTAGAGGTAGAAGACCCCGGTTGGCCAACAGGGTTATGTCCAGTTCATTAGTACTGCTATTCACATAACTTGGAATCCAGCTCAGAGGATGAGTATTATGTGATTAGCACACTGGCCAACCCCTCTTAGAAAATTTCATTAGAGGTGACACTCGAGCTAGACAGTGAGGAAGACCAAGCCTCCAAGCAAAGCATGAATGTATTCGAACCAAAATTATGTAAAACCATTAGGCAGTAGTTTGGAACTTTAGCTCTAACCCCATTTTCTTCTCAGAAAGTTGAGGGTTTAGTAGTTAAGAAAGCGCCTAGATCTTCCATGAATGTCAAGCCAAAGAGATTCCTATTGGGATCATCATCCTCAAGTCCATAAGCTGATGTAGAACTTAAGGATAATTCATATAAAGATTTAATGGAATTACATTTTGATTGGTACTTGCCTTATGTTCATAATTGTACAAAGAAAGGTTTGATTCCTTATACATGGTCTAGGCATAGGTTGGAGTACTTCAAAAACATGTGGAACAACAAAGGCAGGGATGCACAATCAAGACCAAGACTAGGATTTAGTATAGTGAGTCCAGTCGATGATGATGGTTACTGCTTAATTGTCACCAATCATCTGGAGTCTGATAGGATCATCTCAAACCATACTAACTCTTATGAGAAGCTGTGTATAGAAACTTTAGATGATCCTGATGATCTTCAAATCAAAGATGTACTTCCAAACTTTGAAGAGAAAATCCATTCAACTATCGACAAGCTCAAAGAAATCAACCTCAGGACAAAAGAAGATCCACGCCCTACATACATCAGCTCTCTATTGAATGAAGAAGAAACCAATGACTTAGTTAAGCTATTGACTAAGTTTAAGGACTGCTTTGCATGAAGCTATGAAGAGATGCGATTATCTCACATGTAAGTCCACAAAATACAACTAATGCTAACCCTATCAAGCAAACTCCTAGATGCATGTGATTAGAAATCAAACAATGGGTCATTTTTGAAGTCAAAAAATTAACCAATGATGGTTTTATCAGGGAAGAGAAATACCCTTCCTATTTAGCCAGTGTTGTGCGAGTTAGAAAAAGAATGGCCAAATTGACATATGCGTCGATTTCAGTGACTTAAATAAGGTATATCCTAAGGATGAATTTTCACTTCCTATACCAGAATTAATGGTGGACATCGCCTCATCTCATGTAGTATTCTCCTTTATGGATGGGTCATCTGGCTACAACCAAATCAAGATGGACCCCAAGGATGAAGGAAACACTACTTTTTGAATTTCGATCAGAATCTATTGTTATAAGGTCATGGCTTTCAGCCTTAAAAATGTCAGTGCTAAATACTAGCGGGCCATGACTCAGTTCTTCAATGAACTCATTCATCATCAAGTTGAATGCTATGTTGATGATCTAGTAGTCAAAAGTAAAGAAAATAAAGACCATCTCTTTGACTTGAAGGTAGTTTTTGAACAATTAAGATAATTCAATCTCAAAATGAATCCCCTGAAGTGTACATTCGGAGTAGCTTCAGGAAAATTCCTTGGGTTTGTTGTCTGACACTGAGGATAGAGATAGACCTAGAAAAGATCAAAGCCATCTTAGAAATGCCACCCCTTAAAAGTCCAAGTCAGCTCAAATCCTTCCAAGGGCAGTTGGCTCATTTAAGATGTTTTATCTCCAATCTATCAGGGAGATGTAAGCCATTTTCAGCACTTGTCAAAAAGGATGCTAAGTTCAAGTGGGATGACAAGTGTCAGCATGCTTTTGAAGATATCAAATAATATTTGGTGAAGCCACCAGTTCTAGCAACCCCTATCCCAGGCAAGCCACTTATCCTTTACACTGATACATTGGATGACTCCCTTGGAATTTTGTTGGCCCAAACTAATAATGAAGGGAAGGAGAATGCTTCCTACTACCTCAGCTACTGTCTAATCCCTGCTGAAGCAAACTACCCCCCTATTGAGAAATATTACCAAGCTCTCATCTTTGCATCCCAAAAGCTATGGCACTGTATGCTTTCTCATAAGGTAAATTTGATTTCAAGAATCAATCCACTGTAGTATCTCATGACACAGTCGACATTATCCAGATGATTGGCATGTTGGTCCATGATTCTCTTACAGATTGATATTACATTTGTACCCCTCAATGTGGTGAAAGGACAGGCATTAGTGGATTTTTTTAGCAGCACACCCACTTCCTGCTGATTCCCTACTTAGTGATGACCTCCCTAATGAACAAATCATGAACTTAGGGGACACTATCATTCACCACTAGGAGATGTATTTTGATGGTGATGGTTCCTTTCAAAAATAAGAAGAACCATGATCTACTCTTCAGGAAATGCAGGGGTAGGAATCATCCTTTTAACTCTAGACTGGAATGTGATGAGATTCTCATACTATCTCTCCAATCCTTACACTAACAATGAAGTAGAGTATGAAGCTTTGATTGTCAGCCTGGATTTAGCTATTAAAGTGTGTGTCAAAAGTATCAACATCTATGGGGATTCTCAGCTGGTAATAAACCAGATTGCTGGATTCTATATAGTTCTAAAACCTAAGCTTCGTCACTACCATGAGTACACCATGAAGCTATTGGCCCAAATCACTGAGGTCACCATCTACAAGATTCCTCGAGGAGAGAACACAGTAGCAGATGCTTTGAACAAACTTGCCAAAGAATTGGCATGTCTGGAAGATGAGCTCATTCCAATAAGGGTCCAAAATAGACAAGTCCTATCCCTTATTGACAATGAGCTCGTCGAGAGACTTTCTCTTGAAGGTGAGGTTGCCATTGTCAAAAAGGACGAGAAGCTCAATTGGAGGAAACCATTCATAGATTACTTGAACACGAAAAAACTGCCTCAAAAAAATCACAAGCCCATCAGATGAAGCATAGAGCTCTCTCATAAGCTCTCCTGGATGGCACCTTGAAATGATGGTCCTTCGATCAAGTATGGTTACGCTGTTTAGACAAACATGAATCCCGTAAGATGGTGACCAAGATACATTCAGGTCTATGTGGAGCATATCAATCCAGTCTAAAGTTGAAAGCAAAGATCAAAAGATTAGAATACTACTGACCTTCGATGATTATAGATTGTAAGGATGTAGCTAGGAGATGCCATCAATGTTAGGTACACGGTGTGGTCATACATCAACCACCCAACATTCTACATCCTACATTGGCCTCATGGCCATTTGAGTGTTGGGGTACCGACATAGTGGGTCTTATCGATCCTCCTTCATCCAAGGGTCATCAGTTTATCTTAGCTGCCATCGACTACTTTACCAAGTGAGCGGAGGTAATCCCCCTTAGAGAGGTCACAGTTCAGCATGTGCTCCAATTTTTTAAGAACCATATCATATAGTTCGCATGAATTATATCTCGATAATGCATCCAAAAGCAACAAGATCAACAGCTTTGCTAGGAGACATAGTATAGATTGGAGATACTCTACTATCTACTATCCCAAGGTGAATGGCCTAGTAGAAGCATTCAACAAAACTCTCATCTAGATACTAAAGAAAATACTTGACGATAACAAGCTATAGTGGCATGAGCAGCTAGTTGAAGCCTTATGGGCATACTGCACCACATACAGAACTCTAACTCAATCTACCTCATTCTCCTTAGTGTATGGGTCTGAAGCCGTTCTACCATTAGAAGTTCAGCTCCCATCACTAAGGATAGCAATGGGTAGTAAAATCACTACAGAGTAGAATGTCAAGTTGCTATTAGAAGAGCTCGAATGTTTGGAGGAGAGACGCCTACGGGTGTGCCAGAACCTCAAGTTATATAAAGAAAAGATGATTCAAGCTCACAACAAGCTGGTCTACCCTAGAGCTTTTCAAGTAGTAGAGCTTGTTTTAGTTCTAAGGAGACCAATTGTTGCCCATCAAAAGATGGGAGGTAATTTTAAACCTACTTGGGAAGGCCCTTTTGTCATAGAGAAGGCCTACTAAGGAGGATCTTATCAACTTAATGATTGTAAAGGGGAACACTCGATGCTTCCAATTAATGGGCTCAATTTGAAAAAAATACTACCCATAAAATTATGTTTGAAAACAATTCTATCTTTAAAAATTACATTCCAACTCATCAAAATATTCTCTTCTTTCGAAGTATTATTTGCTTGTTTGTGAATATGCAATGACGTGTTTTAGGGTAGGTATAAGAGAACCCAAGAGGCATCATATCCTTCTTTAACAACACGAACATAAATTAAATAAGATTCCCTGATGCTACTAGAATAGGTATGAGAGAATCCAAGAGGCATCTTATTTCGATTAGCACAACTAAGGTGTAAGAGAACCCAAGCGGCATCCTTTCTTGGTGGAATAACAACTGCCATTTGTGGCACCATTTCATCAACTCTTAAGCATGCATTAGGATAGGTGTAAGAGAACTCGAGCGGCATCCTGCCCTCCTCTAACACAAGTACAAAAAATAAACACATATCTTTTATCTCGGGCTATTTTGATGTGGGAGCAAGCCCCCTATGGCACTCACTCATTAGCTGCTCTTGGTCGAGCTGGCATGTTACCTTGCTAATGTGTCACCCTAGTGGTCACTTGTCTGACAGATGTGAGTCCCCACACTTTCTTCCTGACTTGACCATTTCAAATTGATAATCACCTTGTTAGTTTGGTAGACCTCACTGCACATCCAGTAAGCTACCTCATGTTGACTCCATTTAAGAGGATGTAAGCCTATATGCTTTCTTCTTGAACTAGCTAGCATGCACTAACTAGGTTGAGTATATTTGAGGCTTAGGATACGTCCCCTGGTGGCTTCTATCCTCTTAACTACTTTTGAGTTGGTATAAGCCCCCTAGTGGCATTCACTCAATAGTCGCCCTAGGTCGGATAACACCTGTTGAGCCGAAGATAGACTATCTTGGCAATGAATTCTACTATAGGAAAATGTGAGTCCTCGATACTTTCTTCCTAATCTTATTGTTGCAAATCGACGGGGCATCTTAGGTTGGTTGATGTTCTCTATGCTGACAATAACTCACTCGGTGGATACACCACTCTTGGTAGATATGAGTCGTCATACTTTCTCCTTGAGTTGGCCACCAAATACCTATAGACATTATCTTCTCCAAGGTTTTGGATAAAGCCCTTAGTGGCCCCTCCTCTATGGGCACCCTACTTGGATCATGTCCTTTGCGACCCCATTTAGACACTACTCATGCTACTCTTGGATTGGATAGTCCCCCTTTCTAAGTAGCCACCCCTGTGATTGGAGAATTTGTTCAGCAGATGCATAGATTCTCCCTTAGTTCAGTAAATCTGAGATTAGTATAGGCTGATATAATCTCCTTCTCAGTATGATCCCTCACAAACCAATAGGGTCCATGATAAACAAACAAACAAATAAACAAATTTATTCACTTGTGGATTAGGAATTCAAGCCTAGCCCCTTTCCAAGTGCATCCTAGTTTTAGTGTCAGAACCCTATAGGAATTATTTGATTACTCTTGAGTAGAGATAAGTCCTTCAAGACTCTCTCGAGTCACCCCTCGAGTTCAATCTGTTTTAAACAAAGTTACCCTGGTCATTTCGCTCTTAAATATATAAGCCTACTATGCATTCTTTCTAGCATGACTGTCGCAAACTGATGGGCAGCCCTAGGTCAGGTTGACATGTTACCTTGTTAATGAGTCGCCCAAGTGGTCTTTTGTTTAGAAAGATGTGAGTCCCCGTGCTTTCTTCCTTGAATCAGCCTCTACTAACTGAAATGCATCCCTTTGGTTGGATATTTCTCCCCTTAGTCGAGAAACTACTCCTTTGGCTTAAATCAAGTTGCCAAGACATGGCCCCTACTCAAGACCCCATGAAACTAATGGGATCCATCAAATATAATTAAAAATGAAATTAATTTTGACAATCTTTAAGATGATTGAAGTCCCTCAATGACATTCACTCAATAGTCAGCCTAAGGTTGGGTTTGATTTGTTGTGCTACGAACTGATCACCCTAGCGACTAATCCCTACTCTAGAAGATGTAAGAATACTACGCTTTCTTCCTAGTACAGATGCTACACACCAGAAGGCAACCCCTTTGGTTGGATAGTCCTACTATATGGTTGGTAGGCTACCCCTTTGGATGGGTAAAACAAAAGTAGGCCAAGGACAACATGGCCCCTACTCAGTACGGTCCATCACAAACTGACAGGGTCCTTCTTAAAATCCAAAAATTTAAAATCTAAAATAAATCAACCAACCTCCTCAGTGGAGCCAAATCAAATAATCAAATCAATCGGCTTCTCCTCAGTGAGATACAAATCTTTCCAATTTTCCTAGTGAAATCTATTCAATCTAACCCGAACTAGCTCATTTAGTGGAAGGTTCACATCTTTTATCCCCGATGGATTCCAAATTTTAATCCCCTAGTGGATTTCATAACCTCTTATCCCCAGTGGATAATTTGAACCTTTTCCCTAGTGGAAGGCTCGCATACTCAATCCCTAGTTGATTCCTCTTTCACTCTTTTATGTCTTTGCCATGAGTAGAGCTACATTGCACTGAGATCTTGACTCCTTCTACACTTTGGGTTTAAGAGTAGATCATTTCTGTTAGTGCTTTCAATCATTCAAACATTGTTGATCATCTCGGTCGACACCAATACGTGCAATATTCCTTGTTAGTTGTACCACACCTATTGGGCACTCTTTGTTGACCTCTATTTTAGAGTGAGATCTCAACTTCTCCATCTTAGACATAGGACTCCTCTGGACACTAAGAGTTCTTTAGTCTTAAGACACTTCTAGTGATTATGTGAACACTTAACTTAATCCTGTAGTCTTAGAAGAGTTAGCCATAGGAATAGGTTATGCCTTAGGGTTAAGAAGACTTGCCTACCCTATAGCTCGAACCAAATCCTTGCTTCCTTCTTTCAAGTCAAATATCAAATCTTAAATCAATTCCAACTTAATTGATTTTCTCAAATCATAAATCAATTCCAAAATCTAAATCATAAATCAATTCCAAATCAAATGATGGAAACCCATGATTGAATTCAAAAATCTCAAAATCTTTCATAAGCCCTTTAATTTCACCTTATGGACTTAGCTCAAACCAAATCCAAATCACTCCAAACTCAAAAGATTTTCTCATAACCCATTTATATTCTCATTTATATTCACAAATATAAATGAAATACAAAATCAAATAACCAATTACTAAACCCAAAGCTAACCAAAATCCAACTTATACTCTTTCAAGTAAAATCGTTGAACTTAGCAAAAATCATTCTCAAATCAATCCAAACCCTTGGATTTTCTCTTCAAACAATCATTCAGTCAATCACATACCCAAATATAAACATAAATTACAATCACCAAACCAAAATCAAACTAACCCAAGTCAAACCCATGTTCATCTTTTTGACTTGAAATTATCAAATGAGCAAAAAACCATTTGACTCCAAATCACTTGCAATTGGATTTATATTTTCATCATAAGTTCATATGTGAGTTCAACCAAACCTAAATCAAGCCTTGATCAAGCCATTTGACCCATTTAGGCTCACTTGACCCAAAGTGACCTAAAGCACCTTTTTAAGCCAAATTCTAATCCAACCCAAATTGTATTGAACTAAGCCCATCTAATCCTCACATTATGATCAACAATCATCCTAGAATGATCAATCACTCAAATTGGGTCAAACTAATTCAAACCTAGCCTTTGACTAAGTCAACACTTAACCCAAATGAAACTTAAATAAGCCAATATTCACTATAAGCTAAATTTATTGAAACCATTGATCTAAACCAATCCATAATCAATGATTGAACTTGACCAAGCCATCAATTAAGCCAAATCAAGCCTAATTGGCCACTTGACCTAAGTTGACCCAAATTGACTTAAAAGTCAAAATGGGTCAAATCTTGATCTAAGCCAAATTGATTGCAACTAATGGGTCAAATTCATTCTAAATTGATTGTTGAACTTGACCAAAGCTTCAATTGACCAAGTGGATCCAACCTAGCCCAATTAACCATGAACTCAACTTGACCCAAAAGGTCAAATTAACTTGAAATCAAACTAAACAAAAATTGATTGAAACCAAAGCTTGAAATACATTTCAAATGATCAACCAAGTCTAAACCAACCCATGACCTAACCCAATTGGGTCAAATAGGTCAAATTCTTCAACTTGACCCATTTGACCTAAATGAACCTAAATGAACCAAAATCAAATATAAACCAAATTGAACCAAACCAATGATACCCATAGGCTCCAAATGATCATTTGAACTTGACCTAACCCATGTCTTGACCTAATTTGACCAATTGGTCAACCTAACCCAATTTGACCCAACTTGGCCTAAATGGGTCAAATTGAACCAATTCAAACCAAATGAACTCCAAATCACTTGAAATTTGGTCCAACCCATTTTTGAATCATTTTAAATCTATCTAAATCAAAATCATGGCCAAATAACCACTTTGCCCTTAGGTCAAAGGGTATCCTATGGCCAAATTCACTTGGAATTTGGCTAATTCTTTTTCAAGGCCACTTGTCATCCTTCCAGTGGTCCAAATTGAAACCAAGGAGGGTGTGAACATGACCCAATGAGCTTGGGTCAGCCATGAGCCAACCCAAGGCCAAACCAACCCCTCCAATGAAAATTGAGCACTTGGATCACCAAATGCACTCACTTAGCACATGGGCACTCACTCTCCTCCACTCCTTCGCCTAAAATGACCCACATTGGGTATTTTGCAACTCAACCCGTGAACCCAATCTCACCCATTGATCAAAAATGGCAAAATTACTCATTACCATCTGATCCAAGGAGGGGGAGATATACTCCCCCTCATTCCCACTCAAACAGAGGTATTCATTTCCATAGAGCTAAGAAGATCAAATTGAACTCTCCCCAAGCATTTCCAAGCTATTCCTGAGCTCCCCCATTTCTCCTTCTCGATTTTACTCAAATTTGAAATAGGGGAGGTCAATCCCAATCCCAATTCACTCAATTCTCCATCAAAACCAAATTAACTTTGCACACACCCTCAGTGGACTTCATCGAGCTCAACCAAGTTATTTTCCAAGTCTCCAAGCCATGAAAAGCATCACCTTGATCAAGGCCAATCACCATTGAAGGGGAGCTTGGTCAACCAAGCAATCCACTCCAAACTAAGATCCAATTCCTTTAACAGGGTTGTATCTCTACTAGACAAAGCTACCTCCTCTATTGGAAGCATCAATGATAGCCTCCGGTGAGGTATCCCATTGAAACTGACCTTACGATAATTTTTTCTTGGTCCTTTGTAAAGGAAATTATAATTCCATCAAATATTGACCATTAGATACATTACTTGTGCTTCCTCAAAGGTGTGGGGTGAGTTTGAACTCCATTCGAGCTTGGGTGAGCTCAGATCGAGCGACAATCGATGGTCGACATCCATCTCTCGTCGCTCGGGAGGAGACAAATCACACACCATCCATTTCCCATGATTGGAACGGATGGTTGTGATTAGATCATGATAGATCCCCCTCTGATTTAACCCTAAACTATAGGATTAATCTTGGCTGTACTATCTTAGATTGGATGACCCGTGGTGGAAGCGCGTCCGCCATCGGCTAACTCAGCAGACGGATGTGATAACTTAAATAACCTATCCCACCACGCTGAGTGGAAAGCGTGCCACGTCAGCTGCCACATTGCTCGATGGGATTAGGGGTTAATTAGGGTTAATTAATCTATTTTTAATGCTAAAACTTCCAAAATTCATAACTAATTATAAAAAAAATCTAAAGAATTTAAACTCAAACTCATTTTAAAGATAATTCAAAGGAGAAAAATATATAATTAAAATCAATTGATTTTGAATAGTAGTTTTCAGTCAATTTGGGTTTTATTAGAAATGTAATTAGGCTAATTAGTTTTTAAGTACTTCAGCAATTAATTCCAAACTTCCTAAGGTTGATTA
This sequence comes from Cymbidium sinense, assembly GCA_021442155.1. Lineage (NCBI taxonomy): Eukaryota > Viridiplantae > Streptophyta > Magnoliopsida > Asparagales > Orchidaceae > Cymbidium > Cymbidium sinense. The sequence goes on from CM038216.1 coordinate 54,761,562, forward strand.
GTATGATGATCTCCACCTCTCATGATTTTTTTGGAATTTATTATTGGATTAATTAGGGGAATTGCTTGTTTCACCCCTATCACTTTCTTAATTAATTAACCAATTAAATAGTAATAAATTCATTAATTAAGCTTGTTAATCATCATGAAACAGTGAATGGACTTAGAGAATGAAACTAGGACTTCATTTTCAATCTTTTCTCCTAAGTCTATTTCATTTGGATAAACACTTAATTAAGTTGTAATTAATTAATGCCTTAATCACTTCATTAATTAATTCAATTAATCAAACTCAAAACCAAATCATTCCATAACTTAATCTTTTAATTCTTTAGTAGATTCTTAGGTGTTCAATAATCTATGAAAATTCTAAAGGAAATTATAATCAAACTACATGTGTAAGAGGATTATGAAAGTACTTAATTAAACCCTTTAGCTTAATTAACCAATAATTGTGAGCCAATTGCATTAAGCCCCTTTATTTCTTAGGTGTATTGCTGATTTAATTTTCATGTAGTTGCATAACATATATTGGCTCATACATGTTTGATAATTATGTTAAAGTGTTATAGTTAAGGCATAATTAATACATTTAATTTGTACCTTAACCTAATCAAAATATAAAATCAACTTAATTTTTCCAAATTAAACTAAACCCACTCAAACATGGGGGAATGGGTTAGGATTAGCAAACCTTTCTCACATTTTCTAAGTCAAATCAAATTCAAAAATAAAATCTTCTTAAAGAATTTTGACTCAATTTAAATAATCTTATTTTATATGATTGTCCTTATGAAGTAATTAGGGTGAATGAAGTCATGTGCTTCCATTCCTTTATTTCTTTCCAATCATGTTAAATATTGCTTGCCATGTGAAACCACGCATTCATTTATTTTAAAAATTAATTAAATAAAATGTTTCCTTTATGTCAAATTGCATATGTTGGCTAAAATTAAAAATATGAGTGGCTATTATCACAATTAGATCAAAAATTACATTTCAAAATTTATAAATAAAAAATCACAAATGAAGTGATGCTAGTTATAAATAATTATAAGCTTGCATGTGATGATAGAATAAGATATGAATTATTAAGTTCTCTTTCCTTCTCTTAATATGGATTTACATAGGATTTGCAAGTATATAATTTATTTGAAAAGAATACAACACTTGCCTAAATTTATTCCTATGCATCTCTATATCAAGACTTAGGAAGCACCTTCATATTACACATGTAAATTTTACAACCAAATCAAGCATAAATCTCTTGCATGATTCTTCATCGACTTAGTTCTTTTTGTACATTTACATGTATTTAAGAAAAGTGGTATATCGGCCCGACATCCCGTGAGGGTTTGTAACAAGTACATCTTGTACCTTACACCCTTGGTATAGAAAACAATGGCGTCGTACTCACTTATTACTTGTATACATGGAGATGTGCATTTAGCTAATGGATAAAAGAGTCCCTCTTTTCTACATAATAAAGACATGCATTCATGGAATATATTCATATTTTTAAACCACCTCTTTGCATTCATCATCAAAGTGTGCTAAGATTTGCATTGCATGTATAGGTATGCATAGGATTACTCATATGCATGGTATACATGGTGGAAAGGAATAAATGGGTGTGTGTTATGTGATTGAATTCCACCCTAAGTAATCCTAAAAGGCCTTTCTTGTTGAATAAGGCTATTTAGAATAAATCTAAACTTAGGATTAATAAAAATACATAATAAAACATTCACCAAATAAAATTCATTAATGAATCTACCTTGAAAATGCTTTAAGGTAGGGATGAAAGAGAGTTCTCCTCTCTTTTCTTCTCTTCATAACATTTAGTTGCTAAGTGTAGGTTCATTCAAACCAAATTAAATCACCAACTAAAATTGACAAATCAACTAAATCACTTAAACTAAAATAATCATCTAAATTGAATCTATCACACTTAGAAAATTCCAACCTTAAAGCCTAGCTAAGACATGCCACACAAGCCTTAAATGGCACACACATTAGGCTAAGCCACCATTTCTAGCACTATGTTAGGGCGATCCTTAGTTTGATTGCTGATTTTATTTTGTGATGTAATATTTTTAGACTGGATGTTAGGGTGCATGTGCATAGACTAGATGATAGGGCAATCTTAGCCTAATCATGTCTTCTATAGGGGATTGTGCTTAAGGGGCACCATAATAAAAATATAAATGATTTTGCAGTGTAGGTTGCTTATACCCTTAAGAATAATCCAAACTAGGACAGGTGGACTTGGTTACCCATATGTGAGGTGCTAAGTCCAACTTATTCATATAATTGCTTGGGTTATGTGATATGTTTAGCTGACTTTTGTTTTATAGGTTTAGTTAGATTTACCTTTCCAATTTTGATGTAAATTTTGTAATTAAGATTTGAAATAAGTGTTATAAGGATCAAGGTGAACATTGGTTATAAGACCATATCTGATGTACCATGTGAAGCCTTGGAGCAAACTACATCTCAAGTTAAATCAAAAGAAAAGAAGAAATGAAGGACAAGGACCGAAGAATGAAGAATGAAGAATGAAGACCCCCATAACATGAATTCCTTTTAATTGTAATTATTCATTTGTAATCCAGATTGCATAAGGGTAAAGCTTGGCTACCCATTTTCCTTTCCGGGTTTGTGAGGTGGAGCACGACCACATCAGCCTCTTATTTTTTTACACCAATTTTATAAATTGATTGATATTTTGTTTATGATTGTGCAATTAGGTTGGCATGATTTTCTTAGTTTCTTTATTATTTGATGAATGGCGTGGATGATATTTGATGAATGGCATGGATGCGATTAGGCTCTTAAGAAAAAATAAATTTTCTATCCAATTAATCAACTCAAAATTAAACTAAATAATTTATAACCTCACCTAAAGCTTAGGATATATTTCAAGATAATAAAATATTTAGCAACCCCTTAGCTAGATGTTATATGTCTCACATCATGCATAAATCATATTGCTTCACTCTTGCTAATGGAGGACTTCCACCTTTCCTAGAGAAAGTGGATTGACATTTGAGAGCCATCGTGGAAACACACCTTCTTTCTGATTTTGGCCCATAACCAACCTTCTCATGCATTAGGCATATGAAATCCCATAGCCTGTGTCAAATAATAATGTCCAAAAATCAAAATAAAACTTAATAAAAATTGCATTAGATTAAGTCATTATTCATGCTCTTCATGATCTAGTCTCTTAGGGAGTGAGTTTAAGGACTTAGTCTTCTTTCTTAATAAACAACAGCATAGCTGTCTTGCAAAGCATAAGACTTGCCTACATGTATTTAAAATCATAGGAGGAGTTAGTTGGCGGCCACCCCCAAGTGGTTGTAAATCAATTAGTCGGGTGGTTCATTCTCTCTTGTAGAGATAAACCATGTACCCATTTTCATCTTAGATTTAGGTGATGCTTTGGCCCTCCCCAAAGCTCACTAGATTTAGGATCTAAGGACGTTATTTCCTTTTGTGGGCTATAAGCATAAATTCTCACCTCTTTGGCATTTCTATAATCTTGTGTTTTGAAATTGTAAGCCCTATATTTTTAATAAAAATTTAACTCAAATATATAATTCTCCTCAAATTTTGAAAATATAAAACCCAACCATAGGATAGTTTGGGATACTCACTAGGTTGCCTAGTATCATGAGCATCCCCTACTCATCTCCATTTGATTTTGATAATAACTCTTTCCTTTTGTTCAAAACCCACTTGATTTTGTACAAAATACTAATTGATTGATAGTCTTATCTTTGAAATATTTGGAGACACTGATCATTTACCTTAATTGAGAGTATTCCTAAGGAATCTCATTCTTTAGGATGTAATTAATTTTGGGGGGTTGCCTCTATAGGGAACTTAACAAACCTGGCCTAAAATAAACCCTACTTTACTTTTTTCATGTAAAGTAGGGAAAAGATCTCTAGTACATTCGAAGACCCATTATTCTTAGGAGTCCTTACTAGGTGATTAGGTCCATTATAGGATGGTGACATCTGTCTCTCGAGATAGTACATCATTTCTTATTGTTGTACCCGATCACCCAAATAAGTACATCTGCGGATCAACGTGGTGTCCAACCCAAACTCTCCTCATCCATCCCAAAAATAAAACACCATGGTTTAGATTTGTGTTTGATTAAGCTTAAGTTTAATGTAATTACTTTAACTAACTTAATTAGTTTATTTTAAGATGTGTGATTAAATTAATTAGTGGAGTAATTAATGATTTGATTTTAGTTTGATCTAAGAATTAATTTTAATGTGATTTATTTAAATCAATTTGGTTCATTAACATTATGGATTAATTCATTAAGTTTGCATCAATTTGATGTTTAATTAATTAAGTTTGATTAAGGGTAATTGAATTTTGAATTATCATATTTATTAAAGATTTGTTTAATTATAAATTATTGAATTAATTGCCCACATGTGAATGGTTTGATTTAATAACTTTAATTAAGTGTTTTACTTAAATTTTATTTAATTAAGTGTTTGATTAAATTAAGTGAGTTAATTGTTTATTTTTATTTTAGCTAAACTTAATTATTCATAATTATAGTTAAGTTTGATTTCATTCATTATGTTCATTAAATTTTATTTAACACTTTAATTATGAATTTATATTTGATTTAATTGTTAGATTTATGTATTAATGGCTAATTTATTATCTTATTCCAAATGGGTGTGATTTAAACATATGCTAATTAAGTTTACTTTAACTTTATTTGGTTTAATTTGATTAATTTTAAATGATTACATTGAATTGGTTTATTAATCAATTTGATTTTTAGTTTATTTAATGATTAATTAATGTTCAATTTATTTTAATTTGTTAAGTAGTTCATATAATTAAGGTTCAATACTTGGTGTTGGTTTAACAAGATTAGTTTAATTTTATATTAAAGTTTCATTGATTTATTTAGTTATGAGTTTAATTTAAAAAAACTAATCATTTAATCAAATTTCATTAACTCAATTAGGTTCAATTATGTTTAAATTTAATTTCATTTGAGGGATTCATGATACTTTTCTGATTTACTGTTTCATTACCAATCATTTGGGTATTACATCATTTCTGATTTTAATTTGGTATTTAAATTATTTTTAGATTATATTTTAATTAATTCTTTAATTGATTAAACTTTAATCTTAAGTGTTTGTTTGGGGTTCATTAGGATTCAAAAAATCACATTATTTATTTAAGAGTCCAAGATGTCAATTGAAGTGATTTAAGCTATTTTAAAGATTTTTGTAAATTTTTGAATTTTTATTTGATTTATTTTATTAAAATAGACAATCTAAAATTCAAAATTTAATTTCTCCTAATCCAAAAGTCCTTTTTTATATGTGATTTATATGATAGGTGTGTTTTAACTTTAATTCCAGCTCCTAAAAATTTCAACTCAATCAGACTTGTATTTTTAGACTAATTAATGAAATTTGATTTTCACTAAAACCTAAATTAAGCCCAAATTATTTAGTAGAATTTCAGGATTTTTGGTTCTTTAGAATCCTCTCGGAAAGACGAATCCAACGAGCCCTTATTTACAATTTTTTATAAGTCTTTTATTTTTTATGCTTTTTGAAGTTTCAGGCATTTTAAATATTTTTAAATCAAAAAAATTTTGATTTTCTTATTTGCCCCGTCGTAACGGTAACGCTGGTGCCATGCGGTAATGTGATCGCCCACAAGGCTAACGCTTGCCATGCGTCGCACACCAAATTACCAGCACAGTTTCATGAGCAGGAAAGCCAGATGGATTCTATGCAGATTGGATCGAACGGTCCAGAATGTGTGAATTTTGTGCAAGCGGCAGGATCCAAATCATGCGATCAGCGCGATCCAAGCTGGCCGATCTCCCGTAACGGGAGATCGGATGACCCAATAGAACAGATGAATCTGATGGGATTTTCTATGATTTTTGGCATGAAATTATAGCCGTCCGTCTCTAATAAAAGGAGATCGGATGGCTGCTACTTCGTCTATTTCTTAACTAACGAAAAAAAGCATATTTGGGCTCAAAAATAACCCATTTGGGTAGTTTTGAGCTCAATTTTCTGGCAATCCTTGCCAGAAAATATTCCAAATCTTATTGGGATAATGCAATATGAAAAATGTGTGGTTAATCTAAGGAAACTTCCTATAATTGAGCATACATTTGCGCAAACAGAAGATCTTAAGGCTGACTATGGTTTGATGAAGTTACATCACAGGAGATGGTTTCTGACGGAGGTGATGATCCGAGCATGCTCTTGAGTGGAAGAAGAAGCTTTGGAATGAGCCTAGACCTTTGCCTTCACTTCAGAACAATATATCTTCTGGTGCTTACCATTTTCTCATCGGGATCCACTCGATTTTGATGTTTTTAGCTTAAGAAAAGTAAGGAAGTAGTTGCTGATGGCTTTGGGGGTTCCAAGAGGGTGGAATGAGGAGAATATCACAGCTTTTAATACCTCTCTCTCTTCTCTTCAAGTGGATAGGTGAAAATCCATCATTAAATGTGATGGGGAGATGGTTGGGAGGTAATGGCTGATTGGGGACTTTGTATTTAGCTTCCAAAGTCTTCATTTGCTGCTATAGGATCAGCTCAAATGAATGCAAGTGGTGGGGAGGTTTGCATGCAAGTGATGGGGAATTGAATGACATTAGGTGGAATCCTAGGTGTGGAAGGCTCCATGAGAGATTTTATTAGGTTGGGCTGATCTTGGGATGATTCCAAGTGGGTTTAGGATGGGTTGGATCATATTGCAATGGGTTTTGACTTGATTCAAATAGGATTGGCTCAATTTGGGTCATATGGGCCATATTAGGTCAAGTTGGATTAAGCTGACCAATTGGTCAAATTGGATCAAACTAAAGCATAGGTTAGGTTCAAATGATGATTTGAAAAGTTTTGGTATGACTTAGAATTGATTTTGGCTTATTTGGAATCAAATTGGTCAAATGGGTCAAGTTGACCAAAAATGGCCAAATTATCTTGGGTTATGGGTTGATTCATGTTCAATTGGCTAATTGAAGATGAATGTGGTATTTGGTTCGAATCAATTTGGATTTAATTTAGATTTAGGCCAAATTGACCCTTTAGGCCAATTTAGGCTAAATGGCTCAATTGGGCTTGATTGATCAAATTGGGTTCAATTATGGCTTTGGTCAACTTCAATAATCAAATTATAATGAACTTGAGCTATTGGTTGCAATCAATTTGGGTTAGATCAGAATTTGACCCAATTTACTTCTTTAGGCCAATTTGAGATAACTTAGATAGAATGGCCAATTGGGCTTAGTTTGGCTCAATTGGTGGTCAAGTCATATTTAAATATTGATTTTGGGTTGATTCAAATTATTAGTTTCAATTAATTTGATGTAGGATGAGTTTTGGCTAATTTTGGTTCATTTGGGCTAAGGGTTGACTTGGTCAAATCACTAAATTGACTTGGTTTAACCCAATTGATTTCAATTGATCATCCTAGGTGATCAACAATCATGGTGGATGGTTTTGGTGAGCTTGGTTCAATCCAATTTGCATTAGATTGGAAGTTGGCTCAAATGGGTCCTTCAGGTCACTTTGGGTCAAGTGAACCTAAGTGGGCAATTAGTTCGGCTTTGGTTTTATTCGAGTTTAGTTGAACTTAAACATGAACCTTGGATTGAAATATAAATTCAACGGAAATTAATTTGGAGTTCAAGGGATTTTGGCTCATTTAAAATTTTCAAGTCAAAAGGGCTAGGTTGAGTTTGACTTGGGTTGGCTTCAATTTGATTTGATGATTATAGGTTTCATTTATATTTGGGTAGATAATTGAATGAATGATTGATTCAAGATAAAATCTGTCAGTTTTGAGTTGATTTGGATAGGATTTGGTTAAGTCTATGAAATTAGCTTAAAGGGTATAAATTGGATTTTGGTTTGATGTTGTATTTGATCTTGGCCATTTGAATTTATATTTCATTTATATTTATGAATATAAATGAAGATTTAAATGATTCAAGAGAAAATCACTTGAGTTTGGAGTGATTTGGAAACAAATTTGACCAAACTCCATGGATGTATGTAAAAAAGGCTTAAAGGTCAATCAATTTATTTTGATTCATTTTTGGTCATTGGAAGGCCGGTTTCATTTATATTTATAAATATGAATGAAGGAATAATTTATTTATAAAGAAATTAATTGAGTTTGATTTGAACTAAAGGGAGTTTTGGCTAAGCTTATGGAGGTGGTTCATATGGCTGAGGAAGAGTCTTGGGATTTGAATTTGATTTTGAGTTTTAATCATCTAAAGTCAAATTTGGGATATAGATTTGGAATTTGGATTTGAATTTGAGGTTCAGTTTGAGATTGAATTTGGGTTTAATTTGAGAAAGTGTATATAGATTAGGTTTAGGCTATAGGATTGGTGATTTCCTTAAGCCCTAAGGCATAGTTTAATCTTATGATTAACCCTTCTAAGTCTCTTGTCTTAGATTAAGTGTTCACGTAATCACTAGATGTTTCTTATGACTAAGGAAATCTTAGTGTTTAGAATATTCCTAAGTCTAAGAGGATGAGGTTGAGAGCTCACTCCAAAGTAAGGTCAACAATGCTTTTAGACTCATATGATTAATAGAAGAACCCATATCAATCAGTATTCGATTGATCAATATGTCATCACTCTCTATGATAACATCTAGAGGATGGTTGTGATATGCTGTTTCTAATATAAGATCTTCTTCAGAAAATATAATTACTAGGAGATCTTGAGTTTATAATAATTCAGTCATGCATTTTTCAGAAAAGTAAGCTTCATAATTCTCTCGATCTCTGAGAGCCTGTATCAAAGTTTCTCGGAGGTCTTTTAACATTTAGAGGGCCTCATACACACTCAGTTGTGTAGGGATCTTTTTTAGATGTGATATAATATTATAATCTATCTTTACACTTAATTTAGGCTTTATTTTAGGATTTTTGGGAATGATATTATTGTTGACTTCAATTTGTTTGTCTCTATCTTTATTTGAATTCCCCTTCTTTGATGATGGTGGTAAGACTTTGTCACTTCTCAACTGAACTTGAATCACCTTGTCTTGCTCAGATTCCTCTGAAGAAGTAGTTTCTTCAAATTCACTTCTTATTTTGGAGGATTGACCAAAAGAGTGAAACTCACTTTTCAACTACATACATTTCATATGTGATATTGTTGATGAGTTTGACTCTTCCCCTTCTAATAAACATAAATCTTCATCTAAACTATTATCTTCTTATTGAGTCATTTGATAAAATTCTGATGTTAACTCCTCAGACACTTCTTGCTTTTCTGATAAGAATTTTGATGGGTTAGTCAATTTACTATCCTTATCATTTTAGTAAATCTTGAAGAACATCTGATATCATATAAATGATTCGGCATGTCTCTACTGGACAAGATTTACTATAATCTTCTTCATCCAATTCAACAATATGAAGTTTAGGCCTAAAGTCTATAAACCTAAATTTTTGTCTTATCGGCTTGTGATACTCCTCTAAATTATTAATAATCTTTTGAGTTATAGTCTTCTTCTTGATCTTCTTTTTCTTAGCCGGCTTCTTTGCCTTATGAGGCCGGCATTTAGTAGATTGCACCTCGTACTGTGATGAAGTAGCCTTATTAAAATGCCACTGAGAAGCCAAAATGCTTGGTTTAGGCATTTCTTTTAAGTCCAATATAGGTTCAAGTGGTGATTTCCACTTAACACTAGGGACACCTTTTAGCCACTTCAACATTTTCACAGTCTTCTTAGAGACTACTGTTTCCCATTCTTCAATCTTAATTGATTTTTCTTTCTTTTTTTTCTTTAATGGATGACACGGAAGAGGATGTAATCATCCTTGTAGACTCTCTTTTCGGGTTGACTAGAACATTATCGAATAATGTAAATTAACCTCGTCGATACTTCATTTCTAGCCAATCTTTGAAGACATAACAATCTTCAATAGAATGGCTGATCATCCGATGATAGGGATAGTAATTTAGATTATTGATTTGATCAGCTTCTTCAGGCCTTTTAATTTTTGGTGATTGTAAACTAGCTTTAACTGCTTGTTGAAATAATTTAATCACACTATCCCTTCTAAAGGAATATTCTTTGTTCATCTTTTTCTTAAGAGATGGCCGCATTCGCTCATCATCTCTTATTGCTTATTTTGGATGTTCTCCACCACTTAGAAAAGTTTGAGGCTTATCATTGCCTCCCAATATTAATTTTGGCTGTGAATTAGGATGAACGAGCTTCTTTCCCTTATCATCATTGTACATTGGCTATTTTCTTTGTCTACATTATAGATTACCCACTTTTCATCACTTGAGCTATAGGACGACATGAGTTTCATTTCTTCATGAATCTGAAGGTTTATTTTTTCTTAATTTATCTGTATAGATTTCAGATTTAGGGCAATTCAGCTTTTCAAATTTGGCCACCCTATCAAGTAAGTCTTAGAATGCTATAATTGACATCATACATAAAAATGGTGCCATTTTATCATCCATATTTCCCATTAGCAAATGGATCACATGTTCTTCTTCCGATTGTTGCTCACATTTCATGCTTAGGTTACACCAATTATGAATTTTATCACTTACTAATCTTTTCTCCTTTTCAGTAAGGCAACATCAACGATTATTATTTTCTTGGTTGCACTGGCGAACCTCTTCATGAATATTTCCTTTAACTCAGCAAAGGTTTTAACTAAATCATTCAATAATTCTGCATACCACTCGAAAGCAACTGAGGTCAGGCTGTTGATGAGCTGACAAAAAAGTAGTGCATCATTCCCTCTTATGTTATCACAAGTAGCCTTAAATTGGGCTAGATGTTGCTTTGGGTTACCAAGCCCACTAAAAGTATTAAATTTCGACACTGAGTAACCTTTCAGGAACTACACGTGATCATATTCAGTTGGGTAAGGGCGACCCTTACTCATCAACTTTGTAGCTTGCTCTGAAGCTATAACTATATTTATCTTTTCATTAATTATTATTTTTAGTAGAGCAGTTATTATCGTTCCAAGTGTGTTTGCCATATTTTGAATTATCGACTGAAGAGGTAGTTGGTTAACTTCATTCCTCACTTCAGGTGTAGCATGTAGTGTAGAAGCTTGAGGTACCAGAGTGACTGGTGATATAGAGGTTGTATTATTAGCTACCTGTTGATTAATAGATGAAGCAGGTGCTATATTTTATGTGATATTCTTCTGTAGCATATCCATCATGATATTCATCTTGGCACCTAGTTGTGAAATCTCCTTATCTTTGACTTTAATTTGATGTTGCATTTCTCTTTGCTCTCTAGCTAGTGCCACGGTGTCAATCAATAGAGCCTCTTCTTCTTCCTTTATTTTTTATTGTTGTTCTGCTCTCTGCTCATCTTCAGGGGAAGAGCTTGACCGTCTTCTCCTTATGCATTTGCATGGGCTTGTTTGAGAACGATGATCGTATAAAAGCATGTACCAGTGATCATTTCCTGGTTCAACCATATAAACAGCTTCAACACCCATGATCTCTTTTTCATTTTGATCTTCTTCTTCTTCCTCTTCAGTAGAGATTGAAGATCCATCTTCTACTTACTTCTGTGAAGACTCTTCTTCATAAACGTCGAATTCAGGTCCAGGTTCCCTGGATCCATGTTATTGTTGATGGTGTTGAGCGAAAAGTTCATCTATATCCCTGACCATATAAACGACTTTCACTTGCATAGTGTCCTCTTCATTGCCTTCTTTTTGCACATGAATTTTGATCAACGTTTCCAGTGGATCTCTTATTCAGTGTATGGAATAAACACTTCTTCCATTAAAGGACTATGATCAAAGTCAACCTTATCTTGTGGGGGTGAATCTAATCGATGATGGGATCCCTTAGAGGATTCTCTAGGGTATTGACCATCATGTCTTTTATCAATGATATCCCTTCTTTTAGGTATCCACTTTTGATGAGTTATTTTTGAAGTGGATTTCTGAATATGTGTATCAGATGTCACACCTCTTTCTTTCTTCAAAATTTCATTACGAGGCCTTGGCCTCCATACCCACTTTCACTTTCAGGGATCTTTCGGACGGATTCCATGATCCAGCCACGCTCGATGCTCACCATGTAAAGCATACTTAGCTTGATGACTAGTTAGTAGAATAGATGGTAACCTCCTTGGTATGGCTTCAGTATTTTCAATTATCATAGGCCTTTAAAATTTTATTTTCATCAAGCCTCTTTCCTTAGCCACTTTAAGAATTATATGTATTCCAGAGGACAGTGTTTCAGGTTGTCTCCTCTGTGGTGGTTGAGGTTGACGTTGTTGAGTCCAAAAAGACTACTTCACCTCACCAATATTCTTTTTTACCTATTTTAGATTGTCAAAGTTATTATGGGTAGGAATACTCACTTTTAGTAGCAATATTGTTTATTTACTAGGTCGTTCAAATGGGATTTGCTAAGCCCTCAGCTCAACATTTCTTTTTCTTTTTTGCCTTCTGGTTAATTTACTTCTTGATGAGGAAGCTTCATGATCATGCTTTCCTAGTACTAAAGGTTCGATTGATAGAGTAGTTGTACCATGAGGCATCAAAGATATAGTATGCCCAATGACGGTTCTCTTCATCATAGGGGTTTCAAATTGACCCAATCTTTCAAAACCTAAAGTTCTCCATCGAGAGAACTTCTTAATAGCAGTTGGTTGCTGAACTGGTTGGCGAGCAAGATGAGCATGAGCTTCAATAACCTGAGGCCTTCCAGTGTGGCCTCAGACGACTGCACCACAGGTGGGTGCTTCAGTAGTTGCAGCTATAATAGTTGGGAAATTCAAGCTACCAAATTGATTATGGCCCTAGCTAAACAGTGAAAGGAGTGCTCTGTAAATCTATTCTACAAAAGTGAAAGATGGGGATTAGTAATTAGTAATTATTATTTCACCCCATACTTTCAAAATGTAGAGGTATTACAGAACAAAATAATAGTGTAATAAAGATATACTCTACAGAATAATTTATTCGACATAAAGTCTCATACATTAGAAATTTGAATTTATTACACATTTAAATCACCATTTTTTTGAATTTTTAAATATTTTGTTGCTACTATAGCATATAAATGACTAGATAAAGATGGAAAGAGAATCTTGTCCCCAACGAAGTTGCCAGAAATCTATGGGCTCCAAAAATTTGCTATCGACCTCCCATTGATTGAAGAGAGTATGATTTGAATGTGTCGGTGTAATTTTCAAAAGGCAGATGAAATAGTAGATAAGACACTACTTAGAGATTTCACCCTCATTTATTGAGGACTTTAGATCTGGTTCCAAGTTTTCGATAGGCACAAGCTCCTATGGTTAATTACCTCTCCCAATAAGTGAGAGAGAACTTTCAGTTAAGGCTATTCGTTAGATTGTTGAATGCGTAGCATATAGTAACAGCATATGGAGTTTAAAATTTAAGATTATGAAATTCATAATTTTAACTTAAAGCGAATGGTTGGGGGAATGATGACATGCCTGATTTAGATCCCATAGTTCCGTCATTCCGAGCTGTCGCGGTCCCTACTCCACTTAGTCTGAGGAGGTAGTTAGCCCAACCTGATCGAAGGATCCTTATCAGCAACACATGGGTTACGTCGTCTAAGAAATCATTGTAAACCTAGGGTAGTTTTTGTATAAGGAGACAGACTTAAGTCTACCTTAGTTGATAGATGGCTTTTTTCCCTATTATTCATAACTCAAAGGGCAAAGCCATTGGGGAGCATATGGGCTATGATCGTGATCATAATATAGTGGTTCCATTTGGTGGTAACCACCCGATCAAAGGACTCTGGTCATAACTGCATCATATGTGGAGCCTACTGGATAAGCCATGTAGTGGAGGACACTCTTATGAGATTGATTGAGAGTGAATATAGTAGAACACTTGATTTGACATTGATTGATCTAATTTTATATTTGTATTGATACTTAATTTTTATTGACTCAATTTGAGCTTGCAAGCACATTTTGATGGTAAGTATCCCCTTTGATTGAAATCTCCATTCAACACAGCCATCATCGGGGTTTATGAGTTTGCTTGATCATTTAATTTATTATTTTAGATCTTGTCGACTTTATTAGTTTAATAATAAGGATCAGATCTACTCTTATATGATAGAATTAGCTTCCCAGATATTTTAATAAGTTGAAATTATTATAATAATAGGATTTGAGGCTTTGTTAACCCGAACCCGGTCCTAAGACCAAACCAGGAAGCAACCTGCGCAGCATCCTCAGACACTTGAATCTAAATATTCAGCATAGTGTCAAGGCCCATGCGGGTATTTAGTAATTTAAGTAATTTTTATTTCTAAATTATGAGATTGATTTCATATTTTCATTTAATTCCAACTTAGCCTGTGCAGCCTTTTTAGACATTAAAATTTGCACTTTAAATTTTCATGTTTGAGCACATGCAAGTATTTTCTTAGCTTAGATAATTTCATCTAATCAATAAAATCATTGATTTTGAAAATCATGATTAGAATAACATTCTTTAATTTTTGGATTGAAAGAAGCTTTACAACTCATAGAGAATTTGATTTAGCATCACATTCTGTCTTCTTATACAAAGAATTGCAGATCTTGTGGTGATTTGATTTAGGCTGTAATTTAAAATATTACTAGCACTTAATTTACTAGTTGAATTTTTTAATTCTCCAAGCTTTCAAATTCTTTTATGAGCAGGTTCGAATTATTTTGTACTTAAGAATTTATCTTCCAACTAGTTTAAAGCAAACTATTAACAACTCTTGTATGAATCTTTCAACCATTCATTAAGGAGCTTTAACTATGCTTGCCAACATGTTATTTAACTTCTTCATAGATCTCTTATAAATTTCATTTGATTTCTCCCTTTTTTATATATAAACATAACACTTAACAAATTTCTTATGATTTAGTTTTATATTGAAATACAAATTCAAGTAGACTTGGAATATATCATTCATGACTATCAGCAATCCAACAAGTTATGCTTGTGAGTAAGATATCGAACAATATTCTTGCACTTATGAGAGTTATCCAGTCTTCATATAAAAGCAATCATACGTAATTTGACTTTATTTTAAATTCCATATCAAGTTTTATGTTTATTTAAAGGTCAAACTTCAAACTCATTATAAGTCTTTTATGAGTTTGGCATTTGCCTCCCCAAATTTCAATCAAAGCTTGTTTAATTTTGAGGAGTTTACAAGAAAAGAGAACTCACTTTACCGCTTCAATTTAAGCCATAGAGAATTGCAATTAAAGCTTGTGAGTTTAATATTAGCCTCCTCAAGTTTCAATTAAAGCTTGTTTAATTTTGAGGAATTTACAAGAAAATATAACTCACTTTATTAAGAAGTAAAATTTAAATAAGAATGGGTTCCTCATTGCTTTCTCCAATCCCTATAAATAAGGCTAAGAGAGAGCACTTGCTTGAGTTTAAAGCACTTGAGAAAGAGGGGGAAGGATTTTGTTCGAACTTTGGGAGGGCTTTCAACTTGCATAAATAAGTTTTGTAAGTGCTTTTCCTCTTTTCCTCTTTGGTTTAATGTTCATTTTCATATTTATCATGTATTTTCTTATTTAACTTAAGTTTAGCCAATTTCAATTTGAATTTGTTTAAAATTTGAATTTCAGTCAAAATTTCACCAGCATTTCGACGTAGGGAGTCGCATCTAACAGTTTTAGAGGCCTTCCCTTCACGCCCTGATGAGCGCGATGGTTAGTATTTTGCAACACCTCGACCAATTTTCATCTTGTCGTGCCCAATGAGCATGATGAGGCCTTCAAACCTGCATAAAAAAGCATATATACATACACACATTCCACACATTTATTCCTACACATCCAAACTCATTTTTTATTTGTAATGAATAGCACAGTGATCAACAAGCACAGGCAAAGTGGAAAGAATGATAGAAATACCAGAAACCTAGAGAAGAACCCGCCTGATGTTGGTGTTCTTCTTCGACTGCAATTAAAAGAAAGGTCAGAAAAGTAATTCAGTGACTATAAGCTCGATTAGAGGAGGAATCTAGGAGGTACACTAAGAAGAACTTTCTTCTGAGTTCCTAGCTACCCTTGAAAAAAAAAAATGGAGGTCAATGCAAAAAGGGAAGTTTGGCAAGGAGGAATTCGACCAAAGAAAATGAGTGAAAGAGGGGGAAGAGGGATTTTCGGCCAAGGAGGAAATGAGGGAAGGAGAAGGCATTTTCGGCCAAGGAGGAAATGAGGGAAGGAGAATGCATTTTGGGCCAAGGAGGAAATGAGAGAGGTAGGAAGGATTTTCAATTTTTGCCAAGGGAGGTTCAAGAGGGAAAGGGAGAAGGAATTTTCAACCAAGGTAGGTTGAGGGAAAGGAAGAAGGAAAGAAGAATGAGAACTTACGGTTTGGCTTGTGTGCGGCTTTGATGAGAGGGGATGAAGATGAGGGAACTGTTCGGTTGGACTAAGAAGAAGTCGAAGCCTTGTCATTGAGGGAAGAAATAGAGCTGAGAGGGGGGGACAGTTTGTGCAGTTGAAGGGGAGATGGATAGAGCCGGAATGGGTTGTGGGGAGATCGAACCAGCGAGAGAGGAGAGGCGATGTCATGAGCATGAAGAGGGGAGAACCGAGCAGAAGGGGTGGAGCCTATGGGTCGAACAAGGGAGATGGGTTGGTTAGGGATTTAGGTAAAAAAAGGCTTAGTTAATTTTTTTAAGCACTTAATCGATCTTAACATGAATTTTTACGCTGACAAAATCACCTAGTAAATATATATATATATATATATATATATATATATATATATATATATATATATATATATATATATATATATATATATATATATATATATATATATATATATATATATATATATATATATATCAATCTTAGGTTATTCTAATATTTCGGATGCAAGGTGTAGTCCATTTCACAATCAAAGGCAGTTTGATTCAAGTCAGCATCAAATCAAGTAGATTTCAGCTTAGAAATGCGCATTGTTGCTTCCAATCGCTCGACATTAGCTCAGATTTATTCAAATTGAGTGAAAATAGTCTCATTTGATATATTTTGATGTTTTGAAACTAAAAGCGCAATCAATTTTATGGCTGAAGGTTGTTTAGGCATCATCGTAATCTCTTGACCTCGATATGCATGTAAGTATGTTGATGGCTCTATCACTTGATTGATTGATCATTAGGTTGTGTAATATTTATATTTTGATAAAATTCATTATTTTGAACGTAATGGCGAAGTCTGTTCATCGATCGGAGGTCATTTCAACTAATTTCGGTAATGATTGGTGCATCTCAGCTCTGATTTGTAAGCTATTATATCAATGGCCCGTCGAATTTTGATTTTGAGCTCGACTTGATTGATGTATCATGCATGGAGGTTAACAGATAGATATATGTGCAACTACTCATATAAGTGTGACTATGCAGGATTGTCTAAGGAGACGAATGTCAACTGATGCTGAAAAATTCATCTATGTGGGAAATGATAATAAAGCTCCTGTTGAAATAATATGCTTATATAGATTATATCTTGATTTTGGTTGTATTTTGAATTTACATTATACTTTTTATGTACCATCGTTTAGATGAAATTTAATTTATATTTATTGTTTGGACAAATCTAGTTATTCTTGTTCATTTGAAAATGAAAATTTTAATCTCTATCAGAATTTAAATATTATCGATACCGGCTCTTTGATTGATAATCTATATAAATTAGACATTTCTGCTTCACAAATTAATGAAACTTTGCATGCGAGCAATTTCGGTACAAAGCAAAAATTAAGGAATAAAAATTCATATATGTTATGACACAAGCATTTAAGTCATATTTCTAAATAAAGAATTGAAAGACTTGTGTCAGAAAGAATTATTGATTCCCTTGATTTTGATAAACTCTACATAGAATGTATCAAGAAAAAAATAAATAAATGTCAAGAAAATTGGCATTAATATGAGTTTAAACGTCTTGGAATTAATACATATTGATATTTGTGGTTCATTCCCTACAGCTACTTGGAATGGACAACAATATTTCATTACTTTCATAGACAATTATTCTCGTTATGGATACTTATATTTGATTTATGAGAAGTCACTAAACATATTCAAAAATTTTAAGGCTGAAGTTGAAAAGTCAACTTGGAAAGAAAATTAAAGTTGTCAAATCTTATTCTCGTTATGGATACTTATATTTGATTTTAAAGAGGTTGGTTCTTATTTTTTCTCACATCTCATCTTGAGTGAAAAGAATGCTCTCTCTCTGTCTCTCTCTCTCTCAAGAACACCCCTTTAGAAGTGGAAGGCCAAAATCCCTCATTAGCTCTTCCATAGATTCAGGTGCGCTTCTAATTAAATCTTCTTGATGATTTGATATGAGATCCAGGCAAGATAAATTTATTTTATCTTCATATGTTTCCAACAGCTAGTCCGACAATCACCAAATATCATCGCTTTGACGACCGAAGTGAAACTCCTATGTAGTTAATTTCTAAGTATATCTTTTAGAATAAATACTGTTAGTGAAAGATGTTATTTTCGTGAAGGTGCATAAATCATGTTTTTGTTGACCCTCGTATATGGTCCACGAGTCTAATCGAGCGAGTATAATAAGAACGACATATCATAAATTAATATCACATGAGTAAAAATTGAAAATATATTATTTCATGCAAAACCTATTAGATGACATTCATAAAATAAGCGGTGTCATTTGGCTTAGAATATTAAAATTACTTTTGTGGTGCTCAAATCGTTAAAGATTGTCAAGGAGAATCAACATAATTCGTTGGCATGCGAGTCCAATAATACATAATTGAGGCATATACCGGTAATGATTAAAAAAAAAGAGAGAGCAACGTACATCATTCAAAAAAAAAAAAAAAATAGAAAGGAGTATAAGTCGATTCAAGAAACTTAAGTAAATTAAAATTAACATGATTGACACTATATTAACGAAAGTAAAGAGAAATTAAAATGTACAAATATTTTATTATTATTATTATATTGATATATATATATATATATATATATATATATATATATATATATATATATATATATATATATATATATATTTAAGATATAAATAATTAATTTTAATATATAATATTGTACTAGCTTTATTTTTATTATTGACATTAATAATACGTATTGTTTAAATTTAAAATTAACTAAATCAAAATAAATATATATTATAATTTTTGTATTTACTACTAATTAGATATCTCGACTACAATAAAATATAAAACTTATCACTATTATAATTATATATTGATTTAATATTAATTTTATTAATTTAATATTAAATAATTATCCTTTTCTATTTTTACATTTCAGTTTGCATGATATTATAATATTGTGTGAAAACATCTATCTATTTGACTCCACGTAACAAAGAGCAACTATTATATATATATATAAAAGGGTGCTCTACATCATGCCTTCTCTACCTAGCCGCAATTCACTGCACCCTATTCATGCCCATACCTCTGCAGCTTATCCTCATACCAACCCCATGTGAGATTTCAGAGGAAACATTAAAATAAAATGTGATAAGATTAAAAAAAAAAAATTGGAGCAGACGATTCCTTTTCTTTTTCGCGGCTTTTCTTCTCTAAAAAAAACTGCTCCGACACGAGAATTCCTTCATTCTCTGCTCGCAACAAAAAGCAAACTTCCTCAGTTTCACTCTCGCTCCATCTCGGCTACAAGCTAAACAGGTTGCTACATGCCGTCCCTCTCTCCCTATTCTCGTCGGCATGCTCTCTCTATCTCTCTGTTGATAAGCCCCACATTGCCGCAAGCCATCTCAAGGTCCATCCCCATTGGCCGAACAAACGTAGACCTAGAAAGTCGAATCCTTGTTTCCCAACCTGTTATTCTGATTACCACTCCTCCCATCCTCTCCGACATCTCACACCAAATCACAAGCCAACCTTGCCGTCTGTCCCCTTCTCCCTCCTATTCTCGTCGGCTCGCAAGCTTCACCCATTACAGCAGCTCCTTCTATCCTCCCACTTATGTATAACGAGTCCGACCCACTATTCTTAATAGCAGCAAGCCTCACGTCCCTCTCTCTTTCTCACGTCTCTCTCTCTTTGTGATTTCCAGGAAACCAAAAAAAAAAAAGAAGTTGATGCTCTCTCTCTCTCTCTCTCTCTCTCTCTCTCTTTTTGTGATTTACAGGAAACCGAAAAAAAAAAGCAAGAGGTTGCTGCTCTCTCTTTTCCTCTCTCTTTCTCTTTGTCTCTCTCTCTCTCTCTCTCTCTCTCTCTTTGTGATTCACAGGAAACCGAAAAAAAGAAAAGAAAAGCAAGAAGTTATGCTCTCTCTTTCCCTCTCTTTCTCCTTGCCGCCTCTCTCTCTCTCTCTAGACTTCTTACCGTAATAAAAATCTCACCAAACTTTTTTCTAATGGCTCATAGAATCATCAGCCCTTTCATTCTTTATATAAATCATTTTTCTGTTTTCTCATATGGGTCTCTGCATTCCATCCTTATTTTCTTTCCTTAATAATAATAATCATAAATTAAAGAACAGAAAAGGAACCCTCAAGTTTAATATTTGTTGCAAGAAAGACGTGATTTTAGTATTCTGATTTTCTTTTTCTTGTTATTTAATACTTATTCATCTTCTCTCTTTTCTTCGGGTTGATTGGTTGGGCCGTATTTGCTTATTTATATAAAAAAAATAAAAGAAAGAAAAGGAGATTGTTTTTTTTTTTTTTCTGCAGTATCAAAGGTCTGAGTTCATCAGACAGGAGTTTCTAGCCCTGTCTAACTTCCAGGTTGAAAACAAAAGTTTCCAGCAGTGCTTAGTGGAAATAGATTCAGACGGCATAGTAACACGAAAACAACTTCAATAAAGAGAAATGATAGAATATATATATATATATATATATATATATATATATATATATATATATATATATATATATATATATATATATATATTATTTTATGCAAGTATTTGAAGACTCTGTTATGCTCAGTAGAGTTGGTAGGTTTGAAGACCACGGCCGTAGTGTCGCAAGACACTAATCGTTATGCGAGAACGAGAAGAATAGCGATGCAACCCCCATCTGGGGACATCGAGGCTGCCGAATTTTGGATTGACTGGAGACCTAAACAAAAATAAATAATGAGCTTAAATTGAACTTATTTGAAAATGATAATTAAAGAATAAACCTACATATATGCTCTTTTTATGCAGGTGTTTGAAGATCCCGTTATGCTCAGTAGAGCTAACGGGTAGAAAATCATGATCGTAGTGTCAGATATCTTGACCGTTATGCTCAAGAAAGGCGAAAGAATATACTCCGATTATTATCACGGAAAAGCGTCAGTCAAATTTGGAGTGACACAAAGCTTAAATATAATTAAATAAGAGTATTAATAATCTTAAATTAACTTAAATAAAAAAATGATGAATCGAAGCCAAACCTATATATAAAATTCTAAAAGTCTTTAAATAATATTGATCACGATAACTTGTTGACAATCATAAATAAGACTTTTAATGAACTTGAGAATTTGTCTCTTAACAAGAATAAAATTCAGGTAAAGCTTTTGATTATCTTGATAGTTGCCTACGAGCACAAACAAAATTTATTGTGGATTTGAAAGCTTGTCTTTCAATCAAAATAAGGATCAAATATAATCGTTAGAGCAAAAAAGAATTTGAATGAGACTTGTGATGAGCCTATGAGCTTTTTAGCGATCACGAGCTAAGTTTTATTGAAACTTAAAGAACTCAATGTGCTATGAGCTAAATGCATACAAATAAATATCAATCTAAATAATTGAACAAGAGCTGAAACACCAACGTCACCGGATTCGCAACATATCATACAAGCGAATAGAAGGCGTTAATTAAGGCATTCTTAGATACACCTGCATGTTCTTGGACATAAGGATTTAAAGTGCAAATTTTAATGTCTGAAAAGGCTGCGTAGGCTAAATTGGAATCAATTAAATATTAATCTGAAAAAAAACTAATAAGATATTAGATCAATCTATAACATCTTCTACACCTCCGGATTCGCAACATATCATACAAGCGACCAGAAGGCATTATTTAAGGCATTCTTAGATACACCTGTATGTGCTCGGACATAAAGATTTAAAGTACAAATTTTAATGTCTGAAAAGGTTGCGCAGGCTAAATTGGAATCAATTAAATATTAATCTTAAAAATCTAATAAGATATTAGATCAATCTATAACATCTTCTACGCCACCGGATTCGCAACATATCATACAAGCGAGTAGAAGGCGTTAATTAAGACTTCAATTAAAGTCTTGCACATATTATAAAGTATGATTAAAACTCAAATTTAATACCTCAAAAGTGTGCAAGCATTCTTAAATACACTCGCATGGGCCCCGACACTATGTTGAATGCTTAAATTTAGTGTCTGAGGATGCTGCGCGGGTTGATTCCTGGTTGGGTCTACGGATTGGGTCCGGGTTAACTAAATCTAATGAAGTTGTTATAGCTTTCTCTGCTAGAGAAAATCTTTGAGAAGCTAATTCTGTCATTTGACAGTATAACGACTATCTCCTAACTCCTCAATGATAGCTGAGTTGATTGAAGATATTAACTAAAGGGGTAACTATTATCAAAATATTTAAGCTATTATATTTAATATTCTCAAATTTAAAATCCTCAAAATATAAATCTAGGTCTGATCCTTTATTATTAAATTGATAGAGTCATCAAGATCTAAAATAATAAATTAAATGATTTAAACACCCGCATGAGCCCCGACACTATGCTGAATGCTCAAACTTAGTGTCTGAGGATGCTGCACGAGTTGATTCCTGGTTGGGTTTAAGGACTAGGTCCGGGTTAACAAAACCTAATGATGTTATAACTTTCTCCGCCTAAGAAAATCTCTGAGAAGCTAATTCTGTCATTTGGCAGTATAATGACCATCACCTATATCCCCGATGATAACTTAGTTGATCGAAGATATCAACTGGAAGGGTAATCATTATTATCAAAATATTTAAGATATTTATATTTAATATCCTCAAATCCAAAATTCTCAAAATATAAATCTAGGTCCGATCCTCTATTATTAAATTGATAGAGTTGACAAGATCTAAAAAAATAAATTAAATGATTTAAATACTCGCATGGGCCCCGACACTATGCTGAATGCTTAAATTTGGTGTCTAAGGATACTGCGCGGGTTGATTCCTGGTTTAGTCTTAGGACTGAGTCCGAGTTAACAAAACCTAAAAATCTATTATAAGAATTTCAACTTAGTAAAATATCTGAGAAGCTAATTCTATCATGTGACAGTAGATATGATCCTCTATCAGGAGCTAAACAGAGTTGATAGGATCTAAAATTCTCAAATATATTTGATTCAATCAATTAACCACCCCAATAATGATTGTGTTGAATGAAGATTTCAACTCGAGGGATACTTACCATAAAAATGTGCTTGCAATCTCAAATCGAATTAATCAGACTCAAGTATCAATGCAAAATATAAAATCAAATAAATCACCAAATTATAAATGCTAAAATGAGATTTAATTTTTAAAGAACTTAAAGCTAAAAAATCCAATTCACCATCCGCAATTATTTGTTGAAGGGACAAATTAAGGAAATCCTAGCTCACAAAGGAGCCAAAGTCAAATCTAGTACATAACTATGTTTACTCTCAAATAATCTCATGCCGAAGGGCGTGGCCGTGTCCTCATGTTTGGTAAAACTCCACATGATCATTCGACCGAGTCCTCGACGGTGGTTCTTGCCAAATGGAACTATTATATTACTCATCGTAGTGTATGCTCCCAATGACTCGCTTTTGAGTTGTGAACCATAGGGTATACTTGATTGGGAAAAAAAGTATGTTGGTGTAGACTTAAACTTGTCAGACAAATACCATGCAAAGGATTTCTTGGATGACGTAACCCATGTGTTGTTGATAAGGATCCTTCGGTCAGGTTAAGTCGACTACCTCCTCTGACTAAGTAGACTAGGGACATGACCGGATAATGAGGAATCATGGGATCTAGATCAGGCGTGTCATCGTTCTCCCAATCATCAGCTTTAAGTTAAATATAATGAATTTCATAAAATCTGGATTCTAAAACTCTACATGTCGCTATTATATATTACTTACGCACTTTACCTAACAACTAATCGAAAGTTCTCTCGATTGAGAGGGGTAATTAACTATAGCTTGTGCCTATAGAACTAGAAAGATCTAAAGTCCTCACAAAATGAGGGCAAAATCTCTGGGTAGTGTCTTATCTACTATTCCATCTGCCTTCTGAAAATTACACCGACACTTTAAATCACTCTCTTCATCGAGAGGTCGGTGGCGAATTTTCGGAGCCCACATTATTTAGCGATCTAAGGACTAGCCTTAATCGAAAGTTCTCTCTTAGCATTAAAAGGGGTAATTAACTATAGGTACTTGCGCCTATAGGAAACCTGAAACCAGATCTATAGTCCTCACAAAATGAGGGCGAAATCTCTCAGTAGTGTCTTATCTACTATTCCATCTGCCTTCTGAAAATTTCACCGATACTTTTAATCACTCTCTTCATCGAAGAGGTCAGTGGCGAATTTTCGGAGCCCACAGTTTTATATTAGATCTACTTGTTAGATGTATTAGATACCACTTTTTTTCAGCACAGTTAATTCATCATGGACCATCGTGATGTTATTACTGGCATGAGTAAAATTATTATGACGATCAAGATTACAATCGTGTTGTTATTACTATTTTTCTGAGTAAATTGCAATGATTATTTTGTAGTTTAATTTATTTATTTTTGATATGTGATTATTCTTTGTGTATCAGATTTTCTATTTATGATGATCCTATCAAACACATAACTTATACTAGCATTTCAGTTAATTTAGCTAGCAGCCACGCATTACCCTGTACAATTAAGCATTTCTTCTTTTAAGCTATTTAATTTTTTTTAAGAATTGTCATGGTAATTGAGAGAACTGAATAAAATCATTTTTGTGAGGATTCGTTGTTTTTGTTTATGCGGGTTTTGTTTCAAATACCTCCACATATTTCAAATAAGATTGCCACAAAACGGAAATTAGAGTTTCAAATAATGCAAAACTGGAGCAGAAGTTTTATATTTAATGTAGAATTGATTGATGAATATTATGTTTTCTTGAATTTTCAGACAAAAAGAGTAGAGCAATTGGAAAAAAAATTCAGCTTATTAAAGCTGCGAGGCGAATATGATGCATTGTTAATTGCTATGAATGTGTTTCTTCCTTGGAGTTTAATTAAAAGTCTCTTATTAAGGCAAAACACTATATATTAAATACTAGTTATATAAACTCTTCTAATATTTTCGATTGTTCTGCTGGTAATGCTTTCAGATATCCTTTAAACAAGAACTGTAAATGAAAGAAAATTATGTTTTGTAAGAAGTATTACCACCTTCATTCAAATAAATTTTTCTGAAACTTACAATGGAGCTTTATCTGACAATATTCTTCTTGCCGGAACTTATTCTGGGAATTCTGAAGGCTCACCAGTTTCTACTGTGAATGAAGATTGAATGGCCATCTAAAGTTGAAGAGTTGTTTCTTCCCCTTTCCCTCAAACTTTGGGTTAGAAGCTTTGAACGGGTGTATATTTGTTACTTTTATCAGTGAATTCGCTTGTATTTCATTTTTTTTTTTTTTTCTGAAAAGGAGAATTATGTCTGCTCTAATTAGTTGTAAAACTATAGAGATGGCACTGTATTTTTGAAAATTGATTTATTAAAATAATAAAAATAAAATAAAATTGGTTGAACAAAATAAATCAAATATATTCTTATAATAAAAATAAAAAATAAATTAATTCTAAATAGTCCCTAAAAATAAAGAAGAATAAATCATCGCTTGCAGAGTATGTTTTATAGAGATTATTATGCTCTGAGTCTGGATGTATCTCTATATTTGGGCTCTAACTATATAGTGCTATTTGACGCTCAGTCAATACAAAATTTTTGTATAGTAGCTGTAAAGTGTTATATATTATAGTATATTAATGTAATATTAATTATATGCTAATACACTGTATTTATACATATAGTAATATATATTACTTCACAATCAATACATAATACTTTATAATAAATACATATCAATTATGTATTAGTTGAATGTCATATGATACTATGTTATTAGAGTAAGGATACAAAAGTTGTATTTAAACTCCTCATGTAATAATTTTTCTCTATTTTAAGTGTTTTCTTTACCCATGAAATCACCTAAGCATCGCTTCAGTTACTATATACAAAAGTAATCGTTAAGGTGTAATTCATTTCTTTATTAGCATATTAACTTTGGCTTTATCTTGGTCTTGGTTTAAGGTTGTGATTCAATTGTTTGTGTTTAAAAAATGAATTTTAGAAAGATGATAAGTTTGGTTTCACCCAATTTATTTGAAAATGTAATTATTATGATGTCTGGTTTTTGAGAGTTTTGTGGAGCTAAAAGTTGATATTGATTTTAAACACATCAAATCAAAATTTTGTATTTCTTCAAGATTTTTTCAACCTGATCAAAAAATTTAATTTGATTTGAATGCTCATATGTAATAGAATTAAAGAATTATTTCTATTGAATGAAATTGATAAGCTTGCACTTATTTACCCATTACTTTGCCACTTAATAATTTGCAGATTAATTTTTATTTTTATTCCAATATTGGGTTGTATATTAGCCATTAATAGTTGGGATAAGATTGATGATAATTTCTAATTTGAAAAGTAACTTCAAACTAATCAAATGTGGAAATAAATCTTTATTCTCGATCAAATGGCTTTGACCAATTAGATTGTAATAAAACACTTTACTTCGATTTCATTTAATTTTTTAAATTATGAACTTAAATTATTTTAATATAATAGCTTTATGTTACATTACATTTCAAAACAAAATGAGCCCATTCATAATCAATCTCATCAAATTTTTTAATTTGCTATAGTGACCCAAATTTATTCTTATATTGGCAACGAATTTTATTTTTGTTTTTGGCATTAGGAACGATAAATTTGAAGTCAAATTGAATGATTTGAATCCGTGATGTGAAAGCCATTCGAGTCGTTGTTCTTTACATAGCATCAAATATGAAAAAAAAAATTAAACGAGGCAGGTTTTAAAAAAGTCCTAAATAACAAACGAATATTTTAATAAAAGGGGAATTTCCATACTTGCCACACAATTCTTATTATATATATATATATATATATATATATATATATATAGCATCTTAATTTTCAAAATTATATCAAAAATATTATTATTATTTTACTTTTTAGAAATAAAATGTATTTTTTAAAACATTAAAAGTATTAGATAATAAATATTTAACTTTGAGCGCTGATATGCAAATGCAAAAAAATTGTGGTATTTATGTAAATCTTTTTTAATAAAATTTTAAAAAAATTATATATATCGCACAAAGTTCTTATATGTTTGCATCTAATACTTAAATTTTAATATTTTTAATATTACATTTTTTAATGCATAAAAATGTATATTTCAATTAAAAAAATCGATGAGGTTATTTTTTATATAATATTAAAAATTTAGGTATTATTTATATAATAATTTAAGCAATTTAAGTATTTAATATGTAAATTGATAAAAAATTGTATGATAAATACCCTTAAAATTTAAAAGAAATTACAAATATACCACATTAAACTATTATTATTATATATCTAACACCTAAATGCAAATATTTCTCTCGCTCACCTTGCAGTCCGCAATCAGTCGTCGCAGCTCCTCTTTATCGAGCTGTTGTGCTTCCACGCTGTCGGACAGCCCTACTTCATCTCGTTCCCATCACACGAATTAGTAAGGCACCTCGTCTCTCTCACTCAGCTCTTCTTCGTAATACGACTTAGCGAGGTGACACTCCATTAACTTGTTTTCTACCAAACAATTTCCTTTCTGATTTATGTTTTTTGTTGTTTGTTTGTTTGTGTAATGCTGTTAGTATTAGTGTTTGTTTGTTTGAATCTGCTACGGTCATAGCCCATGACTTCAGGTGAGTTCTGCATCGTCATATAGCAAGTTGTCTTAAGTTTGAATATTTGTGTTCCAAATAGTCAATATCCAATCAATGCTGAAGGCTTGCTGAAGGCAATACAATATTTTGTAGTATTCAGTTTATAATGGAGAAAAGAATGCTATCTTGCCATAAAGGAAGAAAATTAAAACCTAATTTGTGCTAAGCGCATAATTAGAAGGTTTTTTTTTTTCAAACATTCAAATCTTCCTGTAAAAAAAGAATGAGTAGGAAGTTAGACACAATTTTGATGCCTTTTAATGAATGGCTTAGTGTATGTACAGGTTCATCAAGCCTGCAACATACCATTAAATATTTAGTAGCTTAAAGAACATTCACCAAGAATGAACTACTCATAATCTTATGGCATACAAAGTAGTGATGAAGATTCAAACTCAAGTCATTCATGTTTTAGTCTTAGCTCGATCTGATAAACTTTTATTGGGAAATTCTATGTTATAGTTAAAAGATGAGATTTGGTGAAGCTTATAGGAATTCATCTTATTTCATAGCTTTAAAGGTACAAACATTAGAATCACCCTATGAAATACTTGTTGAAACTGATATCAAGTATGAGTTTTAGACATACACTTTACTTTATCCATATATAATTAGCCAAAACACTTTGATCCCTCTTAATGTGCATGCACTTGGCCATCCAACAAAGTATTTTGGCTATATTTATAGATACTCTCAAAATTTATAAATAAACTCTTGCTCTTCATATGAAAGAGAATAAGAGACTAGAAACTAGAAAGAGCTTAGTGATTTGAAGAATCTTTATTTTTGTCAAATCATCATCATTGAAAAACTATCACCTGATCATCATCACTGAATCACCACAATTGACCTCTATCGTCGAATCACACCATCTAATTACTGTCCTCTAATCCTCATTCTTTGCTATCACACCCACCGGCAGATTTACAGTGGGAGCATTTGGGGCCCGTGATTTGAAGAATCTTTATTTTTGTCAAATCATCATCATTGAAAAACTATCACCATCATCATTTGAATCACCTGATTGACCTCATCGTCAATCACACCATCTAATTCGTCCTCTAATCCTCATTCTTTGCTATCACCCACCGGATTCTGAGTGGGAGCATTTGGGGCCCGTTGCCCCACTAAGTTGGCTCTAAGCAACAACTTTAAGGGGTTGTTTAGCTGCAGGATTGGAGCAGGATTTAAGCTGAATTTAACTTAAATCCAGCAAAATGGTATTTTTGGACAAGTTAAATCCACTACTTTTGTAATCCTGTTAAAACTGCTTTCGCAAGTTAAATTCAGATTTACTAAATCCTATTGGTAGTTGGATTTATGGGAATTAGAGAAGCAGAAGCGTGCAAAGGAGGGTGGGAAGGAAGACGGGGATTACCATTGCGACGTATCCCTTCTCTTTTTCGGGTAGCAGCGAAGCGGAAGTAAGGTAGTATAAAGATGAGGATTCCAAATGCCAAAATGCCGTCAATCTCTTTTCTTTATTATTATTTTTTGACTACTTTATGATTGATTAATAAAATTGTAATTAATTGATATATTATATTATGATAATTATATTTTAATTAATTTAATTATAATTATTACTTTTATATAAATAAACTAAATAGAAATTATTATTTAATTCACCTATTAAATATCCTCAATCATAATCTCAACATACTGGAGAATTATATTTTATTGGTTATTTAAATAATATTTAAGAAAAATATGTTAATCACTATTATTTGCTTATTTTTTCATTGTGATTTTATAATTATTATTTGAATATCTATTAGATATTATTTATTATATTTTAATTAATATTGTCATCTAAATTACTATTATATTCTTAATTATTTGGCTTACATCTTCTTGACTTAATTATTTAATTAGTTTTTTTTAATCTCAAACTTTTTTTTAAGCAGAAGTCAATCAAGACAAGGGTTCCATTATCGTAATTATTAATTAATATTAATAACAAATATATAAGAATATAATAGTGGAACATTATGGAATCACACTCACTTCATCTAATAAAAAGAATTTTATAGAGTCACACTAGCTCAATCTACATAATATATAAATGAAATATTTTCTGTGTGTTCACTTACGCATAATACTCAAATCTGTTAATTAACATTGTATTTAATTAAGATAAAATTTCAAAACTAAATGAGCACAAATGCAATTTGAATTTTATGAACAAGCATATTCTAGATAGGACACGGTGTATAGTATAGTAGTTGATTGATCCACTCTAAAAATTGAATTTAGCTTATATTGTAAAGATATCATCATTGATATTCAACATATTTGAGGAATTTGAGTCCATTAAAAATTGATTAATTGAATATTTCAAAAAATAATAATAATAATGATATAATAATCTAGAACTAATATTTTGTTGACCCTAGGTTGCTTCATCCTATAAGAAAAAAAATTACTCCCGCTATCCCCCTCTTTGTTCGATCTCATACAACCATTCCTTCCCACTCTTCATTTTTTTTCCTCAATCGCAAGCCGTAAGGAACGGCACGACTCTTCTCTCCAAACCCGTCTGCATTCAAGCCGCAAACGTTGGCTCCTCTGATCTCTACTCACATCACTGATCGAGTAAAAAAAAAAATGTAAGCCGCAGAACTCCCTTCTTTCGCTTCCTCCCACTTCTATCTTCTATGCTTCAGGTGGAGTTCGGAGATCCGTCACCCCGAACTGCAGCCGCTGCGATTACTCTAACAACTGCGCACCGATCGGCTTCGTTCCCGGCGACGAACTCGTCATGGATGCTGGTGATGCGGCAAGCTCCAAGGATAGCATCATCGTCACTGTCAGGTTCCGGCCGTTGAGCGAGAGGGAGTTCCAGCGTGGAGATGAGATCGCGTGGTATGTGGATGGGAATAAGGTGGCGCGCTGCGAGTATAATCCAGCCACAGCTTATGCATTTGGGACTTTTTTTTTTCTATGGTGTTACCAGCAGTGGAAAGACCCAGACAATGCATGCTGATCAAAATTGTCCAGGTATCATACCGTTGGCCATCAAGGATGTCTTCAGTATTTTTCAAGATACTCCAGGGAGAGTTCTTGCTCTGTGTCTCATACCGTGAAATATATTATGAGGTTATAAATGATCTACTTGATCCTACGGGCCAAAATTTGCGTGTTAGAGAAGATGCCCAGGGAACTTTTGTTAAGGGTATAAAAGATGAAGTCGTTCTGTCTCCAGGGCATGCACTTTCTTTCATTGCTACTGGTGAAAGTTTGAAGGTCTCGTCACGATCATCAAAGTCTGATGAGATGAAAATTAGCCACATTATTTCAAAACACATGAAAATTGGCCAAAGTATTTCAAAACACCGACCGTCACGCTCAGGGCATGACGGGCAAGCTAAAATTTGTTAAATGTGACACTCCTATGCCGAAATTTCGACTAAATTTTGGACTTAGAAATAAAAAGAGGAGATTTAAATGTGAAAAAATTGCATATATATATATATATATATATATTTGTTAAATGTGACACTCCTATGCCGAAATTTCGACTAAATTTTGGACTTAGAAATAAAAAGAGGAGATTTAAATGTGAAAAAATTGCTATATATATATACATATATATATATATATATTATACATATATATATATATAATATACATATATATATATATATGTATACATATATATATGTATATGTATACATATATATATATATATATGTATACAAATATATATATTATATATACATATGTATATAATAATAATAATATATATACATAATAACACATATAATATATACATATATACATATGTATATATACGTATATGCATATATATATATACATGTAATATATATGTACATATACGTTATGTATATATACATATACATATATATGTATATACATACATACATATATATATATATATACATACATATATATATATATACATACATACATATATATATATATACATACATATATATATATATACATACATACATATATATATATATATATATATATATATATATATATCTTTTTATGCAGTGATTGAAGGTCTCGTTATGCTCATTAGGAGTACTTGATTGAAATGATCGAGGTGTTTCAAACACCATCATCTTCGGCCGGTGACGAGTAGGCAGCGTTCAGATGTGGCATGCGGGATGGCGGAATACTATTTTCTGCTAGATTTTACATTAACAAAAACTCAAATAAATTAGTTTAAATTAAAAATTCTAAGTTAATTTTAAATTTTAATTTGAGTTAGTTAAATTTTGAAGTAAACAAAATTATCAAAATTTGAATCCAACGGAAATTAAGAATTAATCAATTGCTCTCAAATGAATAAACATCTCTCACTCAATATTTGAATTATCTTAGATTTCACATTGAGATAATCAAAACAAAATGTCAATCATTTTTAAGATTGAAATATGTAATGTCTTGAAATATATTCAGATATTTGATCATAAAATAATTGAAATGAGTTGGATATTTTGGTGATAAACATAAGCTTGGCACTTCAATATCTCATTTCAATTGATGTGAAAGATGATATGATTGAATATCTAATCAACGCACCAGAAATCCCTTCTGAATTAAGATATAATCTTCAAATATAATTCACTCCAAGTAAACTAAAGAAAATCAAAGGATGCATAAGAGATTCCTAATGAAATTGAAGGATTGCTAATAAGCATAATCAAGGAAATCTTAGAAAATATTTGAAACATATTATTCATCTTATTAAATGCTCAAATTGGATCAAAGAAAATTGAATAGAGTTTATGATGAGTTTAAGAATTTTCAATATATATAAAGGAGGGTTTATTGAATATTAAAAGACTATTTGACTTTGAATAAAAGAAAGCAATTAAATATTATTTCCATGGGATCTAATAAGCTATTATAACAGTTTAAAACACCTTCTATACCACTGGATTCGTAACACATCGTACAAGTGAATAGAAGGCGTTAATTAAGGTTTCAATTAAACTCTTGCACATATTATAAAGTTTGACT
Source organism: Cymbidium sinense (assembly GCA_021442155.1). Classification (NCBI taxonomy): domain Eukaryota; kingdom Viridiplantae; phylum Streptophyta; class Magnoliopsida; order Asparagales; family Orchidaceae; genus Cymbidium; species Cymbidium sinense. The sequence continues at coordinate 54,794,657 of CM038216.1, forward strand.
AAAATTCAAATTTAATGCCTTAAAATTTTGCAAGCATTCTTAAATAAACCCGCATGGGCCCCGACACTATGTCGAATGCTTAAACTTAGTGTCTAAGAATGCTGCACGGGTTGCTTAAATTTTTAGTGCAAGCAAAGATACAATATTTTGAGTGCAAATATAAATTTAATTCTGCTCCAAATCGCCACCGAATTTACAATTCTTCATATAAGCAGATAGAAGGTAACACTAAATTAAATTCTACATGAATGAAGGAGCTTCCTTCAATCCAGAAATCAAGAAATTTTATTCTAATTATGATTTTCAAAGTCAATGATTTCATTAATTAGATGAAATTATCTAAGCTATAAATACATGCATGTGCTCGGACATAGATATTTAAAGTGCAAATTTTAATGTCTGGAAAGACCGCGTAGGCTAAGTTAGAATTAAATAAAAATATGAAATTAATTTCATGATTTAGAAATAAAATTATCTGAATTATTAAATACCGCATGGAACACTAGGCCTTAAATTTAGTGTTTGAGAAGTGCACTGGTTGCTTCTTTGGTCTTAGACCAGTCCCATTAACAAAACCTTAAAATCCAATTATTATAAAAATTTTAACTTATTAAAATATCTAAAAATTAATTTTGTCATATAACAGTGGATCTAATCCTCTATTATTAAACTAATAGAGTCAACAAGATCAATAAATTAAATGATCGAACAATACATTCACCCTGATGGTTATGTTGAATGGAGATTTCAACTGAAGGGGATACCTACCATCAAAATGTGCTTGCAAGCTCAAATTAAATTAATCAAAATCAAATGTCAACTTAAATGCAAAATTTAATATATCACTAAGTTATTAATGTTTAAATAAAGTTCAATCTTTAAAAACTTCAAACAAAATCTAACTCATTCCACCTTTCGTAATAGTTTTTTGAAGGTGACAAATTAAGAAAACTCTAGCTCACAAAGGAGCCAATGTCAAATCACGTGTTCTACTATGTTCGCACTCAATTAATCTCATGCGTGCGCTCCATGTCCTGAAGGCTAGTAAGCTTCACATATGATGCGATCCTCCTGACGGGTGGTTCGCCAAATGGAACCATCATATTACGATGATCGTAGGCTCAGTATGCTCCAACGCCCTTTGAGTTGTGAATCATAGGGTATACTTGATTGAGCAAAAAGCTATCTGTCAACTAAGGTAGACTTAAGCCTATCTCCTTAGACAAACACCACCCCAGGTCTACAAGAATTTCTTGGATGACGTAACCCATGTGTTGCTGATAAGGATCCTTGGTCAGGTTGGGTTGACTACCTCTTCTAACTAAGTAGACTAGGGACCGCGACAGCCCGGGATGATAGAACCATGGGATCTAGATCGATCGCGTCATCATTCCCCCAATCATCTACTTTAAGATAAAATGATGAATTTAATAATCTTAAATTTCTAAAACTCTAGATTTTGTTACTATACGCTACGCATTAAGCGATCTAATGACTAGTCTTAATCGAAAGTTCTCTCTCACTTATTGGGAGGGGTAATTAACCATAGGGGCTTACGCCTATAGGAAACCTGAAACTAGATCTAAAGTCCTCACAAAATGAGAGTGAAATCTCTGGGTAGTGTCTTATCTACTATCGCATCTGCCTTCTAAAAATTACACTGACATTTTAAAATCAAACTTTCTTCAATATGTGAGAGGTCTGGGAATTTTGAGCCCATGATTGGCGACCTCCTGGGGGATTCTCTTTCCATCTTTAGCTAGTCACATACATGCTATAATAACAATAAAATATTTGAAAATTTAAAACAAAAAATGGTGATTTAAATGTGTAATAAATTCAAGTTACTAATGTATGAGACTCTATGTCGAATGAATTATTCTGTGGAGTATATTTTTATTACACTATTATTTTATTCTATAGTACCTCTGTATTTTGAAAGTATGTGATGAAATAATAAGTACTAATTACTAATCCCCATCTTTCACGTTTACAGAATAGATCTACACAACACTTCTTTCACTGTTCAGCTAGGGCATGGTGCAAACATTTGCTAAGCTAACACCGTCATCAACACAGGAGATGTTGGGCTACCATTCAATTTGACAGTGTGGATTTCCCAACAATTATAGCTGCAACTCCTGAAGTACCCACCCATGGTGCACTCGTGCAAGGTCATGTTAGAAGGCCTCAATTTACTGAAGCTCCTACTAGTCATGCTCGCCAACCAACCACTATTAAGCAGTTTTCTCGATAGGGAACTTCAGTGTTTGAAAGATTGGGTCAATCTGAAGCCCCCATGATGAAAAGAATCCTCAGTGAGCAAACTGTGTCTTTAATGTCGCATGGTATAATTGCTTTGCCAACTGAAACCTTTGTACCTGGAAAGCATGATCATGAAGCTTCCTCATTAGGAAGAAAATTAACCAGAAGGCTGTTGACCTCACTTTTGGAGTGCGCTCTAAGCTTCCTCATCGTAGGTCTAGGACTCTTATAGACATTAAGAGTTCTTTAGTTTTAAGACACTTCTAGTGATTAGGAGAACTCTTAACCTAACCCTAGAGGTTTAGAAGAGCTAGTCATAGGAATAAGTTGTGCCCTAGAGATTCAGAATGACTTTCTTACCCTATAGCCTAAACCTAATCCTTGCTTCCTTCTTTCAAACCAAACCCCAAATTCAAATTTCCAAACCCCAAAATCAAATCCAACTATCCAATGATTGAAATCCATCACGAAATTCAAACTCCAAATCCCTGCGTAAGCCCTTTTGATTTCATCTTATGGACTTAGCCTTAACCAAATGCAAATCAATCCCAACCCAATTGATTTTCTCAATTATCAAATCCAATCTTAAATCAAATTCCAATCATAAATCAACCCCAAATTTTAGATGATTGAAATCTATGATCAACTCCAAATTTCAAATTTCGAAAACCTCTTCCTGAGCCATATGAGCCACCTTCATGTGCTTAGCCAAAATTTATTCAAATCAACTCAAACTTGGTTGATTTCTTTACAAATCAACCATTCCTTCATTTATATTCATAAATATAAATGAAACCTACCCTCCAATGACCAAAAATAAATCAAACCAAATCAAAACCCAAGTTAGCCCTTTTAACCTACATCCTTAAGCATAATCAAATTACCTTCCAAATCACTCCAAACTCAAGTGATTTTCTTACGATCCATTTATATCTCCATTTATATTCACAAATATAAATGAAGTATAAATTCAAATGACCAAAGCCAAACTCAAACCAAACTAAATTCCCAACTCTTTTAGCCAAACTTTTGGAAGTTGGCTAAATGAAACCCAAATCAACTCAAAACTCATAGATTTCTTCATGATTCTATCATTCTTACAATCATTGATCCAAATATAAATATAAATCACCATTATCAAACCAAATCTAAATCAACCCAAATCAAGCCCAAGTTGACCTTTTGACTTGAAATTATCATATAAACCAAAACCCGTTTGGCTCCAAACCAATTGCAATTAGACTTATATTCCAATCCCAATCCAACCCAAATTGGATTGAACTAAGCTCATCTAAACCTTAATCATGATCAACAATCACCATGGGGTGATCAACCACCTTGAATTGGGTCAAACTAAGTCAAACCTAGCCTTTGACTAAGTCAACATTTAGCCCAAATGAAACCTAAAATAGCCAAAACCCACCATATGCCACATTAATTGAAACCCTTGACCCAAACCCATTCATAATCAATGATTGAACATGACCAAGTCATCAATTGAGCTAAACCAAGCCTAATTGGCCACTTGACCTAAGTTGACCCAAATTGGCCTAAAAAGCCAAAATGGGTCAAATTATGATTTAACCCAAATTGATTGTAAATAATGGCTCAAGTTCAGTCTAAATCACTTATTGAACTTGACCAAAGTCATGATTAAGCCCAAGTTGACCAATTGGTCAACTTGACACCTAGCCCAAATTGACCTAAAAGGTCAAATTGACCAAAATTCAAATTAATTTCAAATTAAACCAAACTAAAGCCTACAATCATTTTTTGTCAACCAATTGAACTTGACTCAATACCTAACCCAACCTAATTTGGTCAATTGGGTCAAATTGGTCAACTTGACTCATTTGACCCATTTAAAGCCAAATGAGTCAAAACCAACTATAAGCCAAATCATATTAAATTAGTCACACCAAAACATTCCTAATCATGATTTAGACCTAACCCAAGCTTTGGTTTGACCCAATTTGGGTCAATTGATCAACCCAACCCATACATGAACCTACACAAACCCATTTGACCAAATAAGCTCAAGTCACCCAAAACTAAGTCGTGGAACCTTATTGGCCGACCAACCACAGCCCAAACCAACCTTAGGCCACTCCCAAGTTAGCCCAAAAGCCAAACAAGCTCACCTCAAGTTGACCCCAATGGACAAAACCTCCACCTTGGATTCCTACTCTAAGTAGAAAATCTATTTTGTACTCCCCATGGCAGCCCTCCTTTTACCAAATGAGATATTCCTAAAGTTCACTAGCCCACTATATGCACCCTAAAACTTGCCCTGGACCAGAGGGAACTCACCAAGCCACTCACTCATGGCAACCATGTGTAACCAAATCCCCTCCCACCTGCCCATATCAAGCCTTGAGACCCCTGACATGGCTTCAGCCATTCATGGCATGCCACCTCAGATTGATGGCGACCCCTCCAACAACTTGATGGTGGCTAATTAACGGAATTTGTGGGAGTGATCCTGTCCATCCATCTGGCTAAATTAAGGGATATACTCCTTCAATTCAACTGGTTTTGACGATGATTCGATCCCATTCAGCTCAATAGAATATTTCAAAACTCCCTAGAGCTTCCCCAACTCCTCCCGAGCTCCCTCTTCCTCAGCCTTCCCCTCTATGTGTTGAACCGAAATAGGACACCTCCATTTCGGTCCTAACTTCCTCCTCGTGCAAGCAAACTCCAATTGCTTGTGCATACACCATCCTCGTACTCAATCGAAGCCGATCAAAACACTTCCTGAGCTTCCCGATCACCAGACATTGGAGTTCAATTGAAGACAAGGAATCTGCATGCGTGAATTGGTCAACCAAGCTTCCCACACCAAATTGAGCTCGGATTCCTACAACAGGGCCTCGCCTTAACTAGGTGAAGCTATCTCCGGCATTGCACCACCGGACATTAACTCCGGTGAGGTAATTCCTCAAAATCGTAGCTCTAGGCCTCTGTGTGTTGGTCTTTTAAGAATAAAATCTCCATGTCGAGGGATTCTAGCCGTTGGATATGATTGTATGTTTCCTTATATGGTAAGGGATCCGTTTAATCCAAATCTGAGGTCGGGTGAGCTCGAATCGAATGGAGAAAGATGAACAGTGCTCGTATTTCACTGCTCGCAAATTGGATAGATCACGGCCATCTATCTCTCATGATCGAGATGAGCGACTCTGCTCAAATCCCGCGATAGATCTGTTAATTTTCCCCTTAACCCATAGATTAAACTGTGGCCATTCGATCTTAGATCGAACGGCCCACAGAGAAAGCACGTCTGCCACTGCTGAGTCAGCGCATGGATGTGATAACTTAAATAACTAATCTTGTCACACTATATGGAAAGCATGCCACATCAGTAGCCACATGGCCCGACGGGATTAAGGGTTTAATTTGGGTTAATTAATTAGTTTTTAATCTTGAAAATTTCTAAAATCATAACTAATTGTAGAAAAATCCAAAAAATACAAACTTAAGCTCATTTTGAGAGTATTTCAGAGGAGAATTTAGAAAAACTATAATTAATCAATTTTGAATAGTGATTTTGGCTTAATTAAGATTTTATCAAAAATATAATTAGCTTAATTACACCTTAATTAAGCACTCAATTAAACTCAAAAAATTTTTTGGATGTTTTGGGGGTGACCTCTACTTCCCCTATTTTTTTGGGATTTTATTGATTGCTTAATTAAGAAAATCACTTGAGTAAGCCATGATCACTCTCTTAATCCAATTAGTTGTAAGTATGGGATGAACAATAGCTTAACTAATCATTTGAACATAATTATGACTATTAAGCAGTAAGATCACTTAGGGAATGTGATTGGGAATATTTATTGTTATTCATTTCCTAAGTCTTCTTTATCTTTTTTAAAAAAAATCAAATGAATTAATGGGTTAATGGAATGGTTAATTGATTAATTAAGTGACTAAATCTTCAAAATAAGCAAATTAAAATCTAATTGAATATTGAATGATTTAGGGACTAGGATTGAAGCATTGCCCTTGATCATTTCCCCTTAGTTAATTCCATTATTCAAATTAAAATATAACTAAAATATTTAATCAATTCATTAAAAGCCTAATGAAATTAAAATTAAAAATCAAATCATCCTAACCTAAGCAACCTTTAATTGATCTTGGGTAGCTCCTTGGGTGTTCAATAACCCAATGTGAGAGATAATAAAATTATGAATTGCTCACATGTGTGAAAAAAATCATAAGAGTAATTAAGTGAGATCCCCTAAGCTTAATTAACTATTAATCATAAGCCAATTGTATTAGGCCCCTTTCATTTCTTAGGAGCATTACAAATTTAATTTTCATGTGGTTGCATATCATATTAGCTTATTATTAATTAGTTAATTAACTTAAGGTGATATATGTAAGGGATAATTAATTCATTTAATTCATACCTTAACCTAATCAAAATATAAAATCAACTTAAATATCCTTCATTAAACCAAACTAAGTCACACATGAGAAAATGGTTTAGGACTAGCAAACCTTTCTCATATTTCTTAAATCAAATTCAAAGATAAAATTATCTTTAAAGAATTTTGATTTATTTTAAATATCCTTATTCGATATGATTGTCCTTAAGAATTAATTAGGGTGAATAAAATTATGTGTTTACATTCCTTTATTTTATTCCAATCATGCTAAATATTATTTGTCATATGAAATCATGCATTCATTTATTTTGAAATTTAATTAAATAAAATATTTCTTTCTATGTCAAATTGCATGTGTTGGCTAAAATTAAGAATATGAGTAGCTATTATCACTATTAAACCAAAACTATTTTTAAAACCTATAAATCAAATATTATAAAGGAAGTAATGCTAATCATAAATATTTATGAGCTTGCATGTGATGATAGTATAATATGTGTGCTATGAAGTCCTCTTTCCTTCTCTTAACATGGGTTCAAATAGGATTTGCAAGTGTATAGTTCATTTGAAAAGAACATAACACTTGCATAAATATATTCCTATGCATCTATATGTTAAGACTTATTCATATTACACATATAAATCATACAACCTAATCAAACATAATTTCTTGCATAATTCCTTATCTATTTGGTTCTTTTTGTACATTCATATGTATTTGAGAAAAAGTAGTATATTAGTCTGGACATCCTGGGGCTACGAGGCTTTAAGTAGCCCTAAGTAGGTCTTGTACCTTATGCCCCTGGTGTAGAAAATAATGATGATGTACTCACTTAAAAATCTTATACATATGCATGTGTGATGTGGCCAATGGATGAGGAACCAAAAATCAAACAAATAAACATAACTTTTACATGAATTTTCTTATCCTTATAGTTATTCATACATTTACATGTGTCTAAGAAAAGTGGTATATTAGTCTGGACATCCCAGGGCTGCGAGACTTTAAGTAGCCCTAAGTAGGTCTTGTTCCTTACGCCCCTGGTGTAGAAAATAATGGCGATGTACTCACTTATAACTTTTATACATGAGAATGTGTATTTAGCTAATGGATGAAAAAAATCTCTCTTTTCTATAATAAAGACATGCATTCATAATTCAATTAACAAATAAAACATTTAAACTTCAAAACACTTCTTTGCATTCATCATCAAAGTATGTTAAAATTCACATTGCATATATAGCTATGCTTAGGATTATTCATATGCATGATATACATAATGGAAAGAAATGAATGAGTGTGTGTTGTGTGATAGTAATCCACCTTAATTAATCTTAAGATGTCTTTCCTATTGAATAGGGTTACTTAGAATGAATATAAATTTAGGGTTAATTAAAATACATAATAAACCATTCACTAAAGGAAATTCATTAATCAACTTACCTTAGAAATGACTTAAGATAGGGATAAAAGAGAGACTCTCACTCTCCTTCTTCTCTTTATAACACTTAGTGGCTAAGTGTAGGCCATATGAAACAAAAAAATATTAAGTAAAATCCCCAAATCAACTAAACCACTTAACGATAAATCAACCCTTAATAAATTAAATCTCTCATACTTAGCAAACCATAACTCAAAAACCTAGCTAGGACATACCACACAAACCCTAACACATGCACTTTAGGCTAAGTCACCATTTCTTGCTTTATGGTAGGGTGGTGCATGGTTTGAGGAATGTTTAGTTTTATGATGTATTATTTTAGACTAGATGTTAGGTGTATGTGCGTGGCCTGAATGTCAGGCCGATATTAGCCTAACCATGCTTATGCAGGGGGCCGTGCTTAAGGGGTCACTGTAATAAAAATATAAAAATACTTTTTTCTATACATGTTTCTTAGCCACTAAGCATAGCCCAAGTTAGGACAAGTGGACTTGGTTACCCATGTGTGGGTTGCTAAGTCTAAATTATTCCTATATTTACTTGGGTTGTATGATGTGTTTAGCTAATATTTATTTTATAGGTGTAGCTAGATTTACTTTCCTTCATTTTAATATAATTTTTGCATTAGGATTAGGATAACTGTTATGGGGATTAAAGATGAGTATTGATTATAAGATAATGTCTTATATACCATGTGATGCCTTTGGAGCAAACTACACCCCATTGAAGCCAAAAGAAAGAAAGAAATGGAGTAGATAAAAAAAAAAAAAGAAATGAAAGATGAAGAGTAAAGAATGGAGGATGAAGAATAAAGACCCATATAACACTTATTATTTCATAATTGTAACTATTCTTTCATTGTATCAGGATGTATAAGGGTAGAGCACTACCCATTTTTTTTTGCCAGATGACCGACCTCCCTATTCTTAATAGCTTTGTAAAATTGTTTGATGTTTTGTTTAGCTTATTGTGGTGAAAATTTCTATAGGGAGTCACCTTCAAATTTGTGGGGAGAAAGAAAGGCAAGACACTATAAAAATTCATCTTGGTAAGACGCCACACAGATCCTTATATATACTTATTCAGGTGATCGGGTACGTCATCAAGGTATAGTGTAGTATCTTGAAAGACAGAAGTCACAACCCTTTAATGGAACCAATCACCTCAATAAGAACTCCTAAGGACGATGAGTTTTCATATGTACTAGAGATTCTTCTCCGACTTTACATGGAAAGGTAAAGTCGAGTTTATTTTAAATAGGATTCATTAAGTTCCCTACAAAAGCCCCATAATTTACATCCTAAGGATGTAATCCCTTAGGAAAACTCTTGATTAAGATAAATGATCATGGTCTCTTAAGATTTTAATAGGGAAGGACTACTAATCGATTTGTTTGTGTTTGAAGATCAGATGAGATTGACCAAAAGAGGGAGTTATTATCGATGCCAAAATGAGAGATAAGTAGGAGCTGCCCACGATGCTAGGAAACCTAACGAGCATCTCAAACTATCCTATAGTTGGGCTTTACATTTTAGAGATTATTTTAGTATGTTTGAGTTGTATTTTTTATTAGTATTTTAGGACTTAAGATTCCTTAACATAAGATTAAGAAAATGCCTAAGAGGTGACGAATTATGTTTATGGTCCACAAAAGAAAAAATCAACCTCATAACCTAAATCTAGGGAACTTCAGTAAGGGCCAGAAGCATAACCTAAATCTAAGACAAAAATGGGTAATTGGTTTTCCTCCATAAGAGAAGACAAACCACCCGACAGCTTGGACTTACAACTGCCTGGGAGTGGCGACCAACTAACTCCTCCTATGATTTTAAATATATAAAGATAATCTTTATGCTTATGCAAGATAGCTAGGCTATTATTTATTTAGAAAGAGACTAAGTCCTTAAACTCCCTCCCTAAAGAGACTAAATCATGTAAAGGGACATACTTCAAATGACCTAAATTTAATGCAATTCATTTTTTTTGGACAATCATTTTGACTCAGGCTAATAGGATTTTTATGACTAATGCATGAGAAAGAAGGTTATTGGCCAAAATCAGCGAGAAGAGAGGAGGTGAGTTTCCACCACAGCCCTCAAAGGTCAAGCCGAGTTCTCTAGCAAAAGTGGAAGCCCTCCAATCAAGAGTGAAATAAGATGCATTTATGCATGATATTATAAAAAAATGCTCATCCAACTAAGGGGTTGCTAATTCTTTTATCTTGATTTTAAACCTAAGCTTTAGGTGAGATTATGAGTTGTTTAATTTTAATTTGAGTTGTTAAGTTGGGTAAAAGATTTATTTTTTTTTCTAAAGAGCCTAATCCATATCCAGGCCAAATATAAAGTAAGGAAGAAACTAGGAAAATCACGTCACTTAATGCAAAAGCTGAACAAATCATCAATCAATTTATAAAGCTAATCTCAATAAAGAATAAATGACCATTGTGGCCAGGCACCATCGCACAAACCTGAAAATATCAAATATAGGTAGCCGAGCTCTACCCTTGTACAACCTAGATTACAAATGAATTAAATTACAATTAAGCAAGGAATTCATTTTTTTGGGGGTCTTCAAGCTTTATTCTTCTTTCATCTTTCTTTCTTCTTTTCTTCTTTCTTCATTCTTCTTTTCTTTCTTCGGTTCCTCCTTTGGAAGGTTGGAAGGTGGATGCTCCAAGGCTTCACATGATACATAAGATGGGATCTTATGACCAATGCTTATCCTAATCCCCATAACAAATCATTCCAAAATCCTATTTATATAAATTTTTACATGAAAAGGAAAAGTTGAAATCTAGCCAACACCTGCAAAACAAAGGTTAGCTAAAACACACCACACAAATCCCAAGCATGTAAATTGGACTTATCACCCCACACATGGGTGACTAATTCCACTTGACCTATGGATTATGCTTAGGGATATAAAGCACCTGCAAGCAAAAGCATTTATATTTTTATTTATGATAGTGCCCCTTAAGCATAATCCCTTACAAAAAAGAATAGTTAGACTAAGAACGTCCTACCATTCATTCTATGAGCTTACACTCTAACATCCAGTCTAGAACATATATCACAAAACAAAATATAACATCAAACTATGCACCGACCTAACCTAAGGCTATAAGTGGTGACTTATGCAAATGTGTATGCTTTGAAGGTTTGTGTGGTATGCTTAGCTATAGTTTTAGGTTCAAATTTTCTAAGTGTGAAGAACATGTTCAACTTAGAGGAGGGTTTCATTTAAGTTGTTTAAGTGTTTTGGGTTGGTTTAATTTCATGTTTTGCTTTGGTTCAAGTGAATCCTACAATTAATTACTAGATTATGAAGAGAGGGAAAGAGAAGAGAACTTCTCTTTCCTTCCCTAACCTAAGTAATTTATAAAGTAGATTCTCATTTTAGTTTCATTTAGGTGAATAGTTTGATTACATCTTTCAATTAATCCTAAGTTTAGTTAAACTCTAAACAAACCTATTCAAAAAGAAAAGAATTTTAAGATTAAATAAAATGAATCAAAATTCACATAACACACATTACTTCATTTCTTTCCCAACATATATAACATGCATATGGATGGACCCTAAGCATATCTATACATGCAAATGAGAGTATTTAACATACTTTATGATGCATGCTAACTAATCCATTTAAGAAAATTTAGAAGTTGAACATGCATGATTTTCTTAAGTAGAAAAAGTTTTCCTTATCCAAAATTTTAAATACATACATGAAAGTAAGAAAGGCATAAGTGAGTACAACGCCATTGTTAACCAGAGGTGTAAGGTACAAAACCTTCTTAGGGCTACTTAAAGTCTTACAACCTCATGATTGTCCAGACTAAGATACCACTTTCCTCAAATAGAAACATGTATATAAAAGAAATGAAAAAAAAGGAATATGCAAAAGTTGCTTAATGGATTCATTTTTGTTTATGCAATTTATTCATACAAGTATAGGCAACCCTTCTTAGATGATAGCATAGGGATGAATAGTGTATAAAATTAAGTAAGTGTTGGGTTCTTTTCAAATAAACCCTACATCTTACTAACTCCTATTCAAAGCTATACCAACATAAGAAAGGAAGGAAACCTATGCTAAACATGCCTTTGTAATCCATCACATGCATGCTTATAATTAAAGTACAAGTAGGACAATTTCATATTTGGTATTTGATTTATGTATTTTTGAAAATAATTTAGATTTAGTAGTAATAATAGCCACTCATATTTTACTTTAGCCAACACATGAACATTTGACATAAAGTAAATAATTTCATTTTAAAATTCGAAACAGAAAATTATGAATGCATGAAATCACATGGCATACAACTTAGCATGTTGGGGAAAGATTCCAAGTAATGAAAGCATGTAAATAAACTCACTTTATTTAAATCCTAAAGACATTCTTATAGAATAAGAGAATTTAGAAAAAATCAAAGTGAATTTTAAAATAATTTTTGTATAGTTTGAAGTTTGATTTAATTTTGAAAAGGTGAGATGAGTTTGCTATTCCTAACCTATTCCCACATGTTTTTTGTATTTTTGTTTATTTTTTAGATAATTAGATCCAATTTTATGTGTTGAATAGGTTAAGGTATGAATTAAGTGGCTTAATTAACCCTTACCTACACCACCTTAGAAGAATTAACTATATGAGCCAATGAGATGACATAAAACCCACAAGGAATTTAAATTTGCAATGCACCTAATAATGAAAAGGCCTAATACAATTGGGCTCACAATTAGAAGTTAATTAAGCTAAGGGGTTTAGCTTAAGTAATTTCAAAATACCCTTTCACACATGTGAATTGGATTTTTCTTTTCTTAGTTGAACTTAGGCTATTAAACACCTAAGAATCTACCCAAGGTAGATTAATTAAGTTCTAGAACTTTTTAGAATTTTTAGAAATTGATTAAGGGGACAATTAATGATTTAACCCTTAATTAAGAGGAGTTTAAAGAGAGAGAGGGGGTTTAGGGAATAGCTTAGGGGAAATGCCACAAAATTATTCCATAGACCTTCTACTTACTGGATCTAACCTTAATCAACCCTAATCATAGGTCAGAATAACTAATTATACCCTTATGCTTAATTACATGAGAAGAGTAATTAAGGAAACCATATGCAATTACTCTAATAAAACTTTCATTAAATCCCAAAAAAATTAGGGGAGGCAGAGGTCATCCCCTAAAACTTACCCAAGAAGTTTGAGATTAATCAGATGCCTAATCAAAGAGTAATTAGCAAAATATATTTTTCAATAAAACCCAAATTTAGAGACAATCATAATATAAAACTAATCAAAATTAATTTTAAAATGTTCTCGGTTTAATTATCTATCCATAGGTTTTTATTTCATATTTTTTTGATTTTCTATGAAGAGTTATGCATTTTTAAAGATCCATGGATTAATCAAAAATTAATTAAGCATTTTTAATTAACCCCAACTATTCCCTATCTCATGACGCGATGTGTGGCGGCGGCGATCAGCATGCTTTACATGCATAGTGCCATGAGGGGACAACTTAAGTTGTCACCTCATAAAGGCGATGGCAGCGGTGGCACACGCGCTTATATTCTCGATCATCCGATCAAAGATCAGACGGCTAAGGATTCCTCTGCAGTTTATAAAGGATAATTAGATTTCTAAACATGCCAAATAATCTCAGTTGTCCATCTAAAATGCACAGATGGATAGCTGAGATGAGCCAAGTTCTTCCCCTTGATCAATAGAAACCGTCCATGATCAAGGAGAAGTTCCAACCTCGATTTAGCATGGAATCACACAAAATTTAACCCACACCATCTAGAGACATAGAGCTGCAAATCCAACAGTCAAAATTCAATGAAGTGAAAATTTCTTTCATAAAGCTTCACACCACATTGAGTTTAGTGATCGAAAAATCCTCATTTGGAGGTGATCACCGACATCGAGATCGAAGGTAGCTTGTCACTGAGGCAAGCCCTTGAAATTCCTAGGCCTTGGGAATGAGTGGATCAATGGGTGGACCAACTCCTCCTTGCTTGGGCTTCTACTTTGATTGAATTTGATCCTTCCTAGCTGTGGGAACTCCAATAGAAGCTTAGGCAAGCTTGACTTAGTTCTTAGATGAAGTGTGCAAGATCAATTGGAAGGAGATCAAGTGTGGAAGAAATTCACTAATGGATTGAGCTCCCCATTTTTTGCCTTTGCAAAATCAGAATTAGAATTCAAATCCTCTAGAAGCTTGGGGCGCTCTCACGATGATTGCTCGGGTTCCTGAGCTTCCTCGATGAAGTGAAAATTTCATTGAATTAGGGGGAGTATATTTCCCCCTATGGAAATCAGACGGCCGACCCATGAGTTGTCATTTTGATCCAATGACCATATGGGAGGGGTTGTTTAGGCTGTTAACTCTTTGCACATGGTCAATTTTAGGTCTTGAGTGGATTGGTAACTTTCCATGTGCCTTAATTTGAGTTTAGGAGAGAGTTTGAAAACTCAATTTTGAGCTAAGTGGTTGGGTTTGGTCTATGGGCCAAATGGGCTAACCCAAACCATTGGGTTAGGTGCACCACTCATCACTAATTCCCCTTAAGCTTTTAGAAAAGCCTCAAGTGATTGTGAAGAGGGTATGACCATATTGCCCATAAGTTAAGCCAAAATTTGTTCTAGGGCCTAGGGGTAGGATAATCATCTTGCTGATTTTCACTTTGGACATGTTGGGTATGTGGAGAAACTAGGTTTAGCCAAGTTTCATTTAATTTGGAATTCATTTGATAGGGTTTGGCTCATGTTGACCCATTTAGGTCAAAATGGGTCAACTTGGGTCAAGTTGACCAATAGATCAAATTGGATCAAACCAAGGGTTGGGTCAAGTTCATATGACCATTTGAAATATTTTGGTGGCTTTGGTTTGGTTCAATTTGGTATATATTTTATTTTGGCTCATATGACTTCATTTAGGCCAAATGTGCCAAGTTGACCCATTTGGCCCATTTGACCTATTTTAGGTAGGTCAAGGGTAGGTTTAGGTTAGTATAGTCATATGGAGTGGATTGGTATCTTTGTTTCCAATTAATTTGGGTTAGGTTCAATTTTGACTCAACATGACCCCTTTAGGTCATGTTGGCTCTAGGGTCAATTGTGCTAGGTTGGGTCTAGTTGGCCAATTGAGGCCTTGGTCAAGTTCCATAAGTGATTTGGGATGGACTTGACCCATTAGTTTCAATGAATTTAGCTTAGATCAAGTTTTGACACATTTTGACCGTTTAGGTCAAAATGGGTCAACTTGGGTCAAGTGGGTCAATTGGGCTAGGTTAAGATCAAATGTTGGCTTGGTCAAGTTCAAACATAAGTCATGAATGAACTTAGATCAATGGTTTCAATCAATTTGGCCTATGGTTCCATTTGGCTATGTAAGGTTTCATTTTAGGTTAAGTGTTGACTTGGTCAACCCTTAGGTTTGACTTGGTTTGACACAATTTGATTGATTGATCATCCCATGATAATTGTTGATCATGATGAGAGGCAAATATAAGTTTGGTTCAATCCAATTTGGTTAGGATCAAAAGTTGGCTCATAAGGGGGTCAAATGGCTTAATCAAAGCTTGATTTGAAGTTGATTGATCTTGTATATGGACTCATGAAAATCCATTTACAAGTGGTTTGAAGTCAAATTGATTTTGATCCATTTGAAAATTTCATATTCAAAGGAAGAATATGAAGGGTTTTGGGTTTGATTTTTTAATTGGGTTTTGATTGAATGATTGGAGTATAGATTTATATATGAGCTCATGATTATAGGTTTGATTGAATAATGAGAGAAAATCAAGGATTTGGCTTGATTTGAAAGTGATTTGACTAAGTTCAAGATTTTGACTTGAAAGGCTTAGATTTGATTTTGAGTTGATTCGAGATTGATTTTTGGAATTGATTTTGATTGTTTGAATTTATATTTCATTTATATATGCGAATATAAATGAGAATATAAATGGATCATGAGAAAATTTCAAGGATTTGAAATGGTTTAATCATGATTTGGGTTAAATTCATTAAATGGAACTTAAAGGAGTTAAAGAAATTTTTAATTTGAAATTTAAATTTTGAATTGGATTGGATTGATTTATATTTATATTCCATTTATATGAAAATTATAAATGAGAATACAAATAAGGTTTGAGAAAATACCATGAGTTTGAATAAGTTTGATTAAGGTTTAGGTCAAATCCATTAATGGAAAATTAAGGGATTTAAGGGAATTTCAAGGATTTTAAATTTGGAATTTAATTTAATGATTTGATTTGATTGATTTATATTTATATTTCATTTATATATGAGAATATAAATGATAACATAAATAAATTTTTAGAAAATCTCAAGAATTTGAATTGATTTAATCATGATTTAGAGTTGGTTTTGGCTAAGTTCATTAATAGAAAATTAAAGGGACTTACGAAAATTTTCATGAACTGTTTTGTAATTTTGAATTTGGTTTGATGGGTTGAACTTATATTTCATTTATATATGTTAATATAAATTAGAATATAAATGAATTATGAGAAAATCTTAAAGATTTGAATTAGTTTTGATTGTAATTTTGGTTACGTCCTTAAGGGAAGGTTAAGGACTTAGGCAAAATTTCATGAATTGATTTTAAATTTTGAATTTGATTTGATGGGTTTGAATTTTATATTTCATTTATATATATGAATATAAATGAGAATATAAATTGATCATGGAAAAATCTCAAATATTTGAATAGGTTTTGATCATAATTTTGAATAAGTCCTTATGGGAGGGTTAAGGACTTAGAGAATTTGAACTTAAGAATTTTTGATGGATTTTGGTCATGGGTTTCAATCATATCTTTCAATCATGGAGTTCAATCATGGAATTAAATCATGGAATTGAATTGAGTTTGGAGAAAATCAAATAGAATTGATTTGGAGTTTGACTTGAAAGATGGAAAGTCAGGAATGGTTTAAGCTAAAGGGTCAGAAATTTTTTGAACACCCCTAAGGCATGACCTATTCTTATGGCTAACTCTTCTAAGTCTTCTAAGGCTAGGTTTGAGTGTCCACTTAATCACTAGATGTGTCTTAAGACTAAGGAACTCTTAAAGCCTAATAGAAATCCTATGTCTAAGATGGAGGGGTTGAGAGGTCATCCTAAAAATGAGGTCAACACTTGTGCATTAGAAATAACATGCATTTTCATAGTTTATTTATGATTGGTGATTGTTGTGTGACCTGGATGCGATTAGGCTCCAGGATAAAAATAAATTTCTATCCCATTAACAACTCATAACTAGAATTTTAAAATAATTCATAACCTCACATAAAAGCCTAGGAATTAGATCAAGATATTAAAATTTTTAACAACCCCTTGGCTAGATAATTGAATGTATAATATCATACATGTCATATTCTTCCACTCTTGTTAAAAGAGGGCTTCCATCTATGTTAGAGAATAAAGGCTTAGCCTGTAAGAGCCTTTGATGGAAAGACACCTATTTTTATCCTGATTTAGCCCACAATCAATTTCTCATGCATTTAGGCATATAAAATCATATAGCCTGTGTCAAAATAAAAGTCCAAAAATTAAATAAAACTTGACAAAATTTGCATTAGATTTAAGTCATTATTCATGCCCTTCATGATCTAGTCTCTTAGGGAGTGAGTTTAAGGATTTAGTTTTTTTTTTTCTAAGTGAATAATGGCTTAACCATCTTGTAAAGCATATGACTTGCCTACATGAGTTTAAAACATAGGTGGAGTTAACTGGCTACAACTCCAGGTGATAATAAGCCCAACAGTTGGGTGATTTACTCTCTCTTATGGAGGTAAACCATATACCCATTTTTGCCTTAGATTTATGATGTGCTATGGCCCTTGCCAAAGCTCCCTAGATTCAGGATCTGAGGTTGATGTTTCCTTTTGTAAGTTACAAGCATAAATCCTCACCTCTTAGGCATTTTCACAATCTTGTGTTATTGAACTATAAGTCCTAGATTTCTAATAAAAATTCTACTCAAATAAATGTCTTCTCAATTTCAAATATATAAAACCTAACCATAGGATAGATTGGAATGCTCACTAGGCTTCTTAGTATCATGAGCACTCCCTACTTATCTCCCATGGTCTCGATAAGAACTCTTCCCTTTTGATCTCTCCCACTTGATTTTTTAAAACTACAACTAATCCTTTGATAGTCCTATCTTTGAATTCTTTGGAGACAATAATCACCCACTTTAATCAATAGTATTCTTAAGGCATTCATTTTTCTTTAAGATGTGATTAATTATGATGCTTGCCTCCCAAGGAAACTTAATGAACCTGATTTAAATAAACCCTGGTTTAGTTTTTCATGTAAAGTAGGAGAAAAATCTTTAGTATATTCGAAGACCCATCATGCATTAGGAGTCCTTATTAGGTGATTAGGGCCATTATAGGGTAGTGACTTCTATCTCTCGAGGTAGTACACTATTACTTAATGTCGTACTCGATCACCTTAATGAGTACATCTATGGATCTCCGTGGTGTCCCCTCACATAAACACACACCCATCACAAAAATAAACTACAATCACCAAGCCAAAATTAAACTAACCCAAGTCAAACCCATGTTCATCCTTTTGACTTGAAATTGTTAAATGAACCAAAACCCATTTGACTCAAACCACTTGCAATTTATTTTATATCATAAGTCCATATGTGAGTTCATCCAAACTTGAATCAAGCCTTGATCAAGCTAATTAATTCATTTAGGCCCAAAGTGACCTAAAGGATCTTTTTGAGCCAAGTTCTAATCCAACCCAAATTGGATTGAACTAAGTCTATCTAAACCTTAATCATGATGAACAATCAGCATGGGGTGATCAATCACCTTGAATTGGGTCAAACCAAGTCAAACCTAGTCTTTGACCAAGTCAACATTTAGCCCAAATGAAACTTAAACAAGCCAAAATTTACTATAAGCCAAATTGATTGAAACTATTGATCTAAACAAACCCATAATTAATCATTAAGCATGTCCAAGCCCTCACTTCAGCTTGACCAAACCCAATTAGTCCTACTAGCCCAAGTTGACCTAAATTTATCTAAAAGCCAAAATGGGTCAAATTTTGATCTAAGCCAAATTTATTGCAACCAATGAGTCAAATTCATTCCAAATTGATTGTTGAACTTGACCAAAGCTTTAATTGACTAATTAGACCCAACCTAGCCGAATTAACCATGAACCCAACTTGATTTAAAAGGTCAAATCAACTTGAAATCAAACCAAATTAAAATTTATTAAAACCAAAGCTTGCAATACATTTCAAATGATCAACCAAGCCTAAACCAACCAATGAACTAACCCAAGTGGGTCAAATAGGTCAAATTGGTCAACTTGACCCATTTGAATCAAATGAACCTAAATGAACCAAAACTAAATCTAAACCAAATTGAACCAAATAAATGATACCCATAGGCTCCAAATGATCATTTGAGCTTGACCTAACCTATGGTTTGACCTAATTTGATCAATTGGTCAACCTAATCTAATTTGACCCAACTTAACCTAAAAGGGTCAAATTGAGCTAAATCAAATCAAATGAACTCTAAATCACTTGAAATTTGGCCCAACCTATTTTTGAATCATTTCAAATCTGCCTAAATCAAACTAATGGCCAAATGACCACTTTTCCCTTAGGTCAAAGGGTATCCCATGACCAAATTCACTTAGACATTGGCCATTTATTTCCCAAGGCCACTTGACATCCTTTTATTGGTCCACATGAGCACCAAGGAGGGTGGTGAACATGACCCAATGATCTTGGGTCAGCCATGACCCAAGGGGAGGACAAACTGACCTCCCTAATCACCTTCGAATACTTGGCTCACCAAATCCACTCACCAATCACATGGGCAGCCACTCTCCCTCACTCCTCTACCCAAAATAACCAATGTAGGATGTGTTGTAACTCAAACCGATCAGTCAATCCAACCCATTGAGCCAAATGGCAAATCAACCACTCACCATCTGATCCAAGGCGTGGGAGACATACCCCCTATCATTCTCACTCAAAACAGAAGGCAATTGATCCCTCAGAGCTCTAGAAGAATTTTTGAACCTCTTAAAGCTTTCCCAAGGTCTCCCAAATCTCCCTCGATCGACATATTTCCTTTGCATGCAAAGTCAAAATAGGGCAAGTCCATTCCAAACAATACTCCCTCCTCACTCCACCAAACCCAAATTCCTTTTACCCACACTCTCACCACACCTTGTTGAGCTCAATAAAACCATTTCCTAAGCCTCTAAGTAACAGGAACTGCCACTTCGATCAAGATCGATCGCCATTGAAGAGGAGCTTGGTTGACCGAGCAAACCACTTCAAATCAAGACTAGATTTCTTCAACAGGGATTCATCTTTACTAGACGAAGCTACCTCCTCCATTGGAAGCACCGGTGATAGCCTTCAGGGAGGTAATTGCTCAAAACCATAGTTATAAGAAATTTTTAGTTGGTCCTTTTCGAAGGGAATTGTCATCCCATGCAATCTTGACCGTTGGATAGGCATCCCCCCTCCTTCCAAAGGTGTGGGATCATTTTGATCCCAATCTGAGCTCAAGTGAGCTCGAATTGAATGAGGAAAGATGAACTGTGTTCGTCTCTCATTGCTCGTGAAGAAGAAGGATCATACGCCATCCATTCCACATGATTAGAACCGACGGTTGTGAGCAGATCATGCTTTAGATCCCTATGATTCCTTCCTAAACCTCAAGATTGTGGTCGATCTTGGTCTCGAGAAAAATTCCGACCTATCACGGATATGACAACTTGAATAACCAAATGGGATTAGGGGTTTAATTAGGCTTAATTAATCTAATTTTAATGCTGAAACTTTTAAAATTCATAACTAATTATAGAAAAATTCAAAAAATGCAAATAAATACTCATTTTAAAGATAATTAAAAGGAAAATAATAAAAAATAAAATCAATTAATTTTGATCAGTGGTTTTGACTCAATTTTGGTTTTATTAGAAATATAATTAAGCTAATTTCTCTCTAATTACCCCAGCAATTAATGCCAAACTTTCTAAGATTGATTAGTGGAATGACCTTTGCTTCCCATGAATTTCTTGGAATTTATTGCTTGATTAATTAGGGGAATTGCTTGTTTCATTCTTAGTCACTCTCTTAATTAATCAAATGATTAATTAGCATGTTAAATAGTAATGAATCCATTAATTAAGTTGGCTAATCATTATGAAATTGTGAATGGATATAGGGAATGAGATTAGGACCTCTTTTCCAATCTCTCCCCTATGTTTATTTCATTTGGATAACACTTAATCAATTTGCAATTAATTAATGGTTTAATCACTTCATTAAATTTCTTAATTAATCAAACTCAAAACCAAATCATTTCAGAACTCAAATCATTCAATTCTTGGATAGATTCTTAGGTGTTCAATAACCTAAAAGAATTATAAAGAAAATTATAATCAAACTACATGTGTAGGAGGGTTATAAAAGTACTTAAGCTTAATTAACCAATAATTATGATCCAATTGTACTAGGCCCCTTCATTTTTTAGGTGCATTGCTGATTTAATTCCCATGTGATTGCATATCATATGTTGGCTCATAATTACTTGGATAATTATGTTAAAGTGGTATAGGTAAGGGATAATTAATGGATTTAATTCATACCTTAACATAATCAAAATATAAAATTAACCTAATTATTCTAAATTAAACCAAACCAATTCACACATGGGGGAATAGGTTAGGACTACCAAACCCTTCTCATATTTCCTATGTCAAACCAAATTCAAAGATAAAAATCTCCTTAAAGAATTTTGATTCATTTTAAATGATCCTATTTTTATATGATTGTCCTTAAGAATTAATTAGAGTGAATAAAGGTATGTGCTTACATTCCTTTATTTCTTTCCAAGCATGCTAAATATTGTTTGCCATATGAAATCATGCATTTATTTCTTTAAAAAATTAATTAAATAAAATATTTCTTTTTATGTTAAATTGCATGTGTTGGTTAAAATTAAGAATTTGAGTGGCTATTATCACTATTAAATCAAAAATTATTTTAAATTAAAGATTACGAATGAAGTGATGCTAGTTATGAATATTTCTAAGCTTGCATGTGATGATAACATAAGATGTGTATTATGAAATTCTCTTTCCTTTTCTTAACATGGATTCATATAGGATTTGCAAGTGTATAGTTCATTTGAAAAGAACACAACACTTGCTTAAATCTATTCCTATGCATCTCTATATTAAGACTTAGGAGGGGTCTTCATATTACACATGTAAATTATACAACCAAATAAAACATAATCTTTTGAATGATTCTTTATCCATTGGATTCTTTTTGTACATCTACATGTATCCAAGAAAAGTGGTAGATCTGTTTGGCATCCTGGGGTTGTGAGCCTTTAAGTAGCCCTACGTAAGTCTTGTACTTTACGCCCCTGGTGTAGAAAACAATGGCGCCATACTCACTTATAACTTTTATACATGTGGATATGCATTTAGCTAATGGATGAAAAATCCCTCTTTTCTACATAATAAAGACATGCATTAATGATCCAATTAATAACTGGAATATCCAATATTTCAAATCACATCTCCTTGCATTTATCATCAAAGTGTGCTAAGATTTATATTGCATGTATAGGTATGCTTAGGATTATTCATATGCATACATGGTGGAAAGAAATGAATGGGTGTGTGTCATGTGATAGTAATCCACCTTAACTAAACCTAAGATGCCTTTCTTATTAAATAGGGCTATTTAGAATAAATCTAAACTTAGGGTTAATTAAAACACATAATAAACCATTCACTAAAGAAAATTCATTAATCAATTTACCTTAGAAATCATTTAAGGTAGTGATGAAAGAGAGCTCTCTTCTCTTTTCTTCTCTTCACAATATTCTATCACTCTGTGTAGGTTCATTCAAATCAAATCAAATCACCAACTAAGATTGACAAGTCAACTAACTCACTTAAAATGAAACCATCATCTAAATTGAATTTTTCATACTTAGAAAATTTCAACCTTAAAGCCTAGCTAAGACATGCCACACAAGCCTTAAATGGCACACACATTAGGCTAAGTCACCACTTCTAGCTCTGTGTTAGGGCAGTGCATGGTTTGATGAATGATTTTATTTTATGGTGTAATATTTTAGACTGCATGTTAGAGTGTATATACATAGACTGGATGAGAGGGCGATCTTAGCCTAATTATATTTTCTATAAGGGGTTATGATTAAGGGGCGCTGT
Source organism: Cymbidium sinense (assembly GCA_021442155.1). NCBI lineage: Eukaryota > Viridiplantae > Streptophyta > Magnoliopsida > Asparagales > Orchidaceae > Cymbidium > Cymbidium sinense. The sequence goes on from CM038216.1 coordinate 54,818,046, forward strand.
AATAAAAATATAAATACTTTTGCTGTGTAGGTTGTTTATACCCCTAAGCATAACCCAGATTAGGGTAGGTGGACTTGGTTACCTATGTGTGGGGTACTAAGTCTAAATTATTTCTATAACTGCTTAGGTTGTATGGCGTGTTTAGCTAACATTTGTTTTCTAGGTGTAGTTTGGTTAACTTTCCTTCTTTTTAATGTAATTTTTGCATTAGGATTAGGATAAGTGTTATGGGGACTAAGGTGAATATTGGTTATAATACCATATCTTATATACCATGTAAGGCCTTAGAGCAAACTACATCCCAAGCTAAACTAAAAGAAGGAAAGAAATGGAGCAAATCAAGATGAAGGAATGGAAGATGTAGAATGAAGACCCCCATAACACTTGTCATTTCATAATTGTAATTTTTTCTTTCATTATACCGGGATGTATAAGGGTAGAGCTCGGCTACCCACATTTTCCTTTTTCGGGTTGTGCAGTGGAACCCGATCACATCGGCATCTTATTCTTTTGCACTAGTTTTATAAATTTATTGATGTTATGTTTTATGATTGTGCAATTAGGATGGCATGATCTTCTTAGTTTTTTAATTATTTTATGGTTGTTGAATGGCTTGGATGTGATTAGGCTCTTAGGAAAAATAAATTTTCTATCCAGTTAATCAACTCAAAATTAAAATAAATAATTCATAACTTCACCTAAAGCCCAAGACATAAATCAAGATAATAAAAGATTTAGCAATCCCTTAGCTGGATGTTGTGTGTCTCACATTATGCATACATCATATTGTTTCACTCTTGCCAATGGATGTCATCCACCTTTGCTAGAGAAAATGGCTTGACCTTTGACAGCCATGGTGGAAACACACCTTCTTTCTAATTTTGGCCCATAACTGATTTTCTCATGCATTAGGTATATAAAATTTCATAGCATGTGTCAAATAAGAATGCCCAAAAATCAAAAATAAAACTTGACAAAATTTGCATTAGATTTAGGTCATGGATTCATACTCTTCATGATTTAGTCTCTTAGTGAGTGAGTTTAAGGATTTAGTTTCCTTTATAATTAAATGACAGCTTAGACATCTTGTAAAGCATGAGACTTGCTTACATGTATTTAAAATCATAGGAGGAGTTAGTTAGCAGCCACCCTAGATAGTTGTAAGTCTAATAGTCGGGTGGTTTATTTTCTCTTGTGGAGGTAAACCATATACCTATTTTCTCCTTAGATTTAGGTCATGCTTTAGCCCTCGCCAATGCTCCCTAGATTTAGGATTTGAGATTGTTGTTTCCCTTTATGGGCTACAAGCATAAACCCTCACCTCTTAGGCATTTTTATAATTCTGTATTGTGAAATTATAATCCATAGATTTCTAATAAAAATTCAACTTAAACATATAATTCTCCTCTATTTCAAAAATATAAAGCCTAACCATAGGATATTTTTGGATGCTCACTAGGTTTCCTAGTATCATGAGCATCCCCTACTCATATCCTTTTGGTTTTGATAATAACTCTCTCCACTTGATCATTCCCACTTGATTCTCTAAAAATAATCAATTGATTGATAATCTTATCTTTCAAATCTTTGCAGACAATGATCATTTATCTTAATCGAGAGTATTCCTAAGGAATCTCATTCCTTAAGATGTAATTAACTATGGGGGCTTGCTTCTATAGAGAACTTAACGAACCCAACTTAAAATAAACCCTACTTTACTTCTCCACGTAAAGTAGAGGAAAGATCTCTGGTACATTCGAAGACCCATTAGCCTCATGAATCCTTATTATGTGATTAGATCCATTGTAGGATGGTGACTTCTGTCTCTCAAGATAGCACATCATTCCTCAATGTCATACCCGATCACCTCAATTAGTACATCCTCAGATCTGTATGGTGTCCCCTCACATATACACACACAAACAAATCTAAAAACAAACACCACAATGCCTTCTTTCTAGACTAATTGTCACAAATCGTTGGGCACCTTAGGTTGGTTGGTTATCTCCATGCTGACGGTGACCCACCCGGTGGATACACCACTCTTATAAGATGTGAGTCCTCGCACTTTCTCCTTGAGTTTGCCACCGAATACCAACAGGCTTTCTTTTAGAGGGTTCTGGATAACGCCCTTAGCGGCACCTACCCTGTGGGCACTCTATTTGGATCACATCCTTAGCGATCCCATCTAGACACTACCCCAGTTACTCTTGGATTGGGCAGTCCCCCTTTCCTAGTAGCCACCCCTGTGGTTGGGGAACTTGTTTAGCAGATGCACACATTCTCCCTTGGTCCAGCAAGTCTGAGATAAGATTAGGCTGATATAAGCTCCTTCTCAGTGTGGTCCCTCGCAAACCAATAGGGTCCACGCATAATAACAAAACAAAATATATATCTTCACTTGTAGATTAGGAATTCAAGCTCCTAGTGGCCCCTTTCCCAAGCAGGCATCATATCTTTAGGGTAGTGTCAATAAAACTCCCTATAGGAATTGCTTAACTACTTTGAATTAAGATAAGTCCCCAGGTTGGCACTCTCTCAGTAGTCGCCCTTAGGTCGGGTTCAACTTTTTGTGCCACCAGTGAGTCACCCGACGGTTGTCTTTACTTTAAAAGATATAAGTCTATTACATAATCTTTCCAGCATGACCATTGTAAACCGATGAGCGACCTTGGTTGGTCGATTTGTTATGCGGCCGTCATAGTGGTTCATTGTTTAGGAAGATGTGAGTCCCCATGCTTTCTTCCTAGCTTGATCATTGCAAACTAAAAGGCACCCCTTTGGTTGGTTAGTTATACCACACGACTGATAGACTATCCCTTTGGATTTGTAAATTTAAGACAGGTCTAGGCTGATATTAGCCCTTTCTTAGTGGATCTATATCAAACTGATGGGATCCATCAAATTTAAACAAATACAATTCAATAAAAAAACATTATCTTGACTACTTCCAAGTTGATATAAGTCCCTTAAAGGTATTCATTCAATAGTCGCCCTAGGTTGGGTCCCATTTGTTACATCCAACAGATCACTCCAGTGGTTGTCCCTTACTTTTGGAGATGTAAGTCTGCTATGCTTTATCCCTAGCACAATCATTATACACCAAAAGACAACCCCTTAGGTTGAATAGTTCTATCATGTGGCCAGTGGAATACCCCTTTGGATTGGTAAATCTAAGGCCATAGTAGCCCCTTCTCCAATCCATAAATCCGGGTCCATCACAAAATCCAAAACATAAACAAATAATTAATCAATTTCTCCCCAGTGAGACATCAATCATCCTGACTTCCCTGGTGGAGTCAATTAAACCTGATTCTCACTTGCATTCCCCAGCGAGTGCACCCTTAAGAGAAATTCAAACCCTCTTATCCCTAGTGGATAACCTGAACCTACTTCCCTAGTGGAAGGTTCATGCATCTATCCGTGGCAGGTTATACATCCTAATCCCAGCGGTACTCTCACCTCATACGCATCCAAATCCAAACCTCTTATCCCTAGTGGATAACTTGAACCTGCTTCCCTAGTGAAAGGTTCATATGTTTGATCCCTTAGTTGATCCCTTCTTCCTCCCTTATTCCTTTGGAATGAGTTGAGTTGCATTGCACTAAGATTGTGATTCCTTTTACACCTCAGGTTTAGGAGTAGATCATTATTATTAGTGATTACGATCCTCAGATGTTGTTGATTGTTTCGATCAACACCAATATGTATGGTGTGCATTGTCAGTCACACCACACCTATAGGGGGCTCTTTGTTGACCTCACTTTTAGAGTGAGCTCTCAACTTTCCCATCATAGGTCTAGGACTCTTATAGACACTAAGAGTTCCTTAGTCTTAAGACACTTCTAGTGATTAGGAGAACACTTAACCTAACCCTAGAGATTTAGAAGAGTTAACCATAGGAATAGGTTGTGCCTTAGGGATTTAGGAGGACTTTCCTACCCTATAGCCCAAACCCAATCCTTGCTTCCTTCTTTCAAATCAAATCTTAAATTCAAATTCAAATTCCAAAATCAAATCCAACTATCCCATTATTGAAATCCATCACTAAATTCAAACTTTGAATTCCTTCCTAAGCCCTTTGATTTTCTCTTATGGACTTAGCCTTAACTAAATCTAAATCAACCCCAATCCAATTCATTTTTCTCAAATCAAATTCCAAATCATGAATCAATTTCAAACTCCAAATGATTGAAACCCATGATTAAGTCCAAATTCAAAATCTTTCACTAAGCTATAGGAACCACCTTCATTTGCTTAACCAAAACTCCTTCAAACCAACTCAAGCTTGGTTGATTTATTTATAAATAGCTTGGTTGATTTATTTATAAATCAATCATTGCTTCATTTATATTCACAAATATAAATAAAATCAAAATTCAAATTATTCGAATCAAATAAAAAAATCAAATCAAATCAAGACCCTTCTTAAGCCATATGGACCCACCTCCATAAACCTAATTAAATCTTGATCCAAATCAACCCAAACATGATTGATTTCTTTATAAATAAATCATTCCTTTATTTATATTTATAATTATAATGAAACCCACCCTCCAATGACCAAAAATAAATCAAACCAAATCAAAATCCAAGTTACCCCTTTTGACCTACATCCCTAAGCTTAATCAAATTTGCTTCCAAATCACTCCAAACTCAAGTGATTTTCTCGTAACTCATTTATATCTTCATTTATATTCATAAATATAAATTAAATATAAATTTAAATGACCAAAACCAAACTCAAATCAAACAAAATTTCCAATTTTAGCCCTTTTAGCCAAACTTCTGCTTGGCTAAATGACATCTAAATCAACTAAAAACTCATGGATTTTTTCATGATTCAATCATTGATCCAAATATAAACATAAACCACCATTATCAAACTAAATCAAAGTCAACCCAAATCAAGCCCAAGTTAATCCTTTTGACTTGAAATTATCATATGAACCAAAACCCATTTGGCTCCAAATCAATTGCAATTGGATTTATATATCAATCCTAAGCTCATATGTGGGTTCAACTAAACTTAAATCAAACTTTGATCAAGCCAATTGACCCATTTAGGCTTACTTGATCTAATGTGACCTAAAAGACCTTTTTGAGGCAAGTTCTAATCCAACCCAAATTGGATTGAACTAAACCTATCTAAACCTTAGTCATGATCAACAATCATCATAGGGTGATTCACCACCTTAAATTAGGTCAAATCAAGTCAAGCCTAGCCTTTGCCCAAGTCAACATTTAGCCCAAATGAAACCAAAACTAGCCAAAATCCATCATATGCCAAATTAATTGAAACTATTGACCCAAACCCATTCACAATCAATGATTGAACATGACCAAACCATCAATTGAGCCAAACCAAGCTTAATTGGCCACTTGACCTATGTTGACCCAAATTTGCTTAAAAGTCAAAATAGGTCAAATCATAATTTAATCCAAATTGATTGCAACCAATATCTCAAGTTCATTCCAAATCACTTATTGAACTTGACCAAAGCCATGATTGAGCCCAAGTTAACTAATTGGTCAACTTGTCCTAACCTAGCCCAAATTGACCTAAAAGATCAAATTGACCAAAATTCAAATTAATTCCAAACTAAACCAACCCAAAGCCTTTAATCATTTTCAATCAACCAATTGAACTTAACACCTAACCAATCCCAATTTGGTCAAATTGGTCAAATTTGTCAACTTGACCAATTTGACTCTTTTGAATCCAAATGAGTCAAAATAAAACTTAGGCCAAAACAATCCAAATTAATTGAACCAAAACATCCCAAATCATCATATAAACCTAACCCAAGCCTTAGTTTGACCAAATTTGACCAATTGGTCAACCCAACCCAACCTAGCCCAAATGAACCCATTTTGACCAAATGAAACCAAATCACTCCAAACTAACTTATAGGCCTAGGACTTTGTCAAACCCGACCCAAACATGTCCTAATTCATACCTAAATCAGCCCAAAATCTAAGTGGGCCCCACAAAGGGGATTAGCCATCAAACCATGGGATTTAAACATTAAAACTAATGGATCCAAGCCAAGTCAACTCTTTCATCCCCATGGCAACCCCTTTTCACTCAAAAGAACCTTCTCATGACCCACCTAGCCCACTTAACCCACCCTAGGTCAGCCAAGGACCTTTAGGAGGTAGGTTGACTCACTCCAACCCAAATCGAGCACCCAATGGATCCAAACTCCCTCAACCTTGGCACAATTGATCCATGGCAGCCTCCCATCACCTCTCCCATCCCTAGCATGTGGCCTAACCCTGATGGAGACAACTCTAGTGGCCGGATGGTGACGAGTTAGTGCAAAACATGCGCACACTGTCGTTTGTCCATGATGGGAAATTGAGGGGTATACCCCCTCAATTCAAGCATGATTTCAAACACACTTGCATTCTGACCCTTCATAAGCCATGTATGAAATCCCACAGAGTGATTCCAAGCCTTCCCAAGTGCTCCAAAATATAGATTTCCCATTCCCGTGCAATGCCGAAATAGGGGAGGGAAATTTTGATCCATACCCCTCGTTTTACAATCAAACTCAAATTCCTCTTAGCCACACCATCACGATACCCTATCGATGCCAACCGAACCAATTCCCAAGCTTCCAAGCCATGAGAGGTGTGAGTTCGATTGGAGCTGAGCCTCTTACGTGCATGGATTGGTCAATTAAGCCTTTCACACCAAATCAAGCTCAAAGCTCTTCAAAATGTCCTTACCTCAACTAAGCGAAGCTACCTTCAGCGTTGTACCGCCGAACATTAGCTCCGGTGAGGTAATTTTTCAAACCTAGCCTTGTATGGAAAAGTGGGTTGGTCCTTTTGTGAAGTAAATTCAAATTTCATAAAAAATTCATCATTAGATGTCTGTGTCTCCCTTCCCCGAAGGTGTGGGAAGAATTTGGAGACAATCCTAGCTTGGGTGAGCTCAGATCATGCCAGGGAAGACAGACGACATCCATCTTTTGTCATTCACGAACAAGACAAATCACGAGCTCTCCATCCCGTGTGATTGGGATGAACGACTCTGATCAAATCCTGCGGTAGAGCCTTTGATTCCTTTCCTAAATCATGGACCAAATTGTGGCCATTCGATCTTAGATCAGACGGTCCACAGAGAAAGCACGTCTACCACCAGCTAAGTCAGCGCATGGATGTGACACATAAATAGCCAATCCCATCACGACACGTGAAAAGCATGCCGCGTTAGCTACGATGTTTCCCAACAGGATTAAGGCTTTAATTAGGGCTAATTCATTAATTTTTAATCATGAAACTTCCTAAAATAATAATTAATTATAGAAAAATAAAAAAAATAATAACTTAAGCTCATTTTGAAGATATTTCATAGTAGAATCTAGTAAAATTATAATTAATTAATTTTGAGTAATCATTTTAACTTAATTAAAGTTTTATAAAAAATTTAATTAACTTAATTACAGCTTAATTAAGCACTCAATTAATCTAAATTTTTTGTGGATGCTTAGGGGATGACCTTTCCCTTCTCTATTTTTCAGGGATTTTATTGATTGCTTAATTAGGGAAATCACTTGATTAAGCTCTAATCACTCTCTTAATCTAATTAATCATAATTAATGAATGAATAGTAACTTGATTAATCATTTAAACATAATTACATCTCTTGAATATTAAGATAACTTAGGGAATGTGGTTGGGGATACTTTTCCTAATTATTTAAACATAATTTCCTAAGTCTTCTTTAGCTTTAAAAATTAAATTAATTAATGGTTAATGGAATGATTAATTGATTAATTAAGTGATTAATCTTCAAAATAAGAAAATCAAAATCTAACTGAATGTTAAAAATGATTTAGGGATTAGGATTGGGGCCTTATCTTTGATCCTTTCCCCTACATCATTCAAATTAAAACAAAACTAAAGTGTTTATCCAATTAAATAAAGGCTTAATGAAATCAAAATTAAGAATCAATTCATCCACACCTAAGCAACCCTTAATTGATCTTTGGTAGCTCCTTAGGTATTCAATAACCTAATATGAGAGATAATGAAATTATGGTTGGCTAACATGTGTGAGAAAATCATAAAAGTAATTAAGTGAGATCTCTTAAGTTTAATTAACTATTAATCATAAGTCAATTGCATTAGACCCCCTTCATTTCTTAGGAGCATTGTAAATTTATTTTTCAAGTGGTTGCATATCATATTGGCTTATTATTAATTAGTTAATTAACTTAAGGTGATATAGGTAAAGGTTAATTAATTCATTTAATTCATACCTTAATCTAATTAAAATATAAAATTAACTTAAATATTCTTCATTAAACCAAATTAATTCACACATGGAAAAATGGGCTAGGATTATCAAACCTCTCTCATATTTCCTAAATCAAATCCAACTCAAAGTTAAAGATGTCTTTAAAGAATTTTGGTTTGTTTTAAATAGCCTTATGTAATATGATTGTCCTTAGAAATTAATTGGGATGAATGAAATCGTGTGCTTACATTCCTTTATTTCTTTCCAATCATGCTAAATATTATTTTCCATATGAAATCATGCATTCATTTCTTTTAGAAATTAATTAAATAAAATATTATTTTTTATATAAAATTGCATGTGTTGACTTAAATTAAATATGTGTGGCTATTATCACTATTAAATCAAAAGCTATTTTCAAAACCTATAAATCAATTATTATAAATGAAGTAATGTTAATTACAAATATATATAAGCTTGCATGTGATAATAGTATAAGATTTGTAATATGAAGTTCTTTTTCCCTATCTTAACATAGATTCACATAGGATTTGCAAGTGTATAGTTCATTTGAAAAGAGTACAACACTTACCTAAAATCTATTCGTGTGCATCTTCATGTTAAGACTTAGGAAGAATTTCATATCACATATGCAAATCACATAATTTAGTCAAACATAATTTCTTGCATGATTCCCTATTCATGTGGTTCTTTTTGTACATTCATATGTATTTGAGAAAAATGGTATATTAGTCTAGACATCCGGTCTTTAAGTAGCTGTAGCTTGTATCTTATACAGTGTAGAAAATAATGGTGTCATACTCACTTAAAACTCTTATACATATGCATGTTGATGTGGCCAATGAATAAAGAATCATAAATCAAATAAATCAAGTACAACCTTTTGCACGGATTTTTCTATCCTTATAGTTATTCATATATTTACATGTATCTAAAAAAAGTGATATATTAGTCTGGACATCGTGGGGCTGCGAGACTTTAAGTAGCCCTAAGTAGGTCTTCTACCTTATGCCCCTAGTGTAGAAAATAATGGCGCTGTACTAACTTAAAGCTTTCATACATGTGGATGTGTATTTAGCTAATGGATGAAAAATTCTTCTTTTTTTATATAATAAAGACATGCATTCATAATTCAATCAATAAATGTAATATTTAAATTCAAAATACATTTCTTTGCATTCATCATTAAAGTATGCTAAGATTTACATTGCATGTATAGGTAAGCTTAGGATTACTCATGTGCATGATATACATGATGAAAATAAATGAATGAATTTGTGTTATGTCATAGTAATCCATCCTAATTGACCTTAAGATATCTTTCTTATTGAATAGGATTATTTAGAGTGAACCTAAACTTAGGTTAATTAAAACACATAATAAGCCATTCATTAAAGAAAACTAAGTTAATTAACTTACCTTAGAAATGACTTAAGGTAGGGATAAAAGAGAGATTCCCTCTCTTTCTTCTCTTTATAACACTTAGTTGCTAAATGTAGGCTATATGAAATAAAAGAAAACACTAAGTAAAATTTTCAAATCAGTTAAACCACTTAAAGAGAAATCAACCCTTTATAAATTAAATCTCTCACACTTAGCAAATTATAACCCTAAAGCTTAGTTAGGACATGCCACACAAGCCTTAACACATACACATTAGATTATCATCATTTCTAGCTTTATATTAGGATGATGCATGATTTGGTGTATGTTTGGTTTTGTGATGTCTTATACGATGTTAGGGTGTATGTGTGAATGCGGATGTTAGGACATGAGCCTAATCATATTTATGCAGGGGGTCGTGCTTAAGGGGCCACTATAATAAAAATATAAATGCTTCTTGTTGTGCAGGTTGCTTAGCCTCTAAACATAGTCTAAGTTAGGACAGGTGGATTTGGTTACCCATGTGTGGGGTGCTAAGTCAAAGTTATTCATATAACTTCTTGGGTTGTATGGTGTATTTAGCTAACACTTATTTTGCAGGTATAGCTAAATTTACTTTCCTTCTCTCCTAATATAATTTTTGCATTAGGATTAGGATAAGTGTTATGGGAGATTAGGATGAACATTGGTTATAATACCAAGTCTTATACACCATGTGATGCCTTTGGAGCAAACAACATCCCAATCAAACCAAGAGAAAGAAAGAAAGGGAGCAAATCAAAATGAAGAAATGAAAGATGAAGAGTGAAGAATGGAGGATGAAGAATAAAGACCCCCCATAACACCTATCATTATATAATTGTAATTATTCTTTCATTATACCAGGATGTATAAGGGTATAGCTCGGCTACCCACATTTCTTTTAGGGTTATACGATAGTACCCGACTGCACCGGCCTCTTATTCTTTTGCAATAGCTTTATAAAATTATTTGATGTTTTATTTAGCTTGTGTATTAGAAATAACATGCTTTTTCATAGTTTCTTTATGATTGGTGATTGTTGTGTGGCCTAGATGCGATTAGGCTCTTAGGATAAAAATAAATTTTTTATCCCACTAATAACTCATAACTAAAATTTTAAAATAACTTATAACCTCACATAAAAGCCTAGGAATTAAATCAAGATAAATAGCAACCCCCTTAGCTGAATGATTGTATGTATAATATCTTGCATGTCATATTCTTCCACTCTTATTAAGAGAGAGCTTCCATATGTGCTAGAGAATAAATGCTTAACCTGTAAGAGCCTTTGATGGAAAGACACCACTTTCTCTTTTTATTTGGCTCATAATCAATTTCTCATACATTTAGGCACACAAAATCCCATAGCTAGTGTCAAAATAAAAAGTCCAAAAATTAAATAAAACTTTACAAAATTTGCATTAGATTTAAGTCATTATTCATGCCCTTCATGATCTAGTCTCTTAGGGAGTGGGTTTAAAGACTTAGTTTTCTTCTAAATAAATAGCAGGTTAACCATCTTGCAAAGCATATGACTTGCCCACATGGATTTAAAGCATAGGAGGAATTAGCTGGCTGCCACTCTAGGTGGTAATAAGTCTAGCAGTCGGGTGACTTACCCTCTCTTGTGGAGGTAAACCATATACCCACTTTTGCCTTAGATTTAGGTTGTGCTTTGGTCTTGTCAAAGCTCCCTAGATTTTGGATCTGAGGTTATTGTTTCCCTTTGTGGGCTACAAGCATAAATCCTCACCTTTTAGGCATTTCCACAATATTGTATTATGGAATTATAAATCCTAAATTTCTAAACAAAATTTCAACTCAAATAAATCTCCTTAATTTCAAATACATAAATCTCAATCATAGGATAGATTGGAGTGCTCACTAGGTTTCTTAGTATCATGAGAACTCCCTACTCATCTCCTTTGGTTTCGATAATAAGTCTCTCCTTTTGATCTCTCCCATTTGATTTTATAAAATACAACCAATCCTTTGATAATCCTATCTTTGAATTCTTTGGAGAAGAATCATTTACTTTAATCGAGAGTATTCTTAAAGGATCCATTTTTTAAGATGTAATTAACTATGGAGGCTTGCCACCATATGGAACTTAATGAACCTGATTTAAATAAACTCTGCTTTACTTTTTCATGTAAAGTAGAGAAAAAAATTTCTAGTATATTCGAAGACCCATCATGCCTTAGGGGTCCTTATTAGGTGATTAGGTCTATTATAGGGTAGTGAATTCTATCTTTCAAGATAGTACACTATTCCTTAATGTAGTACCTGATCACCCTAATGAGTACATTCTCGGTTCTGCGTGGTGTCCCCTCACATATACACAACACACAAAATGCATAAACCAAAAATAAACACCACATGCTTTTAGCTAATCAATGAAAATCTCTTTTTCAACTTTAGCTCACATGTATAAATAATTTAATTGAAAGAAATATAACTTTTGCATGATTTTTTATTCTTGTAGTCATTTGAACAATCATGTGTATTCAAAAATAGTGGGTATATCTAGTGTGGGCATTCTGGGGATACGAGGATTTAAGTAGCCCAAAGGAGATCTTTACCACACTCCCTTGGTTAATAATGGTGAAGTACTTGCTTAAAACTTTTATACATTTCAATGTGTATTTAGCTAATGAGTGAAAATTTCATTTTTTACAAAATACACTTATGCATCTTTCATTTAAAGTGCGCCAAAAGAAACATGTTGTACATGTAGGTATACTAAGGATTCAATAATATGCATGTCATATATGGTGGAAACAAACGATTGAACATATGTCAGGTGATAGTAATTCAATCAAGTTAATCTTAATATGCCTTTCATATTGAATGGAATCATTTAAAGTGAACCTAAACTTAAGATTAATTTAAAATATATAATAAGTCATTCACTAAAGAGAACTTGCTAATTAACATATTTTAGAAATGACTTAGGGTAGGGATGGAAGAGAGCAATCCTCTCTTTTATTTCTCTTTATAACATTTAGTTGCTAAGTGTAGGTTAAATAAAACAAAAGAAAACACTAAATAAAATTCTCAAATCAATTAAACCATTTTAAATGAAATCAACTTCTTATGATTAAGTGCTCTCTCACATTTAGAAAACCATAACCTTGATGCCTAGTTAGGACATACCACATAAGCCTTAACACACACATTAGAACTAAGTCACCATTTCTAGCTTTATGTTAGAGCGATGCATGGTATGATGTATGTTTAGTTTTATGAGGTGTTGTTTTAGACTGGATGTAAGGGTGTGTTTTGTAGACTGGATATTAGGCCTTGATTAGCCTAATCATATTTTTTTACAGAGGATTATGTTTAAGGGGTGCTTAAAATAAATATAGATACTCTCTTTTGTAGGTTACATAAACCCCAAAGCATAATCCAAGTTAGGATAGGTGGGCTTGGTTACCCATGTACAGGGTGCTACTGCTTGGGATTGTATGTGTGTTTAGCTAACTCTTATTTTATAATGTAGTTATATTTACACTTCCTATTTTTAATGTAGTTTTGCATTAGAAAATAAGATTAGTGTTATGGGAGATTAAGATGAGAAGTGTGTAGAAGGCTTTGTCTTTGGAGGCCCTGTGATGTCTTTAAAGCAAGCACATCCAAATCAAAGGAAGCAAAGACTACTAAATCAAAGAAGGAAGGGACATGAAGAATGAAGAAAAGAAGATCCCCATGGAATTTATGTATTTATAAATTATAATTATTCTTTCATATTTTGGGTTGTATAAGGGTAAATCTCGGTTACCCATCTTCTCTTTTTGGGTTGTACGATGGTACCCAACTGCACCGGCCTTTTATTCTTTTACATTAGATTTATAAAATTGATTGGTGTTATGTTTAATTGTGCAATAGAAATAACATATCTCTACATAGTTTCTTTATGATCGATGTTTATTGTATGGCCAGGATGCAATTAGGCTCTTAGGAAAAAAAATTGATTTTTCTACCCCAACTATAACTCATAACTAAAGTTTTTAATAACTCATGACCTCACAATAAAAGCTTAAGCATTAAATCCAGATAACTAAAAGATTTAGCATCCCCTTAGCTGAATATTTTTTTATCTAATACCATGCATTCATTTTGCTTCACTCTTGCTAAGATAGGGTTTCCATCCTTGCACGATAGGGGAAGACTTGACCTTTGAGGGTCTCCTCTATGGTAGAAAACACCTCTTTCTTGGTGATTTAGCCCATAATACATTTTCATCATGCATTTAGGCATAAGACATTCTATAGCCCTTAACAAAATGAAGTGTCAAAAATCAAATAAAAATTAAAAAGATTTGCATTAGACTAAGTCATTGCTCATACCACTCATTCTCTAGTCTCTTAGAAAGTTGGTATAAGGACTTTAGTCTCTTTTTTAAATAATAGTAGCTCAACTAATCTTGTAAAATCATATGACTTGCCTATATGATTTTAAAGCGTAGGAGGAAGTTAGCTGGCTGTCACTCTAGGCGGTTATAAGTCCAGTAGTCGGGTGGTTTACTCTCTCTTGTGAAGGTAAACCATATACCCATCTTCACTTAGATTTAGGTCATGCTTTATCTCTTTCTAAAGCTCTCTAGATTTAGGATCTGAGGTAGTTGTTTCCCTTCAGACTACAAGCATAAATCCTCACCTCTTAGGCATTTCCCTAACCTTGTATTTGTGGATTATAAGTCATAGTAATCTAATAAAATTTTAACCCAAACACATAATTCTCTTTAATTTTAAATATATAAAGCCCAACCATAGGATAGATTGGAATGCTCACTAGGTCTCCTAGTATCATGAGAATTTTTTACTTATATCCTTTAGCTTCCAAAATAAGTCTTCTCTTTGATCTTTCCCCCTTGATTTTTCCAAACATAATCAACTTATTAATAGTCTTACCCTTGAAATCTTTGGAGACAATAATTGCTTACTTTAATTGAGAGTATTCCTAAGGAATTCACCTTCCTTAGGATGTAATTAACTTTGAGTGCTTGCCCCTATAGGGAACTTTAGAACCCGGTTTAATATAAACCCTACTTTACTCATTCATGTAAAGTAGGAGAAAAATCTCTAGTATATTCGAAGACCCATCATGCCTTAGGAGTCCTTATTATGTGATTAGGTCCATTATAGGATGATGATTTCCATCTTTCGAGATGGTGCATCATCCCTTAATGTTGTATTTGATCACTCAATAAGTACCCCCCTCAGATCTGTGTGGTATCCCCCATATACATCTCTAAAATAAACATCACAGTTACCAAGTCTTAAATGGTTAAATAAAATTTAATATCTAAAACTTAAATCAAAACTCAATTCATCAACCTTTCGCAACTGTTTGTCGGAGGTGAGAAATTAAAAAAATTATAGCTCACAAAAGAGCCAATATCAAGTCAGGTGTTCCACTATGTTCACTCTCAATCAATCTTATGCTAGTAAGAGTGTGGTCTGTGTCCTCTCACTGCGTGGCTTGACTAGTAAGCTCTACATATGATGCGATTCTGACCGAGTCCTCCGGGTGGATCGCCAAATTACATCATTATATCATGCCCTAGCGTATGCTTGTATTCTCAGTCCTTTGAGTTGTGAATCATAGGGTGCATTTGATAGGGTTAATAGCCCTTTGTTAGCTAAGGTGTACTTAAACAGGTCTCCTTAGACAAACACCACTCCAAGTCTACAAAGTTCCCTTAGACGATGCAACCCATGGTTATTAATAAGGATCCTTGATTGGGTTGTACCTCCTCTAGTAGGTACCACCCGGAATGACGACTATGGGATCTTGATCGAGCATCTCATCGTTCCCCCAACCATCCACTTTAAGTTAAAATGATGAATTTCATAAATTCATAATTTTATACTCCACATGCTGCTACTATATTCTATGCATTTAGTGATATAACAACTAGCCTCAATCTAAAGTTCTCTCTCAGCATTGAGAGGGTAATTAACTATAGGTGTTTGCACCTATAAAAAACCTAGAACCAGATCTAAAGTCCTCACAAAATGAGGGAGAAATCTCTAGGTGGTGTCTTATCTATTATTCTATCTGCCTTCTGAAAATTTGACCAACGCATAAATCATACTCTCTTAATCGAGAGGTCGGTGGCGAATTTTTGGAGCCCACACTCCCACTAACTTTTTTATATATATGATACTTGATTGAAGTTGAAAGATGTTTTTCTAAGGAAGGTTATATTGCAAACTTTCTGGGATCATGATCAAATAAATGCTTTCGAATCTTGTAGTTAACTGAATTTTGATATCAACGGAGTATCGATTTCTTCTTTATGTTTTTTTTCCATTTATGATATTACTGTTATTATTGATTTCTTTATTTCATATATAGTTCTTCTTTATTGTTATCCATTTTATAATCACTGAATCCATTAATTTGCAGTTGATTGTGTCATTAGATTTGATTGGAAGATTCTGTTCTCAGTATTTTTTTTTAATGTTTTGTAGTAAACTGAAATATAGACAACTAAGGTTACAAGTTATAAATCAGCCTAGTTTAATTTCAGATTTATAAATCTACTGGGTCAGTTGTGTTTGGATACATCAATTTGTTGGCTTGATCATCAATAATTCCCTTTTTATCAGTTAATAAAATATGGTTGTATGATTTATTGAAAAGCTCACGTTGGAATTAACACATTGGATGTGCAGCTTTACTTTTTTTCCTTGATTAATGTCAGGCAAGAAATAGACTGATTGAATGAAGCTTTTCACTGATATTTGGCTTGAATACTTTTTGCTAGCGTTGAATAGCCGAAAGGCACTATGAAATTTTAAAAGCTTTCAATCATCACCAAATTGAATTGATTTCTTATTGGAAATGATACAAAGAAAAAAAAATTATAGAAAAATTACTTTAAGATAGACCCCCTGCTTCGTAGCGCCATAACAATGCGACTTAGGCGCTTAGGCATTGGCATCACTATCCGTCTGGCTCTTTTACAGGGCTTTTAGCATCATTGCATTGGTCTCTCTATTTTGTGAATTAAGTGTTCGATTATTAGTGCTGCAGTGATAATTGTTGTAGCTTCTCTGTGTTCCTGATGCAAATCCTTAGATCCTAGCATTGTAACGTTATCCTCCTAACACTGAGGCACCATCTCCTCTATCTTTCTAGAGCACTCCTAAGAATCTTGGTGCTGCAGGATTATCCTCTTAGTGCCAAGGTACTGCCTTCTCTATCTCTGAAGCCAAAACCTCCGTATCTTGGCTCCCGACCCTAAGGAGGTGACGCACTACCCTCTTGCAACCCCCTAGCGTGCTCACCACCGAGCTCAAATGGTGAAAACAAAGGTTGAGTCGACAGTCATCTCCAATTGATTGACACAATTAGACTCCACATAATAACAATGTCGATGGGGATTAAAGCTCTTAACCTTTAAGGCTAAAGTGAGGTTGCATCCGCTATGTAGCTCTATGTAAGTGAAATGATTGACTCTTTTTGTTCTCATTGCCAATGAATTACCAATATTGTCAATTAAATATAACTATAATTAAAAGGGGAAGCAAAGCATTTGATCTTCTCATTTTACCCTTCGTTATGCTAAAGCCTCCCATTAGAATTAGAGCATAAGCAAATTGGTGTGATGAACAAGTAGCACTTATTCATATAAAGCAAATTTGTAATTCAAATAGTTAAATTAATTTTGATAATCCTTTACAATTTAATACATAAATAAATAAATTGAATATTAATTTATTTATTCATTTATGTTATAGTTTATTTTTTAAACAAATTTGTGAACAAACAAAAACAAATATACTTTATATCTTTCACATGAATAAAATGCTCCTATAATGATGACTTAATTTCTTAATTGATTA
Source organism: Cymbidium sinense (assembly GCA_021442155.1). Lineage (NCBI taxonomy): Eukaryota > Viridiplantae > Streptophyta > Magnoliopsida > Asparagales > Orchidaceae > Cymbidium > Cymbidium sinense. The sequence continues at coordinate 54,835,578 of CM038216.1, forward strand.
ATGTTTTATATTTTTATATCTATTTTCTTATATCATAGTATTTTAAAATTCATGTATAATATTAAAAGCAAAATTAAAACAAAAATATCAAAAAAATAGTTTAAAATATAACTTTAAAAAGCTTTTTTTAATTTAGATTTGAAATTCATCTAATAACGGTAAGAATATATGTTAGAATATTTGTAATGGTAAAATAATTTCATAGCATCACATGAAAATTATGCATGCACATAGATACTTAAGTGCCCATAAATTTTTCATTTAGAACTCTGAAAGAGAAAAAACTGAGGTTTCCAGTTAAAATTATTCTAATATATACGTAGAAAGTTACAACGACATGCCTTTATTATAATTATAATGCTTGAACAGCGAGGGGGTCTCCCATGAATTTGATGGGCCATCCTCTGTCTGGATTAGATTCACGACAAATAAAGTCTAATGAGTTGCTATCAATTTTTTCTTCGATTAGGAGTGTGACATATTGCGATTCGATTTAGTATTTTTCACCTTTCTACAGTAGCTTTTTTTTTCTTAATCTAAAGTTTTTACTTATTTTAATGACACCTATATGACCTTTTCCGTTCTGATTGACCTTTTAGAAACAGATTTCCCTTTCAAAATCCTATCAATTGAGCTTTTCATAATTTGGTTTATTTGAGGGAGCAATAAATGAGGCTATAACATCCGTCTCTTTCCTCATCCTTTGGTTCCTTCTCCACCACATACTCGAAATGAGAGCATTAATGATCTCGGATTTCTTTTCAGTGTTGTTGGCAGTTTTGATTTAAGAGAACCAAACAGGTAAGATTTTGAAGGCACGTTGAATATTAAGAGAATCAGGTATAACAATATCATGTGACTTGATTAAGGGCCTATTTAGTACCCATTTTATCCACGGCGTGGTCGAAATCACGCCGCAGTTCCGTTTGTTTCCGCCAAATATGGAGAAGCTGCCGCGAAGCTCCAACGATATCTGACGTAAGCGGCCCGCTGCGGGGCGAAGGATTCTTATCCAAATTACCCTTCCGCGCTCAGCCTCGTGCCGAAAGATTGTTTTGCCTGTGACAAAAAAAAAAATTTCTTCTCACCACAGCCGATCTCTTCAGATCTCGTCTTCTTCTTCTTCGATCTCCTCCTTATCTCTACCAGCACATTACTGTGTGCATCTCCTCTGCTCCTGGCTTTTGTTTTGCACCTGCCTTTTGACGACTTCGTTCGACTTCCCTAAACCTAGTCGTACAGGTAAGCGTCGTCTTCTATTGGCCTTTGAATCGGCTGTACACGAGAAAATGGGGTTATGTCTTCCGTAAAACTGGTTGATTTCTATTTTTCTGTTGTTCTATTTGTTTTGGTTTGCAAGCTATGTTGGTTTTACTATTTTTGGGTTAATCTGGCTAGTTGCTAGTGTTTCATTCCTTGGGTTTCTCTCGATGTGGCTGTACTGTATTACTTCCTATTTGGCTTGGCTGTTGGCTAGTGGCCGCAACTGGTTTGGGATGTTTAGATTTGTTTTCTATTTCGTAGTGGATGTGGTTGTGCTTTTGCTGTTGAGATTTTGTATGATTACCGATACATGCCATATTTCAAGGTATACTTCATTTCTAATTTAATTTCAAAATAGTCATTTATGATTATCACCTAAGTTTGAACTAAATTCTATTATAGGATTACATAGGTGCAATTGACGAGACACATGTTGATGCCCGTGTGCCTTCAAGTGAAAAAGTGGCTTATATTAGTCGATGTGGCTCACCTACGCAGAATGTATTGACAGTATATGATTTCAATATATGCTTTACTTTTCTGATGGCTGGATGGGACGGAAATGCACATGATAGTCGTATATTCAATAATGTTGTACGACATAGAGAAAACAATTTTCCATTGCCTCATCTAGGTATTACTACATGGAATCATTTATTTATTTGAAAGTAATGATCATTACAAATTCTAATTACAAATTTAAACAAAAAAATATTACCTAGTTGATGTTGGTTATCCAATGCAACGAGGGTTCTTGAAGCCTTTTCCGGAAATAAAATATCATATTCCTGATTTTGAAAGGAGCAGCCGAGTCACCAGGGGAAGGAAAAAAATTATTTAATAAACAACACTTATCGTTGTGTGGTGTGATTGAGAGAGCATTTGGAGTAGGGAAGAAGAAATGGGTTATTCTACGCGATATGCCAACACACTCCTTTAAGAAGCAGATTAAAATAATTGCAGCCATAATGACTTTACATAATTACATATGCTTCCTCCATCATACCACGACATTGAGTTCAACATTATAGACAATGACCAATCATTTGTTCCACCTGAAGCATTTGAATATCGATTGGGCCACTCAATGGTAGAAACTACTCAACAAATAACAAAATTAGAGACACAAGATGGAGAAGGGGCTAAGGAGATGAAAGAGTTACGAGAGCAAATTACAAATGCCTTAGATATTGAGTAGAGTTTATGTAACCCTTATTTCAAATGGAAGTTTAAACATTGTATGTTCACATCTACAAACCTATTGGAACAAGTAGTTAGTCATTATATTATTTACTTCATAATTTTTTAAATATCTATTTAATTATCTCTGCCAAGTTATATTAGAATGTCACAACTCTCATATTAATATTTTTTTATTACCAATACAAATTTATTTCAGGAAATATGAGTTTGAGGATCTCTACTGATTCCAGAGTTGTCTATTGCAACTGTGATTTGCAATGTTACGTATTCACTTCACATAGAGAAGGAAATTAGAGTAGAAGATTTTTCAGGTGTCCAAGAAATTGAATAAGAGATGATTGCAGTTATTTCAAATGGGTTGACGAATATGAGGGTGACACTTCAAACAGTGATCATGCTTGGAGGGTAGCATTGGAGAAAAATTTTGAAGAGATTTGATCAACAAGATAGTAGGCTTAATATTCTGATCACACTTATTGTTGCACTTTTATTTTTAATATTAGTATTACTTATTAAGTAATGTATAATCTCTTACTATAATGTAGTTGATTGACTATATAGGAGTATCGGTTATCCTAATTTTCTTCATTCTATTTAATATTATTTATTCTGTTTAAAATTATTTAGCTCATATGGCCACAAAGATATTTTAGTCATTTAAACAAGCAAAGATAGTAGATTTTTTTTAAGCGGTTTTCAAACATAATCATAACTTGTAATATCGCCGCCACCAACTTCTTTGACTCCCAAACGGACCACAAAAAAATATTAATAAAGATAGAAACATGTAATATCTAATTATGAACTATCTATGCATCAACTTATTCATCAATTTTTTATTTTGAGCATTAGTTCGATTACTTTACTATGAATAAAAAAAAAATCTTTAGCATTGTTGGTCTTAGGAAAGCCACAAAAAAATATGTCCATCCATCCACCTTTTCATAGTCATCAGATTAAATCAGTTATTTTTTTCTTCATAGTCTGATTATTAGTGTTTAGGCTTCTATTTTAAAGAGAGAGTGTCTATTTATATATATATATATATATATATATATATATATATATATATATATATATATATATATATATATATATATATATATATATATATATATGTATTGATGTATATCTATATCTATATTATTTTTATAAACCTGTCTTGTGTTTCTTCTAATATGAAATCCTAACTTATCTTTTATTCAAATTGATTTGATGATTTCAATCCTAATCATATAATATTTAAAAGTCTAGGGTTAAGTTGTGATAGGAAATAACACATAGTATTACCTCAAAAATATTTAATCATTATAAAATCTCTCATTTTTGTTAAAAAAAATTAAAAGATACAAATTCTCTTATTTGATGTTATTATTCTTTTAAAAAAAATAACATTTTAAGATTCAAAATTAGTTGTAAGGTTTAAAATCATACGTCAATTCACTCCTCTGGCTCCCTCCCCTCTTGGGTTTATTCTACACTTCATCTATTCTTGGGATTTTTAAGAGGCAACTTGGTTTTAAAATTCTCTCTAAGATGGACAAGTTAGGTTGGACTCATTGATCATGAAGAGTTAGTCACAACCATTTTTGAGATTAATGAGTTGAAAGAAGTTGGGTTAATTAATCTTAAGAGTGAGAAGGCTAATTTGATAAAGTTAGGAGGAAAGGTTCAATAAGTTAACATGCATTAGCGAACCTGCTTAGATGGTCAAAAGATTTTAGAGGTCAAACATCTCACTCTCTAATTGATTACAAAACCTACACTTTTTGGTCAATTTTTAGTTGAGTATCACACAAATTATAGTTTAATTAATATAAATCACATGTCCTACATATCACATGTTATAAATTGAGCTTATCAATGCTTTAGCTAATTTGGTGAATTAGTCATCAATAAGTTTATAGCTTAATATTGCCTTTGCTGAGTCTCAAGTCCTAGATGAAAAAAAAATGGAGGGTAACATTAGGTAATTGACAACCAACATAAACCTTGTTGAAAACCCATGATATGAATCATTTAATACTTTACGTTAATGTTAGGGTGTTCCTGGAAGTAATGTGTTATATAGCCTAAATACAATGAAAAGTATGCAAATGTCATTACATTGATGCTTGAGTGCAGAGTTAAATAAGCAAAAGGGTTCCTACATTATGGATAGATGCAAGAAAAAAAGTTAGTTCACAGAACTAGTATTAGGTTAAAAACATAAAATATAAGTATTCTTATAGGTACACTAATTAAATTAATAGATACTATAGTCCATAAAAAGATAAATATCTTATTATGGGCTCCAAAAATTTTCCACCGATCTCTCGATGAAGAGAGTTTGATTTAAATATCAGTCAAATTTTCATAAGGCAGATGGAATAGTAGATAAGACACTACCCAGAGATTTTTCCCTAATTTTGTGAGAACTTTAGATTGGTTCCAGGTTTCCTATAAGTGCAAGCACCCAATGCTGGGAGAGAACTTTCAATTAAGGCTAGTCGGTAGATTGCTGAACGCGTAGCTTATAGTAACAGCATGTGGTGTATAAAATTATGAATTTATAAATTTCATCATTTTGACTTAAAGCAGATGGTTGGGTGAATGATGATACGGCGGCTTATTATTGGTCGAATGGGATGTGGAGGCATGAAGATGGGAGGCTACGAGTTTTGAAGCGTTGACTGGGTGTAATTAAAAGATAATTGAGTGGATTTATCTCAAAATACGTGATAATTTTGATGAAATTTTAAGTGCAACAACTTTGGTCAAATTGGATGCCTATTCTAGATAATTTTGGCATTCCATAGCAATGGAACAGTCCATTTTGTGATCAGAGAATGCTTAATTTAATTGACGATGGATTGGACCACTTTTAATTTAAAATTGTGTGTCATCATTTCTGCTTACTCGATACTCTCACAGACTCATCCGAATTGAGCATGGATAGTCTCATCTGATATGTTTTGACGTTAATGGTGCAATCAGGTTCATGAACAGAAGTTGTTTCAGCATCGTCGTAGCCTCCTGACTCTGATATGCATATAGCCTATTTAATAACTTTACCTCTTGATTAGTCGACCGTTGGTTTGTGCAATATTTATATTTTAATCAATTTTGATATTCTGAATGTGATGATGAAGTCTGTTCGTCGATCGGGGGTCATTTCAACTAGTTTAGTGACGTCGAGTGTATTTTAGCTTTGATTTGCATGATATTACATATGAAGTCTGTTAAATTTATCTTGTAGGTTCAACTTGACATATGTAACATCTCTGGAGGTCAAAAAATGTGATTCACGTATGTAAATTAGTTGACCCTTTAGGATGGCCATGGATCTTGGATCAATTCAGTTTCAATTTTAATAGCTTATGGAGCTTTGGTGGGATTTGCCATTAATATGATTCCTTGTTTTGGACAAGCAAAATGATAAGATTGATCAATTTGTTAGGATCGACTTGATGCATGGCTAATAGTTTCTTCCATCATTTACTCTTTGCTTCAATAAGTTTACTGAAGATCTCTTTCTTTTGTGTTATTGTGGATTTAAATTTCCTCCAACCTTAGCTTCATGCTTGATCGGGTTTGATGGAAGAATTAGTTTGTTTGATTTGAGATTTGAAATTTCTTCTATCACAGCTTTAAGTTTGACAAACTTGATGAAGGATTGACCTTATTTGTCCATATTGACTTGTGAGGAAGTGTATACACGTCTTAAATCCTTTGCTTACAGCTTTGACGGACTCGTTGACGAGTGTATATAGATGACCCAGACTTTCAGCCTATATTAAGTCTAACATCTTGAGTTATCATACCAGCAATGAGTATTTTAACAAACTAGATAACCATGAAATCCCTTTAGTTCAACCATTGGCTTCATATAAAATATGGAATTCCTTCCTCTGTTTTGTGCTTTCTACTTTGACGGACTTGATAAGAAAATTATCTTTGATCTGTTCTTTGTGCTTGATTAAACTGTTTAAAAAAAATTAAAACATCACCTTATAGGCAATATAGAGATTGATTTGAGGCTACTCTAAATTGAAAGTTATTTCCTTAGATTATCTTGGTTTATCGATCAAGTACAAAGATCCTCTTGGATTCTAGCTGCTTGTAATCGCTAAGTTGAATTTGGTTTGAGATTGAACAACTATCATCATTGGACTGATAAGCAAGGGATCTTTCACTGTAGCCTTTTCTAATGGCTTGTTGAGTGAGGAGAGCATCAGTGACTCGACCATTTGTGGGCTTGTTGAGTCTGACTTTTAGAACCTACTCAAGTCTTCGACTTAAGCTGTGATGGCTTGGTGGTTTTGCCACAGGACTAATGAACGGGGGCTCTTTCATTGAGGCCTTTTCTTACAACTTGTTGAGTGAGGAGAGTGTCAGTAACTTTGTCATTTATGGGCTTATTGAGTTTGACCTTTAGAACTCGTCTATGTCCTAGACTTGAATATATAAAGGTTGATACTTTTCAAACTTAGTTGATTGAAGCTTTCAAAATTGAGAGTTCTTCTAACTTGATCTTTGAAATGTGATAAATCTTGGAGATAACCTTTTGGTATTTATGGTTATCTTTTCATGCTTGCAGTTGATTCTTTTTGTTCTTGCAAGACCTGCAACTTTAATAATAACAGTTATAGATATATTAAGGGATCATGGCATAAAGCTCAATGTCAACCTAAATGTATATACAAGATGAACTCTTATTTCATAGGAGAGGATTAAACAACTTTGATCATAAAAAAGACTTTTGTCTAATAAGGGGATTGTAGATTAGTTCAAAAATATATTACAAGGTTTGATTTCCTTTTCTACAAAGTAGGCAAGATATATTTTTCAATCATAACATGCATCTATCTAAAGATCTTGGTTTAAAGCTTGATATCAACTTAGATAAATATATAAAAATGCCACATGTCTAACAGGGGAGCTTTCGCAGTAACTGTTGAGAGAATTTCGAATGTCTTTGGTCCAATGCTTCGTGCTTTCGGACTTGTTGAAGACTTCCTCTTAAGAGTTTAAAATTTGTATTTTTCTCTTGTTCTATCTTTGTGCTTTTGTGGACTTAATGGAGTTGATGATTTATTACTGAGATGAGAATGTCTTCAGTCCTATGCTTTGTGTTGGACTTGTTGAAGTTTCAATCTTGAAATTTGAAATTTATATTTTCCTCTTATCCTGGGTTCGTGCCTTAGTGGACTTGATGGAGTTGATGACTTGTTGGTGAGATAAGAACATCTTCGATCCTATGCTTTATGCTTTGATAGACTTGTTGAAGATTCAATCTCAAGATTTTATGGTTCATATTTCCTTTTATCCTGGCTTTATGCCTTGATGAATTTGGCGAAGGAATTCCCTGAATTTTCTTGAAAATTTGTTAGGTGATATGAACTAACCTTCTGCCCTAGATTTTTGCTTTCGTGGGCTTATAGAAGGATGTTAGTAGATGACCTGACCCTCAGAGCCTGTGTTGGGTCAATGGTAAAGAGTCATTAGTCATATGCTTTATGAGTAATAGACATGTTGATGACATAACTCCCTTAGTTTAGCCTTTGGCTTTGTATGAACATTGGGATGACTTCTTCCGTCGCTTGCCTTTTTCTTATTTGGACTTGTTGAAGAAGAGTTTCCTTCGATCTTTGCTTTCTACTTTAATAGACTTGTTAAAGGAGTTAATATTTCTCATTTGATAATGATACCAAAATCAGCTTAGTGCCTTCTCAAGTGAGGATCTTTTTGTTGGATTTTAAAAAATGGCCTTACGACCATCAGGGATGATCTCCCAGTCTGGGCCACTTGAACTCACCAAGTTAGAAGGATTTAGGGGTTTTTAGATGCTCTTATCTTTGAACAAATGAAGTAGGAGGATACCTTACTGCGATATTTTTGGCAGGTTAAGTAAGTAGACCTGTTAGTGACTCGACCATATTTGGGCGTGTCGAGTTTGACCTTATGCACCCACTTGAGTCTTGGACTTAAGCAATTGATGGAGGATTTTATTATCGGGCTAACGAGATGGGGGATCTCTTACCACGGCCTTTATGACATGTTGATTAAGAATATCTATCAATGACTCGGCCATATTTGGGCGTATTGCGTCCAACCTTATGCACTAACTTGAGCCTTAAATTAGATGTATAGATGGAAGATATGTCCCCAACTTGATTTGTTGCAATTTACAGACTTGAAAATATTTCTTTTTGGTCAGTAAGACTTTGAGACTTATGAACTTTGAATATATATTTTGAACATGTATATGGGGATCTCGGCCTTATGCGTGATATCAACCCAAATACAATACAAAGGCCCCATGTTTCACAAGGAAAGCCTGACATTTTGCTATAAAAATTAAAAATGCCCCCTGTCTCATAGGTGGATTTTTGCTTCATTTTGAAAATGCATTCTTATATTACAAGAGAATTTCTGAGCAAAATTTACACATGTAATGACAGTGAGGAATAATTAGTCTTCTCAGCACCATGATTAATTTTCCTTCTTGAAAAGTTCGATGACGTACCATATGATCAAATGCATTCTTATGATTACAGTTTTATGTATAATACTTTTTTAAATATCGACCATTGATTGGCAGCATTGGACTTCGACCTTTGAAATCAATGAGCTGGTAGGCTCCTCCCTGATATACTTTCCCAATGACGAAGGGTCCTTCCCAATTAAGCTCAAATTTACCGTCAATTTTACAGTGAGGAATAATTGGTCTTCTTAGCATTAGGACTAATTTCCCTGCTTGAAAGGTTCGAGGATGCACCCTATGATCGAATTCTTTGGACATCCTCGCTAGGTATACTTTTAAATTTTGCTGAGCTTGGAGCCTAACTTCGTCAAGCACATTAAGCTCTTCCATTTGTAGATAGACATTCTCATCTTGGGTAAGATCGTGTTGAATTGCAACTCAGAGCGAAGGTAGTTCAACTTCAAGTGGTAGAATTACTTCAGGCTGAGATACTAATGAATAAGGAGTGGATTTTATGGGAGTTTTGTAGGTGGTGTGGTAAGCCCATAAAGCTTTTGCAAGCTTGGTCTGTCACTCTCTTTTATTTCTTGTGAGGATCTTTCTAAGTAGCTTGACTAGTATTTTATTAAAAGCTTCTGCTAAGCCAATTGCTCTTGGATTATAAATTGATAAGTATCGCCAATCAATCTTATGTTTATTAGAAAATCTATAAACTTGAGTGCTCTTGAAGGCTAGACCATAGTCTAAGATAATTTGGCGTGACACACCAAATCTATAAATAATATTGTGGGTGAAGAAGTTGGTCATATGCTTGGCTGTGACTTCCTTGAATGGGGTGGACTCAGCCCACTTAGAGAAATAATAAGTAGCTTCTAAGATGAAGCGATGGCTAGCTGATGATAGTAGATTAATTGGTCCAATTATATCCATTCCCCATCACTCAAATGGCCAAGATGATATCATTGGGTGCAATAGATTTGGAGGTTGATGAATGAGGTTGCCATGGACCTGACATTTATGGCATCTCTTAGCATGATCGATATAATCCTTCGCCATCGATGGTCAATAATATCTCTGTTGACCTCACTTTTGAAGTGAGCTTTCAACTTCTTCATTCTAGGCATAAGAACTTCCCTAAACATTAAGAGTTCTTTAGTCTTAAAACACTTCTAGTGATTAGGTGAACACTTAACCTAACCCTAGAGACTTAGAAGACTTAGCTAAATGAATAGGTTATGCCTTAGGAGTATTAGGAAGACTTGTCTACCCTATAGCTTAAACCTAATCCTTGCTTCCCTCCTTTAAACCAATTCCAAATCAAATCTTAAATCAATTCCAACTCAATTGATTTTTTTCAAATCATGAATCAATTCCAAATCAAATCTTAAATAATTCCAACTCAATTGATTTCCTCAAATCATGAATCAATTCTAAATCAAATCTTAAAATAATTCCAACTAAATTGATTTTCTCAAATCATAAATCAATTCCATCATAACCCATTTATATTCTCATTTATATTCACAAATATAAATGAAATATAAATTTAATTAACCAAAGCTAAATTCAAAACCTAAATCCAAATCCAACTTAAATCCACTCTTTCAAGTCAAATCCTTGAACTTAGCTAAATCATTCTCAAATCAATCCAAATGTTTTTATTTTCTATTCAAAAAATCATTCCTTCAATCACATGCCCAAATATAAACATAAACTACAATCACTAAACCAAAATCAAACTAACCTAAGTCAAACCCAGGTTCACCCTTTTGACTTGAAATTGTCAAATGAATCAAAACTCATTTGACTCCAAATCACTTGCAACTGGATTTATATTTCAATCATAAGTCCATATGTGACTTCAACTAAACTTAAATCAAGCCTTGATCAAGCCAATTGATCAACTTAGGCTCACTTGACTAAAACCATTAATCTAAATCAATTCATAATCAATGATTGAACTTGACCAAGCCATCAATTGAGCCAAACCAAGCCTAATTGGCCACTTGACCTACGTTGACCCTAGTTGACCTAAAAAATCAAAATGGGTCAAATCTTAATCTAAGCTAAATTGATTGCAACCAATGGGTCAAATTCATTCTAAATCACGTGTTGAACTTGACTAAAGCTTCAATTTATCAACTAGACCCAACCTAGCTCAATTGACATGAACCCAACTTGACCTAAAAGGTCAAATCAACTTGAAATCAAACCAAACCAAAATTGATTGAAACCAAAGCTTGGAATACATTTCAAATTATCAACCAAGCCTAAACCAATCCATGACTTAACCCAATTGGGTCAATTGGGTCAAATGGGTCAAATTGGTCAACTTGACCCATTTGACCTAAATGAACCTAAATGAACCAAAACCAAATATAAATCAAATTGAACCAAACCAATGATACCCAGAGGCTCCAAATGATCATTTGAACCCTAACCCCTTTGACCAATTGGTCAACTTAACCCAAATTGATACAACTTATCCTAAATAGGTCAAATTGAACCAATTCAAACCAAATGAATTCCAAATCACTTGAAATTTGCCCCAACCCATTTTTGAATCATTTTAAATCTGTCCAAATCAAAATCAAGGCTAATTAACCATTTAACTCTAGGTCAAAGGGTATCCTATGGCCAATTCACTTGGAATTTGGCCAATTCTTTCTCAAGGCCACTTAGCATTTTCTTAGTAGTCCACATGGGCACCAAGGGAGATGGTAAACATGACCCAATAATCTTGGGTTACTCATGACACAACCCAAGGCCAAACCAACCCCTCTAATGGGAATTGAACACTTGGATGACTCAATGCACTCACCTAGCACATGGACACTCCCTCTCCTCAACTCCTCTTACTAAAATGAATCACATGGGATGTTAAACAATCCAAATAGATCAACCAATCTCCTCCATTGACCAAAAATGACAAAATTACTCTTCACCGTCCAATCTAAGGAGGGGGAGATATACTCTCCCTCATTCTCACTCAAACAATAAGCACTGAATTCGACTGAGCTCTAGGAATCAAAACCAAGCATTCCTAAGCTTCCCAAGGCCATTTCCAAGCTCCCTTGATTTCTCCGTCTCGGTTTTGTTCAAAGCTGAAATAGGGGAGGTCCATCCTATTTCCAAGTCACTCAATTCTCCACCAAAATAAAATTAAACTCACAAGCACCAAGGGACTTCATCGAGCTCAATCAAGTTATTTCCCAAGTCCAAGCCATGGGAAGGGAGGACTTTGATCAAAAGTGATTACCATTGAAGGGGTGTTGAGCCATCCACCACAAATCAAGACTTGATACCTTCAATAGGGCTTCGTCTCTACTAGACGAAGCTACCTCCTCCGTTGGAAGTGCGAATGATAGCCTCCGACGAGGAATTGCTCAAAACTGATCTTAGGATAAAAATTGCTTGGTCCTTTATGATGAAAATTGTAATCTCATTAGACCATTGGATACCTTTTGCCTCCAGAGGTGTGGGTGAGTTTGAACTCCATCTAGCTCGGTGAGCTGGATCAAACGATCGATGGATGGGCATCATTTCTCACTTCGGGAGATAGATCACACACCGTCCATTTTGTGTGATTGGAACAAAAGGTTATGATTAAGTCACGATAGATCTCTCTTTAATTTAAGTGTAAATCACGGGATTAATCGCAGCTGTCCAATCTAGATTGGATGGCCCATGGAGAAAGCGGCCCACCGTCGGCTGACTCAGCCATGGATGTGATAACTTAAATCTATCATCGCCGTGGAAACGCGTCGCATCCGCCACATGGCCGATGGATTAGGGGTTAATTAGCTCTAATTAAATTTTTTTAATGCTAAAACTTCCAAACTTCATAACTAATTGTAAGAAAATCCAAAAAATATAAATTCAAGTTCATTTTACAGGTAATTCAAAGGATAATAATATAAAATTAAAATCCATGATTTTTAATAGTGACTTTCACTCAATTTGGCTTTTAGTGGAAATATAATTAGGCTAATTACTCCTTAATTACTTCAACGATTAATTCCAAACTTCCTAGGGTTAAAGTGGGATGACCTCTGCCTCCCATGATTTTCTTGGAATTTATTGTTGGATTAATTAAGAGAATTGCTTATTTCATCCTTAATCCCTCTATTAACTAAATAAATGATTAATTAACTTATTAAATAGTGATAAATTCATTAATTAAGTTTGCTAATCATCATGAAACAGTGAATGGACTTAGGGAATGAGATTAGGATTTCTTTTCCAATCTTTTCTCCTAAGTTTATTTCATTTGGATAAATACTTAATTAATTTACAAATTGATTAATTATTTAATCACTTCATTAAATGGCTAAACTAACTAAACTCAAAACTAAATCACTCTAGAACTTAATCACTTAATTTTGGGTAGATTCTTAAGTGTTCAATAACCTAAGAGACTTCAAAGGAAATTATAATCAAACTACATGTGTAGGATGGTTATGAAAGTACTTAATTAAACCCTTTAACTTAATTAATCAATAATTATGAGTCAACTGCATTAGGCCCCTCTATTTCTTAGGTGCATTGCTGATTTAAATTCTATGTGATTGCATATCCTATGTTGGCTCATAATTACTTGTTTAAATTATATTAAAGTGGTGTAGGTAAGTGATAACTAATAGATTTAATTCACACCTTAACCTAAATAAAACATAACATCAACTAAATTGTTCTAAAATTAAACTAAACCAATTCACACATTGGGGATATGGGTTAGGACTAGCAAACTCTTTTCATATTTCCTAAGTCAAATCAAATCCAAAAATAAAAATCGCCTTAAGGAATTTTGATTCACTTTAAATGATCTTATTTTATAGGATTATCTTTAGGAATTAATTAAGGTGAATGAAGTCATATGCGTAAATCACTTTATTTCTTTCCAAGCATGCTAAATGTTGTTTACCATATGAAACCATGCATTCATCTCTTTTGAAAAATTAATTAAATAAAATGTTTCCTTTTATGTCAAATTACATGTGTTGGCTAAAGTTAAGAATATGAGTGGCTATTATCACTATTAAATCAAAACTTATTTTTAAAACCTATAAATAAAAAAAATAAATGAAGTGATGCTACTTATAAGTACTTATAAGCTTGCATGTGATTATACCATAAGATGTGTTTTGTGTTGTTTTCTTCTCTTCTCTTAACATGGACTTGTATTGGATTTGCAAAGTGTATAGTTCATTTTAAAATAACATAACACTTGCTTAAATCTATTCCTATGCAGTCCTATGTTATGACTTAAGAAGGATCATCACATTACACATGTAAATTATACAAGCAAATCAAACACAAAATTCTTTTGCATGATTCTTCATCCATTTGTTTCTTTTTGTACATTTGCATGTATTTAAGAAAAGTGGTATATTAGTCTGGATATCCTGGCACAGCGAGGAATTAAGTAGCCCTAAGTGGGTCTTGTACCTTACGCTCATAATGTAGAAAATAATGGCATCCTACTCACTGATGTCTTTTATGCATATGGTTGTGCATTTTATTAATTGATGAGAAATCTCCCTTTTCTACATAATAAAGACATGCATCAATGGAATATTCAAATTTTTAAATCAAATCTTTTAGCATTCATCATCAAAGTGTGCTAAAATTTGCATTACATGTATAGGTATGCTTAGGATTATTCATATGCATGGTATACATGGTGGAAAGAAATAAAGGGTTGTGTGTTATGTGATAGTAATTCACTTTAACTAATCCTAAGATGCCTTTCTTATCGAATAGGGCTATTTAGAGTAAATCTAAACTTAGGGTTAATTAAAACACATAATAAAACATTCACTAAAAAAATCATTAACGAATCTACCTTAGAAATTACTTAAGGAATGAATGAAAGAGAAGTTATGTTCTCTTTTTCTCTTTACAACATTTAGTAACTAAGTGTAGGTTCATTCAAACAAAATCAAATCATCAAACAAAATTGATAAACCAACTAAATCACTTAAAATGAAACCACCCTCTAAGTTGATTCCTTCACACTTAGAAAAATCCAACCTTAAAGCCTAGCTAAGACATGTCACATAAGTCTTAAATGGTACACACATTAGGCTAAGTCACCATTTCTGGATCTATGTTAGGGCGGTGCAGAGTTTGATGCCTGATTTTATTTTGTGATGTAATATTTTCAAACTAGATGTTAGGGTGTATGTGCGTAGATTGGATGATAGGACGATATTAGCCTATTCATGTCTTCTATAGGGGGTTGTGCTTAAGGGGTGTTGTAATAAAAATAAAATTAATTTTTATTATGCAGGTTGCTTATACCCCTAAGCATAATCCAAACTAGGGCATGTGTACTTGGTTACCCTTGTTTGGGGTGCTAAGTCCAAATTATTCATATAACTGCTTGGGTTGTGTGGTATGTTTAGCTAATCTCTATTTTACATGTTTAGTTAGATTTATCTTTCCCTTTTTGATGTAAATTTTGTAATTAAAATTTGGAATGAATATTATGGGGGAATTAAGGTGAACATTGGTCATAAGACCATGACTTGTGTACCATGTGAAGCCTTAGAGCAAGCCACATCTCAAGTCAAATCAAAAGGAAGAAAGAAGTGAAGAAAGAAAGAAATGAAGAAATGAAGAATGAAGACCCCCATAACATGAATTCCTTTTAATTGTAATTATTCATTTGTAACCCGGGTTGTATAAGGGTAGAGCTCGGCTACCCATTTTTCTTTTTGGGTTTGTGCGGTGGAGCCCGATCACATCGACCTCTTATTCTTTTGTGCTAATTTTATAAATTGATTGATATTTTGTTTATGATTGTGCAATTAGTATGGCATGATCTTCTTAGTTTCTTCATTATTTGATGAATGACCTGGATGCGATCAGGCTCTTAAGGAAAAATAAATTTTCTATCTAATTAATTAACTCAAAAGTAAATTAACAACTCATAACCTCACCTAAAGCTTAAGACATAAATCAAGATAATAAAAGATTTAGCAACCTCTTAGCTAGATATTGTATGTCTCACATCATGCATAAAAATCATGTTGTCTCACTCTTGCTAATGGAGGGCTTCCACCTTTGCTAGAGAAAATGACTTGACCTTTGAGAGCCATAGTGGAAACACACATCCTTCTTTCTGATTTTATCCCATAACCAATCTTCTCATACATTAGGCATATGAAATCCCATAACCTATGTCAAATGAATATGTCCAAAAATCAAAATAAAACTTAACAAAATTTGCATTAGATTAAGTCATTATTCACGCCCTTCATGATCTAGACTCTTAGAGAGTGTGTTTAAAGATTTAGTCTCTTTTCTAAATAAATAACAGCCTAGCTATCTTGTAAAGCATAAGACTTGCCTACATGTATTTAGAATCATAGGATGAGTTAGTTGGCAGCCACCCCTAGGCAGTTGTAAGTCTAACAGTCGGGTGGTTTATCCACTCTTGTGGAAGGAAACCATATACCCTTTTTTGCCTTAGATTTAGGTCGTGCCTTGGCACTCGCCAAAGCTCCCTAGATTAATGATCTGAGATTGTTGTTTCCCTTTGCAGGCTACGAGTATAAATCCTCACCTCTTAAGAATTTTTACGATCTCGTGTTATGGAATTGTAAGCCCTATATTTATAATAAAAATTCAACTCAAACATATGATTCTTCTCAAATTTCAAAAATATAAAGCCCAACCATAGGATAGTTTGGGATGCTTACTAGGTTTTTTAGTTTCATAAGCATCCCCTACTCATCTTCTTTTGGTTTCGATAATAACTCCCTCTTTTTGATCAATCCCACTTGATTTTCCAAAAATAATCAATTTATTGATAGTCCTATCTTTGAAATCTTTGAAGACAATGATCATTTACCTTTATTGAGAGTATTCTTAAGGAATATCATTCCTTAAGATGTAATTAACTATCTGGGCTTGCCTCTATAGGGAACTTAACAAACCCAGATTAAAATAAACCCTACTTTATTTTTCCATGTAAAGTAGGGAAAAGATCTCTGATACATTCGAAGACCCATTGTCCTTAGGAGTCCTTATTAGGTGATTAAGTCCATGCAGGAAGGTGACTTCTGTCTTTCGAGATAGTACATCATTTCTCAATGTTGCACCCGATCACCCTAATGAGTACATCTGTGGATCTGCATGGTGTCCCACAACATTCTCTCTCTCGAGAAATAAATATCACCACATATTTTTCTGGCAACTCCGCTAGGGAGAATTCCTCTCTCCATCTTTGGTAAATGATCGTTGTCTCCAAGTATCGATAGTGGATTTGTATTTCATGTGAATTCGAGACTATCCTTTCTTTCCGTTGGCACTTAGATCATTTCATTCTTAAGCTAAGCTAGCCAACATCCTTTAGATTTTAGGACCTCACTCCATGTAGGTCATAAAACCCCTATCCAGTCCTCCAATCGGTGAAAATAAAATTTAATAAAAAGAGATTACTAAAAATCCTGTTGAACCTCCTTACCATTTCTATGGCAAGGTAAAGTTCATCCTACAAATAAGAAAAACAAATCCCTCATAAAAATATCACTTCTCAAAAGCACTTTTTCATAATGCACATAATAAAATACTTGCACAAAAACTTTTATAACTCAACCTCATCTAACAATCTTCAAGATTGTTACATGTGGGAACTTTTCAAAAATAAAATCAAAATCATCTTTCAAAAAGCACAAATAAACATACTCATTCAATTTACCCAAATTTATTGAATGGGGATTTTATTTCGAAAACAAAATCAAAATCATCTTTCAAAAAACACAAATGAACATCCTCATTCAATTACCCAAATTTATTGAATGGAGATTTTATTTCAAAAACAAAATCAAAATCATCTTTCAAAAAGCACAAATGAACATCCTCATTCAATTTGCCCAAATTTATTGAATAGAGATTTCATTTCAAAAACTAAATAAAAAATCAACTTTCAAAAAGCACAAATGAACATCCTCATTCATTTAACCTAAATTTATTGAATGGAGATTTCATTTAAAAAAAATCATCTTTCAAAAAGCACAAATGAACATCCTCATTCAATTTACCCAAATTTATTGAATGGAGATTTCATTTCAAAAACAAAATCAAAATCATCTTTCAAAAAGCACAAATGGCCATCTTCATTCAATTTACTCAAATTTATTGAATGGAAATTTCATTTCAAAAAATAAAATTAAAATCATATTTCAAAAGAACATATTTGAAAATGAACATCCTCATTCAATATACTTAAATTTATTGAATGAAGATTTTATTTATAAATAAAATCATATCATAAAATTGGAATTCCATTTCAGTATATCTCACATATGTTGAAATTAGAATTCCTTTCTTTTTGAAATGTACAAATTTGAAGATAAGCCTGTTCATTCAATATGTCCAAATATGTTGGATGGAGGTTTCATTTTCAAAAAAAATCACACCATTTGAAATTCCACTCAACACATTCCACATGTGTTAAGTTGGAATTCCCTTCTTTTCAAAAACAATGATCACACACAAAAATTTCATCTTTAAAAAATAAAACATGATTGACTTCCATTTTTACATACCCAAATTTGTTAAATGAAAATCTCCTTCACAAAAATCATGAAAATCAAAATACATTGGAATTTCATTTGACATATCCAAATTTGGCAAATGAGAGTTTCAGTTTTCAAAAAAGAAAATTGAAAAAATAGTAGATCATTTCTGTTAGTGTTTTTGATCCTTTGGACATTATTGATCATCTCGCTCAACACCAATACGTGCGGTGTGCCCTGTCAATCACACCACACCTATTGGGCGCCATTTGTTCACCTCACTTTTGGAGTGAGCTCTTAACTTCCTCATCGTAGATCTAGGACTCTCATAAACACTAAGAGTTTCTTAGTCTTAAGACACTTCTAGTGATTAGGTGAACACTTAACCTAATCCTAGAGACATAGAAGAGTTAACCATAGGAATAGGTTGTGCCTTCAGAATTTAGGAAGACTTGCCTACCCTATAGCCCGGACCCAATTCATGCTTCCCTCTTTCAAACCCAAACCTCAAATTCAAATTCAAAACCCTAAACTCAAATCCAACTATCCAATGATTGAATTCCATCATCAAATTCAAACTCTGAATCCCTTCCTAAGCCCTTTGATTTTAGCCTATGGACTTAGCCTTAACCAAATCCAAGTCAACCCCAATCCAATTGATTTTCTCAATAATCAAATTCAATCTCAAGTCAAATTTCAAATCATAAATCAATTCCAAACTCCAAATGATTAAAACCCATGATTAAGTCTAAATTCCAAAATCTTTCCCTAGCCATATGAACCACCTGCATATGCTTAGCCAAAGCTCCTTCAAACCAACTCAAACTTGGTTAATTTTCTTATAAATCAATCATTCCTTCATTTATATTCACAAATATAAATGAAATATAAATTTAAACCATTCAAATCAAATCAAAATAAATCAAACCAAATAAAGACTCTTCTTAAGCCGTATGGACTCACCTTCATAAACTTAATCAAATATTGATCCAAATCAACCCAAACATGATTGATTTCTTTATAAATCAATCATTCCTTCATTTATATTCATAAATATAAATGAAACTCGGCCTCCAATGACCAAAAATAAATCAAACCAATTCAGAATCCAAGTTAGCCTCCCTAAGCTTAATCAAATTTGCTTCTGAATCATTCCAAACTCAAGTATTTTTCTCATAACCCATTTATATCTTCATTTATATTCATAAATATAAATGAAATATAAATTCAAATGACCAAAACCAAACTCAAATCAAATCAAATTCTCAATTTTAGATCTTTTAGCCAAACATTTGAACTTGGCTAAATGACATCTAAATCAACTCAAAACTCATGAATTCCTTCATGATTCAATTATTTCTTTAATCATTGATCCAAATGTAAACATAAACCATCATTATCAAACCAAATCTAAGTCAACCCAAATCAAGCCCAAGTTAACCCCTTTGGCTTGAAATTATCATATGAACCAAAACCCACTTGGCTCTAAACCAATTGCAATTAGATTTATATTTTAATCCTAGGCTCATATGTGAGTTCAACTAAACTTGAATCAAATCTTGATTAAGCCAATTAACCCATTTAAGCTCACTGGGCCTAAAGTAACATAAAAGACCTTTTTCAGCCAAGTTCAAATCCAACCCAAATTGGATTGAACTAAGCCCATTTAAACCTCAATCATGATCAATAATCATCATGGGGTGATCAACCACCTTGAATTAGGTCAAACCAAGTCAAACCTAGCCTTTGACCAAGTCAACTTTAGCCCAAATGAAACCCAAACTAGCCAAAATCCATCATATGCTAAATTGATTGAAACCATTGACTCAAACCCATTCATAATCAATGATTGAATATGACTAAGCCATCAATTGAGCCAAACCAAGCCTAATTGTCCACTTGACCTAAGTTGACCCAAATTGGACTAAAAAATAAAAATGAGTCAAATCATGATTTAACCCAAATTGATTGTAACCAATAGCTCAAGTTCATTCCAAATCACTTATTGAACTTGACCAAAGCCATGATTGAGCCCAAGTTGACCAATTGGTCAACTTGACCCAACCTAGCCCAAATTATTCTAAAAGGTCAAATTGACCTAAATTCAAATTAATTCCAAATTAAACCAAACCAAAGCCTACAATCATTTTCAATCAACCAATTGAACTTTGACATAAAACCTAATTAGTCAAATTGGTCAACTTGATCAATTTGACCCTTCTGAATTCAAATGAGTCAAATCCAAACCTAGACCAAACTAATCCAAATTAATTGAACAAAAAATATCCCAAATCATTATATAAACCTAACCCAAGAGTTAGTTTGACCCAATTTGACCAATTGGTCAACCCAACCCAACCTAGCCTAAATTGAGCCCATTTGACCAATCCAAGCCAAACCACTCAAATCCAACTTATGGGATCTTGTGGGCTAACATAACTCAACTTAAACTCACCCTAAGTCAACCTAAGACCTCCCCAAAAGCTAAGTGGGCCCACTAAGGGGATTATCCATCAAACCATAGGATTTAAAGTTCAAAACCAAAGGATCCATGCCAAGGTCAACTCTCCCATCCCCATGGCAGCCCCCTTAGTACTCCATGGAACTTTCTCTTGACCCGACCTAGCCCACCTAACCCACCTTAGGTCGACCAAGGGCTTTTAGGAGGTGAGTTGACTCACCTCCAACCCAAATCGAGCACCCATTAGATCCAAACCCTTACACCCTTGCACAATGGATCCATGGCAGCCTCCCATCACTCCTCCCATCCCTAACGTGCCACCCTGAGTTGATGGAGACAAGTCTGGTGGACGGACAGCGGTGAGCCAGTGCAAATCATGTGCACGCTATTGTTCATCCATCATTGGAAATTTAGGGGTATACCCCCTCAATTCGAGCATGATTTTGAGGACACTTGCATCATGAGCCTTCTTAAGTCGATTCAAAATCCCCTCAGAGTGTTTCCAAAGATCCCCAAGCCCTCTTCAATCGGTATTGCCCATTCCCGAGTAAAGCCAAAACAGGGCATCCCAATCCCGAGAAATGCTCCCTCTCCACTAAATCAAATTTTAATTCCTCTTAGACACACCATCACCATACCCTATCAAAGCTAATCAAACCAAATTCCCAAGCTTTCAAGCCAAGGGAAGAGTGAGTTCGATAGGAGTCGAGCCCCTTGCATGCGTGTATTGGTCAATTGAGCCTTCCACACCAAATCAAGCTCAAAGCTCTTCAACAAGGCCTCACCTTAACTAGGCGAAGCTACCTCCGGCATTGCACCACCGGACATTAGCTCCGATGAGGTAATTTCATAAACCGAGCCTTGTATGGAAAAGTGGGTTGATCTTCTATGAAGGAAATTTAAAATTTATGAATTTTGTGATCGTTGGATGTGTGTGTCTCCATTCCTCGAAGGTGTGGGAAGAATTTTGAGATAATCTGAGTTTGGGTGAGCTCAAATCGAATGAGGGAAGACAGACGGCATCCATCTTTCATCGTTCACGAAAGGGATAGATCAGGAGTCATCCATCCCGCTTGATTTGGATGAACAGCTCTGATCAAATCCTGCAGTAGAGCCTTTGATTTCTTTTCTAAATCATGGACCGAATTGTGGTCATTCGATTTTAGATCGAACGGTCTACAGAGAAAGCACGTCCGTCGTCGGCTGAATCAGCGCGCGGATGTGACTACTTAAATAGCCAATCCCATCGCAGCACATGGAAAGCGTGTCACGTCAGTGCACTGCGTCAGTGCGCTGCGTTAGTCTTCACATGGCCCGACGGGATTAAGGCTTTAATTAGGGCTAATTAATTAGTTTTTTCCTAAAACTTCTTAAAATCATAACTAATTGTAGAAAAATCCAAAAAAATACAAACTTATGCTCATTTTGAAGATATTTCAAAGTAGAGTCTAGAAAAATTATTATTAATTGATTTTGAACTATGAATTTGGATTAATTAAGGTTTTATCAAAAATCTAATTAGCTTAATTACACATTAATTAAACACTCAATTAATCTCAAATTTTCTATGGATGTTTAGGGGGATGACCTCTGCTTAATTAAGAAAATCACTTGATTAAGCTCTAATCACTTTTAATCTAATTAATCATAATTAATGAATAAATAGTAACTTGATTAATCATTTAAACATAATCACCTCTCTAGAACAGTAAGATAACTTAGGGAATATGATTGGGGATACTTTTCTTAATTCATTTCCTATGTCTTCTTTATCTTTAAAAATCAAATTAATTAATGGTTAATGGAATGATTAATTAATTAATTAAGTGATTAATATTTAAGATATGGAAATTAAGAACTAATTGAATGTTAAAAATGATTTAGGGATTAGGATTAGGGCCTTACCTTTGATCCTTTCCCCTAAGTCAATTTCATCATTCAAATTAAAACATAACTAAAGTGTTTAATTAATTAATTAAAGGCTTAATAAAATTAAAATTAAAATTAAAAATGAATTCATCCACACCTAATTAACCCTTAGTTGATCTTGAGTAGCTCCTTGGGTGTTCAATAACCCAAGGTGAGAGATAATGAAATTATCTTTGGCTCGCATGTGTGAAAAAATTATAAAAGTAATTAAGTGAGATCTCTTAAGCTTAATTAACTATTAATCCTGAGCCAATTGCATTAGATCCCTTTCATTTCTTAGGAGCATTGCAAATTTATTTTTCATGTGGTTGCATATCATATTGGCTTATCATTAATTAGTTAATTAACTTAAAGTGATATAGGTAAGCGTTAATTAATTCACTTAATTTATACCTTAACCTAATTAAAATATAAAATCAACTTAAATATTCTTCATTAAACCAAATTAATTCACACATGGGGAAATGGGTTAGGATTAGCAACCCACTTTCATATTTCCTAGATCAAATCAAATTCAAAGTTTAAAATATCTTTAAAGAATTATGGTTCATTTTAAATAGCCTTCTTTAATGTGATTGTCCTTAGAAATTAATTAGCATGAATGAAATCATGTGTTTACATTCCTTTATTTCTTTCCAATCATGCTAAATATTGCTTACCATATGAAATCATGCATTCATTTCTTTTAGAAATTAATTAAATAAAATATTTCCTTTTATGTCAAATTGCATGTGTTGACTTAAATTAAATATGTGTTGCTATTATCACTATTAAATTAAAAGCTATTTTTAAAACCTATAAATCAATTATTATAAATGAAGTAATGTTAATTACAAATATCTATAAGCTTGCATGTGATGATAGTATAAGATGTGTAATATGAAGTTCTCTTTCCCTATTTTCACATGGATTCACATAGGATTTGCAAGTGTATAGCTCATTTGAAAAGAACACAATACTTGCCTAAATCTATTCCAATACATCTCCATGTTAAGACTTAGGAAGAATTTTATATCACATATGTAAATTATACAATCAAATCAAACATAATTTCTTACATTATTTCTTATCCATTTGGTTCCTTTTTGTGTACATTCATATGTATTTGTGAAAAGTGGTATATTAGTCTGGACATCCCAGGGCTACGAGGCTTTAAGTAGCCCTAAGTAGGTCTTGTACCTTATGCCCCTGGTGTAGAAAATAATGGTGTCGTACTCACTTAAAACTCTTATACATATGTATGTATGATGTGGCCAATGAATAAGAATCATAAATCAAATATAACTTTTGCATGGGTTTTCATATCCTTATAGTTGTCCATTCATTTACATGTATCTATGAAAAGTGGTATATTAGTCTGGACATCCCGGGGCTATGAGGCTTTAAGTAGCCCTAAGTAGGTCTTATACCTTACACCCTTAGTGTTAAAAATAATAGCGATGTACTCACTTAAAACTTTTATACATGTGAATATGTATCTAGCTAATAGGTGAAAATCCCTTTTTTCTATGTAATAAAAGCATGCATTCATAATTCAATCAACAAATAAAATATTTAAATTCAAAATACATTTCTTTGCATTCATCATCAAAGTATGCTAAGATTTATAATGCATACGTAGGTATGCTTAGGATTATTCATATGCATGATATACATGATGAAAAGAAATGAATGAATGTGTGTTATGTGATAGTAATCTAATCTAATTAATCCTAAGATGTCTTTCTTATTGGATAAAGTTATTTAGAGTGAACCTAAACTTGGGGTTAATTAAAACACATAATGAGCCATTTATTAAAGAAAACTAAGCTAATTAACTTACCTTAAAAATGACTTAAGATAGGGATAAATGAGAGATTCCCTCTCTTTCTTCTCTTTATAACACTTAGTTGCTAAGTTTAGGATGTATGAAATAAAAGAAAATACTAAGTAAAATCTTCAAATCAATTAAACTACTTAAAGAGAAATCAACCTTTTATAAATTAAATCCCCCACACTTAGCAAATCATAACTCTAAAGCCTAGTTAGGACATACCACACAAGCCTTAACACATACACATTAGATTAAGTCACCATTTCTTGCTTTATGTTAGGACGGTGCATGGTTTGGTCCATGTTTGGTTTTGTGATGTATTATTTTAGACTGGATATTAGGGTGTATGTGCGTAGTCTGGATGTTAGGCCGATATTAGCCTAATCATGTTTTATGTAGGGGGTCATGCTTAACGGATCATTGTGATATAAATATAAATGTTTTTTTTGGTTGTGCATGTTGCTTAGCCCCTAAGCAACTCAAGTTAGGACAGGTGGGCTTAATTACCCATGTGTGGGGTGCTAAGTCCAAATCATTTATATAAATGCTTGGGTTGTATGGTGTGTTTAGCTAACACTATTTTGTAGGTGTAGCTAAATTTACTTTCCTTCTCTCTTAATGTAATTTTTTTATTAGGATTAGGATAAGTGTTATGGGGGATTAGGATGAACATTGGTTATAAGACCAAGTTTTATACACCATGTGATGCCTTTGGAGCAAACAACATCCTAATCAAACCAAAAGATAGAGAGAAATGGAGCAAATCAAAATGAAGAAATGAAAGATGAAGAGTGGAGAATGGAGGATGAAGAATGAAGACCCACATAACACTTATCATTTTATAATTGTAATTATTCTTTCATTATACTAGGATGTATGAGGGTAGAGCTCGGCTACCCATATTTCTTTTTGAGTTGTACGGTAGTACCCGACCGCATCGGCCTCTTATTCTTTTTTGATAGCTTTATAGAATTATTTGATGTTCTGTTTAGCTTGTGCATTAGAAATAGCATGTCTTTTCATAGTTTCTTTATGATTGGTGATTGATATGTGGCCTAGATGCAATTAGGCTCTTAGGATGAAAAAATAAATTTTCTACCCCACTAACAACTCATAACTAAAATTTTAAAATAATTCATAACCTCACATAAAAAAATCTGGGTATTAAATCAATATAATAAAATAGTTAGCAATCCCTTAGCTGGATGATTGTATATTGAACATCATGCATAACCATCTTGTTTCACTCTTGCTAAGAGAGGGCTTCCATCTTTACAATCTAAAATGGGCTTAACCTTTAAGAGCCTATAATGGAAGAAAACTTCTTTCTCTCTTGATTTGGCCCATAATCAATTTCACATGTATTTAGGCATACAAAATCCCATAGCTTATGTCAAAATAAAGAGTCTCAAATTAAAAAAATATATATATGATAAAAATTTGCATTAGATTAAGTCATTATTCATACCCCTCATGCTCTAGTCTCTTAGGAAGTGTATTTAAGAACTTAGTTTCTCTTCAAAATAAATAATAATCTAACCATCTTGCAAAGCATATGACTTGCCTACATAGACTTAAAGCATAGAAGGAATTAGCTGGCTGCCACTTTAGGCAGTAATATGCCATGTAGTCAGGTGATTTACTCTCTCTTATGGAGGTAAACAATATACCCACTTTCACCTTAGATTTATGTCGTATTTTTTTCCTCGCCAAAGCTCCCTAGATTTAAGATCTGAGGTTGTTATTTTTCTTTATGGGCTCAAGCATAAATCCTCACCTCTTAAGTATTTCCACAATCTTGTATTGTGGAATTATAAGTCCTAGATTTCTAAATAAACTTTTAACTCAAATAAATAAATTTCCCCAATTTCAAATACATAAAGCCCAACCATAGGATAGATTGGAGTGTTCACTAAGTCTCCTAGTATCTTGAGCACTCCCTACTCATCTCCTTTTGTTTCAATAACAACTCTCCCCCTTTTATCTATCCCACTTAATTTTCTAAAGCAAAACCAATTCTTTGATAGTCCTATCATTGAATTCTTTAGAGACAACAATCGTATACTTAATCGAGGTTATTCTTAAGGAATTCACTTCTCTTAAGACATAATTAACTATGGAGGATTTACTCCATAGGAAACTTAAGGAAACCCATTTAAATAAATCATGCTTTACTTTTACGTGTAAAGTAGGGGAAAAATCTCTGGTATTTTCGAAGACCCATCATGCCTTAGGGGTCCTTATTAGGTGATAAAGTTTATTATAGGGTAGTGACTTCTATCTCTTGAGATAGTATAATATTTCTTAAATATAATACCTTATCACCTCAATAAGTACATCCTCACATCTGCATAGCATCCTCTCATATATACATAACACACAAATGCAATCTAAAAGTAAACACCACATTGTGCTTATAAAAAAGCTACCAAATTTTTTTCACATTTTATTCTCAATTTAGAAATTGATATTTAGACTTACCACCAATCATTTGTCATTTAATATTCAATTGAGATATTTACTTCGTTTGATATTAAATATGATTTGTTCGCATAAAAAGACTTCAGGTCCAATATGAATTTATCCTCAACTCCAGGTCAAGTTTCATATTTATTTAGTAACTGGACTTCAAATTTATCTTAAATCACTTGTGAGTTTCAGTTCATGTATATCAAAGGAATTCAAATTTATTTCAAGTTTTATATGTTCACTTGAGTTTAATCCTTATTTTCTTATTTGAAATATGATTTTTAATTTTATTTGTACTCAAGTCTCTTTCAAATTCATTTCAAGTTTATTTATATTTAATTTCTAATTCATTTCTTCAGGACTTTATATTTTATATTTAACATAATGTTAAATTAGTTTTTTTTGTTAAGTCCCAAAAATTTGATGACATTTTGGCAACACTTCGATAATATTTCGGCATCATCCCCGTATGGGGGGCTACATCAAAACTGTTTTGACTTACGCGGTACGCCCTAAACATATATAATTTCATATATTTAAGCCTCCTCTTTTTTTCCTAAGTCCCAAATTTTGGCAAAATTTTGATAGCATTTCAACATAGGAGGAGTGACATCTAAGATTTTTTGCTTCGGTATGCCCTGAGCATAGCGGCGATTAATAATGACATGATTTTCATCTCGTCATGCCCTAATGCGCATGACGAGCCTTTCAAACTATGTGATATTCAGTAGTTCTAAAGATTGAGTTCAACCATTGTCACATATCAATCCTACTTTCTAAACCTTGAAGGAAGAATGAAATCACAACCATAAATGTTACTGCATGAAAACCAAAGTGGGGAAAAGGATTCCAACTAATTGAATGATGATATTCCAGGATAAAGATTAGAAATCAACTTCAGGACTGGTGTAGATATAGGAGGACTAGAAATCAGATAGAATCCTGCATGCTCTATAAATATCATAAAAATGAGGAAATATTCGAATGACAGTCATCCTAACATAAAAAGCAATGGAAAGCACCCAGGGAAATATTACATTAGAGTTAAGATCCGACTAATTACTATGCAACACCAGTCCAATATAAAAATATGGCATTTTTTCACTTAACAATGTTGTAACTTGATAACGCCTTAATGACTCCATTTACGTTACCCCGGGCCCGGCCCGTTCAAATAGTGGGAGGAGAAAATATTACATGGGTCGTTTCACATTCTTTGTCACAGAATAGTTTAGGGATTTCTTGTTGCGTAGAAATTTTTCTCAGCTCAGCTCCCGCTCTCTCCCAGCACACGTCCGACCTTCCTTTAGAGATTTAACAAATCTTGGGCATTAAAAATTGAGGTATTATAGGTGACTACATGAGGTATTTCTTTTTGCATTTGTGAACGTTAATGAATTTAGGGTTTTCTCTATTGTTCTCACCGTTGAATAAAAGAATATTTGGAATATTTGAGTTCTTTAAATGAATGAAGACTATTTTACTTATTTTTGGAGATGTTTTGCATGTGTACTCTCTATACTCTCATGATGGTACACACTATTATTTTTAAATTTTTGAACTGTAGGGCTTGTCATATGTTTAGTATATCCCATTGTAGGATGTTTGGTACTATTTCATGGAAAATTTGATGGATTTTGGGGCCTGTTTGGATATAATATGTTCAGTCGATAGCATTACAATCTATTTGTAGGTTGCTTGATGGTTGTTTGCTTCAGTTTTGTATGTGAACTCCCTATACTCTCTTGAGAGTAAAGCTCATTTTATCATATTTTTTAAGACTTCTGACCCTGTTTGGATATAATATATTTAGTACATTATAAGCTTATTGGTTGGTTTTAGGACTATTTTGTGCTTACTCTCAGAGTACACCCCATTTTCTCAATTTTTTTTTTGCTTTTAAACTCTATTTATAGAGAATATATTTAATAGATTTCATTAGAAGTAATTTGGAGGCTGATTAACTCATTTTAGAGACAGATTTATATGTGTACTCTCTATACTCTCATGAGAGTACAGAGCATTTTTCTCAATTTTTTCCAGTTTATTTGGCCTCTTTGGAGAGAATATGTTTATTGGATTCCATTAGAAGTAATTGGAGGTTGATTGGTTGGTTTTGGGGTCAGATTTACATATGTACTCTCTGTACTCTCATGAGAGTACAGAGTATTTTCTCATTTTTTTTCAATTTCTTTAGCCTGTTTGGAGAGAATATGTTTATTACATTCCTTAGAAGCAATTTGGAGACAGATTTATATATGTACTCTATATACTTTCATGAGAGTGCAAACCAATTTTATATTTATTTTTTCTGATTTTCTGGCCTATTTGGAGAGACTATATTTATTAGATTTCATTAGAAGCAATTTGGAGGTCGATTGGTTGGTTTTTAGGAGAGATTTGCATCTGTACTCTCATGAGAGTACAGAGCATTTTCTCATTTTTTTTTAGTTTCTTTGGCCTGTTTGGAGAGAATATATTTATTACATTCTATTAGAAGTAATTTGGAAGCTGATTGGTTGATTTTGGAGGCAGATTTGTATGTATACTCTCTGTACTCTCATGAGAGTACAAACCAATTTCATTTTTTTTTCCTGATTTTTTGGTCTGTTTGGAGAGACTATGCTTATTAGATTTCATTAGAAGCAATTTGGCGGTTGATTGGTTGATTTTTAGGAGATATTTGTATTTGTACTCTCTATACTCTCATGAGAGTACAGAGCATTTTTCTCATTTTTTTTTCAATTTCTTTGGCCTATTTGGAGAGAATATGTTTATTACATTCTATCAGAAGCAATTTAGAGGCTGATTGGTTAGTTTTGGAGACAGATTTATATGTGTACTCTTTGTACTCTCATGAGAGTATAGACCAATTTCATATTTTTTTCTAGTTTTTTGGCCTGTTTGGAGAGACTATGTTTATTAAATTCCAGAAATTTGAGATTGGTTAGTTTTTAGGGGAGATTTGCATCTGTACTCTCTGTACTCTCATGAGAGTATAGAGCATTTTCTCATTTTTTTTTCAGTTTTTTTAGCTTGTTTGGAGAGAATATGTTATTACATTTCATTAGAAGCAATTTAGATACTGATTGGTTAGTTTTGGAGGCAGATTGACATATGTACTCTCTGTACTCTCATGAGAGTATAGACCAATTTCATATTTTTTTCTAGTTTTTTGGCCTGTTTGGAGAGACTATATTTATTAAATTCCATTAGAAGTAATTTGGAGGCTGATTGGTTAGTTTTTAGGGGAGATTTGCATCTGTACTCTCTGTACTCTCATGAGAGTATAGAGCATTTTGTCATTTTTTTTTTCTAGTTTTTTTAGCTTGTTTAGAGAGAATATGTTATTACATTCCATTAGAAGCAATTTGGAGGCTGATTGGTTAGTTTTGGAGGCAGATTGACATGTGTACTCTCTGTACTCTCATGAGAGTACAAGTATTTTCTCTTTTTTTTATTTTCTTTGACCTATTTGGAGAGAATATGTTTATTACATTCCACTAGAAGTAATTTCGAGACTGATTGGTTAGTTTTGGAGATAGATTGGCATGTGTACTCTCTGTACTCTCATGAGAATACAGACTATTTTCTCATTTTTTTTTAATTTGTTTGGCCTATTTGGAGAGAATATATTTATTAGATTCCATTATAAGCAATTTGGAGGTAGATTGGTATGTGTACTCTCTGTACTCTCATGAGAGTATAGACTATTTTCTCTTTTTTTTCTAGTTTTTTTGGCCTGTTTAGAGAGAATATGTTCATTACATTCCATTAGAAGTAATTTGGAGGCTGATTGTTTGGTTTTAGAGGCAGATTGATATGTGTATTCTCTATACTCTCATAAGAGTACAGACTATTTTCGTAATTTTTTCCAATATTTTGGCCTGTTTGGAGGGAATATGTTTATTAGATTCCATTAGAAGTAATTTGGAGGCTGATTGGTTAGTTTTAGGGTCAAATTTGCATGTGTACTCTCTACACTCTCATGAAAGTACAGAGCATTTTCTCAATTTTTTCCAGTTTGTTTGGCCTATTTGGAGAGAATTTGTTTATTACATTCTACTAGAAGCAATTTGGAGGCTGATTGGTTAATTTTAGAGGTAGATTGGCATGTGTACTCTCTATACTCTCATGAGAGTACATACCAATTTCATTTTTTTCCAGTTTCTTTGGCCTGTTTGGAGAGAATATGTTTATTACATTCCACTATATGCAATTTGGAGGTCGATTAGTTAGTTTTTAGTGGAGATTTGCATCTGTACTCTTTGTACTCTCATGAGAGTGCAGACTACTTTCTCCTCTTTTTTTCCCAATTTCTTTGGCCTATTTGAAGAGAATATGTTCATTACATTCCATTAGAAGTAATTTGAAGGCTGATTAGTTGGTTTTAGAGGTATATTAGTATGTGTACTCTCTGTACTCTCATAAGAGTATAGACTATTTTTTCTCTTTTTTTCAGCTATTACTCCCTTGTTTTAGTGGATGTTTTGCTTGTGTACTCTCTAGGCCTCCATTGTGCTGATAATGTTCATTAATTGACTTTTCATTTTTAAAGTTTATAATGTTTGGGAAAAGGATAACTTCTAGATGCAGACCTATCACCATTAGAGCGGTGTTCGATAATATTTTAGCACGCTTTACTGATGAAGTTATTGACATTTTAAGGAGGCTTCATTTGCATCAATTTATTAGACTGCATGGAATTCAGCAAAACTCAGTTGCCATCACTTCAATCTTGTCTTGCTGGGATATAGAGAAGCAAGCATTCTTTTTGGTGGCCAATGCATTCCTTTCACCCCCAATGAAGTTGCATTAATTATAAGGATGCCAAAGAGAGGGTAGAAGGTCATATGGTAGAAATCCCCACTATCAAAGTTCAGCTCAATGGACTTTAAGAATAAACTTGAGAATTTGGATCGCTCATTGACTGCGGCATAATTTGTGCAGTTGTACATATATTTTTTGCTTTCAAATCTTTTTTTATATATCACAACTACAAAGTGGTGTCGGAATTGATTGTCTATGCCGACTACATAGACAAATCTACTGAGTACAATTGGGCAGAGGCCATTTGGACCTCTCTGATTTCACAATTTGATGGTATTACATCAAAGATTCTGACACAGAAGGCACCCAGGTACATGAGTGGCTTTGTCACTTTTCTGATGGTACATTCTATATCTTCAGATATGTATTATTTGATGCATTGAAGTTAACTTATATAAATATTCATTATAGATCTGGGCGGCAGAGCACATAGGCATCATAAGGTCGCCCTTTCCTTCTGCAAAGCCACATATGTTACGATAGCCAAAAATAAAGTTTGCAGATGACTCCTTCACTGGTTTGGGAGGATATCATGTGACATAAAATAATTTCTCTTTATTTATATTAGAATGTATTTATTCATATTATAAATTATCATATTTTCTTATCGGTGTAACACAGATCTGCCTTTCATTTGAGGACATATCAGAAGATGAGACCTGGCTCCTTGAAACATTTGCCCCCTACCCAATAGACAACCCATGTGGAGCCTAATAGCAGTCTCATTCCAAGTCCAATGAGTGCATCCTCCACTGAATCTCTATATGTCTCTCCTCAATATTCTCCCTCTTCCAATGTGTCCAGCCTGGCCACTGCTAGTACCCATTTCGAAAGCTTTACGGTAGAGAGGATACTTATAGGTTTCAGGGACCTGAGAGAGAGTATCATCTTTTGAAGCATCAATAACCGAAAGAATTAATGGAATTGATTTGCAGGCAGCTCCTATTGAGGCGGTGGTTATTGGGCAGCAGAGTCCTAGCATCCCTAGCATGGGGGAAGCTCCTGTGGAGGCGGCCATAGGAAAATCTCTTGAAGAAGCTATCATAGGGGTAGCACCTATGAAGGCTACCATAGGAGTTTCCCCTATGGAGGCTAGAATAGGGGAGGCTCCTGGGGAGGCTACCACAATGGCTTCCCCTGTGGAGACTTCCACTAGGGAAGCCCCTGTGGTAGAGGCTACCACAGGGGAGGCTCTTGTGGAGGCTACCAGAGGGACTTCCCCTGTGGAGACTTCCACTCGGGAAGCCCCTATAGAGGATTCCACTAAGGAAGCCCCTGTGGAGGCCACCATAGGGGAAGCTCCTGTGGAGGCTTCCACTGCACAAGAAGATGCACCTTTACTGAAGAAGCATTGTTGGTGTGAAGGCTCGATAGATGAGGAAGAGGAAAGCTATATCTTCCCACTTCACACAAACTTACAGGAAGCCACGGTGCAGAATAAGTCCTGTAGTAGCCTCCACTCAGGATGAGCAAACGGCAGAAGAGGTATTACTTTACTTTCTTTCTAATTTAACTTAATAGTAGCTGATTTCACAAAAAAAAATTGTAGGTTAGCAAAGATGCTCTAATATCAGTGGTTGAACCCCCGACTGTTGTCATGGTGGTTGATGAGCATCAAGCGAAGGTATGCATCATCTTAGCAGATTGAGCCTTAATTCACAATGAATCTAGCTCTTCATAACTAACTTTCATCATCACTAATTTTCTTGTAGCCAGCTAAGGCACATCATATTGTTGACTTCTCATCAAGAGATGTCCTTCCCAAATAGCGACTCATCTCACGTGACACCTCGATTCAAGGAGAGAAGTAAGTCATTTTTCATTCAACTCCTTCTGTATACATAAAATCACATATTCATTTAATTAGGCTTACATTCACATATTTCTCACAGTTTAAATTGACAAATTTCTTTTGACCTTCTTTTGCACATAAAAAATCTTTTGATTTCACTTTTTTGGAGTTTGGCTAATAGCTAGTTTGATCCTTCCTAACACTGAACCCAATTTGATGTGCATAATCACAATACAGTGCATACACCTCCGTTTCATTATGAACAGTGGTACTAAGGAGTTTTTCCACATTTGGGTCATTAGACATCATGACTTCATCATTGCACCGCTCATTTATCGCATTCATCTGCGCAAACACAAATACGTCACATGCAAAATAGCTCCAAAATATGAAAAAATAGGGTATATTCTCATGAGAGTACAGAGAGTACACATGCAAATCTGCTCTCAATATCAACCAATCAGCCTCCAAATTACTGCTAATAGAATCTATTAAACATATTCTCTCCAAACAGGCCAAAAGAGCTGAAAAAATATGACAAAATAGGGTGTACTCTCATGAGAGTATAGAGAGTACATATGTAAATCTGCCCCCCAAAATTGACCAATCAACCTCCAAATTGCTTCTAATTGAATCTATTAAACTTATTCTCTCCAAACAGGCCACAAAATCAAGAAACAAATAAGAAAATGGGGTGTACTCTCATGAAAGTATAGATAGTATAGATGTAAAATACACCTAAAAATCAATCAATCAGCCTCTAAATTACTTCTAATAAAATCTATTAAACATATTCTCTCCAAATAGGTCAAAAGAGCTAGAAAAATGAAATGATGTGACTCTCATAAGAGTACAAGCACTCCAATACCAACCAATCAGCCTCCAAATTACTTCTAATGAAATCTATTAAACATATTCTCTCCAAATAGGTCAAAAGAGCTAAGAAAATATGAGAAAATAGGGGTGTACTCTCATGAGAGTACAGAGAGTACACATATAAATCTGTCTCCCAAAACTGATCAATCAGCCTTCAAATTACTTCTAATGGAATCTATTAAACATAGTCTCTCCAAATAGGCCACAAAATCAGAAAAAATAATATGAAATTGATATGTACTCTCATGAGAGTACAGAGAGTACACATGCAAATCTACCCCCAAAACCAACCAATCAACCTCTAAATTGCTTCTAATGGAATCTATTAAACATATTCTCTCCAAATATGCCAAAAAAGCTGAAAAAATATGAGAAAATGAGATGTGCTCTCATGAGAGTACAGAGAGTACACATGCAAATCTGCCCCCAATACCAACCAATCAATCTTCAAATTGCTTCTAATAGAATCTATTAAATATATTCTCTCCAAACAGATCAAAAGACCTGAAAAAATATGAGAAAATGGGGTGTACTCCCATGAGAGTATAAAGAGTTCACATGCAAATCTGCCCCCAAAACTGATCAATCAACCTCTAAATTACTCCTAATGGAATCTATTAAACATATTCTCTCCATACAAGCCAAAAAATCTGAAAAAAAAATGTATGGAGTGAACTCTCATGAAAGTATAGAGAGTACAGATACAAAATACTTCTAAAAACTAACCAATTAGCCTCCAAATTATTTCTAATGGAATCTATTAAACATATTCTCTCCAAACATGCCAAAAAATTAGAAAAAAAAATGAAAAAATGGGGGTATACATATAAATCTGCCCCTAATACCAACCAATCAGCCACCAAATTATTTCTAATGGAATCTATTAAACATATTCTCTCCAAAGCCAAAAGAAATTTGAAAAATATGAGACTATATACTCATGAGAGTATAAATAGTACACATGCAAATATGCCCCCAAAATTGACCAATCAGCCTCCAAATTACTTCTAATGAAATCTAATAAATATAGTCTCTCCAAACAGGCCACAGAAACTGAAAAAAAAAATATGAAATTAGTATGTACTCTCATGAGAGTACAGAAAGTACACATACAAATCTACCCCCAAAACTAACCAATTAGCCTCAAAATTGCTTCTAATGAAATCTATTAAACATATTCTCTCCAAACAGGCCAAAGAATCTGATAAAAATTGAGAAAATAATCTATACTCTCATGAGAGTACAGAGAGTACACATGCAAATATGCCCTTAAAACCAACCAATCAGCCTCCAAACAGCTTGTAATTCCATCTACTAAACATATTATATCCAAACAGGGTAAAAAATCTGAAAAAAAAAAAAGATAAAATGGGTTGTACTCTCATGAGAGTATAGAGAGTACCCATGTAAAATAATTCCTAAAACAAGCAAAGTCCTCTTGCAAAGAACTCCTAATAGTGTAAGAAATATACATTAAATAAAAGAATTTCAAAGAATATCACTAATAAATCCTAAAAAAATTGTACATATAAAACGGTTCAAAAAATTTATCGATTTATTTTTATTTAATACATTACCCACTAAATTGCTCGCAATATTATCATGGCCATAACTTCCAAATTCGTTCATTATCTTCACGATTCTTCCCGGAAAATGAAATGAGATTTTTTGTTTCTCTCGCTGAAAAAAATATATATATTATGCTAAATATATATATATATATATATATATATATATATATATATATATATATATATATATATATATATTTCTTTTAAATTTCTCCTGCTCATTTGAACGTTGTTTCTCCTTTGTTAACGGATGCCGGGGTGAACGTAAGAAGATCATAAGCACCATCGTTACAGTCTGTTGTGAAAAATATCTTATTTTTATATTAGCGTATCGGAGTCCGGACGAAAGTTTATAGACTCGACGTAATATTTTCTATGCACGTCAAGATACAAAACAAAGCACAAGTTCATTGCTTTCCTCTCAGCAACTGAAAAATCCTTTCCTTCATTTGCTTGCCTTGCAAACCAAGCCACTTGAAGCATGCGAAGTTGTAATACAAGTGCTACCAAAGTCAAAACTCTAAGTATGACCTCTTTCACCACCATCTACTCCACACTCCATAAGGAGTTCTGCTTATTTTGGATCGTGGTGAGCAGAGCTTCAGAGTTCAAAATCAAAGGAATAAGGTAGCCTAGAGTCATCACAGCAAGCATGGTAATCAATATGGCTGGTAGTGCTTCTTGGTGTTTCTTTGCATACAAGAGTTGTAATCTTATAAAAACACATGAGAGAGTGAGAGAAATAGCAACCGCTGTGATTTCTACATCCATCCTCCGAATTAGTTCACTTGCTTTCTCATCATACATACTATATGGTGAAAATGATAGAGTTTCAAAGTACAGAGGGTCCGACATCTATCTTGTGCTCTTGACTGTGCCTTTTATATGTTCTCCTTTCTTTGGAACGATGGGAGGAAACTGTGCATTAGTGAGGATATAGCAATCCATAGAATCTTCAATCTTTGCTTGATTATCAAGAACGGAAGATCCATGGAGAAAGTTATGCGACATGCGGAGGCTTTGGATTCCCGTTAAGTTGTGAAGAGACGGCGAGATCTTGCCAGGGAACTCGTTGTAGCAGACGTGAAAAATGAGGAGGTTTCGGAACATGTACTTCTTCCAGTAATCTTCCAATGGCGAACCGCATAGCTTAAAGATCTTATGAGGTTGCTCCACCTCAGTCCGACTGGGGAGAATTGGTGTTCCCGCGATGAGCTCCACCAGGATGCAGCCGACGCTCCGTAGATCGATTCCAACACCGTAGTCAGTGGTGCCGAGGTTGAGTTTAGGAGCACGGTACCACAAAGTCACCACCCTGCTTGTCATCGGCTCGCCGCCTCTAGGATTGAAGAAGCTGGCTAGACTGAAATCCGCAATCTTAAGACTCCACTTATTGTCGATTAGCAGATTGGATCCCTTGAGGTCACGGTGAAGAACTCTGTGACGGTTGCAATGATCGAGGCCCGTAAGTAGTTGTTTCATATAACACTTAATCTGGGAGAGGGAGTTTGCGGTCGAGGAATGGAAGAGGACCAAGCGAATCGAGCCTGTGGGCTTCGGTTTCCCTGTAATTTGAAAGTAGGAGACGAATGAGTGGGAGAAATTTTCTTACTGTTAGGGGAAGAGTGGAGGGAATGGTTGCTTGTGGTTGAGAAAGGGGGAGGGCTTTCATTTTTCATTAGAGGGAACGGATAAGTGTGGGTGAGGTCTCTTTTCTTTTTCTTTTTTGAATATATAATACTTATTTGTACTTTATATATATATATATATATATATATATATATATATATATATATATATATATATATTTATATTTATATTTATATTTAATGTATAAATATATATACATACTATTATTATTATTTTTTATTATTTCCAGTAATGGAATACAGAAGAGGTCAACAGTAATAATGTCGGTGTAAAATTCATATTAAAGTGATTAAACACTATAAAATAATTATTAAAAAGGCTTAATAATCATACCCGACCTCTCCCCCCTTTGCACTGCCCGTCCAACCCAAGCGATATCGCATGGAAACCCTGGCGTTCGTTCGTTCGTTCCTCCCAAAATCGATCTGGCCTCTCGACTCGAATTCGTTCCCCGCTCTTCCCGTCGCTTTGCACAACCTCTCCCCCTCGTCCGTCTCCTACTTCAAATGGCAAGAAAATCGCAAGCAAGCCACTCTCTTGTTCAATCTCTTCTCCCTCAATCGCAAATGTTATTTATGCAAGCAGACAGAAGGCGATACTAAATCAAATTCTTTATTCAATCCAAAAATTTAAGAATTTCATTCTGATTATGATTTTTAAAATCAATAATTTCATTAATTATATGAAATTATCTAAGCTATAAATACTATACGCTCTCATGTAGATTTAAAAGTTCAAATTTTAATGTAAAAGAAGATTGTGATTAAGTTGAGATTAAATCAATACAAAATTAATCTCATAATTCAAACATAAAATTATCTGAATTGTTAAATATCCGCATGGACCTCTACACTATGCTGAATTTTTAGATTCAAGTGTCTGAGGATGCTGCACGGGTTGCTTCCCTGTTTGATCTTAGGACCGGGTCCAGAACAACAAAATCCAAAAATACAATTATTATAAGAATTTTAACTTATTAAAATATCTGAAAACTAATTCTATCATATAACAGTAGATTTGATCATCAATTATTAAACTAATAGAGTCAACAGGATCTGAAACACTAAATTAAATGATCAAGCAAATTCATAAACTCCGATGATGGTTATGTTGAATGGTGATTTCAACCGAAGAGGATACTTCTATCAAAATGTGATCTTAATTTCAAATCAAATTAACTCAAATTAAATACCAATCTAAATGCAAAATCTAATATGTCATCAAGTGTTAAATACTTAAATGAAATTCAATATCTAAAAACTTAAATCTAAAATTCAATCCATCTCCGCAACTGTTTGTTAAATGTGATAAATTAAGTAAACTCTAGCTTACAAAAAAAGTCAAAGTCAAATCAAATATTCTACTATGTTCACTCTCAATCAATCTCACGCCAATAAATATGTGGCGTGGCTTGGTAGTAGGCTGCGTATGATGCGATTCTGACAGGAGTTAGCGACTATTAGGTGGTTGCGACCAAAATGGAACCATTATATTACCATCATGATCATAGCCGGTATGCTCCCCAATAGGTCTATCCTTTGAGTTGCGAATCATAGGGTACACCTGATAGGGCAAAAAACTCTATGTTAGCTAAGGTAGACTTAAGCCTATCTCCTTAAATAAACATCACCCCAGGTTTACAAGGATTTTTTGAACGACGTAATACATGTGTTGCTGATAAAGATCTTTCTGTCATGTTGGTCTGACTATCTCCTCTAACTAAGTAGACTAGGGACTGCGATAGCCAGGGATGACGGAACCATGGGATCTAGATCAAGCACATCATCATTCCCCCAACCATCCGCTTTGAGCTAAAATGGTGAATTTCATAAATTCTAAATTTTAAACTCCGCGTCTTCTTCTTATATCTTACACATTTAGCAACTAGCCATCGAAAGTTCTCTCTCATTGAGAGGGTAATTAACTATAAGTCTGCTTATCTTTTAGAAAAAAGATATCTAAAATCCTTGCAAAATGAGGGTGAAATTTCTGGGACTTCTGAAAATTACAGTGACACCTTAAAATCTACTCTCTTCATTTGCGAGAAGTTGATGGTGAATTTTCAAGGCCCACAAACAATTATCAAAGAATTTTTCATGTTCATTGAATGAAATTCACAATAAATTTCTAGCGCTTTCAAAAGCATTGTAAGTTTTTTTTGCATAGATTAAAACTACTGTTAAAGCTCAAAATATTTCAGAAAACTCTTTCTTTAGAATAGAAAGATTACTCTAAGACATATTTGGCAAAAACTTTTTAAAATACATGTGTTTTAAAATATAAAATAATTAAAATATATGCTTTTCAAAATTACATCAATTATTTGACTCAATACAAATCAATACATCAATATATTTTTAGCAATTTTTATGATCCATTTCAAATAAACCGTTCAGAGTACAATAAGTGTCAACTATGAGCAATAGACTAAAATTAGGCTCAACTGTGTCCCGAGTTTTATAAATCGTACGATTTGCCACTCATAATGAAATTTAATAAAGAATTACTCGCTTCTTACTTTTTTTTTTTTTTTTTGCACTTTTAAATTATTTTCTCTTATACATATGCATTATGCATTTCTTTCTGAAATATTTCCCAACAAAAAATATTTAATGATATGAACCGATATATTTGAAAGAGAAAACGGAAGGCGACATTGAATAATCTCATAATTTCCGTTCCAAATAAAGATGAGCGCTAATTACATACACCCAAAGGTAGATACATAATTAATGA
Organism: Cymbidium sinense; assembly: GCA_021442155.1. Taxonomy (NCBI): domain Eukaryota; kingdom Viridiplantae; phylum Streptophyta; class Magnoliopsida; order Asparagales; family Orchidaceae; genus Cymbidium; species Cymbidium sinense. The sequence goes on from CM038216.1 coordinate 54,876,164, forward strand.
TGTAGACACTAAAGAATACTCTCTGCAACTATCCACATAAAATTAAAAATGTATACATTCAAAAGCTTTTGAAATGAATAAAAAACTGCTGCGCTGGAAGGGTGATACAGCAATATCCTACTGTTTGTCAAAAAGTGATTCTCTGGAGATCATTTAACTATTTTCAAGAAAATAGTCACAGAAATAGAGGCAGTGAAAGTCCAATATGATGTGAAAGATTTAGAGTTAATTCTCTTATATTCATTGTCTTCTTCATATTTTTAACTTTCAGATATACTCTCTCTTAAATCAAGACTCATTAACGTTGAATAAGATGCACGAAACTTTACTTTCTTAGGAGAAGTTTAAATCTGTAATTATTAGATCTAAATCACGAGGAGAAGATCTTCGAGTTCTTTTGCGATAAGATCCCTTGGAAAGAGAACGAAAGGGGGTCAATGAAATGCGAAGGTGCCGCAATGTATGAGATCTGCTTCGTCTTCGATCTCGCCATTGGAATGGAACGCGAGCTTTCTCTTGCCCTTCGCCTGCAGGGAATAAGGGAGTAAAAGCCTTGCAGAGGCTTTTAATAGGGGAAGTGGTGCGGGGGCCTGGCCATCAGCCGCCGTGGGAACGCTAGAATGCTTGGGGAGTAAATTCGCGTCTACATTCAAGAAATCCTCATTTAAAAACTTAAACTTGACTAATTATTAAATGACTATTTCACCTCACCATCATCGAACAGGGAGGGATTCTTCATGGCTGGAAGGATTTAGAAGATGAGTTTTCATGAAAATTTAGCATAAAAATTACTGGCATTAATATTTTTTTTGGGAAATGCACAAGACCTCAATATTTTTCTCCTTGCTATAAAATTTTAGACATTTATACATCAACTAGAAATATAATTAGATAACTCAACATAAAATTGAATTCCAATTCCACTCACATAAATTATAGTTCAACTTTTGATACTTATCATTTCTAAATTTTGATCCAATTCAAATATTTATGTATGTATATATATATATATATATATATATATATATATATATATATATATATATATATATATATATATATATATATATATATATATATATATATATAATTATTTATATAATAATTTAAATTTTAAATCATTTAAAACATCATTAATATTTAATTTTAAAATAAAATATATCTTTATATATATATATATTATGATTGTAATTGAGATATTAAATATTAAATAAATATTAAAATTTATATATTAAATATATATAAATCATATGTTATGAATATAAATTAAAAAAAAATTCAAATCGGAGTCGGCCAGATCGGACCATACCGGTTGACAGCTTTAGTTCCGCGGGTAAAAGAAGCCTCGACGACCTCTATTTTATGCGGCAGACGCGGGGTTTGGTGGGGGCATTTTGGAGAGATCATATAATATCTCAATTGGATAATAAAAAATGGTTTCTTATAATAATTTAACTTTCTCCCATCATATCGAGATGTGTCTCATTCAGTCCATTTGGCATCGAAGACGACGGACAGGTTATGTTGCATAGGTTGTTCTGTGCTGAACGGACGGCCGATCTAATGGGCGCATCAAACTCTTCATGCGGGATTTTGTACGATAAAATCTTTTCTAATTGCTGGGCCAGTTGCCAGCCTGGACCGGCCCGATTTCTAATAATAACTGAGCACTTTGTCATGAAAAAGTAATTCTTGCATTCCCTCGTTCAGCTGGGCCTCAGTTTAAAAATTACACATGGAATTATTTAATTTTTACACGTGGAAATTATTTTACCAGCTGGATCCAGTGAGAAGGTTGTCTTGGACCTTGGGGGTAGCGCCGTCGTTTTGTAGCGTCGTCACAAGCCATATTTTAAGTCTACGATTATGGATAACAAACTAATTTAATATATTTTAATACTTATTTAATTATTGTTAATAAAAACATATCTTACTTTTTTTTAGCCTCCGTCTTGAATTAAATCTAATTAAAATTTAATATTAGCTTTCAAGCTCCATTTAAATTTCAAAACTAGTCAAATAAATAATTTTGTTTTATACTTGAAATAAAAAATATATATATATTAACGAGTGTTATAATAAATTATTATATGTGCATATATATTTCTTTATTGAAATATATGACTTTTTAAATGTAAATCATTATAATTTTTAAATAATGAACATTATAAAAAAAATTAAATAATATTCTTTATTTGGTCAAGTCATGATAAATTTTCTTTATTTCTCAAATTAGTTTGGATCTTCAAAACTTTGATTGCATTTCTACAATTTTTAGCCATGAAGCACATTTTTTTTAATATTGTATTATATTATATATGATATTATGTGATGATAGTTTATTAATATAGAAAAATTATATGAAAATATTCTAATACAAATTCAAGTAGGATATTTGTAAAATTTTAATTTTTTTTTAGATAAGTTTAATACATAAGTAATTAATCAACTCTTATATTGCTCTACTCTAAACCAAAGAATTTTAAAACTCAACATATTAAAATTCCAAAATTATATTTACATATATATATATATATACAATATTTATGACATAATTTCAATCTTTTTTATGAATGTGCTATTCATATCTAACAAATTTTGATATCTATTGAGGCTTTAGTATGAACTACAATTGGATAAGCATTGATTATTTCTCATATAAATAAGCTTATAGACTTTTTCATCAAAAGAAGCAAATAAATAAATAAAATAAAAATTCAAAGATGTGAGACCCTTAACTGCCTTTATATGTTGCTTTCTAGCCAATTTAGACTTTAATTTCGCTTTTGTAATTCCGTTCTCTGTAACTTGCCTTCAGTAATAAAAATAAAAATAAAAATAAAAAATGCGTATTGATGTTATGATATAAGTTTTATCAAGATAAATTTAATAATCATTTTTTTCTAAAATTAATGTAATATAAATTTTATTTAAATAATTGTACATCACTTGTATATAAAAATAAGTCCAATAATTATAAAGCTATTTAAGATTAATTAATATGATCAAAATATTTTCCTGAAGAAAATGGAGGTAACTTTCTTCATTCATTCAAATATTTAAATGGAAATATTAGGTTTGAATATTGATAATAGGATATATTTATGCAAAATATGAAATCCTTTCTGAGTTATCTAAGCAACTTAGGCTAAAGTAAAGGAAATGATTAGAGCCGCGTCCTATAAGCTTTCAAATTTAGGGCATCTTCTTCTACTCGGCAATTAATCCCTCTTCATTTGCACCTCTTCATTATTATAAAATACTAAAATAAAGCGATAGGCATAACAATGACTCTTAGTTTACTCGTTTAGAAAGGTTATTTCATAATTTTATTTTAGATGTTTTATTTTTACTTAGCTATAATTTTATTTTAGATGGATAAGCCTTCCGAGATTCAGGTAGTGTTAAATTTTAATTAAAGCATTGAAAGATTATTCTGTCAAATATGAAGCCTAATTTTATTAATTATTTTTATATAAAATTTGATTTTTATTTTTGAAAATTGGAGATACCAACTTAAAATTTATTCACCCTTGACTTTTCAAGATAATAACTAATCTAATTCAAAATTAATTCATTTATATTTTAATTTTCAAGATAATGGCTATCAAATTCATTATATAAAAAGATTTTTTTTTTTCTATTATCTTGAAGCATGCCATAACAAGAAGTAACAAATAAAGGAACAAATATTGTTAATTCAGATTCCATCAAAGAAGAAACTCTTAACCATAATACAAAATAGTTCTCATTTGAAATTACCACAATAGACATGAGAAGAAAGAATAATTAGAGATTATCCCATTCTCCTCATCTAGCTTATACTTCACTGCAGGTCATAGTATTTTCTCTTAGCTAAACGAAATGGCAATTTTGTCTATACCTCTAATTTCATATAAAGTATAATTTTTTATGTTTCTCCTTTGAAATTTAAATTTTTTTTTTTTCATGTCTATGTGCAGTAGTCTTCGATGTAAGCTTAAATCAAATCGCATAAAATTTATTATTATTATTCTTTGTAATTCTTAATCCCATCTATAATTACTTTGTAATTCATTATACTTACTATTAAATAAAGGTGTTCTTAATCTTCTTGAACCCCAACCGGTCTATTAAAAAGGCAAATAATCAGACCCGAACTTGAGCTTGGTCCGATTAACATTGACCCACTAATGAATATAGCTAATTTGTTTTAAATTAGACATAAAATATAAATAATTCAACCTAATCTGACTCTTAAATAATAATGGATTCGGTCAGCTTACATATGTCTTATGCTGAAAGTATTGGGCAAGCATGCTAATAAATATAGTAATCCTGTGGGAACAAAGAAAACCAAACAATCAAAATATTAAAATTGAAAAAAGTTGGTAAATGTATGCATAGGCATTGAAAGTAGCTTGATAGACAAGAACGGCTCAACTAGAGCACACGTCACCCTTTGATATAATGCAGAAATATTGAATAAATTTCTTTTTAATTTAGAAATAAAAATAGTAAGTTAATTTAATTTGTAAATAATTAAGAACAAATATTTTTAATTCTATGCCAAAATTTCTAAGAACTTTGTGAGCATTATCAAAAAAAAAAAAAAAAAATACTTACATACTATACAATTCTTTACATATTTAACCTGTAAAATTTTATATTTACTTATCTAACATATTATCTAAATATGAAAATTTATATTCATTTTTTAAAAGTAATGATAATAATATTATTGATCTGATATTAAAAATTTTGAGTGTTGTAAATATAAATTATTAAAGTATATGATCTAAATATGTAAATTTATTAGAATTATGTGGTATGTTGTAAATGCCCTATTAAAAATTTTATCACCAATATTACTCATGGCATACCGCAAAAGAAATATATCCAAAATTTCAAGAAATATTAACATGAGATTATGGTTTATTTTCTTTGGTTGTAAAACATATTATAACATTAGTTTTCTTTTTGTCTATATTAAAAATAGGTATCGCTATTTTTCGTTGTCATTCATAAGATCAAGCTCCTCTATGGAGAGTATTAAGCAAATAACTCTCTAAATTAATAATATTTGAGGAAGTTGTATCTTTGTGAATGGGATTAGTTGAGGCACAAATTTAGTTGGATACAAATAACAATTTAAAAGAACAATAAATCATGTTTTTGAAACACTAAAAAAATGTATACTAATATTTTAGTATAATTTTGTCTCTAAAACTAATTTATATGATATTTAAATTTTATCTTAAAAAATATATTTTAGATATTGCTTCTATTTTTTTTTAAATATGATGCAATTAAAGTCAAAATTTGTCTGATTTTTAATAAATGTTTTTAAATATTTTTAATAGTGAAACATATTGGCTAAATAATTAAATAATGTTATTCACAATTTATATATCATAATAATAATTTAATTTTATCTTTTGTCCTCTAAAAGGAGCGAAGATTTTAATCTAAAAAAGCCATAAATAAAATGAAAAAGTAGTTATTTTATGCTTATGAAATCAGACAAGATCATTAAAATGATAATCTTGATATGCCACTGAAAACTCTACTAGTTGAAGCACGAATCTTGACGTTGAAAATAATTTGATTCTAAGTCTGAATTCCCAGATCAAACGCTTAAAATATAATTGAAAATTTTGAGTTATCAATCTGCTTCTAAATATGGAGTGTTTATAGTCAAATCGAGCGTCTTAACGAGTTGAATCTAACAAGCCTAAGATCTCATAATTCTGACTTCATTTGAGCATTCAAATACTTAAAATATATGAGATGATCGAAGGAATCATTTCAAGCCATTCGATGAGTGGTTTGGATTTTGCCTGTATTTACATAGGTGTCACTTCCATAATCTATAAATAGTCGCTCATTCTTTACATGAGTGGAGAATAAAGAGAAGAGCTCTTGAAAACCTACAAGCATAATTGTCCGCCAATGGTCACCCACCGCCATCGGTCATCACCGGCCACCGTCGCCGCCAGCATCATCATGCCACAACCATCGCCACGCCGTCGGCCACCGCACCGATCATCATTGTAGATCATCATTGGTCCCCGCTGGCCACCATCACGGCCTCGCCACTATCGACCACCGCATCACCACCACCGCCATTGATCACCACCGGTCTCCACCGTCGGCCACTATTATTGGTCACCACTGACCGCCGTCACCGATCACCACCACCAGATGCCACCACCTAATGGTCATTAGATTATCACCGACATTATTCATCATTGATCGCCACCAACAAGCTATTAACTGCTGAATAGTTGTTGTTACCTAATTATAGGATTTTTGTTGTCAAGCTTTCTAACATACAACTCTGAAATCCCATTACCGAAAAAATTTAAACTTTTTACTACAAAATAGATATATAGTGGAATATTTTTAGTGAGCTAAGTCCCGTGATTTTTTCTGTATTTTCGGGATTTTTTCACATAAAATTTTGGAGTTTCTCGTTCGCTCTTCAAATATCTGTGTGTGTCTTGGATTTCTCAACAAGGCTAAGAAGTAAAGTTTAATTCTACCGCAACTAGTTTTTTAGCAGGCAACAGTTTGACACTGTTTGTGGAAAATAAATCCCACAATCGCAATCTCTGTGAACACCTGTATTATGGTCAACAGGCGCAATACTTGTAACAATGGAGCCTTCCGCTCCAACTTCCGTCACTCCCGAAACCAATCATTGAACCAAGCATGCCAAGCTTTTGCCTCACTTCTCCCTGATAGGCATGACCCTATCGGTGAAGGTGCAACAGGAACCTATCTCTCGAAGATCATGTTCTTCGAATGGAAGAGTATCAAAATAACATAATTCCACTTTTACGAGAAACACGATAGCCACTACTACGTCAAATGCATCTCCCCCGAGATCGATCGTTAGTCAGGGGAGGTCAAAACACTAATACGAGGCCTTCTCCCCATCAGGCTGAAGTTCCTCCACTTTCAAACCGTAATGCTGACCTCTTTGACACTGTTAGTTCTACTCATCCATTTCTTGTAGCTCAACTGATTGCTAACTCACCAATTATTACTGGTAGCTTGGCACATTCTCGTTTTGTTGATTCCACCCATCATATTATACATGCAAAATTACAACGTTTAATGCACAAAGAATTTCACTTTAATGATGAAAATCATCTTTACTCTCATCACGGCTATCATAAATCTTCACCTTTAGCTGAAGCTATTCTTCAACAACCTATTCCTGTAAGTTTCAAGCTTCAGAGCATCAACTTTTATGATGGGACAACTAACCCATATGAATGCATCGACTATTACAGAACCATCATGCATATCCAACAAGCTCTTGGCATACTACTTTGTCAGATCTTTCCAGTCACCCTCAAGGGTCAAGCTCGCACTTGGTTCTACTCCCTTTCAAAGAGATCTATCCATACTTTTGACGAATTCATCAAGATTTTTGTAGAACAATTCATCGCAAACCAAAGGATCATTAAAGATTCCTCTCAACTCTCAGGCATTCATAAAAATGAAGGTGAATCACTTAAGTAGTACTTCTAGAGGTTCTCCTCAGAGGCTCGCCAAATACCTGGTGTAGACCCTGAATTATGAAGATGATTTTTCCTTGGAGGGCACCGTCCCGGGCCTTTCTACTCGACATTGATGCGAGATACGGTCCGCTCATATGCCGACTTGATTCATCGCATGGAAGAACAAATCTTTGCTGATGAGGCTATTAATACCCATCGGAAATAATTTGAACAATCCACAGGAAAATATAAGAGTGCCCCAGGAAATACAGATCAACAATCACATCAAAAGAAGCAACAAGGCAGTCATGATCTTCCTCCATGGCCCCCACATCAACGACGTGAACCACGACCAGAAAAGAAATGCACACCACTAAACGTATCTCGTGTTAACGTCTTGATGGCCATTCGGGATGAAGAGACCATTAAGTGGCCACATCCATTGAAACTAAAATTCAAAAAATCAAGTGCAATATTGTCACTTCCATCGAAGTCATGGACATATTATAGAGACATATAAATAACTCAAAGAAGAGATCGAGAGGCTCATTCAATAGAGATATCTGCGTCGATTTCTGCACAATCAATCAACTCAAGCAAACATAACTCCAATTGGGGGGGGGCAACCGAGACAATCATCACAGAAATAACAAAATAGTCGCTAAATAGTTAGAAAAATTGAAACGATTGTAGGAGGGTCACTACTATCCAATCAAGTATTCATCGCCACCTTTGAAGAGTCGGAGTTAAAAAAATCTTGTATTAATCATCACATCACTTTTAATGACTCAGAGTTAGAAGGATTTCAAGTTCTGCATCAAGATCCTCTTGCCATTAGTGTAGGGATTGGTGACCCATGTTATAATGTTATAAGAATTTTGATTGATAATGGGAGTTATGTTGATATTCTATTTTACTCCAACTTTCTTAGCATGAGCTTGGTTAATGAAAATCTCCAACCCACTGCAAGACTATTATGTTGGTTTGATAATTGCCCTGTGCAAGTGAAGGGGACAATCACCCTTCCTGTTGTTCTCGAAGAATTTTCTTGACAAGTCACTCATTCAATTAAATTCATAGTGGTCAAATCAAATTCAGCATATAACGCTATCTTTGAAAGGCCTCTCCAATCAATCTTTGGTGTTGTCACTTCGATACATCATCTTAAGATGAAATTTTCAACCCTCGTTGGGGTTGAAATGGTCTGTGAAAATCAACAAATACACAATTATGCTACATCAGACAAGCTCAACCACGCCCTTTGTTAACCTTCAGCATCGAGAATTTTAACCTTCGAGATAAAGAAGTACCTCAGAGAGCTTTGCCAGTAGAAGACTTACTCCATATTTCATTATCAGATGACCAACCGTCAAGCAATGATCAAAGATCCAGAGGAAAAAATCTTCCCTAGAACTTGGAACATGGATGATCTCTGAAAGTGTTATCAGTAATTCTTGGTGCAAAAATATTGCAGCCTTCATTCTACCTCGTTTGTCTTTTTCTTTCCACCTCTTGTATTATTTTAACTCTCTCTAAAAATTTATCTCATTTCTCTTATGAAGTTATCTTATGATAATATTGTATCACCAATATTATCAAAGTAATGAGTTTATGACATTTTCTTACAAACTTGTTGCACATAAATGATCTTCTTCATTTCAATCCTCCCACTTGAGAAATGCACAACTCACGTTGTATCTCGGTTGGGACATGATCAATCCCAAGGGGATGTGATCGGACATCTTCCATATAGGTTAATGTCAGCAAGTAACACTTTGACAACCAACCTTAGATGGGTCAAAAATCCTGCTTGGATTTAATTCAACCCCTTCCATACAAGATAATATCATTAAGTAACACTTTGACAAATAACCTTGGATGGGTCAAAAATCATCAGCGGATTCAATTCGACCCCTTTCATATAAGTTAATGTCGTTAAGTAATACTTTGACAAACAACCTCGGATAGGTTAAAATCCTCAACGAATTCAATTTGACCCCTTCCATACAGGTTAATATCATCAAGTAACACTTTGACAAATAATCTCGGATGGGTCAAAAATTCTTGACGGATTTGATTCGACCTCTTCCATACAAAAGTAACACTTTCACAAAAAATCTGGATGGGTCAAAATTGGGATTCACCCCTTTCATATAGGTTAATGACATCAAGTAATACTTTGACAAATAATCTTGGATGGGTCAAAAATCCTAAGCGGATTCGATTCAATCTTTTTCATACAGGTTAATGTCATCAAGTAATACTTTGACAAATAACCTCAGATGGGTAAAAAATCTTCAGTGGATTCGATTATACCTCTTCCATACAGGTTACTGTCATCAAGTAATATTTTGACAAACAATCTCAGATGGGTCAAAAATCTTCAGCAGATTCGATTCTACCCATTCCATACAAGTCAATGACATCAAGTAACATCACGAAAAATGACGCTCTAAAATTATCTGCCAGAATTTTTGAGTTTTTTGAGGAATGGTTCATAATCAATGCTTCCCCACCACCTTAACAATTTTCAACTGTTGAACTATCTATTGGAGTTTCATGAAAATCAATTTTCTATAAACTATGAGCCTTGATCGCCTCCAAACCCGATCAATCCGACGAGGACAGTTGACGTCTCTTTTGACGAAAAATTGGTGCCTCACCATATGAACTATGAGCCTTGATTGCTTTAAAACTCGACTAGTCTGATGAGGATAGTTGATGCCTATTTCAAGGGAAAATAAGAGCCTTGCCGTATAAATTACGGGCTTTGATTGCCTCCAAACCCGATCGGCCTGACGAGGATAATTGACGCCTCTCTCGAGGGAAAATCGGAGCCTCGCCGTATGAACTACGGGCCTTAATCACCTCCAAATCCAGTAGGTCCTACAGTGACATTTGATGCCTCTCTCAAGGGAAAACTGGAGCCTCGCCGTATAAACTACGAGTCTTGGTCAACAAAGCAAATAATATTCTTTTAGAAGAAGGTCAGAGCTTCACTAACGAAAGAAATTTTGTTTATTACCCTTAGCCCATAAACTTCTGCTGGATAATTTATCATCCAACGCCGAAGAATATTAGAGCATATGGGAGAAAACTATGTCTCCTCACTTGACCCCAAGGGGGGGTTTTTATAGATCTACGATAGGGGCAAAAAGGAAATAAATTTTGAGAAGAAATTTGAAAATATTTAAATAAATTTTGAAATTTCTATACTCAATTATCTCTTTTCTTTTATAAAAGTGAAAAAAAAGAAAAAAAGAAAGAAAAATCGGAAAAAAATCGTGGCGCGTCGCCGCCTCTTCACGAGCACTCGTGGGCAGTCTCAAGAACCTGCGCCACAGTACCCGCACGCACACCCACGTGATCATAGTCCTATGCATCCATGAAGATCTATTCTTTCAAATTATATGTGACGCAAAGGCTAATGATCCCGCAAATTTCATTAACATTGAAGAAGTTATTATTTTCAATTATTCGGTATATATTTTTGGATGATAAAGATAATGTCATCCAGAAATAGCGGGCAACTGAAATACCATTGAAAACTCTACTAGTTGAAGCATGAATCTTGGCATCGAAAGTAATTTGATTCTAAGTCTAGACTAACCCAGATCTTAAAAAATAATTGAAAACTTTGGGATATCAGTCATCTCATAAATATGGAGTGTTTAAAGTCAAATCGAGCATCTTAACGAGTCGGATCTAACAAGCCTAAGATCTCCTAATTCTGACTTTATTTTAGCATTCAAATACTTAAAATACATCACATGATCGAATGAATCATTTGAGCCATCCGATGGAGTGGTTTAGATTTTGTCTGTATTTATAGAGGTGTCACTCTCATAATTTATAAATAGCTCATCATTCTTCACATGAGGGGAGGCCACGCTAAAGAGAAGAGAGAGCTCTAAGGCTTGAAGAACCTTCAATCATAATCGTGTCACCATTCAACGGTCGCCGACCACCGCCGCCGATCATCACCACCGACTACCGCTGATCGCCGCTGTCGGCCACTACCACCGATCATCATCGTTGTCGACCACCGTCGGCCACCGCCACCAATCATCGTCACCACCGACTACCGCTGAACTCAATATGACATCAATTCCTTCTTGCCAAAATAAACAAACCAACTCATGAATATTTTTTTATGCTGTAATTTGAATAGTGTACCATAACTCAAAATATAATTGCATCTTAACACATTTTAATATCACAATCATGTACATTTATCCTACACAAGCTTAAAAGAAAGTAGTCAAACCATGAACACCACCACTATGCACAAGAATAATATATAGTAATATATAAACTTTGAAGATAGCTACTATCCTAACTTTGAATAATCTCTTTCTATTTTTTACTATCCTAACTTTGAAGATAGCCAATTGAATCATAGACTAATTGAAGTTCCACTTCAATCTCCATATTCACATATCATAATGTACTCCTAAAGAGACTTCTCCATTTTGGTGATAATATCTTAGAGCCATAATTTATACCTCATTCTATATTCTCTAAGGCATCTGTAATTTTCCCTCGTAACTCTTTCATATTCTCAGCTCCTTCTCCGTCCTGTGTCTCCAATTTCGTGGTATGTTGACTCGTTTCTACCATTGAGTACCCCAACCGATGTCCGAATGCTTTAGGTGGAACAAAAGATTGGTCGTTGTCGATAATGTTGAACTCAACGTCATGGTGTGATGGGTGATGACGTATGTAATTATTCAAAGTCATAGTAGCTACAACTATTTTAACCTGCTTCTTGAAGGAGTACACAGGCATATCACGTAGAATAATCTATTTCTTATTCCACACTCCGAAGGCTCGCTCAATTACACCACGCAACGATGAGTGACATTTATTAAATAATTCTTTCCATCCCCAGGTGACTTGACTGCTCCTTTCAAAATCAAGAATATGATATTTTGTTTCCGAGAAAGGCTTCAGGAACCCTCGTTGCATCAGGTAACCAGCATCGACAACGTAATATTTTTTTGTTTACATTTGTAATTAGAATATGTAAAAAAATATCATATTCATTGTACTCAATGGATGATTCATTCAAGTAATACTTGAAGATGACAATGGGAAGTTATTTTCTCTACGCCGTACAGCATTATTGAATATGTAACCATCATGTGCACTTCCTTCCCATCCAGCCATTAAAAAAGTAAAGCGCATATTGAAATCACATCGTCATCACATTACGTGTATAATACATGTGTGCGACATTTTTAGTTGATGGCACATGGGCATCAACATGTGTTCCATCAATTGCTCCAATACAATCCTATAATAGAATTCACTGTGAACTTAGGTGATAATCAGAAATGGCCATTTTCAAAAAAACTTACAGATGAAGTATACCTTGAAATATGGCATGTATCGGCAATCATGTAGAATCTCAGCAGGTATGTTCTTGAAGGTTGAATCTATCAAATTTATAACTTTAATTGATAAACATACCAAAGCATCAAGGCCAACAGAGAGGTATATGCTTATGATTTCAGAGAAGTGATGAAATCGCTCGCTAGCCGCCCTGATATATTCATTATGCAATAAAATATATAATGTTAAGGCCAAGACTTCTTTAGTTGTAGTTCTAGAAGATCCACTAAGTTCATGTAAATTTTCTAATCCCTGCACAGCAGGTCAGTGAAAATAACTTGTGACATACGAAACATATTATGAAATCTCCCTAGGTGCCCTACTAGTAACTCATGGATCCAATTTTCACCAATAAATCATGAAGTCATACATGGAGTCTTGTAAACATAATTCTCATAGTACTTATGTATTAAGAGTACTGCAGTAACAATCACAGTCATAGGTTGATCATCATCATCACTATCCATAACTGCAATTAATGGCAAAAAAATATATGTCACTATATTAGCTTTTACAGATTAAGGTACTAAATAAAATTCTTGCAACTATAGAAGTTCAAAAGTTTACAGAAACAAGTACAACAAGTAAAAAAGAGAAAACTCTCCACTACTAGAACATGGAGAAGTTTAAATTTTGACAGATCAGAAAACATCTTTTCCTAAAGGCAACCTAGCTAAACATCACGTGATTCAAAATGATAGCATAGATAATGAACTCTCTTCATTGCCATGCCACAAAGATCTCTTGTTTGGATCTTCAAGCAACCGGTTGAATGCGGTAAAGTGGAATATCTTGAAAAACTTTGATTTTATCTAAAATCGATCGCTCGATAGCGATGGCGTTGCGGATCTTATTCTCTGAAGTGCATGCAGACTTTCGATATCGATGTCAAGGAATCCATCACCTTCTCTCTTTTTTTCTGACCTCTCGGAGCTAGAGCTGGTGAATGCCTAGCATGACTAGATTCGGTGTGAGAATCTGTGGCATGTAACAATTTATTATCTGAATCATTTGAACCAGACCTAAGCTCGGAATAATTTTGTTCTTGCACAATGTCGTTAGCTTCTTGATTTGGTGTCCAAGAATGGACACATGCGGCAACCACGCCACTGAACATGAGATCAAATTTCTCTTAAATTTCAGGATCTAAGCTGCAATATCTAAATTTCTTCGCATTTAGTAATATATGCAAGTACACATACAATTATATTTAGATGTTATGTTCATATGAACTCTTTGTGGAGTTATTAGAATGAAAAAGTATGTATACGAAAGTTAGTAGTATCTTTTCTCGCCACCAATCGTCTGATACGTCAAAAATCTTCTTTGTCGAATCCCATCCTAAACCAGTTGATCCTTGTTTCAACTCTTTCCACAATTTCCAATCCTTCTTTAATTGATCCCATTTATTTTTAAGTTGTGTCCTGTTGTACTCCCTTCCAGTGCTCTCCTAAAATTTTCTGGTTAAATTATTTCAACCCTCTTTATTAAAATAGGTCGTCGGTCTATCACCCAAGTTCAGATAAAGCTTACAAAATATTATTTTCACATCTCTCTCCCAAGTAGCACCGGCTCCACCTTCCCTTGGGTTTCCCATTTAAAGATCCTATCATTATCACACAAGCAATGAAACCCAGATGAATCAAACAATAGAGGATTGTAATTATTTAATTTGGTTAGGCAATGCTAAACCCAGATGAATCAGACATTTGTTAACATTACCAATAAATGCAGTCTTCCATGCTTTGTTCTTATCAAAATTCCACCAAAGATTGGCTAAAGTATTGTAAGCACATACAAAACAAAAACTCCGTAGCAAACACTTCATGCAATCTTTACAAGAACATGTGCAAGAAGCATCAATAACTCCTTTACAAATATAATCAAACCATTAAAAAGTAATTGCTGGGAATTGTATGGAGTGTAAGAACCACATTACTAAACGATAAGTCATTTTGTATATATGCGTAATAGCAAAAAATTTGGGAAAGTCACTTACTTCAAGAATGAAGGGTAACAGAGCCAAGAAGATGTTCCTAATAACATATAAACCATGCTCCATAAGACAAATCATCAAAACATTTATTACCCTTATATAAGTAGTTGTCCATTATAAGGAAGATTTCAAGCTAAACAATCACAAGAACTGTCCAATAGAGCTTGTAAAGAGGCACATTCTTACAAAAAATCCATAATAACTAATATTTCAAAATTTTCATTATTAAACTTAAAAAAGAATTATCATAAAATGCATAACAAAGAGTGAGTTTAACATTACAATTAGTAAATCAATTAAGACAATCGCATTGCAAACCGGTGGGAAATGATTGACAACAAAATAGAGGTTAAGCTAGATCAAAGCATTTACATCCATTCAAAATGCTGAAATTCTCGAAGAAAATAATGGATTGAACATACCGGTTGGAAAAGATAAAATATGTTCTTAAAGCCTTCTACTGAAAAAACCAAAATTTCAATATTACAGAACAAATCCCACATTTTAATCAGATGATTAGGTCAACTTTGAATCACATTGCAAACTCATTACTAATCTGAGATAGAAATTGTCAATAATACAACTGAATTATCCACAAAGAACCACAAAGAGCATGAGGAGACCAAAGTCTGAGACCTAGCGAGTAGATCGGTACAAAGACACAAAGCTGAGGCGAGATCGTCAGGAGGAATGAAATGATACCGGAGATCGGTTCGTGAGTCAAGAGAAACCCTCTCGGAGGGGGCCAATTGTTATTTCCAGGGCACGCGAGAACGACCTTGGCGTTGATGCCCCTGGAAGTTAAAAAGCAGAAGGGTAGTTTAGGGAAACAAAATTTGCGACCACGGGCTACGGAAGGAAGAGGCTAGTCGTAGCTTCGCAGCAGCTACGAGTGCGATTCTCATTTTTTTTGGGGAAAAAAATGCTCGTGTGGCGCCATTTATGCCATGTCGTGCACCAAACGTCCTACCAAACGGGCCTTAAGATATCAAGTTGAAGAAGAGGCGTTATAATTGCATTGTCAAGTACATTAGCTCTTTTAGCCTAAAACAAGGTTAGCAAAGTTCAAATTGTTTGAAGCCGAAGTTAATAAAAGCATGCAAAAGTGTTAAATACCATTGCAAGGATGCTCGCTTATGATGTTATAAATGGATTTGTTAAGACAACAAATAAGTTTCTCTTTGTGTTGGTGTCTCTCCCACTTACTCTAGTGGTTAACCCATGGATAATTCCATATAAATTTCAACTAATTAGTCACTAGTGAGAAAAGAATGTTTGTCAGGCTGAGTAACAATCTAATTTTGGATAGCAACAAGACTGAGCAACATTTTAACAGTCATTATTTTTACATGTATTTTAAGAATATAAAGTAAATAAAAAACATGTGTATTTCAAAATTGCATAAATTATTTGATTTAATATAAATCAAAACATTAAAATATATTTTTTATGACATATTTCAAATGTATTGAACAAACCACAGTAACCTATAACTATGAAGAGCAAACTATAATCATAATCAACCATGTCGCAAGATTTAAAATCGTATGATTTAAATGCTTTTCAAATGCAAAAAATAAAAAAAAATTTAAATTTTCTTTTGTATTTCATTTGCATGAAAAAAGTAATGCAATGCACATCTAATACTATCAACTAAGCAAAACAACCGCTGAAAATGTTACCGGTGACAAATTTGCCACTAATAATGAAATTTAATAAAGAATTACTCACTCATGATTTTTTTTTTTTTTTACACATGTTTTTTTTCTCTAATACATATGCATTATGCATTTCTTTGTAAAATTTTGCCCAACAAAAATATATTTAATGATATGAACAAATATATTTGAAAGAGAAAACGAAAGGCGACATAGAATAACCTCATAATTTCCTTTCCAAATAAAGATGAGCGCTAATTACATACACCCTAAGGTAGATACATAATAATTAATGATGTAGGCATTAAAGAATCCTCTCTGCCACTATCCACAGAAAATTAAAAATGTGTACATACAAAAGCTTTTGAAATGAATAAAAAAACTGCAGCACTAGAAGTGTGATACAATCAATAGTAGCAAGAGGAGGGCTCTTGCTTGATGGCATTTTCAGGTGTTTATCTTCCATATTTTTCCCAATTTGAAATTTGGCCACCATTCAAAAAAGGTTCTTGAAATAAAAACCTCATGTCAGATGATGAAGGATAAAATCTGAATTCCAGAGAGAAACAAATGCTGCAAAAATTTCTCCGGCAAAAGAATTTAGTACTCCGACTCTGAACTCCACTATGACAGTGTAAGCCTTGTTGAAGTAGAATTACACATACACTCAGGAATTAAGTAGGCTGTCACATCCTTCCCAACCTTATCAGTCCTGAATTCAGGTTGCCCAAGAGATCCATGGTGCAATTCCTTCACAATACGATTGAACTCAGCTTCTGAGAGTGAGCTATTCACCAAGTAAGGCAGCATCTGCCGCTTGTTTGGGGTTATGAACTTCCTGTGCCCGGCAAAAGCCCTATGCCCCTGAACCAGAAACAAACAAGATTAACAATCTTCAAAATGCTGGGAAAAACTAAAAATTAGGCAAATAGACTTAAAAATTTGACTCATCTCGTTTGTTCTGTAAATAAACTTTTTTTTTTGTCTTGTAACAGATTACATGACAAAAAATTGTCACTTTTTCTAAAAAGAAAACTTGTGTTCCATGTCATCACCAAGAAATAGAAAAGAAACCTGTTTCGACAATTGTTTTCCCATCAAGATGAAGAAAGAAAAAGTACCCGAATCATATGACCCATATTTCCTCCATGAGAAGGCATGAAGACATCGCTCTTCTCACAGACAATGTAATCAATCGCTGCAAGAAGTGAGGCCTTTTTGGCGAATGGCTCCAATTCACCGGGAAGAGATAATTTCTTCTTGTCGGATAAATCTGGGAATTCTTTCCGAAGTGGCTCCAAGGCGGCCTTCCCACCAAGCGGCTCTCCCCCCGCCCAGTATATCCTAGCATTTCTTGGAGCACCAAGTGCTTTAAGGAGCCTGAAAAAAGGAACCATCATCATGAAGGAAGCCATTGAAGTTAGAATTGAAGTGTTTGTGCATTAGAAAGCAGCGATACCTAGTAACTTCCAAAGCATTCAGGGGACACAGACCAGCCAACTTTCGTTCCTCATAGGTCATGTTTGATCTTGCAGTGAGAAGCTCCGGCCTTCGCTTTCTTTCCTCATGAATAAAATCATTATACTCATCGCTCAGTCCGGGAAGACAGCCAGTACGCACCCAAACATCCTTCTCCATTCGAAGATGGAGAGCAAGATAAGGACCCTTGCTTCTCATCCTCTCTGCTAGCTTGTTTCCTAGATCAAGAATTGGTGCAGCAAATTTCAAAGCTTGAAAAGCAACCTACAATGAAATTGAAGAAACTAGTTAGGATGCCATAGCCAACAGAGAATTTCACGAACTTGAGGCTGAGCAAGAAGAACGCCACCACCTTGCAACGAAGCTTCTGTAGATCAGCAGGGAGATCCTTTGAAAGCCTGGAATCTAATCCCCTTAGAAGTAAAACACCGTCTCTGTTGAGCTGAAGAAAATACAAAAAAGATGAATAAAAGATTCAACCAACAAGTAACTTCCTTAAGAAAGGGGTAATTAAAACTTAGTATATACGCGTTCAAATAAGAAACACGCAAAAAATCGCCCATCAAACAGCTTTAAATATCCTAGAGATGCCAACAATTTTAATACAGCTAATAACCCGGTCTTTGAATTATGGCCTCCAATAACCTATGATGTTGTTTTATTGCATGTTTTAGCCAAGAATTAGCCAAAATTTAGACAAAATCTTGTCAAAAAAAAAAAAAAATGGTCAGAATTTCCCTTTTTTTAAATCCAGTTTTCACCACGCTTTAGGTTAAATCCCAAATTTAATAAATCTTTGGGAAGTAAAATTTAAGAAATTCACAATGCTTCTCCTCATTGTGCCCATTACTCTTTCATTTAAATCTTCAAGTTTTAAAATATTTACAAATAGTTGACTAAATTTTAATCAAATATAGCATCGATTATGTCCAAAAACTTTTACAAGTAATGCTGCAAAGAATTACTAAATCGTACTTGAAGCCAAACAGCCCCTAATGCTATATTCCATGATTGGCTTCAAATCTTTTCAAATTATCCGCACCAAAATGGGAAGAACAAAAGAAAGAGAAAGCTCACCCGCCGCAGATATCTTGATCGAATCCATTGAGGGGAGACATGGTGGGTAGTCATCTTCTCCTCCACTGGCCTCGTCATCAAATGGGTGGAAGGTAAAGAGGAGACAATCCTAATATCCTTGGCGAGCACTTTCTTGAAATGATCCAGATCAAAGATGTCAGAGAACTCACTGCTAAGAATCAGATAATAAAAGGAACCATAAGCCTTTTAAATAAGGGTAAAATCTAATAAAGGAAACTCTATCCATATATCGAATGAATTAAATAAGGCAGACAAACAAGTGAGTAGAGAAATCCTTTCTTTGGAGAAAAAAATTTAACAGAAAATAATCTGCCGTTGTTACCTTTCGTCCCCCCAGATAGCGTTAACCTGGAGAATAGGTACCACTAGGGCGGCCCTGAGAATGCGAGCGATGACGACGGCGTCAACGATCTGGTTGCGCTGTTGGTTTAGCCCGCCGGAGACCACTACCAAGAGGTACTTTCGGCGATGGTCCCGGTGAACAGCTTCGCTCTCTCGCCTGTACTCGCTGCTGCACTCCAGGCATGGTCGATACCCCAAACCCTCCGGCTGCCTCCAAAATTCCGCCTCCAGAGCCTCCTCCTTCCGCTGCTCCACCGTTGTAGCGGCCGCCAGCGCTGACGCTTCCTCTGGGTAAAAGGATTTCAACCTCCCACGATAGCCGTGAGTGACACAGGGAAGGTCAGAGTACGGGAGTAACGGGAACAACGGATTGTCGTGGAGGCCTATACGGAGAAACCCAAGTAGAGAGATGATGAAGAGAAGAACGAGGATTAAGGTTCTAGGGTTTCTTGTGTAGGAAAAGAGACAGCACAACGCCGGCGGCGGCCGAGAGACTTTCTTCGGCGATAAGATCCCTTGGAAAGAAGAGGACGAAAGCGGGTCTATGAAATGCGAAGGTACCGCAATGTATGAGATTTGCTTCGTCTTTGATCTCGCCATTAGAAGAGAACGCGAGCTTTCTCTCTCCCTTCGTCTGCACTCTGCAGTGAAGAAGAGAGAAAAAGCCTTGCAGAAGGCGTTTAATAGGGGAAGTGGTGAGGGGGCCTGGCGATCAGCCGCCGTGGGAACGTTAAAATGTCTTGGGGAGTAAGAGTAAATTAGCGTGCTAATTCAAGAAATCCCCATTTGAAAATTTATACTAGACTAATGATTAAATGACGCTTTAACCCTCCCTCATCGAACTGCGATTCTTCATGGCCCCAGAAATTAGATGTATTTTCATGAAAAATTAGGAACAACAGGCAGTCATTAATAATTTTAAAAAATAATATATATATATATATATATCACATAATTTTTATATATTTAATATTTAAAATTTAATATATATATATATATGACATTTAAATAAAAATATCATAATCATTTATTTTTTAAAAATATACTACATAAAAAAAGTATTATATAAACAAATATTTAATTTTATGTGTTAAAAATATAAATATATCAGAATTATGTGATATATAAGTTAATCTTTTTAATTTTTATATATTTATATATTTAATATTTAAAATTTGATATTTATATATTATATTTATGTACATAAAATATATTTTATTTTTATTATACTATTAAAATTTCAAATATTGTTTATATAAATATAGAAATTTAATTATTAAATATATAAATATAAAAATTTAGTTATTAAATATAATATTTAAAACTTTAAATCTCATAAACATGTAATTAATATTTAAAACTTTAAATCTCATAAACATGTTATTAATATTTAAAACTTTAAATCTCATAAACATGTTATTAATATACTAGATTAAAATATTACGATATAATTGAGATACTAAAATATTATATAAATAAATATTAAATAGATAAATAGATAAAATTTGTATTTTGTGAATGTAAATTTTAAAAAAATTCAAATCGGAGTCGACCTGTTCGGACCCTGGCCGGTTGACTGCTTTTATTTCAGCCGGCAAAAGAACGCTCGACGATCTGAGGGTATTACGCGGCCAAACGCGGCGGTTTGGTGGGGGCCTTTTGGGGAGAGCACATAATATTTGAATTGGATAATAAATACCTGTTTATTATAATAATTTAATTTAATTCTCTCAGTATTTCGAGAGGTGTCTCATTAGGTCCAGTTGGCAACTGAGACTACGGTCATGTCCTGTTGCAACGCATAGTTGTTCTGCGATGAATGGACGGACGATCTAATGCCGCATCAAACTCTTGCGGGATTCTGTACGCTAAGAGCCATTCTGATTGGTGGGCCAGTTGACAGCCTGGACCGGCCAGGTTTCCAATAATCTTTGAGCAGATATCACACGTCTTTTTTCATTAAAAATTAATTCTTGCATTTCTCTGGCTCAGCTATCCGTGAACCCTGTCTCAAAATTACATGTGGAATTATTACAAATTTACACGTGTAAATTATTTTACTGTAGGATCGACTAGCTGGATCCAGTGAGAAGGTTGCTTATGTAATGCAGCGAGTCGTTTTGTTAGGTGTGGGCGTCGTTTTGTTGCGTCCTGACAAGTGACAAGCCATATTTTAAGCCCACGTTTATAAATAAGTAATTTAATATATTTTAATGCTTAGTTAATTTTGTTAGTAATATCATATTTTAAACTTAATATTATTTAACCTCTATTTTTGAATAAATCTAATTGAAATTCAATATTAACTTAGACTCATTACATTATTAAAATTACTCAAATATATAATTTTTTCGTTAAAAATTAATTCTTGCATTTCTCTGGTTCAGCTAGCCGTGAACCCTGTCTCAAAATTACACGTGGAATTATTACAAATTTACACGTGTAAATTATTTTACTGTAGGATCGACTAGCTGGATCCAGTGAGAAGGTTGCTAAGCGAGTCGCTTTGTTAGGTGTGGGCATCGTTTTGTTGCGTCCTGACAAGCCATATTTTAAGCCCACGTTTATAAATAAGCAATTTAATTTATTTTAATGCTTAGTTAATTTTGTTAGTAAAATCATATTTTAAACTTAATATTATTTGACCTCTATTTTTGAATAAATCTAATTGAAATTTAATATTAACTTAGACTCATTACATTATTAAAATTACTCAAATATATAATTTTTTTTAGATATGAAATAACATATATACTTTAATAAATATTATAATTAATTATGGCGTGTGCATATCATTGAAATGTAAGATTTTCTTTTGAAATGTAAATAATTATAATTTTAATAATGAAGATTATAGAAAAAATATAAATAATTTTTTAGTCAGTCCTCAACAAATTTAAAGCCATGGAAAATTTTCTTTATTCTTTTAATTAGTTAGTATCTTTAAGCATTTGATTGTGTTTCTAAATTTTTTGGCCATGAAGCACATATATTTTTAAATTTATTTTATTATATCTGATATCATTGAGAACATTTATTAAAAAAAGAAAAAAATTAGATGAGAATATTCTAATCAAAGCTTAAGTAGTATATTTATTTTTAGTTAAATAATATATATATAAGTAATTAGTCAACTATTATATTCAATTCTATCAAAGTACATGAAATAATTTTATAATTCATTATATTAAAACTCAACTTTTTGAAAAAAAATAGCAGTATTCCTTCTCTTTCTTATAACTTGGTTGACTCTAATACTTATATCTTTAATGTTGGCATTATTGATCTCTTTAGCATTAGGTTATCCTTCAATTTGTTTAGCCATCAATTCATATTTTTAGCCTTCTTAATTGCCTGCATTATTGAACTCATATCATTTCTTTGTTATGAATTATTTTGCCATCTTGAATTGCTTTGTTAACCGTCAATGACGAAGTCAATCGGTATGCAATATTAACAAATAAAAATTCAGTCACTGGTAAATGTGACAGCATTTTTTTTTCCTGTCTAAACTTTCCGTCTTTGAAAATTCGTCTTTCCTGCCTATATGTCTGATAGATTCAAAATGTTGCCACGATAATAAATAATAAAATAAATATTACTATTTATTTGGATTGTTATTAAATGCACATTAAATGTGAAGTCAATATTTAATTTATTTTGTAGTTGTGCGACTAGGTGCTGTTTAAAGAATGGCCTTTCTCTAATATGTTTATGTCATTTGTTGACGTTGATATATAATGTTTGAATATTATTTTCATTAATGTTGAACTTTCTTATGTTCTAATGATCTATTTTATTTAATGTGAAAAACATGACTATCCTTTTTTCCTAAATATAATAATTCAATGAATCAAGCATAGCTTTATAAATTGGATCGAATTAGCTGACTTAATAATTCATAATTAATGCTATATAAATTTTAATTAATTAATTACTTAATTGTGCATTACTCATTTAAAAATATATACAAGGTTATAATGCCAATTAAGATTAATTAGTCCTATCAAAATATTTTTCAAAAATAAATAAAGTTTAGTTTCGTAAATCATCCATATATTTAAGCGCAAATGTTAGGCTTGAAAATTGATAATAGGAGATATTCATGCCAATAAAGTGTTTTCAAGCAAGTTAGGTTATAAAGTAAAGGAAACAATTGGAGTCAAGTCCAATTTGCTTACAAAGTAGGGCATCTTGTGCTCGGCAATTAAGGGTGTATTTGGGATATCTTTTTAGCAGCTAGAAATCAAAAGAGTTTCGTTTGGCTACCAGACTTTTGGCTGATTTTCAGAAAATTCTGAGGTGAAAAAATTATTTTGAGAACCAGAGCTATTATAATGTGTTGGCTGTCAGAAAGTTGATTTTTAAATTTTTAAAAAGAAAAATATTTGTAATACATAAAATATTTTTTCAAATAATTGTTTTCTCAACAATAATTTTTTAACTAATTTTTTAAAAAGTTACAACTGCACTAAACAAAGCCTAAATACTCTTCATTTACATCGCTATAATATATGCGACTAAAATAAGATGATAAGGATGACTACTATTTTACTCGTTTGAAAAGGTTTTTTCGTAATTTTATTTTCACTTAACTACAAAATTTTATTATTTCTAAAAATATTTTTATAATAAAAAATTATTATAATCAGATCTATTAGAATCTGATAATTATAAAAAGTTATTATTTAATTATTTTTTAGAATACAATATCCACAAAAATTTTAGCAATTTATTTTTATGATAATTAATTTTACAAGTAATTGCAGCTATAATCTTTAGTTAACATTAATATAAGAAAAGCTCATGAGGGATTAATAAAGGATAAAATAGGAGTTGGCATCAATAACTTAGCTGTAGCTAGATGAGTCCATGGGCTATGCCAAGCCTGATTTAGGCAGTGTTAAATTTTAATTAGAGCCTTGAAAGATTATTCCCTTAAAAATCAAGTCTAATTTTATTAATTATTTATCGATGAAATTTTATTTCGATTTTTTTAAGATTATAGGTACTGACTTAAAACTAATTCACACTTAAATTTTCAAGAAAGCAACTATAGAGCTCAATTCATACTTATTTTTTAAGATAATAACTAATCTAATTCAAGATTATTTCATTCATATTTTAATTTTTCATTATAGTGGCCGTCAAATTCAAGCTTCATTAAATTCAAATTTGACACTTATTATATCGGGAAAAGTAGTTAGAATATCTGTCTAGTCATTATCATAAGGCCTTAATAGAAATGAGAAGAGTGAGTAATTATAAAATACCCCTGTTGCGTGCTAGAGAATTTTATTCCTAGAATCTGAGATCTTCGTGGCAAAATTATCCAAACACGGCGGGGATATGACAGGGTTATCGTGGAAAACCCGTTAAAGGAAAAACCACTGCGCAGAACTTTATGTGTTCAAAGATCTGGTCGCTCTACCGTTAGTTGGAGAAGAAGGTGTTCTGGTGAAACAATATTCCGAGTGTAGAAAAATCAATATCGGTCGGCTCGAGGGAGAAGTTTTAAAAGCGGACGATCTTGAGAGCAACCTCTTGATCTTGGGAGAAAGGCAGTTTTCTAGTCCTCAGGCGATCTCTGGCGAGCTCATCTTGAGCCTCTGGTGGTCGTGGTTCGAGCTCTCTTCAATCGATTCGGTCCCCTCTAAGGTGAGAATGAAGCTCTATTTATAGATTTTTTGGGAGTGGCGCAGCCTTGTAAATTCGGAAAACTCCAACCACTCACATCGGATGCGATCCCTCGATCGACGGTGTATTTTGATGATCGGTGCTTTAATGATGTAATTGGGTGATCTTGGATTCGTTCGTCTTGACGATCGACTATATATATGTTTTGGTGACCATTTGGCCGTCGGATCCATTTTCATGCTCCGATACGTCGAGTCGATTCTCGGATCGTCTGATATTTCTATGTTTCTCATGAGCGGTGATCATTGTAAGTTTCTTTGAAATCGTGATTAGATCGAGCATTTCAAAATCGAGATTCGTGTTTGATCAGATTAATTTTCTGAGGATGTATCAACCCCCATTCTCATAATAGAGAAGCTTTTTTTTTCAGCAGAAAATTTTGTTCGAAGTTTAAATATTCACATAATGCATTAATGTTAGAAGATATGACCCGGCAATATTCAGAAGAAATATTGTTTTTCAGAGTATAATGAACGAGCCAAAATTCATAGTTTGCCTGGTCTTCTATTCCTTATATGATTTTTATTTCTAAATTAAAAATAAATAAATTATAAAGAATTTTATTCAACGTTTCTACATCATATCAATGGTGACGTGCGCTCTAGTTGAGCCGTCCTTGTCATCAAACTACTTTTCATACTTATGCATGCATTTACCAACTGTTTTCAATTTTAATATCTTCATTGCTTGGTTTTCTTTCTTCCCACACGATTACTATATTAATTAGCATGCTTGGCCAATATTTTAAGCATGAGACATATATAAGATGATCGAATCCATTATTGTTTAAGAGTCAGATTAGGTTGAATTATTTATATATTTATGACTATTTTTAAACAAATGAGCTATATTCATTGGTGGGTCAATGTTATTCGGACCAAGCTCAAATTTGGGTCTAATCATCATTAGCCTTTCTAATAGTCCAGCCAGTTGGGGTTCGAGAAGATTAAGAGAACTTTTATTTAATGGTCAACACAATAAATTATAAAATAATTATAGATGAGATTAAGAGCTTCAGAAATATATAATCACTTTTTGATTTGATTTGTTTTTTTATCTTAAAGAATTAAGTGTGAATTGAACTATATAATCACTTTTTTTGGAAACTTAAGTCTGAATTATTTTTATGTTAGTACCTACAATCCTAAAAAATTAAAATAAAATTTTATCTTATAATAATTAATAAAATTAGACTTGATATTTAACAGAATAATCTTTCGAGGCTTTAATGAAAATTCAGCATTACATAAATTAGGCATCATAACCTCGTCTAGTTATAAGCTATTGATGTCGATTATTATTTTATCTTTTATTAATTACTCGTGAGCTTTTTTTATATTAATGTTAACTAAAGATTATAGCTGTAATTATTTGTAAAATTTTATTATGATAAAAAATAAATTATTAATTTTATTGTGAATACTGTCTTCTTAAAAATAATTAAATAATAACTTTTTATAATTATCAGTTCTAATAGATCTGATTATAAAAAAATTTATTATAATAATATTTTTAAAAACAATAATAATATTTGTTAATAAAAATTCATTTTCACGTGTTGAAATAGTGAAACTTAAAATACCCAATTTAAATTCATTCCTTGAAATGTAGTTTCAACTAAATAATTAAATAATTCTATTCACAAGTAATATATTATAAAAACTTAAATTTATCTTTTGTCCTCTAACAAGAGCTAAGATTTTCACCTCAGCAAAAAAAAAAAAACTAAAATAAAAAAAAGAAGTTATTTTAATCTTATGAAATCACACAAGATCGTCAAAACTCTAATTTAATATCAGAAGTTTTATGTTTTATTTATTTTTAATTACATAATAAGCATTGTTCTTTCTTTTCAATTTAAGAACATAAATTTTAATAATGCAAACCTTAAAAATCAATCATGCAGTAGAAATAATTAAAAATTTGGATTATTGATCCACGGAACCCGATCAAAAAGGTGAATGATTGAAAGCTAATAAAACGTGGGGCAAACTAAGTGCTAACGAAGCTTGTAAATTAAGCTACGAATGTTTTTCTTATTAGAGGGTAAGGTAGCTCGCCAAGTTTCACCTAACACATATCCAAAAAGCTTATCACACCAACGTTTATTAACACTTAAAACGGTTTTCTCTTATTAGGTCCTGGCATCGCTAATTTAATGAAGTTTGTCATAAAATTTATTGTTGTAAATTATCTTTCTCCAACTTTAGAGAAAGAATAATAATTATAACAAAAGTTGATATAGTAAAATTATTTCTGAGTGGGCTAGGCTCCGTAGTTTTTCTCTTTTTGAGTTTTTCACATAAAAATCACGAGGTCTTTCAAATTCTTTTGCTATATGTGTGGCACTTTTATGCAATGCTAAGATATTAAATTCTTCTATGACCTAAATCTTCCTGCACGCAACAGATAGTAATATATAAAATTTTTAGCAACTAAATTTGCTGGCATCACATAACAGTAAAATAATTATTTTCTTCTTCTTTAATCATAATATGTCACTCCCTACCTAAACTAGGATGATAGAAAATAAGGTGATGTCTCATTAATACCAAATTATTTAACTAATATTATTTTTTGTCTAATGAGCTAGTTTGTGCGTAGTTTATGGCCGACGTGCGTTTGTCTTGTAAATAATTTTTATTTGCTTGTTTTAAAAGTCGCAAAAAATTAAACCATAAAAAATGATCTGAAGATCTCTTTTGTCTGCATTTTTTTTCTAAGTTTTTCGTTGATTATAGATTAAATATTAATTAATCAATTAATTATGTTTTTTAAGGGATGATAACATATATGATACAATCCAGTGGGTGGTTCATGTGCCATTTTCTTAAAATTCGCTTAGAAGTTAGCATCATGGGTTAGTTACAAGTTAAATAATTGCGAGGAAAAGTAAATGACTATGGGGCCTTGTAATTAAGTTGATCATCTACTTCATAATTTATTTATTTTAGATTAATTATAATTAGTGATGATGAGTTTGGGCACTTAAATATGAAATGGGGTACAAACATTGAAAGGATTGATTAAGTAGGCCTTTTTCACTTTTTTATTGAATCATTTCTTCCTGCATATAATTAGAATTCTATAAACATCAAGGAAGAGTGGAATATTATCTCTAGAAAAGCATGTTAGCTTAAAAAAAAAAGGTTGAGTAAACGTCACATATCTATTATTACAATGTATATATATATATATATATATATATATATATATATATATATATATATATATATAAAGAGATAGAGAGAGAGAGAGAGAAGTAATAATAATGAGGCCATTAAATAAAAATCAGGAAAGTCAATGATTTATGTGAAAATATTTATATGTGTAAAAAAAATTAATGGTTCATGCCATGGGAGAAGTTGCCTCTTGCATCTTAGTAGGATCAATGATGGGCTCCTAAAAAAAAATCTATGATTTAAATTGCATCACATATATTTCATTGCAAAGTTTTCAATACAAAATAAAATTCAAGACATAAACTCCAACAAAAATATTGAGAATAAAATAAATTTTCTTGTTTGGTTAAGATTCTCAAGTTGAAGGGGGTTATCAGTGGATTTTCAAGTATATTAGCTCTTTGAACCTAAAATAAGGTTGGCAAAGATCTCTACCAAGTGGATGATGCAGAGACCCTCAATGATAGTAATGATAAATTAGTCTTATATATTATAAAGAAATCTAGAAATCTTTTCAATCAATATATTAAATTTGAGATTTTAAGTTTAATGATTGCTAGTATGATTTATCTTCATTCTAAATGGGATGGTTTTATCTAAATTTTTAAGGTGCATTGTTAATGTGTAAGTCATCAAGATGAAACTACTTTACATAATTATGGAGGACAATAACACAACTAATTTGAATATTTGATAATTTTATCTTTAATAAAAAATATTTTAATTATATCAATAAAATATCTTATATTGGATGATCATAATTCTGAGTAATTACATAATCTTATTTAGGAAGTTACTTTTTGATTTATTTGGTATGGATTCAAGAGTTATCTAAATTGGTAACTAGATAAAAAAAGTAGTTGAAAATATCAATTTATAAGATAAAATTTAATCCTTTTTTTTTTAAGATTGAAAAATAGTTTTCTTAAATGTTGATTTAGTCTTGAGTAAAAAGAGCATTCAATTTATAATTAAGCATAAATTTGTTATTCACTACATAATAAATAAAGTTGTAATTAGAGATGTCAATTGAAGTAATCAATAACTAATTATAAATTATTTATAAATGATCAATCTATATACAATGAATGCATTATTCATATTTTTTGAGTATTTTATATCCATAATTTTAAGAGTCAGTTATAATTTTTTTAGTCGAGTAACAATATATTAGCTAGAATAAGTCTATAATTTCCCATATCATTTCTAGTTTAGTTTTGAACATTGATAATTAATAGGATAAGATTTATTAATTTAAAACTATTGAATACTAAGTTATTGTACATTCCTCTATTTTATGATATAAATTTATAAAAGAATAATTATTTTTTATTAGGATATTATTACAATAACTCAATAAATTGATTTTGAACTAACTGAATTATTTAAATATTTACTGGATAAGTATTTAAAAAATTATGATTTTGTTTTTTTAGGAGAAATAGGAGCAAAAGTCCTAATAATTAACATGAAGAAGTTAGTTGATAAATATTAATTATTTAACATTTCTTAAAAATCATAGTTGTTTAAAGATGATAAGGAAAGGGTGTGTGATAATAAAAATGTGAGAGAATGAGTAATCGTTCTTGAAAGGTATATATATATATATATATATATATATATATATATATATGTATATATATATATATATATATATACATATATATATATATATATATATATACATATATATATATATACATATATATATATATATATACATATATATATATATATATATATATATATATATATATGTATGTATATATGGACAAATTAAGTGATTTTAAATAGAAAAACATAAAATAAAATTTATTGAAAAAGTTTTCTAGTAAACACATTCATCTATTGAGTACCGAAGATTAATTGGCATTTAAGTTCTAAGGAGTCAAAAAAAATTTTTGACGAATTGAAATTATCGACATCATGATATGAAGTTACAATCATTATAAAATTTTATTTTATTTTATTGAATTAATATATCTATCAAATATCGGTTATTTAGTTAGCAAAATCATCATTTATATGATATTAAACATTATAACACTGGGAGTAACAATGGAAAAATTACAAATACGTGAAAAAAATTATTAGACAGCGAAGATTATGTATATTATATTATCTTTAAATTATTGAAAATACAGCTTTTACTATACGGCTGAGAATATGGATAGATATCGTCAAAGCACATAAATTTTTTATCACTTATTTTTCTTATCAATGTTAAAGGATTACTCCAAAGCTTCATTTCAGCCAAATGGAAACGAAACATATTGGATTTCACTGAGTCAACACTGATAAGCAAAACGGCTGTCATATTGCATTAAAATTTACGTTCATAAACATAAATACCACATCTGTGATACGCCCCACTGTTATATTTCAATCAAAGAGCAAAAATTTGAAGATTACAGGAGCGTTGTCTTTATTGTTTCAAGATATCGAAGACTGTTTCAGATTGATCAATTTAGGTTTAGTCATATACTTATTAAAGTTGCCAGGCTTTTGCAAGCTGGTGAAGAAAAAAATTTTATTTTAAGTATAATTTAAAATATAATTAGTAATTTAAGTATCTTAAAAATAAAATTTAAATATAGGTATAACGCCATTTATCTGACTTACATATGGAAGTCGTCCGCTAAGCGGATTTAACTTATATGTAACTATTGTTTTAAATTATTTTGTATCTAAGCAGTGTAAAGCATGTAGTCGTCCGCTTAACGCATCAAAATGTTAGATAAGTCGCCTTAAACAAGAACTATACCTATATTTAAATTTTATATTTAAGATTCTTAAATTACTAATTATATTTTAAACCATACTTACTTTAAAAATTTCTTCACTGCTGGACTCTTATGGTTAATGTTAGGCAATTTTTTTTAAACTAAGTATGGTTAGAAGCATAATTAAGTAATTAAGTATTATTAAAAAAATTTAAGAATAGGTATAGTCAATTATGGCCACGCCACGCCGACTCGACGCGACGTTATGCCACGAGCAGTCGCCACAACCCCTAATTTAACACTATTAGGTCGATCCGAGGCCTCGGTTTGTTTCGACTTGGCTCCTCCGTGACTCCTGATTCCTCCGCACTCTCAAGCTCGAGCGCGCAACATCCTCGTCCGACCGCCGTTCTCGCAACATCGGAGCTTCGCACGGTCCGATTCCAACCTCAGACATTGCCGCCTCCCTGTATTCAAAATAAACTTGTTTTCTTCCCAAGGGCGTAACGTTTGACACTTTCCTCTCTCATATAGCAGGGTTTGGAAGCCAACATTAGCTCCAGCGACGATTCCGGTGGCTCCATTTTGTTTGGGGAAGTTTCCTATGGCGGATTCGACTTGTTTTTGCACACATCCCCGTCGTTATTTGTAAACTCACGGTAAATCCTTACTTCTATCAATTTATAAAGTAATATAGTATGTATGGTAGAAATTTGAGTAGTATTTTTAGACTTTTGTTTGGGATTTGAGTTGTATATTTGCGTAGGCATTACGATTCAGGTGTTAAGTAGCTATATAGTTTATAATGAACAGAGAATTTGTTTCGCTGATCCTTTTCTATGGAGGCAAACTAAGTATCGATGAGAACGCCTAGTTACGCGGGAGGTCGAAATCGTCCAGAAAGTTAACCACAAAGACCTTATTGGAATTGAAGCAACAATTATGAGAATCTTGCACATTGATCCAGGCCAGTCACTCTAAGTCATTATGCGTGACGATTTATAACGTAATATCTGACGATGATGTTTGCGAAGTTACACTTGACGAAGATTCTCGTTAGATGTTGGTGTTGTATGTCGAAGTGGAAGATGTTAATATTGCATCCACATCTGCTGATCCGGTAGTAAGGTCAGTAGATATACCGTTAATGCATACACAAGATTTCATCGCAAAAACATCTCTGGGGATACAACGTAGCTTTGATGAGTTGATTCCCAGGTAGTATATGGTCAACATTTATCTGCTTACACTTATAATAATTAATTTGATAATTTGTTGCTTAACTTATAAGTTATATGGCGATGACGCGTCATCGTTGGATGAACCATATATGCGCGCCGAGTGCGAAAGATGAGTATCGACTATTAGTAGTGGCTCAAGTAGTGAGTCCGAAAGGTGATATTAGTGATGATGATGAATGGGTCTTACTATGCTTGAGAATATGACCATAATCAAAAAAATCACTTATTTCGTAATATGTGAGAGTCATATGTTGCCAAAGCAGTATGTCGGATGTGTGAAACTACGAGAGTGGGACAATGATGTTTACTTTGACCCATCCCATCAAACCGCCTCTAACATATGAAATTGAAATTCCAAATGACCTTATTGAAGGTATGTGAAGTAAATGAGTGCAATTTATTGTTGGTGGTGCATAGTAAATAATGTTCAATTCCAAACAGTTACCTCTAACGGAAGAACTACATGGTTGTATGACAAATAATGATACAATCGTAAGTGGCGTTGAAAGATAATGCGCTTAGGGGTGCTTGGAGAATATCAAAAGTTGGTGAAAATCATAGATGTGTCAATGCGAAGTGCATCACCATCAGAAGTAGTTCAAAATTTATAGCATACTTCATCATACCTGTGATCAAGCACCAGAATGATCTGAAGCCTGGAGAGATTATAGGTAGAATGGAGTCAAAATTCAATGTTAAAGTTTCATATATGAAAGCTTGGGATGCAAAGCGTAAGGCAATAAAAGCAATATTCAGCAGCTGGGAAGAGTCTTATAGGACTCTCAGTCTTTATATGGAATCAGTTTATAGTACTTTATCCACAATGAATTCAATCTACCACTACACAAAGATTTCCAGAGACTTTTTGGGCCTTTGGACCTTCAATAATGGGATGGAGTAAGGCCAATTCAATGAGCTTAGACGATACTTTTTATTGGGCAAGTATCGCGGTACATTATTAACAAATGGAATCGATTAATAATTTGTCTAGCTTTTGCTATTGGAGTGAGAATATTGCGTGATTGTGGTTCTTGCGTTTTGCATGATGTGTTGCCTAGTGTCTACTAGATGTGAGTTATGCATATATCGATAAACCTGTTATGCGTGGATGTAAAGATTTTTTCTACCTCACGTGCATTGTTTGCCATTTGCATAAAAATTTTTAAAAGGTCGTACGCAGATTGGGGATTGGTGATGTTGAGTTTCTATGCCAAAAGATATATATGGCAGGTAATACTGATGATATTCGTCAGTTCAACCATTTAATGTTAGATATTAAAAATGTTAAAGAAGAAGCGTATAATTGGCTTGTAAAGCGTGACCCTGTAAAATGGTCTCTTGTGCACGATGGTGGTATGTGTTATGGGACAATGACGACGAATGCATCTGAGTGTTTTAATGGTGTCCTGAAACGGGCACGTGATTTACCGATTCAGGCTTTAATCACTACTATCTATTATAACTTAGTAGTCTTGTTCATGAAACGGTTATCCACAACTACTCATCAAGAGGAAATCAACTTGTCTATTTATACTCAAAGGATGTTCACAATGTTACAGCGTACTGAAAGGGAGGCTAGGCATTTCCCTAAATCTGTAAATATCAACCCACGTGAGATGCATGTTTTTGACAGCATCGATCATTGAGATTGATAATGATCTCTCGTGATTGTAATTGTGGCGAACGATCATATATCATTGTCGGCCCACATGTGACCGCGATTGAACCAACTCACGTGTGTGTCACGCGATACACTACATGATGTATAATAAATGAATTTCATACTCTACCGATCGTTGATTGGCCATCTCAATGTAGATTGGATTAACGCATACCACCTAACTTTCGTTGAAGGTCGCCGATGCACGAATAGATTCAAAACACAATGGATGAAAAGGTAGAAGAAGTAGAACTTATAGCATATACAAAACAAATTTCACTACAGGTCATCGCTCATAATATTAAATCATTACATTTTTCCTTTTACTTATAGTCATTAGATTTTACACATGGGATAATGCTTATCTTTCTCTTTTGATGCTCTACTTAGATTTTACAATATTAACACTATTATATTTGCACTTTTTTCCGGTGCAGATGGCGAGAGAGCCACCAACTGACGTCGGCGATGTAAATCTTAGGAGGCCACCCACCATTGGATCATACACTGGCCGAGTTCATCAGCATTGCCTCCCCTGTGGGCATCGAGCCACTCACCTGCATCGTAAGTGTTTTTATTTTTATTTCGCTACGCTGTTTACATTTTATTTGGTTAGTGACATTATTTTTTTTTTTTTGCGAGCACTACTGGCCGCATCACGCTTGCTTATCGAAAAGAGTGGCCCATCATGCGATGATTCATCCGTGAAAGCGGTGGGTGCACTATGTTAGTCAGCTACGCTTCATCTGGCTAGATCATCATTTGTTGACCGCCTTGGTTGAGAGATGGTCTCCGCGGACCAATACCTTCCACCTTACTGTAGGTGAGATGACTGTGACACTCCAGGACGTGGCGATGATCCTGGGACTACGGCTTAATGGACCACCTATCATAGACCCAATTGTAATTAGCGAGGGGAAGAGATGGCACACTTGGCCTGATTGTTGCGATGATTTGTTAGGATGACACCCCTTACCAGACGTGATGTATCATGATCCGAGTCGCGATCGATCGATATTTAGGATGGGTCGTGCACACACGCACATGCATGCCACAGGGTGGCTCGTGGACTTTCTCATAGCCCGAGCACGGAGGAGTTCTTCCACTTGTGCTTATATTTTTTTTCGATTGGCTTCTCGCTCGATACATCTGGGTCAGCATTACCGGATGTATTTCTTTATCATGAATCATGATGTGGAGAAGTTCTAGTTCATCTATATAGAGCCGAGTGACAGTCAGGCCAACATGGTTGCTTTACACCTCTCCCGAGATATATCTTGGCAGCCGACTACATGTTCCATATCCTCGAGCTTTTGGTTTTGGTATGTGTTAATTGCACTATCAAATTATGCAGCTTATATATATATATATGTTCAAATTATTTTATGTGTGCAGATGGAATGAGAAGTAAGGACCAAATTAACGCTGCATTTAAGAAGCTGCGCAAAAAAATGGACCGCAGATAACACTTTAGTTCAAATATCTCAGAATGCATTATGTTTTAACATAATTTTACTATATGCGGGTGATCTGAGCGATATGGTAGATCATAAGACATCTATCAGATACTATCAGATACATGCTCAACAGGCTCTGACATATGGTTAACACGAGTCCCTCTTATATGCTGGAAGAGAGTTGAGTGACATTTACTGATAGAGTCGCGCCGGCCTTATTCTAGAGTGATATAGCTTAACCCTCCAAAAGACGACGGTAAAGGATCTACTGGGTTGATTACCACCACATTCTTGGGAGAGAGGGAGGGATTGCCGAGGCCTAGGATAGGATGGAAGACACCTATCAACCAATACATTTGTGATCGCGCTTCTCAGATTATCTCGCCCAGATCCTCAACACTTATTACGCCGAGCAGGAGCGTATTTATGTAAGTCCTGATATAAGTATTCATCTGAATTCAATATTTATGTAAGTGTTAATTTTATATACTATTTTTCGTGTAAAGGAGCATATCATGACATCTTACCGTGGTGTGTGGATGATCACCCTTACGGGATGTGATAATATATGCAGAGACCTGGATGAGCGTGTATATATTGGTAAC
Organism: Cymbidium sinense; assembly: GCA_021442155.1. Taxonomy (NCBI): domain Eukaryota; kingdom Viridiplantae; phylum Streptophyta; class Magnoliopsida; order Asparagales; family Orchidaceae; genus Cymbidium; species Cymbidium sinense. The sequence goes on from CM038216.1 coordinate 54,912,186, forward strand.
ATATATTACCGACGATGCTGAGAGTGTCGCACACCATGACGGACCATCTACTTCCAGATCCGTGTCCTTCTATGAGCCGATCCGTGTTCTTCTACATATTAGCCATATGAGTCGAACCACCATCATCCATCGCGAGATGACGAGATATGGGATCTTGATAGAGGATTGCTAAGTGAGACATCCCGCGTGAATCAAGATAATACACCAGTGGTGCGATTCCACGCAGACGAGGCGATGTTTAGATGATATTTTTGTTCATTACATTTTATTTATCGTTTCATTACAAACTTGAGTCAACACGTTAAATTTGGTTATGTCATAATAAACTTTATTATTTGTCCATTTCAAATGAATTTGTTAACTTCATATGATCATCCATTAAACTATTATCAACTTGATGTCACGAACTATTTCAAGTTTAAACTGCACTTTTTTTTTTTTTTTTAAAGTAGGTTTATTACTCTACTTTTAACAAAAAATTGAAGAATTAAGATTTGTTTGAGCAAACTCTATGTATAAAAATCTGGTTCTTTCATAGCCCTAAACCGGACGCATTTATCTCACACAAATTAAACTTAATAACCGTAGAATTAGATCGCTTCGACTTATCGATACACGCCTGGAATGCGTGTATGCCACTAATAACTATACATTTTTAATTTTTTTAATAATACTTAATTACTTAATTAAGTTTCTAATCATACTTAGTTGAAAAAAAGTGCCTTAATGTTATTATCGTTTGGCCGTTGCTTTCGCATCTGTTCTATCGAAGGATATTATTTCTTAATCCTTTTACTGTTTGTTGTTCGTGCTGCTAGTTTCAGGTCGATCTATAAAATTGCACATAGTCCTAACTACGGGATGAATCCAGGTTGCTCTCTAAGCTCATCACATCTTTTACTATTCATTTCTTTTAAGCAAATTTAATTACAAATTTTTTAATATTTTATTATATATTAGACCTCGAATTTATGATTTTATTAGGCTGTGGTGCTTATTTTCTTAGGGACTCTTTAGAATCAATTTTATTTTGTTATTTTAATTTTTATTTTATATTATTTTTTTTAAATATTAATTTACTATATTTTTGAAGGATTTTTTAAAAATAAATCATATTATTTAAAAAAACTTAAAATAAATTTTGGATGTTTTTGAATGTGTTTAAAAATAATTGCCATCATCAAATATATTTTATTTTAAATAAAAATACAAAAAAACAATATAAAAATAAAAAAATAAAGAAAAAAATAAAAGTGATCCAAACGGCGCCTTAATAACTATAATTTATGATTTCAGTTTTTTTCCATGTTTAATGAATTTTTCTCCCTTTTTACCGTTATATATATATATATATATATATATATATATATATATATATATATATATATATATATATATATATATATATATATATATATATAGGTAAATGTATGCATAGGTATGAAATTAGCTTGATGACAAGAACGGCTCAACCGGAACACGTCACCCATGATAAAATGTAGAAATATTGAATAAAATTCTTTATAATTTAGTTATTTTAAATTTAGAAATAGAAATAGTATATTAATTTAATTTGCAAATAAGTAGGACAATTATTCTTGATTTTATGCCAAGAACTTTGCCACAATTATTAAAAAAAAAGATGATTTTGCTTACATACCACATAATTCTCATGTATTTACATATTTAATATCTAAATTTTTATATTTATTTATCTAATAAATTGCCTATGCATGAAAAGATGTATTCACTTTAAAAAGATAATAATAGTGTGTAGAAATATTCACAGTAGTAGAGAGAAGATATTTAATATCTTAGTTTTGTATAAAGATCCAGTACACACACATAAATAAATGAAAAGTTGTAAGAGACACATGAGTTTTTTACGTGAAAACCCCCCAAAAAATGAAGAAAAAATCACGGGGTCTACCCCAATTGAAACGATTTCACTAGTATAACGGTTGCAATTGATACCCATCCTCACAACTAGAGATGGAGTTGACATAATATAATAGATATTAGAAACTCTAATATAAGTGATGACATGAGCTGATATCATGCTTTAGTTTTATAAATGATGGCATGTGTTAATAATGAGGATCAATCTTATAGGCAATAACATGAGTCAACAACATATATCAATCGTTAAGCGATGGTTTCCATTAATGATGTTGACAATATGGTAGGTAAAGGTGTTAGCTAAGAATGTTGATGACTAAGATAATATAGTCGAGTGATGATCTCACGATAGTGATCAGATGTGTCATTTAGTGAGTAGGTTACGGCCGGCATATGTGTTTGTCTTTTAACTTATATTTATTTGCTTGTTTAAAAAGTCACAAATTAAACAAAAAAAAGGATCTTAAGATCTCTTTTGTCTACATTATATATTTCTAAGTTCTTCGTTAATTATAGACTAAGTATTTATTGTTAAGAATTTTAGATGTGGGCTCACAGATATATATATTAATTATATATTATATGTTAATCTTAATTTTTAAATCTATTAATTTTATAATCAAATAAAGATAATTTATTTTTAAGATTTTGAGATATCTTATTAATTTTTGTATGAAATTATCATATCCAGAGATCAGTTATTTTATTTTATTTTTATAATAAACTGAAATAAAATTGAATACACTCAATTATAAATAGGATCATGGTTCATAGTCTAAAATATTGATTCTTATTTTTCCTCACATCACATTTTGAATGAAAAGAAAGTCTCTCTCTCTCTCTCTCTCTCTCTCTAAGACCGCTTTAGATGTGAAAGACCAAAAATCAAATCTCCTTGATGATCGAGATACTTTTATTTTTATCTTCATATATTTTTAATATTTATTAATCAACTTTAAGGGAAGATAACATATATGATGCAATTCCAGTGGGTGGCTCATATGCCCTTTTCTTAAAAGTCGCTTAGAAGTTAGCATCATAGGTTAGTTAACAAGTTAAATAATTGGGGAAAAAAGTAGATGACTTTGGGGCCTTGTAATTAAGTTGGCGATCTACTACACTATTTATTTATTTTAGATTAATTTTAATTTGCGATGGTGAGGGTGGGCACTTAAATACCAATCAAGCAAAACAAATGGGAGAGAGTGTCATATTTTTATTTAATCGTTGTTATCATATTTTCTCAAACCGTTGTTGTCATATTTTCATTTAATCCCATATATATTTATTTTCAAGAGGAGATACATCTTATATTATTTTCATTCTCTAGAACAAAATAAAAATGTTCAATTAGTGGCAATAATGAAAATAGATATAAATCATAAAAGAGAAGACAATCTAAAGTTTATTTCAGTGTATACTTGCAATGCCATAAAAATGGCCACATGAAAGTTCAATAACTATAAAAGAATAATGTATAAGTAAAATTCAAATCACATATTGATCTACAAATGAAACGATGTATGATACACTATTCCTTGTCTGGATAGTCTTATAAAATCTTAAATCTTTGAGTTTTATATATGATCTTTCATTCTACCAAAGATAAAAAAAATATTTACAAATGACTATGATAAATTATGAGAAATTGTATATTATTGATGATCAACTCTTAGTATTATGGGGGTTAGTGATATACAAGTCATAATTGATAATAAGATTACGTGGAAGCTGCATAATATAAGGCATTCCTACCTTGAAGAACCTATTTTTTTATAGGGCAACTTGTCGAAAAAGAATGGGGAAATTTTTAAAATAGGCACATTCTTAACCTTAATTAGCAATTTAGGCATCAAAAAAATTTTTTTATGAAAATAGTCTTCAGATGACGGATGATACGAGCGAGGTCGTGCTGTCCGTCAAGCGAGAAGACGTCACGTCGTCAAACGGATAAGGCGCGATTTTTTTTTTTTTGCTTTGAGGGAGAGAGAGAGAGAGAGAGAGGTTTTATTAATTTTTTAATTAATATAATTATTTAAAATATTTAAAATATATAATTTAAAATATTTTTTATAAAATATTTAATAACTAAATATTTATATATTTAGTTATTAATTAATTTATTTATATATATATAATTAAATATATAATTTAAAATATTTTTAATTATATATATAAATTTAGAAATTTATTTAATAATTTTTATTAATTAATATAATTATTTAAAATATATAATTTTATTAATTTTTGTTAATATATAATTTTAAAATATTTAAAATATATAAATAAATAATTTTTAATAAATAAATAAAGAAAGAAATAAATTATAGAATTATTTTATAAATTATATAAATAAAGTAATTATATATATATATATATATTTATAAATTTATTTAGTTATTTATATATTTAAATTATATAAATATTTTTAAGTTATATAAATAATTTAAAAATATTTAAAATATATAAATAAATAATTAGTTATTTATATATATATATATATATATTTATTTAATTAGTTATTTATTTATTTAAAATATTTATTTATTTAAAATATATAATTAGTTAAATAAATAAATAAAAATTTTAAATTAAATAAATATTTAGTTATTTATATATTTATAAAATATTTAGTTATTTATATATTTATTTATTTTATATATATATATATATTATTATATAAAAATATTTAGTTATATATATATTTATTTATATAATTTATTGACTTTATATAAATAAATAAATATATAAATAACTAAATATTTTATAAATATATAAATAACCAAATTTATATAATTTAAAAATTTATTTATTTATTTATTTAACTAATTATATATTTTAAAAAATAAATATTTTAAATAAATAAATAACTAATTATATATATATATATATATATATATATATATATATATATATATATATAAACTAATTTATTCATATATATTTTAAATATTTTAAATTATTTATATAACTTAAAAATATTTATATAATTTAAATATATAAATAACTAAATAAATTTATAAATAAATATATATATATATATATATATAATTACTTTATTTATATAATTTATATAATTTTTATATAATTTAATTCTTTCTTTATTTATTTATTAAAAATTATTTATTTATATATTTTAAATATTTTAAATTATATATTAACAAAATTAATAAAAAATTATATATTTTAAATAATTATATTAATTAATAAAAAATTATTAAATATATTTCTAAATTTATATATATAATTAAAAATATTTTTAAATTATATATTTAATTATATATATATAATTAATTAATTAATAACTAAATATATAAATATTTAGTTATTAAATATTTTATAAAAATATTTTAAATTATATATTTTAAATATTTTAAATAATTATATTAATTAAAAAATTAATAAAACCCCTCTCTCTCTCTCTTTGTCTCTCTCCCCCCTACCGAAAGCAAAAAAAACAAAAAAAAAAAGAAACGGATGACGACGTGACGTGCTCAGTCTCATCCGTATCTGAGACTTGGCATTTTCATAAAAAAAAATTTTTGATGTCTAAATTGCTAATTATGGTTAAGAATGTGCCTATTTTAAAAATTTCCCCAAAAAGAATTATATCTTGACTTTTTTATGAATCTAAGTATATAATAAAGATAACATTCTTTATTGTTGGGGATAGTGTCCTTAAAATAAATTTTCAAACATTTATTATTGATTAATCAAATAACATAGTATTTTATTTAAATATTTATATACATATATGTAATACTCGATAAAATATATTAAAATCCTATGATTATTAATATGATCTAAGATATTATATATAATAATATAGTGTTAAAAAACTAATAACTTCTCTAAAAAAATAATAACCTAAAAATATTCTTAATAAAGAAATTAAAGTTTACCTTTTAAATTTAATAAATATTAGAATGACTCATCTGTATTGTAAATGAGATGATCTACATAAATTAATAATGTGTAAGTCATGAAAATGAAACGATGTTATATAATTATTTAGGACCAGAACACAATTAATTTGAATATTGATATAATAATCTAATATTGAATGATCTTAATTCCAAGTAATTAATAGACTCTTATTTATAAATTTGTTTTGATTTTATACTTTTTTATTTTTTGTATTGACTCCAGAGTTATCTATCCCCTTCTTTTTTTATTTTTTTATTTGAAAATTGAAAGGTCATTTTGTTAAATGTGTTGACCTCCATATATGTGTCATAAATCAAGACAAGTCCACAAGTTAAATTCAACGGACTTCGGAGGTGACAGTGTGCAAATTGAGTCTCAAAATACACTGGGCGTCACTGAAATGATCAAAATGACCTCCGATCGATGAACGGACTTCTCCATCACGCTAATGAAATTGAATGTAACATAAATAGAAAATCTAACGCAATTGATTAAGCCGAGCTATCAATATAAGCGCATATCGAGTCGGAAGCGTGACGATGCAACGACCTCCACTCATGAACCGATCACGACGCTTCAAAACATCAAAATCTATCAAATGAGATCTCCAATTCGGACAAGTAAATGTGAGATTTTGAAGTGATCTCAAATCGGTATGAAATGCATACGACGCCATCGAAATCAACTCAAATGACCTCCGTCGACGAAGACTCTCCATTGCATTGAACATCGAAATTGGGGATATAAATATTATACGACTTCGATGATTAACGACCCGGCCGCTCATCAACGCCAGACGCATATCGTTAGGAGCAACGCAGTAAAATACCCGCTCGTGAAATTGATCATGACATTTGCTTCGAAATGTCGAAATCTATCAAGTAAGACTGTTCGCATCAGGAAACGAAAAAATCGGCCAAAAAAGTGATGAATTTTTAGTTGAAATGGAAGACATCGATTTCAACTAAACGGCCGTCAAAAGATCGCTATCATTGCTCGTGAATAAATTAATTATCTTAAATAGATATTTATATTGACTATGTGCATTTAACGGCTTGAAATCCATATTAAAACTATTTAATAAATTAAAAATTTATTAAAAAATTCTCAAATTACCCCCATGCTCAGCTGTTCCCCTCAGTTTTTTTTTACTGCCAACCGTTGCAAAAAAAAAAGAAACTATTCCCTCCTTATTCTTCCCTCCCATGTTTCCACTCTCCTCTCTCCTGCAGCCGCTCTCCCGTCGGAAATAAAAAAAGGTAAATCCTTCGCCTCTCTGCATCTTCCGATCCCTCCTCCACGCTGTTGCCGCCCGTGATCCGACCCGAACCGCGATCCCGCGCTCCACTGCACACTTTCTTGTCATTTTGCGCACCTCGCCATCGACAGCAACCCATCCCGCACATGCACCCACTGGCCCGTGCCGCGCGTCTTTCGGACCCGTCCCGCCGATCAGCCGCTGCTCCCGCAATCGCTCCTACCCGCCTTCATCGCCGACAGCAACCCGTCTCGCGCACACGCCAACCGTGCGCACGCGCCCACTTGAATTGCCACTTCACGGATCCTGATGCCAACCCGCCGGAATTCTGCAAAACCTAATCCGCTGAATCCCGTTCCATCGCCAGCAATCCCTCCACGTGCTGAAACCCACGACCAACCGCCATTTTTCCAGCCAGACCCACCTCCAAACCCGCAAAGCAACAACCCATTTCCCCCATCCAGCCCGCTATCCCGCAGCCTCCTCGCTTTAGTTGTCCCGTTTTTGCTTCGCCACAATCGGCGGAAGAACATCATCAATAGGCAAATTCTTCTTTCAATTTCCGGCGTCGCACCCCTCACCGTTTTCCCGTCCCGTTTTCATTTTGCCACAATCGGGGGAAGAACATCGTCAATAGGCAAATTCTTCTTTCGATTTTCTGCGTCACACCCCTCACTTTAGCCATCCTATTTTCGCTTCACCGCAATCGGGGGAAGAATATTATCAACATGTGAATTCTTCTTTCGTCGGTTCCGAGACTCCATCGAATCCTTTCCCTGCTTGCCGAAACCAGAATATCGCGAAGAGCGAATTCTTCTTCGATTTTGATCGACTCGCTCGCTTTTCCATTTTTTGCTTCACCGCAATCTAGGGAAGAACATCATTAAGAGGTGAATTCTTCTTTCGGTTTTCGTCGTCGCACTCCTTGCCTTGCATTCCCAATTGCATACCTAACCACGTTCCTTTGCTGAGCTTGGAAGCGTGCCGAAAAATGCGTCAGAATATGTGGGATCTGTGAATTGGAATATATATACATGTTTGTGTTTCTTTGTAGGTTTGAATACCTCGTTATGCTCAACAGGGCGCGACGAGATGAAAAATAAGTTGTGGTCGCGAAGACACCGACGCTATAGAGCACCGAAAAGCCAACACTTGTTACGTCGCCCCAGACAAAATCGCTAAAATTTTGTTTAATTTCGAGACTTAGAAAAAAAGGAAGGGATGAATATATATTGCATTATATGTATTCTTTCAGGTCTAAAGACCTGCTATAGAGATGAAAAATCGGACGTGTCGAAGACACCGCTACGCTTCAATGGGGTTCAGTAGCCAAAATACCCCGATCGCCCCTACACGGAAAGATGCCGAGGTCGCAAAATTTTGTCTAATTTCTAGACTTTTAAAAAAAGGAGGGGATGAATATATATTTCATTGTATGTATTCTTTCAGGTCTGAAGACCTCGTTGTGCTCAAGAGGGCGCAACGAGATAAAAAATCTGCTATGGTGTCACAAAACACCGCTCGTTACGCTTAAGAGGCGTCGAGACCAAAATACTCGATGCACTTATAGGACGACGGAGGGGAAATTTTATCAAAATTCTAGACTTAGAAAAAAAAAAAAAAAGTAAAGGAGTCAACTTAAGAATGTTAAGCAATGAAACCTAAAGCTAAAATCCAAATTAAAAACTCCAAACAACAAAAGGGGGAGGGAAAATAACATACAGCAAACACAGAAGTAAAACAAAAAAAGAGGGGGAAAATGAAAGCTACTTTGATCTTCTTTTAAAACAACAAATTAAATTATCTTCTACAATTTAAATCAAAATGCCTTCTTCACTACCGGATCTGCAACCTTTTGTACAAGCAGATAGAAGGCGATACTAAATCAAAATCTATAGAAATCATAGGGCTTATTTTCATCAAAAATCAAATAATTTCATCCTAACTATGATTTTTGAAATCAATGATTTCATTAATTAGATGAAATTAGCTAAGCTATAAAGACCTGCATGTACTCGGGCACAGAGATTTCAAGTGCAAATTTTAATATATGAAAAGGCTACGCAGGATAAATTGGAATAAAAAATAAAAATACAAAATCAATCTAATAATTCAAACACAAGATTACCTAAAATTACTATACACCCGCATATGCCCCGACACTGCGTTGAATGCTTAAATTCAAGTGTCAGAGGATGTTGTGCGGGTTGCTTCTCGGTTTAGTCTTAGGACTGGGTCCGTGTTAACAAAATCTAAAAAACCTATAATAAGAGTTTCAAATCAGTGAAATATTTGAAAAACTAATTCTGTCAGGTGATAGTAGATCTAATCCTCTGTTAGCAGCTAAATAGAGTTGATAGGATCTAAAGCTCTTAAACATATTCTAATTAATCAATTTTTTAAATCAAATCAAATATCAATCTGAAACTGCTTAAATGGAATTCTATCATTAAAAACTTAAATCAAACTCAATTCATCCACCTTTCGTAACTATTTATCGGGGTGATAAATTAAGAAAACTCTAGCTCACAAAGGAGCCAATGTCAAATGAATTATTCTACTATATTCACTCTTAATCAATCTCAAGAAGGAGGCTGTCCTCCTGACCGGTGGTTTGGCCAATAGGCTCCACGATGAAGCGATTCGAGTCCTTTAATGGGTTTTGGCTCGTCCATTATTATTATGATCATGATCGTAGTCGTATGCTCCCCAATGGTTTTGCCCTTTGAGTTGTGAATCATAGGATATACTTGATAGGCAAACTCCCTCTGTATAGACTTAAGACTCCTTAGACAAACACCACCCTGTCTACAAGGATTTCTTGAATGACGTAACCCATGTGATGAGGATCCTTCTATCAAGTTTACACTCCTCTCGACTAAATAGACTAGAGCTGACTCGAGATGACGAACCATGGGATCTAGCACATCATCATTCCCCAACCACTTTAACTAAAATGATGAATTTCATATCTTAAATTTTGAAACTCATAGTTGCTACTATACTACATTCAGCATCTAACGAAAACTTAATCGAAAGTTTTCCCTCATTTATTGGGAGTGGTTATTAACTATAAGGGCTTGCGCCTATAAGAAACCTAGAACCATATCTAAAGTCCTCGCCAAATGAGGATGAAATCTCTGGGTAGTGTCTTATCTACTATTCTATCTGTATTCTGAAAATTACACCGACACATTCAAATCATACTCTCTTCAATTCAAATATTCAAAGAATTGTCGAGAGGTCGGTGGTGAATTTTCGGAGCTCACAGATTTCTGGCGACTCCGCTGGGGATAGGATTCTCTTTCCATCTTTGGCTGGTCGTATATGTGCTATAGTAGCAATAAAATTTTTAAAAATTTAAAACAAAACAAAAATGATGATTTAAGTGTGTAATAAATTCAATATGAGGCTCTATGTAGAATGAATCATTCTGTAGAGTATATTTTTATTACACCATTACTTATTCTGAAGTACCTCTGCATTTTGAAAGTATGGGGTGAAATAATAATTGCTAATTACTAATCTCCATCTTTCACTTTTACAAAAATGGATCTACAAAGCACTCCTTTCACCGTCACTAGGTCATAACATCTACCTACCAACGCCATCATCAACAGGAGATGGGGCTACCATTCAATTTGGTAGCATGAATTTCTATCGAACTCGGTACCCACTCGTGGTACATTCATCCAGGACATCTTGGAAGGCCTCAAGTTCAAGCTCCTAGCCATATGCCAACCCAACACCAACCTCAAGGAGTTCTCTTGACAGAGAACTTCAGTTTTCAAATGGCTACATTAATCTGAAGCCCCCGTGATAAAAAAGAATCATCAGTGGAAAAATTGTGTCTTTAATTACTCGAGGTATACCTCATTGAATCTTGTACCGGAAAGCATGATCATGAAGCTCATCGTGAAGCAAATTAACCAAAGAGAGAAGAAGGAGAAATCGATGAGGTTCAGATTCCCTTTGAACGACCTAGCGAATAAGCAATACTGCCACCGGAAGTGAGTATTCCTACCACAACAACTTTGACAATCTAAAGTTGGTAAAGAGGAATAGCTCTATTGGCGAAATAAAATAGTCCTTCTAGAACCAACCACATCAAGCTCCACCACTATAGAGGAGACAACTTGAAACACTATCTGTCAGGATACATAAAGTTCTCAAAGTAGCCAAGGACAGAGGCCTAATTAATAGAAGATTTCATAGGCCTGTGGTGATGGAAAATACCGAAGCTTCACCAAGAAAGTTTCCATCTCTTCTGATAACTGGCCAATGAGCTGAATACGCTTCGCATGGTGAACATCAGAGCATGACACTTGGACCGCATATCCAAGAATCCATTGCTAAAAGGTCTCGACAAAAGGATAAGCAAATATGGAGGCCAAGGCCCCGTAATGAAACTTTGAGTAATAGAAGAGGTGTGACCTCTCATACATATACTCAGAAATCCGTCTTAAAATCAACTCAACAGAAGTGGATGCCCAAAAGAAGGGATATCACTGATGAAAGATATGATCATCGACACCTTGGAGAATCCTCTAAGGGATCCCATCATCGATTAGTTTCACCCCTACAAGAGAAGGTTGACGTTGATCGTGGTCCTTTAATAGAAGAAGTGGTTGTTCTGCACATTGAACCAGAGATCCACTGGAAATGTCGATTAGAAATTTGTGTGCAAGAAGAAAATAATGAAGAAGATTCTATAGAAGTGGAAGTTGTCTATATGGTTAGAGATATAGATGAATTCAAAGACCATATCACAACGCAAATCCATGGAATCAACTCAATTTGACGCTTATGAAGAAGAGTCTTCAAGCAAATTGAATCTTGATCTTTCTTGAAGATGAAGAAGAAGAAGACTAGAATGAGAAAGAGAGATCATGGGTGTGAAGGCCTATATGGTTGAACCAGAAATGATCATCATACAGCTTTTATAATCGACATCATTCGTCGACTTTAGCAACAAGCTCTCAAATGCACGGAGAAGGGCAGTCAAGTTCTCTCCCTGCAAATGAGCAAGGAACAGAACAATAACAAGAAATAGAAAAGAAGAAAGAGCTGTCTTGATTGCCATGACATTTAGAGAGCAAAGAGAAATGCATCAAATGGAGGTCAAAGACAAGGAGATTGCGACTTGGTACCGAATGATATGATGGTATAAATGAACATCATGATGGAGATGTTGCATAAGAATATCACATTAAGTGTAGCACCTATTTTGTCTACTAATCAACAAACAGCTAATAATACAACTTCTATACCACCATTTGTGGTACCTCAAGCTCACGTACATGCTATGCATGAAGAACAAAGTTAACCCACTACCTCTCTAGCCAATAATTCAAAATCAGCTAGAAACGTATAAGCTTTGGAAATAATAATCAATGAAAAGATAAAGCGGTCGGCCTCGAGAGCGAAAAGTTGGTGAGTAAGTGCCTTACTGAATATGACCAAGTGTCATGCAGAAAGGTTACTGATTCCAAAATTTAATACTTTCAGTGGGCTTGATAATCCAAAGCAACATTTGGCCCAATTTAAGGCTACTTGTGGTAACACAGGAGGGAACGATGCACTACTTTTTCATCAATTTGTTATTATCTTGACCTCAGCCGCTTTCGAATGATATGCAAAATTGTCAAATGATTCAGTTAAAATACTTGGGTATATATTATGAAGAGGTTGTATTGGTAGAAAAAATCACAATGTCATAACTTGCCTTATTGAAAAGAAGGAAAGATGAGTGAGTGACAAAATTCATAACTCGTTGGCGCAACTTAAGTATGAAGTCTAAGCAATAATTGGAAGAAGAGCATGCAATTCAATTGCTAATGGGCAATATGGATGATAAAATGACACCATTTCTATGCATGTCTTCGATTATAATATTCCAGGACTTGCTCGATAGGGTGGCTAAATTTGAAAAACTGAATCGCCCTAAGTCTGAAGTCTATGCAGATAAGGCAAAGGGAAATAAACCTTCAGGATCAAGAAAAAATGAAATTTATGCCACTTCCTATAGCTTAAATGGTAAAAAGTGGGTGATATATAATGTAGATAAAGGAAAGCAACCAATCTATAATAATGATAAGGGAAAGAAGCATGTCTATTCTAATCTACAGCCAAAATTGGTATTAGGAGGCAATAATAAACCTAGAACTTTTCCAAGTGGTGGGGACATCCAAAACAAGTAACAGGAGATGATGAGCGAATGTGGCCATATTTTAAAGAAAAGAATAAACAAAGAATATTCCCTTAGAAGGGTATTAAATTATTTTGGCGTCAAAGTTCTACGATTACAAATTAAAAGGCACGAAGAAGGCATCAAGTTAGAAATCTAAATTACCGTCCCTATCATCGAATGATTAGTCACCCTATTGAAGATTATTATGTCTTCAAAGATTGGCTAGAAAGGAAGTATCGGCGAGGTGAATTTACACTATCTGACAGTGTTCTAGTCAATCCAAAAAGAGAGTCTACAAGGATGATTACGTCTCTTTTGTATCATCCAGCAAAGACAAACAGAAGGAGAAATCAGTTGAGACTGAAGAATGGCAAATAGTAGTCTCCAAAAAGACCGTGAAGATGCTGAAGCAGCTAAAAGATGTCCCTAGTGTTAAGTGGAAATCACCACTTGAACCTACATTGGACTTAAGAGAGATGCCTAAACCAAGTATTTGAGCTTCTTAACGGCATTCTGATAAGAATACTCCGTCACAGTATGAGAAGTTATCTACTAAATGCAAGCCTCATAAATCAAAGAAGCTGGTCAAGAAAAGGAAGATAAAGAAGAGAACTACAACTCAAAAGATCATTAACAATCTAGAGGAGTATCACCAATTGGCAAGACAACCATTTAGGCTTACAGAGTTCATGCCTAAACTTCGCATTGCTGAATCCAATGAAGAAGATAATGGTGAATCTTGTCCAGTAAAGACATGTTAAATTATCTGCGTGATGTTAGATATTTTTCAACATCAGTTACTACAAAATGATAAGGGAAGTCAGACAGACTCGACTAACTCGTCAAAATTTTTATCAGGAAAGCAAGAAGAACTTGAGGAGCTAATGCCTGAATTTTGTTTAATGACTCAATAAGATAATAACGGTTCAGATGAAGATCTATGTTTTCCCGATGAAAAAAAGTTAGACTCATCGATATCATCACGTATGAAATGTATGACGTTGAAAATTGAGTCTAGCCATTTTGCCAATCTTCCAAAATAAGAAGAAAATTTGAGAAAATTACCTCTTCAGAAGAATCTGAGCAAGATAAGGTGAGTCAAGTTTGATTGAGAAGTGGTAAAGTCTTACCACCTTCATCAAAAAAGGAAAATGATAATAAAGACAAGGACAAACAAATTGAAGTCAACAAAAATATTATTCCAAGAAATCCTAGAGCGAAGCTTAAATCAAGTGAGAAGATAAATTATAATATTCTGTCACATCTGAAAAAGATCCCTGCATAACTGAGTGTGTACGAGGCTCTCTTGATGTCAAAAGACCTCCGGGAAACTTTGATATAGGCTCTCAAAGATCCGAAGAGTTATGAAACTTACTTTGTTGAAAAATGGATGACTAAAGTATTGCAAACTCAAGATCTCCTAGTAATCACATTTTCTAAAGAAGATCTTATGTTGGGAACAACGGATCACAATCGTCATCTTTATGTTACTGTAGAGAGTGATGGCATCTCGATTAGCCGAATATTGATTGATCCAGGTTCTTCTATCAATCTTATGAGTCTAAAGATATTGAGAGGATTATCACTCGATATCCAACATCTTCGGAGAGATAAATTGATGGTTCATAGATTTAATGAAAAGGGACAGAAAACTCTAAGTTCTTTTATTCTCCCGCTTAAGTTTAGGGATTTATATACAGAAGTCAAGTTTCATGTAATCAATGCTGATACATCATTTAGAGCTCTCTTGGGCCGACCATGGCTGTATGAGTATGGTATGGTCCCATCAACTATGCATCAATGTATGAAGTTTCTGAAAGATGGAGATGAATTCAGAATTTCCAATAACTTACAACCATTCTCTGTCAATGAAGCAAAGATCTATGAAGATATAAAATATTTCATCCTCAAAAATCCTAAGCTAACAGAGCCTATTGAAGCAGTAGCATTCACTTCATGAACCAAAAAGTAATTTCACAAAGTGAAAGAGCAGAAGCAAAGAGGAAGAAAGAAGGCAATGCCGACTCTCCCTAAAACACTTGATTCTGCACCTAAATTAAGAAAATCAGTTCCTCATTTGGGAAGTGACACAGAAGAAGAAGAAGATATTCCTGTCAAACCTAAGAGAACTTATAAGTTTTCAAGAAAAGCAGAGTATGAAATAAGTGATTCTGATTCAGACTATGATTTTGAATCTACTTATGGCAATAGAGTTTAGATGGCTGCATCAAAGAGGATAGTTCACTTGACAGAGTAAGATGACTCACTCAAAATTACACCCATCCCTCAGCAATGCTTCAAAGAAATCAGTCCACTAGAGGTTTATAATATTGAAGAATTGATAATATTCTATGTGCCGTTATTGAGTGAGAGTGGCGGAACAGGAACTCTATTTTACAAATCTGAAGAGTCTCAGTCTCATAGCTTTGAGCGACCTACTCAACATGAAAATTTCGATGAGATATTGCCAACAAGAATACCAATATATTATCCATAGAAATTACGAAGAATGATGCATAAGCTTAGAATTCATATGGGAATTACTAAACATAGGACTCAAGTTTTTAACAAGATGTGGAGCCAAAGAAGTCGTCAAGTATCGTGAAGAATTAATAAGTTTATCACTAAAGGTCTGGGGTTCATCTGCAAATCTCATCAAGATAGAGCCTGTTATAATATAATAGAAGCTGAGATCGAGACTCATAGTGATGAAGAAGATGATTCTCATAAAATTCTTCTTAAAAATGATGGAGAGGCAGAAGCCAAGCCCGCACTTGAAGAACTTGAAGATGGTGAAAAAAATAGCTACTATGGATGAACTTAAAGAAGTCAACCTAGGGGCTGATGATGATCCCCATCCAACTTTTGTTAGTGCTCTTCTGTTTGATAAGAAAGTTGAAGAGCTAAAAAGACTACTTTGTGAATTCAAGGATTACTTTGCTTGGACATATTCTGAAATGTCAGGCTTATCCCCTGATGTAGCAATTCAAAAACTTGCTATTAAACCCGGATCTGCATTAAGCAAGCTCTAGCAAATGAGATTGGAGATTGAAGAACGTAATTATAAATCTAAGAAGCGATCAAGCATACTTCATCCGGGAATAAGTATCGATTGGATAGCATTATTCAGTTAGAAAGAAGAAGCAAATCATCTGCATTGACTTTCGGGACCTAAATAAGGCGTGCCCAAAAGATGACTTTCCGCTTCCAATATAAGAACTATTGGTGGACAAAACCTCTAACTATGACATGTTCTTATTTATGGATGGATCGTCGGGATACAACCAAATCAAAATGGCACCTGAGGATGAAAACATCATTTGAACACTATTGGCATATATATCTTATTACGCGGCTTTAAAAAATCTTTGCAAGAGTGATGATATTTTTGAGATGATTCTTCAAAAGGTGGAATGTTATTGACGATTTAGTGAAAAGCTTAAATCGTGAAAATCACTTGAGGACTTGAGAATTGTATTGGAGAATCAAAATATGATCTCAAGATGAATCCTCTAAAATGTGCATTCGGGGTATCCTCCAAAAAATTCTTGGGGTACATTGTACGTCACAGAGGTATTGAAATCAATCCTACTAAAATCAAGGCAATCGTGGAGATGCCTCCACCGAAGAGTTTGTGTCAGCTCTATTCTTTACAAGGACAGCTTGCATTTATCCGTCGATTTATATCAAACCTATCAGGACGTTGTCAACCATTTGTGAGGTTAATGAAGAAGGACGCTCCATTCAAGTGAGACAAGAAGTGCTAAGAAGCCTTCAATATCATTGAAAGTTACTTGTTAAATCCACCAATCCTTGTAGCGCCTACTCCTCTGATGCCCCTCATTCTATACACAGCTGCGTTAGAAGAGTCTCTCGGGGCATTGTTGGCACAACACAATGAAGAAAGTAAAGAGAATGCTCTTTATTATATGAGTCGAAGATTAATAGGAGCAGAAATGAGATACTCGATAGAGAAGCACTTTAGCATTGATCTTTGCGGTCAAAAGCTTCATTATATGTTATCTCACAAGATTACTCATCTCAAGGATCGATCCGGAAGTACTTGATAACAAGACTAGTTGACAAATTAGCAAGATGGATTGCTTTTGTAATTTGATATCACATATGTTCGAAAGCGGTGAAGGGACAAGTCTTAGATTTTCTTGCATCTCATCCTGGACTCTTCTCTTAATGACGATTTGTTTGATGAGCAAATTACGCTCATTCATGAAAGAGAAAAATCATAAATTTGGGAAATGTACTTTGATGGAGTCTCATTGATCAAACAAGTCCAACATCTAAATTTCTCAAGAGCAAGAGCAGGAATATGTATCGTCTTTATAACACCAGAAGGAGGGATAATGAGACGATCATATGGATTGACTAAGCTAAGAACTAATAATAAAGTTGAATATGAAGCATTAGTGATAGGTCTGGAAGAAGTTATTTTCATAGGCATTCAAAACCTGCACATTTTTGGTGATTCTTAGCTTATTATAAATCAAGTACTTGGCATCTATAGAATTAACAAGCTTGAGTCAGCTTTCTATCACAAGCGAGTTCTTGAGCTTATGAAACAATACCAAATATCACACTAACTCGAGTCTCTCGATCCAAGAATAGTAAGGTTGATTGCTTGGCAAAATTAGCTAAAGAAATGATAAGTATTAATGGTGATTATGTCATGATCGATTATTTACCTCGAAGTTCTAGAGCCAAGAAATATCAATCCCCGCAGCAGAGGGGTTACCAAATCCACCCAAGAGATGCACTCAAAGTGCTGCCCTCACTTCCCAAAATCATCAAGAAGTTGTCCAAGAAGAGCTAAGAATGACATTGCCTCAAAAAAGCTGTGTGAAGCCTTTGTTGTAGAATAATCACGTGATTGGAGGCAAGCCTTCATCGACTACTTTAAAGAAGGTAAATCATCAAAAAATAAATCACTGACAGCTCAAATTGAAAAGAGAATGATGCGTTATGCTTTCGTCAACAACACTTTATATTTTAGATCCTTTGAATAAATGTGGCTACGATGCATAGGTGTAGATGAAGCTAGCAAAGTGATGGTTGAAGTTCATGAAGGATTTTGTGGTGCACATCATTCAGGTCCCAAGATGGTAGTAAAGATCAAAAGGATGGATTATTATTGGCCATCTATAGTGAGAGACTGTATTAATCACGCTAAGAAGTGTCATGAGTGTCAAGTATATAGGAACCTCATCTATTAACCTCCATATCCATTACACCTAACAATAGCATCCTAACCATGCAAATATTGGGGCACAGATGTAATTAAACCAATTGATCCACAGTCGTCAGCTGGACATCGTTTCATTATAGCAACGACTGATTATTTCTCTAAGTGGGCTGAAGCTACTCCATTTAAATAAGTTACTATTAATTGAATGATCAACTTCTTCGTGCATAATATGGTCTATAGATTTGGAGTGTCACTCCAAATAATTTCTGACAATGGCACAACCTTAAAAAGTGCAAAGATTTATAGATTCGTCAATCGACACAAAATTGATTGGCGATACTCTTCAATATATAATCTAAGAGCAAATGGTTTGGCGGTGGCCTTCAATAAGACACTGGTCAAACTACTCAAAAAAATTCTCACTAAAAATAAGAGAGAATGACATACCAAGCTAGTAGAGGCTCTATGGGCTTATCAAACTACCTACAAGACGCCGATTAAAGTAACTCCTTATTCATTAGTATTTGGAATGGAAGCAGTTCTTTTGCTTGAAGTTGAGTTGCATTCACTTCGAGTAGCCATTCAATATAATCTAACTGAAGATCAAAATGCCCGTCTGAAAATGGAGGAACTTGACGTGCTTGATGAAGTTAGATTACAAGCTCATCAAAATCTGGAAGTCTATCGAGCAAAGATGTCCTGGGCTTTTGACCATATGGTGCGGCCTTGAACATTCCAAAAAGGAGAATTGGTCCTGGTGCTGAGAAGACCAATTATCCTCATTCAAAAATTTGGTGACCAATTCGAGCCTAACTGGGAAGAACCTTTTGTCATTGAAAAAGTGTATCAAGGAGGGGCATACCAACTCATCAACCTAATGGGTGAAAGACCAATGACGCCAATTAATGATCGATACTTGAAAAAGTACTATACTTGATGACCATATTCTCCAAGTACAATAGAAATCCCCCTGCAAGATATGGGATATTTTTTTAGTATATTTATTTAGGTTCACATCGTGCTTTATGCTGAGATCCCTAAATAAACATACTTCAATATATTTTAATAGAATTTTTTAATTAATTTTTCAAAATATTAATCAATTTTAAAAAAAAATTTACATCGACATCATTATATGATCAATATATATGTTGATTCAAGGTTATTTTGATGTTTGAATGCACTGCAAAGATGTTTAGCGATCGAGTTTGGTTGAGACGCCAAATTGGGTCAATTTCAGCTCAAAATGCGTATCGTTGCTTTCGACCACTCGATTTTTGTGCATAGTTGTCCGAATTGAGTACGAATAGTCTTATTTGATAGATTTCGGCGTTTCAAAGACAATGGCGTGATCAATTTCACAAACGAATGTCATTTGACTTGCGTCGGTGCCTTCTGATCTCGATATACGTGCATGCTCATTAACGACTCAAGCGTTTGATTGGTTGCTTATCAAGTCATGCAATATTTATATCTCGGCCAATTTCGATGTTCTAAACGCGATGGCGAAGTCCGTTCATCGATCGGAGGTCATTTGAGTTGATTTTGGTGATGTCCAATACATTTGAGTCTCAATTTGTACGCTGTCACTTCAAATCACTCGACATTTGTACAGACTCGCCCGAATTGAGAACGAACAATCTCATTTGATAGATTTTGATGTTTTGAAGCTAACGTACAATCAATTTCATGAACGGAGGTCGTTCGGATATCATCGTAGCTTCTTGACTCCGATGTGCGTGTCGACACATTAATAGCTCGAGCACTTAATCGATTGATTGTTAGGTTTTGTAATACTTATACTCTGACCGATTTCGATATTCTGAATGTAACGGTGAAATCCGTTCGTCGATTGGAGGTCATTTTCACCATTTTCGGTGACGTCTTGTGTATTTTGAACCTCGATTTGCGACTTTCCAAGTCCGAATTTAACTTCGTGGGCTTTCGATTTATGACATATATGTGGATAAGAAGTCTTTTTTATTCAAAAATTACTAATATATATTTAATACTCAAGCATCTCTTCAAATTTGAATAATATTTTAGTTTGAACAAAATTTTCAGGCATTTCCTTAAAAAATAAAATATTATGATTTTTTAAAAAATTTTTTGAGTGTTATTGCATGCTTAAAGTCAAAATTTTCAAACAATTTGCAAGTCCCAGCAATTCCCATAATGATACCGTGAGTTGTACATTTTTATTTATTACGTTATAATACTTAATTAAAAAATGTGTTGCAAAATTAAGAAATATTGGGAATGAAAAAGCAATTAAATGGATTTTTAAATTATGAGAAAGGGTTAAGACCATAAATTCGAAACACATACCTTATAATTCATTAATATTGTCTATGATTTCAATATATATATATATATATATATATATATATATATATATATATATATATATATATATATATATATTCTTTCCGTAAAATTTGGATCCGACTCCAGTCTTGTTTAAGCATCAACTGCAATACCAATATGTTAAAAACTAATTATGCCTAGAGTACTATAGTTATATTAAAGTTCTATTTTAAATCAATCTTTATATTTAAATAAAATATTCTATATCTAACTCTCTATCAGGCTCAAAAACTTTTTATCCGCATAAGTAAATAATTTATTTGAATAAAGCAAATTATGCAAGAGTTAAATAAACAAAACAAAAGTAGAGAAATGCGTACAAATTTGTATAATACTAGTTAATGATAATTACTGTAAAATTATTTTAAATACGATTTTATTATAGGAGTCTAGCGTCGCTCACTAGTCTTTGAATACAAGACTAATTTGTAATTTTCAAAAATGTGTCATTGGCATCTTAATTCGAATCAATTAAATTTTTTTTGAAGAAGCACAGCAATTTTTTTTTTTATCAAACTACAATAAATTGCTTGGTCGTGAAGTGGCGTACGTTGCAATTAAAGACAATATTGCGCTATAATAGAAGTTATAATTAATCAAAGCTTATTATTTGGAAGACCTCGCCTAATTTTTCTTAAGAATCATAATTTCGTAATTAGCAGTTAACAAAGCACTGTTTATTTATTTAATTATTTCATAGTAATCGTATATGCTATCTAATCTGGTATTATCTTATCCAATCTAAAATAGCCCACGGCAGATTTTTAGTCATGTTTTATTGATATTCCTAATATAAATATTTTAAATTTGAGTTAATATATTTCATGGGTATATACGATTTAATTAATGATTTAAGTTTGATTTTTTTTATTTGATTTATGATTTGAGAAAATGTCATTCATATCATCCAAAAATTTTCTTATTTATATATCTATTATCCTGCCCAAAAAAAATACAAAACAGCAAATTCATATATTTTTATAATGAATATAAATTATGCTAAAAAAATAATTATAAAAATTTATTAAATGCTATGATTTGAATCTAAATTTCTTTCCATACAATATATTATATATAAGTATTATCGGCTTAATAATAAAGTATTCTCTCTCTCTCTCTCTCTCTCTCTCTCTCTCTCTCTCTATATATATATATATATATATATATATATATATATATATATATGTATAACCTATAAAAAAAAACACAGTGTAAAGTAAAAATAACATAATTAAACAAATTCATGTATAGCCTTGATAAAGTTTTCTTGAGAATACAGGGAACTATTGAACGGAGGCACATGTGAGTGGAATTAAACGAGCAAGGAACATATCTACTTTGACACAATAATTAAAGAACTTCATTGATGGATTAGAAAGCAAATAACAATTAGCTTTTTTAAGCTTTTTTTTAAATTTACTTTTTAAAATATTATTTAGTTTCTTTTAATTGATATATGAGACTGAAATCATCATTTTTGGAAATAATTAAAATGAAATTTATATATATATATATATATATATATATCTAACTACAGTCAACCAAATAATAAATTTTATAAATTTTGTAGCTTTTTTAAACAATGAATTTTAATTTGAAACAAACAAATTACCCCTTAAATCTTTTTTTCGCAGATTGAAGTTGCCGTGGCCTATTAGGCTTGAGATGACTTATGGGCCTATAGACAGCAACAGGCAAAAAAGCCCAATTCCGTGCTGGTGTTGGTATGTTATTTGATGAGGAAGTTAACAAGAAGATTGGATCGTTCAAAAGTTAAGTCAATTTTTTATTTGGGCATTTCTCGATTCACAATAAATAACTACTGAAGCTTATAAATGTAAGAACTAGTCTTATAAATTGAGCAAATTTCATAATGATTTAAAATTTCTAAGATGACACTTTTATTAATTTATTTTACTTTTATATGTTGATAATATGATGATATCTTCTAAAACCAGCATGGAGATTGACAATCACGAGGTTTCATTAACTGAAATTTACATGAAGAATTTTGGAGAGTTTAAATTTTGAGATAAAGATTAATACAAGAGAATGAGCAAGATAATATCTACTTGACATAATAGAGTCAGATTCTAAAACGAAGCACCTAAATGTTTGATATTGATAAAAAGGACTAAATATTTTAACAATTGCCCTATATTCAATATGAGTGCATCAATATCTCTAATCACAAGAAATTAGAAAGCATGTGAAAAGTTTTCATATGCGAGTGAAGTGAAAGCTTTAATTTCATGACTGTGTGTGAAAGATTTAATATCTTACACATTATAATTATGATTAGTCAGTACATGCATAATCTCAATAGTAATCACTATAGTGATGTGAATTTTATGGCATATTCTAAGTGACTAATTGTTTAAATTTTTTTTTTTTTTAAAAAGACAACTATAAATTCTGCTTGGCTCAATGGTTATCCCTCGCGACCAACCAGGATCAGGACGTGACCTCTTACCCCACCAATCTATGTGACACCGTAGCGAAGGACGAAGTCGCTCGCTATGCCGCTAGTCTAACATACAACCGGAGGCGAAAGCAAGGGGAATTCGTGACACGTGAGTTACTGCAAATGCTACCCCGCGCCCTAACCGCTAAACAGTCTACATCAGTAGCCTCACCACATTAATAACTCGCCATGCACAACAGGCCTCTTTTGGTATGTCATATTTACCGGTGGTTCTGTTCCAACTCCCTCACTACCTCAAAAGATTGCAAATTGAGATGCAAAAGATGCCTATACCCTGGCCTGCGACTCTAACGAGGAACGTTCAGATGCTAGATGGATAAGACTTTGGAAAATGCAACTCCCCGAGAAATGTCAATCATTCTTGGTCAGACATAGCTGGTCTTTTCGGATGATCAGCCACACTGGGACTGAGACACGGCCCGGACTCCTACAAATCCCCTCCTGTTAAGGAAACGCCATAATTAGGGGGTATATTGATTCTAATTTTATTGATGATCATAATAAGTATCAATCGATAATTAGTTAGGTGTTTACATGGCAGGGCTAGCGAGTTGGAGATCAATATTATAATCAATAATTTTTTGTCAATCATAAAAGAGGATTATATGATGATAAAAAAGACATTCAAAGAAGTTACTTTGCTTCATAATTTGATTAAAGATGTTGTAGATGTTTAATATATATATTCTAAAATAGTCAAAATGTCATTTGTTAGGGAAAGAAAACTGTAAATCCAATGAGGAGAGTTCTCGGTAAGTAACTCGAACCACTTTCTACATTGCAGAGAAAAAAAAAATTCAAAGTGAGTTGTTACTGAAATTTTATTCAAATTCACTGATCATTAGGCATGAGAAGAACTTTCACAACAGTCAAATTCTGTTGATATTATTTATCCTCACTTCCGAAGTCTCCTATGGCTTCATGTAATTATGGACCTCTTTGAATCTTTTTAAGATCATTTCAATGATTTATTACAGTTCATGCAGCTCTATTTAAAAGCAGACAATAGATTAAGTCCTGCACTCTAAATTAATATCTACTATAATATACTAAGTAAACTTCGAAACCAAAGTGCTGAACTCTTTGGGTATCTCTTCAAGCCATCTTTGTAATCTACATAACAAATACCGAATCGCACTGTGTATCCGTCTATCCATTCGAAATTATCGAACATAGACCATGCAAAATAGCCCCTCACATCCACACTTTTCCTGCACAAAACAACACAAGCATCGCAGTCTTAATTAATAACCAGATTTATTGCATTTTTAAATATCAATTATGTGGAGTCTGTTAAAAAGTTTAACGGATCAAATACAAAGAATTAGCGAACCTATTAGCTCTTCGAATGTTTATTAGATGTTGTCTATAGTAGTCTATTCTTGCATCATCTTTCAAAGCTTTTTCAGTTGGTAAGGTTCTATTATTCATCTCAGATATGCCTGAAAATTAAACAACTCAAGATCATATTAATTTTCTGTTAATGTACCAAAATAAATAATAGTTTTGTGGATAGAATTTTATACCATTCTCTGTGATGTAAATGACTGGGTTGTTGTATTTTCTCTTTGTGTAAAGCAAGAGGCTGTAGATCCCTTTCGGGTACACATAGAGCCACTTTGAAGCTGCCTGAGATATTATTCAGAATGCTGATTAAGATGAATCTGATGTTGTTTGTTAATTCATAAGTCATGGTTTTAAGTTGTTTGAAGAAGCTAAATATGGAAAAAGAGTTTTTAGGTACCTGTGGACCAATGGGAACTCCTTCACGATACTCTGCACGATGATAAGCAAAGTGTTTAACTTAACATTAATCACAAATTAAGCTATCTGATAAAATTTGTTAAATGGCATGCTTAGCTTTGATAGATTTATTTTATTTTGCTATGAAAGATTAGCACTAATAATAAACCTACCTGTAAGATTAGCACTAATATCATTATCATAGCTGCTATTGAATCGATTAGTATTGAGCTGCTTTTGAGCATAGATGGCTGTGTAGTAATTTAGCCCAATGAAATCAAATGATCCATTGATCATTTCGGTCTGCTTCTCTGTAAATTTTGGTAGCCGATGGCCGACATGTTCCATCATGCTACTCGGGTAATCTCCATGAGTTAAAGGTTCCATAAACCTATCAAAATCATTAATCACATAACTTTTAATACTTCATTATGGAAGTGGGTTTATTCATTGTGATATAAATGAAAAATCAAGATTATGTTATATGAAAACATACCAACCAAACATGAAATCTAATCCTCTGTTAGCTGCTGCTTTGTCAGTCTTGGAGTTGGAGTAAGGTAGAATCCAATAGGCCACTAGCGTTATGCCTATTTTCCCTTTCTGAAATGGCTACACGAAAAAAAAATATATCATCAGATTTGATATCTTGAACTGTTTTCTTATACAATAATCTCATAGCTATTTGGGATTATTTTATTTTATTTTTATGTTTTTATTCCAAATAAAATAAATTTATTTTTTTTAACTTGCATTCTTTTTTTTCGGTATTATTAATGGTGGTAGTAAATGCTTGCAATAATGACAAAGGTGATTGATGATGATGGGTATTAAAAATAGTTGATAGTAGATAGCTGCTAACTAACTGCAACGAGTACCTGTTGCAATAGCTATTTTTAAAAATGATTGAAATAATCAAAAATTAGTTAAAGTGTTTTAAAAATAATATAATTTTAAAAAATAAAATATTAAAATTTTATTATGATGTTTGTGAGCTCCAAAAATTCGCCACCGACCTCTCGACAAATGAAAGAGAGTATTGATTTAAGTATCAGTGTAATTTTCAGAATGCAGATAGAATAGTATATAAGACACTACCTAGAGATTTCGTCCTCATTTTGTGAGGACTTTAGATCTAGTTTCACATTTCCTACAGGCGCAAGCCGCTATAGTTAATTACCTCTCCTAATAAGTAAGAGAGAACTTTCGAATAAGGCTAGTTGTTAGATCGTTAAATGCGTAGCATATAGTAACAGCATGTGAACTTTAAGATTTAGATTTTGAATTTATGAAATTCATCATCGTTAGCTTAAAGCGGATGGTTTGGGGAATGATGACGTGCCCGATCTAGATCTCATGGTTCCGTCATCCCAGCCGTTTTCTAGTCTACTTTATAGAATGACCCAACCCGACCGGGGATCCTTATTAACAACACATGGGTTACGTCATCCAAGAAACCCTTATAGACCTAGGGTAGTGTTTGTCTAAACAGACAATCTTAAGTCTACCTTAGTTGATAGAGGGTTTTTTACCCTATCAAGTATATCCTATGATTCACAACTCAAAGGGCATAGCCATTGCATGCGCTACGGAGGATCGTAATATAATACCATCAAATAAACCACCGTCGGAAGAATCGATCGTAACTACATCATCTGGAGCTTATGGTCAAGTTTACGCAATGAGGGACACGAGCCACGCCCTACTAACATGAGATTGATTGAGAGTGAACATAGTAAAACACTTGATTTGACATTAGCTCCTTTGTGAGCTATAATTTTCTTAATTTGTCGCCTTCGACAAACAATTACGGAAGGTGGATAGATTGAGTTTTATTTTAAGCTTTTAATGATTGAATTTTATTTAGGCAGTTTTTAGATTGGTGATTAATTTAAGTTAATTTGGTTTGAGATTAAAATCACATTTTGATGGAAGTATCCCCTCCAGTTGAAATCACCATTCAACACAACCATCATCGGAGTAGTTAATTTATTGAATCGAATATATTTGAGGACTTTAGATTATGTCAACTCTGTTTAGCTCCTAACAGAGAATCATATCTACTATCACATGACAGAATTAGTTTTTTAGATATTTTTACTAAATTAAAATTCTTATAATAGATTTTTAGATTTTGTTAACTCAGACCAAGTCTTAAGACCAAACCGGGAAGCAACATACGCAGTATCCTCAGACACTAAAATTTAAGCATTCAGAAGGTGTCCCATACTGTATTATTTAAGAATGCCTTAATTAACCTCGTTTCGTAATGATGTGTTGTAATCCGTGCCAGGAGCATAATTAGATTTATATTTGCACTCAAAATATTATATCTTTGCTTGACTTATTAACAAACGTTTAACTCTCCATTAATCATCATATTCAATTTTTGTTCTCCCCAAGCAAGCTATTATATATTTTCTAAGCAAGCTTATCCAAATTGAATCTCTTTTCAAATATTAGTCAATTATTCCCTAAGAAGTCTTGACCATACTTACTAATGAGCTATTTAGTTTCAATGAGAATCTCATATGAAGCTCATCTGGATCCTATTAGTTTTAAAGATAAACACTTAGATATATCATAAATCTCATTGTGTTTCAAATTCAATTTTAATTGCAAGACCCAAATGGTTCTTTTAAAGGCTACATTCATGAATGATCATGAGTTGCTTAACTGAATTTGTGCTTATAAGAAAACTACCAAATTACTTACACACATTATTCTAAATTTGACATTTAGACTTACCACCAATCATTTATCTTTTAATATTCAATTAAAATCCTTACTTCACTTGATATCGAATGTGATTATTTAAACATTCAATTTATTTTATTCATATTGATTACTTGTTAATTAATTTAACATTTTAAATGTTCAAAGAGAAGTTTTACTGACATGAAAAGACATCTAATCTAATATGGATTTATCCTCAACTCCACATCAAATTTCATGCTTTTTAAGAATCAAACTTCAAACTTATTATGAGTCTTTTGTGAGTTTAGTATTGGTTTCCTCAAATTTTAGTTGCATTTAAATAAGTGTTCTATTCTTTCAAAATATTTTTTTAAGTGCTCTCACTCTATTTCTCTTTGATTTAACATTTATCTTCATATTTATCGTATACATTTTTGTTCAACTTAAGTTTAGTTGATTTCCATTTGAATTTATTTAAGTCTGTTGACCACCATATGTCATGTCAGACAATCACAAGTCAAATTCGGCGGACTTGAAGGTGACAATATGCAAAATCGAGGCTCAAAATATCTTGGGCCAAAATGTGACCTCGATCGATGAACGAGCTTCTCCATCACATTCGAATGTTGTTGAATAATATAAATATTGTGATCAAGCTCTTTCAAGTAAGCGTGTGCATGCATGTATTGGTCGAGGCACCAACAAAGATCAAATGACCTCCGTTCGAGAAATTAATCATATCATTGGCTTCGAAATATCAAAATATATCAAGTAAGACTATTCACACTCAATTTGGATGAGTCTACACAAAAATCGAGTGGTCGAAAGTCACAACGCGCATTTTGAGCTGAAATGGACTCAATTTCCGACTCGGGCAAATGACCTCGATGGTGAAGCTAGCGTTATGCGTTCAAAATAGATTATCCTAGATTAATATATATATTGTTGCGTGCTAGAATTTTATTAGAGAGATCTTCGTCGTGGCAAAAATTATCAACACAACGGGGGATATGAACACAGGGTTATCATTGGAAAACCCGTTAAGGAAAAAACCAGGCCTTGCCGTCTGTAGAACTTTCATGTGTTGAAAGATCTGGTCCTTGCCGTTAGTTAGGAGAAGAAGGTTTCTGGTGAAATAATATTAGAGTGTAGAAAATACAATATCGGTCAACTCCAACCCAAGGAGAAGTTTCTGGCGGCGAGCGATCTTGAGGGCAACCTTGATCTTGAGAGAAAGGAGGCGGGCTGGTCTTTCTCCCCTGGGCGATCTCCCAGGCGACTCGATCTTCGACATGTTGGTGGCGGTTCTCGAGCTCTTCAAATCAATTAGGTCTCAGGTGAGAATGAAGCTCTATTTATAGGGGAGTAATGTAATTGGAAAACTCAACCACTCCATCGGACGTCGATCCCCGATCGCGGTGTATTTTGATGATCGGGTGCCTTAATGATAGGTGATTGATCTTGGATTCGTTATTCATCTTGGCGAACTCGACATAAATATGATTTTGGTGATTTGGCGGATCGGGATCCATTTTCATACTCAAAGCGATCTGATGATTGATTCGGATCGGTATCAGATATGTTCTTTATGTTAGATCCGAGCAGTTTATTTGTAAGTTCTTTGAAATCGATGATTAGATCGGCATTTACGAAAATCTTTGAGAAATCTTGAGATTAATTTTCAGGATGTATCATATATATATATATATATATATATATATATATATATATATTAAAACTGTTTAAAACTGTTTAAAAAATTTAAAATTTATTTAAAAAATTCCTAAATTATCCCCCAATTTTATTTTTCAATTTTTCTGATAAATAAAAAATAGAAAAAGAAAAACAGCTCCCTCCGTTTACAGCAGCGGTTCCATTTTCTCCCCATTCCCTTCTCATTTTTCCTTCCCACGTTTCTCTCTCTTCTGGATTCTCTCTCTCATCGGAAACGAAAAAAAACACAGGTAATTGATTCTTTTCTCTTCCGCTCTGCCTCCGCCTGTGATCCTGCTGCCATCCTGCTGCCAAAACCGCGGTGCAATCCCGCCGGAACTGCTGCTCTGCCAGCCAGCCGCCGGCGTGTCTTCCACAGCCCAAGCTCGTCTGACCCGTGTTCCAAACCCACTTCGGCAGCCGGAACCGCTCTGCCCATCCCGCGCACGCTGCTCTGCCCGCATCATGCCTGAACCGCGCATCTCACATCCCGTCAGAACCCCGCGTCCCGCCTCAGCCACAGCCCGTGCCATCCCGTTGGCCAAACCCACTCCGGCCGCGCGTCCCGCAGGCTCGCATGTGCAAACCCGTGCCGCTGCCGACCCATTTCTCCGTTCAGCCAACCCGTCGTTTCTCCCAGCGTACGTCCTCCAGCCCGCCGCACCCGCGCTGTTCCGTGATCCTGCCACCCGTTTAAAATCGAATCGAATTTTTTAAATTGGATCGGTTTTTAAATTTTATTTTAAATTTTGAATTTAATTTTAGCTAATTTTAGTTTTTGGATTATGAATTAGATTTAAAAATTTGTAATATTAAAAAACCGAAAATCCGAATTAACCGAACAGAACTCGGATAGTCGGAGACTTCGGAAGGCCCTTCAGCGTTAGGTGCGGCTCATGCCCGTGCAAAACCGATTAGTGACCTAGGGAGGGAAAGGGAAAATCCTCATTCATCATAGGTATCCCCATTCCTAGGCATTCCTTGATGGCTTCTCTTATCTCTTAGCTCTTATCTACTTTCTTCTAATTCTTCGACTTACGTTACGTTGCTATTTGTTGATATGGGCCCAATCCCCATTCTTCCCTTCCCCGCGATCGTGATCGGTAGGTTCTCTTATCGTCTTATGGTCTTATCTCTTCTTTACCTACCTTAATTTCTTGTTACGTTCGACTATTAGTTCTGCTTCATGTGGGCGTTTTGGTTCGTTTCATTTCGCTCTCTTCTCGACTTCTCCCTTCTCACCTCTCGTCGTCTCCGTGCTGCCAAGAGCTTGCTAACTTCTCCCTTCTTCTCAAATTAGTGTCGGTTTTGTCTCGATTCTCATGGATTCTTTTATTCATTTTACTTGTTTAGTGTTTTGTTTGTGGCTTCGCTTTGGAAGTTTGGAGACTTGGAGAGTTGGAGTTGGAATTGTTGAGAGAGTGGTATTTCTTATTTCCGGAGGCGTAGAGGCGTATTTCTTATTGGCAGAGTTGATCGAATGGAGTAATGGATTATTTTGTTATGTTTCATTTGTTCTGTGACTTTTTTTATAAATTAGTTTCTCTTTGAACTTCACGTGTTCTGTCTTAATATTTTCTTAAAGCATGTTTCTCTATATTTTAGAAAATGTATTCTAAATGTGATTTATGTGAATGTTATTGAAGGCTTTGAAGCATAACTATCATTCGATATGATATATTCTAGCTTATTAGATCATTTGAAATTATATATAAATTAAGCTAGAGCTGAAATTAGTTTGCCGTAATGAGGTAAATCATTTTCTTCTCATCTATTTAATTAAATTGAGTATTTTAAGCTTGATTAAAATCTCTTGATGAGATTTACAAGATGAAATAAAGGTGTAAGTTATAAAAGCATGTGTTATCTAAACGATCAAGCAATGAAGAGGGTACTCGTTTAAAGGCTATAATATGACTCATTGTGGCTTATGAGCATAGTGATCATCAAATAGAATTTTTGTTAAATAAGGAGTTTCGGCCTTCTTAACATTTTTTATAGTTTCGACCTTCTTAACATTTTATATGAGCTTAAATGATATGAGTTCAAGGAAGTTGTTGGAACTGGAATCAAGGCTTGAGAGGTAATTTATTGGCCTCACCCAAATACTCTTTTAATATTATACCTTAGCTTTCAAAAGTCACAATAGTGGAAGAGAGGGTTTGAGATTAATCTGAGAGGTCAATCTTCCTTATATCAATTCTCATTTCAGAGAGAATATTTATATGTAGTATTCTTTCCAATCTTTATAATTTGGATTACCTTTCCATTACGTAAAAATTTGGTTTTCATCAACCTCCATTCAACAGTGTCAATCATCTCCATCTCCATTGTTTTGCGTTACCCTTTATCTCAAGGTATTGTCCACTTTGTTTAAGGAAAAATTTTCTTTGAAACTTCTCTTCCTTTTCTTACTCCCAGTAGTTTTCGCAGATGGAAACATTTAAAATACTTATCAATGGGGCCTATTGGGGGATTCCTTGAAGCTGAGAGACTGCTGGAGAGGATTAGACCGTTGTAACATTTGTATTTGTAATTTATTACGATTCTTCTGATTGAATATTTGGAATGTTATTTGGAATGTTTCTTACCGTTTTCTAAGAATGTTTATGAATGTTTGTAATATACTAATATTGCAATTATAATTCTTTTTAAATGTGGAATGTTTATGAATGTTTGTAATATACTAATATTGCAATTGAAAATTCTCTTTTTTTTTAGCATATAAATTTTATTGGTTTAATGGAAAATGTGTTATGCTAATGCTATTAAAAATGGTGTGAAAGAAAAAGATATTTGAAGAAACAGTTTTTTTAAGAAATATTTTTATTACATTACAGGTGTTGTGTGAGTTAATTAGTGCCTTTTAAGTAATAAATTTAATATTTATTTTTTTATTAAATACAAAGTGACAAAGTCTTTCAAATTATAATTCAAAAAATAAACCTTTTTCAAAATATGAGTATTTCTATTTCAAAAAATATAAATCATAAATGATAAAATGAATTTCAAATATCAAATATATCATTTTAATTAAATAATATTTGTTTTATTTTAATTATTCGGTTTTAAAAAATCGAACCAAAATCCAAACTTTTTTTGGATTAGTTGGATGATTATATTAAATCTTTATGGATTGGATTTTGGATTATAAATTTCAAACGGATTAGCAAATTAAAAACCGATCCGTCCAATCCGAAATGCACACCCTACGCCGACAAAATCGCCGTTCCAAATCTGTCTTCAAACCTTCTGCGGCGTCTCCAGCTTCTTTCCAGCAAACCGACGTCGCTCCATGACTTTCTTTTTTAATCCAGCAAAGCTATTCGCCCATCTCGTCCCATTTTTTGCAGTCGAGGAAGAACATCGTCAAGAGGAGAAATCTTTTTTTTTTATTTCCAGCGCCGCACTCCCCGTAACCCTTCCAATTTTCGCTTCGCTGCAATCGGGGGAACAACATCTTTAAGATGCGAATTCTCCTTACGATTTTCGGCGTTGCATTCCTCGCTTTAGCCTTCCCACCTTCGCTTCGCCACAAACCGGGGAAGAACATCGTCAAGAGGCGAATTCTTCTTTCGATTTTCGGCCTCGCAGCCCTTATCTTACATTCTCAATCGCATACCCAACCTTGTGCCATTGCCGAGCATTGCAGCGCGCCTAAAAATGAGTCAGAACATGTGGGATCTATGAATGGATATATATATATATATATATATATATATATGCTTGTGTTTTTTTGTAGGTTTGAAGACCTTGTTGTGCTCAAGAGAGTGCGACGAGATGAAAAATAGGTTGTGGTGTCGCAAGACATTGCTCGCTACACTCAAGAGCGCGTACCAGTAAGCCAACACTCGTTAGATGTCGCTCCCCCTAGACGAAATGCTTCCAAAATTTTCTCTAATTTCTAGACTTAAAAAAAGGGGCGGATGAATATATATTATATTGTGTGTCTTCTTTCAGGTTTAAAGACCTCGCGTGCTCAAGAGGGCATGATGAGATGAAAAATCGGTTGTGGTGTCGTAAGACACTACTCGCTACGCTCAAGAGGACATACCGAGTAAACCAAAATACCCCTGATGCAGCCCCCTACATGGGCATGACGCCGGGAGGCTGCCAAAATTACGTCAAATATTTTGACTTAGGAAAAAGGAGAGAGTGAAATGAACTAACATAAGAACACTAAGTAAGAAAACTTGCAATTAATTTTAAACTAAAAGCATCAAGCAAAAAAAAAAGCGGGGGAAAATAAGTTTGAATAAAAGAGGGGGGAAAAACAAATGTAGGAAAGTTTGAATAAAAGAGGGGGGAAAACAAGTTTGAATAAAAGATGGGAAAAACAAATGTATGAGAGTTTGAATAAAAAGAGGGGGAAAATGAGAATTACTTCGAGGAGTAAATCTTCTTCTTAAAATAACAAATTTAATTATCCTCTGAGCCTATAGCTTCAAAACGCCTTCTTCTCCACCAGATCTGTAACTCTTTGTACCAGCAGACAGAAGACGATACTAAATCCAATTCTACAAAAATCTTAGGGCTTCCTTCAATCAAAAATTAAGGAATTTTATCCTAATTATGATTTTCAAAATCAATGATTTTATTAATTATATATATCTAAGATAAACACACTACATAGAATTTTAATGTGGAATAAAAAAATAAAAATATAAAATCAATCTCATAATTCAAACATAAAATTACCTAAAATTACTATACACCCGCATGGGCCCTAACACTATGCTGAATATTTAGATTCAAGTGTTTAAGGATGATGTGCGGGCTGCTTCCCAGTTTAGTCTTAGGATTGTATCTGGGTTAACAAACCTAAAAGCCTATAAAAAGAGTTTCAAATCAGTAAAATATTTGAGAAATTAATTATGTCAGGTGATAGAGATATAATCCTCTGTTAGCTGCTAAATAGAGTTAACAAGATCTAAAGCTCTTAAACATATTCAAATTAATCAATTTTTAGAATCAAATTAAGTAACAATCTGAAACTGCTTGAATGAAATTCAATAACTAAAGGCTTAAATCAAAATTCAATCTATCCACCTTCCATAATTGTTTGTCGGGGGTGAAAAATTAAGAAAACTCTAGCTCACAAAGGATCCAATGTTAAATCAAGTGTTCTACTATATTCACTCTCAATCTCTCTTAGTAGGATGTGGCCTGTCCTCATGCGTGACTTGGCCATAGCTCCAGATGAAGCGATCGACCGAGTCCTTTGATCGGGCGGTTTGGCCAGTCCGGCTCCATTATATTACGATCACGACCGTAGCCCGTATGCTCACCAATGGCTCTGCCCTTTGAGTTGTGAATCATATGGTATTCTTGATAGAGCAAATAGCCCTTTGTCAGCTATGGTAGACTTAAAATTATCTCCTTAGACAAACACTATCCGAGGTCTACAAAGATTTCTTGACGGCGTAACGTGTTCGATACGATCCTTACATCGGGTTGTCCTACCCTCGACTAAGTAGACTAGGGACTACGATTGCCCTGGATGATGGAACCATGGGATCTAGATCGGGCACGCCATCATTCCCCTAACCATCTGATTTAAGCTAAAATGATAAATTTTATAATCTAAATTCTAAAACTCCATATGATGCTACCGCATTAAACGATCTAATGACTAGCCTTAATCGAAAGTTCTCTCTCACTTACTAAGAGGGGTAATTAACTATAGGGGCTTGCGCTTATAGGAAACCTGGAACCAGATCTAAAGTCCTCGCAAAATGAGGGAGAAATCTCTGGGTAATTTCTTATATGCTATTTCATCTGTCTTTTGAAAATTACACCGACACTTTAAATCACTCTCTTCAATTCAAATTCAAAAAAAATTGTCGAGAGGTCGGTGACAAATTTTTGGAGCCCATAATGTCTTGGTGTAGTGAATTTCTGAAGATTTAGATTTCTGGCGTCATCCGCATTGGGGCTACATCGAAATTGTTTTGGCTTTTCGACGCCTGTGGTGGTGGTGTCTCTTCACCACAACCTTCTTCACAACCACTACGCCCTATTGGGCAATAACGGGGTCTTGAAACCTACAAGTAGCAAATATATATAATTTTTACATATTTAAGCCTCCTCCACTTTTTTTTCTAAGTCCTAGATTTTGACGAAATTTTGGTAGCATTTTGACATAGGGGAGCGACATTTAACAATTTGTTTGGCTTACTTTATATGCCCTATTGAGCGTAGCGAGTGGTGTCTTATGACACCACAACTATCTCTTTGCACCTGCTATACCCTATTGGACATTAGCGGGGTCTTGAATCACCTTTCCTCTACATGAACTTCTCCATGGTAATTTACCAGTTTCCCCTAGCCAAACTCGGTTGAAGAACTTGTAGAAGTGGCTCCAATTTTTTCTCGGCACCAGAAAGCTTGATGAAGTCATGCCGAGCATATGCAACCTTCTTGCGCAAGGTGGATGTTCACAAATGTAGTATTCTTAGAAATTCTTCATCAATCAATACTTTTTTTGCACTACCTTTGTTATTTTAGTGGCGACGAATATCCTGAAACTTCCATGATGGCTTTTAGACACACAACTCTTCATCGTGTTTTAGTAGCTGAACTAAGGGCAGCATATAAGCCAATGTCTTTCACGACCAAGTGTGTGATTCCAAATCTTCATTCTTTCCCTGGAGCACCGTTGACACTGCAATCGCTTGTATCTCGGTTGGCACCGAAATGACAAACTCCCTAACATCGCCCAACACCTTATCAACAACCAATGAATGCAAATCGAAGAATTGAGTGGGGGTTGCCGCAAATCTAGCAGTCAACTACTTGACCACAAAGGGCAAACAATTCAACAAGATGTTCTTCTATAACACTTTGATCAATATCAAAAACATATACAGTTCTTCTGATGCTTTCCTCTCTTTCAGCTCTTCTCATCCTATCGTTCATCCTTCTCCTCCCTTGGTTATAATCATTCCTCGTCCTTTGAATCATCGGCTGGTTGTTGGATGATCGATCGTTACTCAAATCCTTACAACTATTCCTGTAATTGAACCCATTGTTGATGTTGTAGAAATCGACCGAAGAGATGAAGACAGGCGAATCTGCAGATAATCGGCCATCCGATTTTCTCCAAGAAGGAAAGAACTCCTTCACCGATGGATTCAAGTTAGAAAGAAAGTCTACTAACTTTCTCACATCCCTCTGATACTCCCATTCCAAATCACAAGACGCAGGCTTGCGGTGGATGAACTGGTTCGCCGAGCCGATTGCGTTATCTGCCACGGCAGCCATCACCTCCTTTGAGAAAGGGGCTACAAAGAGAGAGAGTAGAAAAATTTTCAAAGGGAGGATGAACGATCGACAGCCAGAACCCGTGCGGCTTGAAGGGGAGGTTTATTTTTGTGGTTTTGGAAATGGAAGAGAGGAGGAGCGAGCGAGCGAGAGAGCGAGAGAGAGAGAGAGAGAGAGAGAGAGAGAGAGCTAACATCTTCAATTTTTGCTTGCCCTTTTCTTTGTGATTTTCTACATTATATTTGGGAGAGCGAATCGAGGGAGGGAACAGTTGACAGAACGAGTGTGGGAGCAGTTTCGTTCCTTCGGATCGAGCGAGCGTCAGTTTTGGGAGGAACGAGTCGAGCGAGTGGGATAGAGGTCGGGTTAGATTTATTAGATGTAAATAGTTCTTTGTTATTTTATAAGTATTTAATCCATCTTAATATAAATTTTATACCGACCTCAATATAGGATTAATATATATGTTGATTCAAAATTATTTCGATGTTCAACATGACGAATCCGTTTAATCTGAGGGATTTAGTTAGTCGGCGTCAATGGGTTAATTTGGCACATTATCAACTCCGACAGCTTAATTTTTGTGTAGACTCATCCAAATTAAGTGCGAATAGTCTTACTTAATATATTTTGATGTATCAAAAGTAACAGTGCAATCAATTTTATGAATGAATGTCATTTGGACATCATCGTAAATTTTTTTGTATGATATCTGACACATTGATAGCTTCGGTTCACCTTCGGTTGTTAGATTATGTAATATTTATATTCTGATCAATTTTGACGTTCTAAACGCAATGGAGAAGTTTTTTTATTGATTGAAAGTCATTGCGACTGATTTCAATGATGTTTGGCGCATCTCAGCTTTGATTTGCGACCTGTTATATCAAAGGTCCGTCGAATTTGGACTTTGAGCTCGACTCGACTAATGTATCACGCATAGAGGTCAACAAATGCCTCCTAACAAATGTGATTCGTGCATGGAGCGAGTCACATTTGTTGAAAACTGGTTGATCCTTTGAGCTGGTCACAGATCTTGACTCACGCCATCTTCA
Source organism: Cymbidium sinense (assembly GCA_021442155.1). NCBI lineage: Eukaryota > Viridiplantae > Streptophyta > Magnoliopsida > Asparagales > Orchidaceae > Cymbidium > Cymbidium sinense. The sequence goes on from CM038216.1 coordinate 54,949,983, forward strand.
ATTTCAATAGCTTATAGAGCTTTGATGACATTTGTCATTAGTATGATGTCTTATTTTGGGCGTAATAAATGATGGGATTGACCTATTTATGAGAATCAGCTTGTTGGATAGATAAGAGTTCTTACACCATCTACTCTTTGCTTCAATGACTTTGCTAAATATCTCTTTCTTTTATGTCATTACAGCTTTGAGTTTTCTCCAACCTTAGCTTCATGCTTGGTTGGGTTTGGTGGAGGAATTGATTTATTTGTTTTGAGATTTGGAATTCCTTCTATCCTAGCTTTAAGCTTGACGGACGTGATGAAGGATTGGTCTCATTTGTCCACATTGACTTATCAGGAAGTGTATGTACACCCTAAGTCATGTGCTTGTTGCTTTGATAGACTCTTTGAAGGGTACATATAGATGACCCAGTCTCTTGACTTATACATGGTTAATGTTGAGTTATCAGCCTAGCAATATGTGTTTTAACAGACTAAATAACTACAAAATTTCTTTAGTTTGACCATCAGCTTTGTATGAAATATAGAATTGTTCCCTCAGTCCTATGCTTTCTGCTTTGACGAACTTGATGAGGATTGACCTGATTTATCTACATTGACTTGTCAGGAAGTGTATGCATATTTTTAGCCTTATGCTTGCTGCTTTGATGAAGTTGTTGAAGGATGAGTATAGATGACCTAGCCTTTCAGCTTATATTAGGTCTATAATGTCGAGTTATCAACCTAATAATGTGTGTTTTAACAGACTGAATAACTATAAAATTCTTTTTATTTGACCATCGACTTTGTATGAACTATGGAATTGTTCCCTTGGTCCTATGCTTTTTGCTTTGATGGACTTGATGAGGAGATTAGCTTTGATCTATGCTTTGTGCTTGATGAGATCATTTGAGAATAAATTAAAATATCACCCTACAGGCAATATAATGATTGATTCGGGACAGCTCTGAACTGAGAGTTTTCTCAAATTGTCTTAGTTTATCGATCAAGTAGAAAGATCTCCTGGATTATGGTTGCTTGTAGTCACTAAGCTGGATCTAGTTTGAGATTGAATAACTATCATCATTGGACTAACGAGCATGGGCTCTTTCACTGCGGCCTTTTCTTACAGTTTGATGAGTGAAGAGAGCATCAGCAACTCAGTCATTTATAGGCTTGTTGAGTTTGACCTTTAGAACCTACTTGAGTCTTCAGCTTAAGCTGTGATGGGTTGATGATTTAGTCATTGGACTTATGAATGGGGGATCTTTCACTGCGGCCTTTTCTTGCGGTTTGTTGAGTGAGGAGAGCATCAGCAACTCGGCCATATTTGGGCTTATTGAGTTCGACCTTTAGAACCCATCTGTTTCTTAGACTTTAGGATATAGAGGTTGGTATTTTTCCAACTCAGTTGATTGAAACTTCTAAAATTGGGAGTTCTTCTAACTTGATCTTCAGAATTTGGCAAATATAAGAGATAAACTTTTGATATTTAGGGCTGTCTTTTCATGCGTAGAAATAGATTCTTTTTGCTCCTATAAGAATCATGATCATAAAAAAAAGGCTCCTATCTGACAGGAGGATTGCAGATTAGCTCAGAAATATATCACAGAGTTTGAATTTTTTTTAATATAAATAAACATAGCTTATTTTGATCATCATTCTGAGGATCTCGGTTTGAAGCACAATGTCAACTCAAATAAATATATACAAATGCCCCTATCTTACAGGAGAAATTCTAAAACACTTTGAAAGAGCTCTAAAATAATTTAAGAAAATATATCAATATTTTAGTTGATATATTTGATCTTAAGAAGGTTTTAACATGAAACATTGATTTCATCTATGTATAGAGATCTAAAAAAAATGCCCCATGTGTAATAGGAGAATTTTCATGGAAAAAATTTTTATTATCTTGAGTAGGTATATTTATTTAGGGATATCGACATAAAGCATGATGTCGACCTAAATAGATATACTAAAATAATGCCCTCTATCTAAGAGGGGGATATTTGCTTTATTTCAAAAATACATTCTTGCTTTGCAAGAGAATTTCCAAGCAAAATTTACACATGTAATGATAGTGAGAAATAATTAGTCTTCTCAGCACCATGACCAATTCTCCTTTTTGAAAAGTTCAATGGATTCACCGTATGATCGAAAGTTTGGACATCCTCACTCGGTAGACTTCTAGATTGTGCTAATTTTGGAGCATAACTTCGTCAAGCACATCAAGCTCTTCCTTCCGTAGATGAGCATTCTCATCTTGAGTGAGATTGTGTTGAATAGCTACTCAGAGTAATGGTAGTTCAACTTCAAGTGGTAAGACTTCTTCAGCTCCAAATACTAACGCATAATGAGTGAATTTAATGGGAGTATAGTCCAGATATCATGCCACTGTCTTTCTTTAAGGTACTTTCACTTCAAGGTTTTGGACTCCAAATTTGTTTACCTTTTTTCTGGGATCTTTCGACAGTGAATTCTTGGACTTGTGGTCCAAGTGTCACACCTTGATGCTCACTGTGCGAGATTTGAATTGGTTGACGTCTTGCTAGGGTTATAAGAGGAGGTCTCCTTAGAGGAGCAATTTTAGCCTCTCTAATGACAAGACTTTGATATTTTATTTTCATCAATCATCTCTTTTTAGCAACTTTAAGGACCCGATGCACTCTTACATATATAGTTTCAAGTTACCTCACCGGAGAAGTTAGAACCTGACGTTGTCAAATCCAGAAGGACTATTTGATTTGAACAATAGAGTTGTTCTGCTTTACCCATCTTAGGCTATCAAACATGTTATGAGTTGGAAATTTTGCTTCTGGTTTCACAGCTTGTTGTATAATTTTCTACTTGAACAATGGTTATTGAGCACGCAGTTTAGCATTTATCTTTCTCCGCTACCTTTAGGTTAGCTTACTTTCAAATGAAGAAGCTTCTGCGTCACTACTTCTTCTCGAGGGCTTCGGCCTCCATATTTATTTTTTCTATTTGTCGAGACCTTTCGGTGGCAGATTCCTGGACATGTGATTCAGGTGTCATGCCCTGATATTCACCGTACATGAATTGCTTAGGATGATCTTGAGCATTACTCACTGAGAGTAGCCTTTTTATTGAAGCTTTCTCATTTTCTCTGATAATCAGACATTGGTACTTTTTCTTCATAAGACCCTTCTCCTTGACAACTTTCATCACTATGTGCACTCTAGAGAACAGAGTCTCGGGATGCCTCCTTTATAGAGTTATAGCTTGGTGTCGTTGCCCCCAGAATGATTGTTTAATATAACCAGTAGAACTGTTATTTTTCACCCATTTGAGATTTTCAAACTTACTGTGAATGGGAAGACTCGCTTCTGGCATCAAGTATGGTCACATGGCTAGTGATTCAGGTAGTAATTGTTGAGCTCGTGGTTCAGCATTTCATCTCCTTTGCCTTATACTCAATTTCCTTTAGAAGAGGAGGCTTCAACATTATGCCTTCTTAGTGCAAAAGATTTAACTAGTAGAGTGGTCACATTCACAAGTATGATTGAAACTTTCTACCAATGACAGTTCTTTTCATGACTGATACCTCAGAATGACCCAATCTTTCGAATAGAAATGCTCTCTTTTGAGGAACTTCAGTAGCAGTAGTGGCCATTCCAATTGTCCTCATCCATTGCACAGGTTGGTGTGTAGAATATGCAGTTGCTTCAAGTAGAGGATTATTAGCAACAATAATGGCTGAGAAGTTTACACTATCAAATTGAATAGTAGCTCCAACATCCCCAGTATTGATTACGGTCTGCCAGATATTGGCTCCATGACTAAAGCATGATAAATGGTGTTCAAGATTCGATATCTAAGAAAGCATTAGTTATAAGAATGTGATTGATTTAAATTTAATTTCATTGATAATTAATTTTAAATTTCAATTTTTATCATGCTCCACTGCTACTATAGCTTAAATTCGACTAGCCAAATATGAAAATAGAAATTGTCCCAAATGGAGTTGCCAGAAATCTGTGGGCTCTGAAAATTCGCCACCGACCTCTCAATAAATGAAAGGGAGTATTAATTTAAGTGTTGGTGTAATTTTTAGAAGGCATATGGAATAGTAAATGATAGACCTAGATTTCATCCTCATTTTTTTGTGGGACTTTAGATCCGTTAGGTTTCCTATAAGCAAGCTATAGTTAATTTCCCCTCCCAATAAGTGAGAGAGAACTTTCGATTATGGCTAGTCGTTAGATCGCTAAATACGTAGCATATAGTAATAGCATATGGAGTATAAGATTTAGATTTAGAATTTATGAAATTCATCATCATTAGCTTAAAGCAGATGGTTGGGGAAATGATGACATGCCTGATCTAGATCCCATGGTTTCATCATCCCGGGCTATTATGGTTCCTAGTCTACTTAGTCAGAGGAGGCAGTCGACCCAACCTGACTGAAGGATCCTTACCTGCAACATATGAGTTATGTCATCCAAGAAATCCATGTAGACCTGGGATAGTGTTTGTCTATGGAGACAATCTTAAGTCTACCTTAGCTGGCAGAGGGCTTTTTATCCTATCAAGTATACCCTATGATTCACAACTCGAAGGGCAAAGCCATTGGGAGCATACAGCTCTGATTGTGATCGTAATATAATGGAGCCTTACGCCCATTAAAGAACTTTGATCATAACTGCATCATCTATGAGCCGCCAAGTCCGCCGTGACATAGTCCTTATTAGCATGAGATTGATTGAGAGTGAACATAGTAGAAGACTTGATTTGATATTGTCTCTTTTGTGAGCTAGAGTTTTCTTAATTTATCACCTCCGATAAATAATTACGGAAGGTGGATTTGAGTTTTTCTTTAAGCTTTTAATGATTGAATTTCATTTAGGTAGTTTTTAGATTGATAATTAATTTAAGTTGATTTGATTTGAAATTAGAAACACGTTTTGATGGAAATATCCCCTCCGGTTGAAATCACCATTCAACAAAGCCATCATCGGCTTAGTTAATTGATTAAAATGAATATATTTGAACTCTGATCCTCATATGTTTAGCTCTAATAGGATCGGATCATACTGAAAGAATTAACTTCTGATATTTTACTAAGTTCAAATTCTTATAATATATTTTTTGATTTTGTTAACGGACAGTCTAAGACCAAACAGGAAACACTTTCTTAGGAACTTGAATTTAAGCATTCAATGTAGTGTCGGGGCCCATGCAGGTATATTTAAGAATGCCTTAATTAACATCCTATGTTCACTTATACGATGTGTTATGAATCTGGTGGAATTTGTGGAACAGAATTTGATTTATATTTGCACTCAAAATATTGTATCATTGCTTGACCTATTAACAAACATTTAACTCTCTATTAGTCATCACATTCAATTTTTTTTCTCCCCAAGCAAGCTATTATATCTTTTCTAAGCAAACTTATCCAAATTGAAGCTCTTTTTAAATATGAGTCAATTATTCCCTAAGAAGTCTCGACCATACTTGCTAATAAGTTATTTTGTTTCAGTGAGAATCTCTTATAAATCTCATCTGGATCTTATTAGTTTTTAAGATAGACATTAGATATATCACAAATCTCATTGTGTTTCAAATTCAATTTTAAATGCAAAACCCAAATGGTTCTTTTAAAGGCTACATTCATGAATGATCATGAGTTGCCTAACTGAATTTGTGCTTATAAGAAAGCTACTAAATTACTTACATACTTTATTCTTAATTTGGAATTAGACATTTAGACTTACCACCAATCATTTGTCTTTTATTATTCAATTGAATTCCTTACTTCACTTTGTGTCGAATGTGATTATTTAAACATTCAATTGATTTTATTCATATTGATTACTTGTTAATGAATTTAATATTTCAAATGTTCAAAGAGAAGTTTTACTTAAATGAAAAGACATCTAATCTAATATGGATTTATCCTCAACGCCACATCAAATTTCATGCTTGTTAAGAATCAAACTTCAAACCTATTATGAGTCTTTTATGAGTTTAGTATTGGCTTTCTCAAATTTTACTTGCATTTTAAATAAGTGTTTTATTCTTTTAAAATTTTTTCTTTAAGTATTCTCACTCTATTTTTCTTTGATTTAACATTTATCTTCATATTTATCGTATATATTTTTGTTTAACTTTAAGTTTAGGTGATTTCCATTTGAATTTGTTTAATTCTTAAACTATAATTTTACATTTGAATTACTCTAGCGTCATCCCCATTGGGGACTACATAAACTATTTTGGTACTTTTATTGAAATAGCGAGTGTCTCTGACCACAATCTTCAATTATTTACGATTAGCGGAGTTGACTTGCAAGTAAACATATATATATATATATATATATATATATATATATATATATATATATATATATATATATATATATATATATATATATATATATATATATATATATATATATATATATATATTTACATATTTAAGCCTCCCTCTTTTTTCTAAGTCGATTTTGACAAAATTTTGGCATTTTCATTATCTAACAATTTGTTTGCTTTCTCGGTCTTGAATAGTAATTATCTTATGACACCGTCTTTGCACCATGGACATTAGCGGGGTCTTGAATCACCTTTCCTCTGCAGGAACTTCTCCATGGTAATTTATCGGTTTTTCCTAGCCAAACTCGGTTGAAGAACCTATAGAAGTGACTCCAATTTGTTCTTGGCACTAGAAAGCTTGATGAAGTCATGCCGAGCAGATGCAACCTTCTTGTGCAAGGTGGATGTTCGCAAATGGAGTATTCCTAGAAATTCTTCATCAATAAAAAAAATTTTTTTTTGCAATGCCTTTGTTATTGTTGCGGTGACCAATATCCTGAACCTTGCATGATGGCTTATAGACACACAACTCTTCATCGTGTTTTAGTAGCTGAACTAGGGACAGCATATAAGCCAGCGTCTTTCCCGATCAAGTGTGTGATCCCAAATCTTCATTCTTTCCCTGGTGCACCGTTGGCACTGCAATCACTTGTATCTCGGTTGGCACCGAAATGACAAACTCCCTAACAGCGCCCAACACCTCATCAACAACTCAATGAATGCAAATCGAAGAATTCAGTGGGGGTCGCCGCAAATTCGGCAGTCAACTACTTGACCACAAGGGGCAAACAATTCAGCAAGGTATTCTTCTGTAACACTTTGATCAATATCATAAACATATACAGTTCTTCTGTTGCTTTCCTCTCATTCAGCTCTTCTCATCCTATCGTTCATCCTTCTCCTCCCTTGGTTATAATCATTCTTCGTCCTCTGAATCATCGGTTGCTTGTTGGATGATCCATCGCTACTCGAATCCTTACAACTATTCTTGTAATTGAACCGATTGCTGCTGTTGTAGTAATCAGCCAAACAGATGAAGACAGGTGCATCTGCAGATAATCGGCCATCCGATTTTCTCCAAGAAGGAAAGAACTCCTTCGCCGACGGATTCAATTTAGAAAGAAAGTCTACCGATGGATTCAATTTAGAAAGAAAGTCTACTAACTTCCTCACATCCCTCTGATACTCCCATTCCGAATCACTAAACGTAGGCTTGCGGTGGATGAACTAGTTCTCTGAGCCGATCGCGTTATTCGCCACGGTAGCCATCACCTCCTTTGAGAAAGGGGCTATAGAGAGAGAAAGTGAGGGAGAGTAGAAGAATTTTCAAAGGGAGGATGAACGATCGAAAGACAAAACCCATACGTCTTGAAGGGGAGGTTTCTTTTTTGCGGTTCTGGAAATGGAAGAGAGGAGGAGCGAGCGAGAGCGAGAGAGAGAGAGAGAGAGAGCTAGCGTCTTCGGTTTTTGCTTGCCCTTTTCTTTGCGGTTTTCTGCGTTAGTTTTGGAGAGCGAATCGAAGGAGGGAACGGTTGAGAGAATGAGAGAGTGGAAGCATATTCGTTCCTTCGGATCGAGCGAGCGTCGATTTTGGGAGGAACGAGCCAAGCGAGTGAGATAAAGGTCTGGTTAGGTTTATTAGATGTAAATAGTTTTTTATTTTTTTATTTTTTTAAGTATTTAATCCATTTTAATATGAATGGCTATCAATATATGGTTAATATATATTTGATTGAGGTTATTACGATGTTAGAATCGACGTAGTATTTTTCTTGCTGGAGCTTTAGTTTAAGTCGTGAATAGGGTGTTTAAAATTAATCATTATCCTCAGGATTTTGTGGATTTCGTAATTGAGTGCGAATAGTCTTACTGATTTACATGTCAATAACGGTGCAATTTTCGTGACGGATTTTTTTCATCGTAACTTTTATCAATATATATATGGCGCGTGATATTATTATTCGGTTGATCGTTAGAATGCGATATTTATATTGATTAATTTCGATATTCGACGCAATTCAAGTTGTCGATTTTATTCGTGATTAGCGATGTTTGTAGCGTCACTTTTTGTGAGTTGTTATGTCAATCGTTAATTTGGATTTTGAGTTGATGGAGGTCAAACGATATATATATATATATATATATATATATATATATATATATATATATATATATATATATATATATATATATATATATATATATATATATATACATATATTCTATATATATATACATATATATATATATATATATATATATACATATATATATATACATATATACATATATATATACATATATACATATATATATATATACATATACATATATATATATATACATATACATATATATATATATATATATATATATATATATATATATATGTTTTCTCTTCCCGGGTTGTTACAGGTTTTCTATCTAAACTGTTAAAGAAATTTTCAATGGAATTTGTACATCTGAGTGTTCAACAGTGACCTAATTAGTAGAAGTAGAGGAGGACTGATGCTGAGTGCATGATTTGTGTTTATAAATTGTCATAAACCCATAAACAAGAAAACCAGTAACAACCCACGGGAGGGAATATATATATATATATATATATATATATATATATATATATATATATATATATATATATATATATATATAATATTCATCAAACAAATATAAAAACACAAAATAAAATAAAACCAAAACAAATATTTAGTAAAAAAAATTCACATGTTATTTTTAAAAATTGAAATAAATTTGAATATTGATAAAGATCTGCCAGAGATAAATTTTGATGCATGGTGATATCCTCCAAAAGATTTCCGAATTCCGAGCACTCATAAATTTAGGGATTTTGCACCATTTATTTATGCTTAATATACTTTTTTTCCCTTAAAATGTGCAATATTGACCTACTTGAAATTTCTGTCTATAGAGTCTGACTGATGCCGCGTGGGCTAGTATAAGATGATGAGCTACAGTGTAAGGCTCACGACCAGAATCGCCAGCGCTGCATCTCCCAGCGGTCCCAACAGAGCATCGGCCTGGAGGAAACGTTCCATCGGCATACCCAAATATAGCGAAGGTCCAAGGCTCGTTCAGAGTGATCCAATGCTTTACTCGATCGCCAAACTCTCTGAAGCAAACTCCAGCAAAACTTACAAAATCATCCCTGATAATTTCCAAGTAAGAGCAAGCGATCGACTGATATTTTTTTTTTATTTGCATTCAGACTATTGTATTGTAGACATATTCCTGAATGTAAGAAGAATAAATAAATAAATATGTACTCACACAATTTGTGGGGATAAGAAACCTCCATATTTGTCCTCCAGAGCTTGTGGAAAGTCCCAGTGGAAGAGCGTCACAAATGGCTTCAGGTCTGTATTTGTAGAAAGTTAATAAAAGAATTTGATTGTTTTGATGATGGATTATTTATTGTGGTTGGATCTGTAGTTCTGTACCGTTGGCTATTAGCTCGTTGATGAGATTATTATAATACTTCACACCTTCCTCGTTGACTCCACCGCTCAGGCTTCCTTCTGCGAATAGGTTTATAATATACAGAAATTTATAGTTGTTAATAATAGAAAGTGCCGGCCGGTAGATTCTTATGGTCCATTTTGTATACTAAATAAAATAAATACAAAGTAATAAAGCAAAAATACACAGTGAAAACTGTACAAGGTTGTGTTATATTCTTATGGTCGAGGTTGTGTTAAAGCAAAAACTAACTGAGATGAATAAGCTATAAGTTAAATGCATGATGAATCGATTTTTAATGCTACAAGTTAATTTTTATCATATTTACATTATATGGGCAAATGAATGGATATCATGATCTTACTTGGAAGGATCCTGGACCAAGAGATCGAAAACCTGAAAGCATCAAAGCCTAAATCCTTCACCATCCTTACGTCCTCCTGTAACTTTAAGATTACCTATTAGCAACGTACTTAAGAGCTTCATGTGATCACAAATCATTTAAAATTATGACCTAATTTGCAGAATAAAATAACAATAATTGATGATGAAATTAGTTAGACAGAATTATGCGAAAACTACCTTGTAACGATGGTAGAAATCTAGGGCTACATCACCAGTGCTTTTATCGGCTATTCTTTCTGTACCAATTTAACGATGAATTAAAAAAAAAATTAAATGGAAATCAATTAAAATCTATTTTCATGCTAGCTTTATTAGCCGTTCTTTTCACAGTTAATGGTGCTTTAATAATCAGAATAAAATCAAGCAGCAAGATTTTTTGAAAGGACTCGAGAACATGATAACCTTTTTTTTGGAAGATAAAGATAATTATATCACATTATCACAAGAGACAATGACTAACTTGGGACATGCATCCCATCATATAAAGAGAAAATTTTTAAAATATGCATTATGTTAATCTTAATTATACGTTTATGCATGAAAAATTTTTTTTTAGAAAAATAGGCATAGTCGTCCGTTTGACGGATGACTGACGCCGACGTGGTGCCACGTCGACGCCAATCGTCCGGACGACTAGCGGAATAATTTTTTTTTTTACGTGATTTTAGCAACACGCGGAGGGAGAGAGAGAGAGAGAGAGGGAGAGCACGCTGAGAGGGAGAGAGAGAGATAGAGGTTTTATTATTATTTTAATTAATATAATAATTTAAAATATTTAAAATATATAATTTAAAAATATTTTTTATAAAATATTTAATAACTAAATATTTATATATTTAGTTATTTATTTATTATATATATATATATATATATATATATATATCTAATTAAATTTATAATTTAAAATATTTTTAATTATATATATAAATTTAGAAATTTATTTAATAAGTTTTATTAATTAATATAATTATTTAAAATATATAAATTTTATTAATTTTTGTTAATATATAATTAAAAAATATTTAAAATATATAAATAAATAATTTTTTAATAAATAAAAAAAGAAATAAATTATATAAATATTTTATAAATTATATAAATAAAGTAATTATATATATATATATATTTATAAATTTATTTAGTTATTTATATATTTAAATTATATAAATATTTTTAAGTTATATAAATAATTTAAAAATATTTAAAATATATAAATAAATAATTAGTTATCTATATATATATATATATTTAATTAGTTATTTATTTATTTAAAATATAATTAGTTAAATATAAATAAATAAATTTTAAATTATATAAATATTTGGTTATTTAATATATTTACAAAATATTTAGTTATTTATATATTTATTTATTTATTATATATATATTTATTCCTTTCTTTATTTATTTGTTAAAAATTATTTATTTATTTATTTTTTTTTATATTTTTTATATTTTTTATATTTTTGTTATTATTATTATTATATAGACTTATATAAATAAATATATATATATATATATGTATATATATATATATATATATATATATATATATATATATATATATATATATATATATATATATATAATTAAAATATTTTATAAAAATTATTTTTTAAATTATATATTTTAAATATTTTAAATTATTTATATAACTTAAAAATATTTATATAATTTAAATATATAAATAACTAAATAAATTTATATATATATAATTACTTTATTTATAAAATTTATAAAATATTTATATAATTTATTGGCTTTTGTATAATAAATAAATAAATATATAAATAACTAAATATTTTATAAATAGATAAATAACTAAGTATTTATATAATTTAAATTTATTTATTTATTTTAACTAATTATATATTTTAAATAAATGAATATTTTAAATCAATAAATAACTAATTAAATAAATAAGTATATATATAAATAACTACTTATTTTTATATATTTTAAATATTTTAAATTATTTATATAACTTAAAATATTTATATAATTTAAATATATAAATAACTAAATAAATTTATAATGTATATATATATATATATATATAATACTTTATTTATATAATTTATAAAATGTTTATATAATTTATTTCTTTTTTTTATTTATTTATTAAAATTATTTATTTATATATTTTAAATATTTTTTAAATTATATATTAACAAAATTAATAAAAATTATATATTTTAAATAATTATATTAATTAATAAAAAATTATTAAATAAATTTCTAAATTTATATATATAATTAAAAATATTTTTAAATTATATAATTTTAATTATATATATATAAATAAATAAATAACTAAATATATAAATATTTAATTATTAAATATTTTATAAAAAATATTTTTAAATTATATATTTTAAATATTTTAAATTATTATATTAATTAAAAAATAATAAAACCTCTATCTCTCTCTCCCTCTCAGCGTGCTCTCCCTCTCTCTCTCTCTCTCTCTCTCTCTCTCTCTCTCTCTCTCTCCCCCTCCTCGTGTTGCTAAAATCACTTAAAAAAAATTATTCATTGTTTGAAAAACGGACGATTAATATACATGCAACACATAATGATAAATTTGAAAGGATATTTACTTATTTTTTTAAAAAAAAATTTTTTATGCCTAAACACATAATTAAGATTAACATAATGCCTATTTTAAAAATTTTCCCTCATATAAAACAGTTCAATGTCAAATCGTGGCCTAACATTTTGTTAAGCCAGCTAAATTCATTTGGATGCATTTGAACAACATATATAATAATTTCTCATAGAATTTACAATCAACAAACTCTTAGAGATTAATCTAATAATGAAAGATATTCTCCAATCTCACGATAGTTGTGTATAAATAGTTGAACATGTGAACTATGATATAATTAAACTATTAGCTTGAGCTTCGATGACAAGAAAAGTGGCTTTGACCACAGGAACATAAAGGAAACATGACTTTGCAGATTCTGGTGTGTAATACTTGTAGTCCGTGGAATGTGCGAACCTCCATTTAGGAAAATGCATTTCTGTTATATCTTATCATTACAGTTAAAGTAATGCGCGCCTTCTATATATATATATATATATATATATATATTTACACTTGACTTTCTGCTAAGCATCAAAACTAGGGTTAAAATATAATTAAATAACGGAAATGTTATGGAAATGTAATGCCAATATATGGTTCGAAAAGTAAAAGTTGACATGGACTTTTTGCCTCGGTTGTTCTTCCATTGAGGGCAAAGCTTACTTTGAAGTCATATGATAATAAAATAATTTTGCTAATTTTTGTTTAATTTTTTACGAGAAAGTTTTGAATATAATTATGCTGAAAATATTAGATTTCTATTTTATGCATGCATCCTTTCTATCTTCATGGCAAATACATCACAATAAAATCATATCATTAATTGTATTAATTAGAAGCAAGTCTAATGGGCTTGCTACTTGCTAATAGAGATCAACTCAAAACAAAAGACAAAAGTAGCTTACCTTCACACATTCGAAAAAAAAAAAATTGCTTATGGACATATAAATACATATGTATATTCTGCAATATTTTATATGATAAAAAATATTGACTCATACACACAGAAGAGGAGAGAGAGAGAGAGAGAGAGAGAGAGAATAGGGGAAGAGAAAGACCTGGATGGCTATGTGTGAAGGTGTCCCAAATGCTTGGTCCTCTGCCGCCGTCTCCTACAGCTCCTTCATACTGTTACAGTCATGATCAGGCCAAAACCACGTGAACCAACCAGTTGTTTCAAAATTCGCACAACTTTAGAGGGGATCCGAATTCCACACAAAAAAAATTTGTTTCGGCAGCTAGTTATTACGATACGACAAACTCATATCAAAACAGTAAGCAATTAAATAAAAGCTCAAAATATAAATATGGATTCTTATATAAAATTTAATTTTACTGTAAAAATAGCACTCAAATTTATTATATACTTTTAAGATAAAATTTAACAGTGTATTTTTTCAAAAGAAGCTTCGCCTATTTTGAGCGGATCTTTCACTTAACAATTTGTTTGGGGGACATTCGAAACACACCTGATAAGCGGAGGAAGCTGTTCCGAAGATGAAGTCACCAGGAAAGTCTTTCCGGCGAAGCTCGCCTCCTCCGGCAACTGCAGCTATTCCTCTAACAAGTGCAAAAAAGAGGATGAAGAAAAGAATAAGAAGATGATTAGAGCTCATGACTGCTTGAAACTCCATTTGTTAATTTGAGACACAGCGCTTGAAGTTTCTCTTAAGTAGAGCTGGATCGACTTGCATATAAGACAAAAGCACCAGCTCTGAAGATGGAATTCTATAAGGCGGCTCTCTTTTGTTTAAAATCACATTATTGCCATCGCTCCCTAGCGTCAGATTTGGAGCATGGGGCTTCGCTTTGTGTTCATGGGGTTATGTAGGTTCCTCTGCCAATATGACTCTGAGTTTAAGGAGAAAATATTAACGTGTCGACGTCTTTATATATCCATACAACAACGATATATTATAAACAAAATGTATTTTTTTAAAAGTCTTTGTTCGGGTTATGGCGTCATTACGTTCTGAGATCAAAGCGTTGAGGGTGTGAATGGATTTAAAAGAATATATATATATATATATATATATATATATATATATATATATATATATATATATATATATATATATATATATATATATATATATATATTTATAATTTTTTTCAGACAAACTGAGCTCATGAGAGAAAATCTCATTTCATATTTGGAAGAACCGTGAAGATGGAGAATGAATTAGTTATGATCTTTGATATTACATCATATATGATGTATTAAATAAAAATACATCGATAAATTTTCTAAATTATTTTATATATACAATTTTTTTAGGGTTTATTAGTGATATTCTTTGAAATTCTTTTATTTAATGTATATTTTTTACACTGTTAGGAGTTTTTGCAAAAGGACTTTGCTTATTTTAGAAACTCTTATGCATGTATACTCTCTGTACTCACATGAGAAAAGAACCCATTTTGTCTATTTTTTTCAGATTTTTGACCCTGTTTGGATATAATATAATTAGTATATGACGTTACAAGTTGTTTAGAGGCTATTTGGTTGATTTTGGGGGCAGATTTGCATGTGTACTTTCTGTACTCTCATGAGAGCATAAATTATTTTTTCAATTTCTGTCATATGTTTTGGCCTTTTTGGAGAGAATATGTTTATTACATTCCACTAGAAGCAATTTGGAGAATGATTGATTGGTTTTGGGGTGACATCATTCTCGTGAGTACATAATATTTTTTTTATTTTTTGGCATTTTGGAGAATATGTTTATTACATTCCACTAAAGTAATTTGGACGATTGATTATTAATTTTTAGGTATGTGCATTCTCGATTGGGGATCGATTTTTAATTTGTAATCCGTTGAAAGAAATTGATCCGATCCATTATAAGATTTAATATAATCCAACCAATCTAATCAAAAAAAAATTTGGATTTTTTTTCGATTTTTTAAAACCGAAAATATAAATCTGGAGGTTAAAAGAAAAGTAAAATAATGCTTGAATTATCCAAATTAAAGACAAATGTCGGCGATAAGTCTTTTTTAAAGCTGAAATATAAATCTACCTTAAATAATCATATTGAGGATAATCATTGATGAGGAAGTTAGATCATATAAGAATGATGTTCAAATCAAAGATCAAAAACAAATCAATATCAAAATCTTACAGTTATGATCCAAATACTTGCATTCTTTTGAGAACCAAACAATTATCTCTTAAATCATATACTCCATGATTTAAATGCAAGAAATTTCTATGACAAGAGAAAATTTTAAGAATTATTCTCAAACATGGCTAAATCTTGCAATAATCCATAAAGCGAACCGAAAATCCATCGATAGATTTATATTATCTAATCGCTATTCGATCTCAAATAATAATGTTTCAATGGATCCATTATGATGTGCAAAGTAGCAAACTCTTCCATCAAATAGCAACATAAAAAGAAACATCGACGAAGAATCGTGATGATAGACAACTAAAACTACTATAAACAAAAAATTCCAACTTTTACCTTGGATTGTGAAAATGGCTAACTTTGTTTGCATATAAAGGAATGGGATCCCCTTCCTTATATTTGTGTGAGAGGTTACTCTCAAACACAACTGAGCAATGTGAGCACCTCCACTCTCCCCATTATCGATAGCTTACATTCTATTCTTCTTCTTGATAATCCGCTACTCAAAGATCTTGCGAAAGTTTAATCGAAAATGTGACCAAATCCGTTGAAGAAGGATAAATGCCATTAATCGGGTAGATTTTGACGAATGGATCAGCTGGCGAAGGAGAAGAGATGAATCATGAACAACAAAACGTCGACAACTACAACGAAGAGTCAAATAGAAGTCGGAGAGAAGAGAACAAGGTTGGGATTTCGCTTTGCCCTTTCTCCTCTAATCGCTTTTGGCCTATTTTTGTAATATCCGATTTATTTTTGCATGGGCAGTGTGGGGTCGGACGGGGTAGAGTCGACTTTAAGTCGGGACTCGTGATTGGTATAAGGCGTTATTAAATTTTCTTTTTGGGTTACAAATTTTTAAATCCGATCCATAATCCAAAATTGAATTTAGCTAAAATTAAATCCAAAATCCAAAATAAAATTGAAAAATCGATCCAAATTTAAAATTTCAGTTCAGTTTTAATAGGATTTTTGGTTTAAACCGAATTATGTACAACCCTATTTTTAGGGGTGTTTTGCATCTGTACTCTCATAAGAGTACATATTATTTTCTCAATTTCTATCAAATTTTTTGGCCTCTTTGGAGGGAATAAGTTTATTACATTTCATTAGAAGTAATTTGGAGGCTCAGTGGTTGGTTTTTAGGGGAGATTTGCATCTGTACTTTATGTACTCTAATGAGAGTACAGATTATTTTTTCATTTTCTGTTAGATTTTTTTGGCCTGTTTGGAGAGAATATGTTTATTATATTCCATTAGAAGTAATTTGGAGGATGATTGGTTAGTTTATAATTGAGATTTGTATATGTACTCTATGTACTCTCATGAGAGTATAGAGTATTTTATTATTTTTTCAGTTTCTTTGGCCTGTTTGGAGAGTATGTGTTAATTACATTCCATTAGAAGCAATTTGGAGGATGACTGGTTAGTTTTGGGGGCATATTGGTATCTGTACTCTCTGTACTCTCATGAGAGTACAAATTATTTTTTCATTTTCTATCAGATTTTTTGGCCAGTTTGGAGAGAATATGTTTATTACATTATTATAGAAAATTTAGATTGGTGGTTGATTTTTTAGGAGAGATTTATATTTGTCTCTACTCTTATGAGAACAGAATATTTTCTCATTTTAAATTTTGGCTTTTGGAGAGAATATATTTATTACATTATTGAGAATTTGGAGGTCGATTGGTTGGTTTTAAGAGAGATTTGTACTCTCTCATGAGAGTACATATTATTTTTTCATTTTCTGTCAAATTTTTTGGCATATTTGGAGAGAGTATGTTTATTACATTTCATTAGAAGTAATTTGGAGGCTGATTGATTTATTTTTAAGGGAGATTGACATTTGAACTCTTTGTACTCTCATGAGAATATATATTATTTTTTCATTTTCTATCAGATTTTTTGGCTTTTTTTGGAGAGAATCTGCTTATTATATTCCATTAGAAGCAATTTAGAGGCTGATTGGTTAGTTTTTAGGGATATTTTGCATCTGTACTCTATATACTCTTATGAGAGTACATATTATTTTTTTTATTTTCTGTCAGATTTTTTAGCCTGTTTAGAGAGAATATATTTATTACATTCCATTAGAAGTAATTTGGAGGCTGATCGGTTGATTTTTATGGGAGATTGTCATCTGTACTCTCTGTACTCTCATGAGAGTACATATTATTTTTTCATTTTCTATAGATTTTTTAGCATGTTTGGAGAGAATATGTTTATTATATTATATTAGAAGTAATTTAGAGGCTGATTGGTTAGTTTTTAAGGGTATTTTGCATCTGTACTTTCTGTACTCTCATGAGAGTACATATTATTTTTTCATTTTCTGTCATATTTTTTGGTCTGTTTGGAGAGAATACGTTTATTATATTCCACTAGAAGTAATTTAGATGCTGATTAGTTAATTTTGGGGGCATATTGGCATCTGTACTCTCTGTACTCTCATGAGAGTACAGATTAGTTTTTTATTTTATGTAAGATTTTTTGGCCTTTTTGGAGAGAATATGTTTATTACATTCCACTAGAAGTAATTTGGAGGCTCATTGGTTGATTTTTAGGAGTATTTTACATCTATACTCTCTGTACTCTCATGAAAGTACATATTATTTTCTCATTTTTAAGCTATTTTTCATATAACATATTAGTGTTTGCACAGGTGAATGCGGTAAATGAGCAGTGCGATGATGAAGTCGTGACGTCTAATGGCCCAAATGTGGGGAAACTCTTTAGCACCATTGTTCAGAATGAAACGGAGGCCTATGCACTATAATGTGATGCACATCAAACTAGATTCAGTATGTGGAAGGATCATACTAGTTATTGGCTAAACTCTAAGAAATTGAAATCAAAAGATTTTTTTTTTGCAAAAGCGGTAAGAAAGTATCTAAACTACGTTAAATTCCAAAAAATAGATACAATGAGTGTTTGTCCGGCCATGATTAGATTTTCTATTGATTTAGATAAGAATTAGAAGGTTAAAAAATATATAGAAAGTCATAATCATTCATTGGCAAAGCTGGGTGACCTACATCTTAGATCATACAGAGGCATCAGCGATAAGAAGACAGTTGTGTTGAAGACAATGATGGAGACCAGAATTAGAGCAACCGATGCGTTCAACTATCTAAGTGAGAAAGTTGGTGGCGTGGAGAATATTAGATTCACAAAAAGAGATGCATTCAATTTCATCCAAAAAGATCGAGATTGAATGGTGATAGTAATGCATTAATACAACTATTCAAGAAAAGATAAGTAGAGGATGAGATGTTTGCATGAGATGTCCAAGTTGATGAGTCAGATAGCTTAGTTAGTTTTTTTTTGGAGCAATGTCATGTATAGAGATATTTTGGGATGTCATAATTTTTGATAAATATAATCAATAAATATAATTGCCCCTGTTGGAGTGAGCCATCACTAGAAAAATATTTTATTTGGAGTAACCTTTCTATCAGAAGTGACAACTGAGTTATTCACATGACTATTTAAAACATTTCTCCGGTTAATGAGTGACCAGCATCCTATAACAATATTCACTGATAAAGACCAGACAATGGTGAGAGCTATCAAAATTGCATTACCACATACTCGTCATAGGTTGTGCCAATGGCATATTTTGAAAAAAGCTCCTTCGAGCAAGTGTGACTCACAGGAGGAGTTCGAGCAAGCTTGGTCTACTATGCTAGATGAGGGCAATTTGCACTATCATGCTTAGCTGTCTGAGCTTTATAAATTAGAAGCAAGTGATCCACTACATTTTGTAAAGACTCATTCTGTATGGGAATCTTGTTAACGCAACGTAGTGTGTCCACGAATAATATATGTCACAAAATCTATAAACCAACAAGTTCAATCACGGATTGTTTATTGGGATTGGAGAAGGTTATCGACACATGGTGCCAGAATAAACATGATGAAGATTTCAAGTCCAACTAGTCAGCAATTGTTTCTATTGTTAAGACTAGCCTAATTCTGAAACAAGCTGCTATGTTTTACACAAGAAAGCTTTATATAATATTTGAGGAAGAATTTTTGCATGGTGTTGGAGGATTAGCAGCAAATGTGTCAGATGATAATCCTATGGAGTATTTGGTGAGAAACTTAGAGAATAAGAGTTCTTCCAAAACATGGACTACTTATTTTGACAAGATAAGCCTAAATATAACTTGTAGTTGTAAAAAATTTGAAATGATGGGATTGCTTTGTGCCCACTGCATCCGAGTTCTTAGTCAGGAAGATATTGTGTGCATTTCAGATAAGTAAATTCTCATGCGCTGGTCAACCAGAGCAAATAGGGATAACTACTTTGATAGTGCTCACAAGAACTTAAAAGATGTGGAAGGCAATGATGGAAATGAAACTAGCATTATTTTCCAGAATAACATCAGTGGATATGCATATCAAATAAGCATCAGGGCATAGGGTAATAAGAAAGCCGAGGAGTACATGCTTGGATCCTTAAAAAAACTATCTGGTAATGTCGACTTTATATAATGTGAGAATTCACCTTCTGCTGTCAGAACAGCTAAGAAGAAGAAGTCAACCACAATAGATAAAGAAAATGACATTTTAAAGGATCCAGTGAAGCAGTGACCAAAGGGTGTTTCAAATGCAAGGATTAAGGGATATTGGGAGAGAACCAAGAAAGTCAAGAGTAATTTTCTATTTTCCTCTGAAGTTATAATATTTACATATTATTTTTAAACTTGAAATCATCCTTTTTTTGTTGTTATAGAGTCCAAAGAACAATCTAAGAGGGATGGAGACATGTAGAGTCACCAATTGCAACACCTTTTCTGTTATGCCTGAGTGCTTTTCAGAGGTATGCATGGAAAACCTGTCAAACATGCTATTACATATCATTAACTAATACAATGTTCTATTTCTAGGAATTTAACTCAAGCTCAACAATCAATCAGTCGGCTGAAGGGTACACTAAGCTGATGATGGATATCATTACAGGGAAACATTTTAGTGCATGTCATTATTTATTTGTGTGTTCTTTGACTATACACACGTTAATGTCAATTACAATCATAACTACGTCATCACAATCATTTCTGTAAGAACAAAGAGATTCCTTGATGAGTTTCTTTTACTTAACACAAGCACACGAGCACTCATATCTAGGGGATTCGTTGAGGAAGACTTTGTTAGAGTCACAGGCTTTCTTTGGCACTACTGTGAAATTATCTCTGGAAGTCAAGGCTGAAACAAACAGGTAGTACTAAGCTCAACTAATCTTTTTTTGAATTTAAGAAGATTAATTTATGAATGACTCATTATATCGATAATTGTTATACTCTTTAAGATTTCTAAAAAATCTAGATAATCATTAAGCTTTTGAACCGATTAAATTAAATGATCTAAATTAGTTTGGAGATGTTGAGCAACATGAGAGCATGAGAGAGCTAAAGCACTTCAATGCCCATAGACAGGTCACTATTAGCCTATTAGCTTGTGTGCCTGATGAAGGTAAATTGAGAGCAAAAAGTAGATGTAATAATGCTGATGCCAAAATGAATAAGTTAGGAGATATTGCTGTCACTTTGTAACAGTATTTCCTTTAGCTTTGAAGCTGCTGCTTATGCTTCCTGAACCGATTTGTTCCAGGTAAATATGTTGTGCTTCTCCTTTCTACTTTCAGTTTGTAGCATTATGTATGTGAATGAGAATAATGGTTTATTAATGTGTCTGGTTTGATATAATCAGGTATCATTTAGCAATGATTTTATGTGATGATGTTTTTTCTATTATTTTGCATTATTATAGTTAGGGTTCATTAATTCGTGAAGCAAGGAAGATGAGAATCATGTTAAAAAAAATTGCTTAATGAGCAATTTCCGTCCATTCCATACATTTTTTTGCTTGTTTCTTCCTCAACATTTATTTATTTACTTCTGATTTATTTTTTCCTTGCTTTATAGTCCATTGATGTCATGAATTACTCATTGCTGATTGGTGTTGATGAAGGGAAAAAAGAACTGGTTGTACAAATCATGAATTCCATGAGGCAATTTTTTTTTTTTATCTTTTTTCCAATTTGATTATTTGTATATTTGGACTGCTTAACACTGGACATCAAGCGTGCAAGGTGCAGTGTCTTGAGGGTCCTTACATTGTTTGGCTAATTTTTTTTGTTGCTTGTTTATTTCGATGGGTACAAATGTGTTCCAACCGCTCAATAGAGATGAAAGCATTATTTCAATCAATTTGGGTGTTATTTTCATGAAAAATATTCTTTAAATATACCAAATCATTATTTTTCAAATTTCTTTTTTATGCTACATGTCTAATATTTTCTGAAGCGTTTATAACAATGTGTGTTATGTGAAATGAAAATAAAATGTGTTATTCCTTCATTCTTACACGTTCTTCTGCAATAAATTTGGTAATTTGTAGTTCATTTATTTCAATTTTAGGTAGATGATGATGAAGGCTTAATTATGTAAGTCATGATGTTGAATCCAGGCTATCCATCAAACTCACATTAAATAATTTTCAGAGAGAGAGAGAGAGAGAGAGAGAGAGTATATTGAATTGTGTAACTTTGTGTCGATCTTCGATCCTTTATTTTTAGATTTTGGTTGATATTGTTTGCGCTACGATGATCAGTCACATGTGCAAAATTAAAAAAAAAAATTAACAGAAATCGTGTATCTCTTGATGTGGTTGATTCTCAAATTCTACTTGAGGTGTTCTAATGATTTAATAAGTAGGTTTGATTTGAATTAACAATATTCAAACTGTGTCAATCCTGCGTTATGATTGAACTGACATATTTATATACAGAAATAGCTGCTTATCAAAGCAGATATTGTGCAAAATATACAATTTAAGAAAACTAAAACTAACCCAAAGATTACAAAAAGCTATTAAGATCACTAAATACTTGTTATAAGCAAGAAAAGCTATTTGAAATTATTTTTATTTTTAATTTTCTATATTTTTCTTTTATTTATATTTTCATTTAAAATAAAATTTATTCGATAATGATAATTATTTCAAAACCATTCAAAATATATAAAAATTATTTCAAATATATCTATAAATAATATTTTTATTTAAAAACAATAGAAAATATTTTTTTTAAAACTATTAAATAAAATGACTAACAAGAAATAAAAAAATGAAAGTAATCCCTATCATGCACTAAAGCCATAAAAGAGCAATTCAAGTAAATTAAAGTTAATCAAATGGCTGTCTAACATTCCATAATGAGTTTTTTTAAATAAATTTTTATTCTGTTTGCATTATTTATTCAAAATTATTAAGCACATTTGTAATAAAATTAAGTTAATAAACCTTTTATCTTAATTTATCGAAATAATATTTTAAAAAAATTGAAATTTTGAGCTTAATATCATTGTTTTTTTTATTAATTCACTTTCCAAATTTTATTTGAAATGATTTCAAGCATTTTTAAATTAAAAAAACTAAAATTCATGCTCCAAATAGCTTGTGATGGAATGTACAAAATATATTCTCTCCAAATAGACATGAAAAATTATAAAATAGTTGTACTCTCAGAGAACTGAAAGTCTGAACTTTAAAAGTAACTCACAAATTGCTCCAAATAGTTTGTAGTTAACACATTCTTCCCAAGCAAGCCAGAATAAGTGAAAAAAATAAGGAAATAATCTATACTCTCAAGAAAGTACTGAGAGTACAACTGAAAAATAGCTCAAAAAAGTTAATATTAAGGCTCCAATCAACCTGTAATTGAATATAGTAAATATTTCCTTTCCAAACAGGCTAACTAGAGTGAGAAAAATTGTGAAATTGGTCTTTACTCTCATGAGAGTACAGTCTGATGTAAAACAAACTTTAAAAGTATCCCAGTAGCTTCCAAATTGCTCCAAATTATTTGTAGTAAACACATTCTTCCCATGCAGGCTAGAAAAATTGAAAAAAGAAAGGAAATAAGCTGTACTCTAAGGGGAGTACAGAGAGAACAACTGAAAAATAACTCAAAAAGTTAATATTAAGGCTCCAATCAACCTATAATTGAATATAGTAAATATTTCATTTCCAAGCAGATTAAGAAAAGTGGGAAAAATTATGA
Source organism: Cymbidium sinense (assembly GCA_021442155.1). Classification (NCBI taxonomy): domain Eukaryota; kingdom Viridiplantae; phylum Streptophyta; class Magnoliopsida; order Asparagales; family Orchidaceae; genus Cymbidium; species Cymbidium sinense. Next base: position 54,973,983 of record CM038216.1, read on the forward strand.
AATTGGTATGTACTCTCATGAGAGTACAGAGAGTATATATGCAAAACAGCTAAAAAAAGTAACCCAATAGCCTCCAAATTGCTCCAAATGATTTGTAGTAAACACATTCTTCCCAAGCTGGCCTAAAAAATTGAAAAAAATAGGAAATAATCTATACTCTCAGGAGAGTACAAAGAGTACAACTGAAAAACAGCTAAAAAAAAAAGAAAAGAAGCTAATATTAAGGTTCCAATCAACCTGTAATTGAATATAGTAAATATTTTGTTTCCAAACAGGCTAATAAAAGTGAAAAAATTATGAAATTGGTCTGTACTCTCAGGAGAGCACAAAGAGTGCAGATGCAAAATTGCTTAAAAAAGTAACCCAACAGCTTCCAAATTGCTCCAAATGATTTGTAGTAAACATATTCTTTCCAAACAGACCACAATAAGAAAAAAATTGAGAAAATAATATGTACTCTCAAGAGAGTACAGAGAGTACAACTGAAAAATAAGTCAAAAAGTCTAATATTAATGCTCCAATAAACCTGTAATGGAATCTAATTAATATTTCCTTTCCAAACAGGCTAACAAAAGTGATAAAGATTATGAAATTGGTATGTACTCTTCATGAGAGTACAGAGAGTACAGATACAAAATAGCTTAAAAAAGTAACCCAACAGCTTCCAAATTACTCCAAATGGTTAGTAGTAAACATATTCTTTTAACAGGCCACAATAAGGAAAAAACTGAGAAAAAAGTCTGTACTCTCAAGAGATTATAGAGAGTACAATTGAAAAATAGGTCAAAAAGGCTAATATTAATGCTCCAATAAACCTGTAATGGAATTTAGTTGATATTTCCTTTCCAAACATGCTATTAAAAGTGAAAAAAATTATGAAATTAGTCTGTACTCTCATGAGAGTATAGAGAGTACATATATAAAATAGCTTAAAAAAGTAACCCAACAGCTTCCAAATTACTCTAAACGGTTTGTAGTAATCATATTCTTTCCAAACAGGCAACAATAAAGAAAATAAATTAAGAAAAAAGTATGTACTCTCAAGAGAGTACAACGAGTACAATTGAAAAATAGGTCAAAACGGCTAATATTAATGCTCCAATAAACCTGTAATAGAATCTAGTTAATATTTCCTTTCCAAACAGGCTAACAAAAGGGGAAAAAAATTATGAAATTGGTCTATACTCTCATGAGAGTACAGAGAGTATAGATATAAAATAGCTCAAAAAAGTAACCTAACAGCCTCCAAATTGCTCCAAAAGGTTTTTTGTAAATATATTCTTTCCAAACAAGCCACAATAAGGAAAAAACTGAGAAAAAAGTCGATACTCCCAAGAGACTACTGAGAGTACACCTGCAAAATAGGTCAAAAAGGCTAATATTAATACTCCAATAAACTGTAATGAAATCTAGTTAATATTTCCTTTCCAAATAGGCCAAAATTACATAGAGTACAGATGTAAAATTGGTCTGTACTCTCATAAGAGTATAGAGAGTACATATACAAAATAGCTTCAAAAATAACCCAACAGTCTCAAAATTGCTCCAAATAGTTTGTAGTTAACATATTCTTTCCAAACAGGCCACAAAAGTTGGAAGAAATTATGAAATTGGTCTATACTCTCATGAAAGTACATAGAATACAAATGCAAAATAGGTCAAAAAAGCAACCCCTCAGCCACCAAATTGCGTGAAATGATATGTCATAAACTTTTCTTCTCCAAACAGGCCAGATTAAGTGAAAAAATTGAGGAAATAGTCTGTACTCTCAGGAGAGTATAAAGAGTACACATGCTAAACAGCTCAAAAAGGCTAATATTAAGGCTCCAATCAACCTATAATGGAATCTAGTAAATATTTCCTTTCCAAACAGGCCAAAAAATTTAAAAAAATTGTGAATTTGGTATGTACTCTCATGGGAGTATAGAGAATACAAATGAAAAATAGCTTAAAAAAGCAACCCATCAGCCTCCAAATTGCTTCAAATGGTATGCCATGAATATTTTTCCTCCAAATAGGTCAAAGAAAGGTTAAAAAAATTGAGGAAATAGTGTGCTCTCAGGAGAGTACAGACTATACCTACAAAACTACTCAAAGAAACTAATATTCAGGCTCCCAACTACATGTAATAAAATTTTTTAAAGATATCCTCTCCAAACAGTCCAAATAGTGTAGAATCAAGTGAGAAAATGATCTGTACTCTCATGAGAGTGTAGAGAGTACACATGCAAATCCAAACCAACAAGCATCAAGCAACCTACAAACGGCTTATAAGGCTAGATTCAAACAGTTTAAAGAGGTTGAAGAAATAGCTGAAAAAGGGGTCCTAAAGCTCCACATTTGTTATCTACTAAACATGACATCTACTAGACATGTTATCTCCAGAAAGCTTCAAAAACCAAGAATAGTAGCTAATGGCATCCACAAACACACCAGACAGATACATTTCTAAAGCAATTGATTTCCAACATATCAAAGTTCGATTGTACATTTGTCAAATAAGTTATTTCATGCACATACAAAAGATAGTGTGGGTGAACTTAGCCCTGAAGCAATTCATCTTCTTTGGCCAATCCTGGTGGTCTGCCCAGTCCACTGGAGATTTGCTGATTGCTGCCTCCATATATTTGCAGACAAACATCCTGCAATTGACACTATTTTGTTGGTCTGGTAGCCCACTCATCATTTCGATTGACCATTTTGTGGGATCGCTCTCAAAAGACTGGCCAGCATCTTTGACAAATAATTTGATCTAAATAGTAAGAAATATAGTCAATAAGTAGGCACAAAATATGCAAAATAAGCAAATTGAAATGAGAACAGTTCTTACAATCTCAAGAAAAATGGCCTTATGAGTTAGGTTTGGCAATGAATCATAAAAATACTAAGCCCCTTGCTTAATATGCCCGACCAGGAGTGTCTAGTGCTGATTATTTATAACTGGAAGTAAGAGTAGCTCAGCCCTTGATACACTATCTGCAGTGACATGCTGGATGAACATTTTGCTTTCCTTTTGTAGGACATACTTAGCATAACTCTTCAAGAAGGGAAGGGAAAGTTTATAATTAGTGGCTTCTAACAATCTAAATTAGGAAATGATCATATTACCCAAAGTTTTATGGAGTAACTTACCCAGTGCAAGCATAAAACATACAAATAGGAGACATATAGCCTAGGACATAGCCAGTACTTCTCGGCCAGTAAAAAGGTGAAGGCATCGACGTGTGCATTTAACAAATCTTGATCAACACTTCGTCAATCCTCGGCAATAATGATATTCCCGATTGCGAATGTATCATCCCTACATGTGAAATATGGGAATGTGAGCCTAATTAAATGAATAGGTGATTTTATGTATACAAAAGGAGTTGAATAAAAATGACTTACTTCTCAGAATCGGAGTAAGAGGTGTCGATGAGCAGTAACATTGGCTTGGCGGACATCTCTTGATGAGAAAATGATGATATGGTGTGCCTCAAGCATTAGTGATGAAGAGCTTGATTCACCGTAAGGCTTGATAAGTTGATGCATACCTCCGCCTGATGCTCCTCAACCACCACGATAGTAGTCGGTGGTTCAACCACTAATATTGGAGCATCTTTGCAAACCTATAAAATTTTTTAGTGAAATCAGCTACTATTAGGTTAAATTAAAAAGAAAGTAAAGCAATACCTCTTTTGCCGTTTGCTCATCCTGTGTGGAGGCTACAGCAGTTATTCTCATGACTTCACTATGTTGGTGAAGGGGAAGATATAGCTTTCCTCTTCATCCGAGCCTTCACACCACACTCAATCTTTGTCGGTAAAGGCTGACATCTTCATGTGGGTTGAAGCTCAGCTTCCCCTATGGTGCCCTCCACAGGGGTTTCCCTAGTGGAAGCCTCCACAGAGGCTTCTCCAGTGGAAGCCTCCATAGGCGAAGCCCCTCTGGTAGCCTCCATAGCCTTCCCACAGTGGTAGTCTCACCAGGGGAAGCTCACATGGAAGCTCCTGTGGGCCTTAGGTGTTGCCCCTGATAGCTTCCTCGAGATTCCCCATGGTTTCCTCCATAGAGCTTCCCCATGCTAGGGATGCTGGGACCCTCTTGCACAACCACCTCAATAGCACCCTCAAATCAATTCCATTCATTCTCTGGGTCATTGATGCTTGAAAAGATACTCTCTCTTCCGCCTCACAGTATCCTCTCTATCTGAGCTTTCTAAATGGCTAGGAGGGTAGGCTAGATACAGGAAGAATGGGAGAGACATATGAAGATTCAGTGGGGGCTACACTCATTGGACTAAGAATGAGACTGCTATCGGGCTTGACATGGGTTGTTTGCTGGGTAGGGGCAATGTTTCAAGGAACCAGGTCTCCTCTTCTGATATGTCCTCAAATGAAAGGCAGACCTGCATTACACCGATAAAAAAATGTGATGCTTTACAATATGAATGAATACATTCTAATATAAATAAAATAAAATTATTTTATGTCACCTGGTGACCTTCCAAACCAGTGAAGGAGTCATCTGCAAACTTTATTTTTGGCCATCGTAACATACGTGGCTTTGCAGAAAGAAGGGTGGCCTTATGATGGTTATGTGCTTCCGCCGCCCAGATCTACAACGAATATTTATATAAGCTAACTTCATCAAATAATACATATCGAAGATGTAGAGCATACCATTAGAAGAGTGAGGAAGCACTCATGTACCGGTGCCTTCTGTGTCCAAATCTTTGATGTAATACCATCAAATTGTGAAACCAGAAAGGTCCAAATGGCCTCTGTCCAATTGTACTTAGCAAATTTGTCTATGTCGTCGGCATAGGAAATCAATTCTGACATCACTCTATAGTTGTGATATATATATAAAAAAAGATTTAAAAGCAAAAAATGTATGTACAACTGCACAAATTGTGCCGCAATTAAGAAGCGATCCAAATCCTCAAGTTTATTCTTAAAGTCTGTTGAGCTAAACTTCGACAGTGGGGATTTCTGCCATAAGACCTTCTCCCCTCTGTTTGGCATCCCTATAATTAATGCAACTTCATTGGGGGTGAAAAAAATGTATTGGCCACCAAAAAAGAATGCTTGCTTCTCTATATCCTAGCAAGACAGGATTGAAGTGATGACAATTGAGTCTTGCTGAATTCCATATAGTCTAATAAATTGATGCAAATGAAGCCTCCTTAAAATGTCAATAACTTCATCAGTAAAGCATGTTGAGATATTATCGAACACCGTTCTAATGGTGGTAGGCCTGTATCTCGAAGTTATCCTTTTCCCAAACATGTTAAACTTCAAAATGAAAATTCAATTAATTTTATGATTTTGAAGGACAAGCAAAAGACCAAAAAGTAGGGACTAATAGCTAGAAAAAAATTAAGAAAAATACTCATGAGAGTATGAGAGTAAAAATGATAAAAAAAAAACCCACCCATCATCAAATTGCTTACTACTACTTAGCAAACATATTTTCTCTAAACAGGGCAAAAAATCCAAAAAATAAAATGTGAAAATGGTCTGTACTCTCAATAGAGTACAGAGAGTACACATGCAAATTTGCTCAAAAATCTAACCAATCAGCTTCCAAATTACTTCTAATAGAATGTAATAAATATATTCTCTCCAAACAGGCCAAAAAATCTGACAAAGAATGACAAAATAATATGTATTCTCATGAGAGTACAGAGAGTACAGATACAAATCTCTCATAAAAACTAAACAATCAGCCTCCAAATTACTTCTAGTGGAATATAATAAATATATTCTCTCTAAACAGGCCAAAAATTAGATAGAAAATGACAGAATAATATGTACTCTCATGAGTACAGAGAGCACATATGCAAATCTCCCCTAAAAATCAACCAATCAGCCTCAAAATACTTCTAGTGGAATGTAATAAATATATTCTCTCCAAACAGGCCAAAAAATCTGACAGAAAATGACAAAATAATATGTACTCTCATGAGATTTCAGAGAGTACATATACAAATCTCCTCTAAAAACTAACCAATTAGCCTCTAAATTGCTTCAAATGGAATGTAATAAATATATTCTCTTCAAACATGCCAAAAAATCTGACAAAAAATGAAAAAATAATATATACTCTCATGAGAGTACAGAGAGTATAGATGCAAAACACTCTTAAAAACTAATCAATCAGCTCTAAATTACTTCTAATGGAATGTAATAAACATATTCTCTCCAAAAAGGCCAAAAAATCTAACAGAAAATGAAAAAAATAATCTGTACTCTCATGAGAGAATGCAGAGAATACTAATCTCTCATAAAACCAACTAATCGACCTCCAAATTGCTTCTAATGTAATAAACATATTCTCTCCAAAGCAGCCAAAAAATCTAGAAAATGAAAAAAATAATCTCTCATGATGATAGAGTATGATCAAAAGACCCATAAAAACCAACCAATCAGCCTCCAAATTGCTTCTAATAGAATGTAATAAACATATTCTCTCCAAACAGGCTACAAAATTTGACAGAAAATGAAAAAATAATCTGTACTCTCAAGGGAGTACATATGTCAATCTCTCTTAAAAACCAATCAATCAACCTCCAAATTGCTTCTAATGAAATGTAATAAACATATTCTCTCCAAACAGGCCAAAAAATCTGATAGAAATTGAAAAAATAATATGTACTCTCATGAGAGTTTAGAGAGTATAAATGCAAAATACCCTAAAATCAAAATCATTATAAATTGCTTGGAATGTAATAAACATATTCTCTCCAAACAGCCAAAAATCGGAAAATGAAAAAAATAATGTACTCTCATGAGAGTTAGAGAGTACAAATACAAATCTCCCCTAAAAATCAACCAATCAGCCTCCAAATTACTTCTAATGGAATGTAATAAATATATTCTCTACAAATATGATTTAAATGCTGGAAAAAAAATAGAAAATGGGGTATACTCTCAAAAGAGTACAGAGAGTACACATGCAAAACAGCTATAGAAATCAACCAATAACCATTCAATCTGCAAACAACCATCAAGCAACCCTAAACAAATTATAATGCAATCGACTGAACATATTATATCCAAACAGGTCCCAGATTTCATCAAATCCTTCATGAAACAACACTAAACATCCTACAATGGGATATACTAAACATATAACAAGCCCCACAGTTCAAAAATTTGAAAATAACGGCGTGTACCATCACAAGAGTATAGAGAGTACACATGCAAAACATCTACAAAATATTAGTAAAACATGTTCCTTTCCTTTAAAGAACTCAAATGTTCCAAATGTTCTCCTATTTGACGGTGAGAACAATAGAGAAAACCCTAAATTCATTCTGATTCAAGAATCGAAATCATGCGCTATAATATAATACCTCAATTTTTAATGCCCAAGATTTAGCAAATCTCCGAGGGAAGGTCGGGCATCGAGAGAGAGAGCGGGAGCATAATTTTATAAAAAAGAAATTCTAAAATGATGTGAAGAATATGGAACGCAGGCGTAATATTTTTTCCTCCCATTTGAGCCGTTAACGGGTAACGTAAACGGCATCGTTAACCGATGTCCAGTAACAACGTTGTTAAGTAAAAAAATGTATTTTTTTTTTTATAATGTACAGGTGTTGCATTGCTATTGAAGTCCGGACGTACTAAGTCCGGACTCCGCACGTAATATTTTCTTGAGTTTAAGGCAGCATTTGGCTTTATTTGATTTGAGTGACTAATATTTAATATGGTTTTAATTTGTATGAAAGTAATTTTATTAAAAAAAGTGTACAGTATCAGTATATCCTTCGTAGTTTTCTGCATAAACGAACGAAAGGGTAGACCTTAAGTATGAATAGCATTAAGGAAATACTGATTAAAAATACATAAAATATTAAAAGCATGTCATCATTTGAATATATGAATTAATAATATTCTTCCCAAATAAAATTAAATGAAACGCTCGTCATTTATTTTAATCACCTGAAAAATAGACACAAGTAACTTTTATGTAAATTTATTAAAATATATATATATAGCAATACTTGTAATATTAAAAATTTTTATCCATTCACCAATTTATTAAGGACCCTTTGGAATCAATTTTATTTTTTTGCTTTATATATATATTTTTTGTATTTAGTTTTATTTATATTTTGATATAAAATAAAATATATATAGTGGTGATAGTTCTTTTTTAAAATATTTTAAAAATCCAAAAATATTTTTAAAAATAATATGATTTATTTTTTAAAATAAAAAATAAAATCACTTAAAATTTATATTAAATAATTATTTTTTAAAAAATAATATAAAATAAAATTGATCTCAAAATAGGCCTTTCTATACACAATCATATATTTCCCATATTCTCATTTTTGGAGAAAAGTGAAACTTTATAAATAAAAATATATAGTTTATTATTTGAACTAAGCAAGGCCTTGTGATTTTCTTCTCTTTCCCTAAGATTTTTCTATATAAAAAATACTCTCTAATTATTTATGAGTGTGATAGATTTTCATATAAAGTTAAGACTCAAACAATTTCACTCTTCTCTCATGATTTTTTTTGGCATACAATAATAGTAACTCATAAAAATTAAATAAATTATAAAAATACTCAATTTAAGTTAAATTTTTAATTTTATTTTAGTTGTTAGAGAGTGTGAATTAAAATTGATCAGAATTAATTCTAATAATAATCAAATTTATTTTTAACTTAAACATAAAAGTAGAGGCCAATCATTGGCTATTCTAATATTCAATATTCTCATATTTATTTAGAAAAACTATTGTTTTATTTTAGCTTTTTAAATTTCCTAATTATCTATCTTAGGACTGTAACGACCTTAATTAAAGAGGGGAGACGATGAAGCAAATAATTTGGCATGCATGATTTGCAAACGAAATGTTCTGTAATTTGGAAGGGCACTAGACTGTAGTTTCCTGTTGCTGGTTGACTAGAGTTTCTTGAAAGGGCAGCCTTTGAAGGAAAATGGACTAGACTAGCAGTGAATTAAAAACAATGGCCTCGAATAGCTTGTATGGATGTGCTATTTTCCAAATTTATTTTTCTGTAATCTCCATATTCTCTTCATCTTCTTCTTTTACATCTCTCTCTCTCTCTCTCTCTCTCTCTCTCTCTATATATATATATATATATATATATATATATATATATATATATATATATATATATATATATTTATGTACTGAAATAATCTCCAAAATACTACTCAAAGATTCATGAATCAATCTACTAAGCTTCTGAAAGATAAGCGAAAAAAAAAATGATCTAATGAGATAGGATATGATGAAGAAGAGAACGAGGGAGTTTTAACTTTAGAACCTCGTGATGTATTCAAAGAAATCACGTCCTTCTAGTTTCTAGCTAAAGGCAGATTTCCTAACGTTTTGTGTATCATGGCTGATATTGTTAATGATAATGCCTACGCAATGATTACTGCTACTAATGGGGGGCTCACTACAGACAGCGATTTTGTGGCGTTGGTTCAATGGTAGGTTCTGTCGAGGCATGATGGCCAACTGACTATTTCTTTTCGCAGAATCTTTAATTTCTTTGCGGGACATTTGCTCATCGAGAAATTATTGTGTACAGTTTAAACCGTGCTAATAATTATGTATTAATTATATATAATAATTGTACATTAAATGTTATATACACAACAAATACATAACTGTTATATACTCAATATACAATACATACACAGTTAGTAATATACAGTAATTCCAATAGTTCAAATTCTGCATATAATAATTTCTCCATTTAATCGATGGGCAACACTATATATATGTAAGCCCTGATGCAATTAAAGGTAGCCCTAATATCTCAAGAATTAAAATAAATTATTTTATTATTCTATATATTATAAGAATATCTTATGTGAGGGAAAATTTTGCCTCTCTTCCCATCGAAATGCTTATTCATAAATTATGCAACTATAAACGATAGAAAAAGATGAATTATATATATCAAAAGGCCCTTTTGGTTTTTTTTTTTTCCACTGCACCCCTAATTGAGACATTTTGTTACAGCGAGTAACGAGAAAATTCTGCAATGGAAACATGCTGGTCTTTCAAGATGTCCTTAAGCTTTATCTTCGTTAGAACGCCAATCAAAATATGAAGTCAATAGGTATTCACTGCTGTTGATAATAATAAAATTAAAAGCAAGTGGAAAGGAAAATTTCATCTACGAAAGAAAAATTAGAAACATTTAGATAATCATTCCAGTGAAATTTGATCCCATTTGAATTTGCTAGACAAAACCTAAATTTTGTCAACTAAAAAATACTAACCATCAACTGCAATGATGACAGTAAATTATATTAAACCAAATTACGTCAGCGCAGACTCTTACAACGGCTATGAGCCTACATCTACAAATACTTGAAAAGAAGATTTTGGTTCTCAGATGCTCTTCTGAGACAACAACAAAAAAAACTTGCAAACAACAGTTCAAAGTGTTTAGAAACTCAAAAACCATCAAAGCATAGTCTATAATTACAGAGGCCATTGTAAATCATGAAGGTGATCATAAAGTTCGCTGTGGCTGACATCTTCAGGGCAATGCCTGTTCCCCTGAGGAGCAAGCACAAGCTCACCTGAGCACTGGTAAGTGCCAGCATCCGGGATCTGCCACAATCCCACCTCATTAGAGTTGCTGTTTCCTACCGCATGATCTCTGAATACCCAGGAAACATTCAAGTAGCTGCTTTCTATGTTGGTTTGAGCCATCCCGAATTCGGTGCCTGCTGTGATCACAGGATCGCGCTGGTTTATTCGCACGGCAGAAGCGGTGGCCGCATCTGATGACTGAGTTGACAGAAGAGAGAGAGCACAGGTGGAATTTGATACACCTGCAATTAGGATGTCAAAAAAAACTCGTTTGCATTTGATCATATTTGGCTCAATAACTAGCTCAAGTTTAACTCATTTTTATAAGCTCAGTTTTAACAAGTCAAATATGAACAAAGCCTTAGTTTATTGTGTTCGGTTCATTAATAACTGCTATAAATACATAACAATTTGCATACATATGAATATATGCATGCTTATATATATATATATGTGTGTGTATAAATTATGTATACTTTTTGTATGAATATATATGCATGGTGATATGTATAGTCCATATTTTATATATGACATGTAAGTAGGCTTTATATTCATGAATAACTCATGTTCAGCGCAAGAAGTTAAAAATTGGAATGCAAATAAAAACTTTTATCTCACATGCTTAAAGAGATGAGCAGAACAACCCTAGAGCTAGCTCAAACTCAGCTCGTTTATGCTACCTGCAATGTATTCAGGGGAAGAGAACAATGCGGGGAGTGCATTACTCATGACCCCTCCCGAAGATTGAATACTTTTTCCCTGCAGCTGGTTAGTGACTACCCGGTCGCTGCTTCTCATGGTTGGCCATAACGTGTTTTTTGTAGAGTCTGGTGGCCTTGGATGCATGAAGTCCATCAGGAAGCCTCCATGCCTGCTATTGTCCTCTGGCCACACAAATTTCAGGTACTTAGATCCCAGTTTAGTAGTTTTTAAGGAACTAGAAACTAAAGCTAAAGATAGAAGAAGACTGCAATAAAAAAAATCAAACCAGAGAAGGATGACAGCTGACCATAGCTTGATGGCAAAAGCCCTGGAGGTGGCTTCCTTCGACGTTCATTATGTCCTGCAAGACGTCTGCGACAACTTCTTTTCCCTTGGTCAAATTCTTTTAGAAGATGGAACCTGCGGTGGTGTTTTATTTATTTTATTTTGGGGAGTGCGTGGGAAACGTGAAGTGGTTAGCCCACTTTGATTACCCAAAATGAAGATACAAAGTTTAGGACAAAATGAAATAAAAGTTACATCAATAAGACAACCCTATCACAAAACGAGGCTGGAATAAAAGAAAGAAAGATCAGACCAAACTGATAAAAAATTAAAAACATATGACTCAGAAATATAATGAGCTTATCCAAAAGTCAACAGCAGGCACCGAAACACCTCCCAGATTACTGAAATCATCCAGTAGTAAAAGTAGAAAGAACAAATTGCCAGGTATAATAGCATATTCAAAAACTATTAGAGTAACCTGTAGCTCAAACCGAAGAAAAAACAGAATCATTGAACTCCTAAGTTGTCTAGGCCATCCATTAGGAGGTAAACAAAAACTATTGAAGCTGCCAATTTGTCCTTGATTCCAACCACGCAAAAAAGAAAAGGAAAGTGAAACAATAATTTTTCCAACACCAGAAAAGAAAGCAAAAAAAGAAAATCAAACATGGAGATCATCCTGATTCTTTCAAAATGTTAACTTGCTAGATAATGCTCTTCCGATAATGAACAAGAGAGCGGAGAAACTAGCTATAGAATTACCAAAAAATTTGTTATTCCTCTCACACCAAATAAAGTAAACCAAGCAACGAATAGTAAGTAAAAATAAATGTTTCTTTACTTTTGAAACCTACAAATTATCCTTAACGAAAATTAAAACTTGTAGCATCGTTGGCATGAGAAGAAACACAAGACCCCGGCAAAAGGCAATAAGGGGGGGAATTAAAAAATAAAAACAACAACGAGCAGAAATATGAACATGGCCTGATAATAAAAGATTAGTTGCTTTAAGTCCATCCAACAGACAAAGCCAAGTAAAAATAAAAAATCTTAATGCATAGTATTGTGCCATATGAAGCAAAACTAATTAACACTGGACTAATCAAAATAAAAATCAAGTAAATGACATTTGAATGTGGGGTGAGAACCATTTTTACAAATAACCATATCTATAGATTTCACGTAAAAAAAATGTGTCTGATAAGCCGATGAATAGAATCATTGGCAATTTTAGAAGCATCACAATAACCATTAAAAATGAAACCAAAAATATGAGTTACAAAATTATAAGGAAACATGTTAAATACCTCAAATCCAAAAATATTCACCAATGAACTTTGATGTGTTGACCTCCACATTTATCCAATAAATTAAATGTGGGCTCCGAAAATCCGCACAAGATCTCTCAATGGGAATGAGAGTATGGGTTTATGCCGAACGAAATTTTCAAAAGACAGATGATTGTTTGTAGTGGATAAATAAAGAACTACAGATTTTTTGCATTTGGTGAGGGCTTTGATCGATTAGGGTTTCCTATGAAACACACTATAGTTAATTACACCTCCCCAATCGGTGAGAGAGAACTTTTGATTAAGGCTAATCATTAGATCGCTAATTGCTTAGCGTATAGTAACAACAATTTGGATTTAAAATTTAATGAAATTCATTATTATTTAACTTAAAGCGGATGGTTGGGAGAATGATGACGTGCCCGATCAAGATCCCTAGTTCATTATCCCAGTGATTCTGTCTATAGTGGGAGGTAGTCGACCCCGACCAAAGGATCTTTGTCGGCGTAAGTTCGTCGTCCATGTAGTAGAACCGGGTTGAAATTTATCTGGGAATCTTAAGTCTATCTTGTTAAAAGGGTTTTGCCATCAGTCTATGATTCACATCTCAAGAAAACCATTGACATACAGCTGATCGTGTAATATAATGGTGTCATTTGGCGATAGATCGGACTCACGGTTGTGCATCATATGTGGGCCTCTTGGTCCAACTGACAGAGGATACTGAACGCCTTCCCAGCGTAGAGATTGATTGAAAGTGAATACAAAATACACTTGAGACATTGGTTCCTTTGTGGCTAGAGTTTTCTTAATTTATCACTCAAAACAAGAAAGTGGATGGTTTGAGTTTGATTTAAGTTTTTACAGATTGAATTTCGTTTAAGCATTTATAGTTTAGTGATTTGTTTGATTTTATATTTATATCGATATTTGAACTTAATTATTTTTAATTTAAGCTTGCAAACATATTTTGATGATGAGTATCCCTTCCAGTTGAAATCTCCATTCAACATAGCCATCACTGGAGAGTTGAAGTCTTCATTTTGCTGTTTTAGATCCTTGTCATTTTGCTCACAATAGAGGATCGGATCTATCATTATAAATATAATTCAGATATTTGACTAAGTTGAAATTCTTATAATAAAATTTTAGATTTTGTTAATCCGGACTCGATCTTAAAAGAGAATTAATCTGCGATTCTGAATTTGAATTTAAATATTGATAAGATTCGCCCATGTGGGTATTCAATAGTTCAGATAATTTTATTTTTAAATCATAAGATTAATTTTATATCTTCATTTAATTTCAATTTAGGCATGCAGTCTTTTGAACATTAAAATTCTTTATCAGAATTTTTTCAGTCTGCAATAAGTTTTTATAGCTTAGATAATTTCATCTGATTAATAAAATCATTGATTTTGAAAATCATAATTAGCAATAAATTTCTTAATTTTTGGATTGAAAGAAACTCTATAATTTGCATAGAGTTTAATTTAGCATTGCCTCTGTGTGCTTTTAATTTTGTGTTGCAGATTCGGTGACGAATCTCTTTAAATTTTCAAATAGTGCCTTCTGCCCGCTTGCATTGAAGTATTGCGAGTTCAGTGCCGTATATTTCAACTTTATATTTTCAATTTAAAATATTGCAGCTTCACTTATATCTAATTTAATAGCAAAATAAAATGGCTATTTAGCTTATGCACATTGATAAGATTTTACATCTTTATTAATCATCATATTCAACTTTTATTCTCACCCATAAATTAGCTATTATACCTTTTTTGACTTAGCTTATTAAATATAAACCTTGTTGCTTAATTCACGCTTGAATTGCATTTATATTTGAATGCTAGCTCTCAAGCTTAATATAAGTGTCTTGTGATTTTGATTATAAATCCAATTAGATTTTCACTTAGATCATTTAAAGTGACGCATTGTAAAAATTATATTCATGGTTATTGACTATATATCAAATTCTTTATCTCTCTTAAACTTTTTCGACACTTCTCAACTTGCTTAGTGTGAATTAAACCATAATTCATTTGTTAATCAAACAGCTTTGTAATGTTTGTTATTGTTCACTGATATTTGGAATTATCAGTGACAAAATGTTGTTTATGTTAGCCGGTGAAATATCAAAATCCATATTTGCTCGCAGGTGAGTTATCGAATTTCATATTCATTTTCCAAGCTTGATTGTGTTTAATTTAAATCACTTTTAATAAATTATACTAATTTCAATGTTTATTGCTTTAGCTATTCATGTTGAGTAGCTAGCGTCGTATCCATAATCATGTAAGAGCTATTAAACTTAATCTGGATTTATTTTTAACTCTACATCAAATTTCATATTTATTTAAAAGACACTAAACTTCAGATTTATCATGAGTCTCTTGTGAGTTTATTATTCTCACTTGCATTTGACTTGAATATCCTCATTTATTTCAACATATAATGCAACATGCTCAAGCATTCATTTGGTGGTAAACTAAGTGAATGGAACCCATTTTTACTTGATTCACTCTTATATGGTATTAGTATTTATTAAGCTCCTTCAAATTTAATTATAAATTCATCATTTTAGGACTTTATATCTTATATTTAACTTAATGTTAAATCAAAATTTTTTAGTTCAAGTCCTTTTTAAATTCATTGTAATCTCCTTTTCTCATTTCAATATGATGTTTATCTTTATGTTCGTTTTGTTAGAATTTTTAATTTGATATATTTAAATTTCATTTTAAATTATTATATTTTGGTCTTTTAGATGAATTTTGATTTTTTTTTCTTTCTTTTTTTTTAAGTCCAAAATTTAATCCAAAATCCTACGGCATTTCGATAGTATTCTGGCATGTGGGCTCCAAAAATTCACCACTCTCACAGTATGATTTAAGTATCGGTCTGATTTTGAAGGTAAATGAAATAGTAGATAAGACCACCTAGGTTTTAGATGGTTCCATGTTTCATATAGGCCATATGTTAATTCTCTTGAGAGAGAACTTTCGATTAAAATTTGGTCGTTAGATGTGAATATTAGCATATAGTAGATGATGGAGTTTAAAATTTGGGGTTTAAAATTTATAAAATTCATCATTATTAGCTTAAAGAAAATGGTTAGGGGAATGATGACATGCCCGATCTAGATCCCATGGTTCCATCATCCTGAACTGTCGTGGTCTCTAGTCTACTTAGTTAGAAGAGGTAGTTGACCCAACCTGACCGAATGATCTTTGCTCAAATACGTGGTTATCGTCAGAAATCCTTATAAACCTGGGTGGTGTTTGTCCCAGGAGCTTAAATCTACCCAAGTATGAAAGTTTTTTCTTTATCTCTATGATTCCTCAAATCGGAGTATAAGGCGTCCTCGATCGTGATCGTAATATAATGGTTTATTTGGCCACCGATCAAAATACTCTTATAAATCGTATCGTATGAGCTTCTTACCAGCGGTCAAGGAGGCGCCACGTCCTTCGATGTAAGATTGATTGAGAGTGAACACTGTAGAACACTTGATTTGACTTTGACTTCTTTATGAGTTAGAGTTTTCTTAATGTCACATTCAACAAACTGTTGCGGAAGGTGGATTGAATGAAGTTTGTTTTAAATTTTTAAAGATTGAATTTCATTTAAGCATTTAACACTTAGTAATTTATCCGATTTTATATTTGTATTGACACTTGATTTTGATTAGTTCAATTTGAGCTTGTAAGCACATTTTGATGATAAGTATCCCCCCCGGTTAAAATCATCATCCAACACAACCATCATTGGGGTAGATTGATTGCTTGATCATTTAATTTATTGTTTGAATCTATCTCATTAGTTTAATAATGAGAATCGATCTACTTATTATATGTGGTAACTTGAGATTTCAATAAGTTAAAATTCTTATAATTGAATTTTTTAGGTTTTGTTAACGGACGCAGTCTAAAAGCAGCATAGACGTCCTTAAATTTAACCATTCAAAGATGTATGCATGCGAGTGTTTAATAATTCAAATAATTTTATTTCTAAATCAAGAGATTAATTTCATTTTTTCACTTAATTTCAACTTAACCTGCGCAACCTTTTTACACATTAAAATTTGCACTTTGAATTTCCATGTCTGAGCACATGCATGTATTTATAACTTAGATAATTTCATCTAATTAATAAAATCATTGATTTTGAAAATCATAATTAGAGTGAATTTCCTCTTATAATAATTGAATTTTTAGGTTTTGTTAACTGCACTGGTCAGACCAAAGAAGCAACCCTCGTCCTCGAGACAATTTAAATTTAAACATTCGATTAGTGTACTCGAGTGTATTTAAGAATATTTGCATAATTTTAAAGGATTGAATTTGAGTTTTAATCATACTTCATCATATGTTGCGAGGGTTAATTAGCATTTTGTATGTGTTAATCAGATGGTGTATTTGCGAACTAAGTTTCTATTTGCAATTCAAAATATTGCATCTTTGCTTGTATTCAAGTTATTTATTGAATCTCTAAACTTTAATGACAGGTCATACTTATTAGCGAGCTCTTTAATTGAACTTGTGCTTGCAAGCAAGCTATCGAACTTCTTACAAACTCTCATTCTCAATTTAAAATTGACTTTTAGGTTCATCACCAACCACCTGCTGTTCCACATTAAATTGAGGTCTTCATTTCATTCAATATTGAATGTAGTTATCTCGGTGTTCAATTGATTATATTTCATGCTTGCTATTTATTCATGAGTTTGACACTTTAAATAGTCAAGAAAAATCTTATTCATATTAATTTGTGAGATGCAAGAACCTACTTTTGCTTAGAAGTAAGCTATCAAGATTCATATAAGTTCTCCATATTCAATTGTGTTCAATTGAAATCATTTTTAATTCACTTGGAATATTTTATAACCCCATTGTCTATAATCAAAAATCTGTGTGTGTGTGTGTTATTGTCTCCTCCATCTAGAACACTCCTCTCTCTAATTTTTTTAGAAAACAAAAAAATCAATATATATATATATATATATATTACATATTATCTCATCAATTTTGTCATCGCCTCATAACTTGCAAATGCATAAAACAAAGTGTGTGAATATGCAAAATATTGTATTTGATTTTGTACAAGTGTTTCAAGGCATATAACTAGCAAATTCATGGCTACGATATTACAAAATACCACTCATATATGTCTTTTTAGATAGAAGGGTAGACCTAGTTTTAATTAGATGCCTCCCCTTAAGGGAGATGCTGCTGAAATTTTGCCAAAATTTAGACTTACGGGGGGGGGGGGTTAATATTGGACATAAAGAAATGAACTCGACTAATATTATTAAGTCAAACAAAAAATCATATGCTTAGAATGAGATGAAACATAAAGATAATATACAAAGAATATAAGGTTTATATGGGACTTGAAGGACAAACCTACAAGAAATACTTGGACAATCTCAAACTCCTGAACCTCCAAAACTTGCACCTAGCTAAAGGGGATGGAGGAAATGAACTCTCACTCCCCCTCTATTTAAAAGAAAAAGAACCTTTTCGTGGGGCACACAATGCTAGAATACAAACATGTGGAGACAAAACAACATCTCATTGAATCCCTATAAAAATGAATAAAAAAGACGAGTCTCGCATGCGCCTTAAAGGATTTGCATTTACATTCAAAACCAAATTCACCATATTGAAACACATGCAAGTTACTCAAAAGAAAGCAAAATATACACGTGTTACAAGGCGATTACTCTTATGAATGTGATGCCTCAAAATCTGTGTTAGTAACTGAGTAAGATACACAAATTATGAAACAAATCCAACATTCAAATGAATACTTCAAAATACATGCAGGTGATTTGAAATAATTGAGTCATACACATATTTCAAGGTAATTCAATGTTTAAGTTGCTAAATCAATATGCGTGCAAGCAACTTAAAGTTGCAAGTTAAATGAATAGACATTTCAAACAAACAAATTTTGCATTTAATGCACTAGAATGTGTGCCAACAATTCAAGAGAAGCTCTACACGTATCTTGAGGCAATCTTGTACTCTAATTTATCTCATCGAAATATGTGCTGATGATGAAAAGTTTTAAATGAAATGAATGTTGCACATATCACAAGACAAGCTTATATTCGAACTCATTATCTCGGAATATGTACAAACAACTTAGAAGAGGCAATGTAGCATGCATGTATCTCTAGGCAATTCAATACTCGAGCTAATGTATCAATATGCATGCACACGATCAAGAATCACAAGTTAATTGAGCACACATTTCAAAAAAAAAAAATTACATCCAAAATCATTGTATTGAAATGTGTGACAATAATCCAAGATGTGTATGACATGCATTACGAGGCAACCATAAATTTGTAATTGATACCACGAGATTCATGTAAATAATGGGATGACTCATACATGCATATCATAAGATGAAAACAATTTTAGTGCCTCGAAAAGTATACATATGCTCATTAGCGATTTACACGTTTAATTGGGAGTGTCTTAAGCCAAGCTTTAATTGCCTCATAAAAAGTGAAAATTTTATAAATTGCATGAAATTCAATGAAATTGAAAACAAACTCACATGGGCCGCTTCACTCTTATGGTGAAGTCGTAAATCTCACTTAACTAATCTAATCTTCCCCTTATAAGGATAGGAGTTGACAAGACTAATTGAAAATTATACATTCACCCTGTAAAAAAAATATATTTCACATTTGCATACGATCATCAAAGATATTAATAGAAAAATTTTATACTTGAAATTATAAACTCTCTATTTCAAGATTATAAATGCAATCACAGGTTTAAACTATGGACTTAATCCTCTAATAATAGACAAGCAGAGTTGAAATAGTCTATATCCCCAATGATGGCTATGGGGATCGTAAACTTCAATTGAAGGGAATTATCAATATTAAAATTTTTCAAAATGCTAATACTAAATCACATCAAATCTAAATATTTAGGATGCAAACATCTAGACTCGATCATCTCTGTCTAAGTTAGAGTTGATAATATGTATAAGGTGGTTAATATTCAACTTAATTATAGATCTAATCCTCTGTTACTAAATTAATAGAGTTGACAGAGTCTAAAATAATAAAATAATTAATCAAGCAAGCTGTTACATCCTGATGATAGCTGTGTTAAATGAAGATTTCAATCAGAGCAGATATCACCATCAAAGCATGGTTAAAATTCTAATCAAATCGATCTAAAGTTAAATTTCAACAAAGATACAAAGACTAATAAATCATTCAAATGAAATCCATCAATCAAAATATTTAAAGCAAACTCTACTGAATCTGTATTCCATAACCGTTTATCGGAGATGACAAATTAAAAAGAATCTAACTCACAAAAGAGTTAATGTTAAATCAAGTACACTATTATATTCACTCTCAAATAATATTATACTAGTAAAGATATAGCTCGTCCTTTGTCAATGTGGTTTGGCCAGTAGGCTCCACATATGATACGGTTACAATTAGAGGCCTCTAATCAAGCGTTTTGTCGTCAAATGATATCATTATATTATGGTCATTATTGTAATCCGCATGTTCTCCAATGGCTTTGCCCCCTTGAGATGTGAATCATATGGTACATTTAATAGTGCAAAAAAGTCATTTATCAGCTAAGGTGGACTTAAAATTGTCTCATTAGATAAACATCACATCAGGTCCACAATGTCTCTTTAGGTGATGCAACTCATGACTGCTGACAAGGATCCATCGATCAGATTGAATCGACTATCTCCTCTAACTAAATAGACTAAGGACCATAATAGCCCAAGATGATGAAACCATGAGATTTTGATCGAGCGCATCATCATTTTCCCACCATCCATTTTAAGTTAATATAATGAATTCCATAAATATTCACTCCATTTACTACTACAATACGCTAAACATTTAGCGATCTAATGATTAGCCTTAATCAAAAGTTCTCTTTCAGCATTAGGAGGGGTAATTAACTATAAGTGCTTACACCTATAAGAAACCCAAAACCATATCTAAAATTCTCACAAAATAAGGATGAAATCTCTAAGTAATGTCTTATTCAGTATTTCATCTACCTCATGAAAATTTAATAGACAATAATTTAAACTCTCTTCATTGAAAGTCCAGACACGAATTTTCGGAGCCCACACCATAAATCGAAGGATCCCAAAAAAAATATTACAGCTGGCTTCAAAGCCAATGTTCAGAAAAATTTTAGGCTTTAAAATATAAGTAATTGTAACCACCTTTTTTCCATAAATGAGAAGCTTTGGGAGACAAAAGTTTTCAAAGAGAGCAATATTTAGTAACCCACCAAATTTTTAAAGGGCTACAAGATTTAAGAATGTTGCAGATCAAAGAACAGTGACATGCATATGTGATAGCAGTTATGGACGGAAGATCGAGCTCACCCTTGTCCTTGGGCTTGCATGTTCTGTCCCATAAAATAGTATGTAACTTATACGGAAAATGACTAGCATGAAAAAGAAAATTAGAACTCCAACTATTAATGATTTTAATGTATGATTTGGGTATAACAAGAGCTCTAGCTCAAGAAGAAACAAGGTTCCAAACAATATATTTAACCAACTGAAATCTCCTAACCATAAAAAAGAGACCAGCTCTCCAACCATAAAAAATATTTCAAATCTTATACAACAAAGATTGAAAATCTATTGCATGTAACTTCTTAGCAAATACAAGGAAACTAAGATAAGTGAATTTACTAAAGCACATTCAAGCAAGAGCTAAGAGTATCCTGATTGGAGACTTTAAATGAAAAGTAAATGGAACTTTTAGCAAAATGAATGCTAAGCCCAGAAGCTGAATGAAACCTATTAAGATATTATTGAGATTATGTATATTACAAGCAGTAGTTTTACCAAAAATAACCAAGTCACCTGCATAAAGTAAATGTGTCACGAATAGATTATTATATTGAACACCATCAAAATGATAAAAAGAGACGTTATCCTCAATTAAACAAGAAAAGCATCCATGACCAAGAAAAATAAAAAGGAAGACAATGGACAACCTTGTTTGATTCCATTAACTAAATTCCCACCAAGCAAAGTTCCCAATCTGGAACCACAGTTAATCTTTTCATCAGAGAACATCACTAGGTCATCTGCTGGTGGAACAAAAAAAATAAATAAATCAGAAAGTCCTTTGATGAAGTAAGCTGAGAAGATAAGATGCTCTTCTTCTTGGGAGAAAATGAGGGAGATCCAGCCAAGACTGAGTTCTTGTCATTAAATGAGGCATTAGAAGAAATAGGCTCCAAAGAGGCCAAAAGCAAAGGCATTGAAAGAAAATCACTGAAAGATAAAAAGACTAGAAGCAAGAGAAAAAGAGAAAAAAGAGAAAGAAGAGGAAGACATGATAGAGAAATCCAAGCCTGAGAGAGAAAAGGAACTACAGAGAAGATATTTGTGGAGAAGAGCGCGATGAAAATGACAATAAGGATTATCCAAGTGTTGACGAGGAGTTTCATCAGACACGGCCTACATGGCCACCGGCCAAGGTTGAAGGGGAAGAAGGCGAAGAGGAAAACAATGCCACATAAGAGAAAAAATCTTAACAGAGTTGCGAGAGCCTTCCCCCTCATTTACAATAGACTTATTCAAAAGATATACACCATTAATAATTAAATTAACTTAATTAACTTAATTAAATTAACTTAATTTGGAAAATAAACAATGAAATTTTGACGAATATTAGCGTTAAATAACAAAAGATATACACTAATATCATAGACAATAAAATGAATAAAATAAATAATTATTTTTAAATATTAATCAAATTAATATATTTACTCTATAGGTACTCAACTTAAAGAAAAAAAATTTAAAAAGAAAGAGATTCAAGAAGAAGCTTCACACTAAAGTGTGTAATTATATTCTTATATTTATGGTAAAAGTTAACTTATTTTTCATGTGATGAAATGCATTAATACATAATTATAAATTGTCTCCGTATTTCAAATTGTGATTTATTTGCTCATCTTCTCCATATTGAATTAACTGTCTGAATATTAAATCATATTGTTACTTATATTATTGTACAAAATTAACTGATTTCTGATTTGAGCTAATATAAATAGTTTCATAAATTCTATGTTATGATTGTCTATGCCTGGAAATAGAGTTCACTCTTACAGATCGCCAGACTAATATACTCACGTAAAAGATAAATGTAAATGATTACTTGTCCTTTGTATGGATTTTGAAAAAGGTTTTCTTCTGTAAAAAATTTTAGACGGTGACTCTCGAAATAATTGATAAATTAGAAATAAAATTTCTAAGAAATGTTTATTTTCATTTACCCTCTTATATGTTGGACTGTTTAAACATTTTTTACATAATGTTTATATTTATAATAAATCGGTCATGCATATTATTTATATTTTCTTATTTTACTATAGTGTAAAAATATAATTTATTCAATTGCAAATTTTTTTTTCAGGTAACCTTCCTAACTAAATGGAGAATGTTAGAATAATATGTTCTGTAGAAGAACTTGAATGAATATAGTTAGATGATTTAGATTGTATTTTTATATGACTTCAATTGATGGATAATTTTATGTACAAATAATTTGTTAAATGTGGTTTGAATTTGTAGTGGCTCTTATATGATTTGAAAAATATTGTGCAGTTTATATTCTACTAGACATGTTTAAAATCTTTTTTATTTTATTATCGTCAACCATCCGCTCCTTCAAGATTCTAAGCTTAGGTGACAAGAGGTATCGTGAGCGATTTTATATTTAATGATATAAGTAAGATCATAATCAAATAGTTATTATGAAGATGATAAATTTTATGAAGAGATTTACATATGATTATGTTTAATTGATACATAATTATTATAAATAAATTGTGCTTCTCAAGCCTATGGAATCAATTCAGGAAGATGCTATGAGTAATAAAAGAGGCACAAAGTGCTAAACAGCAGAATTTGATACAACCCCTTCACTTGTTATAGATGCATTCGCTCAAATGATGGAAGTAATGACTCAGATGATATGAAATAAGCAAACTCAAGCTAGTGAAAGTGATGGAAATTCTATGGACAAATAACTTAAATTATTTCAAGATATGTGGTCACCTCTTCTCTTAAGAACAAGAGGACTTATAGAAGTAAAAAATTGGTTGATGCGGATAGAGAAAATTTTAGAAAGTATGTCATGTCCTTCAGAAAGAAGAGCTGCATTAGCTTCTTTTGCTTTTGAGGGCGAAACTAAGAGATGGTGGCGAGGACAATTACAAAAAAAGTTTGAAGGAAGACTTTGAAATCTTGTTTCATGGGAGGATTTTGTGAAAACTTTTAGAAATTAGTTTGTACCCCTCTCAGTTATGAGAAAAATGCATGACAAGTTCATCAGATTAGTATAAGGAGATCGTTTTATCATGCAATATGAAGCTAAATTCACAATACTTTCAAGGTATCCATTCCAACATACTAAATGCAGAGAAGAAATGTCATGTGTTTCTATCTAAATTAAATGATGTAGTCAGACAGCCCTTGATTCCTCTGGATATTGATGAATATTTTGTACTGGTGGAGAGGACTCGAAGGATAGAGTTGAATTTACAAGTTACTCAGAGGAGGAGAGATATTCAGAAAAGAATGGTGCCCGTCTTTCACCACTCACGAAGGAGGAAGATCATATGTCATCCGTTCCGCATGATTGGAACGAACGGCTATGATTTGATCACGATAGATTCCCGTTGTTTTCTCCCTTAACCCGCGATGACTGTAAGATCTTTACGGACCCACTAATGGTCCGCCATCCGAAGTTAGCCGAATGTGACAACTTAAATAGCCACCGCCGTGTGCATGTGAAAGTGAGTCGTGTTAGCATGGCTCAATGAGATTAAGGCTTTAATTAGGCTGTTTTAATTAATTTTTAAGGCTGAAACTTCCTAAATTCATAACTAATTTTAGAAAAATTAAAAAAAATGTAAACTTCGACTCATTTAAAGGTATTTCAGAGTAAAATATAGAAAAATTATTATTAATTGATTTTGAACAGTGATTTTGACTTAATTAAGGTTTAATTAGAAATCTAATTAGCTTAATAATCTCTTAATTAAGCATCCAATCAATCTCAAATTTTCTATGGAAATCTAAGGGGATGACTTCTGCCTCTCTTATTTTTCTGAGATTTTATTGGTTGCTTAATTAGAAAAATCAATTGAATAAGCCTTAATAACTCTCTTAATTTAATTAGTGATAATTGGTGAATAAACAGTGGTTTAATTAATTATTTAAGCCTAATTACCTCTATGGAACAATAAGAAAACTTAGGGAGTGTAATTGAGATATTTTTCCTAATTCATTTCCTAGATTTCCTTCACTCTTTGGAATTAAATTAATTGATGATTAATGAGGTAATTAATTGCTTAATTAATTCCCAAGACAAAAATCAAAGCCTAATCGAGTGTTTGGAATAGCTTAGGGATTAAAGATTGAGGCCTTGTCCTTGATCCTTTTCTCTAAGCTAATTTTATCATTCTAATCAAAATACAATCAGAGAATTCAATCAATAAATTAATAAGCATGATTTAACTCAATCTAAAATCCTCTTCACATCTAAGCAACCTTTAATTAATCTTGGGTAGCTCTTTGGGTATTTAATAACCAAAAGTGAGAGATAATGAAATTATGATTAGCTGACATATGTGAGAAAATCATAAAAGTAGTTAAGTGAGATCCCTTAAGCCTAATTAACTATTAATCACAAGCCAATTGCATTAAGCCCATTTCATTTCTTAGGAACATTGCAAATTACTTTTCATGTGGTTGCATATCATATTAACTTATTATTAATTAATTAATTAACTTAAGGTGATATAAGTAAGGGTTAATTAAATCACTTAATTCATATCTTAACCTAATTAAAACATAAAATCAACAAAAATATTCTTCATTAAACCAAATTAATTCACATATGGAGAATTGGATTAGGATTAGTAAACCTCTTTCATATTTTCTAAATCAAATCAAACTCAAAGTTAAAAATATTTTTAAAGAATTTTGGTTTATTTTAACTAGCCTTATTTAGTATGATGCCCTTAAGAATTAATTGGGATGAATGAGATCATGTGCTTATATTCTTTTATTTCTTTCCAATCATGTTAGATGTTACTTGCCATGTGTAATCATGCATTCATTTCTTTTAAAATTAACTAAATAAAAATAATTTCTTTTATGTCTAATTGCATGTGTTGATTTAAATTAAAAATAGGTGTGACTATTATCACTATTAAATCAAATGTTATTTTCAAAACCCTATAAAATCAATTATTATAAATGAAGTGATGTTAATTACAAATATCTATAAGTTTACATGTGATGATAATATAAGATATACAATATGAGATATTCTTTCCTTATCTTATATGGATTCACATAAGATTTACAAATATATAGTTCATTTGAAAAGAACACAACATTTGTCTAAATCTACTCCTATGCATCTTCATGTTAAGACTTAGGAAGAATTTCATATTACATATGTAAATCATACAATCAAATCAAATATGACTTCTTATTTTTGTGATTCTTTTTGTACATTCATATATATCTGAAAAAAGAGGTATATTAGTCTGGACACCCCGGGACTGCGAGACTTTAAATAGCCCTAATTAGGTCTTGTACCTTATGCTCCTGATGCAGAACAATGACGTCGTACTCACTTAAAACTCTTATACACATGTATGTATGATGTGACCAATGAATAATAATCATAAATCAAATACAACTTTTGCATGAGTTTTCCTTTTCTTATAGTTGTTTATACATTTACATGTATCAAAGAAAAGTAGTATATTAGTCTGGACACCCCGGGGCTGCGAGATTTTAAGTAGCCCTAAGTAGGTCTTATACCTTATATCCCTGATGCAGAATAATAGCGACGTACTCACTTAAAAATTTTATATATGTAAATATATATTTAGCTAATGGATGAAAAATCACTCTATTCTATTAAAAAGACATGCATTCATGATTCAATCAAATTAAATACTTAAAATCCAAATACATTTCTTTGCATTCATCATTCAAGTATGCTAAAAATATAAATTGTATGTATATATATGTTTAGGATTTACTCATATGTATGATACACATGATCGAAAGAAATAAATGAATATGTGTTATATGATAGTAATTCATTCTAATTAATCTTAAGATGTCTTTCTTATTGAATAATGTTATTTAGAGTGAACTTAAACTTAGGATTTATTAAAATATATAATAAATTATTCACTAAAATAAATTAATTAATTAATTTACTTTAGAAGTGACTTAAGGTAGGGATGAAAGAGAGATTCGCTCTCTTTCTTCTCTTTATAACACTTAATTATTAAGTGTATGCCATATAAAATAAAAGAAATATTAAGTAAAATCTTCAAATTAATTAAATCACTTAAAGAGAAATCAACCCCTTTATAAATTAAATCTCTCGCACTTAGCAAATTACAACTTTAAAGTCTAGTTAGGACATACCACACAAGCTTTAACACACACACATTAGACTAAATCACTATTTGTAGTTTTATGTTAGGGTGATGTATGGTTTGATATATGTCTATTCTATGATGTATTGTTGTAGCTGGATGTTATGGTGTATATGCGTAGTCTGGATGTTAAGCCGTTATTAGCCTAATAATGCTTTCTGCAGGGGGTTGTGCTTAATGGGCCGTTGTAATAAAAATACAAATGTTTTTGTTGTGCAGGTTGCTTATACCCTTAAGCATGGCTCAAGTTAGAACAAGTGGGCTTAGTTACCCATATGTGTGGTGCTAAATCTAAATTATTCATATAACTGTTTGGGTTGTGTGATGTCTTTAGCTAACATCTGTTTTGCAGGTGTAGCTAGATTTACTTTCCTTCTTTTAATATAATTTTGCATTATGATTAGGATAAGTATTATGGAGGATTAGGATAAATATTGATTACAAGACCAAGTCTTATGTACCATGTGATGCCTTTGAGCAAGCACATCCAAATCAAGACAGAAGGAAGAAAGAAATTGAGCAAATCAAATGAAAACATGAAAGAAGAAAGAAGAAAGAATAAAAAATAAAGACCCCCATAACATTCATCATTTGTAATTGTAATTATTCTTTTTATTATCTTTGGGATGTATAATGTCGAGCTTCTACATTTCTTTTTGGGTTACAGTGATCCTACCGATCCTATTATTCTTTAAACTTTATAAAATTGTTTGATGTTTTGATTAGCTTGTGCATTAGAAAAAGCATGCCTCTTCATAGTTTATTTATGATTTGTTGATTATTGTATGGCCTGGATGCAATTAGATTTCTAGGATAAAAATTAATCTTTCAACCCAACCTAACAACTCATAACTAAATCTCTAAAACAACTCATAATCTCATGTAAAAGTTTAGACATTAAATCAAGATAATAAAATATGTAGCAACCCCTTAACTAGATGTTGTATGTTTAATATCATGCATAATCATCTTGTTCTACTCCTATTAAGAGAAGGCTTTCATCTTTGCCAGATAGAAATGGACTTACCCTTTAAGAGCTTATGATGAAAGAACACTTCTTTCCCTTTTGATTTCATGTCCTTTACTTTAGGCATGTAAAATCCTTTGTGTCAAAATAAAGAGTCTCAAATTAAATAAATTTTGATAAAATTTAAATTAGATTTAAGTATTATTAAATACTCAGTCTCTTAGGGAGTGGGTTTAAGGACTTAATTTCTTTTTTAAATAAATATCAGTCTAACCATCTTGCAAGTATATGACTTGTGGTTTTAAAGCGTAGGAGAAGTTAGTTAGGCTGAAGCGGTAGAAGTCCGGTCGGGTAATTTACTCTCTCCTGGAGGTAAACCATATATTTTTTGCTTTAGATTTAGGTCATGCACCTTCAGCTTCTAAATTTAGGATCTGAGGTTGATGTTTCCTTTTGAGGCTACATAAATCCTCATCTGTATTTCTGATCTTGTATGGTGGTATTATAAGCTCTAGATTTCTAATAAAATTTCAACTCAAATAAATAAATCTCCTTAATTTCAAATATATAAAGCTCAATCATATGATAAATTGGAGTGCTTACTAGGCTTTCTAGTATCATAAGCACTCCCTACTCATCTCTTTTGGCTTTGATAATAAATCTTCCCTTTTGATCCATCTCACTTGATTTTCTAAAACACAACCAATTTATTGATAGTCCTATCTTTGAATTTTTTGGAGACAATGATCCTTTCTTTAATCGAGTATTCTTAAGGGATTCACTTTTCTTAAGATATAGTTAACTATGGAACTTAACTAAAATAAATCCTTTACTTTTCCATGTATAGGAGAAAAATCTCTATAGTCGAAGACCCATCTCAGTCCTTATTACATGATTAGGTCTTGTAGGATGGCTATCTCTTTGAGATATATTATTGATGTGAACCCAATCACCTCGTATATTCTTAGATTTGAGTGGTGTCCCTCCCAGCATACATACCCAAAAAATAAACACCAGATTTTTTTTCGGTTGGATTTCTCTCTCCATTTCTAGTAGAATATTATTGTCTCCAAATATCGATAATGGACTTGCATCTTATGTGAGTCCGAGACTATCTTTCCTTCCATTGACACTTAGCTTATTTCATTCTTAAGCAAAGTTAGCCGACATCTTTTAGATTTTAGAGCCTCACTCCAAGTCTTAAAACCCTTGTTGGGTTCCGCAATAGGTAAGAACATAACTTATCAATAAAAGGAGAGATGATAAAAATTCATAACCTCCTCACCACTAGCTCGGTAAGATAAGGTTCATCATAAAATTTAAGAACATAATTTCTTTCACAAAATAACACTTCCCAAAAGCACTTCTTTTTTAAAATAGCCATCTTCATTCTACATACTCAAATTTGTTGGATGAAGATTCTACTTTCGAATCATAATATGAAAATTAAAACTCCACTCAACATATTTCACATATACTAGAGTTGAGGTTTCTCTCTTTTCAAAATCAAAAAATCACATACATGACTTCAAAGCATATTATTGAAATCTATTTAAAGTACTTAACATTTGTTAAATAAATTTCCCCTCTATTTTAGAATCTTATTTGACATGCCATGTTTGTCAAAAGAAAGAGGGTGCATCAAATACATTTGATTCCCACTTAACATATCAAAGTTGTTAAGTGAGGACCACATTTTCATGTACATTTGGTTCCTACCTAACATATCAAAGTTGTTAAGTAAGAATCACATTTTCATGTACATTTGGTTCCCACTTAATATATCAAAAGTTGTTAAGTGAGAATCACATTATCAAATACATTTGATTCTCACTTAGCATATCAAAGTTGTTAAGTGAGAATCACATTTTCATGTGCATTTGATTCCACTTAATATATCAAAGTTGTCAACTGAGGACCTTATTTTCATGTACATTTGATTCTCACTTAACATATCAAAGTTGTTAAGTGAGAATCATATTTTCATGTACATTTGGTTCGCACTTAACATATCAAAGTTGTTAAGTAAGAATCTCATTTTCAAATACATTTGATTTCCACTTAACATATCAAAGTTGTTAAGTGAGAATCTCATTTTCATGTACATTTGATTCTCATTTAACACATCAAAATTGTTAAGTAAGAATCTTATTTTTATGTCATATTTGATTTCACTTAGTATATCGAAGTTGTTAAGTGAGGATCTCATTTTCATATCACATTTGACCTCCACTTAACATACTAAATTTATTAAATGAGAGTCTTATTTTCAAAACATATATCAATCACATTTGACTTTCACTTAATATATCAAACTTGCTAAGTGAGAGTCTTACGTTCATAAAATCATATTTGATTCTTACTTAACATACCAAATTTATTAAGTAATGATCTCCTTTTTCAAACTATATCACATTTGGGCTTTCAATTAATACACTAAACTTATTAAATGAGAGTCTCATTTTCAAAGCAATATATCAATCACATTTGACTTTCGCTTAACACATCAAATTTGTTAAGTGGGAGTCTCATTTTCAATACACATTTGATTCTTACTTAACGTACCAAGTCTGTTAAGTAAGAATCTCTTTTTTCAAATCACATCACATTTGGGCTTTCACTTAACATACTAAATTTTTTAAATGAGAGTCATATTTTCAAAGAAAAATAAAATATATATCAATCATATTTGACTTTCATTAAACATATCAAATTTGTTAAGTGAAAGTCTCATTTTCAAATATAAATCAAACACATGTGGCTTCTACTTAACATATCAAATTTGTTAAGTAAGAAGCTCCCATTTTCAAATCAACACTTCACTCATCTCAAGCAAAAAGTATTTCACAAAAAAATTCTCAAACACACAATCACAACCTCTTCTTAGCATATTCAAATTTGCTAAGTAAAAGTTCTTTCAAATCATTAATATTTTCCAACAAGATACATAAAATATAAATATCCCCAAGAAAATCTTCCCTCAAATTTTCGAACCCCACCCAACTTACCTAAATTGGTTGAATATGGGTTCTAAAATCAAAAGAATCAAATGATAAAGACTCTCCTCTAAACACCAAAATTTCTCTAATGAACCCCACTTAACATGTTTGAATTGTTGAAGTGTGGGTTCAAAACTCCAAATCAATGTCACTCTCTTGGGAACAAATATTAAAGCAGAGATATGACTCAAGTTATATTTCAACACATGCAGAGGTCCAGCTCAGATTAGTCAGTGCAGTCTTTACAATCAGTACACATGGCTTCATAGAAGTTCATTTTTACTTTCCCCTTTGGGATGGATTTGGCCTTAGAACGGGCCAGCCTCCCTCAGACTGACTCCACCCATTTGGTTTTCTTCGACCGAGAATTCGAGGGAGCACGTGTTACTTGTGAGGGAGAGGCCCTCACTACTGTCAGTCGAGATGAGGTGGTTGGGCAGAAGCCAATCATCTGCATTGACCTGCCCTCTGATTCTGAATACCCTCCGTTAAAGAGGAAGGCTACAGTGGTTCCCACTCCCCAATCTAAGATAATTTCAGCACCTGTCCGTCCAGCTATCCCTACCATTGATCCAGCGAGAGCTACTACCTCCTCTTTGGCTACCCCGAAGGGGAAGACTATCTTAACTCCTGAGATAGTCTCCTCCACTTTTGAGGTGGGTACTAGTTCCCACTCTGCCTTGTTCACTGCACTCAGCCATAAAATTGATAGATTAAGCAAGAAGCAGTGAGCGGGAGAGCTTGGGCATCCCATGTAGCCAAGTTGGGTTCTCCCTGAGAGGTCTCTCCACTTTTGACCAACAATAAGTTCCACCCCCTCTAAGCATCGGATGGAGAGGAAGATTGAGGATTCTTTGCTTCCACTCCATATCTTATGAGAGGATAGAGAGAGGCCCATGCGAACTTAGGTCTGCTAGGTTGGCAGAGCATATGAACGCTCGAAGTCCGGTACCTTGTTTGATCTGCGATCTTTGATCCCTAGGAGTGTTAGGGGTCAGATTCATAGAGAAAGGGCCGCGGAGGCTCAAGAATCTACTCAGGCAGGCAGGAGGGAGCGACGGAGGTATGCCAGGCAGTCGACAGCCTCCGTTTTGATGGATTTTCCTTATCGTCCCCCCATCAGGGTCGATCATTCGGATAAGATTGTTCTTACAAGCAGAGATCTCCTATTGAGGAGTAGTCAGTGTTACCTTCACACCGCTCCCCTCGTCGTCCACCATCACCCGTATAACTCACAACATCCACCACTCCCGCCAAGATCTAAAATCCCCCATCTGGGGAGAGATCAGCCCCTTTAGTGATCCGACTATGGCCAACGGATCTCACTCCATTTACTCCACCGACTGGGGTGAGGACGAGTTCTCCTACTCGACCTCCTACTTCAGTCTTGATGAAGGAGTGGCGACCCCACAACATCGTGGTCGCACCACCACCACCATCGAGCGGTGGCCGCGGTGGATCTCCCAGACACCACTCCCGCGATGGCGGTCATGAGCATACCTCTTCCGAGCATGACCCTCCCAAAACTGGCACTCCTGCGACGGTGGAGATTTATTTGATCGGTGACCGGTCCCTCCGGCCGAGTGTTTGTGGACGCGTTTAGATCGTTCCTTGGACGAGATCATAGTCGTTTACTTTGCCGAGAAGAGGGAACTCTTAGGCAATGATCACACAGATTCTGAGGATGAGTGGATAGCATTTGATCCCGATGAGGATGACCTTCTTGAAGATTCATCCGAAGTCCACATGGTCGATACTAGGAGCTCCCTCCACAAAGATCAATAGAGCCAGGAAGGTGTTGTAGTTGAAGAGAACAACGCCATCCATTCAACTCAGCACCTCCTCCATCAACTTAGGCAGATTGATAGAATGGGGAAGAAGATTTGAAGAGTTGATGGCAGCAACATTGCGAATTCAACTCGTGTCCTCTCTTCTTCTATTGTATGTCGTAGAGGGGTGCCAAATCCCTCACTCCACTTACTTGATTTCTACTTTGTACCTTCATCCAAATCTAAGAAATCAATGAAGAAGAAGACTGATTCTGCTTACATCTTCTCTGCTTTTGATGATCTTCATGATTTTATTCCTATAGAAAGTTCTCCAAGTACTAATAATTATAACAATTCCGATCCACTCCTTTCTGATTTAGAAATAGATTATCCGTCCTTAAATAACCGGGGTTCACCCATTGAGATTGATTTGGAGTCATCCAACTCCGATGATCCTATAAAAGAAGCTGTAGGTGAACTTGATGAGTAGATAGAACTTTCCATTAAACCCTCTCATGAAGTCACTGAAGTCAACATTCGTAGTGGCAAAGCTCTACCTCCTAGGGTAGCACCTCAGGATAAAAGTAAATAAGTCATTGCTTCTAGCAATCAAGAAGCCCCTCCACAGAATGCTCCACCTATGAATATGCTTGTAAAGAACCAGTCCAGAGTTGACAACAATGTCCTCGCTCACCTAAAAAAATTGTCAGCTAAACTAAGCATATATGATATCCTTGTCTTATCCAAAGAGATGAGCGAGTCATTGATCAAAGCTCTTCTTGATTCAGAAATATGCTTAGCTCAGCTGACCGCTGTTAAAGATGAGACATGTTACTCAAGAGAAGCCCGTGGAGTCACATTCACCGATGAAGACCTTCCTTTGAGGACAACAGAGCACAACTGTCCCCTTTACATCACAGTGGACATGGGCAAATTCAGACTTTTAAGGGTGTTAGTTGATCCAGGTGCATCAGTAAACATTATGAGTCTAAAGACCCTTGCCTACTTGAAGATCAACATCTCCGAACTCCGAGGAAATCGGATAATGTTGAGAGGATTCAAAGCGAGAGAGGGCTTTAGAATTAGAGTGTTCCTTATAGATAGATGGTGAAAAGACGAAGTCAAGTTCTACATAATTGATTCAGATACATCTTCACTGCTTTACTCGGTAGGTCTTGGATACATGAAAACACGGTTCCATCCTCTTAACATCAGTGCATCAAATTCCGAAGAGGTGGAATCGAGTATTGTGTCAAAAGAGACTTGAAACCATTTTCAGTTAGGGAGATTGAGATATATGAAGATACAACCTACTATCTTCCTCCAAATCAAAAAGTTTATTCCCGTGAACTTGGTGAAAGTTCAAAAATAAAAGAAAAAGAAACAAAAGAAAAAGAAGAAAAAGAAAAGGAAAAAGGAAAATAAAAACAAAATAAAAGTATAAGTGAGCAAGAATCAGACACCGAGGAAGAAGTAGAGCCAGATATTGGATTCCACTCACAGTTCGTTCCTCCATACGAACACATGGGTATGATGACTCGACCCACACCGGGTAGAGGAAGAGACAAGTCTAAGGGCAGTTCCAGAGGTGGAAGACCTCCTTGTTGGTGGCCAGTTGGTAGGAGCTATGTTCCATCTCACAGAAGTACCCCCGTTATCCACATAAACTTAGAGTTCAATTTGGAGGATGAGTCTCATGTGGTTAGCACGCCAACCAACCCCTCTCAGCGGGTCCCTTTGGAGGTGACGTTCGAGCTAAACAGTGATGGAGACCAAGCCTCCAAGCAAAGCATGAATGTGTCCAAATCATCATTATATAAAACAGTCAGGCAGCCGTAGAAAACTTTAGCTTTAACCTCACTTTCTTCCCAGAAAGCTGAAAGTTTGGTAGTTAAGGAGGCCCCCAAGTCATCCACAGATGCCAAGCCAAAGAGATTTTTGTTGGGAGCATCACCCTCAAGTCAGAAAGCCGATGTAGAATTTGATAATGATTCATATAAAGATTTAATACAACTACCTTTTGATTGGTATTCGCCTTGTGTTATTAACTTAACAAAGAAAAGATTAATCGCACATTCTTGGTCTAAATACATGTTGGATTACTTTGAAAGACTATGGGACAACCAAAACAGACATTCTCAATCAAGACTAGGACTAGGATTGACGCAGTGGGTCCGTCGGCGACAACCATTACTGGTCATCACTCATTTGGGGTCTGATAGATTCTTCTCAAATCAAGCTAACTCTTATGATGAGGCATGTCTAGAAACTTCAAATGACCCAAATGAGCTTGAAGTCAAAGAGGCATCATTAGAGTTCGAAGAAGAGACCAAATCAACCATTGATGAACTCAAAGAGATCAACTTGGGAACAAAAGAATATTCACGCCCGACGTACATCAGTTCCTCGTTGAATGAAGAAGAAATCAATGACTTAGGCTATTAGTTGAGTTTAAGGACTGCTTCGCATGGAATTATGAAGAAATGTAATATTTATCTCCTGACGTAACAGTCCACAAACAAGCAATAGATCCTAATATTAAACCTATCAAGCAGGCTCCTAGACGCATGCTATTAGAAATTGAGCAGCAGGTCATTTCTGAAATCAAAAAACAGATTAATGCTAGCTTTATCAAGGAAGAAAAATATCTCACCTAGTTAGCCAGTGTCATCCCAATTAAGAAAAAAATGATCAAATTCGCATATGTGTCGATTTTAGGGATCTAAATAAGGCATGTCCTAAGGATGAACTTTCACTTCCTATACCAGAATTGATGGTGGACATTGCCTCATCTCATGCAGTATTCTCCTTTATGGATGAGTCATCTGGCTACAAACAAATCAAGATGGCCCCTGAGGATGAGAGAAACACTGATTTTCGAACCCCGATCGTAATCTATTGTTATAAGGTCATGTCTTTTGGCCTTAAAAATGCCGGTGCTACATACCAGCGGGTCATGACTTGGATCTTTAACGAACTCATTTATCATCAAGTTGAATGCTATGTTAATGATCTAGTAGTCAAAAGCAAAAAAAGGAATGTCATCTCTTCGACTTGAGAGTAGTTTTCGAATGGTTAAGACATTAACCTCAAAATGAATCACCTGAAGTGTGCATTCGGAGTAACTTCACGGAAATTCCTTGGGTTTGTTGTTCGACACCGGAGAATAGAGATCGACCCAGAGAAAATTAAGGCTATCTTAGAAATGTCACCCTCTAAAAGTCTAACTCAACTCAGATCATTTCAAGGGCGGTTGGCGTATCTAAGAGGCTTCATATCCAACTTATCAGGAAGATGCAAATCATTCTCAGCAACAACAACAACAACAAGCCTTAATCCCACTGGGTGAATTTCTGCTATCCTATTTGTGTCTGTCCTGTGTCAAATTCTCATTTAAATCAAGTATACTAAGATCATTTTTTTACATCTTAACCAAGTATTTTTAGGTCTATCTACCTTTCTTAACATAAGGCAAATCTAATGCATCTACTCTCCTAATCAGTCATCGGACGACGCTTTATGTGGCCAAATCATCTAAGGCGACTCTCCCTAATCTTATCTACCATTTGAGCTACTTCAACTTTTTTCCGAATATACTTATTTTGCATTCTATCTCTAAGAGTAAAGCCACTCATCCAAGCATCCTCATCTCAGTAAAACTTAACTTAGTCTTATGGTTTTCTTTTATTGGCCAACATTCTGCATAAGTCATTGCGGTCTTACCACCATCTTATAAAACTTTCCTTAAGTTTAAGTGAAACTTTTATCACATAATAGGATGCATTCCTCCACTTCAACCATCCAAAATTCTCTAATAATCTCCATCTATTTCACCATCATTTTGAATAGAGCCTAAATATAAAATGCTCACTCTTATTAATGACTTGTTCTAATGTCACTGCTCTTCTAGAACTAGAACTAAAATTACACTCCATATATTCAGTTTAGATCTACTTAAACGAAAACCTTTAGACTCTCTGAGTTGACCTCCATAATTCGAGTTTCTTGGACTCCTCTAGTCTTATCAACAAGAAGAATGTCATCAAAAAGCATACACTAAGGTACATCATCTTGTAAATGCCTAGTAAGAACATCCATAACTAAAGTAAAAAGATAAGGGCTTAAAGCTGATCCTTGATGTAATCCAATTGAAATAAGAAAATATTTTGTCAATCCTCCTTGTGTTTGGACACAAGTAACAGCTCTAGTATACATATCCTTAATGACTTGAATATAACCAATATTAACTCTTTACTCTCCAAAGAACATCTCTTGAAACTTTATCATAAGGTTTCTCTAAATCAATAAATATCATATGTAAATCTTCCTTACTTTCTGTATGCTTCTCCATCAAACCCTTAACAAATGTATAGCATCCATAGTAGATCTACGGCATGAAACCAAAGCGATTGTGAGAAACTTCACATCACATCGTAATCTTATTATTCTCTCCCATAATTTTAATGTATGACACATTAACTTAATTCCTATAATTTGTACACTCTTGTGCATCACCTTTATTCTTAAATATAGAACCAACAAACTCTTTCTCCACTCATCCCAGCATCTTTTAGTCTTTAAAATGACATTAAAAGATTTGTAAGTAAGAAATTCGATCTCCTAAACATTTCACACTTATTGGAATATTATCCGATCCTCTTGCTTTTCCACATTTCATTTTCTTTAAAGCTCACTAACTTCAAATTTACTAATATGATAAAATGAAATTCTCTATTTTAGGGTATTAAGGTAATTAAAATCAATCTTTCGGATCCTTCGTTGAAAAGTTTATCAAAATACATCATCCACCTATTTTCAATATCCTTTTCTAAAAAAAAAATTTTATTATTTTCATCCTAATAATACTATGTCTTTCTTCTTATTTCTTTGATTAATTTAACTTTATCTTCATCTTTCATCTTTGGTATTTATTGTATAAATCGTAGAAAATTAAATTTTTTTCGTCATATATTCTTTCTTAGAATCTCTGGTCATTTTATATATTTCTCAATTCTCAGGTTTTACATCTAAACTAGGTTTATAATATCTTCTTATTTTTATCTTTTCTTTGCACTCGACTCCACCACTATTCTTATTAAAAGAACTTTTCCTTTTGATTCTTTGTAACTGCTTAATTTCACTTATTTTTTTTATAATATTAGTTCTTGTGACATCCCAAATTCTAATCTCTTGGTTTCTTTCTTAAAAATATTTTTATTTGTGTTATTTAAGTGTCCCCATCTAATTCTATGACAATAATTTATTTTTTTTTCTCTTACAACCTTTTATCTTAAAATCTAAAACTAACAATCAATGTTGGGTACTTAGATTTTCACCCTGAATACTTCTGATCTTTTACAATCTAAAGCGATCTATTTTTCTTTATCGAGAAAATAATCTGTTTTCTTAGATCTATTTTATAAGTAATAATATGTTCATCTTTTTTTCTTAAATAAAGTGTTATACTAAAATCGTAAAAACAAAATCTAATATAGTCTCTACCTTATTATTAAAGTCCATAATCACCATGAATACTTTTAAAATCTTCTACCACTCTACCTAAAGTCATTCTCAGCACTTGTCAAAAATGATGCCAAGTTCAAATGGGATGACAAGTGTTAGCATGCCTTTGAAGACATCAAGACTACTAATTGCACCCGGTTAGCGACCCATCTGTAAACCATTGATCCTCTATACCGCTACATTAGATGACTCCCTTGGCGCTTTGTTGGCTCAAACCAACAACAGAGGGAAAGAAAATGCTTTCTACTATCTCAGTCGTCTAATCCCACCGAGGCAAACTACCCACCTATTAAAAAGCACTGTCTAACTTTATTCTTTGCATCCCAAAAGCTACGGCATTACATGCTTTCTCCGAGGTGAATCGATCTCCTCAATCCCGATATCTCGATCATGCGTTATCTGACGGTTGTACGTTTTCCATGATTTTATCACGCTTGACATCACATTCGCATCTCCGTCTTATGAAAGGACATGAATAGATTTCTTAGCAGTACACCCACTTCCTGCTGATTCTCCGCTTAGTGATGACCTCTCCGATAAACAAATCATGAACTTAGGGGACACTAGCATTTACTGTTGGGAAATATATTTTGATGGTGTGGCTTCCTCTCAAAAAGGAGAAGAACCACGATCTACTCTTACAGGAAAGACAGAGGTAGGAATAGTTCTCCTAACTCCAGACCGCGATGTGATGAGATTCTCATATTATCTGTCCAATCCATGCACTAACAACAAAGTCGAATATGAGGCTCGATTATTAGTTAGTTATTACACTATCGTCGAGCATCAACATCTTGAGATTCTCGTCATCAACCAAATCGTTGGGTCCTGAGGTTAAAGCTAAGCTCCATCATTACCATAAGTATACCATGAAGTTGTTGGCCCAAATCCCTGAGGTTACCATCTACAAGATTCATCGAGGAGATAATGTTGTAGAAGATGAATTGGCCAAGCTCGCCAAGGAGTTGGCATGCCCAGAAGACGATTCCATTTCAATAAAAGTCCAAAATAGTCAAGTTTTATCCCTTATTAACGCTGAACTCATCGAGAGACTCTCTCTTGAAGGGGAGGTTGTCATTGCCAAAAAGGACGACGAGTCAGATTGGAGGCAATTATTCATGGATTATCTAAATATAGGAAAACTACCTCAAGAGAAGTCATTAGCCCATCAGGTGAAATAGAGAGCTCTCTCTTATGCTCTCGTGGATGGCACTCTATACCGGCGGTCTTTCGATCACATGTGATTACGTTGTTTAGCCAAACACGAAGCCCGTAAGATAGTGACTAAGGTACATTCAGGTTTATGCAGAGCTCCCCAGTCCGGTCCGAAGATGAAAGCTACGATCAAGAGATTAGGATGCTACTGGTCTTCGATGATTACAAACTGCATGGATATAGCTAGGAGGTGTCACTAATGTCAGGTGCATGGTGTGGTCTTGCATCAGCCACCCAACATTCTACATCCTACACTGACATCGTGGCCATTTGAGTATTGGGGCATTGACTGGGTCCAATCGATCCTCCTTCCAAGGGTCACCGGTTTATTTTAGCTGCCACCGACTACTTTTCCAAGTGGGCAGAGACAATCCCACTTAGAGAAGTTACAACTCAACATGTGCTCCAGTTTTTCAGAAATCATATCGTATATAAGTTCGGGGTGCCTCGACAAATTATATTCGATAATGATGCATTCAAAACTAAAATCACATTTTGCTGGAGACACAACATAGATTGGAGATACTCTACCATCTAATACCCGAGGACAAACGGTCTAGCAGAAGCATTCAACAAAACCCGCATCCAAATATTAAAGAAGACACTCGACGACAACAAGCGATAGTGACATGAGCACAGTTGGTTGAAGTCTTGTGGGTCTACCACACCACATATAGAACTCCAACTCAATTTACCCCAATCTCCTTAGTGCATAGGTCCAAAGCCGTTCTACCATTAGAAGTCCAACTTCCATCACTAAGGATAACTGTGGATAGCAAGATTACTACAGAGAAGAACGCCAAGCTGTGGTTGGAAGAGCTCGAAGGTTTGGAGGATAGATACCTCCGGGCATGCTAGAACCTCGAGTTGTACAAAGCCAAAATGATTCAAGCTCACAACAAGTTGGTCTGTCCTAAAGCTTTTCAAGTAGGAGACTTTGTTTTAGTTCTAAAGAGACCAATTGTTGCCCATCGAAAGATGAGAGACAAGTTTGAACTCACATGGGAATGCCCTTTTGCCATAGAGAAAGACTACCAAGGAAGATCTTATCAGCTTATAAACTATAAGGGAGAGCGTCATATGCTTCCAATCAACGGGCTCTACCTAAAGAAATTTTATCCATAAATCTTGTTTGAAAATAATCATATCAATAAAACTTCTTTTCATATCAAATTCCATCTCGTATGTGTTAGAAATATCTTTCGCTTGCGAATCTGCCATGGTGTCTAGGGTAGGTGTAAGAGAACCCAAGAGGCAACCTATTTCGACTAGTGCAACTAAGTTAGGTATAAGAGAACCCAAGCGACATCCTTTCTTAGTGGAGTCACGTTCTTACGTGTTTAGGGTAGGTGTAAGAGAACCCGAGTAGCATCCTATTTCTTCCTCCACAACACAAACAAACACATATCTTTTGTCTCGGGCTATTTTGATGTAGCAAAGCCCCACTCACTGGTTAGTCTTGCCGATATCTTTACCTTATTAGTGTCACCCGGTGGTCACATGGATGTGAGTCCCCACGCTTTCTTTCTGACCTGACCATTGCAAACCGATGGGTGCCTTGTTAGTTTAGTAGGCCTTACCGTGCAACCGGTAAACTACCCCATGTTGATTTCGTTTAAGAGGATGTAAGCCAATATGCTTTCTTCTTGGACTAGCCATCATGCACTAACTAGGTCGAATATATTTGAGGATTAGGATAAGTCTTCCAGTAGCTCCTTTCCTCTTGACTACTTTAAGCCTAGGTTTGGTCCCTACGCAGGACTCCTCGTTTAGTAGTATACTGTGGATAGCCCGTCGGCGAAGACAAACTATCCACGTAATTATGCCTTAAGAGATGTAAGCTCATGTCTTCTTTCTAGGCGTACCATGAACCAGACCTTGGTTGGTTATCGCCATATCTTTGAGGCGACTCACGTG
This sequence comes from Cymbidium sinense, assembly GCA_021442155.1. NCBI lineage: Eukaryota > Viridiplantae > Streptophyta > Magnoliopsida > Asparagales > Orchidaceae > Cymbidium > Cymbidium sinense. The sequence goes on from CM038216.1 coordinate 55,015,750, forward strand.
GATACTCTTGGATGTGAGTCCCCGCGCTTTCTCCTTGAGTTGGCCACCGAATACCTCCAGGCTTTTTTTTACAAGGTTTTGGATAACGCCCCTAGCGGCACCTCCCCTGTGGGCATTCTATTTGGATCACGTCCTCAGCGACCACATTTAGACACTACCCGGGTTACTTTCGGATTGGACAATCCCCCTTTCTTAGTAGCCACCCCTGTGGTCGGAGAATTTATTCAGCGGATGCGCAGATTCTCTCTTGGTCCAGTAAGTCTGAGATAAGATTAGGCTGATATAAGCTCTTTCTCAGTATGGTCCCTCACAAACTAATAAGGTCCATGCAAACATAAAACAAATAAAATATATCTTCGCTTGTGGATTAGGAATTCAAGCCCCAGCGGCCCCTTTCCCAGGCAGGCATCCTATCCTTAGGGTAGTGTCAGCAAAACTCCTTATAGGAATTGCTTGATTACTTTGAGTTGAGATAAGTCCCCGGGTCGACACTCTCTCAGTAGTTGCCCTTAAGTCGGGTTTAACTTATTGTGCCACCAACGAGTCACTCTGACGGTCATCTTTGCTTCGAAAGATATAAGTCTATTATGCATTCTTTCCGGACGACCATCATGACAGCGACCTTAGGTCAAGTTCGATTTGTTTAGCAATCAATGCATACTGTGGTTTCTTGTGGGAGGATGTGAGTCCCGCTTTCTTCTAACTTGACCATTGCATCGAAAGGTACCCACAGGGTTGGTTAGTTTACCTCACGGTGGTATCCCTTTGGATTTGTAAATCTAAAGGCAGTGCAGGTTTAGTAGATCCATCGCCAGAATAGATCCATCAAATTAAAACAAATGAAATTAAAACAAGTGCAATTCAATCAAATGACATTATCCTGACTACTTCCGAGTTGATATAACTCCCCCAGCGACATTCATTAAGTAGTCGCCCCAAGTTGGGTTCGATTTGTTGTATCCAACAGATCACCCCAACGATTGTCCCTTGCTTTTGGGGATGTGAGTCTGCTACGCTTTCCCCCTAGCACAGCCGTTGTACACCGAAAGACAATCTCTTTTGGTCGGATAGTTCTACTGTGTGGTTGGTGAACTACCCCTTTGGAATGGTAAATCTGAGATAGGCTAGGCCGACATAACCCCTTCTTAGAGTGGTCCATCGCAAACCGACAGGATTTGTCTTGAAATCTAAACTAAACAAATAATTAACTAACATTTTCCTAATGGGACATAGAGCATCCCAACCTCCCCGGTGAAGTCAATTGAATCCAACTCAAACTTGCATTCCCCAGCGAGTGCACCCTCAAAAGAAATCTCATCAAATCCTTATCCCTAGTGGATAACCTGAACCTGCTTCCCTAATGGAAGGTTATTACATTCTAATCTCCAGCGGATACTCTACTCAAATCATATCTTGCATCAAATCCTTATCCCAAGTGAATAACCTGAACCTGCTTCCCTAGCGGAAGGTTCACATGCTTGATCCCTTAGTGGATCCCTTTCTCCTCCCTTATGCCCTCTGCATGAGTGGAGTTGCATTGCACTAAGATCTTGATTACTTCTCCATCTCGGGTTTAGGAGTAGATCGTTTCTATTAGTATTTGCGATCCTTTGGACGTTATTGATTGTCTTGGTTAATACGATGCGGTGTCTTCGGTCACACCTATTATTAACCACTCACTTTTGAAGTGAAACTTATATCAGATCTGGACTCTTATAGATCTTAGAGTTAGTCTTCTTTTAGTGATTAGGTGAACACTTAACTGTCTGAGACTTAAGAGTTAGTCATAGAATAGGTTGTGCTTAAGAGAGGATTTACTGCCCTACGGCTAAACTCAATCATTGATTCCTTCTTTCAAACCAAACCTCGAATTCAAATTCAAATTCCAAAATCAATTCCAAATTCAAGGATTGAAACCCATCATTAAATCCAAATCCCTTCCTAAGCCCTTTGATTAGCTTATGGACTTAGCCTTAGCCGAATTCAAATCAACCATAATCCGATTGATTTTCTCAATTATCAAATTCAATCTCAAATCAAATCCCAAAATCAAACCCAACTTCCAACGATTAAAACCCATGACTAAATCCAAATCTCAAAATTCCTTTCTTAAGTCATATGGACCTACCTCCATAAGCTTAACTAAATCTCAATTCAAATCAAATCAAACTCAATTGATTTCTTTATACATCATCATTCTTTCATTTATATTCACAAATATAAATAAAACTCACTCTCCAATAACCAAAAATAAATCAAACTAAACCAATTCTCTAGTTAAGCCCTTATGGACTTACCTCCATAAGCTTAATCAAATTTGCTTCAAAATCACTCTAAGCTCAAGTAATTTTCTCATAACTCATTAATACTTTTATTTATATTCACAAATATAAATGAAATATAAATCCAAATGACTAAAATCAAACCCAAATCAAATCAAATTTCTAGTTTTAGGCATTTTAGCAAAATTCTTGAACTTGGTTAAATGATATCCAAATCAACTCAAACCTCATAGATTTCTTCATGATACAATCATTCTTACAATTATTGACCCAAATATAAATATAAACCACCCTTATCAAGTCAACCCAAGTCAAGCCCATGTTGACCCTTTGGCTTGAAATTGTCATATAAACCAAAACTCATTCGACTCCAAACCACTTGCAATTGGATTTATATTTTCATCCTAAGTCCATATGTGAGTTCAACCAAACTTGGAACAAGCCATGATCAAACCAACCATTCTTGACGCAAAGTGACCTAAAAAAAAGCCTAAGTTAATTCAACCCAAATTAGATTGAACCAAATCCATCTAATCCTTCAATCATGATCAACAATCATGGGGCGATGAATTGCATTGAACCGGGTCAAACCAAGTCAAACCTAGCATTTGACCAAGTCAACATTTAGCCCAAATGAAACTCAAACTAGCCAAAATTCATCATATGTCAAATTGATTGAAACTATTGATTTAAACCACTCATAATCAATGATTGAACATGACGAACCACCAAAGCATAGCCAATTGGTGGTCATTTTGAAGTTGACCAAAAAAGTTAAAATAGGTCAAATCATGATTTAATCCAAATTGATTGCAACTAATGGCTCAAATTCACCTCAAAATGATTATTGAACTTAATCAGAGCCATAATTGAGCCCAAGTTGACCAATTGATCAACTTGACCCAACTTAGCCCAAATTGATCTAAAGGGTCAAATTGAGCAAAATTCAAATTAAATCTAAATTAAATCAAACTAAAGCCTACAATCATTTTAAATTGACCAATTGAATTTGTCTCAACACCTAACCCAACTCAATTTGATCAAATTGATAAATTGGTCAACTTTACCAATTTAATCCTTTTGAACCCAAATGAGTCAAATCCGAAGTTAGGCCAAACTAACCCAAATTAATTAAACCAAAACATCTCAAATCATCATTGAGCCTAACACAAGCCTTGGTTTGATCTAATTTGACCAATTGGTCAACCCAACCCAACTTAGCACAAATAAACACATTTTAACCATACAAACCCAAACCACTTCGTGGAACCTTGGTGGCTAACCTAACCCAACCAAATTGGACCATATCATCCCAAATCACCTAAATTAATTAAGCCAAAACATCCCAAATCATCTATTGATCCTAACACAAGCCTTGGTTTGACCCAATTTGACCAATTGATCAACCCAACCCAACCTAGCCTAAATGAACACATTTTAACCATATGAACCCAAACCACCAAAAAATCACTTCGTGGAACCGTGGTGGCTAACCTAACCCGACTAAATTGGACCATAGGTTAGCCCCAAACCAACCCAAGTCCATGTGGGACCCAACCCAAGGGGATTAACCAATGGACACCCTCTCATTTGCATTGGATCCTTTCCTTAAGTGGCAAAGTCCACTTTGTCTCCCCATAGCATATGCCATGGACCAAGAGAACAAAGCCAAGCCATTCCCCCTCATGGTCGAACCCATTGGATGCAAGGGAGATCAATCCCACACAATCCCTCCATATCAAACCTTGACACTCGCCTTGACCACTCTGCGAGCCGCGTGGCGGACAACCCGACGGCGATGTGATCGGCGAAAATTACGGGATGCATCTCGTCCATCCATCATGAGCAATTGAGGGGTATACCCCCTCAATTCGAACGACAAACGCAAGGATTTGCATTGAGAGACTTCCTAAGGCAATTTCAAACTCCCTCTAAGCACTCCAAAGCATCCTCAAGCCCTCCTCAATCGGCATTGCCCATTCCCGAGTAAAGCCGAAACAGGTCATCACCCCTTCGAGTAATACTCCCCCTCAATTAAATCAAACTTCAATTCCTTGCACCCACACCATTCTCGTACTGTATCGAAGCCAACCGAACCTTCTCCAAGCCTTCCCGAGCACCAGAGATAGGAGTTCGATCGGAGTTGAGGCCTTTGCATGCGTGGATTGGTCGACCGACCACTCTACCCCAAATTGAGCTCAAAGCTTATCAACAGGGTCTCGCCTTAACTAGGCGAAGCTACCTCCAACGACCCACTGCCAGACATTACCAGTGAGATAATTCCTCAAAACCGTAGCTATAGGGAAATCGTGCTTGGTCTTTTTCGAAGAGAATTTGAATCCCATGTGAATTTGACGGTTGAATGTGCATCTCCCCTCCTTCCGAAGGTGTTCGATCGATTTGATCCAAATTTGAGCTCGGATTGAACGGGGAAGGACAGACTGTGCCCATCTTTTGCCACTAGCGAAGTAGGAAGATCATACGCCGTCCGTTCCGCGTGATTGGAATGGATGGCTGTGATTAGATCACGGTGGATCCCTGCTGTTTTCTCCCTTAACCCGCGGCTCAAATCGTTGTCGTCTCATCTTATAGATCGAACGGTCCACGGAGAAACCGCATCCGCCGCCATCCGAGTCAGTATTCGGATGTGACAACTTAAATAGTCACTCCCGTCATGCCACGTGGAAAGCGCGCCGCGTCAGCAGCCACGTGACCCAACGGGATTAAGGCTTTAATTAAGCTGTTTTAATTAATTTTTGTGGCTGAAACTTCCTAAATTCATAACTAATTGTAGAAAAATCCAAAAAAATATAAACTTTGACTCATTTTAAAGATATTTCAGAGTAGAATCTAAGAAAATTATTATTAATTGATTTTGAACAGTGATTTAGACTTAATTAAAGTTTAATTAGAAATCTAATTAGCTTAATTACCCCTTAATTAAGCATCCAATTAATCTCAATTTTTATGTGGATATCTAAGGGTATGACCTCTGCCTTCCTTAAATTTATGAGATTTTATTGATTGCTTAATTAGGAAAATCAATTGAATAAGCCTTAACCACTCTCTTAATTTAATTAATGATAATTAGTGAATGAACAGTAGTTTAATTAATTAATTATTTAAGCCTAATTACGTCTATGGAACAGTAAGGGAACTTAGGAAGTGTAATTTGAGATATTTTTCTTAATTCATTTCCTAGATTTCTTTCACTTTTTGGAATTAAATTAATTAATGATTAATGAGGTAATTAATTACTTAATTAATTAATTAATTCCCAAGATAAAAATTAGAGCCTAATTGAGTGTTTGGATTGACTTAATGATTAAGGATTGAGGCCTTGTCCTTGATCTCTTGATCCCTTTCTCTAAACTAATTTCATCATTCTAATCAAAATACAATTGAAAAATTCAATCAATTAATTAATAAATTTGATTTAACTCAATCTAAAATACACTTCACATCTAAGCAACCTTTAATTGTTCTTGGGTAGCTCTTTAGGAGTTCAATAACCCAAGGTGAAAGATAATTAAATTATGATTAGCTGACATATGTGAGAAAATCATAAAAGTAGTTAAGTGATATCCCTTAAGCCTAATTAACTATTAATCATAAACCAATTGCATTAAGCCCCTTTCATTTCTTAGGAACATTGCAAATTTACTTTTTAAGTGGTTGCATATCATATTAGCTTATTATTAATTAATTAATTAACTTAAAGTGATATAGGTAAAGGTTAATTAAATCACTTAATTCATACCTTAACCTAATTAAAACATAAAATCAACCTAAATATTCTTCATTAAACCAAATAAATTCACACATGGGGAATTGGATTAGGATTAGCAAACATCTTTCATATTTCTATCAAATCAAACTCGTTAAAAATGTCTTTAAAGAATTTTGGTTTATTTTAAATAGTCTTATTTATATATGATGTCAGGAATTAATTGAGATGAATGAGATCACGTGCTTATATTCTTTTATTTCTTTCCAATCATGTTAGATGTTATTTGTCATGTGTAATCATGCCTTCATTCCTTTTAAAATTAGTTAAATAAAAAAGATTTCTTTTATGTCTAATTGTATATGTTGATTTAAATTAAAAATAGGTGTGGCTATTATCACTATTAAATTAAATGTTATTTTCAAAATCCTATAAAATCAATTATTATAAATGAAGTGATGTTAATTACAAATATCTATAAGTTTGCATGTGATGATAATACAAGATATACAATATGAGGTTCTTTTTCCTTATCTTATATAGATTCACATAGGATTTACAAATGTATAGTTTATTTGAAAGGCACACAACATTTATCTAAATTTACTCCTATGCATCTCCATGGTAAGACCTAGGAAGAATTTCATATCACATATGTAAATCATATAATCAAATCAAATATGACTTTTTATATATTCATATAAAAAATTAAAAAAAAATGTATCTGAAAAAAGTGATATATTAGTCTGGATACCCCAGGGCTATGAGGCTTTAAATAGCCTTAAGTTTTGTACCTTACGCCCCTGATGTAGAACAATGACGCTGTACTCACTTAAAACTCTTATACACATGTATATATGATATGACTAATGAATAAGAATCATAAATCAAATAAATCAAATATAACTTTTGCATGAGGATTTAAATATAGCTTAAGTAGTGCCTCACGTATCTACAGTGCGAAACGATGGCGTCGTCTTTTAAAACTCTTATACACATGTATGTATGATGTGACTAATGAATAAGAATCATAAATCAAATATAACTTTTGCATATATTTTCCTATCCTTATAGTTGTTTATACATCTACATGTATCTAAAAAAAAATGGTATATTAGTCAGACATTACGGGCTTTAAGTAGCTAAATAGGTCTTATACCTGATACAAATGACAACGTACTCAATTAAAATTTTTATACATATGAATGTGTATCTAGCTAATTGATGAAAAATCACTCTTTTCTATTAAAAAGACATGCATTCATGATTCAATCAAATGAAATATTTAAAGTCCAAATACATTTCTTTGCATTCATCATTTAAATATGCTAAAAATATAAATTGCATGCATAGGTATGTTTAGGATTTCCGCATATGCATGATACACATAATGGAAAGAAATTAATGAATGTGCTATATGATAGTAATCCATTCTAATTAATCTTAAATTGTCTTTCTTATCGAATAAGGTCATTTAAAGTAAACCTAAACTTAGGATTGATTAAATATATAATAAGTCATTCATTAAAAGAAACTGATTAATTTATTTATTTTAGAAGTGACTTAAGGTAGGGATGAAAGAGAGATTCTCTCTCTTTCTTCTCTTTATAATACTTAGTTGTTAAGTGTAGGATATATAAAACAAAAAAATATTAAGTAACATCTTCAAATTAATTAAATCACTGAAAGAGAAATCAACCCCTTTATAAATTAAATCTCTCACACCTAGCAAATTACAACACTACCATCACGGCCCCAAGTCCCATGCAAAAGTGGAGGGTAGGTAGTAATGACAAACAACAGAAATTTGTCAAATAATCATGACATGAATCCTTTAAATCATTGAATGCTAGGCCCCCCTGAAGTTTACAGATGATGGCTGAATAAAAAAATGTGTGCCAGCGATGCGGTTAAATAAGCAAGGGTTCCCACATTATGGATCGCAAAGAAGTTAGTCCATGAAACTAGAATTAGGTTAGATCTTAAATATACTCTTGTAAATTAATGGAATTAATAGATATTATGGTTCATAGAAAGATAAATATTTTATGTTCAAGAAACTAAATGGGGGAGAAGGCCAAGGAGATTGATAGTTTAGGTTTTAAACTTTGGTATTCGTAAAAAAGTCGAACTAGAAATGGGTGTGATTATAGATAAAAGTTTGAAGGATAATGTTATAAGTATTAATAGATGCGAGATAGAATTATAAATTTTAAAGATTATTGATTATCAAGATTATCAATGTTATAAGTGTCTATGCTCCTCAAGTAGTGGTAAGCTCAAAAGAAAAATTTTGGAATGAATTAGAGGGATTAATACAAAAGATACCCCTTGAAGAAAAAGTATTTATTGGGGAGATTTAAATGGACATGAGAGTAGTAAGATTTTAAAAGATTCATTATGGATTTGATGACTAATGAAGAAGAGACTATATTGATTTTGTCTTAAATTTTACGATGATTTCAGAATAGTCTAATATTGATTATTTTATAAGAAAAATAGATTAGATTGAACATAAGTGAAATTCCCAACATCGAATTAGTTTTAGATTTTAAGATGAAAGGTTGTAAGAGAAAAATAAACTTAATTATCCCTAGATTAGAGACACTTAAAGAACACAAATAAAAAATTTTTAAGAGCAAGCTACAAGAAAAGATTTGGGATGTTCATAAGAAATTAACGCTATGTGAAAAATATCACTTAAAACAAGCAAGTAAAGATGCTTAAGAATCAAAAGAAAAGATCTTTTAATAAGAATAGTGGTGGTGAGTCGCAAGAAAAGATAAGAAATAAGAAGCATTGTTATAAAATTTGATTTAGATGTAAAAACTCTGAGAGAATTGGGAAAGATATAAAATGGCCTAGAGATTCTAAGAAAGCAATATACGATGCAAAAAATTTAGCTTTTTAGTGATTTATAATAGATTAGATACCAAAGAAGGTGAAAGATGTATGTATAAGTTAGCCAACCAAAGAGATAGAAAGAAAGACATAGTGCAGAGTATTAAGGATGAAAATAATAAAGTGCTTAGAAAAGATATTGAAAATAGGATGAGATATTTTAATAAACTTTTCAATGAAGGATCTGAATGATTGATTTTAGCAACCTTAATACTAAACAAAAAAGAGAATTTCATTTTATCATCAGATTAGTAACCAAGTTAGTGAAGCTTTAAAGAAAATGAAATGAAAAAGCAAGAGGACCTGATAATATTCCAATAAGTGTGGAAATGTTTAGAGATCAAGGAATTTCTTGGCTTACAAATCTTTTAATGTTATTTTAAAGACTAAAAGATGCCGATGAGTGGAGAAAGAGTTTGTTGGTTCCTATATTAAAGCGTGATGCACAAGATTGTGCAAATAGAGGAATTAAGTTAATGTGCCATACATTAAAATTATGGGAGAGAGTAATCGAGCATAAATGTGATACGAAGTTTCTCACAATCGCTTTGGTTTCATGCCGTAGATCTACTATGGATGCTATACATTTGTTAAGAGGTCTGATGGAGAAGCATGAGAAAATAAAAAAGGATCTACATATGATATTTATCGATTTAGAGAAAGCTTATGATAAAGTCTCAAGAGATGTTCTTGGAGAGTTCTAGAAGAGAAGTTAATATTGGTTATATTCAAGTCATTAAGGATATGTATACTGAGTATCACTTGTGTCCAAACACAAGGAGGATTGACAAATTATTTTCCTATTTCGCTTGGATTACATCAAGGATCAACATTAAGCCCTTATCTTTTACTTTAGTTATGGATGTTCTTAAGGCATTTACAAGAAGATGTACCGGTGTATGCTTTTTGTCGATGACATTCTTCTTGTTGATAAGACTGAGAGGGAGTCCAACGTAAACTTGAATTATGGAGGTCAACTTAGAGTCTAAAGGTTTTCGCTTAAGCATCTAAAACCTAATATATGGAGTGTAATTTTAGTTGTAGAAGTTTTAGTGATAGATTGTGACTTTAGATCAAGTCATTAATAAGAGTGAGCGATCGTGATATTTAGGCTCTATTGTTCAAAATGATGGTGAAATAGATGGAGATATTATTAGTAGAATTCAAGTTGGATGGTTGAAGTGGAGGAATGCATCCGCCTATTATGTGATAGAAAAGTTCCACTTAAACTTAAGGAAAATTTTATAAGATGGTGGTAAGACCCGCAATGACTTATGGTGCGTAATGTTGGCAATAAAAGAGAAACATAAGACTGTTAAGTTGTTAGACGAGGATGCTCGTGGATGAGTGGCTTTACCCTGTAGAGATAGAAAAAATGAGTATGTTCTGGGAAAAAGTTGGAGTAGCAAAGGGTAGATAAGATTAGGGAGAGTCTTATATGGTTTGGCCACATAAAGCGCCTACGTCCAGACTGACAGAGTAGATGCATTAGATTTTCCTTATGTTAAGAAAGCAGAGAGACCTAAAAGACTTGGTTAAGATGTAAAAAAAATGATCTTAAGATACGAATTAAATGAGAATTTGACACATACACAGACACAATGGAGACGAAGGATTCATGTAGCCGACCCCACCTAGTGGGATTAAGGCTTGTTGTTGTTGTTGTTGTACACCTAGCAAATTACAACTCTAAAGCCTAATTAGGACATACCACATAAGTTTTAACATACACACACACATACATTAGACTAAGTCATCATTTATAACTTTATATTAGGGCGGTGTATGATTTGATATATGCTTATTTTGTGATGTGTTATTGTAGACTGGAAATTAGGGTGTGTGTGCATAGTCTTGATGTTAGACCATTATTAGCCTAATCATGCTTTCTATAGAGGGTAATGCTTAAGGGGCCGTTGTAATAAAAATGCAAATATTTTTGCTTTTCATGTTGCTTATACCCCTAAGCATGACTCAAGTTAGTACAGGTGGACTTGGTTACCCATGTGTGGGGTGCTAAGTCTAAATTATTCATACAACTGCTTGGGTTGTGTGATGTATTTAGCTAACATCTGTTTTATAGATGTAGTTAGTTTTACTTTCCTTCTTTTAATGTAATTTTGCATTAGGATTAGGATAAGTGTTATCGGGGATTAGGATGAGAATTGGTTACAAGAGCAAATCTTATATACCATGTGATGCCTTTAGAGCAAGCACATCCAAATCAAGACAGAAGGAAGAAAGAAATGGAGCAAATCAAATGAAGATATGAATGAAGAAAGAAGAAAGAATGAAAAATGAAAATCTTCATAACATTCATCATTTGTAATTGTAATTATTCTTTCATTATCGGATGTATATGGTGAGCTCTACCCATATTTTTTGGTTTACACAATACCACATCGACCTTTTATTCTTTTGCGATAGCTCTATAAAATTATTTGATATTTTGCTTAGCTTGTGTATTAGAAAAAACATGTCTATTCATAGTTTATTTATGATTTGTTGATTGTTGTATGGTCTGGATGCGATTAGGCTTCTAGGATAAAAATTAATCTTTTAACCCAAACTAACAACTCATAACTAAATCTCTAAAACAACGCATACTCTCATGTAAAAGCCTAGACATTCAATCAAGATAATAAAATATTTAGCAACCCCTTAGTCGAATATTGTATATTTAATATCATGTATAACCATCTTGTTCTACTCTTGTTAAGAGATGGCTTCCATCTATACCAGATATAAATGAGCTTAACCTTTAAGAGTCTATGATGGAAGAACACCTCATTCTCTTTTGATTTGGCCCATAATCAACTTCTCATGCATTTAAGCATGCAAAATCCTATAGCCTGTGTCAAAATAAAGAGTCAGAAATTAAATAAAATTTGATAAAAATTGTATTATATTTAAGTTATTATTCATACCCCTCATGCTCTAGTCTCTTAGGGAATGAGTTTAAAGACTTAGTTTCTTTTCTAAATAAATAACATAACCATCTGCAAAAAAGATACGACTCAATTCACATGATTTTAAAGTAGAGAATGACCGCTACAGGTAATAAGTCCAACAGATGGTTTACTCTCTCTTGTGGAGGTAAACCATTTACCCATTTTTTTGCATTAAATTTAAGTCGTCTTTAGCCAAAGCTCTAGAGATTTAGGATTGTTGTTTCTGCTACAAGCATAAATCCTCACCTCTTAAGATTTCCACAATCTTGTATTTAATTTAAATTATAAGTTCTAGATTTCTAAATTTCAACTCAAATAAATAAATCTCCTTAATTTCAATATAAAGTTCAACCATAAGATAGATTAGTGTGCTTCCTAAGATCATGAGCACTCCTACTCATCTCGGAGAAATCTTCCTTTTGATCCATCCCACTTGATTTTCTAAAATACAACCAATTTATTGATAATCCTATCTTGAATTTTGGAGACAATAATTGTCTACTTTAATCGAGTATTCTGGGATTCACTTTTCTTAAGAGTAATTAACTATGGGCTCTCATGAACTTAACTAACTTGGTTTAAATAAACTTTATTTTACTTTTTCATATAAAGTAAAAAATCTGGTATAAATAAGACCCATCATGCCTAGAGTCTTTATTAGGACAGTCCATCGTAGTAGGACTTCCATCTGAGATAATATACTATTCTCACGTCGCATTCATCACCTCAATAAGTACATCCTCAGATCTACGTGGTGTCCTCCCCACATACATACACACAACACACCCAAAAAAATAAACACAATATATATCTACTCATTTATAAATATTATCTCTATTCAAAATAAATCAGTTAAAACTTTATTTGATACTGGAGCATCACATTCATTTATATTTGAGGAATGTGTGAGAATTATGATATTGAAAATTATGAAAATGTCTGTAGTATTATCAGTTGAAATGCTAAATAGGTCTCATATGAATGCTAGAAAATTTTGATGTGTGAACCTGAATATCTGTGAAAGAAGCTTGGATGCAAATTTAAGAGCACTGTCGCTATATGAATTTCATGTGATTTTAGAAATGAATTAGCTATCTAAATATTATGCTACTATAGATTGTTGCAAAAAATTAGTCAAATTCAATATCCTTAGAGAAGAAGAATTCAAATTGGTGAGACATAATAGAGTATTATCTAATGATGGTGTCTTGCTTAAAAGTTCAAAAGATGCTAGCAAAAAGTTATGAAAGTTTTCTTGTTTAAATTTATAATGTTACTAAAGAGGTAAAGAAGTTAGAAGATATACCAGTAGTGAAGGAGTATCTAGAAATTTTTCTGGATAATTTACCAAGCTTACCTCCAATCAAAGAGATAGATTTCTCTATTGATTTAATTCAAGGCACAAAACCTATAGCAAAAATACCATATAGAATGACAATCAAGGAATTATAAGAGTTAAAGAATCAATTGCAAGAACTATTGGAGAAGAGCTTTATCAGGCCTATCACATCCCCTTGGGAAGCTCTTGTATTGTTTATAAAGAAGAAAGATGGGAGCTTAAGGCTATGTATAGATTATAGAGAGCTTAACAAACTTACATTGAAAAATAAATATTCCTTGCCAAGAATTGATGATCTTTCGATCAACTAGAAAGAACTTCAGTATTTTCAAAAATTAATTTAAGATCAGGTTATCATTAGCTTAGAATCAAAGAAGAAGATATATCCAAAATTACATTAGTATAAGATATGAACATTATGAGTTTATAGTGATGTCTTTTGGCTTAACCAACGCTCCAGTTATATTTATGAATCTCATGAATAAAATCTTTAAATCATTTTTGGATTCATTTATGATTATATTTATAGATAATATTCTAATATATTCTAGAGATGAAGCAGCTCATATAGATCATCTTCACATTGTTTTAGAAACTCTGAAAGGAAATGAATTATATGCAAAATTTTCAAAATGTGAATTTTGGTTAAATAGCATCATATTTTTGGGGCATATGATTAGTGAAGGTGTATGATGTAATAAAGCCACGAATAAATGACTGCAAACCACCGCCATAAGTCGAAGTTTTTTAAGATTGACGAGATATTATAGAAGATTTGTCGAAAAATTTTTACAGATTGTCATGTCATTATCCAGATTAACACAAAAAACAGTCAAGTTTGAATGATATATCAGTGTGAATATACTTTCAAAAATTAAATAATTGTTTAATAACTGCACCAGTATTAACTATTCTAACAGAGACAGAAGGATTTCAAATTTACAATGATGCTTCTTTAATAGATTTGGGATGTGTACTTATACAAAATGGAAGAGTGGTTGCTTATGCCTCAAGACAATTGAAAAATCATGAAAAAAATTATCCAACCCATGACCTAGAATTAGCAACAGTGGTATTTGTATTAAAAAGTTGGAGGCATTATTTATATGGAGCAAAGTGTGAAGTTTTCACTGATCATCAAAGCTTAAAATACATCTTTACTCATAATGAGCTAAATTTAAGGCAAAGGAGATGGTTGAAATTTATTAAGGATTATGATTTAAATATTTAATATCATCCGAGAAAGATAAATATAGTTGTTGATCATCAAATGGAGTAAAGTATGAAAAATAAATGTAGTTGCTGATCATCAAATGAGAAAGATAAATGTAGTTGTTGATCATCCGAGAAAGACAAATGTAATTGCAGCAAGGGTATTTGCATTGAAAATTTGGAGGCATTATTTATATGGAGTAAAGTGTGAAATTTTCACTGATCATCAAAGCTTAAAATACATCTTTACTCAGAATGAGCTAAATTTAAGGTAAAAGAGATGATTAAAACTTATTAAGAATTATGATTTAGATATTTAATATCATCCGAGAAAGACAAATATAGTTGATGATGCTTTAAGCAAAAAAATATATGGTTGTGCAAATTTATTGATCTCTCAACAGGAGAAGTTGATTAAAAATTTAGAAAAATTAAAAATTTCAATTATTAAATCCACAGATGATCGTATTTTATTGTTAAATCAAATAGTTATATAATCAAATTTAAAGGACAGGATACAAGATGCTTTACCTCAATATGTTGATTCTTAGAAAATTTTAAATTTGGTAAAGGTAGGCCATATAGAAGATTTTGAAGTTGATAGGGAGGAATTATTGAAGTATAAGGGCAGAGTTTGCATTCCAAATATTGAAGATCTAAGAAGAGATTTTTTACATGAAGCACATCACTCTAATTATATAATTCATCCGGACAGTAGAAAAATATATCAAGATTTTATAAAAATATTTTGGTGGCCAGGAATAAAAAAAAGCGTAGCTGAATTTTTTTACAAGTGTCCATCGTGTCAGATGATTAAGGCTGAACATCGCAGTAGACTTTTACAACTTGATACTGATGGAAATAGATATAATTGACTTATCCGTAATATGACAATCTATTTGGGTTATTATTGATAAATTGACTAAATCTACACACTTTATACCTATTAAACAATTTGATATTGTTGAAAAGTTAGCAAAAAAGTATGTTGATAAATTGTATACAAAAAATCTATAGTCCGATAGGATGACCGATTCACATCAGAGAAAATTGTTTTAAAATACAAGTTTTACTTTCAATACTGATTTCATCCTCAACCGACACAAAGAAGAATAATTCCACTTGAAAATCGCTAGACTTTGTACACTTGATTTTGGAAAAATTTAGGAATTACACTTGCTTTGAGTTTCTACAACTTTCAAACAAAGATATTATTTGACTCTACAAGCATTGTATAGAAATGTAGACACCACTTTGTTGGGTTAAAACAGAAAAGAAAAATCATCGCAGAGATAGTATAAAGCTAAAAAGATTCGATAAAAACGTGATAGATTAAAAGTTGTTCAAGATAGGCAGAAAAAATATTATGATGCTAGACATCGGTCAGTAGAATTTGAAGTGGGAGAGTTTGTGTTTCTTAAAGCCAACCCATGAAAGGTATTAAACGTTTTGGCAAGATTGGGAAGTTGAGTCAACGTTATATTGGTTTATATGAAATCTTGGAAAATGATTAATTGCACCTTATTATACGCAAAAGAGTGACAATGTGTTTATATTTCTCTCACAAAATATGTTCATGAAACCAACAAAATTATTACTGATCTTATTGATGTTCAACCTGATCTCACATTTATAGAAGAACAAGAGAAAATTATAGACTATGATGTTAAGCATCTCAATAATACAAAAAAAAAGATAAAATTTTTAATTATTTTCCAAATCACCACGACGGTTGACCGCAAATAGATAAATCGAAAAGGGGGGGGTCAATTTTGGTTTGTCGAAACCGAACTTCCAAAGCCGAGAGAGAGAAAGAAAGGTTGGGAGGAAGAAGCCGCACTCTACCTCGCGTGCGTGCCCTAATCGAGCGAGACAGCTTCACCGTCGCCGATGTCAAGCCACCACGAGCCGTCGTCCAGGGCACCAAGTCCCTAAACTCGTCCCTTTCGTGTGCTTGTGACAGAGAAAGGAGTCTGTTGCACACGCATGGAGGAGAGATGGCTCGAGCAAGGGAATAGGGCACGCCAAACTCAAGACATAGGAGGGAAAAAAAGGTATCTATATATTTATATATATAAGGTTTTTCTATTTTCTTAGTTTGAAATTTAAATTGATTTAGATTATTATTAAATAATTAAGGAATTTATTTTGGGAGCTTCGCAAGCAACAATTTGACATAATTTTATCTCTAATTTGACGAAATACATCTATATATAATTTTAAATTTCAAAATTTATACAACTCTAATTCTATTTTATTACCTAAACCCTTAAATAGTCATGATTGATTATAGGATATTAGTGAAAGTAACAGATTTTCAAAAAAATAAAATTTTAAATAAATTAGTAAATGAAAGAGTTCAAGCCTCGATTATTTAATGATTCTTGAACATTTAGGGTTAATGATTTTATAAATAAAAAATTTAGAAAATAGGAAAGTATTCACTTTTAGTATTTTATAAATAAAGATGTAAAAAAAATTGCAATCATGAGAATTTAAATGAGTATATATTATTATTTTTAAATTGAAATAATTGGAGAGAAAGATACAACAACAACAACAACAACAACAAGCCTTAATCCCACTAGGTGGGGTCGGCTACATGAATCCTTCGCTTCCATCAGGTCCTATTATGTGTCAAATTCTCATCTAATTCAAGTATACTAAGATCATTATTTATACATCTTAACCAAGTCTTTTAGGTCTACCTCTACCTTTCTTAACATAAGGCAAATCTAATGCTACTCTCCTAATCGTCATCATCTACCGACGCTTTATGTGGCCAAACCATCTAAGGCGACTCTCCCTAATCTTATCTACCACCTGAGCTACTCCAACTTTTTCCAACATACTCATTTTGCATTCTATCTCTAAGAGTAAAGCCACTCATCCACCTAAGCATCCTCATCTCGTAACACTTAACTTAGTCTTATGCTTCTCTTTTATTGGCCAACATTCGCACCATAAGTCATCGTGGTCTTACCACCATCTTATAAAATTTTCCTTAAGTTTAACTTTTCTATCACATAATAGGATGCATTCCTCCACTTCAACCATCCAACTCTTGAATTCTCTGTACATCTCCATACATTTCACCATCATTTTTGGACAATAGAGCCTAAATATCTGAGATAAACTCACTCTTATTAATGACTTGATCACTAAAGTCACAACACTATCACTAAAACTTCTACAACTAAAATTACACTCCATATATTAGGTTTTAGATCTACTTAAGCGAAAACCTTTAGACTCACAAGTTGACCTCCATAATTCAAGTTTACATTTGGACTCCCTCTCAGTCTTATCAAGAAGAATGTCATCGACAAAAGCATACACCAGGTACATCTTCTTGTAAATGCCTAAGCACATCCATAACTAAAGTAAAAGATAAGGGCTTAATGTTGATCCTTGATGTAATCCAAGCTGAAATAGGAAAATATTTTGTCAATCCTCCTTGTGTTTGGACACAAGTAATAGCTCAGTATACATATCCTTAATAACTTGAATATAACCAATATTAACTCTTTTACGTTAGAACTCTCCAAAGAACATCTCTTGAGACTTTATCATAAGCTTTCTCTAAATCGATAAATATCATATGTAGATCCTTCTTACTTTCTCATGCTTCTCTATCGACCCTCTTAACAAATGTATAGCATCCATAGTAGATCTACGGCATGAAACCAAGCGATTGTGAGAAACTTACGTATCACATCGTAACATGCTTTCGATTACTCTCTCCCATAATTTTAATGTATGGCACATTAACTTAATTCCTCATAATTTGCACACTCTTGTGCACCTTTATTCTTAAATATAGGAACCAATACTCTTTCTCATCGGCATCTTTTAGTCTTTAAAATAACATTAAAAGATTTGTAAGCCAAGAAATTCCTTGATCTCTAAACATTTCCACATCATTGGAATATTATCAGGTCCTCTGACTTTTCCACATTTCATTTTCTTTAAAGCTTCACTAACCCAGTTACTTCTGACGATAGAAATGAAATTCTCATTATTGTTTAGGGTATTAAGGTTGCTAAAATCAATCGTACTTTCGGATCCTTCATTGAAAAGTTTATTAAAATATCTCATCCTTTATTTTCAATATCTTTTCTAGAAAAGCACTTTATTATTTTCATCCTTATCTTGCACTTGGTATGTCTTTCTTCTCATCTCTTTGGCTTTAACTTATACATCATCTTTCACCTTGGTATCTAATCTATTGTATAAATCACTAAAGCTAAATTTTTTTTGCATATATTCTTTCTTAGAATCTCTGGTACTTTATATCTTTCTCTCAGAATTTTTTTTACATCCCGAGTTTTATAACAATCTTCTTATTTTTTATCTTTTCTTGCCTTGTACTCACCACCATTATTCTTATTAAAGAAGCTTTTCTTGATTCTCAAGCACATCTTTAACTTAATTTACTTGATATTTTTTTACATAGCGTTAGCATCTTTATCACCACATTCTAATATCTTGTAGCTCTTAAAATATTTTTATTTGTGTTCTTTAAAGTGTCCATCTAATCACAGGACAATAATTTAGTTTATTTTTTCTCTTTTCGTCTTAAAATCTAAAACTAATAGTCGATGTTGTCTTAAAATTTCACTTGGTATGGCCTTACAATCTTTTCTGATTTAAGCGATCTATTTTTCTTTCGGAAAATAATCAATCGTGTTTTCTTAGATCCATTTTATAAGTAATAATATGTTCATCTCTTTTCTTAAAAAAAGTATTATTCTGAAATCAATTTAAAGCAAAATCCCAATATAGTCTCTTCCGTTAGTAACTCCATCATATGAATCTTTTAAAATCTTTCTTCTTTCTCATGTCCATTTAAATCTCTCCGATAAATACTTTTTCTTGAGGGTATGTTGTATTAATCCTCTAATTCATTCCAAAATTTTTTTTCTACTCCAAGCCTACTTGGGGAGCGTAGACATAACGTTGATAATCTTAGTATCATGATAATCTTTAAAGTATAATTCTATCTCGTCATTAATACTTATAACATTATCCTTGACTTTTATCTATAATCACCTACACCATTTCTAGTTCTACTTGAATCAAAGTTTAAAACCTGTATCAATCTCGCGCCTTCTCACCAACTTTAGTTTCTTGAACAAAAATATTTATCTTTTCATGAACCATAATATATTAATTCATTAATTTACGTAAAATCTATATTCCAAGATCCTAACTAATTCTAGTTTCATGACTAACTTCTTTGCGCATCCGTCAAAATGTGGGAACCGCTTATTTAACACTATTTTTGCCGCGTAGATCGCGACTCAAGCACATTTTCGTATTGAACCATACGTCACCAGGGGGCCTTGCGTCTATGATGATTTAAAGGATTCATGTCATGATTATTTCGACAAATTTTCTTTTGTACATTATTACCGCACTTTTTTGCATCCGGACTTGAGAAGGAGAGAAAGATAGAAAATATTAAATCAAATTAAATTGAAAAATTAAACTTTGAATAGAGAAAATAGAGAATATTGTGTATGTTGAATAAATTATATAATTAAATCAAATGAATATGCTAATCAACATTATTAATAATTAAATTAACTTAATTTGTAAAATAAACAATAAAAGTTTGATGAATGTGAGCGTTAAATAACAAAATATATACACTAATATCATAAACAATAAAATGAATAAAATAAATAAATTACTTTCAAATATTAATCAAATCAATATATTAATCCTATAGATATTTAACTTAAGGAAAAAAATTTTAAAGGAAATGAGATTCAAGAAGAAGTTTCACACTAAAGTGAATAATTATGTTCTTACATTTATGACAAAAGTTTACTTATTTTTTATGTGATGAAATGCATTAGTACATAGTTATAAATTGTCTTTATATTTCAAATCGTGATTTATTTGCTCATCTTCTTCATATTAAATGAACAGTCTAAATGTTAAATCATATTATTACTTATGTTATTGTAAAAAATTAACAGATTTTCTAATTTGAGCTAATATGGATAAACCGTAAATTATGTTATGGTATGTATGAAAATAGAGTTCACTTTTATCTTAGTAGAATCTGATGTACTGGTGCGTAAAAGTAAAATGGTTACTTGTCCTTTGGATGGGTTTTGGAAAAGGTTTTAGACAATGACTCTTGAAATGATTGATAAATTGGAAATAAAATTTCTAAGAAATATTTATTTTCATTTACCCCTTTATATGTTGAACTATTTAAACACTTTTTACATAATGTTTATATTTATTGTAGATTGGTCATGCATATTATTTTTGTTTTCTTGTTTTACTATAGTATAAAAATATAATTTATCCACTGATAATATTATTTAATTACAAATTATTTTATATTTTTTTCAGGTAACCTTCCTAACTAAATGAAAAATATAAGGAAGAAATATGTTTATAGTCATAGAGAAACTTCAAAAGATATGTATTATGATAGTTTATGTTTTAGATTGTGTTTTTATATGACTTCAATTGGTGGATAATTTTATGTGTAGATAATTTGTTAAATGTGGTTTGAATTTGTAGTAGCTTTTATATGATTTGAAAAATATTATGTAATTTATATTCTACTAGATATGTTTAAGTAAATTTTTTTATTTTATTATCCGTCCATTCCTGCTTTGGTATTCGAATCTTCCGGGTCGGGTCGTGACAAATATGGTGAGGGTGGGTAAAAAAATGTAAATGACTTCCACACAAAATTCGAAGATGTAAGAATTCCAAATAATAAAAAATTCATGTTTGCAAAGCTAGATATGCCTAGAACTATCAAAAAAGTTCGTTGTTTGCGAACAACTCATATTCGGCTCGTTAAATAAGTCGTGTTCGAATCATTTGTTAAGCAAGCGAACCGAACACAAACAAATATTTTAAGCTCGATTTGTAAATAAATCGAACATGAATAACCCTTCATTTGATGATTACTCATTTTCAAAATAATATATATATATATATATATATATATATATATATATATTCATAGTAGCAAGCATAGTTTGGTGATTGGAGTTTTTCTCATGCTAAAACAAGGCGCAGGTTCCAATCCTACAACCTCCACATTTTTAAAATTTTTTTGGTTAGAATCCTACAATAGGACACAAAAGTGGTATCTGTATCATCCATAGTCTTTCTTGCAAAGAATAAAGGTGGATGTCATTTTCTTCTATCTCATAGATGTTACAAATTATTATAATAAGAAACATTTTGCATAAAAATTATCAAGTAAAACCTCACTCCCAAAAAATAAATAAATAAAAGTCATAGAACAGTTAAATTAGGCTCCACATCAACACTGATCCACCTAAGCAAAGTGGAGCAAAGCTTATTTTTCCGTGGATTTGTTTTGGGAGTGTATCATTACTCAAAAAGATCAACGTGAAACTATATCCAATTTTTAAACCACAAAAATAATGCTCTTAATGAAATAAAAAATTTATAAAAAAATAAAATAAATAATTGATTAAGAAATACTCCTTAAAGGAAAAATTGAAGATCTTCCCATAATACAAAAAACATCCCTTTCTGTGAGATTTGCCATCGATGATGCTCCAAAAGTCACTTCTAAGGCTCATTTCTCACTACTAAAAAGTAAATATAGTTGGGTGACTAAATAACAAGTGATCTAACTAGGATCCGCTCTTGTCAGCAATTCCAAGACAATCTAATCGAAACAGGCCAAGTGGTGAAATCTGAACAACATCGAAAGATCTCTTTCTTATTTGACTAGCAGAGTAATGGCATAGGTTGAAAATTTGTAAGACTGGATTGATCTACAAGTCAATGTTTGACAAATCTCCAATTTCATTTCAAAGTCAACCAACCAAATTGCATAAGTTGACTAATTAAGACTTCAACTATGTAATGTAGATGGATGACTCTAATGAAACACACAAATCAAGATGTTACACTTCCCCCTCTCTAAAACCAAATAAATAAACATTTTTTAGTGATGCCAAAGATCTTGCACGTCCATCTCCTTCCTCTTTCCTCATCTTTAAACCTTCTTATATTTTCAAGAATTGTAAAAAGATGGTTAAGGCAAGAAATCTTAGCAAATTTGTAGAGATAATTTAGAAGAGAAAGCTTTAAGAAGAAGCAATGGTAGCTACAACAACAATGACAATGGTGACAACCACACCACCCTCATCTTATGGGACAATGCAAGTGGAAGGGATGTTGGTGGAAGCATTAAAGTCGGTGAGGGTGGAGCTTTAATGGTCAAGATGACGTCAAGAGACATCCTACTCCTAGAGGAAGTGCTTAACCAAGATTTTGGGTGAATATCTTGAAGTTTCATATCCACTACAAACTTCAACTTATCTGATCACAAGTGTTGCAGCAGCATTTAGACTATTGCGGTAAGGTTTAGACTATTTATGACATTAATTGACAAAAATATGATTAGGAAAGAGTATGAGTAACCCAAAACATCAACTCTCGTAGCCTGAGGTAAGGGGATGAACAAGGAAGTCATCCATCCGCACCAAGAAGTAACATCACTAAGCCAAGCAACATAGGTAAGCAAGACAAATAGAAGTCACATGAGAATGCAAGCAAGTGACAATTCCACTAGTTTTGACTTCAACCATAATCTTCGTCATTAATTTGTTTTCTTCAATTTTGAGATAGTTTAACTAGGGAAACGATTATGAGGATCAATTACGATGAAATCCTACAAGGATGCTAGAGCAATTGTCACAAACATCAAGGATTTGGAACAAATGCTTACGGAATGGCAAGGAAATTCTTACACTCAAGACCAAAGTTGAAAGACATGACTTAGCAACAAGAGTTAGACTAATGTCTTTATTTCCACTACCATAAATTAGCAGCATAGAGGATTGATAGGATAGCCTTTATGACCATCCATGATCCTCTAAGAGCTGCTTCATTCTAACGGGAGGTATTCCCATGTAATTCCTAGCCTTAGCCATCTCTTAGACTTGCATCTTAACTGAAGCAACTTAAGGACCAAGCAAATTGACAAAGAACTCACAAGGATTATGTGTTGCACTTTACCATAAACAAAATCAAGTCTCAGCTTAAACATAATAAGTCCAACCTTTGGTCGCCTATACTTGATCATCTCGGGCTTGAACTATCAACAAAGGAGCTCTAGATTCTCGCAGTAGAGAGGTGTCACCTTCAATGCCAAATCATATTAGATATACTCGTGGAGACAAGATTCGCTACCTAAATCCAAAAGGTTCTGCTTGAGATTAATATGAGCATTGTCAAGCCGCCGACTGAGAAATTTCACTTGCACCTCAACCGAGCTGGGCAATTGGGAGGAGGCTCCTAATTCTATTACAAGGAGAGTTCGTCAAGGCGCACACACTCATTCAATCGACCTCAAAGGTCAAGGTGTTAACCAACTTCATATGCTTGATAGGAAGAGGGAGGACTTAGTGTTAAGGTTAGTAGTCAATGACAATATTTTGTGATCAATTAAAAAAATACTTTTTTGCATGCTCATGTTTATTTATCTAATGATTTTAGAATATGAATGCGTTGGAGATATGAAAAAGCATAGTGAAGTAATGTCTGACTAGGTTATGAAGTTTTAATTTAAGTGAAATAGCAGATGGTTACAATGAGAAAACTTTGTTGGTAGGGACTCCTCCAAGAACTCCATGATAAATAGGAGAGGAACCAGTCACATAGCCAGTAATTTGATTTTGATGGGATGATGGTTCCTCCATGGGGCACTTGCCTCATTCGTCAATGATCGAAGAGTGAGTTTAGTGGCTCCACAGTCATTGCTAGCAACAATTGAGTCAAACCCTCCAAAATAGCATTATGAAGCGAGTGAAAGAGATCGGAAATCTAATAACTACTACTAGATTGAAGCCAACTGAGCAAAAAAAAACTGATTGTAATATTAGAACTATCTTCCTGAAGAATTCCAAGAATTGTTAAATGATCACAAATATTTTGGGAGTTGGGATGAGTCAATGCTACAATTGCCGCTAGGAAGCTTAAATGAAGACGACAATGGAGGTAGATGTCTGCCAGAGATCAAGCACCCATCCATTGAGTTTTCCAACCAATGGTACCGTCTTAATGAGCACAAAAAAAAAAAAAAAAAATTAAGGAAGACATATGAATCAGAAGATCCAGGTCTTGAATGATTCAAAAAACCAACTTCAAAATAGTTGGGATAAGGGCCATAAAGGCTGATGTTGATGAATGAATTTTGAAAACTGTTATACTTTTGTTCAATAAAAAAATTGTGTGAATTGAAGACATGCATTAGTAAATAAGTTAGTGTTCACTCTCCTCGTCCCTTTCATTCCTTTATCGTTTAGTGTATTCATTTTACCTTTTAAACAGTAATGAATTAGTAACTAACCATGCTCTATTTTGGTTTCTTCTGGTAGGAGCTGGCATGTGGCTCTAAAATGTTCTTTGTGCAACTTCTTGGCTTCCAAATATAGTAGGATTTTAGATTTCAATTTCGAACTTCTTAATCAGGTATCTAACAGCAGAGATGATTTTGACTAAACTTTCTAGTTCATGATGTTTTTCTGATTCATCAATCAGCACTACTTGTTCATTCTGTAATTTGATTTAGTTTAATTAATTAGCTTAATCCATGGAAAAGCCCAAACCTCTTATTTTTCAATGCTTCTAACCCAAGGTAAACTTTCCAGTGTAACTATATAGGAAGATGATCGATGAAAGGTTGTTAGGTTTTAACTTTTAAGTTCAAATATTGAACTTTGATTCTAAGCTCCTCAGAATTCCCTTGCTAACTGTATTAGTTCAATTTCTTCTACTTTTGGATGTTCTTGTTAGACTTCAATTTTGTTTTAGTTTAATTAGTTGTCCGACTGCAGAGAGGTTCTTGAATCTAAGGTAAACTTTCAAGTTCATGATGTTTTTGTAATGTGACAATTAGCACTACTTATAATTTGTGTAATCTAGTTTAGTTCAATCAATTAGCTTAATCCATCACAAGCCCAAATCTTTTATTCTTCAACTCTGCCAATCTACGGTAAACTTTCCAGTGTAACTATAGAGAGATGATTGATGAAATGTTGTTAGCTTTTAATTTTAGTTTCATATATTGAACATTGAATCTAGGCCGCTCAAATTTCCCTTATTAGCTGCATGAATTTAGTTACTTCTGCTTTTGAATGTACATGTTAAACTTTAATAATCTATTAATAATATTAAAATGGTTGAATGAGTTTACAAGACATTTATTATAGTTATTGTGAAGGCTTGCAGTATGTTTCAGCTCTATCAATGAAATTAGTAAAACTGGATATTTTAACTCAGTCGAATTTTTCATGTCATTTTTCTACTAAAAAGACATTGCAATGGATGATCGAGAAGGTAAATTGACAAGTACAGTGGAATAGATGTGGCTAGTGCAGTGGAAGATAATAGATAGAAGTTCTGACGGATGTAATGAAATATGACTCTGATTTACCAATAAATATGTATGCAAGTAATGAATATGGTTTATGAAATTTTTCTTTGCTAGCACATGTACTATATCGTATTTGAGTGCATTGAAATTGTAAATTAGAAAGTTATGTTAGTGAATTTGTCTGGGTTCTTCAAAGCTAAATATTACAGCTTTATTTTGAATGTTAACAAATATTAGGTTATTGTGTATCCATATTCTAAGCATGTTTTATTAAGTTCAAAGTAGCCATTGATCTGAAAAATTATGTATTTCTGCATTTAATTGGAGTTTATGTGTTAGCATATGATTAAATTGTCTATAACTTGTTAGGAAACTTTAAGAGAAAGTTAAAATTTTTGGTCCAGTTGCTTTGTAGATTGTTTCATTGTTTATGGGGATCAAGCCTAATTCCAGCTTGGCAACCCGACATTGTAATTAAGTGTAGGAATAGTTGAACAGAAGTCCATTGAGCTTTATTAAACCCAGCTCCAAAATGTTTAAAACATATTGCAATTCGAACAAAGCTTGAAGAAATGTATAGTTAAATAAGCTTAAATAGGGGACGCATCGATTCAATCTCAGTTCATTTACAACCCTAGGTGAAGAATAGTGATGAATTGTATTATCGTATTATACTTTGTATGAGCTAATCTATAAATTCATAAAGGCACCATGCTAGTGCCTTTCAAGTGGCCTTTCAAGTGTTTTTTTGTACATTTAATTGAAGTTGTATGTTGAAGCTTGAATCCAAAATGTTTATTGCATTCATTCCAAGCATTATAGAAAAAGGTTATTTATTGCTCGAAAACAAGCAAATATTTAACCCAAGTTTACCCCTGATTCATCAAAAAACCTGACAAAAGTGGTGGCAAAAGCATTTGAAATAAAATAGAACAATTGTTTGTTTGTCAGGGCACATTGACTTTGAATGTTAAGGATTAAATCAGAATTTCACTGCAATCATTTCATAATGGGAAAAACAAATTTATCCCTTTAAGCAATAAAAATTTAACACAAGTAGACCCCCATTCAATAACACCATGAGACAAGATGAGAAAAAAACATGTTATCTTGCATTTAAACATGAATCTACAATAGAATTATATTTTGCTTTGGTATCCTTTTCTTTCCATAATGATGTTAGCAATAATTGATTTTAAATGTAAAAAAATTTGATACCTAACAACAAATTGGATACAGAATTGACTACATCAAACATTACTGGGACTACTGAATTAGGGTGGTTATTAACATAATTGCCTCCATAATATAAGTGAGTTAGTGCAGTTGAATCACTCTAGATAACAGAAGGAATTGCCTGTGTGGCAGGCCCATCTCTTGACAACCAGCCACAAAGGCCATACAATTCTAACACCATAATTCTAAAAATAGATGCATTAAATCAGTTTAGGATACGATCAACAAGAACACAAGAAAATGAATTCAAATCATTGTGAACTACCTTACGAAACAAGTAACCACATGCACAATCATCAGGAAACCGCATCACTAAAAGAGGATTAAATACAACAAGAATAACAAGATCAACCGCACATTAGAATGCCGGCATCTAAGACAACGCAAAAATCAAAAACAAGAAGAAGAAGAAAGATTGTTAGGGTGGGAAGGGATTAGAACCTGCTGCATTGCTGGCAAAACCTCTGCTCAAGTCCAGCAACAATCACCTTAGGAGACTTCGAATGCCTACCACAAACCTTATGCCTGCAGTAATAAGTTTTTGCCTCTTTCAGATCCAAATTGCACCCTTCCACCTGGCATCTCGGCGGAGGTAGCGACTGCCCACATCCCTGCACCGCCCTTTTTGCCTTCCTCCCCGCCACCAGCTGCGTCAACTCCGGCAACGCCGGAGCTGTCACAGGCGTCGAGGAACTCTCGCCACCACTCGCATCGTCAAAATAGATCTTTCTCCCAAACTGGGGGCTCCTGAAAGCATCACCTGAACCACCGGCCCTAGAGCTCGATCCCTTTTCCATTTCAGCTCGTGCTTAGTGGATTGGCAGAAGAACGAGGGAGAACAAATGCCTTATCGTTTACAAATTTAAGGACGTTTTATCTCTGTAGAACCGACAACTGGTGTTTGGCTTAGCGTTCTGGGTTAAATGTCATAATTGAATGACGAAGGGAGAAAGAGAGACGACGGAGATGCGAATCATTTGATTATGGTTTGACGGATACGATCAACAAGGCAGTCAGCAGCAGCACACTTATGACTACTTACTTGAGAATGTGGTAGCATGCTTAGCTAAATTTGGCTATCGCGGATCCCTATATTAGGATAACTTTTTTTGGAAAAAAATTGAGAGCCTTAGCTCAGTTGTATTCCAAAAGAGAGATCAATATAAAATACAAAAATGAATTCACGGGGTGAATTCAACTAACAGCTACATACTTTGGAAAAGGAAAAAACCCTGCATGAGGAAAGAAAATAAAAAGAACAGAAAAGAACTACAAAACCTGTAGGAGACAACACAAATAATACAACCTTAAAGTGAATGAACAGCAGATGAACTCTAAGGTGTATAAGGACTGACTAGCGGATCATGGAGAGGTCCCAAAAAAAACAGAACAAATAACTTCATGTATTAAAGCTTTGAGAAATTCTGGACTCAGACAGAGAAGAAAGCAAAGAGCACCAACCCGATGCCAAAAAAAAAAAACCATGCCATTCTTGCCACCCTCCCTCAATTGGCTTTGAAGAGGACTCCATCCAAGGTTTCGTGTTGTGTGCAACCATGCAAAAAAACCAAACACTTACGAATGGTAAAATAAATGTCATCATTGTCCAGTATACCCTTAACATAGCCTCAGATATCGCAACAGCCACAAAACCAATTTCAGAATTGAATTCTGTTTCTCCAAACCGAAAAGCATTGAGCAGTAGTAGGCCAAGTATCTCTAATTTTCCAACGCAACTTTATAAGCTACACGATCCTTGATTTGGTCGGTGAAGGTAGATAGAGGAGATGCTGAAGAAAAATAATCTATTGTTCCTTTCACGATACTATAGACCAAACATTAAGTAAAACATCCTCTTTGTAATTTTATGCATCTTAATAGACATACCATGCAATACTTGTTGTAATGTGGATTGCATTAAGAAAAAATTCCCATAAGGTAGAATACTTCTAACCAAGTGAGTAGGGGCATTCAAAAAAAAAGGTGAGAATGAGATTGGTTTCAGAGCGGCGACAATTTGTTTGAACACCAATCCCTCTTTTCACAAGAATATAAGTCTTTAAACCCCTTAAATAAGCCAACCAACAATATATAGAATAATTAAGCAACCGGAAACCATATGCATTTATACCAATTAACCGATGGTAAGCATTCGAAAAGAGCACTTTTAAAATCAGAAGAAGTGGGAGAGCGCTTAGAATCCCAAGTAATCCAATCCTCTCCACCATCAACCGAAATCGAATCAATTGCGTGCACAGTAAAGGAAATTCTGCGCATATGAGCACCACCTCCATCTCCCCTCAACTATAAAAGAACATAACTTGGTATCCTTATAGGAGTACAGGAAAGCTCGATCATATACAGCCAAAGATTCATATATGGATTTTTTAACACACCATGGATCATACAAAAAGGAAAAGGAATTGCCATTCCCTATATGGTAGGAAATCTTATCTCTAAACCATTTAGCATATAGTTTTAGTTCTTTCCACATAGGGGAGATCCGACGAATTGATTCATGCCAAATGGACCCATATTTCTGGTTACACCAGCTAGCAAAAGGTGAGTTCATTTTGAGAGTCTTCCACAATGTTTTAATTTTGCATAAGGAGTTGAGAGAGAAGGCTGAGAGTATCCCTATTCCCCCCTTATCCTTGGGTTGAGTTGTTTTATCCCAGGAAATAGTTGTAAGTTTATTAGAGACACCATTATGATAGAAAAAATGTGAAGTAATAGAAGAGATGGTTCTCAACACACCGGGATCATCATGGATCTAAACCAGTAAGTGAGCAAGTTGTTAACCGATGATCGAAGAAGTTGTAGCCTTCCTCCAAGAGATAAAAATTTGCATTTCCAACCAGCAATCCACCTTTGAATTTTTCAAATAACCAAGAGAAGTTTGCAAGTTTTGGTGAACCCATAGTCAAGGGAATACCCAAGTATTTAATTGGAAAAGAGCCCAGAGAGATATTAAGCATGTTGCAAAGATATGTTATATCTCTTGATCCCTTTGAAAAACAGATAAGAGATTTGTCTTGGTTGACCTTAAGTCCAGTGTGTTGTTCTAAACTCTCAAGACAAAATTTTAAGGATCCCACAGTGGAGCTATCACCATGCCAAGAGATCATGCAAAAGCAAGTGTGATATTTTTGCATGACTATAAGAGGTTTATATCAATAAGTTGACCTCCCTATCAATTAAGCAAGATAGAGTATCAATGGCCAATGTAAAAAGGAAAGGTGATAGGGGGCAGCCTTGTCTTAACCCATGCTTTGATGTAAAGTAACCTTTTATCTCCCCATTGAGAGAGATTGAAAATAGAACATCTGAAATGCAAGCCTTAACCCAATTTATAAATCTAGGGGGAAAACCAAAAGAATGAAGTCTCAAAGAGCCTCTATAATGAATCAAAGGCCTTTCTAAGGTCAATTTTGCAAGAAAACCACCTTGAGAGTTATTGTGAGACAACTCTTGACAAATTTCATAGGCCATCATTATATTATCAGAGATATCCCTTCCTTGAATGAAAGCGGATGAATTAATTAAAAGGGAAGTACCTTCTTGAGTCTTGTGGCAAGCACCTTATTACTTTATAAAATGTGTTGCATAAAGAGATGGGTCTATATTCGAAAAGAGTGGAGTGCTTAACTTTAGGGATTAAAGTAATAAGAGAGTGTTTAACCCGGTTGAGCTTAGAGTTTTGAAAAGTGGTGGGCCTTAAGAAACATTTTCCCGAAACATCCCAAGATGCTATAAAAACTTTGAATTGAACCACCAGCGAGCTTTATTTTCATTAATGCTATTTAATGCATCCAAAATGTCTTGATCACAAATATCAGCATCCAAGCTCCTAGCTTGGTCATAAGAAAGAGAATTCCCAATGGGAAAGTCCTGCATTATAAACGAATCAGAAGTGTTGCAGTTGAAAAGTGTTGAGTAGTACACATTATTTCCCAATGGATTACGGGTCATTAATAACCCCTTGATCAGTTTGGAGCTCCCTAATACAATTTGAACTCCTCCTTTCTTTGATAGAGAAGTAGAGAAACTTGAGATCATCATCCGATGAGGTTAACCAATGAGCCTTAGCTCTTTGCTTAACCCATGTAGTTTCCATATGAAGCAACCTAAGGTAAGAGTCTTTAGACTCCTTGGCCTCAATTCTAAGATGAACATCATTGGGATTTCTTTCCGACTTTTCAAGGATGTCTTTTGATTCCTCTTTTCCTCCATGCGGGATTGAAGAGAGATTATTCATGGCACCAATTAGGCCTT
Organism: Cymbidium sinense; assembly: GCA_021442155.1. NCBI lineage: Eukaryota > Viridiplantae > Streptophyta > Magnoliopsida > Asparagales > Orchidaceae > Cymbidium > Cymbidium sinense. Next base: position 55,047,071 of record CM038216.1, read on the forward strand.
TTTAACATAAGAAAGTTTATTAGCCGTAACAAAGATGGGATCCCGCCCGAATGTTTCCATGCTTTTTTGGTAATTTCAAGGAAATTGGGTGATAGAGACCAATGATTCTGAACATAAACCTTTTACTCAAATCTGGAATGATCCGTATATGATGAGTGGAGAATGATCGAGGACATCGAGGTGGAACATTATAGAAGGAATCGAAAATTCTCCAACCAACTCACATTGCAAATTGCCCTATCTAATTTGGATAGAATAGGGTTATTTATTTGATTTGACCATGTGTAAAATAAGCCGATCTGGGAGATCTAGTAATTCACACTCTTGAACAAAGGAAGATAAAGATTGAGTGTTAGAATAGGTCAATGGAATTCCACCCGACTTTTCCTTGCAAGAAAAACAACAGTTAAAATCACCCATTAACAGCCAAGGAGCCGAAATACCTTTTGCAATATCCTTTAAAGCCTCCCATAGAGAAATCCGAGAATTTGGGTCGTTTCCTGCATATATGCTTGTTAAGTAGAATAAGGGAGTGCCAAAAGAAGAAACAAGACCATGAATGAATTGAGAGGAGACAATGAGAGGCTTGAAGTCTATTCTCTCGAGCACCATTTAATCAGATCACCAGAACTACATCAAAATTGGGGAGATTCAATGGAACATAGAATATTTTCGCATGAGAAAGGGGTTAAGAACAGAATCAGAATTAATCTTTGTTTCCAGAAAACAAAACAGTCCATTGTAATCCTTTATCGGTCTCAAACAATCCAGACGACCCTCAGCGTGCCCTCTAACATTCCAACTAGCTACGAGGAAAGGTCATTGAGAGGAGGGAAAGCGGGTTTCTTACCCTTTTATTTTTCCCTTCTCGAATAGAGAAGGTTGTAGATGAACAAGCTTGCCCACCTTCATCTACCGGGTTTAGTTGAGGATGGGGAGGATGAATTTTCCCGTGATTAGGCTAGAGTGTTGTTCTTAGGAGGTGAGATAATGAGTAGCTACCTGCAGGAATTTGTGACCAATGAGGAAGAGTTACCTTGACCATATTGGTACCCGCACTAGAAAACTTTGTCCCAGTAAGGGTGATTTTCTTGGAGTGAAGAGGAGGAGGGGCTAGGTTAAATCGAGAAAGAACACTGTGGGTTAACGGCCGCCGTGCATCGGTTCATTGATTCAATAATTTCCCCGCCAAAAATGAAAAATTATTATCAAGGGAAATATTTCGACTTCTACTCCTTCCCGGTTAGATGCGGGTAGGATTGGGCTTAGAGGGCATAACTTTTCCTTCCCGGGAATGGTTTGTGTGAAAAGGTTTGGCACTTAGCACAAGCCGTTGGTTTCCAATCATACAGAATAGGCTGCTCTATTTTTTTCCCATTCAAATTGATGGTAATCAAGTCGGGAAGAACAGAGGAAGTTGTGATTTGAGCAGCCGAGCAAAGGTGATGCGTTAGCGGAAGGTTATCAACAGCTAAAGGAACTCCAATCATACTACCAATTTTTGAAAAACCTTTCTCATTCCAACAACATAGTGGGAAATTAGGTAATTTGATCCAAAGGGGAATCTCAGTGACCTGATCCTTGGTTGGCCGAAAGTCCCATTTCCATTTTTGAAATATGAAAGGTCTCCCATTAAGAAAGCAGGGTCCTTCATTTCAGACGGCATCATAATCTTCCTTACAGGAGAATTTAAACAAAAAGAAGTCCCCCTCGAGAGAAAGCAAATTGAGAGTACCTTTTAAGCCATTTCCTTCTTACCGAGAGAGAGACCGTAAAATGGCCTTTTCCCTATGGTGACCAACCAGATTCCATTCTGTTGGCCCTCCATCGTCATCCTCAAAAAAGCACTTGGAGGAATTGAGGTATGAAGGATAAGGGGAATTCCTACTTCTTTCATTTTGTGATAATAGCAACTCCTTCCAATTGCAATGTCCTCGAGAATCCTTCAATGGAACACCCGCATTCGAAATTGAAGGAGTAACCGTAGAGAGTGGAGGGAAGAGCTCGTTAAGAACTTCCATAATGGATTGAGGCCGAATCTGACCCCCGGCGCTGCCGGAGGTCAGGGAGAGATGAAGAAAAGGTGCCTAAACAGAAGTAGTTGGATTTTAGGGAGGAGGAGAGGGGAGGAGGAGTGAGCACATAAGGAGCCCTAGACACATTCGATTATGAGCAAGTTTTATATTAGGATAACTGGATAAGGATAACCTTTAATGTTCGAACCAAGAAAATATATCTTTTTGCCATGTTTTCTCTTTGATTCCTATTTTACTTTCTATGAGATAATTTTTTTATTATAACTTTTTAGATATTGAAAAAATAATATTATTACTTTTTTAATATAATTTTTTTAAAAATGTTAGAAGGATTACTTGTATGCTTTGTTAGGATTTTATTTTCTTTGAGGTATTGCTGCTCTTTTCCTTTCTATTATTTCATTTTATTTTCTCTTTCTTTTTTATTGAACTTAATTTATAATCTATAGTTACACGGAAAAACCCTACTTCTCACATTTTATATAGATTTTGAATTTTGAATTTCCTAATTTTTTCATTTTTTTTAGACTTTTTCTTGACCAAAAATTCAATATTCTCAATTTCATACAACTTTCAACTTTAACAAACCAACTTCTATGAACTTGAAGGGTTTATTGACTTCCCACATTAATGTTGTCTAAAGCTTACTTTAAGTTATATTTCTTGTAATGATGAAAATGTTAGTTTCTCTAAAGCTGAGGTCAATGTAGGTGCGAAGCAATAGAACCTTGCTCTGGTTGATTATTCTATCAAAAAGAGACCTTTTATGGTAATTTGATTAATAATGTTCTAAAACTATTGCACCTTAAGGTACATTCAAACTTCTTTCTCTTACTGGTAGCTTCTTACTCTTTAGGTTAGCATGTTAGAAAAGACTTTGAGATGATCTATTGGAAACTTAGTTTATTCAATGGAAGTCATTATCTTTATGAAGTGGACACCCACTTATAAACCTATAAAAGAAGACTTCAAAGAAGTATCAATATGAATTTAGTTATCTAATATTTCACTTTGTTAGTCTAAAACTAATAACTTTAAGATTGTCAGTAAAATAGAAACTTTTCGTAATGTTGACTCTTAAGTGCTAACAAAACTCAAATAACTTTTGATAGAGTTAGCATTTAAATCTAAACATTTTTTGTACTGCCTAACTATATTATCCCACTCAATGCTCGAAACATCTTAAAAAACTAGTGCTTCATGAATGAAAATTATCCTCTTTGCATGGCTTGTGATACATTTGCTTGTGAAGTTCAAACTATCAAAAAATCCTCTAATCAACAGGAAATATATAACTTATAGGAAAGATCACAATGGAAGCAATGGGCAAAAGTTACCTAAGTGTTAGTTTGCTTAAAAATGTCTCCTTATCTACCACTCCTTTCACTCTCCCTTCTTCCTCTACTCCTAACCTCAATCTCAATCAATCACCCTCTTCTAAAAAGAAAAATGCTTCTTTTATCTTACTGCAGTTGCTTCTGTAGAAATTGGATATGTCGATAATAACCTGATTTTTTGATCTAGTAAACTTCCATGTTTATTGTGTGTTTACTAATTTTCTGAGTTTTAAAGTTAATTTTATATATGCTTTATTAACATACTTTTTTTAGTTTGATGTAGACAAATTTTGACACATTAGAATTTATCTCAGTGTATCCAATTAATTTATCTGAATATATTTTATATTCGATTCACAAACCATCTTCACCATGTTATAAAACACTCTCGACTTTATTTTAAGCATATTTTTACATATTTTTATAAGCATCATAAGTTAGAAAATAAAATATTTCTTCCTTAAGAAATTAGTAAATCTTTGTAAAAGCAGATTTTCTAAAATCGTTTGGTGTCTTTTTTATAAATTACTTTTATTAGTATATTCTAGATCTTGGATATTTAATCAATCGTTATGACCTCGATACGATATGACCTGCCTTGATATAAAAGTTTGCATTGAGTTGAGTTGTAACATATCCGCTCTCTCTCTAAGAATGGTTTGAATTCTAATTTACTACATAATTATAAGATTCTCAATTCTTTTACTTATCGATCTCTTCAGCATTAGAAGATTGAAACCATTAATAATATTCATATCTTGAATCAACTAGACATTCTCCTACAAAATTATTCCTGTCTGTTAGAGAAATATTCCATTTTAGCTTGTGAGGTTTTACTAAAAACTATTTTGTTGTTAGATTAAAAATCAATAGTACCAACTATCTAGCCACTTCTTCTCTTAAGAGAAAGAAAACTAAGTAGAAGGGCTTCTCCTTCTACAAATTAATTTGCTCCTATGAAGTTTTCAGCCATTATTATTTAAAATTTTGGGGTCTAAATAGAGTGTAGTGTCTCTAATAGCAAGAAATTGATCAAAGGTCACAATTGATATTATTTGCTTTTTAAAAACAAAATTATTTGGCATTCCCTCTTTGGATCATTTCTTCTCCGAGAATTATCAAATAATTGTCCAAGATGATAGCTGTAATAGCTTCTATTTATGTTCTGGGGATTATATATAAATAAAATGGAATGCCTCTAAGTTAACCTTTTCAAGGATTTAACTAGAAATACTCAATTTATCCATGACCAAATAGAATTTCATTTTATGTATGAGTTTATATTACCTTTATCTATATTAATAATGATTCCTTTGAAATGAAATAAATATGTCATTTTATTTTAATAGTGGTTATATCTATTAATGAAATTTGGCATATTCTTAGTAACTTCAATTGTATCAGATCTATTGATAAAAAATAGTGGGAGAATTATTGTTCATGATAAAGTTGTTAATTTTATGTTTGCATTATCAATGTTAAGTCGATTGACACCTAATACTGACATCTCTTTTAGCTAGTTCAACCTGCAACTTGATAATCCCATTTGTTGTCTTCTTAATAGACCTTTTAGTATTAATTCTTGGTTAAAATTTAATGATGATGGGAGATATTTTTAGTAGGATTAATAGATAAAAATCAATATAAATCCTTTGTTTAATATCTTAAGAAGTGGTTATGGTATTTATTTTTGGATATATATGGGGGGGGTACTTATTGAAGTGATCAGGTTCAACATTAAGGTATGATGTACTATCTCGAAAGATAGAGGCATCATCATTCAATGGACCTAATCACCTAAGAAGGACTCCTAAGACATGATGGGTCTTCGAATATACCAAAGATTTTTTCCCTACTTTACATGGATGAATAAAGTAAGATTTATATTAAATCGAGTTCTAAAGTTCCTTATAGAGGCAAACCTCCATTGTTAATTACATCCAAAGGAAGGTGAATTCCTTAGGAATACTCTCGATTAAAGTAGACAATTATTGTCTCCAAAGATTTTGAAGCTAGACTACCAAATGATTGGATTTGTTTAGAAAATCAAATGGGAAAGTTCAAGGAGAAGACTTATTTTTGGAAGCCAAAGGGAATGAGTAGGGAATGCTCATGATACTAGAAAATCTACCTCCTTGTGTGGTATGTCTTGCTAGACATTGAAGTTATAGTTTTCTAAGTGTATAAAGATTAAATTTAACATAAAGGGTTGATTTCACTTGAAGTTATTTAATTGATTTGAGAATTTTAATTTGTATTTTTTTGTTTCATTTGATTACACTTAGCAACTAAGTGTTGTAAAGAGAAGAAAGATGGTTTTCCATTCCTACCTTAAGCCACTCTCTAAAGTATGTTAATTTGATTTGGTTCTCTTTAGTGAATGACTTATTATATATTTTAATTAATCATAAGTTTAGGTTCACTTTAAATGAAACATTCAATGTGAAAGCTTCTTAAGATTAATTTAGCTGAATTGCTATCATATGACACATGTTAAATCATTCATTTCCATCACATGTAACTTGCATAAGATTTAATCCTAAATATTTATATACATGCAACATATTTTAGCACACTTATATGATGAATGTATGTGTATGTGAAATTTATATCAGTTTGTGTGATTGAATTATTTAATCATATTAGTTTAAAGCTCTATCTAAATTCTTATACAAAAATACGTAGCGATGAAATTAAATAGGTATGTGTCGTTGTTAACCAGGGAAGTGAGATAATTAAATGACCTCCTTAGGGCTAATTAAAGCCTTGTGTTCCTAGGATGTCCAGACTATATACCCTTTTGCATTCAAACATATGTAAATTTGTATGCATGAATGTAAGAAAGAGAGCTCCAAGTTGCATGATTAATTAATCCAATGACTTCGCCAATCATGAATGCATGTATTTTTAATATAAAATAGGATTTACATACTTTAATCACATATACATATACATGTATAAAGATATAAACAAGTACATGTCATTGTTAACCAGGAAAGTGAGGTAATCAAATAACCTCCTTGTGGCTAGCTAAAGCATAGTATTCCCGGGATACCGAGACTATATACTTGCTTGCTTAGATACACATGAATGTATGCATAATTAAGAGAGCGAAAATCATGCCAAGCTTGTATTTTGCTTAATTGAATTATTTATGTTTATGAATTAAAGCTCTATTTAAATTCTAATATTAAAATACATAAGAATGATGTGGGCTCCGAAAATTCGCCACCGACCTCTTCGATGAAAAGAGTGTTTTAAAGTGTCGGTGTAATTTTCAGAAGGCACATGGAATAGTAGATAAGACACTACCCAAAGATTTTGTCCTAATTTGGTGAGGACTTTAGATCTAGCCAGATTCTTATAAAGGAGTTCTATAAGCACTGCCCTCCCACTAAGTGAGAGAGAGAACTTTCGATATTAGTCATTAGAGCGCAATATAAAGTATTAGAACATATAGAGTTTTAGAATTTGAGGTTATGAAATTCATCATTTTAGCTTAAACCGGATGGTTGGGGGAATGATGACGTGCCCGATCTAGATCCCATAATTCCGTCATCCCGGGCAGTCGTGGTCCCTAGTCTACTTAGTCAGAGGAGGTAGTCAACCCAACTTGACAGAAGGATCCTCATCAGCAATACATGGGTTACGTCGTCTAAGAAATCCTTGTAGACTTGGGGTGGTGTTTGTCTAAGGAGACAGGCTTAAGTCTACCTTAGCTCACAGAGGGCTGTTTTCCCTATCAAGTATACCCTATAATTCACAACTCAAAGGGCAGAGCCATTGGGAAGCATACGGGCTACGGTCGTGATCGTAATATAATGGAGTCGAACTGGCCAAACCACTCCGTGAGGACGGGAATCGCTTCATCGTGGCTTACCGCTGCCACAAATAAAAAAGACACGGTCCACATCCTTACTGATGAGATTGATTGAGACGGAACATAGCAGAACACTTGATTTGACATTGGCTCCTTTATGAGCTAGAGTTTTCTGAATTTGTCACCCTCGATAAATAATTGTGGAAGGTGGGTAAATTGGGTTTGATTTAACTTTTAATGATAGAATTTCATTAAACAGTTTTAGATTGCTATTTGATTTGATTTGCATATATTTAAGAGCTTTAGATCCTGTCGACTCTATTTAGCTGCTAACAGAGAATTAGACTACTGTCACGTGACAGAATCCATTTCTTAGATATTTCACTAATTTGAAACTCTTATTATAGGTTTTTAGGTTTTGTTAACCCGGATCCAGTCCTAAGACTAAACCGAGAAGCAACCCATGCAACATCATCAGACACTTGAATTTAAGCATTCAGCATAGTATCGGGGAACATGCGGGTGTATAGTAATTTTAGGTAATTTTGTGTTTGAATTATGAGATTGATTTCAGAATTTTCATTTGATTGCAATTTTAGCCTACGCAGCCTTTTCAAACATTAAAATTTGCACTTAAATCTCTATGTCCGAGCACATGCAGAAATTTATAGCTTAGCTAATTTTATCTAATTAATGAAATTATTGATCTTGAAAATCATAATTAGGATGAAATTCTATAATTTTTTGATTGAAGAAAGCCTTATGATTTTTATAAAACTGGATTTAGTATTATCTTCTATTTGCTTGTACAAAGAGTTGTAGATCCGGTGGCGAAGAAGGTATTTTGATTTAGATTATAGTTTAAAACACTACTGGCACTTAGTTTACTTGTCGAGTTTTTTGCAATTGTCCCAGCTTGATTATTCTCAATTTATATCAATTTTGATAAGTTATGCCGATTTCAGTGTTTTTTGCTTTAGCCCTACTCATGTTTATCAACTAGCATAGTAATCACCTCTACACTCGTACAAGAGTTATTAAACTCAATTTGGATTTATCCTTAGATTTTGAGTTTATTACAAGTTTGTTATGAGTTTAGCATTAGTCCCCCATCAATTCCAATTAAAACTTGTTTAATTTTGAGGGATTTATAAGAAAAGAGAACTCACTTTACCACTTCAATTTAGGCCATAGAGAATTGTAAGTGTGAGTTTAGTATTAGCTTCCCCCAAATTTCACTTGCATTTTAAATGAGTGTTCTACTCTTTCCAAAATTTTCTTTAAAGGCTCTCTCCTTTTTTTTCTTGTTTGACGCTCTTAGTTTATAATTAGTTACAGATTTTCCTACTTAGCGATCTTAAGTCAGCTCATTTTACCCTCCCTTTTTTCTAAGTTAAAAGATTTTGATTTTGACCTCCCTGGCCATCCCAGATAGGAGCTATCTGAGGTGTTTTGGCATACAGATGCTAGCGAATGAGTGTGTCTTGTGACATCACAGTCGATTTTCATCTCATTGTGCCTTACTGAGCATGACGAAGACCTTCAGACCTGAAAGAAGACATACAATACAATATATATTCATTCCCCCCCTTTTTTCTAAGTTTAGAAATTAGACAAAAATTTTGACGATTGCCTGGAGGACATCTAACAAGTGGTTTACTCGACACGCTCTGAGCATAACGGTGTATCTAGTGACACCACGCCTATTTTTTTCATCCCGTGCTCTACTAAGACAGGTCTTTAAACCCAAATAAACACAAGTATATATATATATATATATATATATATATATATATATATATATATATATATATATATATATATATATATATATATATATATATATTCACATTCACAAATCCCATGTTGATGCATTTTTTATGCCGTAAGGCTCACAAAGGAACCTGGTATGTGATTGGGAATGAGGTATGGTGCTATAATCGAAAATCGGAAGAATTCCTCTGACGATGTTCTTCCCAATTTATGGCTAAGGAAAATGGGGATGCTAAAGAGGGTGGACGAAAATCGAAGGAAGAATTCATCTACTGACGATGTTCTTCCCCGATTTACAGAAAGCAGGATGGCTAAAGTGAGGGAAGCGATGCCAAAAATTGAAGGAAGAATTTGCCTACTGACGATGTTCTTCCCCGATTTGCGGCGCAACGGAAATGAGACGTCTAAAGTGAGGGAAGCAATGTCAAAAATTGAAAGAGAATTCTCCTATTGATGATGTTCTTCCCCGATTCATGGTAAAAAACAAGCTGAAACTTGGATGGGTTTGGTGTCAGGGGTAGGATTGCAGAACAAAGCGGTTTGGCTGGATTGCGAAACAGCCAAAACAAGGGGTCAGGTTACAAAGAGGCAGCTGGCTGGGTGAAGAGCAGAGGAGAATGTGTGGGTCGCTGCTGAAGCAGCGTGGTTCGGTACCTGCAAAGGAACGAAAAGGTGCTGAAGAAGCACCTGGATCTGGGGCAGAACGCAGAATAAAACTGATGGCGGTTGGCCAAATCATCGGAAAAGAGCCATGAAGTCAATAAATTGGAGCAAAATAAAACCCAAGGAAAATTCAATAGGAGGATAATATTTTTACCTTTTTCAGAGATAAGGAGAGGGAGAGAGAAATGAAAAAGAAAAAAATGAGGGAAGTTTTTCGCTTTTTTTTTAATTTTTTTTGGCAGTTTTTTTAGATAATTGAAAATAGGGGGGAAATGGGGGTAATTTGGAAAAATTTAAATAAATTTTGAATTTATTAAACAGTTTAAATGTGAATTTTGTGCTAGTAAATACACATAGTTAATATATATATATATATCGATTTATGGTAATTATGTTATTCTAAATGCAATGACATAGTCTATTTCGTGATTGGAGGCCATTTGGCTCAAGTTAGTGTCGAATTGAGTCCATTTCAACTCAAAATGAGCGTCGCCGCTTTCGCTCATCGATTTTCATGCAGACTCGGCTGAATTGAGTGAGAACAGTCTTATTTGATATATTTTAGTGTTTTGAAGCCAATAACATGATCAATTTCACGAACGAGGGTCATTTGATCCTCGTCAATGCCTCCTGACCTTAATATGCATGAAGGCGCGTTGACAACTTGAGCGCTTGATTGGTTGCTCATCAAGTCATATAATATTTATATCCTGACCAATTTTGACATTCTGAATGTGATGGCAAAGTCCATTCGTCAATCAGAGGTCATTTGAGTTGATTTGACGCCCGCAGCATTTTACCTCGACTATGCATCACTTCAAATCGCTGAGCATGCACTCATCCGAATTATATACATATAGTCTCATTTGATAGATTTTGATATTTCACAACTAACGATGTGATTAATTTTATGAACAGAGGTCATTTGGTCATCGTCGCAACTTTCTAAGTTTGATATGCGCGTCGATAATTTGATAGGTCGAGTGCTTAATCGATTAATCATTAGATTTTGTAATATTTATATTTCAATCAATTTCAACATTCTGAATGTGATGGAGAAGTCCGTTCATTGATCGAAGGTCATTTTGATTATTTTTTGGGACGTCCGGTGTATTTTAAGCCTCAATTTGGGCACTGTCACCTTCGAAGTCCATCAAATTTGATTTGTAGGCTTGATTTGATTTATAACACATATGTGGAGGTCAATAAATGCCCCCCCCAACAAATGTGATTCGTGCATGGAGTGAGTCACGTTTGTTAAAAACTAGTTGACCATTTGGGCTGGCCACAGAGCTTAGATCATTTTAGCTTCGGTCGCAATAGCTTACGGAGCTTTGCCAAGATTCATCATTAGTATGCTGCCTTATTCAGGACATGCTAAATGACGGGCTTGACCGATTTTTTAGAATTGGCTTGTCGGATAAAAAAGAGTTCTTACACCATATACTAGCTGCTTCAATGGCTTTGCTGAAGATCTCTTTCTTTTATGACCTTGCAGATTTGAGCCTCCTCCGACCCTAACTTCATGCATGGTTAGGTTTGATGGAGGAATTGGTTTGCTTATTTTGATGAAGGACTCCACTGGGGAATCGGTTCATCTGTGCTCGATCGAATTTTAAATTCCTTCTATCCTAACTTTGAGCTTGATGGACTTGATGAAGGATTGACCTGATTTGTCCCTATTGACTTGTCAGGAAGTTTATGCATTCCATGAATCCTGTGCTTGCTATTTTGATAAATTCGTTGAAGAATACATACAGATGACCCAGCCTTCCAGCTTATATAGGGTCAATGTTGAGTTATTGGTTTAGCAACATGTACTTTAATAGACTGAATAACCATAAAATTCCTTTAGTTCGGCCATCAACTTTGTGTGAACTATGGAATTGCTTCATCGATCATGTGTTTTCTGCTTTGATGGACTTGATGAGGAGATAGGCTTTGATATGTGCTTTAAGCTTGATCAGATCATTTGAGAATAGATTGAAGCATCACCTTGCAGGTAATATGAAGATTGATTTGAGGCAGCCCTGAATTGAGCATTTCTTTAGTTTGCCTTGATCTATCGATCAAGTAGAGAGATCTCTTGGATCCTGATTACTTGTAATCACTAAGTTGGATATAGTTTGAGATTGAACAACTATTGTCATTGGACTGACGAGCAGGGGCTCTTTCACTGCGGCCTTTTCTTACGGCTTGTTGAGTGAGGAGAGCGAAAACCAGGCGCCATATTTAGGCTTCTTGAGCCTGACCTTAACTTACTCGAAGTCTCGACTTAAGCTATAGTGGTTGGTAATTTTGTCATCAGATTGACGAACGGGGGCTCTTTCACTGTGGCCTTTTCTTGTGGCTTGTTGAGTGAAGAGAGCGTCAGCAACTCGACCATTTATGGGCTTTTTAAGTCCAACCTTTAGAACCCATCCATGTTCTATACTTTAGGATGTGGAGGTTGACATTTTTCCAACTTAATTGGTTGAAGCTTCCAAAATCGGGAGTTCTTCTAACTTGATCTCCTAAATTTGGCAAATCTGGGAGATAAATTTCTTGATATTTAGGGTTGTCTTTTCATACGTAGAAATATATTCTTTTTATTCCTACAAGACTATGCAACTTAACAATGATAATTATAGATATATTCAGGGATTTCAACATAACGCTCGATGTCAACCCGAATCAGAATATATTTAAGGATCTCATCTTATGGCATGATGTCAACTCAAATAGACTTAATATAAACTAAAAAATGCCCCCTGTCTTATAGGAGGAATTCTAAAGTACCTTTAGGAAAATTTTTCAAGATGAAAATATACAAATACATTCATATTTGAATTGATGTATTCTAAAGGAGATTTTAACGTACAACATTGATTTCATTCCTCTGTATAATAGGGGAATTTTCACGAAAAGGTTATTCATCTGGAGTATGTTTATTTAGGGATCTTGGCATGAAGCACGATGTCAACCTAAATTGATATACTAAAAAATATCCCCTATCTTGTATGGGGATTTCTATTGTACCTTGGGAATATATTTGTCATGTATAATACTTTTTCAAGTAACGACCGTTGATTGACGGCATTGGATTTTTACCATTTAGGTTGATGAGTTGGTATGCCCCTCCTTGATACACTTTTTCAATGACAAAAGGGCCTTCCCAGTTATGCTCAAATTTGCCACCAAATTTTTGATTCGAGATAATTGGTCTTCACCGTGATCAATTCTTTTTGGAATGTTCGAGGTCACACCGCATGGCAAAAGCCACGAACATCTTTGCTCGATAGACTTAGATTTTGATGAGCTTGTAACTTCATCAAGCGTCGAGTTCCTCGATTCTCATAGCATTTTGATCTTCAGTTAGATTGTATTGGATGGCTACTCGAAGTGAAGGTAACTCAACTTCAAGTGAAAGAACTGCTTCAGTTTCAAATACCAATGAATAGGGAGTGGCTTTAGTCGACGTCTTGTAGATGGTTCGATATTCTCATAGAGCCTCTACTAGCTTAGTATACCATTCTCTTTTATTTTTGGTAAGAATCTTCTTGAGTAGTTTGACTAATGTCTTGTTGAAGGCCTCCGACAAACCATTTACTCTTGGATTATATATTGAAGAATATCGCCAATCAATTTTGTGTCGATTGAATAATCTATAAATCTTTGCACTTTTAAAGTTTATCAAAATTATTACGTGGCACTCCAAATCTGTAGACTACATTATACGTGAAGAAGTTGATCACTCAGTCAGCAGTAACTTCTTTAAATGGAATAACATTAGCCAACTTAGAGAAATAGTCAGTCGCTGCTAGGATGAAGCGATGTCCAGCTGACGAGAGTGGATCGATTGGTCCAATTACATCTGTACCCTAACATTTGAGTGGATAAGATGCTATTGTTGGGTGTAATGGATTTGGAGGTTGATGGATGAGATTCCCATGTATTTGATATTCATGACACTTCTTAGCATTATTAATACAGTCTCTCACCATAGATGGCCAATAATAACCCATCCTTTTGATCTTTACTTCCATCTTGGGACTTGACTGATGTGCACCACAAAGTCCTTCATGAACTTCAACCATCATTTTGCTAGCTTCATCTACACTAGGCATGTAGCCACATTTGTTCAAAGGATCTGATATAAAGTTTTATTGATAAAGTAGCGTAGCATTCTCTCTTTTGATTTAGTCGGTGATTTATTACTTGGTAATTTGCCTTCTTTAAAGTAGTCGATGAAGGGCTTGCCTCCAATCGTGACTCTTCTATAAAGGCTTTTGCTTTTACGAGGCAATGTCATTCTTAACTCTTCTTGGTATAATTTCTTGTTGATTTTGGGGAGTATGAGGAACAACCTGAGTTGCATCCTACTGTGTTAGATTTGGTAACCCCTCTACTTGCGGGTATTGATACTTTATTGACTCTAGACCTCATCGAGTAAAAATGCCGATCATGATATAATCACCATTCATACTTGCCATTTCCTTAGCTAATTTTGCTAAGTAATCGACTTTGCTATTCTCGGATTGAGAGACTCGAGTTAGTGTGATATTTGATATCTGCTTCATAAGCTCAAGAACTCGCTTGTGATAGAAAGCTAACTCAAGCTTGTTGATTATAGATGTGTATGATTATAATAAGTGAGAATCAAAATATGTAAGTTTTGAATGCTAAGCTTCTTCAGACATCACTAATGCTTTATATTCAGCTTCATTATTAGTTCTTGGCTTGGTCAACCCATATGATCATCTCATTGTCCCTCCTTCTGGTGTTATGAAGATGATGTTGATTCCTGCTCTTGCTCTTGGAAAGTTTAGAGATTGGACTTTTTTGATTGATGAGGCTCCATTGAAGTATATTTTCCAAATTTGTGATTTTTTTCTTTCATGAATGAGCATAATTTGCTCATCAGGTAAATCATCATTAAGAGAAGAGTCCGAGGATGGGATGTGCCGAAAATCTCTAAGACTTGTCCCTTCATTGCTTTACTGAGCATATGTGATATCAAATTATAAAAGTATCTTGCCCATCTTGCGACTTGTCCTGGTCTTGTCATCAAGTACTTTGGATCGATCCGAGATGAGTTGATGAGATAACATATAATGATGAAGCTTTTGGACTGATCAATGCTAAATAATGCTTCTATCGAGAGTATCTCATTTACTCCAATCAACCTCCGATATAATAAAGAGCATTCTCTTTTCCTTCTTCATTGTGTTGTGCCAATAATGCTCCAAGGGACTCTTCTAACATAGTTATGTATAGAATGAGAGGCTTCCCAAGTAGGATTGGTGGATTTAAGTATATTTAATGCTATTGAAAGACTTCTTGGCACTCTTTGTCCCATTTGAATGGAGCATCCTTCTTCATTAACCTTGCAAATGGTTGGCATGTCTGATTTGATATAAATCGAGGATGAATGCGAGTTATCCTTGTAAATAATGGGTGCAAACTCTTGATGGAGGCATCTCCAAAATTGCCTTGATTTTAGCGATCAATTTCAATACCTTATGACATATAATATAGGAATTTTTGGAGGATACCAGAATGCACATTTTAGAGGATTCATCTTGAGATCATATTTTGATTCTCTCACAATTCTCAAGTCTTTGAAGTATTTTCATGGTTTAAGCTCTTCACCACCAAATCGTCAACATAATCCACCTTTTGATGAATCAACTCATCAAAATATGTGTCATGGCTCTTTGGTATGTATCTAGCATTTTTCAAGCCAAAGGGCATGAGTGTATAGATGCCAATAGGTGTTCGAATGTATGTTTTTCATCTTGGTGCCATTTTGATTTGGTTGTATCACGATGATCCATCCATGAATGAGAACATGTCATAGTTGGAAGTGTTGTCCACCGTAGTTACGATATTGGAAGTGGAAAGTCATCTTTTGGGCACTTTTTATTTAGGTCAAAGTCAATGCAGATGGATTTGGCCATTCTTCTTTTCTAGGGATAATATTGGCTATCAATCTGTACTTCTCCTCTATGATGCCTTAATTAGTTTTAATTTTTATAATTACCTGTTCTTCAATCTCCAATCTCATTCACCTAAGAGCTTGCTTAACAGCCATTGCATCTGGTTTGATAGCTAGTTTATAAACTGCTACATTAGGAGATAAGCCTGACATTTCATAATATGTTCAGGCAAAGCAATCCTTGAATTCATAAAGTAATATTTTCAGCTCCTAAACTTTCTCATCAGGTAGAAGGGCACTGATAAAAGTTGGACGAGGATCATCCTCAGCTCCTAGGTTAACTTCTTTAAGTTCATCCATAGTAGCTATTTGTCCACCATCTTCAAGTTCTTCAGGTGCGGGCTTGGCTTCCACTTCTTTGCCATCTCTAAGAAGAATTTCATGAGAATCATCTTCTTCATCACTAAGACTCTCGATATCAGCTTCTATTCTATTATAATAAGCTATATCTTGATGAGATTTGTGGATAAACCCCAGACCTTTAGTGATAAACTTATCACTTTTTCGCGATGCTTGAGGACTTCTTTGGCTCCACATCTTGTTAAAGATTTGAGTCTATGTTTAGTAGTTCCCATATGAATTCCAAGCTTATGCATCATTCTTTGCAACTGGATAGTATATTGGTATTCTTGTTACCTCATCATAATTTTCATGTTGAGTATCAAAATTTTGAGGACTCTTGATTTGTAAAATAGAGTTCTGTTCCACCACTCTCACTCAGGACATAGAATGTTATCAATTCTTCAATATTATGAACCTCCATTAGGTGATTTCTTTGAAACCTGTTGAGGGATGGGTATAATTTTTAAGTGAGTCATCGACTCTGCCAAGTGAGCTATCCTCCTTGATGCAGCCATCTGAACTCTATTTCTATAAGTAGATTCAAAATCATAGTTGAATCAAAATCACTTATTTTATACTCTACTTTTGAAAGCTTATAAGTTCCCTTAGGTTTGACATATCTTCTTCTTATTGTGTCACTTCCCAAATGAGGAACTGATTTTCCAGAGGTCTAGAATCAAGTGCTTTAGGGAGAGTAGGCATTTTCTCTTCTTCCTCCTTACTTTTTTTGCTCTTTCATTTTGAAGTGCTATTTAGTTACGCTTCAAGAGGCTTTGTTGGCTTGGGCTCTTTGAGGATGATGTATTTTGCATCTTCATAGATCTTTGCTTCATTGATGGAGAATGGTTGTGGTTGCAGGAATTCAAATTCTTCCATCTTTCGGATACTTCATATATTGATGCATAGTTGATGGGACCATGCCATACTGCGACCATGGCCAAGAGAGCTCTAAATGATGTATCGATTATATGAAACTTAGCTTCGTATATAAATCCTTGAATTTGGGAGAATAAAAGAACCAGTTTTTTCCCTTTTTTCATTGAAGCATGAACCATCAACTTATCTCTCCCAAGATGTTGGATATCAGATAATCCTCTTAATACCTTTAGACTCATAAGATTGATAGAAGAAATGATCAATCAATTTGATCGAGATGTCATCACTCTCTGTAGTAACATAAAGAGGATGATTGTGATCCCCTGTTCCCAACATAAGATCTTCTCCAGAAAATGTGATTACTGGGAGATCTTGTGTTTACAATGCTTTGTCATTTTAGCAGTAAAGTAAGCTTCATAACTCTCAGATCTTTGAGAGCTATCAAAGTTTCTTAGAGGTCTTTTGACATCAAGAGAGCCTCACTTTGTTATCAGGATCTTTCTTAAATGTGATAGAATATTATAATCTATTTTCTCGCTTGATTTAGGCTTCGCTCTAGAATTTTTAGGAATAATATCTTTATTGACTTCGATTTGTTTGCCTTTATCTTTATTTGCATTTCTCTTCTTTGATGAAGGTGGTAAGACTTTACCACTTCTCAACTGAACTTGAATAACTTTATCTTGCTCAGATTCTTCTGAAGAGGTAGTTTCTTTGAATTCTCTTCTCATTCTGAAAGATTGACTAAAAGGGTTAGACTCATTTTTCAACATCATACGTTTCATACGTGATGATATCGATGAGTCTAACTCTTCTCCATCAGGAAAACATAGATCTTCATCTGAACTGTTATTGTCTTGTTGAGTCATTAAACAAAATTAGATTAGCTCCTCGTCTTCTTGCTTTCGATAAAATTTTGATGAGTTGATCGAGTTTGTTATACCATTGTCGCTTGGAGTAACAATATTGAAGAATATCTAACATCACAGATGATTCATGTCTCTATGGACAAGATTCACCATTATCTTCTTCATCGATTCAATGTGCAAAGTTTAGGCATGAAGTCTGCAAGTCTAAATGGTTATCTTGCCGGCTGGTGATACTCTTCTAGATTATTAATGATTTTTTGAGTTTTAGTTCTCTTCTTGATCTTCTTTTTGGGGCTTGCATTTGGTTGAATTCTTCTTATACTGTGATGAAGTAGCCTTATCAGAATGCCATTGAGAAGCCCAAATACTTGGTTTAGGAATCTCTCTTAAGTCCAATATAGGTTCAAGTGGTGATTTCCACATAACACTAGGGATGTCTTTTAGCTGCTTCAGCATTTTCACGCTCTTTTTGGAGATTACTGTTTTCCATTCTTTAGTCTGAACTGATTTCTTCTTCTGTTTGTCATTGTTAGATGTTATGGAAGAGGACGTAATCATCCTTTAAGATTCTCTTTTAGGGTTGACTAGAATACTATCGGACAGTGTAAATTCAACTCGTCGATACTTCCTTTCTAGCCAATCTTTGAAGACATAACAATCTTCAATATGGTGACTAATCATCTGATGATAAGGACATTAATTTAGATTATTGACTTGATCAGCTTCTTCAGGCCTTTTAATTTCTGGTAATTGAAAACCTTTGGCTTATGTAATTTTAGCCACTATCCCTTCTAAAGGAATATTCTTTATTCATCTTTTTCTTAAGAGATGACCGCATTCGTTCATCATCTCTCATTGCCTGTTTTGGACGCTCCCCACCACTTGAAAAAGTTTCGGGTTTGTCATTACCTCATAATACCAATTTTGGCCGTGGATTAGTGTAAACAGGCTTTTTACCCTTATCATCATTATGCATTGGCATCTTTCCTTTATCTACATTATATATCACCTGTTTTTCTCCATTTGAGCTATAAAAAGCGACGTGAGTTTCATTTCTTCTTGAGTATGAAGGTTTGTTTCTCTTTGCTTTATCTATATTGACTTCAGACTTAGGGCGATTCAGTTTTTCAAATTTTGCCACCCTATCGAGCAAGTCTTGGAATGTTGTAATAGACGCCATGCATAGAAATGGTGCCATCTTATCATCATCCATTGCCCATCAGTAATTAGATTGCATGTTCTTCTTCCAATTGTTGCTCGCACTTACTTAGGTTGTGCACTAATGAATTTTGTCACTAACTCATCTTTCCTCCTTTTAAAGCAAGCAAAGTCGGATTGTGATTTTCTTTTCGTTGCAGCGAACCTTTTCACAAATATGGTCTCCAATTTAGCAAATATTTTAATTCATTTGGCAATTACCATCCAAAAGCGGTTGAGTCATTCTTAAAAAAAGCGTGCATCGTTCCCTCTTATGTTACCACAAGTAGCCTTAAATTGGGCCAGATGTTGCTTTGAATTACCAAGCCATTGAAAGTATTGAATTTTAACACTGAGTAACCTTTTGGTATGACACTTGATCATATTCAGCTGGGTAAGACCACTCACCGACTTTTACTGCTTATGATAGCCTTTATCTTTTCATTGATTATTATTTCTAGCTAAGCAGTTGTTACCGCTTCAGGTGTGCTAACCAGATTTTGAATTGTTGGCTGGAGAGGTATTTGGTTAACTTCATCCCTTACTTCATGCATAGCATGTATTGTAGGAGCTTGAGATACTATAGTAGCTGGTAGCATATAAGTTGTATTATTAGCTGCCTGTTGATTAGCAGATAAGACAGGTGCTACACTTGATATGATATTCTTTTGTAACATCTCCATCATGATGTTCATTTGTACCATCATATCATTCATTTTGGTACCAAGCTGTGCAATCTCCTTGTCTTTGACCTCCATTTGATGCTATATTTCTCTTTGCTCTCTAGCCCATGGCATCAATCGATGCAGTTCTTCCTCTTCTTCTATTTCTTTTTGTTGCTCCTTGCTTATTTTCGGAGAACTTGACGCCCTTCTCCTTGTGGATTTGCGAGACATTATTGGGGTATGATCTTGATTATAAAAGTGTATACGATCATTTCTAGTTCAACCATATAGGCGACATGATTTCTTTCTCATTTTGATCTTCTTCTTCTTCATCTTCATCAAAGATTGAAGATCCATCCTCTATTTGCTTCTGTGAAGACTCTTCTTCATAAGCGTTAAATTCAGGTTCAAATTTCCTAGATTCGCAATGCTGCTGATGGTGCTGAGCAGAGAGTTCATTTACATCTCTGACCATATAGATGACTTCTATTTCCATAGAATCTTCTTCAATATTTTCTTCATGCACATGAATTTTTGCTCAACATTTCGGTGGATCTGGTTCAATAAACCACCTCTTATTAAAGGACCACTCAGCGTAAACCTTCTCTTGTAGGGGTGGGATGATGATGGGATCCCCTAAAGGATTCTCCAGGGTGTCGACCATCATATCTTTCATCATTGATATCCCTTCTTTTGGTATCCACCACGATGAGTTGATTTTGAGATTTGTAAGTATATGTCGGATGTCACACCCCTATTACTCAAAGTTTCATTATGGGGCCTTATATTTGCTTACCCACGGGACCTTTCGGTGGATTCTTGGCACGAGGTCCAAGTGTCACTTCGATGCTCACCATGCAAAGCATCTTGGGCTGTTACAAAGAGATGACTTTCTTGGTGGATTATATTTCCATCACCAGCCTCTAAAATTTTCTTTTCATTAGGTCTTTGTCCTTGGCTACTATGAGAACTTTATGTACCTTGGAAGACAGTGATTCAGGTTATCTCCTCTATGGTGGTGGAGCCTAATGTGGTTGGTTCCAGAAAGATTGCTTTATTTTGCTAACAGAGCTATTTCTCTTTACCCACTTTAAATTGTCAAAGTTGTTATGGGTAGGAATACTCACCGGCGGTATTAATACTAGGTTGTTCAAGAGAATTCTTTGAGCTCACTCATTTCTCCTTCTTCTCTATCTTATGTTTTATTTGCTTCCTGATGAGGAAGCTTCATGATCATGCTTTCCAAGTACGGAGGTTCAATAGCACAACAGGTTTGAGAATTGACAGTTTGTCCCTTGATAATTCTTTTGTCACGCGGGAGCTTATTGACCTAGCCTCTTGAAAATTGAAGTTCTCTGGAGAACTCCTTGGCCGGTTGTTGAACTAGTTGGCACATGGCTAGTAGGAGTTTTAAGAGGCCTTAGCATGGCCTCGGATGAATGTACCATGGTGGTACTTCGGAGTTGCTATGATAGCGAGAAATTTAAGCTACCAAATTGATGGTAGCCTCGACATCTCGTGTTGATGATGGCGTTGGCTAAAGATGTTACCTGTTGCGGTGAAAGGTGCTTTGTAGATCCATTTACGCAAGTGAAAGATGGGATTAGTGATTAGCAATTATTATTTCACCCCATACTTTCAAGATGCAGAGGTACGATAGAACAAACAATGGTATAATAAAGATATACTCTACATAATGATTCATTCTACATAGAACCTCATATTGCATTTATTACACACTTAAATCATCATTTTTATTTTGAATTTACAAAAAAATTTATTGCTACTATAACACATATATGACTAGCCAAAGATGGAAAGAGAATCTAGTCCGGGTTCGCATTGTGGGCTCCAAAAAATTCACCACTGACTCTTCAATGAAAAGAGTGTTTTAAAGTGCCTGTAATTTTAGAAGATGGAATAGTAGATGTTACACTACCTGTAGGTTTCATCCTCATTTGGTGAGGACTTTAGATCTGGTTTCAAGTTTCCTATAGGCACAAGCCCCTATAGTTAATTACCCTTCCCAGTAAGTGAGAGAGAACTTTCAATTAAGGCTAGTCATTAGATCGCTTAATGTGTAGCGTATAGTAGCAGCATATAGAGTTTTAGAATTTGAGATTATGAAATTCATCATTTTAGCTTAAACTGGATGGTTGGGGGGAATGATGATGTACCTGATCTAGATCCCATGGTTCCGTCATCCTAGGCAGTTGAGGTCCCTAGTCTACTTAGTCAGAGGAGGTAGTCGACCTAACCTGACAGAAGGATCCTCATCAGCAACACATGGGTTACATCATCCAAGAAATCCTTATAGACCTAGGGTGGTATTTGTCTAAGGAGACAGGCTTAAGTCTACCTTAGCTGACAGAGGGTTGTTTGCCCTATCAAGTATACCCTATGATTTTCAACTCAGAGGGTAGAGCCATTGGGGAGCATACAGGCTATGATCATGATTGTAATATAATGGAGCCGGACTGGCCAAACCACCCGATCAGAGGACTCTGGTCATAACTACTTCATCTGTGGAGCCTACTGGCTAAGCCACGTAGTCAAAGGACATGGGCCACATCCTTACTGCCGTGAGATTGATTGAGAGTGAACATAACAAAACACTTGATTTGACATTGGCTCTTTTGTCAGCTAGAGTTTTCTTAATTTGTCACCCCCGACAAACAGTTGTGGAGGTGGATAGATTATATTTGATTTAAATTTTAATGATAGAATTTCATTTAAATAGTTTCAGATTGCTATTTGATTTGATTTGAATATGTTTAATAAATTTAGATCATGTTGACTCTGTTTAACTGCTAACAAAGGATTATATCTACTATCACCTAACAGAATCAGTTTCTCAGATATTTCACTGATTTGAAACTCTTATTATATTTTTTTAGGTTTTGTTAACCCGAACCCAGTCCTAAGACTAAACTGGGAAGCAACCCGTGCAGCATCCTCAAACACTGGAATTTAAGCATTCAGCATAGTGTCAGGGCACATGCGAGTGTATAGTAATTTTAGGTAATTTTGTGTTTGAATTATGAGATTGATTTTAGATTTTTCATTTGATTACAATTTTAACATGCACAGCCTTTTCAAACATTAAAATTTTCACTTGAAATCTCTATGTCCGAGAACATGTAGGAATTTATAACTTAGTTAATTTCATCTAATTAATGAAATTATTGATCTTGAAAATCATAACTAGGATGAAATTCTTTGATTCTTTGATTGAAGAAAGCCTTATGATTTTTTTAGGATTTAGATTCTCTGCGCTTGTACAAAGAGTTGCAGATCCGATGGCGAATAAGACATTTTGATTTAGATTATAGTTTAAAATACTACTGACACTTAGTTTACTTGTTGAGATTTTGGCAATTCTCTCAGCTTGATTATGCTCAATTTATATCAATTTTGATAAGTTATGTCGATTTCAGTGTTTGTTTCTTTATCCCTACGCATGCTTATCAACTAGCATAGTAATCACTTCCACACTCGTACAAGAGTTATTAACTCAATTTGGATTTATCCTTAGATTTTGAGTTTATTACAAGTTTGTTATGAGTTTAGCATTAGTCCCCCCTCAATTCCAATTTAAGCTTATTTAATTTTGAGGGATTTATAAGAAAAGCGAACTCACTTTATCGCTTCAATTTAGGCCATAGAGAATTATAATTGTAAGTTTAGTAATAACTTCCCCCAAATTTCACTTGTATTTTAAATGAGTGTTCTACTCTTTCCAAAATTTTCTTTAAAAGCTCCCCACTTTTTTTCTTGTTTGATGCTCTTAGTTTAGAATTAGCTGCAGATTTTCCTACTTAGCGTTCTTAAGTTAACTCATTTTACCCTCCCTTTTTTTTCTAAGTCAAAAGATTTTGATGAAATTTGGAGCTCGCTTCATCCAGTGTGCATCGGGGTATTTTGACATACTGATCACGGCGTGTGAGTGGTGTCTTCACACCACAATTGATTTTCATCTTGTGCTCACGAGCACGCGAGCCTTCAAACTGAAAGAAGACATATATATAATATATATATATATATATATATATATATATATATATATATATATATATATATATATATATATATATATATATATATATATATATATATTCATTCCCCTTTTTTCTAAGTCTAGAAATTAGACAAAATTTTGACAGCATTTCGTCTAGGGGAGCGACATCTAACAAGTGGTGGCTTACTCGGTATGCCCTACTGAGCATAGCGAGCGGTGTCTTATGACACCACAGCCTATTTTTCATCCCGTCGTGCCCTACTGAGCACAATGAGGTCTTCAAACAGAAAGATATATATATATATATATATATATATATATATATATATATATATATATATATATATATATATATATATATATATTCACATTCATAAATCTGTTAATTTTTTTCAGCGCGTTGCAAGGCTTGGCAAAGAAACTGGGTTGAGTATGTGATTGGAAATGTTAGGTAAGGGGTGCGACGTCAAAAATCGAAGCAAGAATTCCCCTACTGATGATGTTCTTCCTCGATTTGAAAAAGCAGTAAAAATGGGGCTGCTAAAGCGAGGGGTGCGATGCCAAAAATCGAAGGAAGAATTTGCCTACTGACTATGTTACCGACGCGAAGCGGGATAGCTAAAGTGAAGACCAAAATTGAAGGAAGAATTTACTTGACGATGTTCTTCCTGACGTGGAAACGGACTAACTAAAGTGAGGGAAGTGACGCTAAAAATTGAAAGAAAAATTCGCCTATTGATGGTGTTCTTCCCCGATTCACGGTGAAGTGAAAACAATAAAATTTGGATGGGTTGTAGGCTTACGAGAATGATCGCGGGGGAGTCAGGTGATGCGAACGAGCCAAAATAGGGTTGTAGGGTTAGTTAGCCAGCAAATAAGGGTGGCGGGCAGCGCGAATGTGGGCCACGGATTTCTGAACCTGAAGTGGCCGGCGGTCTGCAAGACCTGAACGGAGTAGGTCACAGCGAGCAGACGCAGTTGGGCACACAGATGGCCAATGGATGGCAGTTGCCGAGAACGTCTGAGCGATCAGCACCGTGAGATGCATTAAGACCGGCGCATGAATTGAACGGAAAACCAAGGAAAATTCAGGAGGATAATCTTTTACTGGAGAGCGGAGAGAAAACGGGAATTGGAAATGAGGAGAGAGGGGAAGAATGAAGGGGGAAGTTTTTTCAGTTTTTTTATTTTTTTTATTTTTTTATTTTGGCAATTTTTTCAGATAACTGAAATAGGTGGGAAATGGGGATAATTTGGAAATTTTTAAATAAAATTTGAATTTATTAAATAATTTAAATGTGGATTTCACGCAGATAAATGCACATAGTTAATATATATATATATATATATATATATATATATATATATATATATATATATATATATATATATATATATATATATATATATATATATATATATATATATATATATATATATATATATATATATATATATATATATATATATATCGATTTAGGATAATTATGTTGTTCTGAACGCAATGACATAATTGTTCACACGATCAAAGTTTCATTCTGAGGGTCAATTGAGTCCTTTCACAAAATGCGCGCCGCCGCTCTATTTTCATCTAATAATTGAGTGCGAATAGTCTTATTTAATAGATTTTGATGTTTCAAAGCTAATGATGCAATCAATTTTATGAACGGGGGTCATTTGATCCTCATCGGTGCCTCTTGACCTTGATATGCGTGTAGGCATGTTGATGACTCGAGCGCTTGATTGGTTGCTCATCAAGTCATACAATATTTATATCCGTCAATTTCGATCACTCGACATTTACATAGACTCATCTAAATTGAGTCTGAATAATCTCATTTGATAGATTTTGATGTTTCGCAGCTAACAACATGATCAATTTCATGAATGAAGATCATTTGGTCATCGTCATAGCTTTCTAACTTTGATATGTGCGTCGACAATTTGATAGTTTGAGCACTTAATTGATTGATCATTAGATTTTGCAATTTTTATATTTCAATCAATTTTGACATTTTGAATGTGATGGCAAAGTCCGTTCGTCGATCAGAGGTCATTTCGATCATTTTCAGCGACATCCAGTGTATTTTGAGCCTCAATTTGTGCACTGTCAGCTCCGATGTCCATCAAATTTGATTTGTAGGCTTGATTTGATTTATGACACATATGTGGAGGTCAACAAATGAAATCAAATGAGTACGTGCCTTTGTTAACTTGGGAAGTATCAAATGACCTCCTTAGGGCTAGCTAAAGCCTCGTATTCACGGGATGTTTAGACTGTATATGCCTTACCATTCAAACTTATGTAAATTTACATATGAATAAAAGAAAGAAGACTTTAATCATACACTTAAGATATAATCACATACATCTGCTATGTATTTATATATAGCATCACAAAATATGTTATTTTCCATTTATAAGCTTTTGAAAAATATGTTTGCATTTAATAGTGATAATAGCTGCACATATATTAAATTAAATCAACACATGTAAGCTTAACATAAAAGAAACTTCATTTGATTTAATTAATTAAAAAAAGATGTATGTATGAATCAGGTGACATGTAATATTTAATATGTTTGGAAAGGAATAAATAAACATAAGCATGTGATTTCATTCAATTAAATTAATTCTTAAGGACAATCATATCAAATAACACTACTTAAAGTAAACCAAAGCTTTTTATGCATCATTTTAATTTCATGTTCAATTTGACTTAAGGAATGTAAGAAGGAGTTTGCTAATCCTAACCCATCCCTATGTTTGTAAGTTAATTTGGTTTAATGGAATGTGATTAAGTTTATTTTATGGATTAATTAGGTTATGATATGCATTAAGTCTATTAATTAACCCTTACTTATGTTACCTTAAAGTAATTAACTAAGTAATTATGAACCAACATGATATGCATAGAAAATAACTTTGCAATGATCATAAGAAATGAAAGGGCCTAATGTAATTAGCTCATAATTCATAATTAATTAGATTAAGAAACTTAATTACGTACTCTTATGGTTTCCCCCACACATGTGGGTTAACCATAATTTCTATAAAAGTCTTTAGGTTATTAAACACCTAAAGATCTACCCTTGAATTAATTAATCAAAATCAGATGTGATGTATCTTTTAATTTAACTAATCCAATTAAGTAATTAATTAGCCAATTAATTCTTAATTAATTTTCATGAAAAGTGAGCAGTTTAGGGCAAGGGATTAGGAAAGAGGTCCCAACTCAATTTCATAAGCCTCCCCACTATTAAACAATGATAAAAGAGCCCAATTAATCAATTAATTACTATTCACATGCTTAATTAACCCTTAATTAAGTTAAGAAAGTAATTAGGGCTTAATCAACTAATTTTTCTAATTAATTAACCAATAAATCCCAAGAAAATTAGGAGAGGTAGAGGACATCCCCTTAAATATTCTCACAAATTTTGAGGTTAATTAATTAAGTAATTAGAGAGCAATTAGGCTAATTAATTTTTAATTAAACTTTAATTAAGCTTTAATTAAGATTTAATTACTTTTCAAAATTAATTTAGGATTTTTAAAACGATTTCTTTCTGAAATACCTTTAAAATGAGTATTTATTTGTATTTTTTAGATTTTTCTATGATTTGTTATGATTTTATAAAGTTTCAACCATTAATTCCAATTAATTAGACTAAATTAATCTTAATCCCACCAGCGCCACGTGGTGTGTTGACGCGGTCTGCTTTCCATGTGGCATCGTGGAATTGGATATTTAAGTTGTCACCATCAATGTTGAGTCATTTGTGGACGATCTCTTTATTCATAATGATCGAATGACACGAATCGATCCTGCAGTTAATAATAGATTAAATAGATGAATCTAATGGATCTAATCATGATCATCTATTTCGATCATGTGGAACGGATGACACATGATCTGTCTCCCTGCGAGCAATGAGAGACAGAGCCTGTCCGCCAATGCTAGTGTGATCTGAGCTCACTCAAGCTCGGATCCACTCCAAATCGATCCCACACCTTCATGCGAAGGATCTAAGAAGATCCAACAACTATGATCGGTGCACATGGACATTCTCTTTGAAAACCTCTAAATATTTTTCAAGGGAGCTCGATTTTAATGGCATTACCTTATCAAAGCTAAGACCAGTGGCTCGCACCCTTGAGGAAGCTTCGTCTAGTTGAGATGAAGCCCTGTTGAGTGGCAATTGAGTTGATTCCAAGTGGTTCTCTCGGATGACCAAGATCGGTCCTTTGGAGGCTCGGTCTTGATCGAAGTGGCATCTCCAATGGGCTTGGAGTTCGGGGGAAGATTCGTTTGGCTTCGATGAGGTGTGGGGATGGTGTGTACAAGAGGAATTTGGTTTTGATTGAGAGATGAGGAAGTTAGGATCGGAGGAGGCTTGCCCTATTTCAGATGCTCTCGGGAAGGAGGAATCCAGCAAAGGGAAGCCTTGGGAACATTTGGGAGCTCACTAGCGGACTCAGAATTGCCTTAAGAAGCTCTCACAATTTGAATGCATGAGTTTCCTGTGTGAATTGAGGGAGTATATCCCTCGATTTGCTATGATGGATGAACGAGATAGTCTCCCATTTTTTGATCGGCTAGCCGCCCCCATAGTGTCAGAGTTGTCCCCATCACCTCCATGTGGCACGACTTGAGTGGAGGAAGGCTTGGCAGGTAGCTCAAGGTAGATGTGGGTTGGTCTTTGTCCATGGGGTACTCGGCTTATGAGGGAGGTCAGTTAACTCACCTCACTTTGGTCCATGGCAAGCCTAGCTCACTTAGGGTGGGCTAGGTGGCTAAGTCAGACCCCAAAATAAGGTATTTGATGGCTATCAAGGGTGATAGGAGTGGACTTTGCCAATTTTGACAAAATCTCATGTAGGGAGGCAAATCCAAGGGAGATTTGCCTTGGGTTTGAGTCTATATAGGTTTGGGCTGGTTTTGGGTTGACCCAAGGTGTGTATGGGTCTAGTTTGGTCTGGTTCTAAAGTGCCATGGGTTGGTTCAAAAGGGTTTGGCTCAATTTGACCCTTATATGTTAAATTGGGCTAAGTTTGGTTAAGTTGAACAATTGGTCAAATTGGGTCAAACCAAAGCTTGGGTTAGGTTCAAATGATGATTTAAAGTATTTTGGTTCAAGTGGTTTCAATCAATTTGTCCTAGGTTTGATTTTGGCTCATTTGGATTCATATAGGTCAAATGGGTCAAGTTGACCAATTTAACTAAATTAGTCAAATTAGGTTGGGTTGGGTGTTGGTTCAAGTTCAATTGATCAATTGGATGGGATTGTGGGCTTTTGTTTGAATTAATTTATATTTAATTTGGTTTTAGGCCAATTTGACCCTTTAGATCAATTTGGGCTAAGTTGGTCAATTGGGCTTAATTATGGCTTCAGTTAAGTTCAATAATCAATTTAGAATGAACTTGATCCATTAGTTGCAATCAATTTGGGTTGGATCATGATTTGACTTATTTTGACTTTTTAGGTCAATTTGGGTCAACTTGGTTCAAATGACCAATTGGGTTTGGTTTGGCTCAATTGATGGTCAAGTCATGTTCAATCATTGATCATGGGTTGATGTGAATTAATGGTTTCAATTGATTTTGTGCAGGATAGATTTTGGCTAGTTTGGGTTCATATGGGTTAAAGGGTTGACTTGGTCAAATGACCATGTTGACTTAGTTTGACCTAGCAATTGATCATCCTAGGGTGATCAATGATCATGGTATGAGATTTGGATGGGCTTGGTTCAATCCAATTTGGGTTAGATTTGAACTTGGTTCAAATGGATTCTTTTAAGTCACTTTGGGTCAAGTAAACCTAAATGGGTCAATTAGCTTATTTTTAGTTTGATTAATGTTTAGTTGAACTTATATATGAGTTTAAGATTGAAATATAAATTCAACTATAATCAATTTAGATTTCAATAGTTTTTGGTTCATTTATAATTTTTAAGTCAGAATGGCTAAGTTGAGCTTAGCTTGGGTTGATTTCAATTTGGCTTAATGATGGTATATTTTATTTATATTTGGATAGATGATTCAATGAATGATTGATTTAAGAGAAAATCCATTAATTTTGGCTTTATTTAGATAGGATTTGGCTAAGTCCAAGGTATTAGCTCAAAGGGTTTAGATTGGGATTTGGTTTGATTTTGGATTTGGTTTTGGTCATTTGAATGTATATTTTATTTATATTTAGAAAGATGATTGAAGGAATAATTGATTCATAAGAAAATCAATTGAATTTGAAGTGATTTGAAGGCAAATTTGGCTAAGCTCATGAAGGTAGGTCAAGAGGGCTTAGGAGGAAATTTGATTTAGTTTGATTTAATTTTGATCATTAGAATGTAAGTTTCATTTATATTTGTGAAGATGATTGAATATATAATTGATTTATAAGAAAATCAATTGATTTTGGGTTGATTTGGGTTAAGATTTTGCTAATCTCATAAGAGTGGATCCATATGGCTTAAGAAGGGTCTTGACTTGACCTGATTTAGTTTGATATAGTTTTGACCTTTTAAATGTGGGTTTCACTTATATTTGTGAAGATGATTGAATATATGATTGATTTATGAGAAAATCAATTGATTTTGGGTTGATTTGAATGGGATTTTGGCTAAGCTTATGAAAGTGGATCACATGGCTTAGGAGGTATTCAGAGCATGGATTTGATCTTGGGTTTCAATCATTTGAAGCTAAATTTTGATTTGAATTTCGATAAATGATCGAGGGATTGAATTGAACTTTGAGAAAACTAATTCAGACTGAATTGAATTGGATTTGTCTAGGGTTAAGTCCATAGAATTCAATGATAAGGCTTAGGAAGAGTTTTGAGCCTGGATTTGTGGTTGAGATTGATTGTAGATTTTGGAAATTTTATTTTGAACTTGAATTTGGAGTTTGGTTTGAGAATGAGATCATGGATTGGGTTTATGCCATAGGATGGATAAGTCTCCCTAAGTCCCTAAGGCATAGCCTACTCCTATGACTAACCATTCTAAGTCTCTAGGCTTAGGTTAAGTGTTCACCTAATCACTAGAAGTGTATTAATACTAAAAAACTCTTAGTATCTATAAAAGTCTTAGATCTATGATGAGGAGATTGATAACTCACTCTAAAAGTGAGGTCAATAGCGGTGTGAATTTTATTGTAGAAAGGAGAGGGATTCATAAGGGATTGCTAGAATGAGTGTCAAAACTAGTCCAACTCGGACTAATTTCGACTAATTTGAAAGGCCACTTTAGCATATGACGTTTAAGTAGTGCAAAGAAATATAATTTATGGTGATCGATTAGTTTGAGTTCTTAACCTTTGATTTTAACTGAGCAGTTAAATGGTGAGACTATTAGAGAGATTTTATAAGAAGACAACCATGGTTAATCTAAATTGGGTTAGCTTAAGATAACTTAGAAATATCTCTTTTAAGAAAAGAGTTAAAGTAGTATACATAAAAAGAAATAATGGTGAAGAGTTATTTTGAGATTTAAACTTATGATCAAAAGTATTTTGTAGAGTTTAATGATATTTAAGGCATTATAATTATGCAAAAAATAAGACTTGATAAATGTCAAACTATTTGGGTCATAAACTTTAAAGAGAGTTTTAGAATGAATTTAAAAGCTTAAGTGGTGAATGGTTGAGCACATATGTTATTTATGATATATGATATTATGTGTGAGTGATTAGGGAGAGATGTTGAGAGAATTAAATATCACATATCATTAATAAGCAAGCTTAGAAAATGTCAAGTTAGCCATCAAGTACTGACACAAAGAAAAACAAAATTATTCAAAAAACTTATCATTTCAAAGTGTGGGAATTGTATTGCATACTAATTGTATTTATTGAGATTGCAATGACCATCTCTTTAAAAAAGAGAAAATTTGTGGATAAAAGAAAGGATACGTGGTCATTAATGAAGAATGGTGTCTACCACATTTATCAATTTATTTTTTATCTTTTATTATTTTATTAATGATTAGCCCATACATGATATCAAATTCAAAAATAGCCAAACTTCTAAAACTTTAATTTAAAACTTAAATATTTCTTATTGATTGGGCTTCCGTGATGAGTCATAATTGGGCACTTTCTTGAGCTCTTATTTATGCTCTTATATTTAAACTTTTAGTTTCATTTGCTTGATCCATATGTTATGATATATCAACTCCTACATACTCATTTGAACTCTACTTTGTAAAGGTAAACTCTGAGTTGTAAACTATGATTTGAGAGGCAAAACTCTCTAAATCAATGTAAGTCATATATCTTATGGAAGTGATTTATTCTTCTAATGAACCAAAACCAAAAACTATAATCATTTAAAGGATTTATGAAAACCTTCTCAGTAAATAATATAGTCAAATTTCAAAAAGGTTAGTCATGATAAAGAAATTCTATAAATGGGAAAAAATATTTCTTGTTAAAGAGTTAGGCTGAATAAATGAAAATTTTGCTAACTTCTTTATATAATACACTTAAGGTTGATGTGAATCAATATATATATCAATCTTTTTATATTTTTTTTTATTGAATAGTTATGATTTGTCTTAAAAGTATAATTTATATTACTTTGTTGACCTCACTTTTGGGTGAGTTCTTAACTTCCTCATCGTAGATCTAGGACTCTTATAGGCACTAAGAGCTCCTTAGTCTTAAGACACTTCTAGTGATTAGGTGGACACTTAACCTAAACCTAGAGACTTAGAAGGGTTAGCCATAAGGATATGTCATATCTTAGGGACTTAGGGAGACTTTCCTACCCTATAGCCTAAACCCAATCCATGCTTTCCTTCTCAAACCAAACCTCAAATTCATGCAAATCCAAACCAAATTTATAAGACTTATAATGAATCCCATGATCAAATCCAAGCTCAAAATTCTTCATAAACCTTATGATTAAATTCAAAACTCTTTCTAAGCCCTTGGATTTCATCTTATGGACTTAGCCTTAACTAAATTCAAATCAATCCCAATTCATTTGATTTTCTCAAAGATTAATTCAATCCTTCAATCAAACAATCAAATCCAAATTTAAATCCAACTCCAAATGATTGCAACCCAAAATCAAATTCAAGTTCCATAATTTCTTCCTAAGCCATATGACCCATTCTCATGAGCTTAGCCAAATCTCCACCTAAGCTATCCCAAACTTGATTAATTTCTTTATAAGTTAATTTTTTCCTTTATTTCTATTCACAAATATAAATGAAACCCATACTTGAATGAACAAAATCAAATTAAACTAAATCAAACCAAGCCAAGACCGTTCTTAAGCCATTTGGACCTACCTCCATAAGCTTAACCAAATCTTAACCCAAATCAACCCAAAATCAATTGGTTTCTTTATAAATCAATCATTCCTTCATTTATATTCATAAATATAAATGAAATCCACCTTCCAATGACCAAAAATAAATCAAATTAAATTGGTTTCCTTCTTAGCCTTTTTAACCTACATCCATGAGCTTGGTCAAATTTGCTTCCAAATCACTCTAAACTCAAGTGATTTTCTCATGAATAATTTATATCTTCATTTATATTCTCAAACATAAATGAAATATAAATTCAAATAGCCAAAACTAAATCCAAAATCAAACTAAAATTCAATATATGCCTTTTAAGCTAATTTCTTGGACTTAACCAAAATCCGCCTAAACCAAGCCAAAATCAATGGATTTTTTCTCTTGAATAAATTATTCCTTCAATCATCTACCCAAATATAAATGAAACCTACAATCATCAAATTAAACTCAAGTCAACCCAAGTCAAGCCCAAGTTAGCCTTTAGGTTGAAAACTTTAAATGAGCCAAAATCAATTTGACTCCAAATTGATTGTAGTTAGATTGATATTTCAATCCTAAGCTCATATATAAATTCAACTAAACTTGCATCAAGCCAAAGCCAAATCAATTGACCCCATTTAGGTCCACCTGACCCAAAGTGGCCTAAAAGATCTTTTTGAGCTAAGTTCTAATCCAACCCAAATTGGATTGAACCAAGCCCTTCCAAGCCTCATATCATGATTAACAATCACCCTAGGATAATCAATCACCTTGAATTGGGTCAAACTAAATCAACTTGGTCCTTTGACCAAGTCAACCTTTAGCCTAAATGAAACGTAAACTAGCCAAAACCCACCATACACCAAATTGATTGAAACCATTAGTTCACACCAACTCATGATCAATGATTAAACATGACTTGACCCTCAATTGAGCTAAACCAAGTCCAATTAGCCAATTTGACCCAACTTGACCCAAATTGGCCTAAAAGGCCACAAATGGGTCAAATCATAATCTAACCCAAATTGATTGCAACCAATGGCTCAAGTTCATTCCAAATTGATTATTGAACTTAACCAAAGCCATAATTGAGCCCAATTTGACCAATTGGTCAACTTGACCAAACCTAGCCCAAATTGATCTAAAGGGTTAAATTGGCCAAAATATAAATTAAATCTAAATTGATTCAAACCAAAGCCTACAATTATTTTCAATTGACCAATTGAACTTGAACTAACAGCCAACCCAAGCCAATTTTGTCAAATTGGTCAACTTAGCCCATTTGACCTATATGAATCTAAATGAGCCAACAATCAAACCTAGGCCAAACTGATTGAAACCACTTGAACTAAAACTTTTCAATTCATCATTTAAACCTAACCCAAGTCTTGGTTTGACCTAATTTTACCAATTGGTTAACCCAACCCAACATGACCCAATATGAACCCATTTGACCAAATGAATCTAAAACCCATGAAATCAACCCATGACCCATTAGAGGCTGACCAAACCCAACCCAATGGGTCAACCTAAAATCTGTCCAAACACATTTGGAGCCAAGTCCAATGCAAATCCTCCATGGATCCTCTCCCCCATGTGAGATTTTTCCAAATATGGCAAAGTCCACTCTTCATTTCACCTTGGTAGCCATCAAACTTTCAAATGAGAGATTCCTAAACCTCCTAGCCCACCCTAAAAGGTGTTAGGACTTACCATGGACCAAAGGGAGGTGAGGTAACTCACCTCCCATGCAAACAGAAAACTAAAGGATCCAAGCAAATACAATCTGCCCAAGTCCATCTTGGAGCCTCTTGCCATGGCTTCTCCCAATCCATACAAGCCATGTGGACTTGAGTACGACCTCTCTGGCGCTCTGACAGTGGTTGGCCAGCTAAAAAATAATAAGTCATCCCCTCCATCCACCTTAGCAAACCTAGTGGTATACCCCCTAAATTCGCATGGGAAATGGATCAATTCAAATTATGAGAGCTCCCAAGTGTGATTTTGAACCTCCTTGCAATCTCAAGAGCCATTCCAAGCTTTCTTCCTTTGACATTTCTTCTTCTTGTGCGAAACCAAAATAAGAGAGGCTAATCTCGATCCTAACTTCACCAATACTCCATCTCAATCAAATTCCTCTTACACACACCTTTCATGCACATCGTTGAAGCCACTTAAGTGGTTTCCCAAGCTCCCAAGCCACCAGAGGAAGGACTTCGATCACCACTAAGCTCCATAGTGATGGAGCTTGATCCATCGAGCCAGGCAAGAGGAATTGGCTCGATTGTTGCTCAACAGGGCCTTGTATTTACTAAACAAAGCTACCTTCGTCGATCCCACCGTCGGTCTTGAGCTCTAATGAGGTAATTCCTCAAAACTATAGAAATAGAAAAATTTGATTGGAGCTTTTCAAAGGAAATTCATATCTGTGCCCATCATAGCCATTGAATCCTTGTGGATCCCTCACGCAAAGGTGTGGATTGATTTTGGAGTGAATCCGAGCTCAGGTGAGCTCGGATCGAGCGATCCATGGTGAACGGCCTCCGTCGTTCGTCACTCACAGGAAGGAGGATCATGACTGTCCATTTCACATGATTGAAATGGACGGCTCTGATCAGATCATGCTAGATCCATCTATTTTTTTCCTCTTACACCACGGGATTGATCCGCGCTATCCGATCCGAGATCAGATGGCAGGGATCAATACCACATTCACCACCAACTGACTCAGCATGTGGATGTAATAACTTAGATAGCCAATCCCGCATCGCCACATAGAAAGCACGCAGCGTCAGCGCACCACATGACGCCAATAGGATTAAGCTAAATTAAGGCTATCTAATGTATTTTAAAGGCTAAAACTTTCATAATTCATAACTAATTGTAGAAAAATTCAAAAAAGTATAAATAATGGCTCATTTTAAAGGTATTTAGAGGGGAATCCATTAAAATTATTCTTAATTATTTTTGAGTAGTAATTTTAGCTTAATTAAGGTTTAATTAAAATTTTAATTAGCTTAATTAATCTCTAATTAATTAACCAATCAATTCTAAACTTTTTGAGAATATTTAGGGGGATAACCTCTACCTCCCTTATTTTTCTTGAAATTTATTGGTTGATTAATATGGGAAAATTGATTGTTTAAGCGTTAATTACTCTTTTAACTTAATTAAGTAATAATTAAGCATGTGAACAATAATCAATCAATAAATTAGACCCCTTAATCACTGTTGAACAGTGGTGAGATTTAGGGAATTAGATTGGGACCTCCCTCATAATATTCTCCCTAAATTTCCTTCTCTTTTTCAACCAAAATGCTAATTAAGGATTAATTAACTAATTAATGGCTTAGTTAGTTAGATTGAAATTTAAATCATGCCAAATCATGTTTATTTGAATGAGAGGGCTTATGGAATTAAGTTGGGACCTCTTTCCCAACCTTTCCCCTTTAAGCTCATTTCATTTCCAGGGATAATCATTTAATTTGGTAATTAAGTAAAAGAGAAACAGATTAATGGATTAATGGCTTGATTAACCTAATTAAAAAAGATAATTGCATATGATTTCCCTTAATTGATCCATGGGTAGAGCTTTAGGTGTTTAATAACCTAAAGAGGTTTAATGAAAATATAGTTAGCTCACATGTGTGGGAAAACCATAAAAGTAATTTAGTGAGTTCCTTAAACTTAATTAATTAATGATTGTGAGCTAATTGCATTAGGCCCCTTCATTTCATAGGCGCATTGCTATTTACTTTTCAATTTATTTGCATATTACATTGGCTTATAATCATTTGATTAATTATCTTGAGGTAACATAGGTAAGGTTTTAATTAATTGATTCAATTCATACATTAACCTAATTAATCCATAAAATCAATCTAATTCTTTTTCATTAAATCAAATTAACTCACACATGGGAAATGGGATTAGGATTAGCAAACCTTTTCACATCTCTTAAATCAAATCAAATATGAAATTAAAAATTACAATAAGAAATTTTGGTTTATTTTAAATGAGCTTATTTAGTATGATTGTCTTTAAGAGTTAGTTGGATTGAATGAAATCATGTGCTTATGTCCTTTTATTTCTTTCCAATCATATTAAATGTTGTATGTCACTTGATTCATGCATTTATTTCTTGAAAAAATTAATTAAATTAAATGGTTTTCTTTATGTCAAGCTTGCATGTGTTGATCTAAATTAATATATGTGTGGCTACTATCATTATTAAATCCAAATCTATTTTTCAAGACTTATAAATGAATGATTATATATGTTATGAATGCTCGTTATAAATACATAGATGTATGTGATTGTAGCTTAAGTGTATGAAGTGAAGTTTCTTTTCTTTCATTCATGTATTGATTTATGTAAGTAAGAATGTTAATGGATATATAGCTTGGACATCCCGGGAATACGAGGCTTTAGTTAGCCCCAAGAAGATCATTTGATTACATCACTTCCCTGGTTTAGCAATGGCATGTATTCCATTTGATTTCATTCTTACGTTCTTCAATACTAGAATTTAGATAAGGCTTTATTCCATATGCCTCAATATTTCAAAATATAACTTTAGCATGATTCTTCCATTCTTATAGTTATTCATACATTCATGTGTATTTAAGAATATTGGGTATATCTAATATGGACATTCTAGGGATGCAAGTCTTTAAGTAGCCCCAAGGAGATTTTTTACCTCACTCTCCTGGTTTAACAATGGTGAAGTATCTACTTAAAACTTTTATACACTTGTATATGCATTTAGCTAATGAATGAAAATCCCCTTTTTATATTAAGAAAGACATGCATTCATATTTGTTCAAATGATAGAATCAATTGATCACATAGTTTGGAGCCTCCTTTCTTATATCATGTGTATAAGCTTACATATGTTTAAATGTAATAGATATATTGTTTGGACATCCCAGGAATACTAGGCTTTAGCTAGCCCCAAGGAGGTGATTTGATTACCTTACTTCTCTGGTTAACAATGACATGTACGTATTTAATTTCACACCTATGTATTTTTTATTTATGTATTTAGATAGAGCTTTAAGTTAATATGATAAAATAATTCAATCAAATGAAACATCTAAATTCCAAAAAAAAAAATACATGCTTACATCCATAATTTAAGTGTGCTAAAACATATTGCATGTATAGGTATGATTGGGATTTAATCATGTGCATGTCATATATGATGGAAAGAAATGAATGAATATGTCTCATGTGCTAGTAATTAATTCCAATTAGTCTTGAGATGTCTTTCTTATTGAATGAGGTCACTTAAAGTAAACTTAAACTTAGGATTAATTAAATCATATAATAAGCCATTGACTAAAGAGAATTGATTAATTAATTTGCTTTAGATGTGACTTAGAATAGGGATAAAAGAGAGTAACTGTTGACCTCACTTTTGGAGTGAGCTGTCAACTCCCTCATCATAGATCTAAGACTTTTGTAAACACTAAAAGTTCTTTAGTCTTAAGGCACTTCTAGTGA
This sequence comes from Cymbidium sinense, assembly GCA_021442155.1. NCBI lineage: Eukaryota > Viridiplantae > Streptophyta > Magnoliopsida > Asparagales > Orchidaceae > Cymbidium > Cymbidium sinense. Next base: position 55,085,440 of record CM038216.1, read on the forward strand.
TTAGGTGAACACATAACCTAACCTAAAGACTTAGAGGAGTGTGGTGAAAATTTTTTTATCCTTTCATCTAATCTTCTCAAAGAGAAAAGAAATAAATGAAGGAACAAAAAATGATTGAACACTTCTTGTGTTAGACACCACGTAGATCCATAGATGTCCTTATTAGGGTGATCAGGTACGACATTGAAGAATGGTGTATTATCTTGAGAGATAGAAGTCACCATCCTACAAATAGACTTAATCACTTTAATAAGGACTCCTAAGGACTATGGGTCTTCAGAATGTACCAGAGATTCTTCCCCTAGTTTACATGAAAAAGTAAAGTAGTATTTATTTTAAACCAAGTTTGTTAAGTTCCTTACAGGGGAAAGCCCCCATAGTTAATTACATCCTAAGGAATGAGATTCCTTAAGGATACTCTTGATTAAGATAAATGATCATTTTCTCCAAAGATTTTGAAAGGTTAGGCTATCAATTGATTAGTTTATTTTTAGAAAATCAAGTGGGATCAATCAAGAGGAGGGAGTTCTTATCGAAGTCAAATGTAGATAAGTAGGGGATGCTTAGGATACTAGGAAGCCTAGTAAGCATCCCAAACTACCCTATGATTGGGCTTTACATTTTTGAAATTAAAGTTTATTTGTTTGAGTTGAATTTTTATTAGAAATCTAGGGCTTACAATTCCAAGATGTGAGGTCATGAAAATGCCTAAGAGGTGAGGATCTATGCTCGTGGCCTATAAAGGGAAGTAGCAATATCTGAACCTAAATCTAGGGTGCTTTTGAGAGGGCCAAAAGCATGACCTAAATCTAAAGTGAAAATGGGTATATGATTTACCACCACAAGAGAGGATAAACCACCTAACTGTTGGATTTATAACCGCCTGGGGGTGGCCGCCAACTAACTCTTCCTATGATTTTAAATACATGTAGGCAAGTCATATACTTTTGCAAAATAGATCAACTATTATTTAATAGGAAATAGACTAAGTACTGAAACACACTCCCTAAGAGACTAGATCATGTAGAGCATGATTAATGACTTAAATCTAATGTAAATTTTTGTTATGTTTTATTTTAATTTTGGACAATCAATTTGACATAGGCTTTAGGATTCATATGCCTAATGCATGAGAAATTATATTATGGGCTAAAATCAGCAAGATAAGGAGGTGTATTTCCACCATGGCTCTCAAAGGTCAAGCCAAGTTCTCTAGCAAAGGTGGAAGCCCTCCAATCAAGAGTGAAACAAGATGCTTTTTATGCATGATGTGAGAAAGAAATACAACTTCCAGCTAAGGGGTTGCTAATTCTTTTATCTTGATTTATAACCTAAGCTTTAGGTGAGATTATGAGTTATTTATTTTCAGTTTTGAGTTGATTTGGTTGGATAGAAAAATTATTTTTCTAAGAGCCTAATCGTCATCTAGGACATACATCAAACCAAGGAAGAAACTAGGAAAAGATGCCATCTTAATGCACAAGCTAAACAAACATCCATCAATTTATAAAGCTAGCGCAAAAGAATAAGAGACCATTTATGGTCGGGCTCCACTGCATAAACCCAAAAACAAATTGGGTAGCCGAGCTCTACCCTTATACAACCCAGATTATAAATGAATAAATTATAATCAATAATGAATTCATGCTATGGGGGTCTTCTTTCTTCTTTCTTCATTTCTTCTTTCTTCTTTCTTCTTCTTCTTCTTTCTTCTTTCTTCTTTTTGGTTGGTTGGAATGTGGTTGCTCCAAAGGCTTCACATGATACATAAGATATAGTCTTTTAACCAATGTTCATCCTAATCCCCCATAACAATCATTCCAAAATCCTAGTTGCAAAATTACATGAAAATGGGAAAAAGTAAATCTAATTAAAGTCTACAAAATAGAGATTAGCTAAACAAACCATACAATCCCAAGCATGTATATGTATAAATTGGACTTAACACCTCTTACATGGGTAATTAAGTTCACCTGGCCTATTTTGGATTATGCTTAGGGGTATAAGCAATTGCATAGCAAAAGCATTTATATTTTTATTACAGCTCCCCTTTAGCACAATCCCTTATAGAAGATAATGGTTAGACTAAGACCGCCCTACCATTCAGTTTATGCTCATACATCCTAACATCTAGACTAAAACATTACATCACAAAGTAAAAGCAAAGCATCAAACCATACACTCTAACCTAAAGCTAGAAGTGGTGACTTAGCATAATGTGTGTGCTATTTAAGGTTTGTGTGGTATGCTTAACTAGGCTTTAGGGTTGAAATTCTCTAAGTGTAAAAATGTACAACTTAGAGGGTGGTTTTATTTAAGTGATTTAGTTGACTGGGTTAGTTTTATTTTGTGATTTGGTTAGGTTTGTATGAGCCTATAATTAATTACTAAGTGTTGTACAAGGAGGAAAAGAGAAGAAAACTTCTCTTTCCTCCCTACCTTAAGTAATTTCTAAGGTAGATTCATGTTTGATTTTTGTTTAATGAATGTTTTATTATATGTTTCAATTATCCTAAGTTTAGATGAACTCTAAACAAACCTATTAAAAGAGAAAGATTTTTTAAGATTACATAAAGTGAATTAATATCACAAAACACACACCACTTTATTTCTTTCCCAACATGTACAACATGCTTATGAATGAATATTAAACATATCTATACATGCAAATAGAAATGTTTAACAGACCTTAATGATGAATGCTAAGTGATGTTACTTAAGAAAATTTGGATGCTTTATGATGCATGATTTTCATTAAGTAGAAAGAGAGATTCGTTTATCCATTTTTCATATGCACATTTACAAGTATAAAAGACATAAGTGAGTACAACGTCATTGTTAGCACCAGGGGTGTAAGGTACAAGACCAACTTAGGGCTACTTAATGTCACGCAATCCCGGGGTTGTCCATACTAATATACCACTTTTCTTAAATACATATGCATGTACAAAAAGAAATGCATCGAAAGAGAATTATGTAAAAAGTTTATGTTTGTTTGTTTGATTTGTTAATGCAATTTACATATGCAAGTGTGAATACCCATCTTAAGTGTAACATAGGAATGAATAGGAATGGATTTATGCAAGTGTTGTGTTCTTTTCAAATGAACTATACACTTTGCAAATCCTTTACAATTCTATGTTAAGAAAGAGAGGGAGAATCACATAACACATTTTATAATACTCATATGCAAGCTCATAAATAACTATAAGTAGCATACCTTTCAATTATAATGTTTGATTTATAAGTTTTGAAAATAATTTTGGATTTAATAGTGATAATAGCCATTCAAATTCTTACTTTAGCCAAAATATACAATTTGACATAAAGGAAACATTTCATTTTAATTTGATTTTTTCTAAAAGACATGAATGCATGATTTTTATATGACATATACATTTAGCGTGCTAGGAAAGAAATAAAGTGAAGAAAGCAATGTAAATTCATTCACCCTAATTAAATTCTAAAGACAATCCTATGGAATAAGGTTATTTAAAGTAAATCAAAGTTGGTTTAAGGAAATTTTGTTTTGTGTTGAGTTTGATGTGGTTTAGAAAATTTGAAGAGGTTTGCTGGTCCTAACCCATTTCTCACATGTGTATGTTATTTTAGTTTAATTTTAGAATCATTACGTGAGTTTTATGCTTTGCTTAGGTTAAGGTGTATATTAAGTTCATTAATTACCCCTTACCTACACCACTTTAACATATTTAATCAAATAATTATAAGTCAATATATGACATAAAACCACACAAGGAATTTAAATCAGCAATGTACCTAGGAAAGAAAGGGCCTAATGCAATTGGCTCATAATTAGTGATTAATTAAGCTAAAATATTTAATTTAAGTACTTTCATAACCCTTCCCACACATGTGGGTTGAATTTTGATTTCCTTAAAGTTACTTAGGTTATTTAACACCTAAGTGTCTACCCAAGAAGGATTGATTGAGTTCTGGAATGTTTTGAAAATTTTATTAAGTTAATTAAATAGGTGATTAGTGGATTAGCCCTTAATTAAATTTTGATTAAGGAATAATGGGGGTTTAGGGAATGACCAAGGGAAAATATCCCAAACCCATTCCATAAACCTCCCCTTCACTTAAACAAAGTTTAATTAACTTAATCAAGGGATTAAACCACTTCTCATATGCTTAATTACCCTTAATTACATTAAGAGAGTGATTAAGGATTCATTAATTGATTTCCTAAATTAACTCATCAATAAATTCCAAGAAAATTAGGAGAGGCAGAGATCATCCCACTAAATGCATCTGAGAAATTTGAAATAAATTAATGAAGTAATTAGAGAGTATTTAGGGTTATTAAGTTTTCACTGATAAATCATTACTCAAGATTAATTGGAAATAATTTTAGATTATTCCTTACTAAATTATCTTCGCAATACATTTTACTTTGTATTTTCTGAATTTTTCTACAAGTAGTTATAAATATTTGAAGATTCAATGATTAAGGAATTAATTAAAACCCCTAATTATTTAACTAATCGCCACGGCCATGTGGACCGATGGTGGACTTTCCACATGGCGTGATGGGATTTGCTATTTTGTAGTCACGTCACATAGCCGGATGCGACGCTTTCTAGATCGTCCGATCAAGGATAAGACGGTTGAGATCGAGCCCAAAGTTTCTAAAGGGATTAACCACAGATCCTATGCGAATTGATCTGGACTGTCCATCCAAAATGCACGGATGGATGGTCCATGATCTGTCACTGAGCTTGCCTACGGGAGAGGGCATTCGTCCACTCTTTAGAGCAAGATCTGAGCTCGACTAAGCTCAAACTCAACCCACACCATCATCATGTAAGGGGCAAGACATCCAATGGTCAAAATCCAATGGGGTGAAAATTTCTTTCACAAAGGATCAAACACTTCCTATTCTAGGCTTGGTTTGAAGGCATACCTTATCGGAGGCTATCACCGGCACTCCCAACTATCGTGGTAGCTTCGTTTAGTAGAGATGAAGCCTTGTTGAAGGTTTGAGGGGTTGAGGTTGAGTAGATCTCCCTATGAACCAAGGTGGGCTTCAATTTCTTGTGGCCTTGAACAAAGTCCCCTCTTCCGTGCCTGGAGAACTTGGATGAAGACTTGGGTGAGCTCGATTGGGTTCCCTCAAGGTGCTTGAAGGAGGAATTGAGATGAAATTGAGAGTTGAATGAGATTGAATTCCTTGCTACCTCCCTTATTTTTGGTTTTGATAAACAGAGAAATGGAGAAATGCAAAGAGCTCTAGGAGGCTTGGAGAAGCTTGAAAATGCTTGCTCTGAGTTCCCTAGCTTCAATCGAATGTGAGTGTCTTGGATTCAAGTGAAATTAGGGGGAGTATATCTCCCCCTTAAAGGATCGGATGGTCGAGCATGGCTTTGCCATTTTGATCAAATTGATCCTATGCAATGGGTTTGTTAGGTCGTTTGAACTTGTAGATGGTTCCATTTGGCCAGAGGGAGGTAGTGGAGGAGTGCCATGTGCTGATTTTGTGTGGAGGAGTGATTGCCATGTGCTTGAAATGAAGGGAGTGGTCAGTTTTGGCCTTGGGTTGGGTTTGGTTGACCCAAACCCATTGGATCAGGTGCACCACTCTTATTAGTGTCCATGGAGTCCACTAAGAGGGTGCCAAGTGGCCATGAAGAGGATTTGACCAAATTCCAAGTGAATTTGGCCAAGAATTACCCTTTGACATAGGGATAAAATGATCATTTGGGTTAGATTTTAGTTTGAGTATGTTTGGTATGATTGAAAAATGGGTTGAGCCAATTTTTAATGAATTTGGAATTGATTTGATATGATTTGGCTCATGTTGACCCATTTAGGTCAAAATGGGTCAACTTGGGTCAAGTTGACCAATTGGTCAAATTGGGTCAAACCAAGGGTTGGGTCAAGTTGAAATGATCATATGAATTGATTTGGTATCTTTGTTTCCAATCAATTTAGTTTATATTTGGATTTAGTTCATTTGATTTCATTTAGGTCAAATGGGTCAAGTTGACCAATTTGACCCATTTGACCTATTTGGGTTAGGTCATGGGTTGGTTTAGGTTTGGTTGGTTATTTAAAATGATTTGGTATTTTGTTTCCTATCAATTTTGATTTAATTTGATTTTAGCTCAATTTGACCTTTTAGGTCAAGTTGGGTTCATGGTCAATTGGGTTAGGTTGGGTCTAGTTGGCCAATTGAGGCATTGGTCAAGTTCAACAAGTGATTTGGAATGAACTTGATCAGTTAGTTTTAATTAATTTGGCTTAGATCAAGTTTTGACATATTTTGACTTTTTAGGTCAAATTGGGTCAACTTGGGTCAAGTGGTCAATTGGGCTAGGTTAGGTTCAAATGATGACTTGGTCAAGTTCAAACATTGATCATGAATTAGTTTTGATCAATGGTTTCAATCAATTTGGCTTATGGTAGATTTTGCTAGGTTTCATTTTGGCTATGTTGACTTGGTGACCCAATTTGAGTGATTGATCATCTCATGATGATTGCGACAAATGTGAGGCTTAAGGGAATAGTTCAATCCAATTTGGGTAGGATTATAATTTGGCTCGTGGGGGAAAGCCCCAAGGCACATATGGATGATTGAAATATAAATTCATTTGCAAGTGATTTGGAGTCAAATGGGTTTTGATTCATTCAATAATTTCAAGTTCAAAAGGTGAACATGAGTTTGGCTTGGGTTTGATTTTTGGATTTAGTTTTGATTTGATGGTTGAAGTTTGTGTTTATATTTAGATTCATGATTGAAGGATTGATTGAATCATGAAGAAAAATCAAGAGTTTGAGTTAATTTGAAGTTGATTTGGTTAAGTTCAAGAATTTGACTTGAAAGGCTTAGGTTGGATTTTGATTAGATTTGGATTTGAGTTTGAAGTTGGTTTAGATTTAGAGTTTGACTTTGAAAGAAGGAAGTGAGGATTGGTTTAGGCTATGAGGTATGCAAGTTTTCTTAACACCCTTAAGGCATGACTTATTCCTATGACTAACTCTTCTAAGTCTCTAGGGCTATGTTAAGTGTTCACCTAATCACTAGAAGTGTCTTAGGACTAAAGAACTCTTAGTATATAAGAGAAGTCTTATGTTTAAGGTGGAGAGGTTGAGAGCTCATTCTAAAAATGAGGTCAACCAAGGGCACCCAATAGGTGTGGTGTGACTAATAAGGTACACACACGTATTGGTGTTGACCGAACAAATCAACAACATCGAAGGATCACAAGCACCAATAGAAATGATCTACTCCCAACCCAAGGTGTAGAAGGAATCTAGAGCTTAGTACAATGTGACTCTACTCATGTCAAAGGCATAAGAGAGTGAAGGAGGAATCCACTAGGGATAGAGTATGTGAACCTTTCACTTGGAAAGCAGGTTCATGTCATCCATAAGGGGATGAGAGGTTTGATTTGAGTCACACTAGGGAGAAAAAAGATTTGATTTGTTGATTGTTTAATTATGTTTGTTTCGACTCTACCGGGGATAGAAAAGTGAACTCTCCACTGGGGGAGCAAGTTCAAGTCATCGACTAGGGAGGGGAGGTCGTGAAATCAGTTGAGGGATTAGAATTCAAGATTCGCTGGAGAACTAGAAAGATTTGCATCTCACTGAGAAGAGGCGTATGATTTTGATTGATTGATTGTTGTTTGACTCCACGATGAAGAGTGATTGAATTTATTTTTTTTATTTAATATTTTAAATTTTGGATTTTGAGATGGACCCTATTGGTTTGCGATGGATTGCACTGAGTAGGAACCATGGATGCCTAGGTCTGACTCAGATTTACCAATCCAAAGGGGCAGTCTACCAAAAACATAGTAGGACTAGCCAACCAAAGGGATGTCTTTCGGTGTGCAGTAGTTATACTAAGAAGAAAGCATAGTAGACTTACATCCTCCAAAGTAGGGACTAGTTTCTATGGTGATCATAAAGATGAAAAACCCAAGGTATAGTTAATGTCACTGGGACTTAAATCAACTCAAGGATAGTAAAAAATTTATTTCATTTTTTAATTTGTTTTGATGAATCCCATTGGTTTGTGATGGATCACATTGAGTAGGGGCATTGAACTCATTTTTAGAATGATCTCTCAACCCCTCCATCTTAGACATAGGACTTCTCTTAGACTTTAAGAGTTCCTTAGTCATAAGACACATCTAGTGATTAGGTGGACACTCAACCTAGCCCTAGAGACTTAGAAGAGTTAGCTATAGGAATAGGTCATGCCTTAGGGGTGTTAGGAAAAATTGCCTACCCTTAGATTGAACCACTCCTCACCTTTCTCCCTTCAAGTCATACGCCAAGTCAATCTTATTTGATTTTCTCCAAACTCAAATTAACTCCATGTGACTGAAATCCATAATTGAAATCCATGATTGAAATCCAAAAATTAAATTCTAAATTTAAAATCCTTCTTAAGTCCTTAATTTCTCTCTTTAAAGACTTAGCCTAAATCATGATCAAATCAATTAAAATTCACAAGATTTTCTCATAACTCATTTATATTCTCATTTATATTCACATATATAAATGAAATAGAAATATAAATAAATCAAATATAAATGCAAAATTCGAATTCCTGCTCCAAAAATTTCCTAAGTCCTTTAAATTTCCTCTTAAAGGCTTAGCCTAAATCATGATCAAATCAATTCAAATTCTTAGGATTTTCTTATAACTCATTTATATTCTCATTTATATTCATATATAAATGAAATATAAATATAAATCAATCAAATCTAAATCCAAAATTCAAGCTCCAAACTCCAAAAATTTCTGAAGTCCTTTAAATTCTCTCTTAAAAGACAGCCTAAATCATGATCAAATCACTTCAAATCCTTGAAATTTTCTCATGACTCATTTATATTCACATATATAAATGAAATATAAATTCAAACAATCAAAACCACTTCCAAAAATCAAACTCAAATCCATTCAAAATCTAACCTAAGCCTTTCAAGTCAAAATCTTGAACTTAGCCAAATCTACTTCAAATCAATCCAAACCCTTGGTTTTCCTTCATGATTCAATCAAGCCTATAATCATAATTCCAAATATAAACATAAACTTCAATCACTAAATCAAAACCCAATTCAAAAATCAAACCCCAAATCCATTCATGTTCTTTCTTTGAATATGAAATTATCAAATGAATCAAAACCCATTTGACTTCAAACTACTTCCAAATAAATTTATATTTCAATCATAAGTCCATATACAAGTTCAATCAAACTCAAATCAAGCTTTGACCAAGCTATTTGACCCACTTAGGCTCACTTGACCCAAAGTGACCTAAAGTACTCTTTTGAGCCAAATTCTAATCCTAACCAAATTAGATTGAATCAAACTCACCTATTCCTCTCATCATGATCAACAATCATCATGGGATGATCAGTCAACCAAATTAGGTCAAACCAACTCAAACCTAAGGGTTGACCAATTCAACACTTAGCCAAAATGAAACCTAACATAGCCAAAATCCATCATAGGCCAAATTGATTGAAACCATTGATCTAAGTTCATTCACGAACTATGTTTGAACTTGACCAAGTCAACATTTGAGCCTAACCTAGCCCAATTGGCCACTTGACCCAAGTTGACCCAACTTGACCTAAAAAGTCAAAATGTGTCAAACCTTGATCTAAGCCAAATTGATTAAAAAAAATGGGTCAAGTTCATTCCAAATCACTTGTTGAACTTGACCAAAGCCTCAATTGGCCAACTAGACCTAACCTAGCCCAATTTACCTTGAACCCAACTTGACCTAAAGGGTCATGTTGAGCCAAATTCAAACTAAACCAAAATTGATTGAAAATAAAGATACCAATCCACTTCATATGACTAACCAAACCTAAACCTACCCATGACCTAGCTCAAATAGGTCAAATTGGTCAACTCGACCCATTTGACCTAAATAAAGTCATATGAACCAAATTCAAACCTAAACCAAATTGAATCAAACCAAAGCTACTAAAATATTTCAAATGGTCATATGAACTTGACCCAACCCTTGGTTTGACCCAATTTAACCCTTTGGTCAACTTGACCTAAGTTGACCCATTTTGACCTAAATGAATCAACATGAGCCAAACCATATCAAATGAACTCCAAATCTAATAAAACTTGGTCAAACCTATTTTATCAGCATACCCAACATATCCAAATTCAAAAATCAGCTAAATGACCATTCCACCCATAGGCTATAGAACAAATTTTGATCAAATCTATGGGGAATTTGGTCAAGTCCTCTTCATACCAACTTGATACCTTCTTAATAGGTTAAGTAGACCCTATGGAAGGTGGTGCACCCAACTCAATGGGTTTGGGTCAGTCCAAATTGACCCGAGGACAAAATTGAGCATATGGCTCAAATTGGCCATTTGGAAAACTTCCCTCCACTCAATTTGAAGCACATGGGAGGTTACCACTCCACTCCCTAGCCCAAACTGACCATGTGCCAACTTCTAATAGCTCAAACAACCCCTTCAATCTTGGCAATTGGATTAAAATGGCAAACAATGCTTTGGCAGTTTGATTGCCATTGGGGGAGATATACTCCTCATAATTCCACTTGAATTGAAGATCCTTACTGTCGATATAGTAAGGGAGAGTGTTAGGAGGCATCCTAGAGTGTTCCTAAGCTTCCTAGAAGGGATTGGAAATTGCCATTCTCGATTTTCATTCTTTGAAAATAGGGGAGCTCTATAGATTGGCATACTTTCTCCACACTCCAAATCACTTCAATTCTCTTTGCACACTCCACCAGAGGGCCAAGTCGAGCTTGCCTAAGCTCTCTCTCAAGTTACAAAGGCAAGGGGAGGTCTAATTCCATCAAAGCTACAAGGTAGCTAAGGAGGGGTTGGTCCATAGAGTAATCTACTCAACCTCAAGAGCTAATTTTTTACCACAGCTTCGTCTCAACCAAACGAAGCTCTTCCAAGGGAATCGAGCACCGGTGATCACCTCTGGCGAGGTTAGACATTTTTTTACCACTAAACTCTCTGGGTGTTGGTCCTTTGTGAAAGAAAGTTTAATGGCATGAGAATTTAACCATTGGTTAGGCTTGCCATTAGTGTTAGATGGTGTGTGCAAAGTTTAATCCCAATCAGAGCTTGATCAAGTTCAGATCTTCCCTTTGAAAGTGGATGGTCTCCATTACTCCTCATGGAAGAATAGGGATGATCTCAGCCATCAATCCACACATTTTGGATGAATGACTGAGATTAAATGCATGTTTTAAATCTTATTTCACCTTTTAAAACCACGGGTTAATTCCTAGCTATTTGATCCTTGATTGAATGACGGATATAAAGTGCCAATGCCGCACGGAAGTTTAAGTGGTCGCATGGGTTGATGCGTGGAAAGTGCTTCTTACTTAGCCGCTTGCGTGCATGCTATGGATTAAGGGATTAATTAGATATTAAATAATTCTAATTAATCTTCTAAACTTCAAAAATTCATATCTCCCTAAAGAAAAATCAGAAAAAATATGAGGTAAATTTCCATTGAAAGATAATTCAATCTAAAATACTCTAAAATTAAATTTAATGGATTTTTAATTGTATATTTTTCTTATTTTGCCTTTTATTAGAAATCTTAATTTGCTAATTACTTCTTAATTAATCCACTGATTAATCTCAAACTTCTTGGGTATATTTTGGGGGATGACTTATGCCTCTCCTAATTTTCTTGGGTTTTATTGATGGCTTAATTGGGAGAATTGCTAATTCATTTTCTAATTACCCCTTTCATGTATTTAAGGATAATTAAGGGTTTGATTAGTGTTTTAATCTCTTATTGATGTTGATTAAGGTTTGATCTAATGAATAGGAGGTTTAAAGAATAATTTTGGGGCATTTCCCCTAAGCTATTCCCTAAACCCCATTTTCCTTCTTAATTTTCTTTTAATTAAGTGCTAATTCATTAATTACCCTCTTAATTAATTTTTTTTAAATTTTTAAAACTTTCCAGAACTTAATTAATCTACTTTGGGTAGATTCTCAGGTGTTCAAGAGCCTATGTTCAATTAAGGAAATCAAAACTTAACTCATATGTGTGAGGGGAATTTTTGAAATTACTTAAGTTAAACCCCTTAGCTTAATTAACTACTAATCATGAGCCAAATTTCATTAGGCCCTTTTCTTCCTAGATGCATTTCAAATTTAAATTTCTTGTGAGATTTTATGTCATCTCATTGGCTCATAATTATTTGGTTAATTATGCTAAGGTGGTGTAGGTAAGGGTTAATTAACATGTTTAATTCATACCTTAACCTAATCAAGATCTAAAATGAATCTAATCATCTAAAAATTAAACAAAAATATCAAACACATGTGGGAATGGGTTAGGAATAGCAGACTCAATTCACATTTCAAAAGTAAATCAAATTAAAAATCAAACAAAAATCATACTAAATAAACTTTGATTTACTTTAAGCTTTCTTATTTCATAATATTGTCTTTAGGATTTAATTAAAGTAAATGTGTTTACATAATTTTATTATTTTATTTTTTTCCCCAACATGTTAAATATGTATGTCATGTGGTTTCATGCATCCATGCTTTTCATATTTTCAAATTTAAAAATGAAAATGTTTCCATTATGTCAAAATTGCATGTGTTGGCTAAAGTAAGAATATGAGTGGCTATTATCACTATTAAATTCAAATTATTTTCAAAATATGTGAATCAATTATTAAAATTGAAAGCGTTCTACTTATGTTTTATTTATAAGCTTGCGTGTGCGTAAAATATAAGAATGTTCTTAGTGTAAGTTTCCTTATCTTCTCTTTTAGTATAGTTTTGAATAAGATTTGGCAAGATGTATGGCTCATTTTAAAATAACCTAACACTTTCCTAATTCTATATCCTATTCATTCCTATACTATCATTTAAGAATGATACTTATGCTTGCACATATAAATTACATAAATAAAAATAAATCAACTAATATAAACTTTTTGCATTCTTTCTTTTCCTTTTATTTCTTTTGTACACATGCTTGTATTTAGGGAAAGTGGTATATTAGTCTGGAAAACCACAAGATTGCAAGGCTTTAAGTAGCTTTAAGTAGGTCTTATACCTTACACCTTTGGTTAATAATGGTGCTATTCACTTATGCCTTTTTTTCTCTCATGTGTGCATGTGAAAATTGGATAAGAATCCCTTTTCTACTTAATAAAAATCATGCATCATAGACTTTCAAATTTCCTTAAATGAATCACTTAGAATACATCATAAAGTGTGTTAAACATTCTCATTTGTATGTAGAGATATGCTTAAGACTCATTCATATGCATGTTATACATGTTGGGAAAGAAATGAAGCGTGCTTTGTGAATTTAGTTCATTTTATTTAATCTTAAAATGCCTTTCTTTTCGAAAGGTTTGTTTAGAGTTCATCTAACATTAGGATAAATTAAAAAACTTAATTAAAAATTCACTAAATAAAACTAAAATATGAATCTACTTTAGAAATTACTTAGGTTAGGGAAGGAAAGAGAAGTTCTCTTCTCTTTCCCTCTCTTTATAACTTAGTAATTAATTGTAGGATTCACTTGAACCTAATTAAAACATGAAATAAAATCAACCCAAAATAACTAAATCACTTAAATGAAACCCTCCTCTAAGTTGAACATGCTTTAAACTTAGAAAATTCTAACTTAAAGCCATAGCTAAGCATACCACATAAACTTCCAAAGCACACACATTAGGCTAAGTCACCACTTCTAGCTTTAGGCTAGGACGGTGCATGGTTTGATGCTTGCTTTTATTTTGTAATATATGTTTTAGTCTGAATGTTAGGATGTATGTGTATAGAATGAATGGTAGGAAGATCCTAGTCTAACCATTATTTTCTACAAGGGATTGTGCTTAAGGGGTGCTGTAATAAATTTTTAAAAAATATAAATGCTTTTACTATGTAGGTGCTTATACCCCTAAGCATAATTTAATAGGTCAAGTGGATTTAGTCACCCATGTGTGGGGTGATAAGTTTAATATACATGCTTGGGATTTGGTGGTTTGTTTAGCTAACCTTTGTTTTATAGGTGTTAGCTAGATTTACTTTTCCTTTTCATATAATTTTTAGCAATTAGGATTTTAGAATGTTTGTTATGGGGATTAGGATGAACATTGTTCATAAGATCTTATCTTATGCACCATGTGAAGCCTTTGGAGCATCCACCTTCCAACCATCTAAAAAGAAACATCCAAAGAAGAAAGAAGAAAAGAAGAAGAAAAAAAGAAAATAAGAATGAAGAAATGAAGCTTGAAGACCCCCATAACAATGAATTCCTTGCTTAATTATATTTAATTCATTTGTAATCTGGGTTATATAAGGGTAGACCTCAGCTACCCAATTTTTTTTTGGGTTTGTACGGTGATACCTGACCACAATGGCCTCTTATTCTTTTATGATTAGCTTTATAAATTGATTGATGATTTATTTAGCTTGTGCATTAAGTGGCATCCTTTTCTTAGTTTCTTCCTTGCTTTATGTATGGCCTGGATGTGGATTAGGCTCTTAAGAAAAAATAAATCTTTTACCAAATTTAACAATTCAAAACTAAAAAAATAAAGAATTCATAACCTCACTTAAAGCTTAGGTTAAAAATCAAGATAAAAGAATTAACAACCCCTTAGCTGGATAAGTACTTCTTTTATAACATCATGCACGAATGAATCTTATTTTGCTCTTGCTTGGAAGGCTTCCACCTTTGCCAGAGAAACTTGGCTTGACCTTTAAGAGCCACGGTGAAAACACACCTCTTCCCTTCTGCTGATTTTGGCCAATAATCTCATTTCTCATGCATTAGACATATGCATCCTATTAGCCCAAGTCAAAATAATTATAAAAAAATGAAAATAAATGAAATCTGAATTGCATTAGATTTAGGTCATTTGTAGCATGTCCTTACCTGATTTAGTCTCTTAAAGGAGTGAGTTTAAGGACTTAGTCTCTTTATAAATAAATAATAGCCTAGTTATCTTGCATATAACATATGACTTGCCTACATATATTTAAAATCATAGGAGGAGTTAGTTGGCGGCCACCCCCAGGCGGTTATAAGTCCAAATAGTCGGGTGGTTTATCCTCTCTTGTGGAGGCAAAATAAATACCTATTTTTGCCTTAGATTTAGGTTGTGCTTTCGGCCCTCACCAAAGCTCCCTAGATTTAGGTTCTGAGGTTGCTTCTCCCCTTTATGGGCCATAAACTTAAATCCTCACCTCTTAGGCATTTCTTTAATCTTGTGTTATGGAATCATAAGTCCTAAATTTTCAATGAAAAATTCAACTCAAACAAATTAAATCAATTTCAAAAATGTAAAGCCCAACTATAGGATAGTTTGAGATGCTCACTAGGTTTCTTAGCATCATTGGCATCTCCTACTTATCTTTCTTTTGTCTTCGATAATAACTCTCTCTCTTTGATCAATCCCATTTGATCTTCCAAAATAAACTAATAGATTGATATCCCTACCCTATTGAAATCTTTGAAGACAACGAACATTTATCTTAATCGAGAGTATTCTAAGGATCTCATCCTTAGGATGTAATTAACTATGGGCTTGCCTTTTGTAGAACTTAACAAACATTTAAAATAAACCTTACTTTACTTTTTCATGTAAAGTAGGGAAAGAATCTTTGGTACATATGCATACCCATTATCCTTAGGAGTCCTTGTTGAGGTGATTAGGTCTATTGTAGTGTGACGACTTCTATCTTTTGAGATAGTACACCTCTCCTCAATGTCGTACCCTATCACCCTTAATAAGAACATTTACAGATCTATATGGTGTCCCAATGAATGTTTCCAATAAAATAGTTTGTTCTTCATATTTCTATTGGTTTTCCAAATTAAGACCGCGCACATTCTTTTTATATATTTTTGTTTTCATTCATCCTTCTTTTTTCTTCCAAAAGGGAAGGGGATAGATGAAGGCAGAAATGTATAATAAGAATATAAATTTCACCATAGATTTTTCTGGTGACTCCACTGGGGATGGTTCCTCTCTCCATCTTTGGTAAATGATTATTGTATTCAAGTATTGATAGTGGGTTTATACTTTGGTATAAATTTAAGAATATCTTTCTTTCCGTTGGCACTTAGCTTATTTCATTCTTAAGTTGAGTTAGGCAACATCTTTAGGTTTTAGGACCTCACTCCATGTTGGTCTTAAAACCCCATTGGGTTCTCCAATGGGTAAAAATAAAAAGATCTAAATAAAAGAAAACATTTAAAGACTTCCTCCTTATCATTTTTATGATAAGGAAAGGTTCATTCTAAAATAATAAAGGCAAAATAAATTTTTCATAAGAACCTTGCTTTTCAAAAAAAAAAAAAAGCACTCTTTCAAAAATGCACATAATAAAATATTTTTACAAAATTTTCTTAAGTCACCTTCATTTAACAACTCTCATAATTGTTATGTGTAGGAATCTTCAAAAATAAAACTAACAATATCTTTTCCAATAGCACAAATGAACATCTTCCTTCAATTCATTTTGATGAAGATTTCATTTTCAAAATAAAATGAACAATCATCTTTCCAAAAATCACAATTAAAAATAAAAAAAAACTTTCAAAAAGCGCATGTAAACCTTTCCATTTAATATACCCACACCTATTGAATGGAAGTTTCATTTTGAAATAAAATTAGATATTTTAAAAGCACATATGAACATCTTCATTTAATATACTCAAATTTATTGAATGAAGATTTCATTCTCAAATAAAAATAACATCATTTGGAAATCCTACTTAAACATATCCCACATATGATTAAGTTGGAATTCCCTCTTTCAAAAAGCAATAATCACACACAAAACAAAATTTTTACATTTTAAAAATGAGATTGATTTCCATTCCTAGATACCCAAATTTATTGAATTGAAGTCCTCTTTTCAAAAATTAAAACTTAACAATCATATTTTCAAAAATCCAAACACATTTGGAACTTCATTTTAGCATACTCAAATCTGCTAAGTGAAGTCTCCAAATTCAAAATCAAAAAAAAATTTCAAACATATTTGGAACTTCATTTAGCATACTCAAATTTTCCAAGTGAAATCTCCAAATTCCAAAACCAAAAATTTTCTAAACATGTTTGGAACTTCATTTAGCATACTCAAATTTGCTAAGTGAAATCTCCAAATTCCAAAACCAAAATTTTTTAAATATATTTGGAACTTCATTTAGCATAATCAAGTTGGTTAAGTGAAATCTCCAAATTCAAAAACTAAAAATTTTCTAAACATTTTTGGAACTTCATTTAGCATAATCAAATTGGCCAAGTGAAATCTCTGAATTCCAAAAATTAAAAAAAATGTTCAAACATATTTTGGAACTTCATTTAGCATACTCAAATTTTCTAAGTGAAGTCTCCTAATCTAAAATCAAAAATTTTCCAAACACATTTGGAATTTCATTTAGCATACTCAAATTTGTTAAATGAAGTCTCCAAATTCAAAACCAAAAATTTTCAAGCACCTTTGGAACTTTGTTCTTTGGCATACCAAATTTGCTAAGGAGAAGTTTCCATTTTCAAAACCAAAATACAAAATTTTGGAACAAAAATTTTAGAATTTCATTTAGCATAATCAAATTCGTTAAGTGAAATTTCTATTTCACAAAACTAAGTGGGACTTCTTCTTTAGTATACCATATTTGCTAAAGTAAAGTCTCCACTTTCAATCAAAAACAAATCAAAATGAAAATGAAATGCCTTAGGATTCTCTTAGCATACCCAAATTTGCTAAGGATCCTACTTTTTCAAAAAAAAAAAAAAAATCAAATATCCAAAACAAATGAAACACCTTAGAATTTTCTTAGCATACTTAAATTTTCTAAAAATCCTATTTTCAAAAATCAAACAAAATGCACTTGGGTTATTCACTTAGCATACCTAAATTTACTAAGTGGGAATTCCAATTTCCAAAATCAAACAATAATTCACAAAAAGAAACAATCATTTTCAAAGTACTTTACTTAGCATACTCAAATTTTCTAAGTAAAATTCCAAAATCATCAATCAAAAATAAAATCAATTGACCCTTAACTTTAACATACCCAAATTTGTTAAAGGAAAGGGTCCTCAAATAAAAAAAAAAAAAAAAAAATCTAAATTCAAACAAACATGAACCTATGGAAGCATTCTTCTCAAAATATTTGAATCCACTTTTCAACATATCTAAATTTGTTGAAGTTGGATTCATATTCAAAAATTCCTCTTTCAACCAGATTTCTAAATCTTCTCAAATCCATTTGGACCCCACTTAACACTTTTAAGGTGTTGGATGTGGGTTCAAATTTTTTAATTCAGATTGAAGAATCAACAAAGATAGAAATCTGATCTAAGCTCATTTTCTATTGTAGATTCTCACCATCAGTTACAGTACAGCTACAGTTCAGTTTCTCAATCTTTGCATTTGATCTGAAATAGAAGGCTTATAGAAATTTGTTTTCACTTTCCCTCATGGCATGGATTTGGCTTTGGACCAGGCAAACTTCCTCCGATTGGATCATACACATCGTATCCATTTTGATGGGGGATTTGCAGGAGTGAGGATTACATATGAGGGCACTCCCCTCACGATTATATAGGACGGTGATCGAAGCGAGTCATCAGATTGATCTCCGATTTGACATCTCCTAGTTGAAGCGGTGGTAAGCTTTAGTGGTAAGTACGAGAGTTTTGCACGTGGTTTCTTTTGCTACCCAGGTGAGTAGCACCCTAAGGGTAAGGCTCCTAGTCTCAGATTGCCTCCCCTACTTTTGAGTATGGGTCTAGCTCTCCTCCTCCATCATCAGAACAGTGAAGGAACAAAACGCATGATCAAGTGGTATCACACTAAGATTACCAGGGAGATAGAGGCAGCTGTCCATTCAGTTGTTGAGGAGTTTCTTATTTTAACTTTATCACTGGTTATAGCAAACCAGTTCCATCCTCTCTCTGGGTTAGACAGAGAGGATGCTAAGAGGATTCGTACATCACCTCCGCGGTGGTCATTCGACCATGTTCAGCGAGAAGGTCATATGCCGACCTCTCATCAATCTTCGAGTTGGTGGAGCTTATTGAGTCGAGCTCAATTTGATCTTATATCCATTATCCCCCATAATGTGGGGAAACATATTCATCAGGAGAGGGCCAGAGAGGCCCATACATCCACTCACATTACCAGTAGGGAGAGGCGAAGGTTCGGTCACCAGTCGGTAGCTTCCACACTTATTGATTTTCTAGCTGGGTCGCTACCCGACCATATAACATCATCTACTCACGGACTAGTCATCAGAGGACTCCCATTGCATAGAGGTTGGTGGTGTCTCACACCCACCACTCCCATACATCACATCGGTCATAGCATCTCCAATTCCATCAAAAGCCATGAGGCCATATTTGGGGAGAAGCACACCCCATTGGTGATCAGCTGGGATCCCTACCTTGTGGCAAGGCGAGCTCTCCTACTGACCTTACGCCCTGGTGTGAAGAAGTGGCGACCATAGTGGTCATCCCTTCACCAACTCCGCTAGTTCAGCAAGACGTGGAGATGGTAGTAGTTATTTTAGAGGTAGTGGATGATAGCCCAGCTGCACCATTAATAGTGGAACCTCCTAGGAATGTCACCCTTTTCATAGCTAGTGATAGTTAGGAGTGTGTCTCCTCTAGTGAGTACAGTCCTCAAAGGATTGACTCCCCAGCAGCAGGCGAGGTCTGGTGCCTCTCAATGCATGACAACGATCACGTCGATCAGCCAAGATCATTTGTTCCCATTTAGGTCAATCGTTATCTCGAGGAGATAGTAGCACATTGAGGAGAAGGTCAAATTCAATCCTAATGAAGATGATTTATTGGGAGACTCAGTAGGGGTCTGTATGGTAGATACCAGAGAATCTCTCCTCCGGGAGTAGCAGCCATGGAAAGTGATGAGGTTGATCATGAAGACACTACCCAATAAGCTCAACACATCCAATATCAATTGAAACAAAAAGATGAATAGATAGATAGGATGGCACAATAACTAAAGGATTTTTTAGCAACAATTTTAGTGCTTCAGAAATAAGCCCAGTAGTTCATCCTACTACAGTCGACATTAGTCAGCCTGAGTTAGTGCATGTCTTGGACCCAGCCAAGACCTTACCTTCCGTTGATCAAGGTAGAACTAGCATGTATAGGAAGGTAGTGGAAAGTACCTCCATACAAGAAAAAGACATAAAATCCATGATTGGGCAGCAAGTGAAGAAAGCATTGGCTCAAGCCCAGGGAGGATCATCAGTTCCAAAGGGTAGACCCAACCAGGAGGAATTCAATTTGATCCAATATCCTAAGGGTTTCATGCTTCCTTTTTTCAAAAGCTTTTATGGCAGTGAAAACCTGAGGTAGCATATAGCACACTTCTGGGCTAGTTATTACAATGCCGATGGTAGCAACACTGTGTTATTCTAGCTCTTTGTTAGTATCTTAGCAGGGATTACTTTCAATTGGTATGCTGAACTACCCAATGATTTAGTAAAGATATTTGCTGAGTTGGAGCAACTCTTTATCAAGAGGTTTGTTGGAGCTTAGCAAAGGGTTACTGTAGGTGATCTCGTTGTAGCACAACAACACCCAGGTGAGTCCCTTATTGATTATATTTTTTTGATGGCATAACCTGAGTATGAAATGCAAGCCACAACTATCTAAACAACATGCCATTGAGATTATTCTAAAGAATATCCATGGCCCAGTCACCTTCATGCTTAAGGGCTTCACTATCAAGACATTTGAGAAGCTAATCAACAAGGCGGCTTATCTACAAGGAGAGGCCAAACAGTTTCCTTTTCAAGATCAGTTGCCTAAACCAAAGCCATAAATGGTCTATGAGAAGACGTTGAGAGCAATGATAGCGATAGATAAGGGGAAGTAGCCAGCTAAAGATCAGTCCGAGAGACCACGAGCTCAGCAGCCATCACTTTCACCTTCTTTGCCACCATCGAGGTATACCTACCATCCTCCACAGCAGCCTCCATGGCCAGCACCACCGCCTGCTCAGCCATACCAGCAGCAGCAGCGACACATAGACCCGCCACTAGGTAGCTATGATCCACTTACTCTTTTAGATAAGCTTACCAAACCTTATTCATTTAAGAGGGAGGTAATTAGGAAGGTCTTTAAGAATCTTTAAAGAAGCCTAATTTTTAGCTACTCGAGCCTAGGAGACTGGAGGAAGTAGGCAAAAGTCATGATCCAAACTTTTGCCCCTACCACCGTATGCTAGGCCATGTTTTGGAGGATTGCTTCACATTTAAGGATTAGATTGAACATAACTTCAAGATCGGTGCTATAGTCATCCCGAAGGAATACCTTGTGGAACAACCATCCAGTTTTATTAGGGTAATCCTTGGGGATACTTGTGATCCTTCCAAAACCAAAGAAGGTTGGGATACTTCTTTATCCAAAACCTCTAAGAAGATAGTCTAAAAGATTAAGAAGCTTTCCTTGCAAGTGCCTGAGTCAGCTTAAACCTCTAGCATTAAGAAAGGTTTGCAAGTTGTCAGTGCCAACTCGAGGAAAGGTGGAGCTCAACAACAATAGTAGTAGCAAAGATGTGTCATCCCGGATAGCCACAAGAATCATCTAATGAGTCCACTGAGCCCATAGTTCCAGCTTCCACTTTTTATTCTTCCACTAGTAAAACTCTTATGTCGACAGATAAGGGCATTAAATCCATTACCCCACTCACTTTACTTGATTTCTACTTTGCACCTCCAAACAAATCCTATAAATTGAAGAATAAAGCTAGTTTGAATTACGTCTTTATCACTTCTGATGGGTTGTCTTCTTCTATTCCTAATGATAACTCTTCAAGTCAAAATAACTATAATGATTTCAATCTTCCTCTTTCTGATTCAGAGTTAGATTTTCCTACTCTGAATACTATGGGTTTGCCTCTTGAGATAGACTTGGAATCATCTGATTTTGAGGGTCCCATAGGAGAAGCTGTAGGTGAGCCTGATGTGCAGGTAGAACCTTCCATTACCCTACCACAAGAGATCGAAGTCAACCTCCGTAGTGGCAAGGTTCTACCTCCTAGGGCAGCACCTCAAGATAGAGGGAAACAAGTCATTAGTATAGAGGACCAAGAAGCCCCTCCACAGGATGTTCCACCATTGGATATGCTTAAGGAGGACTAGCCCAAGGTGGACTACAATGTCCTTTCTCATCTAAGAAAGTTACCATCTAAGCTAAGCATATATGATGTCCTTGTCTTATCCAAAGAGATGAGAAAGTCACTAATCAAGGCTCTTCTTGATCATGAAATATGCTTAGCTCAACTGACCACTATAGGTGAGGAGGCACATTATATAAAAGAAGCTTGGGGGATCACCTTCATAGATGAAGACCTTCTTCTGAGGGACTTGGAGCACAACCGTTCGCTCTACATCACAGTTGACATGGACATGTTCAAACTTGCCAGAGTTCTCATGGATCCAAGTGCATCGGTGAACATTATGAGTCTAAAGACCCTTGCCTATTTGAGGATCGACATCTCCACACTGAGGAGATCGGATGATGTTGAGAGGATTCAATGAACAAGGTGAGCGGGCTTTAGGTTCTATAGTGTTACCTTTGGAGATAGGTGATTGGAAGACTGAAGCCATGTTTCATATCATTAATTCAAATACTTCATTGACTGCTTTGCTCGGTAGGCCTTGGATACATTAGAACAAGATCATTCCATCCTCCCTCTATGAGTGCATCAAGTTAAGAAAAGATGAGATTGAATACCATGTCAATGGAGATGAAAAGCTATTTCAGTTAGAGAGGTTGAGATTTATGAAGATGTGACCTACTATCTTCCTTAAAACACCCTTTCTCATGAACTTTGATAAAATTCAAATTCAAAAGAAATAGAAAATAAAAAAGAAGAAAAGATAAAAGAAAAAGAAAAGAAAAATGAAAATCCAAGTGAACAAGAAAGGGGAATTGGGAAAGAAATATATCCCCATATTACATTCCATCCACAGTTCATTCAATCATATGGACATGTGGGTAGGATGGCTCAATCTCCACCAGGTAGAGGTAGAGGTAGAAATGGAGGCAGTTCCAGAGGTGGAGGACCCCCTGGTTGACCATCAGCTAACAAAGGTAGTGTTCCAGTTCATAGGAGTACCCCTACTATTCACATAGACTTGGAATCCAGCTTGGATGTTGAGTCTAATGTGATTAGTATACCAGTCAACCCCTCTCAGTGGGTTCCATTGGTGGTGACTTTCAATACAGACAGAGATGAAGACTAGGCAAAAGCAAAATATTTGAATCAAGTTTATGTGAAACTATTAGGCAGCAGTTGGGAACCTTAGCTCTAACCTCACTTACATCTCAGAAAGTTGAAGGTTTGGTAGTTAAGGAAATCCCTAAGTCTTCCAGTGACATGAAGCCGAATAGATTCTTTTTGGGATCATCATCCTCAAGTCCTAAAGTTGATGTAGAACTTGAGGAGGATACATTTAAAGAATTAATGGAATTACCATTTGACTTTTACTCGCCTTGTGTTCATAATCTTATACAGAAAGGTTTAGTTCCTCATACATGGTCCAGACATAGGTCAGAGTACTTTGAAATGCTTTAGAATAATATAGGAAGGAAGGCACAATCAAGAGTAGGACTAGGATTCAGTATAGTAGGTCCAGTCGATCACGAAGATTACTGCTTAGTTGTTACCAATCATTTGGAGTTTGATAGGACAAAGTGTGTTTAGAAACCTCAGATGATCCAGATGATCTTCAAATCAAAATGACACCTTCAGAATTTGAAGAGGAGATTCATTCAATAATTGACAAGCTTAAAGAAGTCAACCTCGGGATAGAAGAAAATCCACACCCAACATACATCAGTTCATTGTCGAATTAAGAAGAAACCAATGACTTAGTTAGGCTATTGACTCAGTTTAAATATTGCTTCACATAGAGTTATAAAGATATACCTGAACTATCTCTTGACGTAGCGGTCCACAAGATAGCAAGAGACCCTAACGCTACCCCTATTAAGCAAGCTCCTAGACGCATGTGATTAGAAATCGAATAATAGGTCATTTCTGAAGTCAAGAAATTGATCGATGCTGGTTTCATCAGGGAAGAAAAATATGCTACTTGGTTAGCTAGTGTCATCCCAGTTAAGAAGAAGAATGGCCAAATTCACATATGCGTCGATTTTAGGGACTTAAATAAGGCATGTCCTAAGGATGAGTTTCCTCTTCCCATACCATAATTAATGGTGGACACTGCCTCATCTCATGCAATTTTCTCTTTCATGGATATGTCATCTAGCTATAACCAAATCAAGATGTCTCCTGAAGATGAAAGAAACACTACTTTTTGAACCCCGATCGAAATCTTTTATTATTGGGTCATGCCTTTCAGCCTTAAAAATGCTAGTGCTACATACCAACGAGCCACGACTCAGATCTTCAACTAACTCATCCATCATCAGGTTGAGTGCTACGTTGATGATCTAGTAGTCAAGAGCAGAGAAAAGGAAGACCATCTCTTTGACTTGAGAGTAGTTTTCGAACAATTTAGATAATATAGCCTCAAAATGAATCCCCTGAAGTGTGCATTCAAAGTAGCTTCAAAGAAATTTCTTAGGTTTATTATTCGACACTGAGGAATAGAAATAGATCCTGAAGAGATTAAAGCTATCTTAGAAATTCAACCTCCTAAGAGTTTAACTCAACTTAGATCCTTTCAAGGATGGATAGCATATCTAAGATGCTTCATCTCCAACCTATCAGGGAGGTGCAAGCCATTTTTGTCAAAAAGGATGCCAAGTTCAAGTGGGATGACAAGTGTCAGCATGCCTTTGAAGACATCAAGTAGTATTTGGTGAAGTTATTAGTTCTAGCAGCCCCTATCCCGGCAGGCCACTCATTCTCTACACTACTACATTGGATGACTCTCTCGACGCTGTGTTGGCCCAAGATAATGATGAAGGGAAGGAGAACTCTCTCTACTACCTCAGCCGTCATCTGATTCCTGCTGAAGTGAACAATCCACCTATTGAGAAATATTGCCTTGCTTTGATCTTTGCCTCTCAAAAGCTATGACACTATATGCTTTCTCATAAGGTGAACTTGATCTTCCGAACCAATCCATTGCAGTATTTCATGACACGGCCAATGCTATCCGAACGTTTGGCATGCTGGTCCGTTATACTTTCACAGTTTGATATCATATTCGTACCCCTTAGTGCGGTAAAAGGACAGGCACTAGTGAATTTCTTAACAGCACACCAACTTCCTGCGGATACTCCGCTTAGTGACGATCTCCCTGATGAACAAATCATGAACTTAGGGGAGGCCGAAAACCACCGATGGGAGATGTATTTTGATGGTGCAGCTTCTTTTCACAAAGGGGAAGCACCAAGATATACTCGCTCAAGAAAGGCAGGGGTAGGAATAGTTCTCCTAACTCTAGACCGCGATGTGATGAGATTCTCATACTATCTTTCCAACCCTTGCACCAATAATGAATCTGAGTGTGAGGCTTTGATTGCTGGTCTAGAGTTAGCCATCACTATCAGTGTCAAGAGCTTCAACATCTTTGGGGATTCTCAGTTGGTCATCAATCAGATTGCCTAGTCTTACAAGGTTCTCAAACCCAAGCTTCATTATTACTACGAGTATACCATGAAGCAGTTGGCCCAAATTATTGAAGTCATCATCTACAAGGTTCCTCGAGCAGAGAACGCAGTAGCAGATGCTTTGGCCAAACTTGCCAAGAAATTGGCATGTCTGGAAGATGAGTCCATTTCAACAAGGGTCCTAAATAGACAAGTCCTATCCCTTATTGATGTTGAACTCATCGAGAGACTTTCTCTTGAAGGGGAGGTCATCATTTCCAAAATGGACAAGGAGCTAGATTGGAGGCAACCGTTCCTAGACTATTTGAACACCGATAAACTACCTCAAGAAAAGTCACAAGCCCATCAGGTGAAATGGAGAGCTCTCTCCTACACTCTCATTGGTGGCACCTTATACCACCAATCCTTTGATCAGATGTGGTTACATTATTTAGACAAACATGAAGCCTGTGGCATTGTAATCAAGGTACATTCAGGTCTATGCGAAGCACATCAATCTGGTCTGAAGATGAAGATGAAGATCACAAGAGTAGGATACTACTGGCCTTTGATGATTACAGACTATATGGATGCAGCTAGGAGATGCCATCAATGTCAAGTACACGGTGTGGTCCTCCACCAACCACCCAACATTCTACACCCTACATTGGCCTCATGGCCATTTGAGTGTTGGGGTACTGACATTGTGGGTCTGATAGATCCTCCTTCTTCCAAGAAGCATCAGTTCATCTTAGCTGCCACTGACTACTTTTCCAAGTGGGCGAAAGCCATCCCACTCAGAGAGGTCACAGCTCAGCATGAGCTTCAATTTTTTAAGAACCATATCTTATATAGGTTCAGGGTGTCTCGATGAATTATATCCAATAATGGTACTACATTCAAAAGCATGAAGATTAGCAGCTTCTCTAGAAGACATGGTATAGATTGGAGAAACTCCACCATCTACTACCCTAAAGCAAATGGCTTAGCAGAAGCATTCAACAAAACTCTCATCCAGATACTAAAGAAGACTCTTGATAATAATAAGTGATAGTGGAACGAGCAGTTGGTTGAAGCCTTGTGGGCCTACCACACCACATATCGAACTCTAACTCAGTTTACCCCATTTTCCTTAGTGTATGGGTCTGAAGCTGTTCTACCTTTAGAAGTTCAACTCTCATCACTAAGGATAGCATTGGGTAGTAAGATCACTATAGAACAGAATGCAAAGTTACAGTTAGAAGAGCTAGAAGGTTTGGAGGAAAGTCGCCTACAGGCTTGCCAAAACCTCGAGTTGTACAAAGCCAAAATGATTATGCTCACAACAAGCTGGTCTACCCTAGGTCTTTCCGAGTAGGAGAACTTGTGTTAGTCCTTAGGAGACCAATTGTTACCCATCGAAAGATGGGAGGCAAGTTAGAATTCACTTGGGAAGGCCCCATGTCATAGAGAAGGCCTACCAAAAAGGCTCTTATTAGCTTATTGATTATAAAGGAGAATACCCGATGCTTCTAATTAATGGACTCTATCTAAAGAAATATTACCCATGAAATCAATCATGTTTGAAAATAATTATTAATAAAAAGAACAAAATCTGATTCTATTCTTCAACTCTTCTCATCTTTCGAAGTGTTGTTTGCTTGTCTTGCGAATCCACCGTGACGTGTTTAGGGTAGGTCTAAGAGTCCCCCAATGGCATCCTGTCCCTCTTCCACAACACAACCACAATCTCTTGACGCTATTAGAATAAGTGTAAGAGAACTCGAGAGGCATTGTATTTCAATTAGCACAACTAAGATAGGTGTGAGAGAACCCAAGCGACATCCTTTCTAAGTGGGAATCCTTTTTTCCATCCATGGCACCATTTCATCAAAACCCCCTAGCGTGTTTAAGGTAGGTGTAAGAGTCCCCCAGAGGCATCCTATTCCTTTTTACACATGCACAACAATAAACACAAATCTTTTATCTTGAGCTATTTTGATGTGGGAGCAAGCCCCCTATAGCACTCACTCATTAACTGCTCTAGGTTGGGTCTGCATGCTGCATCGCTAGTATGTCACCCCAGTGGTCACTTATTGGAAGATGTGAGTCCTCGCACTTTCTTCCTAATTTGACCATTGCAAATCAACAAGCGCCTTGTTAGTATGGTATATTTTACTGCCCAGCCAGTAAGCTACCTCATGAAAGACTTTGCTTAAGAAGATTTGAGTCCCCGTGCTTTCTTCTTGAACTAACCATCATGCACTAATTAGGTTGAGTATATTTGAGGTTTAGGACAAGTCCCCTAGAGGCTTCGTTCCTCTTGACTACATTTGAGTTGATATAAGTCCCCTAGTAGCATTCACTTAGTAGTCTAGGGATAGACCGTCGACAAGATGACTATCCCGTAAGTTTCACTATAAGAGGATGTGAGTCCCCGAGCTTTCTTCCTAGGCTGATTGTTAAAAATTGATAGACACCTTAGGTTGGTTGATTTTCGCTATGCTAGCAGTGACTCACCCGGTGGATATACCACTCTTGCCAGATGTGAGTCCCCGAGCTTTCACCTTGAGTTGGCAATCGAATACTTATTGGATACATGACTAGGCATGTCATTTTCTCCAGGGTTTTAGATTAATCCCTTTAATGGTACCATCCCCTACAGGCACTCTATTTGGATCACATCTCTTGCGACCCCATTTAGACACTTCCCAGGTTACTCTTGGATTAGACAGTTCCCCTTTCCTAGTAACCATCCCTGTGGTTAGAGAATTTGTTCAGCGGATGTGCAGATTCTCCCTTAGTTCAATAAATCTGAGATAGGGCTAGATTGATATAAGCTCCTTCTCAGTTTGATCCCTCACAAACCAATAGGGTCTATGATAAAATAAACTAAATAAATAAATAAAAATATTTTCTTATGGATTATGAATTTAAGCCCCCAAAGGGCCCCTATTCCCAAGCAGGCATCCTACCTTTAGGACAGTGTCAGGAGAACTCCCTATAGGAATTGCCTGGCTACCTGAGTTGAGATAAATCCCTGGGTCGATACTCACTCTGTAGTCTCCTTTAAGTCAAGTTCAATCTATTTTGCCACAAGCAGGTTACTCCGGCAGTCATTCTGCTTTGAAAGATATATGACTATGAAGCATTCTTTCTAGCATGATTGTCGCACATCGACGGACAGCCTTAGGTTGGGTTTGATTTGTTGCCTAAAGCAACCGATCACCCCACTTGTATTTTGTAGTGTAACATGTGAGTCCCCGAGCTTTCTTTCCTTAAATTGATCATTGCAAACCAAAAGGCACTCCTTTGGTCAGATAGTTCTCCCATCGGCCGGAAAGCTACTCCCTTTGGTTCAGTAAATCTGGGATAGGTCTAATCTGATATGAGCTCCTTCTTAATATAATCCATCACAAACCAATGGAATCCATCAAAATAAACAAATCTAAAAAAAATGAAATTAATCTTGACTATATTTGAGCTAATCTAAGTCCCCTAGCGGCATTCACTCAATAGTCAGCCCTAGGTTGGGTTCAATCTGTTGCCTTGCTAATAGATTACCCTAACAACTGGTCCCTACTTTGGAGGCTGTAAGTCTAATACTCTTTCTTTCTAGTACAGTTACTGCATACCGAAAGGCATCCCTTTGGTTGACTAGTCCTACTATGTGTTTAGTAGACTACACCTTTGAATTGGTAAATCTGAGTTAGGTTTAGGCCTCCATGGTCCCTACTCAGTGCAGTCCATCGAAAACCAACAGGGTCCATCTCAAAATCCAAATCTAAGAATTGAAACAAATTCAACCCTCTTCCCTAGTGAAAATTTCTCCTCAGTGAGATTATAATCAAATCAAACCTCTCATCCCCTTGTATATGACTTGAACCTGCTTCCCTATTGGAGGGTTCACACTCTATCCCTAGTGGATTCCTCCTTCCCTCTTTTATGTCCTTGACATAAGTAGAGCCACACTGCACTAAGCTCTGGACTCTTTCTACACCTTAGGTTAAGGATATATTATTTCTATTAGTGCTTGTGTTTGTTCGGTGTTGTTGATCATTTCGATCAACACCAATATGTGCGGTGTACCTTGTCAGTCACACCACACCTATTGGGTGCCCTTTGTTGACCTCATTTTTAGAATGAGCTCTCAAGACCTCTATCTTAGACAAAGGACTTCTCTTATACTTTAAGAGTTCCTTAGTCTTAAGACACATCAAGTGATTAGGTGAACGCTCAACCTAACCCTAGAGACTTAGAAGAGTTAGTCATAGGAGTAGGTCATACCTTAGGGGTGTTAAGAAAACCTACCCTTAGCTTGAACCATTCCTCAACTTCCTTCCTTCAAGTCAAACTTCAAATCAATCTTATTTGATTTCTTCCAAACTAAAATCAACTCCATGTGATTGAAATCCATAATTGAAATCCATGATTGAAACCCATGAATGAAATTTCAAATCCCAAATTTCCCTCTTAAAAGACTTAGCCTAAATTATCTTCAAATCAATTCAAACTCATGAGATTTTCTCATTACTCATTTATATTTGCATTTATATTCACATATATAGATGAAATATAAGTATAAATCAATCATATCAAATCCAAAAATTAAATTCTACAATTCAAGCTCCAAACTCCAAAAATTTCCTTCTTAAGTCCTTAATTTCCCTCTTAAGGACTTAGCCTAAATCATGAGCAAATCAATTCAAATTCATGGGATTTTCACATAAATCATTTTATATTCTCATTTATATTCACATATATAAATAAAATATAAATATAAATCAATCAAACTAAATCCAAAATTCAAGCTCCAAACTCCAAAAATTTCCTAAGTCCTTTAAATCCTTCTTAAAGGACTTAGCCTAGATCATGATCAAATCACTTCAAATCCTTGAAATTTTCTCATGACCCATTTATATTCTCATTTATATTCACATATATAAATGAAATATAAATTCAAACAATTAAAAACACTTCCAAAAATCAAACTCAAATCCACTTAAAATCCAACCTAAGCCTTTCGAGTCAAAACTTGAACTTAGCTAAATCAATTTCAAATCAAGCCAAACTCTT
This sequence comes from Cymbidium sinense, assembly GCA_021442155.1. Lineage (NCBI taxonomy): Eukaryota > Viridiplantae > Streptophyta > Magnoliopsida > Asparagales > Orchidaceae > Cymbidium > Cymbidium sinense. Next base: position 55,116,092 of record CM038216.1, read on the forward strand.
GATTTTTCTTCATGATTCAATCAATCTTACAATCATGAATCCAAATATAAATGCAAAGTTCAATCACTTAATAAAAATTTAATTCAAAAAACAAATCCCAAATCCATTCATGTTCTTCCTTTGAATATGAAATTGTCAAATGAGTCAAAACCCATTTGACTTCAATCCACTTGCAAATGGATTTATATTTCAATCATAAGTCCATATACAAGTTCAATCAAACTCAAATCAAGCTTTGACCAAGCCATTTTGGCCACTTAGGCACACTTGACCCAAAGTAACTTAAAGTACCCTTATGAACCAAATTTTAATCCTAACCAAATTGGATTGAATCAAACTCACCTATGCCTCTCATCATGATCAGCAATCATCATGGGATGATCAATCAACCAAATTGGGTCAAACCAAATCAAACCTAAGGGTTGACCAAGACAACACTTAGCTAAAATGAAACCTAACATAGCCAAATTCTACCATAGGCCAAATTGATTAAGACTATTGATCTAAGTTCATTCATGAACTATATTTGAACTTGATCACGTAACCATTTGAACCTAACCTAGCCCAATTGGCCACTTGTCCCAAGTTGACCCAACTTGACCTAAAAAGTCAAAATGTGTCAAAACTTGATCTAAGCCAAATTGATTGAAACCAATGGGTCAAGTTCATTCCAAATCACTTGTTGAATTTGACTAAAGCCTCAATTGGCCAACTAGACCTAACCTAGCCTAATTGACCTTGAACCCAACTTAACCTAAAGGGTCATGTTGAGCCAAATTCAAACTTAACCCAAATTGATTGGAAACAAAGATACCAATCCACTTCATATGACTAACCAAACCTGAACCTACCCATGACCTAGCTCAAATAGGTCAAATGGGTCAAATTGGTCAACTTGACCTAAATGAATTCATATGAGCAAAACTCAAAATTAAACCAAATTGAATCAAACCAAAGCCACCAAAACATTTCAAATGGTCATATGAACTTGACCCAGCCCTTGGTTTGACCTATATTGACCAATTGGTCAACTTGACCCAAGTTGACCCATTTTGACCTAAATGGGTCAACATGAGCCAAACCATATCAAATGAACTCCAAATCCAATGAAACTTGGCCAAACCTATTTTCCAAACATACCTAACATATCCATATTCACTTCAATTCACAGATGCTCACTGTCAATTGAGTGTTAGAGAGTGTTAGGAGCCATCCTAGAGTAATCCTAAGCTTTCTAGAAGGGATTTGAATTTGACCATTCTCAATTTTCTTCAAGGGAAAATAGGGGAGCCCCATAAATTTCCAAAATTCTTCCATATTACAATTCAACTCAGTTGCCTTTGCATACTCTCTCAGAGAAAAAAATTGAACTTGCCTAAGCTCTCTCTCAAGTTCCAAAGGCAAAGAAAAGCTCACCTAGATCAAAATCGCAAAGGAGCTAAGGAGGGGTTGGTCCATAGAGCAAGCTACTCAACCTCAGGAGCTAATTCTTTCACCATAGCTTTATCTCAACCAGATGAAGCTCCGCCAAGGGAATCGAGTGCCAGTGATAACCTCCAGCGAGGTTAGTCATTTTTTTGATCATTAAACTCTCTTAGTGTTGGTCCTTTATTAAATAAAGTTTAACGGCATGAAGTTTTAACCATTGGATGTGATCTACATTGCTTGATGATGGTGTGTATAAGATTTTAGCCTAATCTGAGCTCAATCGAGCTCAGATCTTCCTCTAGAACATGGACGACCTCCATAGTTCATAGAGCTTGGTAGGGGTGGATCTCTGGCCATCCATCCGTGCATTTTGGATGGACGGTTGAGATCAAACACACGCTTAGATTTGATTTAATCATTTTGGAAAGGCGGCTTTAATCTCAGCTGTTCGATCCTTGATCGGACAGCTAAGGCTAAAATCACGTACCACCACACATGCTGTGATGTGATGTTTAAGTAGCCCCTCATTGGGTGATGCATGTAAAGCACACCTGACTCAGCCGCTACGTGTCATGCCTAGTGGATTAGGGATTAATTAGGTTTTAAATAATTTTAATTAATCCTCTAAACTTCAAAAATTCATATCTCTTTAAAGAAAAATTAAAAAAATTTAAGGTAAATTGCCATTGAAAGATAATTCAATATAGAATATTCTAAAATTGGTTTTATGGATTTTGAATTGTATCTTTCTCTAATTTTGCCTCTTATTAGAAATATTAATTTTCTAATTACTCTCTAATTAATCCACTGATTAATCTCAAACTTCTTGGGTATATTTTGGGGGATGACTTTTGCCTCCCCTAATTTTCTTGGGATTTATTGGTGGCTTAATTTGGGAAATTGCTAATTCATTTCCTAATTACCCCTTTCATGTAATTAAGGATAATTAAGGGTTTGATTATTATTTTTATCCCTTATTGAAGTTGATTAAGGTTTGATCCAGTGAATAGGAGGTTTAGGGAATAATTTTAGGGCATTTCCCCTAAGCCATTCCCTAAACCCCCTTTTCCTTCTTAATCCTCTTTTAATTAAGGGTTAATTCATTAATTACTCTCTTAATTAATTTCTTAAAATTTCTAAAATTTTCCTGAACTTAATTAATCTACTTTGGGCAGATGCTTAGGTGTTCAAGAGCTTAAGTTCAAGTAAGGAAACCAAAACTTAACTCGTATGTGTTAGGGGTGTTTTTGAAATTACTTAAGTTAAACCCCTTAGCTTAATTAGCCATTAATCATGAGCTAAATTGCATTAGGCCATTTTTTTTTCCTAAGTGCATTGCAAATTTAAATTCCTTGTGAGATTTTATGTCATCTCATTGGCTCATAATTATTTGGTTAACTATGCTAAGGTGGTGTAGGTAAGGGTTAATTAACTTGCTTAATTCATACCTTAACCTAATCAAAATATAAAATGAATCTAATCATCTAAAAGTTAAACAAAAATGTAAAACACATGTGGGAATGGGTTAGGAATAGCAGAATCAACTCACATTTTAAAAATTAAATCATATTCAAAATCAAACAAAAATCATACTAAATAAACTTTGATTTACTTTAAGCTTTCTTATTTCATAAGATCGTCTTTAGGATTTATTTAAAGTGAATGTGTTTACATGCTTTCACTACTTTAATTCTTTCCCCAACATGTTAAATATGTATGTCATGTGGTTTCATGCATCCATGCTTTTCATATTTTCAAATTTAAAAATGAAAATGTTTCCTTTATGTCAAAATTGCATGTGTCAGCTAAAGTAAGAATATGTGTGACTATTATCACTATTAAATTCAAATTATTTTCAAAATATATGAATCAATTATCAAAACTGAAAGTATGCTACTTATTTTTTATTTATAAGCTTGCATGTGAGTAAAATATAAGGATGTGCTTAGTGTAGGTTTCCTTTTCTTCTCTTTTAGAATGGTTTTGAATAGGATTTGGCAAGATGTATGGTTCGTTTGGAAAGAGCCTAACACTTGCCTAATTCCATATCCTATTCATTCCTATACTATCATTTAAGAAGGATACTTATGCTTGCACATATAAATTGCATAAACAAAAATAAATCAACAAATACAAATTTTTGCATTCTTTCTTTTCCATTCATTTCTTTTGTACACATGCTTGTATTTAAGGAAAGTGGTATATTAGTCTAGAAAACCTTGAGGTTGTGAGGCTTTAAGTAGCCCTAAGTAGATCTTATACCTTACACCTCTTGTTAACAATGACACTGTACTCACTTATGTCTTTCTTACTTTCATGTACACATGTAAAAATTGGATAAGAATCCATTTTCTACATAATGAAAATCATGCATCATAAACTTTCAAATTTTCTTAGATGAATCACTTAGCATCCATCATAAAGTGTGTTAAATATTCTCATTTGTATGTATAGATATGTTTAAGACTCATTCATATGCATGTTATATATGCTGGGAAAGAAATGAAGTGATGTGTGTTTTGTGAATTTAGTTCATTTTACTTAATCTTAAAATGCCTTTCTTTTTGAATTGGTTTCTTTAGAGTTCATCTAAACTTAGGATTAATTAAAACACTTAATTAAAACATTCACTAAACAAAATATAAAATATGAATCCACTTTAGAAATTACTTAGGTTAGAGATGGAAAGAGAAGTTCCCTTCTCTTTCCCTCTCTTTATAACTTAGTAATTAATTGTAGGATTCACTTGAACCTAATCAAAACATGAAATAAAATCAATCCAAAATAACTAAATCACTTAAATGAAACCCTCTCTAAGTTGAACATGCTTCACACTTAGAAAATTCTAACTTAAAGCCATAGCTAAGCATACCACACAAACCTCCAAAGCACACCCATTAGGCTAAGTCACCACTTCTAGCTTTAAGTTAGGGCTGTGATGTAGAACATCAAGATGATCCAAAAATTAGAGCTCAAGGCCCATTTACAAGATCTCAAGCTAAAGATCAAGAAAATTCAAGAAAGAAGAAGGCTTAGCCCATTAGCCTGTTAATGCATTTTATGATTTCAACTTTTTTTATTTATGTAATTTTTAATTTTCTTCTAAGAACTCCATGTTTGAAATTTTGCATTTAAAAATTCAAAGCATGACATGTGATGTGGTTGAATCCACATAAAAAATAGCATGTAAAATGGGTGGATGGCATAAAGTAATGAGGCAATTTAATGCTTCACATTAATGTGGCCACCCACCTTTCCCTCCATGTTTTGAATTCTTTTCTTTTGAAAGATGCTTGTAATGGCTATAAATATCCCATCTTACTTGAATGAAGGAGATCTTTTGGTAATTACAAATTATTGAGTTATTCTTGTGGTTTGAGAGCTTGCTGGCCAACTTTGGCATTCCTTGGTGGGAGCGCTAGTTATCCAACATATCTTCTTCCTTCACCTTCAAAACCCACGTTCTCTCAATCTCATTAAAAGAAAAAATGCCCACCTCCATCAAATTTGGTATCAGAGTGAAGCCTGGAAGGAGCAAATTTGGTCAAAAGTTTACTTCAACAAAGGGAGCATCTCAAGTGCTGGACTTGTCTTCAAACTTGTGGTTAATTAATTTTATTTTAAGTGATAGTTTAAATACATATTAGTAGCTTGGAAAGATATATATTGCTTGCATGTTTATGGTGATAGCATAAAATTTCAATTATTAAGCTCCATTATATATTTTAATCATTTTCCAATTGTGTGAACTTGTGCACCCTCTTCCAAAAAAATAAAAGAAAAAAAAATTTAAGAGAGCACCTTAGTGAGGTACTACTTCACCCTAAAAAATAACATTAACACCTTTCATCAGTGGGGGATAGATGAAGAAGATTCATATCCAAACCATAGAGAAAATCAACCACTTAGAAGACAATCAATTGCTAGAAATGGTGGAAGGGGAGAAATTTATTTTAAGACTATAAAAGACTCTAATGATCCATCTCAATGAGTTAAAGTAGAAGCCCCAACTTATGATGGTATACATGACCCAAATAAATTTTTCGACTGGTTAGTTTAAATGGATGACTTCTTTGATTGGTATAAAATAGATGATTACCAAAGGGTTACTTTTGCTAAAATGAAATTGATAGGGCATGCTAAAATTTATTGGACAAATACTTTAGCTAAAAACAAAGATTAAGGAAAAATCTGGATAGAAATGAAAGAAATGTTAAGAGCAAAGTACTGTAGGCATCATGATAAGAAGCAATTTATTAACTTTGAGATAAGGTAATTATCTTATAACTGAATACTTGAATACTTTTGAAGATCTTATTTCTAGAAGTAATTGTTCTGATAATGATTGGAAATTAGCTAATAAATTTATTTTTGGACTTAGGACTGACATTAGAAATGAAGTTGAATTATTTGACCCATAATATTTAGAGGAAGCATTTCATTATGCATTATTGGTTGAACAACAAAATAAATCAGCCTCCCTCTCTAAAACTAAAAGTCAAGTACCTTCCATTTCATCCTATAGATCTATTGTTAGACCTGCCCATCCAAATAGCCTGTCCCATTTTCCTAAAACTTCAATTGAAGGGAGTTTTAAGAACATTAGGGAAGTAATATGTTTTAAATGTCATAAAAAGGGTCATATGCAAAATAAATGTAAAGCTCAAATCTTATTTTTAGAAGAAGTTGAAAATCTAATAGATGATAATCTAGAAGAAGTTTATGATGACACCCTATTATCTGATGAAGAGTTGGAATTAACTTATGACCCTCATGTTAATGTGATGAGATGTCTTATTGTAATAAAAAATGAGACAGAAGATTGGAGGAGAAAGAACATTTTTAGCATGTATATTTTGTGTAATGAAAAGAGATGTAGGTTAGTTATAGATAAAGGGAGTGCTATGAATGCCATTTCAACACACACCTTAACTCGAGCCAACCTAAAATTTGAACCTCACCCTAAACCATTTCATGTTAGTTGGGTAAATCATACATCTCTTCCCATCACCAATCGGTGTTTAGTTCCTATTAAAATAGGAAGCTATGAGGATCAAATTTGGTGTGATGTTCTCCCTATGGACATTGCTCATATTCTCTTTAGAAGACCTTGGCTATATGATATGAATGTTATTCACTATGGTAGAGAAAATACTGATATTTTTAAACGTAATAATAAGACTATTAAACTCCTACCAATAATGCCAATAGAAAAAATACCCTCCATAACACCACACAAATCTGACTTGCAACCTAATCCTCTATTGAAGAAAAATGCCAAACTTCAATTAATTATCATTAAAAATCCTACTATTAGGTCTAATACTATCATTTCTAATTCTTACTTTAAAACATCTGAACCATTTCTTCTTCACATATTATTAGGTCTAATACTATCATTTGGAAGTCCAAAGATAGAAATAATAGGTTTTGGAGCTTTACAAAAAGAATATTCTGAACCATTTCTTCTTCACATATTACATGTAAAAGAACTCATACCAGACTTTAATGAGACTCACCTACCTATTGTGGTCTCTTTTCTTCTTTTTGATTTTAATGTTATTGCACCCGATGAGCTACCTCCTCTAAGAGACATTCAACATACTATTGAGTTCTTAGCCGGTTCTCAACTTCCTAATCTTTCATATTATAGGATGAACCCTATCAAGCATGTTGAGATTAAAAGATAAGTTGAGGAATTAATAAGAAAGGGTTTTATTCAAGAGAGTCTTAGCCCTTGTGTAGTCCCAACATTATTAACTCCAAAGAAAGATTGAACATGGCGAATGTGTGTTGATAATCGAGCAATAAATAAAATTACTATCAAATATAGGTTTCCTATTCCCTGATTAGATGATATGTTACATTTAATCTGAGGAGCATATTTTTTTTCAAAGATTGATCTAAAATGTGGATATCATCAAATTCGGATTAGATCAGGAGATGAGTGGAAGACGCCTTGTAAGACCCCTGATGGACTTTATGAATGGCTTGTCATGCCCTTTGTACTTTCAAATGCTCCTAGCATATTTATGAGATTAATAAATACTATTCTTAAACCATATATAGGTAAATTTTTAGTGATGTATTTTAATGATATTCTAATTTTTAGTCCAAGTGAAAATGAACATCTACAACACCTATAAAAAGTCTTTGAACTACTTAGACAAGAGAAATTATACATTAATTTAAAAAAGTGTTTCTTTTTGCAAGCTGAGATAATCTTTTTAGGCTTTATTATATCCTCTACTTGACTTAAACCTGATCCTTCTAAAATGAAAGCAATCTTCGATTGGCCATCACCTAAAAGTTTTACTAAAGTTAGAAGCTTCCATTTTTTTATAGATTTATTAGAATTTTAATACCACCATTATTGCTGATAACGATATACTAAAATTAGATAAATTTTGTTGGACTTCTAATGCACAAAAGGCCTTAGAGCAAATTAAAGTTCTTATCACTTCTGCACCAATCCTTAGGCTTCCTGATTTTTCTAAAGCCTTTGAAGTGACATGTAATGCTTCAAGAATTCTGATAGGTAGAATTTTAAGTCAAGAGAATCATCCTATAGCATTCTTTAGTGAAAACTTAAATGAAGCCAAATAATGATAGTCCATTTATGATAGAGAGTTTTATATTGTAATTCAATTCTTAAGGCATTGGCGACACTATCTCTTACATAGAGAATTTATACTTAATTATGATCATCATGCCTTAAAATTCATTAATACTCAATAAAAATTATGTCATATGCATGCAAAATGGGTTGAATTTTTACAAGACTACTCTTTTGTTCTAAAGCATAAGCTTGAAATTGAGAATAAACCTGCTGATGCTTTATCCAGGGTAAATCTAATAATTTCCTCTTTAGAATTGAGAATCCCAGGATTTGATAGAATTAAAGATGATTATATTGTATGCCCTGACTTTCACCTAATTTATCTTGAACTCTTAGATAAACCAATAACATTACAAAGGACATTCTTGATAACAAATAGATATTTATATAAAAGAAAACAATTATGCATTCCTCAATGTTCTCTTACAGAATTCCTTATCACTAGCTACATGCTGGGGGTGTAGCTGGTCATTTTGGAAAGGATAAGACCATATGTTTATTAGAAAATAGATTTTATTGGCCTTCATTAAAATGAGATGTTCAAAAAATTAGTGGCTCAATGTTTAATTTGTAAATAGGCTAAAACTATCAAATTAAAGTCTGGACAATACACTGCCTTACCTGTTCTTTATAGGCCTTGGGAAGACCTATCAATGGATTTTATTCTAGAATTACCTAGGATAGCTCGATGACATGATAATATTTTTGTTGTAGTGGATATGTTCTCAAAAATGGCTCATTTCTTACCTTGTTCAAAAATAAATGATGCTTCTTATATAGCCAAATTATTTTTTTAAGGAAATAGCGCAACTCTTTGGTCTCCCTTTAATCATTATTTCTGATAGAGATGTTAAGTTTGTCTCATATTTTTAGAAAGCATTAGGGAAATTATTAGGTACCAAATTAAAATTTTCTTCTGCCTTTCACCCATAAACTGATGGACAAACTGAAGTAGTTAATCATACCTTAGGAAATTTTCTTAGATGCTTGGTAGGTAAAAGTTTAGGAAATTAGGATTTATATTTACCAACCTCAGAATTTGCCTATAATAGTACTATATCTAGAACTACAAAAAATTCACCTTTTGAGATAGTCTATGGTCAAAACCCACAACGACCAATAAATGTAGCAAACCTATCATCTAATGTATTTTCTGATGCAGCATTCTCATTTGCTAAAAAATTTCGAAGCCTCCATGAAGATATAAGAAATCAAATTACTATAAGTAATGAAAACTATGCTTCTAAGGCAAATCATTATCGTTCAATGAAAGAATATAAATAAGGTGATTATGTATTGATTCGCATTCGGCCTGAGTGTTATCAAACCACTATATATAAGAAATTACATGCACGAGCTTCTGGTCCATTTAAAATTGTCAAGAAAATTGGAACTAATGCTTATCACCTTGATTTGCCTACTGATATGCTCATTCATCTAGTTATTAATATTGAAGATATTATATCATATGAAGGAATTAGCAAACCTCCACTTGTTCAGTCTAACTCTTTAGCGGAGATATAGCAGACTAAGCCCCTCTTCCTTTGAAGTTGACTATATTATCATCGAGGAAGCACCCATTAATCCAGCTTCTAAACATCATTTTCTAGTTCGTTGGAAGAATAAGCCACCACCATGATGACGTCTGCATCGATTTGGAGACTATAGCCACAAAATTAGTAGAAGACTTCTTAGATTTTAACTCTACAGAATAGAGTTCAATTGAGCCCAAGGGAGTTGATGTAGAACATCAAGATGATACAAAAATTAGAGCTTAAGGCCCATTTATAAGATCTCAAGCTAAAGCCCAAGAAAATTCAAGAAAGAAGAAGGCTTAGCCCATTAGCCTATTAAGACCCATTTTATGATTTCATCTTTTTTTGTTTATGTAATTTTTAATTTTCTTTTAGAAACTGCATGTTTGAAATTTTGCATTTAAAAATTCAAAGCATGACATGTGAGGTGGTTGAATCCACATAAAAAATAGCATGTGAAATGGGTGGATGGAATAAAGTAATGAGGCAATTTAATGCTTCACATTAATGTGGCCAGCCACCTTTCCCTCCATGTTTTGAATTCTTTTCTTCTAAAATATGCTTGTAATGGATATAAATATCCCCTCTTACTATAATGAAGGAGAAATTTTGGCAATTACAAATTATTGAGTTATTCTTATGGTTGGAGAGCTTGGTGGCCAAACCTTAGCAATCCTTGGTGGGAGCGCTAGTTATCCAACACATCTTCTTCCTTCACCTCCAATACCCACATTCTCTCAATCTCATCAAAAGAAAGAACACCCACCTCCATTAGGTGGTGCATGGTTTGATGCTTTCTTTTATTTTATGATATATGTTTTAGACTGGATGTTAGGATGTATGTGCGTAGAATGAATTATAGGGCGATCTGAGTCTAACCATTGTCTTCTGCAGAGGATTATGCTTAAGGGGCGCTGTAATAAATAAAAATATAAATACTTTTGCAATATAGGTGCTTATACCCCTAAGCATAATCCAATAGATCATGTGGACTTAATCACCCATATGTGGGGTGATAAGTCCAATATACATGCTTGGGATTTGTGTGATTTGTTTTACTTAATCTCCATTTTATAGGTGTTAGTTAGATTTCCATTCTTTTCCTTTTCATGTAATTTTGCAATTAGGATTTTGGACTGATTATTATGGGGATTAAGATAAACATTGGTCATAAGATCTTATCTTATGCACCATGTGAAGCCTTTGGAGCTTCCACCTTCCAACCATCCAAAAAGAAGGAATCAAAGAAGAAAGAAGAAAAGAAGAAGAAAGAAGAAAAGAAGAATGAAGAAATGAAGCTTGAAGACCCCCATAAAAATGAATTCCTTGCTTAATTATATTTAATTCATTTGCAATCCGGGTTATATAAGGGTAGAGCTCGGCTACCCAATTTATTTTCAGGTTTGTACAGTGGTACCCGACCACAATGGCCTCTTGTTCTTTTATGATTAGCTTTATAAATTGATTGATGATTTATTTTGCTTGTGCATTAAGTGGCATCCTTTTCCTAGTTTCTTCCTCACTTTATGTATGGCCTGGATGTGGGTTAGGATTTTAGACAAAAATAAATCTTTTACCAAATTTAACAATTCAAAACTAAAAATAAAGAATTCATAACCTCACCTAAAGCTTAGGTTAAAAATAAAGATAAAAGAAATAGTAATCCCTTAGCTAGATGAGTACTTCTTTTATAATATCATGCACAAATGCATATTATTTTCACTCTTGATTGGAGGACTTCCACCTTTTCCAGAGAAATTTGGCTTGGCCTTCGAGAGTCGTGGTGGAAACACACCTCATCCCTTCTCGCTGATTTTGGCCAATAATCTCATTTCTCATGCATTGGGCATATGAATCTCATTAGCCCGAGTCAAAATAATTGCCCAAAAATGAAAAAAAATGAAATCTAATTTGCATTAGATTTAGGTCATTTGAAGCATGTCCTTACATGATCTAGTCTCTTTAGGGAGTGAGTTTATGGGATTAGTCTCTTTCTAAATAAATAAGAGCCTAGCTATCTTGCATAAAGCATATGACTTGCCTACATGAATTTAAAATTGTAGGACGAGTTAGTTGGTGGCCACCCCTAGGAGGTTGTAAGTCCAAGCAGTCAGGTGATTTGTCCTCTCTTGTGGAGGCAAATCAAATACGCATTTTCACCTTAAATTTAGGTTATGCTTTTAGCCCTCGCCAAAACTCCCTAAATTTAGGTTCTGAGGTTGCATCTCCCCTTTGTCGGCCAAAAGCTTAAATCCTCACCTCTTAGGCATATCTTTAATCTTATGTTATGGAATCATAAGTCCTAAATTTTTAATAAAAAATTTAACTCAAATAAATTAAATTAATTTCAAAAATGTAAAGCTCAATCATAAGATAGTTTGAGATGTTCGTTGGGTTTCCTAGCATCATGGACATCTCCTACTTATTTTCATTTGGCTTCGATAATAACTCTCTCTTTGATCAATCCCATTTAAAGCATGTCCTTACATGATCTAGTCTCTTTAAGGAGTGAGTTTAAGGACTTAGTCTCTTTCTAAATAAATAATAACCTAGCTATCTTGCATAAAGCATATGACTTGCCTACATGTATTTAAAATTGCTGGAGGAGTTAGTTGGTGGCCACCCCCAGATGATTGTAAGTCCAAACAGTTAGGTGGTTTGTCCTCTCTTATGGAGGCAAACCAAATACCCATTTTGCTATAGATTTAAGTTGTGCTTTTGGCCCTCACCAAAGCTCCCTAGATTTAGATTCTGAGGTTGCTTCTCCTCTTTATGGGCCATAAGCTTAAATCCTCACCTCTTAGGCATTTTCTTAATCTTGTGTTATGGAATCATAAGTCCTAAATTTCTAATGAATAATTCAAGTTAAACAAATTAAATCAATTTCAAAAATGTAAAGCCCAATCATAGGATAGTTTGAGATGCTTGATAGATTTCCTAGCATCGTGGGAATCTCTTACTTATCTTTCTTTTGGCTTCGATAATAACTCCATCTCTTTGATCAATCCCATTTGATCTTCCATTATAAACTAATCAATTGATATTCCTACCATATTGAAATCTTTGAAGACAATGATCATTTACCTTAATCGAGAGTATTCCTAAGGGATCTCATCCCTTAGGATGTAATTAACTATGGGGGTTTGCCCCTGTAGGGAACTTAACAAACTTGATTTAAAATAAACCTTACTTTACTTTTCCATGTAAAGTAAGGGAAGAATCTTTGGTACATATGCAGACCCATTGTACTTAGGAGTCCTTGTTGAGGTGATTAGGTCCATTAAAGGGTGGTGACTTCCATCTTTTGAGATAGTACACCTCTCCTTAATGTCATACCCGATCACTCTCAATAAGAACATATGTGGATCTACGTGGTGTCCTAACGAAGTGTACATTCTTTTTATATATTTTTATTTTCATTCATCCTTCTTTTTTCTTCCAAAAGGGAAGGGGATATATGAAGGTATAAATGTATAACCAAAATATAAATTTCACCATAAGGGGCCATGGAGGCCTTGGGCTAACTCAGATTTATCAATCTAAAGGGAATGGTCTACTAAAAATATAGTAGGACTATCTAACCAAAGGGGTGCCTTTTGGTTTGCAATGGTTAAGTTTAGAAAAAAAGTGTCGGGACTCACATCTTCCAAAATAAAGAACCACTAGGGTGATTGGTTACTTTGGGCAACAAATCGAACCTGGCCTAGAACTGACTATTGAGTGAATGCCGCTGGGGGATTTAAATCAGCTCAAAGATAGTCAAGATTAGTTTCATTTTTAATTATTTTGATGAATCCCATCAGTTTGCGATGGACTGCACTGAGAAGGGGCCATGGAGTCCTTGGGCTAACACAGATTTAGCAATCAAAAGGGAATAGTCTACCAAACATATAGTAGGACTCTCCAACCAAAGGGGTGCCTTTCAGTTTGCAATGGTCAAGTTAGGAAGAAAGTAAAGGGGCTCACATCTTCCAAACAAGGAACCACTGGGGTGATCGGTTGGCAAGGCAATAAATCAAACCCGACCTAGGGTTGACTATTGAGTGAATGCCGTTGGGGGACTTAAATCAACTCAAAGATAGTCAATATTAGTTTTATTTTGAATAATTTTGGTGAATCCCATCAGTTTGTGATGGACTACACTGAGTAGGGGCCATGAAGGCCTTGGACTAATTTATATTTACCAATCCAAAGGAAAAAGTCTACCAAACACAGAGTAGGACTATCCAACCAAAAGGGCACTTTTCAGTTTGCAATGGTCAAGTTAGGAAGAAAGTGTGGGGACTCACATCTTCCAAACAAGGAACCATTGGGGTGATCGGTTGGCAATGCAACAAATCAAACCCGACCTAGGGCTGACTATTGAGTGAATGCCGTTGGGGGACTTAAATCAACTCAAAGATAATAAAGATTAATTTCACTTTTAATTTATTTTGATGAATCCCATTAGTTTGTGATGAACAGTATTGAGTAGGGGCCATGGTAACCTTGGGCTAACTCTGGTTTACCAATCCAAAGGGAGTATTCTACCAACCACAAGGTAGGACTTATCCAACCAAACGGGTGCCTTTCGGTTTGCAATGGTTAAGTTAGGAAGAAAGCACGGGGACTCACATCTTTCAAAATTAGGAACCACTAAGGTGATTGGTTGGCAAGGCAACAAATTGAACCCGACCTAGGGCTGACTATTAAGTGAATGTCGTTGGGGGACTGAAATCACCTCAAAGATAGTCAAGATTAGTTTCATTTTTAATTTATTTTAATGGATTCCATTGGTTTGTGATGGATCACTCTGAGAAGAAGCTTATATCAGCCTAGACCTATCTTAGATTTACTGAACTAAAGGAGTAACTTCCCGGCTGATGGGAGAATTATCCGACCAAAGGAGTGCCTTTCAGTTTGCAATGATCAATTTAGGGGAAGAAAGTACGGGGATTCACATCTTCCACTACAAAAGACCATTGGGGTGATCAGTTGCTTTGGGCAACAAATCGAACTTGACCTAGGGCTGTCCGTCAGTTTGTGACAGTCATGCTAGAAAGAATACATCATAGGCTTACATCTTTCAAAGCAGAATGACTGTCGGGGTAACCTGCTTATGGCAAAATAGATTAAACCTGACTTAAGGGCAACTACGAAGTGGGTGCTGACCTAGGGACTTAACTCAACTCAGGTAGTCAGGCAATTTCTATAAGGAGTTTTGTTGACACTACCCTGAAGATAGGATGCCTGCTTGGGAATAGGGGCCCTTCGGGGGCTTGAATTCTTAATCCACAAGCGAATATTTTATTTGTTTAGTTTGTTTATCGTAGACCCTATTAGTTTGCGAGGGATAAAACTGAGAAGGAGCTTATATCAGCCTAGACCTATCTCAGATTTACTGAACCATGGGAGAATCTGCGCATCCGCTGAATAAATTCTCCAACCACAGGGGTGGTTACTAGGAAAGGGGGACTGTCCAATCCAAAAGTAACTCGTGTAGTGTCTAAATGGGGTCGCAAAGGACATGATCCAAATAGAGTGCCCACAGGGAGACGGGCCACTAAGGGCTTGATCCAAAACCCCGGAGAAGATAATATCATAGGTATTCGATGGCCAACTCATGGAGAAAGCGCAGGGACACACATCTGCCAAGAGTGGTGTATCCACCGGGTGAGTCGCTGTCAGCATAGCGAACATCAACTAACCTAAGGTGCCTGTCAATTTGCAACAATCAACCTAGAAAGAAAGCTCAGGGACTCACATCCTCCTATAGTGAAATTGATTCGGATAGTCTGCCTTCTACCGACGTGCTATCCGAGACTATTGAGTGAATGCCACTAGGGAACTTATATCAAGTCAAATGTAGTCAAGAGAAAAGGAACCTCTAGGAGACTTACCCTAATTCTTGAATGTACTCGACCTAGTTAGATCATGATGATTAGTTCAAGAAGAAGCTCGGGGACTCACATCTTCTTAAATAAAATCAACACAGGGTAGCCTACTAGTTAGATAGTGAAGCCTGCCAAACTAACAAGGTGCTCATTGATTTGTAATGATCAAGTTAGGAAGAAAGCATGGGGACTCACATCCGCCTAACAAATGACCATGGGGTAGCATACTAGCAAGGTATCATGTAAACCTGACCTAGAGCAGCTAATGAGTGAGTGCCAGAGGGGACTTGCTCTCACTTCAAAATAACCTGAGACAAAAGATATGTGTTTATTTTTGTGTTAAAGGGAATAAGATGTTTCTTGGGTTCTCTCACACCTACCCTAAACATGCTTAGGGAGAATGAAATGGTGCCATGGATGGCAATCAAAATTCCCACAAAGAAAGGATGCCGCTTGGGTTCTCAAACACCTAACTTAGTTGTGCTAATCAAAATAAAATGCATCTTGGGTTCTCTCATACTTACTCTAATAGCCCTATGGGAGATTATGTTTGTGTTGTGAAAGAGGGATAAGATGCCTCTTGGGTTCTCTTACACCTATCCTAAATACATCGTGCGGATTCACAAGACAAACAAACAATGCATCGAAAGAAGAGAAGATTTTGATGAATTGGAATCCAATTTTTGTTCTTTTGTTGATAATTATTTTCAAACATATTTTATGGATAGTATTTCTTTAAATAGAGCCCATTAATTGGAAGCATCAGGTGTTCCTCTTTACAATCAATGAGCTGATAGGATCCTCCTTGGTAGGCCTTCTCTATGACATAGGGGCCTTCCCAAGTGGGTTCAAACTTGCCTCTCATCTTTTGACGGGCAACAATTGGTCTCCTTAGGACTAGGGCGAGCTCTCATATTTGGAATGTTCTAAGGTGGACCAGCTTGTTGTGAGCTTGAATCATTTTGGCCTTGTACAACTCGAGGTTCTAGCACGCCTTCAGGCATCTCTCCTCTAAACCATCGAGCTCTTCTAACCGTAACTTCGCATTCTACTCGATAGTGATTTTGCTACCCAATGCTATCCTTAGTGAGGGAGTTGAACTTCTAAAGGTAGAATAACTTCAGATCCATACACTAAGGAGAATGTGATAGACTTAGTTGGAGTCATGTATGTGGTGTGGTAGGCCCACAAGTCTTCAACCAGCTACTCATTCCATTATCACTTGTTATCATCAAACATCTTCTTTAGTATTTGGATGAGAGTTTTGTTGAATGCTTCACTAAGCCATTTGCTCTGGGGTAGTAGATAGTGGAGTATCTCTAATCTATAACATGTCTTCTGGTGCTTTTGAATGTAGTACCATTATCGAATATAATTCATCGAGACACCCCAAACCTATATATGATGTGGTTCCTGAAGAACTGAAGCACATGCTGAGCTGTGACCTCTCTGAGTGAGATTGCCTCTATCCACTTGGAAAAGTAATCGGTGGCAGCTAGAATGATGACCCTTGGAAGAAGAAAGATCGATCAAACCCATAATGTTGATGCCCCAACACTCAAATGGCCATGAAGCCAATGTAGGGTGTAGAATATTGTGTGGTTGATGTAGGACCACTCCGTGTACCTAACAGTGATGGTATCTTCTAGACACATCCATGCAGTATGTAATCATTGAAGGTAAGTAGTATCCTAGTCTCTTGATCTTCGTCTTCTTCTTTGGACCAGATTGGTGCGCTCTGCATAGAAGTGAGTGTACCTTAGTCACAATCCTATGGGCTTCATATTTATCCTAACAACATAACCATATTTGATTGAAGGTCTGTCGATATAGGGTGCCATCCACGAGAGCATAGGAGAGAGCTCTCTGCTTCACCTGATGGGCATGTGACTTTTCTTGAGGTAGTTTGTCGGTGTTTAGGTAATCCATGAATGGTTGCCTCTCTGACTCATCCTCCATTTTGGCAATGGAAACCTCCCCTTCAAGAGAAAGTCTCTCGATGAGTTCAGCATCAATAAGGGATAAGACCTACCTATTTTGAACCCTTATTGGAATGGAATCATCTTCCAGACATGCCAATTCTTGGGCAAGTTTGGTGCGTTCTCTGCTTGGGGAACCTTATAGATGGTGACTTTGGGGATTTGGGCCAATAACTTTATGGTATACACGTGATAATGATGAAGCTTAGGTTTGAGAACCTTGTAGGACCCGATAATATGGTTAATGACCAACTGAGAATCCCTGAAGATGTTGATGCTCTTGACATAGACTGTAATGGCTAACTCCAAACCAACAATCAAAGCCTCATACTCAATTTTGTTGTTGATGCAGGGGTTGGAGAGATAGTATGAGAATCTCATCACATCACAGTTTGGAGTTAAGAGAACTATTTTTGCCCCTTTCTTTCCTAGAAGAGTAGATTGTGGTGCTTCTCCTTTATGAAAGGAAGCCACACCATCAAAATACATCTCCCATCGATGGTTGTCAACCTCCCCTAAGTTCATGATTTGTTCGTCAGGGAGATCATCACTAAGCGAAGAATCAGCAGGAAGTGGGTGTGCTGCTAAGAAATCTACTAGTGCTTGACCTTTTACCGCACGGAGGGGTACAAATGTGATATCAAACTATGAGAGAATCATGGACCAATGTGCCAAACATCTAGATAGCGTTGGCCGTGTCATGAGATATTGCAGTGGATTGATTCTAGAAATCAAGTTTATCTTTTGAGAAAAAAATATAGTGTCATAGCTTTTGAGATGCAAAGATCAAAGCTAGACAATGTTTCTTAATAGGTGGATAATTCACTTCAGTAGGAATCAGATGATGGTTGAGTTAGTAGAGAGCACTTGCCTTCCCTTCATCATTGGCTTGGGCTAACAAAGCACCGTGGGAGTCAGCCAATGCAGTAGTGTTGAGGATGAGTGGCCTACCCGGGATAGGGGTTGCTAGAATTGGTGGCTTCACCAAGTACTGCTTGATATCTTCGAAGGCATGATGGCACTTGTCATCCCACTTGAACTTGGCATCCTTTTTGATAAGTGCTGAAATTGGCTTGCATCTCTCTAATAGGTTGGAGATAAAGCATCTCAGATATGCCAATCATCCTTGGAAGGATCTGAGTTGAGTTAAACTTTTAGGAGGTAACATTTCTAAGATAACTTTGATCTTTTTTGGATCTATTTCTATTCCCTGGTGTCGAACAACAAACCCAAGGAATTTTTCTGAAGCTACTCTGAATGCACACTTCAGGGGATTCATCTTGAGGTTCTATTGTCTTAACTGTTCAAAAACTACTCTCAAGTCAAAGAGATGGTCTTCCTTTTCTTTGCTTTTAACTACTAGGTCATCAACGTAGTACTCAACCTAATGATGGATGAGTTCGTTGAAGATCTGAGTCATGACTCGTTGGTACGTAGCACTAGCATTTTTAAGGTCGAAAGGCATGACGATATAATAATAGATTCTAATCGGGGTTTGAAAAGTAGTGTTTCTTTCATCCTCGGGGGCCATCTTGATTTGGTTATAGCCAGATGATCCATCCATGAAGGACAAACTGCATGAGATGAGGCGATGTCCACCATTAATTCTGGTATAGGATGAGAAAACTCATCCTTAGGGCATGCCTTATTTAAGTCCCTGGAATTGATGTACATGTGAATTTGGCCATTCTTTTTCTTAAATGGTACGACACTGTCTAACCAATTAGGGTAGTTTTCTTCCCTAATGAAACCAACATCGATCAATTTCTTGACTTCAGAAATGACTTCTTGTTCGATTTCTAATTGCATGCATCTAGGAGCTTGCTTGATGGTTAATGTTAGGATCTATTGCTAGCTTGTAGATCACTACATTAGGAGATAATCTTTGCATCTCTTCATATCTTTATGCAAAGAAGTCTTTAAACTCATTCAATAGCCTAACTAAGTCATTAGTTTCTTGTTCATTCAATAACAAACTGATGTATGTCAGGCGTGGATTTTCTTCTATGTTGATTTCTTTAAGCTTATTTATTATTGAATGGATCTCATCTTCAAATTCTGGTGATGCATCTTTGATTTGGAGATCATCTGGATTGTCTGAAGTTTCTAAACACACATCCTCATAAGAGTTGGAGTGGTGTGAAAAGAACCTATCAGACTATAAATGGTTGGTGACAATTAAGCTGTAATTGTCGTCATCGACTGGACCCACTGTACTGAATTCTAGTCCTGATCTTGATTGTGCATCCTTACCTCTATTTTTCCATAGCTTGTCGAAGTACTCTGTCCTGTGCTTAGACCATGTGTAAGGAACCAAACCCTTATTTGCAAGATTAAGAACACAAGGTGAGTACCAATCAAAAGGCAATTCCATTAATTCTTTGTTTGAAATATCCTCAAGTCCTACATCAAGTTCTGGACTTGAGAATGATGAACCCAAAAAGAATCTCTTTGGTTTGACATCTCTGGAAGACTGAGGGGCTTCCTAAACTACTAAACTTTTAGCTTTTCAAGATGAAAGTGAGGTTAGAGCTAAGGTTCCTAACTGCAGCCTAATAGTTTCACATACATTTGATTTGAATACTTTCGTGCTTTGTCTGGAGGCCCGATCTTCATCACTATCCGGCTCGAGTGTCACCTCCAATGAAACCCGCTGAGAGGGGTTGTCTGGTATGCTAATCATATTAGACTCGTCATCTGAGCATGTCTATGTGAATAGTAGGGGTACTCCTATGAACTGGAACATAACCCCTATTGGCTGATGGCCAACCAGATGGTCTTCCACCTCTAGAACTATCTCTTTTTCTGCCTCTGCCTTTTCTTGGTGGAGGTCGAGTCATCCTACCCACATGTCCATATGATGGAACGAACTATGGGTGGAATGTGATATGCGACTCTATTTATTCTTCAATTTCCTTTTCTTGTTCACTTAGATTTTTATTTTTCTTTTCTTTTTCTTTTGCTTTTTTTTTCTTCTTTTTCTTTGGTATTTGAATTTGAATTTTGACCAAGTTCATGAGAAAAGGTATTTTGAGGAAGATAGTAGGTCGCATCCTCATATATCTCAACCTCTCTGACTGAAAATAGTTTTTCATCTCCTTGACACAGTACTCAATTTCATCCTTCATGAACTTAATGCACTGATGGAGGGAGGATGGAATCATCTTATTTTGATGTATCCAAGGCCTACCGAGCAAAGCAATGAATGAAGTATTCAAATCAATGATATAGAACTTGGCTTCAGTCTTCTAGTCACCTATCTCCAAAGGTAACACTAAAAAACTTAAAGCCCTATCGCCTTGTTCATTGAATAATCTCAACATCATCCTATCTCCTTGGAGTGTGGAGATTTTAATCCTCAAATAGGCAAGGGTCTTTAGACTCATAAGGTTTATCGATGCACCTGGATCGATGAGAACGAATCATCGCCCATGTCAATTGTAATGTAGGGGACGCTCCATGTCCCCTAGAAGTAGGTCTTCATCTATGAAAGTGATTCCCTCTGCTTCTCTGGAATAATGTGCCTCCTCTCCAAGAACGGTCAACTAAGCTAAGCATATTTCAGGATCAAGATCTGCCTTGATCAATGATTCCCTCATTTCTTTGGATAAGATAAGGGCATCGTATATGCTTAACTTAGATCGAAACCTTTTCAGGTGAGAGAGGATATTATAGTCCACCTGGGTTGATCCTCCACAAGCATATCTAGGATTGGAGCATCCTATGGAGGGGATTCTCGATTATCTGAACCAATGACTTATTTCCCCTTATCTGGAGGTGCTGCCCTAGGAGGTAAAACTTTTTCACTATAGAGGTTGACTTCGGTGATCTCTTATGGCAGGGTAATGGAAGATTCTACCTACACATCAGGCTCACCTACAGCTTCTCCTATGGGACCCTCAAAATCAGATGATTCTAAGTCTATCTCAAGAGGCGAACCTGTGGCATTCGGAGAAGGAAAGTCTAACTCTGAATCAAAAAGTGAAAGATCAAAGTTATTATAATTGTTGTTTAGACTTGAAGAGTTTTCAAAAAGAATAGATTTAGATAACCCATCAAAAGTGACACAAATATAATTCAAGCTAGCTTTATTCCTTGATTTCTTGGATTTTGAAGGAGGTACATAATAAAAATCTAGTAAAGTAAGAGGGGTGAGGGATTTGATGCCCTCATTTGCCGATACAAGATTTATACTAGAGGAAGAGCTAGCTGAAGTAGAGGTGGTCCCTAATGTAGTACTTAGGAACTGAGGCTGGACTCGACGGTTGCGACTTGGATATCTGGTGGCACAAATTGTCGCTACTATCGAGTGCCTCTTTCGAAGTTGGCAACCTACAAACCTTCTTTGATGTTGGAGGTTTGAGCTGTCTTAGGCACCTGCAAGGAAAGTTTCTTGATTTTGGAGATAATTTTCTTAGAGGTTTTGGATAAGGAGATATCCCAATCTTCTTTAGTTTTGGAAGAATCACAAGTATCCTTAAGAATTACCCTAACAAAATTGGATGGTTATTCCACAAGGTTTTCCTTCGAGATGATTATAGCACCGCTCTTGAAGCTATGTTCAAGCCAATCCTTGAATGAAAAGTAATCTTCGAAAACATGACCTAGCATACGGTGGTAGGGGCAAAAGTTAGGATCATTGCTTTTGCCCACTTTCTCCGGTCTCCTATGTTCAGGTAGCTGAAAATTAGGCTTATTTAAGATATTCTTAAAGATCTTCCTGATTACCTCCCTCTTAAATAAATATGATTTGTTTAATTTATCTATAAGAGTAGGTGGACCATAACTACCTGGCAACAGGTATGTGTATCGCTGCTGTTGATGATGTAGTTGAGGAGGAGGCAGTGAAGGCCATGGAGGCTAATGTGGTGGCTGGTAAGCTACCTAGATGGTGGTAGAGGAGGTAGAACTGACAGCTGTGGAGCTCGAGGTCTCTTAAACCGCTCGCCGCTACTTCCCTGCCATCGCTATCACGCCGGGCTTCTTCTTAAAAGCTTTCTGTGGCTTCTGCTTTGTTGATTAGTCTGGAAAAGGTAACTATTTGGCTTCTTCTTGTAGGCTAGCCGCCTTGTTGATTAGTTTCTCAAATGTTTTGATGGTAAAACCTTTGAGCATGAAGGTGACCAGGCCATGAATATTCTTCAACAAAATTTTAATGGCCTGTTGTTTAGATAACTGTGGTTCACATTTCATACTCAGATTTTTTCCATCTGAGAATATAATTAATGAGGGACTCACTTGGGTTTTGTTGAGGCACAATGAGATCACCTACAGTCACCTTTTGTTGAGCTCTAGCAAACTTCTTGATGAAAAGTTACTCCAACTTAGCAAAATTCTTAACTAAACTATTGGGAAGTTTAGTGTACCAATCAAAGACTATGCCTACTAAGCTACTGACAAAAAGTCAGAATAGGAGAGCATCACTGCCACCGATGTTGCAACAACTGGCTCTGAAGTGTGCAATATGCTGCCTTGGGTTCCCATTGCCATCGAAGCTCTTGAAAGAAGGTGGTACGAAACCCTTAGGATATTGGATGACATCAAATTCCTCTGGGTAGGGTCAACCCTTTGGAATTGATGAATCTCCTCAGGCTTGAGCTAATACTTCTCTCACCTACTGCTATGTGGTGAAATTTTTATAATGATTTCTAAAGAATAAATATATACTTCCATCTTCACTCTATGCGGAATAAAATGAAGATAGAAAAATACATCTCTTCTTTTATGCATTTTGACACCACGTAGATCCATAGATGGCCTTATTAAGGGTGATCGGGTATGACATTGAGGAGAGGTGTACTATCTCTAAAGATAGAAGTCACCACCCTACAATGGACCTAATCAACTCAACAAGGACTCCTAAGGACAATGGGTCTGCATGTGCACCAAAGATTCTTCCTTTACTTTACATGAAAAAAAGTAAAGTAGGGTTTATTTTAAGCCGAGTTTGTTAAGTTTCCTACAGAGGCAATCCCCTATAGTTAATTACATCCTAAGGAATGATATCCCTCAGGAATACTCTCAATGAAGGTAAATGATCATTGTCTCTAGAGATTTCAATAGGTAGGACTATCAATCGATTAATTTGTTTCAGAAGATCAAATGGGATTGGTCAAAGAGAGGGAGTTATTGCCAAAGCTAAAGGAAGATAAGTAAAAGATGTTCATGATGTTGGGAAACCTAGCGAGCATCTCAAACTATCCCATGGTTGGGCTTTATATTTTTAAAATTGATTTATTCATTTGAGTTGAGTTTTTATTAGAAGTTTAGGACTTATGATTCCATAACATAAGATTATGGAAATGCTTAAGAGGTGAGGATTTATGCTTATGGCCTATGGAAGGGAGAAGCAAACTCAAAACTTAAATCTAGGGAGCTTTGGCAAGGGCCAAAAGCATGACCTAAATCTAAGACAAAAATAGGTATTTGGTTTGCCTCCAGAAGAGAGGACAAACCACCCAACTGCTTGGACTTACAACAGCCTAGGGGTGGCCACTAACTAACTCCTCCTACAATTTCAAATTCATGTAGGCAAGTCATATGCTTTATGCAAGATAGCTAGGATATTATTTATTTAGAAAGAGACTAAGTCCTTAACTCACTCCCTAAAGAGACTAGATCATGTAAAGAGCATGCTTCAAATGACCTAAATCTAATGCAAATGATATTACATTTTATTTTTATTTTTGGACAATAATTTGACTCAGGCTTTTAGGATTCATATGCTTAATGCATGAGAAGTAAGATTATTGACCAAAATCAGCAAGAAGGGAGGAGGTGTATTTCCACCATGGCTCTCAAAGGTCAATCCAAGTTTCTCTAGCAAAGGTAGAAGCCCTCCAATCAAGAGTGAAAATAATATGCATTTTTGCATGATGTTATAAAAGAAATACTCATCCAGCTAAGGGGTTGCTAATTCTTTTATCTTGATTTTAGCCTAAGCTTTAGGTGTGGTTATGAGTTCTTTATTTTTCATTTTGAATTGTTAAATTTGGTGGAATATTTATTTTTCCCTAAGAGCCTAATCCACATCTAGGCTATACATCAAGCAAGGAAGAAACTAGAAAAAAGATGTCATCTTAATGCACAAGCTAAACAAATCATTAATCAATTTATAAAGCTAACACAAAAGAATAAGATATCATTTATGGTCTGACACCACCGCACAAACCCAAAAATAAATTGGGTAGCCGAGCTCTACCATTATACAACACGGATTACAAATGAATTAAGTACAATTAAGCAAGGAATTCATTATTATGAGGATCTTCAAGCTTCATTTCTTTATTCTTTTTTTCTTCTTACTTCTTTCTTTCCTTCTTTTGGATAGTTAGAAGGTGGTTGCTCCAGAGGCTTCACATGGTACATAAGATGAGATCTTATGACCAATGCTCATCCTAATCCCCATAACAATCATTCCAAAATCCTAATTACAAAAATTACATGAAAAGGGAAAATGGAAATCTATCTAACACCTGCAAAATAGAGATTAGCTAAAAAAAATTGTACAATCCCAAGAATGTATATTGGACTTAACACCCCACACATGGGTGACTAAGTCCACCTGGCCTATTGGATTTACGCTTAGGGGTATAAGCACATGCACATCAAAAAGCATTTATATTTTTATTTATTACACCACCCCTTAAGCATAATTCCCTGCATAAAATAATGATTAGACTACATCGTCCTATCATTCATTCTACAGACATTCATCCTAACATCTAGACTAAAACATATACCACAAAATAAAAGTAAACATCAAATCATACACTGCCCTAACCTAAAGCTAGAAGTGGTGACTTAGCTGAATATGTGTGCTTTAGAGGTTTGTGTGGTATGCTAATATATGGCTTTAAGTTAGAATTTTCTAAGTGTGGAGAATGTTCAACTTAGAGGATAGTTTTATTTAAGTGGTTTAATTATTTTTGGTTGATTTTATTTTATGTTCTAATTGGGTTCAAGTGAATTCTACAATTAATTATTAAGTTA
The DNA here is from genome assembly GCA_021442155.1 of Cymbidium sinense. Classification (NCBI taxonomy): domain Eukaryota; kingdom Viridiplantae; phylum Streptophyta; class Magnoliopsida; order Asparagales; family Orchidaceae; genus Cymbidium; species Cymbidium sinense. The sequence goes on from CM038216.1 coordinate 55,141,518, forward strand.
TAAAGAGAGGGAAAGAGAAGAGAACTTCTCTTTCCTTCCCTAACCTAAGTAATTTCTAAAGTGGATTCATATTTTAGTTTTTTTAGTCAATGTTTTATTATGTGTTTTAATTAATCATAAGTTTAGATGAACTCTAAACAATCCTATTCAAAAAGGAAGGCATTCTAAGATTAAATAAAGTAAGTTAAGATCACAAAAACACACATCACTTCATTTCTTTTTCCCAACATGCATATCTATGCAAATGAGAATGTTTAGCACACTTTATAATGAATGCTAAGTAGTTTACTTAAGAAAATTTGAATGTTTATGATGCATGATTTTCATTAAGTAGCAAAGGAGGTTTCTTATCCAATTTTCACATACACATATGAATGTATTAAAGGCATTAGTGAGTATGACGCCATTGTTAACCAGGGGTGTAAGGTACAAGACCTACTTAGGGCTACTTAAAGCCTCGCAACCCTGGGGTTGTCCAGACTAATATACCACTTTCCTTAAATACGAGCATATGTACAAAAGAAATAAATGAAAAATAAAGAATGCAAATGTTGGTATTTATCTTATTTTGGCAGGTTTATGCAATTTATACATGTAAGTGTAGGTGTCCATCTTAAGTCATATCATAGGAATGAATATGAAATGGAATTAGGAAAGTATTGTGTTCTTTTCAAATGAACTATACACTTTGCCAAATCCTGTACAAAATTATACCAAAAGAGAGGAGAAGGAAAACTACGCTAAGCACATCCTTATATTTTACTCACATGCAAGCTTATAAGTAAGATATAAGTAACACACTTTCAGTTTTTGATAATTGATTCATATATTTTGAAAATAATTTCAATTTAATAGTGATAATAGCCACCCATATTCTTACTTTAGCCAAAATATGGAATTTGACATAAAGGAAATATTTTCATTTTAAATTTGATTTTTGAAAAGCATGAATGCATGAAATCATATGACACACACATTTAGCATGTTAAGAAAGAGCTGAAGTAATGAAAGCATATAAACACATTCGCCTTAATTAATTTCTAAAGATAATCTTATGAAATAAGAAAACTTAAAGCAAATCAAAGTTTGTTTAATGTGATTTTTATTTGATTTTGAGTTTGATTTAATTTGGAAAATGTGAGGTGGGTTTGATATTTGTAACCCATTTCCACATGTGTTTGATATTTTTATTCAATTTTTAGGTGATTAGATTCATTTTATATTTTAATTAAGTTAAGGTATGAATTAAACATGTTAATTACCCCTTACCTACACCTCCTTAGCATAGTTAATAAAATAATTATGAGTCAATGAGATGACATAAAACCATACAAGGAATTTAAATCAGTAATGCACCTAGGAGGAAAAGGGACTAATGCAATTTTGGCTCATGATTAATGATTAATTAAGCTAAGAGATTTAACTTAAGTAATTTAAAAACACCCCTCACACATATGAGTTGAATTTTGATTTCCTTAATGGTACTTAGGCTCTTGAACACTTAAGCATCTACTTTAGAAGAATCAATTGAGTTCTGGAAAGTTTTAGAATTTTATGAAATTAATTAAGGGATAATTAGTGAATTAACCTTTAATTATGGTAGGATTAAGGTATAAAGAGGGTTTAAGGAATATCTTAAGGAGAGTATCCCAAAATTATTCCCTAAACCTCACATTCACTTAATCAAAAATTAATTTTCTCAATTATAGGGTTAAATTATTAATTATACCCATAATTAAGTCTAATTACATTAAGGGAGTAATTAAGAAATGAATTAGCAATTATCCTAATCAAGCCACCAATAAATCTCATGAAAATTAGGGAAGGTAGAAGTCATCCATCTAATTACACTCAAGAAGTTTGAGATTAATCAGTGGACTAATTAGAGAGTAATTAGAAAATTAACATTCCTAATAAAACCTAAATTTATAGAAAAGAACTATTTAAAATTAATCAAAATCAATTTTAGAATATTTTGTTTTCAATTATCTTTCTAATGCAATTTATTTCATATTTTTCTGATTTTTCTATGTTGAGATATGAATTTTAAAAATTTAGGTGATTAATTAGGAATTAAATAAACCTTAAGTAAATCATTAATCCCATGGGCACCATGCATGCGGTTGACGCGGCATGCGCTTTACATGCGTCGCAACCGGGTTGGTCACTTAACATATCACATCATAGCACCGCATGGCGGAGGTGCTATGCGCTTTCTTCCCAACCATCTGATCAAGATTAAAGCCACATATCAGAGGATTAAATATAAATATATTACACATTTTAATCTTGGCCGTCCATCCAAAATGCGCAGATGGACAGTCAGAGATTCGTCCCTGTAATTCCCTATGGGAAAGGGGATCTGTCCATCTTCTAGGCCATGATTCGAGCTCGATTGAGCTCGTATTGGGCTAGAATTTGGTCCTCACCTTCATCATGCATCCAAGATCACATCTAACGGGCAAGATATTGTGCCATGAAAATTTTTTTCACAAAGCTCCAAACCATATTAAATTTAAGCTCAGAAAATGGCTAACCTCACCGAAGGTGATCACTGACGTCCGATTCCCTTGGAGAAGCTTCGTCTGGTTGAGATGAAGGTTTGCTGAGAGTTTGAGGGGTTGAGGTTGAGTAACTTCTCCTATGGACCAACTCCTCCTCCAATTGAGCTCAGCTTTGGTCTAGGTGACTCATCCTTTGATTCAAGAACTTGAAAGAGAGCTTGAACAAGCTTGATTGAGGTCCCTGAGGGAGTGTGCAAAGGCAATTGGCTTGATTTTAGGTGTGGAGTAAAATGGAATTTTGGTGGAGCTCCCCTATTTTCACCTTGTGAAAACTGAGAAATGGGAATTGGCCAATACTTGAGAGAGCTTGGGATCACTAAAAAAGGACTCCTCTGGCTCCCTAACATCAATTTACAATGGCTCTCTTGGAATGAGAGTGAATTAGAGGGAGTATATCTCCCCCATTGGCAATCGAATGACTGAGCATGGGCTTGCCATTTTGATCCAATTGTCCTGATTCAAAGGATTTGTTAGGCTGTTAGGACTATCCTTGAGTTTAATTTTGGCTAGGGAGTGGAATGGTGAAGTTGCCATGTGCTCAAATTGAGTGTAAGGAAGATTCCATGTGGCCATTTTAAAGCATGTGCTCAGTTTGGCACTTGGGCTGACCCAAACCCATTGGGTTGGGTGCACCACCCTCCATAGTGTTCATTTGATCCACTAGGAGAGTGCCAAGTGGGTATGAAGAGGATTTGACCAAATTCCAAGTAGAATTGGCCAAAATTTACCCTATGGCCTAAGGGTAAAATGTTTATTTGGATGATTTGATTGAAGGAAGGAAGTAAGGAAAGTGGTCCAAGTTATAGGGTAGGCAAATTTTCCTAACACCCCTAAGGCATGACCTACTCTAATTGCTAACTCTTCTAAGTCTCTAAGGTTAGGTTGAGTGTCCACTTAAGCACTAGATGTGTCTTAGGACTAAGGATCACTTAAAGTCTAATAGGAGTCCTATGTCTAAGATGGAGGGGTTGAGAACTCATTCTAAAAATGAGGTCAACAAAGAGCGCCCAATAGGTGTGGTGTGATTGACAAGGAACACCACACGTATTGGTGTAGACCATAATGATTAACAACACTGAATGATCATAAGCACTAATAGAGATGATCTACTCCTAACCAGAGGTGTAGAAGGAATCCAGAACTTAATGCAATGTGGCTCTACTTATGTCAAGGACATAAGAGAAGGAAGGAGGAATCCATTGGGGATAGAGTATGTGAACCTTCCACTAAGGAAGCAGGTTCAAGTCAACCATAAAAGGATGAGGGGTTTGATTTTATTTAAGTCTCACTGGGGAGAAAGTTCCACTGGGGAGGAGGGCTGAATTTATTTCAATTTATTATTTATTTAATTGTGTTTTCTTAGACTCCACCGGAGATAGAAAAGTGAACTCTCCACTAGGGAGGCAAGTCCAAGTCATCCACATGGGGGGAAAGATTGTGAAATCCACTGAGGGATTAAAATTTTAGATCCGCTGAGGGATTAGAAAGATTTGTATCTCACTGAGGAGAAGTAAAGGATTTAGATTTAGATTGATTTATTATTTTGTTTGTTTCATTGGATTTGTTTCAAATTTTAGATGAACCCTATTAGTTTGTTATTGATTACACTAAGTAAGAGCCATAGAGGCTTAGATCTAACTCAGATTTAACAATCTAAAGGGGTAGTCTACCAAACACATAATAGGACTATCCAACCAAAAGGGGTTCCTTTCAATTTGCAATGGTCAAGTCTTTAAGAAGAAAGCACAAGGACTCACATCTTCTAGAAACAAGAAACCACTGGGGTGATTGGTTGCTTTGGGCAACAAATTGAACCTGACTTAGGGCTGACACTGAGTGAATGCCGTTGGGGGACTTAAATCAGCTCAAAGATAGTCGAAGGTAGATTTCATTTTTAGATTTATTTTGATGGATTCCATTGGTTTGCAATGGATTATACTAAGAAGGAGCTTATATCAGCCTAGACCTATCTCAGATTTACTGAACCAAAGGGAATAACTTCTCGGCCGATGGGAGAACTATCTGACCAAAAGAGTGTCTTTCAGTTTATTAGGATCAATTGAAGAGAAGAAAGCTCAAGGACTTACATCTTCAACTACAAAAGACCACTTGGGTGATCAGTTACTTTGGGCAACAAATCAAACCCGACCTAAGGCTGCCCATCGATTTGCGATAATCATGCTAGAAAGAATGTGTCAATAGTCTTACATCTTCCAAAGCAGAATGACTGTCAGGGTAACATGCTTTTAATAAAAAAAGATTAAACCTGACCTAAGGGCAACTATGGAGTGAGTAACTGGACTTATCTCAACTCGTAGTCAATTATAGGGAGTTCTGCCTCAAAGATAGATGCCTACTTGGGAGGCCCTTTAGGGGCTTGAATTCCTAATCCATAAGAAAATTAATTTATTTGTTAGTTTAGTTTATTTTAATGTGTACCCTATTAGTTTATGAGGGATCACACTGAGAAGGAACTTATATCAGCCTAGACCTATCTCAGATTTATTGAACCAAGGGAGAATCTATGCATCTGTTGAACAAATTCTCCAATCACAGGGTTGGCTACTAGGAAAGGGGGACTGTCCAATCCAAGAGTAACCCATGTAGTGTCTAAATGGGGTCGTAAAGGACGTAATCCAAATAGAATGCCCATAGGGGGTGGGGCCACCAAGGGCTTAATCCAAAATCCTGAAGAAGATGACATGGCTAGTCATATATAAAATAGGTATTTGGTGTCCAACTCAAGGAGAATGCTCGGGGACTCATATCTGCCAAGAGTGGTGTATCCACCGGGTGAGTCACTGTTAGCATAGCAAACATCAACCAACCTAACGCGCCTGTCAGTTTGCAACAATCAACCTAGGAAGAAAGCTCAGGGACTCACATCCTCTATAGAAAATGATTACGGATAGTTCTCGCCAACAAGTGCACCTTGGGTGACTACTGAGTGAATGCCATTGGGGGACTTATATTAACTCAAATATAGTCAAGAGGAAAGGAGCCTCTAGGGGACTTATCCTAAACCTTAAATATACTCGACCTAGTTAGGTCATGATGATTTGTTCAAGAAGAAAGAACGGGGACTCACATCTTCTTAAATAAAATCAACACGAGGTAGCTTCTTGGCTGGGCAGTGAAGTCTACCATACTAACAAGATGCTCGTTGGTTTGCAATGGTCAAGTTAGGAAGAATGCATGGGGACTCACATCTTTCAAACAAGTGACCACTGGAGTGGCATACTGGCAAGGTAGCATGTAGACCCAACATAGAGTAGCTAATGAGTGATTGCCACAGGGGGCTTGCTCCTACATCAAAATAGCTCGAGATAAAATATTTATGTTTATTTTTGTGCATGTGTTAATAGAAATAGGATGCCTCTTGGGTTCTCTCACACTTATCCTAAACATGCTTGAGAAATTTGATGAAATGGTGTCATGGATGGCAATCAGGATTCTCACTAAGAAAGGATGTCACTGGTGTTCTCTTACACCTAACTTAGTTGCACTAGTCAAAAAAAGATGCCTCTTAGGTTCTCTCACACCTATTCTAGTAGGATTGAGAAATGTGTTTAATTTATGTTTGTATTGTGAAGAAGGATAGGATGCCTCTGGGAGACTCTTACACCTAACCTAAACACGTCATGGTGGATTCACAAGACAAACAAACAACACTTCAAAAGAAGAAAAGATTTTGATGAAATGGAATCAAATTTTTGTTGATTGATAGAATTATTTTTACACACGATTTATTTCATGGGTAATATTTCTTTAGATAGAGCCCATTAATGGGAAGCATCAAGTGTTCCCCCTTACAATTAATAAGCTAATAAGATCCTCCTTGGTAGGTCTTCTCTATGACATAGGGGCCTTCCGAAGTGGGTTCAAACTTGCCTCCCATCTTTCGACGGGCAACAACTAGTCTCCTTAGGACTAACACAAGTTCTCTTACTTAGAAAGACCTAGGGCGGACCAACTTGTTGTGAGATTGAATCATTTTGGTAATATACAACTCGAGGTTCTAGCACGCCCATAGGCGACTCTCCTCCAAACCTTTGAGATCTTCTAACCACAACTTTGCATTCTGCTCTGTAGTGATCTTGCTACCCAATTCTATCCTTAGTGATGAAAGTTAAACTTCTAAAGTTAGAATGCTTCAGACCCATACACTAAGGAAAATGAGATAGATTGAGTTGGAGTTTGGTATGTGGTGTGGTAGGCCCATAAGGCTTCAACCAACTGCTCATTCCATTATTGCTTGTTGTCATCAAGGGTCTTCTTCAGTATCTGGATGAGAGTTTTGTTAAATTCTTTTGGGGTAGTAGATGATGGAGTATCTCTAATCTATACCATGTCTCCTGGCGAAGCTGTTGATCTTAGTGCTTTTGAATACAATACCATTATCGGATATAATTCATCGAGACACCCTGAACCTATATACGATATAGTTCTTGAAAAACTGAAGCACATGCTGAGCTATGACCTCTCTGAGTGGGATCACCTCCGCCCACTTGGAAAAGTAGTTGGTGGCAGCTAAGATGAACTAATGCCCCTTGGATGAAGGAGGATCGATCGTACCCACAATATTGGTACCCCAACACTCAAATGACCATGAAGCCATGGTAGGGTGTAGAATGTTGGGTGGTTGGTGGAGGACCACATCATGTACCTGACACTGATGGAATCTTCTAGCTACATCCATGTAGTATGTAATCATCGAAGGCCAGTAGTATCCCAGTCTCTTGATCTTCATCTTCATCTTTGGACTGGATTGGTGTGCTACGCATAGACCTGAATGTACCTCAGTTATAATGCCATGAGCTTCATGTTTGTCTAAATAACATAACCACATTTGGTCAAAGGGTCGTTAGTATAGGGTGCCATCAATGAGAGCATAGGAGAGAGCTCTCTATTTCACCTGATGAGATTGTGACTTTTCTTGAGATAGTTTTCCAATGTTCAAATAATCTATGAATGGTTGCCTCTAATCCAGCTCCTTGTCCTTTTTGACAATGACAACCTCCCCTTCATGAGAAAGTCTCTCGATGAGTTCAGCATCAATAAGGGATAAGACTTGTCTGTTTTTGGACCTTTATTGAAATGGACTCATCTTTCGGACATGCCAATTATTTGGCAAGTTAGGCCAAAGCATATGCTACTGTGTTCTGTACTCAGGGAACCTTGTAGATGGTGACCTTGGGAATTTGGGTCAATAACTTCATGGTATACTCGTGGTAATGATAAAGCTTGGGCTTGAGAATCTTGTAAGACTCTGCAATTTGATTGATGACCAATTGAGAATCCTCAAAGATATTGATGCTCTTGACACTGATTATGATGGGTAACTCCATACCAGCAATCAAAGCCTCATACTCAGCTTCATTATTTTTGCTGCGGTTAGATAGATAGTATGAGATTCTCATCATATCGCAGTTTGGAGTTAAGAGAACTATTCCTACCCCTGCCTTTCCTGGAAGAGTAAATCATGGTGCTTCCCCTTTATGAAAAGAAGCTGTACCATCAAAATACATCTCCTATCAGTGGTTGCCAACCTCCCCTAAGTTCATGATTTATTCATCAGGGAGATCATCACTAAGCAAAAAAATCAGCAGGAAGTGGGTGTGTTGCTAAGAAATATGCTAGTACTTATCCTTTTATTGCACGAAGGGGTACGAAGGTGATATCAAACTACAAGCGGATCATGGACCATCATGTTAATCATCTGGATAGCATTGGTCATGCCATGAGGTACTACAACAGATTGGTTTTGAAGATCAAGTTCACCTTATCAAAAAATATATAGTGTCGTAGCTTTTGAGAGGCAAAGATTAAAGCTAGGCAATGTATCTCAATAGGTGGATAGTTTGCTTCAGTAGGAATAAGATGATGACTGAGGTAGTAGAGAACACTCTCCATCCCTACGTCATTAGCTTGGACCAACAAAGTGCCGAGAGAGTTATCCAATGCAGCAATGTAGAGGATGAGTGGCCTGCCTAGGATAGGGGCTACTAGAACTGGCGACTTCACCAAATACTGCTTGATATCTTCAAAGGCATACTGAAACTTATCATCCCACTTGAACTTGGCATCCTTTTTGACAAGTGCTGAGAATGGCTTGCATCTTTCCAATAGCTTGGAAATGAAGCATCTTAGATACGCCAGCCGTCCTTGGAAGGATTTGAGTTGAGTTAAACTCTTAGGAGGTGGCATTTCTAAGATAGCTTTGAACTTTTCTAGATCTATTTCTATTCCCGGTGTTGGACAACAAACCCAAGGAATTTCTTTGAAGCTACTCCGAATGCACACTTCAGGAGATTCATTTTGAGGTTATATTGTCTTAACCATTTGAAAACTACTCTCAAGTCAAAGAGATGGTCTTCCTTTTCCCTACTCTTGACTACTAGATCATCAACATAGTACTCAACCTGATGATAGATGAGTTCATTGAAGATATGAGTCATGGCCCATTGGTATATAGCGCCAGTATTTTTAAGGCCGAAAGGCATGACCCTATAACAAAAGATTTTGATCGGGGTTCAGAAAGCAATGTTTCTTTCATATTCAGGAGACATCTTGATTTGGTTGTAGCCAGATGACCCATCCATGAAAGAGAAACTGCATGAGATGAGGTGATGTCCACCATTAATGCTGGTATAGGTAGAGGAAACTCATCCTTAGGACATGCCTTGTTTAAGTTCCTCAAATTGATGCATATGTGAATTTGGTCATTCTTCTTCTTAACTAGTATGACATTAACTAACCAGGTAAGATATTTTTCTTCCCTGATGAAATCAGCATCGATCAATTTCTTGACTTCAGAAATGACTTGTTGTTTGATTTCTAATCACATGTGTCTAGGAGCTTGCTTAATAGGAGCAGCATTAGGGTCTATTACTAGCTTGTGGATTGCTATGTTAGGAGATAATTCAGGCATCTCTTTATAAATCCATGCGAAGCAGTCTTTAAACTCATTTAATAGCCTAACTAAGTTATTGGTTTCTTGTTCATCCAACAACAAATTGATGTATGTCAGGCGTGGATTTTTTTTGTCCCAAGGTTGATTTCTTTAAGCTTGTCAATTATTGAATGGATCTCCTCTTCAAATTCTGGCAGTGCATCTTTGATTTGGAGATTATCTAGATCATCTGAGGTTTCTAAACACATAATCTCATAAGAGTTAGTGTTGTGTAAAAAGAACCTATCAAACTCCAAATGATTGGTAACAACTAAGTAGTAATCATCATCATCAACTGGACCCACTGTACCGAATCCCAGTCCTGCTCTAGATTATGCTTCCCTGCCTGTATTGCTCAATAGTTTCTCAAAATTCTCTGACCTGTGCCTGGACCATGTATGAGGAACCAAACTTTTCTATATAAGGTTATGAACACAATGCGAGTTAAAGTCAACTTGGTAATTCCATTAATTCTTTAAATGTATCCTCCTTGAGTTCTACATCAACTTCAGGACTTGAGGATGATGATCCCAAAAAGAATCTCTTTGGTTTCATATCACTGGAAGATGTAGGGGCTTCCTTAACTACTAAACCTTCAACTTTTGAGATGAAAGTGAGGTTAGAGCTAAGTTCCCATACCTAATAGTTTCACATAAACTGATTCAAATACTTTGCTTTGGAGGCTCGATCTTCATCTCTGCGATCAAAGTCACCCAAATGGAACACGAGAGGGGTTGGCTAGTATACTAATCACATTAGACTCATCCTCTAAGCTAGATTCCAAGTCTATGTGAATAGTACGGGTACTCCTATGAACTGGAATATGATCTCTATTAGCTGATGGCCAACCAGGGAGTCTTCCACCTCTGGAATTGCCTCTGTTTCTACCTCTGCCTCTGCCTGGTAGAGGTTGAGTCATCCTACCCACATGTCCATATGATGGAATGTACAGTGGGTGGAATGTGATATGTAGATCTATTTCTTCTTCAATTCCCCTTTCTTATTTTCTTGGATTTTCATTTTTCTTTTCTATTTATTTTATCTTTTCTTTTTCTTCATTTTTTTCTTTTGATTTTGAGTTTTGTCCAAGTTCATGAGAAAGGATGTTTTGAGAAAGATAGTAGGTTGCATTCTCATAAATCTTAACCTCTCTAACTAAAAATGGATTTTCATCTCCATTGACACAGTATTCGATCCCATGCTTTCTAAACTTGATGCCCAGATGAAGGGAGGATGGAATCATCTTGTTCTGATGTATCTAAGGCCTATCGAGCAAAGTAGTGAATGAAGTATTCGAATCAATTATGTAAAACTTAGCTTCAGTCTTCCACTCACCTATCTCCAAAGGTAACACTATGGAACTTAAAGCCCGCTCACCTTATTCATTGAACCCTCTCAACATCATCCGACCTCTTCAGAGTGTGGAGATGTCGATTCTCAAATAGCCAAGGGTCTTTAGACTCATAATGTTCACTAATGCACCTAGATCAATGAGAAGTCTGGCAAGTCTGAATCTGCCCATGTCAACTATGATGTAGAGGGGACGGTTGTGCTCCAAGTCTCCCAGAAGAAGGTCTTCATCTATGAAAGTGTTCCCCTGAGCTTCTTTTGTGTAATGTGCCACCTTACCTATAACGATCAGTTAAGATAAGCATATCTCAGGACCAAGGAGAGCCTTGATTAATGATTCCCTCATCTCTTTGGATAAGATAAGGGCATCGTATATACTTAGCTTAGATGGCAACTTTCTTAGATGAGAGAGGACATTGTAGTTCACCTTGGGCTGATCCTCCACAAGCATATCCAAGGGTGGAGCATCCTGTGGAGGGGCTTCTCGATCCTCTATACCAATGACTTATTTCTCTCTATCTTGAGGTGCTGCCCTAGGAGATAGAACCTTGACATTATGTAGGTTGACTTCAGTGATCTCTTGTGGCAGGGTAATAGAAGGTTCTACCTACACGTCAGGCTCACCTACAGATTCTCCTATGGGACCTCAAAATCGGACGATTCCAAGTCTATCTCAAGAGGTGAACTCGTAATATTCAGAGTAGAAAAATCCAACTCTGAATCAAAAATAGGAAGATCAGAATTGTTATAGTTATTGTTTAGACTTGAAGAGTTATTTAGAATAGATTGAGACGACCCATCAGAAGTGACACAGATATTGAGACGACCCATCAGAAGTAACACAGATGTAGTTCAAACAAGCTTCATTCTTCAATTTCTTAGATTTAATAGGTGGTACAAAGTAGAAATCAAGTAAAGTAATTGGGGTAAGGGATTTGATGCCCTTATCTGCCAAAACAAGAGTTCTACTAGTAGAAGAAGAGCTAGTTGAAGTGGAGGAAGTCACTGAGGTGGTAACTGCAATGGTAGACTGGAGGCTAGACTCGGTTGGTGGTTACATTACTAGGTTATCCTGGGTCGACACATGCTGCTGCAGCTGCTGAGCTCCCTCTTTCCCCGAGTTGGCACTGGCAACTTGTAAACCTTCCTTGATGTTAGAGGTTTGAGCTAACTCAAGCACCTGCAAGAAAATTTTTCCGATCTTCTGAATAATCTTTTTAAAGGTTTTGGATAAAGAGATATCCAAACCTTCTTTGATTTTGGAAGGATCACAAGTATCTCTAAGGATTACCCTAATGGAATTGGAAAGTTGTTCAATAAGGTATTCCTTCGAGATAACTATATCACCAGTCTTGAAGCTATGTTCAAGCCAATCCTTAAATGTGTGAAGCAATCCTCCAAAATATGACCTAACATACAGTGGTAGGGGCAAAAGTTAGGATAATGGCTTTTGCCTACTTCCTCCGGTCTCCTAGGTTCGGGTAGCTGAAAATCAGGTTAATTTAAGAGATTCTTAAAGATCTTCCTGATTATCTCCCTCTTAAATGAATAAGGCTTGTTAAACTTATCTAAAAGAGTAGGTGGACCATAGCTACCTGGGGGCAGATATGTATACCGATGTTGCTAGTGATGTGGATGAGGAGGAGGCGGTACTGGCCATGGAGGCTGTTGTGAAGGCCGGTAGGGCTGCCTCGATGGTGGTAGAGGAGGTGGAGGCTGCTGAGGTCGTGGTCTCTCAGACTGATCTCTAGCTGATTGCTTCCTATTATCTACCACTATCACTATCCCCGGCTTTTTCTCATAGACCTTATGCAACTTCTGCTTAGGCAACTGATCTTAAAAAGGAAACTATTTGGCCTCTCCTTATAGACTAGCTGCCTTATTGATTAGCTTCTTGAAAGTTTTGATAGTGAAGCCCTTAAGCATGAAGGCGACCGGGTTGTGGATATTTTTTAAAAAAATCTTAATGGCATGCTGTTCAGATAGCTTCGCATTTGATACTCAGGTTACACCATCTGAGAATGTAGTCAACAAAAGACTCACCTTGGTGTTGTTGTGCTACAACGAGATTGCCAATGGTAACCCTTTGCTGAGCTCCATCAAACCTCTTGATAAAGAGTTGCTCCAACTTAGTAAATGTCTTTACTGAACTGTTAGGAAGTTCAGCATACCAATCAAAAGCTATCTGTGCTAGGCTCCTAACAAAGAAGTAGAAAGTAAGCGCTACCACCAAGCATTGCAACAACGACTCTAAATTGTCACCGGGTTTCCACTGCCATCAAAACTCTTGAAATAAGGTGGCATAAAACCCTTGGGATATTGGATTGCATCAAATTCCTCTGGGTAGGGTCTACCCTTTTGAACTGATGATCATCCCAGGGCTTGAGCCAATGCTTCCTTCACCTGCTGCTCAATAATAGATCTGATGTTTTTCTCCTATATGGAGGTAATTTTCACTACCTTCCTATACATGCTAGTGCTATCTTGCTCAACATGAGGTAAGGTCTTGGTTGGGTCCAAGATATGCACTAACTCTGGCTGACTAATCTCAGTTATAGTAGGATGAACTACTGGGGCTTATTTTTGAAGTACTGAGACTACTGCTAACAAGTCCTCAAGGTGCCTCACCATCCTATCTATTTATTCATCTTTCTGCTTTAACTAATATCAGAGGTGTTGGGCTGATTGGGCTGTGTCTTCCTGCTCAACCTCATCACCTTCCATGGCCTGCTGCTCTCTAAGAAGGGATCCTTTAGTATCTACCATGCAAACCCCAACTGAGTCTCCCAGCAAATCATCTTCATTGGGATCAAAGCTAACCTCTCCTCATCAGACCAATCGTATCCTAGGACTTCCTTCTTTTTTATGAAATAATGAGCCACTATCTTATATAAAGAATGATCAATCTAAACAGGCACGAATGTCTTTGGCTGATCAGTGTGATCACTATCATGTACTGAGAGGCACCAGACCTCCCCTACTACTAGAGAATCAATATTATGAAGATCACTAATGGAAGAGATGCACTCACCATCCGACTCGTGACACTCTAGAGGCTACTACCATCGGTGCAACTGAGCTATCATGTGCTCCCTCTGTAACAGCTACAACCATCTTTATGTTCTGCTAAACTGGTGGTGTTGGTGAAGGGACAAAAACTATGCTTCAGGGTCGCCATTCCTTCTATACCACCACTAGGGTAGAAGGTCGACCAGGAGAGCTAGGCCACCCCACATTAGACAGTGTAGATGAAATAGGATCCCTCAGTCATAGCCGGATCACCAATGGGACTGGCTTCTCCCCGGATGTGGCCTTCATGGCCTTCAATGGAACTGGAGATGCTGCAACATGAGCAGGTGACGGCGGACGAGGGGTAGAGCTACGTGGTGGAGACACCACTGACTCTCTCGAGATAGGGACCTCATCTTATGATGGGTCATTCCTGTAAGCAAAATACTATATGTGTGATGGATGTGGGTAGCACGCCGATCAGGAAAATCAATGAATGCGGAGGCCTCTGACAGTCGACCAAACCTACGCCTCTCTCTACTAGTGATTTGTACTAAAGTGTGGGCCTCTCTGACCCTCTCCTGCCATAGGTTTTTCCCCACACTGCAGGGAATGATAGATCTTAAATCAAATTGAGCTCCAGACTTAGAACGTTCATAAGATCTATCAACCTAGTAGAACTGATCGGAGGCGACCTCCTGCTCTGGCTAATTGGGGACTGGTGCTGAACCCCTGGTGGAGGTAAAGTACGGATCCTCCTAGCATCCTCTCTGTCAGACCCAAAGAGAGGATGAAATGGGTTCGCTGTAATCAGTAGGGTGATCAGAGTGGGTACCTCCTCCATAACTGACTGTGTAGCAGCCTCAATCTCCCTAGCAATACATGTATGATACCGTTTAATCATGCAACTTTTATTTCTCCTCTGAGTCCTGGTAGGGTGGGTGGAGTAAGAACTAGACCCAACCTCAAAGGCTAGGGAGGCAATCTTTGGGATCAGAGGAGCCTTACCCTTAGAGGGTGCTAATGAGTTGGTGCTAGCACTTACTGGGTCAGCACGGGAAACCACGGGGCGCGTAGGCACTATCACTATCATTGGCAATGATGGAATTGATGGGACTACCACTACTTTCCTCTTTAGTGAGGGGATGTCAGAATCCAATGTTAAATTGACTTGAATGACCAGCTTTTGCCCGACCACCACAGTCCTACTAACAGTTGTGAGGAGAGTGCCCTCACAAGTGATCCTCACCCCCTCAAAACCTCTACCGAAATGGATGAGATGGGTGTGAAGCTCAGGGGAGATTGGCCTGATCCAAGGCCAAACCCACACCATAGGGGAAAGTAAGCACAAACTTATGTGAAACTTCCATTATAATCAACTGAAAATTGAAAAACTGAACTGTAGCTACAACTGAGATTGATGCTGAGAATCTGCAATGTTGGAAATAAGCATGGATTAGATTTCTTATTTTGTTGATTTTTGAATTTGAATTTAAAATTTGAACCCACATTCAACATCTTGGAAGTGTTAAGTGGGGTTCAAATGGATTTAGAGAATATTTAGAGATTTGATTGGAAAGAGGATTTTTGAATATGAATCCAACTTCAACAAATTTGGGTTTGTTGAAAAATGGATTCAAATATTTTTTAGAAGGATGCTTCCATAAGTTCATGTTTGAAATTAGATTTTGATTTGAAGACCCTTTCCTTTAACAAATTTGAGTATGTTAAAGTAAGAGTCAATTGGTTTTGTTTTTGATTTGGTATTTTGGAATTCACTCACTTAGCAAATTTGGATATGCTAAGTGAGGTGTTTGAAAATAATTGTTTCTTTTCCTTTGTTTGTTTTATCTTGTGAATTGTTATTGATTTTGAAAATTGGAATTCTCACTTAGCAAATTTAGGTATGCTAAGTGAAGAACCCAAGTGTGTTTTTTTTTTTTTTTTGAAAGATTTTTGAAAATAGGATTCTTAGCAAATTTGAGTATGCTAAGGAAATCCTAAAGTGTTTCATTTATTTTGGATATTTTACTTTTTGTTTTTGTAAAAGTAGGATCCTTAGCAAATTTGAGTATGCTAAGGAAATCCTAATGTGTTTCCTTTTTGGTTTTGAAAAAGTGGAGACTTCATTTTAGCAAATGGGGTATGCTAAGGATGAAGTTCCAATGTGTTTTGAAAATTTGTGAAATGGAGATTTCACTTAGCAAATTTGTGTATGCTAAGTGAAATTCCAAAATGTGTTTTAAATTTTTGGTTTTGAATAGTAGAGACTTTATTTTAGCAAATTTGAGTATGCTAAATGAAGTTTCGAATGTGTTTGAAAATCTTTGGTTTTAAATTTGGAGACTTCACTTATCAAATTTGAGTATGCTAAATAAAGTTTCAAATGTGTTTGAAAATCTTTGACTTTGAATTCGGAGACTTCACTTAGAGAATTTGAGTAAGCTAAATGAAGTTCCAAATGTGTTTGAAAATTTTTGGTTTTGAATTTGGAAACCTCACTTGGAAAATTTGAGTATGTTAAACGAAGTTCCAAATGTGTTCAAAAATTTTTGATTTTGAATTTGGAGGCTTTACTTAGCAAATTTGAGTATGCTAAATGAAGTTCCAAATGTGTTTGAAAATTTTTGGTTTTGAATTTGGAGACTTCACTTAGCAAATTTGAGTATGCTAAATGAAGTTCCAAATGTGTTTGTAAATTTTTGCTTTTGAATTTGGAAACTCCACTTAGCAAATTTGAGTATACCAAATGAAGTTCCAAATGTGTTTTTGGAAATTTTATGAAGTGAAAATTTCATTTAAAAAATTTGAGTATGCTAAATAAATTTTCAAAGATGTTTCAAGTTTTTGTTTTGGATTTTGAAAAGGGGAGGCTTCATTTTAGAAAATGGGGTATGCTAAATTGAAGTTCCAACTATATCTTGAAAATTTTGTTTTTGTTGATTTTTGAAAAGGGAGATTTTCAATTAACAAATTTGGGTATGTAAGATGGAAATCAATTTTGTTTTATTTTCCAAAAATGTATATTTTGTGTGCGATTATTGCTTTTTCAAAGAGGGAATCTCAACTTAATCATATGTCAAATATTTTAAGTGGGATTTCCAAATGATGTCATTTTTTATTTGGGAATGAAACCTTCATTCAATAAATTTGGGTATATTGAATGGAGATGTTCATATGTGCTTTTTGAAAGTTTGATTTTTTTTATTTTGATTTTGATCTTTTTGAAAGATGATTGTTCATTTTATTTTTGAAAAATGAAATCTTCATCAAAAATGAATTGAGGGAAGATGTTCATTTGTGCTTTTGGAAAATATTGTTGGTTTTATTTTTGAAGATTTCTACATGTAACAATTATGAGAATCGTTAGATGAGCGTGATTTAAGAAAAATTTGTGGAAATATTTTATTATGTGCATTTTTGAAAGGGTACTTTTTGAAAAGCAAAATTTTTATAAAAAATTTATTTTGCCTTTATTATTTCAGAATGAACCTTTCTTTATCATAGGAATGATAAGGAGGAAATCTTTAAATGTTTTCTTTTTATTAGATCTTTTTATTTTTACCCATTGGAGAAACCAATGGGGGTTTTAAGACCAACATGGGGTGAGGTCCTAAAACCTAAAGATGTTGGCTAGCTTAACTTAAGGATGAAATAAACTAAGTGTCAACTGAATAAAATATAGTCTTAGATTCATACCAGAAATACAAACCCACTATTGATACTTAAAGGCAACGATCATTTACCAAACATGGAGAGAGGAACCATCCCCAGCGGAGTCGCCGAAAAATCAGTGGTGAAATTTTTATGATGATTTCTAAAGATTAAATATATACTTCCATCTTCACTCTTGCGAAATAAAATGAAGATAGAAATATACATCTCTTCTTTTATATATTTTGACACCATGTATAACCGCATATGTTCTTATTGAAGGTGATCAGGTACGATATTGAGGAAAGGTGTTCTATCTCTAAAGATAGAAGTCACCACCCTATAATGGACCTAATCCCTCAACAAGGACTCCTAAGGACAATTGGTCTGCATGTGTACCAAAGATTCTTCTCCTACTTTACATGAAAAAAAAGTAAAGTTGAGTTTATTTTAAATTGGGTTCGTTAAGTTCCCTACAGGGGCAAGCCCCCATAGTTAATTACAACCAAAGGAATGAGAACCCTCGAGAATACTCTTGATTAAGGTAAATGATCATTGTCTCCAAAGATTTTAATAGGTAGGACTATCAATCAATTAGTTTATTTCAGAAGATCAAATGAGATTGGTCAAAGAAAGAGAGTTATTGTCGAAGCTAAAGTAAGATAAGTAGGAGATGTTCACGATCTAAGAAACCTAGCGAGCATCTCAAACTATCCTATAGTTGGACTTTATATTTTTGAAATTCATTTATTCATTTAAGTTGACTTTTTATTAGAAGTTTAGGACTATTGATTCCATAACACATGATTATGAAAATAACTAAGAAGTGATGATTTATGCATATGGCCCATGGAAGGGAGAAGCAACCTCAAAACCTAAATCTAGGGAGCTTTGGCAAGGGCCAAAAGCGTGACCTAAATCTAAGGTGAGAATAGGTATTTGGTTTGCCTCCACAAGAGAGGACAAACCACCCGACGGCTTGGACTTACAACCTCCTGGGGGTGGCCGCCAACTAACTCCTCCTATGATTTCAAATTCATGTAGGCTAGTCATATGCTTTATGCAAGATAGCTAGGTTATTATTTATTTAGAAAGAGACTAAGTCCTTAACTCACTCCCTAAAGAGACTAGATCATGTAAAGGGCATGCATCAAATGACCTAAATCTAATGCAAACCATATTTCATTTTATTTTTATTTTTGGACAATCATTTAACTCAGGCTTATAGGATTTATATACTTAATGCCTGAGAAGTAAGATTATTTGCCAAAATCAATGAGAAGGGAGGAGGTGTGTTTCCACCATGGCTCTCAAAGATCAAGCCAAGTTTCCCTAGCAAAGGTGGAAGCCCTCTAATCAAGAGTAAAAATAATATGCATTTGCACATGATGTTATAAAATAAATATTCATCCAGCTAAGGGATTGCTAATTCTTTTATCTTGAATTTAGTCTAAGCTTTAGGTGAGGTTATGAGTTATTTATTTTTAATTTGAATTGTTAAATTTGGTAGAAGATTTATTTTTTCCTAAGATCCTAATACACATCCAGGCCATACATCAAGCAAAGAAGAAACTAGAAAAAAGATGCTATCTTAATTCACAAGCTAAACAAATTACCAATCAATTTATAAAGCTAACACAAAAGAATAAGTGGCCATTTGGGATCGAGCACCACCGCACAAACCTAAAAATAAATTGGATAGCTGAGCTCTATACAACTGGCCTATACATGAATTAAGTACAATCAAGCAAGGAATTCATTGTTATTGGGGTCTTCAAGCTTCATTTCTTCATTCTTCTTTTCTTCTTTCTTCTTTCTTTTCTACTTTTGGATAGTTGGAAGGTGGTTACTCTAGAGGGTTCACATGGTACATAAGATGAGATCTTATGACCAATGCTCATCTTAATCCCCATAACAATCATTCCAAAATCTTAATTATAAAAATTACATGAAAAGGGAAAATGGAAATCTAACTAACACCTGCAAAATAGAGATTAGCTAAAACAAACCATATAATCCCAAGCATGTATATTGGACTGAAAACCCCATACATGGGTGACTAAGTGTACCTGGCCTATTGGATTATGCTTAGGGGTATAAGCACCTGCATAGTAAAAAGCATTTATATTTTTATTTATTACAGCGCCCCTTAAACACAATCCCCTATAGAAAATAATGATTAGACTAAATCATCCTATCATTCATTCTACACACATTCATCCTAACATCCATAATAAAACATATATCATAAAACAAAAGCAAACATCAAACCATACACTGCCCTAACCTAAAGCTAGAACTGGTGACTTAGCCTAATGTGTGTACTTTATAGGTTTGTATGGTATGCTAATCTATGCCTTTAAGTTAGAATTTTCTAAGTGTGAAGAATGTTCAACCTAGAGGATGGTTTCATCTAAGTGGTTTAATTATTTTGGGTTGATTTTATTTTATGTTTTAATTGGGTTCAAGTGAATCCTACAATTAATTTCTAAGTTGTAAAGAGAGGGAAAGAGAAGATAACTTCTTTTTCCTTCCCTAACCTAAGTAATTTCTAAAGTGAATTCATGTTTTAGTTTTGTTTAGTGAATGTTATATTATGTGTTTTTATGAATCCTAAGTTTAGATGAACTCTAAACAAACCTATTCAAAAAGAAAGGCATTTTAGGATTAAATAAAGTGAGTTAAAATCACAAAACACACATCACTTCATTTCTTTCCCAACATGTATAACATGCATATGGATGAATCTTGAGCATATCTATACATGCAATGAGAATGTTTAGCACACTTTATAATGAATGGTAAGTAGTTTACTTAAGAAAAATTAAATTTTTATGATGCATGATTTTCATTAGGTAGCAAAAGGGGGTTCTTATCCAATTTTCATATACACATATGAATGTATGAAAGGCATAAGTGAGTACGACGCCATTGTTAACCAGGGGTGTAAGGTACAAGACCTACTTAGGGTTACTTAAAGCCTCACAACCCTGGGGTTGTCCAGACTAATATACCGCTTTTCTTAAATATGAGCATATGTACAAAAGAAATAAATGGAAAATAAAGAATCCAAAAGTTGGTATTTATTTTATTTTGGTTTGTTTATGTAATTTATATATGTAAGTGTAGGTGTCCCTCTTAAGTCATAGCATAGGAATGAATATGAAATGGAATTAGGCAAGTATTGTGTTCTTTTCAAATGAACTATACACTTTGCCAAATCCTATTCAAAACTATACCAAAAGAGAGGAGAAGGAAACTACACTAAGCACATCCTTATATTTTACTCACATGAAAGCTTATAAGATATAAGTAACACACTTTTAGTTTTGATAATTGATTCATATATTTTGAAAATAATTTAGATTTAATAGTGATAATAGCCACTCATATTCTTACTTTAGCCAAAAGATGCAATTTGACATAAAGGAAATATTTTCATTTTAAATTTGATTTTTGAAAAGCATGAATGTATGAAATCATATGACACACACATTTAGCATGTTAGGAAATAACTCAAGTAATGAAAGCATGTAAACACATTCATCTCAATTAATTCCTAAAGATAATCTTATGAAATAAGAAAGCTTAAAGAAAATAAAAGTTTGTTTAATGTGATTTTTATTTGATTTTGAGTTTGATTTAATTTGAAAAGTGTGAGGTGAGTTTGCTGTTTCTAACCCATTCTCACATGTGTTTGATATTTTTGTTCAATTTTTAGGTGATTTGATTCATTTTATATTTTAATTAGGTTAAGGTATGAATTAAACATGTTAAGTACCCCTTACCTATACCACCTTAACATAGTTAATCAAATAATTATGAGCTAATGAGATGACATAAAATCAAACAAGAAATTTAAATCAGCAATGCACCTAGGAGGAAAAGGGACGAATGCAATTTGGCTCATGATTAATGATTAATTAAGCTAAGAGGTTTAACTTAAGTAATTTCAAAACACCCCTCACACATATGAGTTGAATTTTGATTTCCTTAATGGTACTTAGGCTCTTGAACACTTAAGCATCTTCCCAAGAAGAATTAATTAAGTTATGAAAAGTTTTAGAATTTTATGAAATTAATTAATGGGATAATTAGTGAATTAACCTTTTAATTAAGGTAAGATTAAGGAATAAAGAGGATTTAAGGAATATCTTAAGGAGAGTATCCCAAAATTATTCCCTAAACCTCACATTCACTTAATCAAAACTTAATTAGCTCAATCGGAGGGCTAAATCACTAATTATACCATTAATTAATCTAATTACATTAAGGGAGTGATTAAGGAATGAACTAGCAATTCTCTTAATCAAGCCACCAATAAATTCCAAGAAAATTAGGGGAGGCAAAGGTCATCCTTCTAATTACACCCAATAAGTTTGAGATTAATCAATGAATTAATTAGAGAATAATTAACAAATTAACATTCCTAATAAAACCTAAATTCAGAGAAAAGAACTATTCAAAATTAATCAAAATCAATTTTAAAATATTCTATGTTCAATTATCTTTCTAATGTAATTTATTTCATATTTTTCAAATTTTTTTTATGTTGATATATGAATTTTAGAAGCATAGCTGATTAATTAGGATTTAAATAAACCCTAAGTAAATCATTAATCCCATACATGCATCGCATGCACTTTACACGTCGCCGGTTGGTCACTTAACCTATCACATCATCATAGATTGGCACTACGCTTTCTCCTCATTATCCGATCAAATCGACGATTGAGATTAAAGCCACGGATTAGAGGATTAAATATAAATATATTATGTATTTTAATCGTGGTCGTCCATCCAAAATGCGCAAATGGATGGCCAGAGATCTGTCCCTGTAATTCCCTACAGGAATGGGGATTCGTTCATCTTCTAGGCCATGATCCGAGCTCGATTGAGCTCGTATTAGGCTAGAATTTGGCCCATGCCTTCATCATGCATCCTAGATCACATCTAACAGTTAAGATCTTATGCCATGAAAATTTCTTTCACAAAGCTCCAAACCATATTAAATTTAAGCTCAAAAAATGGCAAACCTCACTAGAGGTGATCACCAGGTCTTTGACTCCGGAGAAGCTTCTCTTGTTGACGAGCTTTCTTGAGTTGAGGGTTGAGGTTGAACTTCTCTTATGGACCTACTCCTCCTCTAATTGAGCTTGGCTTTGGTCTAGGTGACTCTTTCTTTGCTTCAAGAACTTGAAAGAGAGCTTGGGCAAGCTCGATTGGGGTCCCTGAGGGAGTGTGCAAAGGGAATTGGCTTGATTTTAGGTGTGGAGTAAAATGGACTTTCAGTGGAGCTCCCCTATTTTTATCTTATGAAAATTGAGAAATGGGAATTGGACAATGCTTGAGAGAGCTTTGGATTACTAAAAAATGACTCCTCTGGCTCCCTAACATTCAATTAACAATGGCTCTCTTGGAATGCGAGTGAATTAGGGGGAGTATGTCTCGCCCTTTGGCAATCGGATGACCGAGCATGGGCTGACCATTTTGATCCAATTTCCCTAATTCAAAGGGTTTATTAGGATGTTAGGACTATCCTTGAGTTCAATTTTGGCTAGGGAGTGGAATGGTGAAGTGTCCATGTGCTCAAATTGTGTAAAGAAGATTCCCATGTGGCCATTTCAAAGCATGTGCTTGGTCTAGCCATTGGGCTAGGTTGGGCTGACCCAAACCCATTGAGTTGGGTGCACCACCCTCCCTAGTGTTCATTTGATCCACTTGGAGAGTGCCAAGTGGGTATGAAGAGGATTTGACCAAATTCCAAGTGAAATTGGCCAAAATTTTCCATATGGCCTAAGGGTAAAATAGTCATTTGGATGATTTTTGAATTTGGGTATGTTTGGTATATTGAGAAAATAGGTTTGGCCAAATTTCATTGTATTTGGAGTTCATTTGGTATGGTTTGGCTCATGTTGACCCATTTAGGTCAAAATGGGTCAACTTGGGTCAAGTTGACCAAGTGGTCAAATTGGGTCAAACTAAGGGTTGGGTCAAGTTCATTTGACAATTTGAAATATTTTGGTGGATTTGGTTTGAATTTGGTTCATATGATTTTATTTAGGTCAAATGGGTCAAGTTGACCAATTTGATCCATTTGACCTATTTGAGCTAGGTCATGGGTAAGTTTATGTTTGGTTGGTCATATGAAGTGGATTGATATCTTTGTTTCCAATAAATTTTGGTTAAGTTTGAATTTGGCTCAATATGACCCTTTAGGTCAAGTTGGGTTCAAGGTCAATTGGGCTAGGTTAGGTCTAGTTTGCCAATTGAGGCTTTGGTCAACTTCAACAAGTGATTTAGAATGAACTTGACCCATTGGTTTCCATCAATTTGGCTTAGATCAAATTTTGACATATTTTGACTTTTTAGGTCAAGTTGGGTCACCTTGGTTCAAGTGGCAATTGGGCTAGGTTAGGCTCAAATGTTGACTTGGTCAAGTTCAAATGTTGAATCATGAATGAACTTAGATCATTGGTTTCAATCAATTTGGCTTATGGTGGATTTTGGCTATGTTAGGTTTCATTTTGACTAAGTGTTGACTTGGTCAACCCTTAGGTTTGACTTGGTTTGACCCAATTTGAGTGATTGACCATCTCATGATGATTGTTGATCATGATGAGAGGTTTAGGTGAGTTTGATTCAATCCAATTTGGTTGGGATTAAAATTTGGCTCATAAGGGTACTTTAGGTCACTTTGGGTCAAGTGAGCCTAAGTAGGTCAAATGATCAAAACTTGATTTGAGCTTGATTGAACTTACATATGGACTTATGATTGAAATATGAATCCATTTGCAAGTGGTTTGAAGTCAAATGGGTTTTGATTCATTTGACAATTTCAAGTTCAAAGGGTGAACATGAAATGGATTTTGGCTTGATCTCTGAGTTGAGTTTTGGTTAAGTGATAGATGTTTGTATTTATATTTGGATTCATGATTGAAGGATTGATTGAATCATGAAGAAAAATTCAAAGAGTTTGGCTTGATTTGAAGTTGATTTGGTTAAGTTCAAGAATTTAACTTGAAAAGCTTAGGTTGGATTTTGATTGAATTTGAGTTCGATTTTTGGAGTTGGTTTTGGTAGTTTGAATTTTTATTTCATTTATATATGTGAATATAAATGAGAATATAAATGGGTTATGAGAAAATTTCATGAATTTGGAGTGATTTGAACATGATATAGGCTAAGTCTTTAAGAGAGGATGAAGGTGACTTAGGAAAGATTTGTGAATTGAACTTGAATTTTGAATTTAGTTTGATTGATTTGAATTTATAATTCATTTATATATGTGAATATAAATGAGAATATAAATGAGTTATGAGAAACTTTTATGAATTTGAATTGATTTGAAGATGATTTTTTTAGGCTAAGTCCTTAAGAGAGGATTAAGGACTTAGGAAAAATTTGGAATTTGGAATTTCAATCATGGGTTTCAATCCTATGGCATTGATTTGAGTTTGGAGAAAATCAATTAGGCTAAGACTGATTTAGGTTTCATGTTGATTTGATTTGGAGTTTGACTTGAAGGAAGGGAGGAAGGAAAGTAGTCCAAGCTATAGGGTAGGAAAATTTTCCTAACACTCCTTAGGCATGACCTACTCCTATGGCTAACTCTTCTAAGTCTCTAAAGTTAGGTTGAGTGTCTACCTAATCACTAGATGTGTATTAAGACTAAGGATCTCTTTAAGTCTAAGAGAAGTCCTATGTCTAAGATGGAGGGGTTGAGAACTCATTCTAAAAATGAGGTCAATAAAGGGCGCCTAATAGGTGGGGTGTGACTGACAAGGAACACCGCACGTATTAGTGTTGACCGCAATGATTAACAATACCGAATGATCATAAGCACTAATAGAGACGATCTACTCCTAACCCGAGGTGTAGAAGAAATCCAGAACTTAATGCAATGTGGCTCAACTTATGTCAGGGACATAAGAGAGGGAAGGAGGAATCCACTAGGGATAGAGTATGTGAACCTTCCACAGGGAAGCAGGTTCAAGAGGACGATGACCGAGGTTCACATGGTTGAAACTAAGGGGTCTCTTTAGAAGGATCAACATAGTCAGGAAGGTATTGTTGTTGAAGAGGATGACATCATCCATTCAACTCAACACCTCCTCCACCAGCTTAGATAGAGGGATGATCATATTGATCAAATGGGGAAGAAGATCGAAGAGTTGATGGCAGTTGTGTCAACATTGTAGAATTCAGCTTCTGTTTCATAGCCTTCTCTCATAGTGGCTGACAGAGCAGAGTTGGCGTACACTTTAAATCATCCTAGATGCATGCCTGCAGAGGGAGACAGTGGTAGCTTGCATATGAAGGTGGTGAATAGCTCCTCCATCTACGAAAAAGACATCAAACATATGGTGAAGCAACAGGTGAGGGATGTGTTGGCCCAAGCCCAAAGTGGATCATCTGTTCCAAAGGGTAGATCCTACCCGGAGGAATTTGATGGTGTCCATTACCCTAAGGGCTTTGTGCCTCCATCCTTTGAGATTTTCGATGGCAGTGGGAACCCCTGATAGCATATAGCACATTTCAGAGCCGGATGTTGCAATGGTGGTGGCAGTAATGCACTCTTATTTCGCCTCTTTGTCAGTAGCTTGACATGCATTTCATTTGATTAGTATGCTTAACTACCCAATAGTTGAGTTAAGACATTTGCTGAGTTCGAGCAACTCTTTATTAAGAGATTTGCTGGAGCTCAGCAAAGGATAATTGTGGGTGATCTCGTTGTAGCTCAACAACATGCTGGTGAGTCCCTTGTTGATTAGATTCGTAGATGATGCAATTTAAGTATGAAATATGAACCACAACTATCTGAATAGCATGCCATTAAAATTTTGCTCAAGAATATTCATGGCCTGGTCGTCTTCATGCTTAAAGGTGTCACCATTAAGACATTTGAAAAGTTAATCAATAAGGCGGCTAGTCTACAAAGAGAGGCCAAAAAATCACCTTACCTAAATCAGTCAGCCAAGCCAAGACCGCAGAAAGCATTTGAGAAAAAGCCAGGGGCAGTCACAGCAGTTAATAAGGGGAAGCAGCCATCCAGGGTCCAGCCAGACTGACCTCGAGTACAATAGTCTCCTCTACCACCTCCGTTGCCACTGCCTCGGCTGTCATATCGGCCACCTTAGTTGTCACAGTGGCCTATGTCGCCACCTGCTAAGTAGTATCCCTATCCACAGCATCAACAACATCATTTTTATTCACCATCAGGTAACTATCACTTACCTACTTTTGTCGACAAAATGAATAAACCTTATTCATTAAAAAGGGAGGTAGTCAGGAAGATCTTCAAGAACCTCTTGAAGAATCCTGATTTTTAATTACCAGAGCCTAGGAGGCCAGAAGATGTGGGAAAGAGTCATGATCCAAACTATTTCCCCTACCACCACATGCTAGGACATGTCTTGGAAGATTTCTTTACCTTTAAGGACTAGCTCAAGCATAGCTATAAGTCAAGTGCCAATGTTATCCCTAAGGAATACCTATTAAAATAACCCTCTAGTTTTGTTAGAGTAATCCTTAGGGATACACACGATCTCCTCAAGATAGAGGAAGGTTGAGATATCTCCCTATCCCAAACCTCCAAGAAAATAATTTCTAAATCAGAAAATTATCCTTACAGGTGCTTGAAGCAGCTCAAACCTCCAACTCTAAGGAAGGTTTGCAAATTGCTAAAGATAACTTGAGGAAGGTAGAAGCTCAGCAGCAGTACCAAGAGCTTCCACTTGCCTGGGATAGTGCATTAGTTTCCAGAGTCGGCACTACATAATTGCGGCTCCTTCCGTTCTTTTCTAGCTACTATATGTGTAGGATGCCAAATCCTCTTCACTTACTTTACTTGATTTTTACTTTGTTCCTTCATCTAAATCTAAGAAATCAATGACAAAGAAGACTAATTCCGCTTACATTCTTTCTACTTTTGATGATCTTTATGATTTTATTCCTATAGAAAACTCTCCAAGTACTAATAATTATAACAATTTCGATCCACTCTTTTCTAATTTTGAAATGGATTACCCATTTCTAAATCACCTAATTCACTCATTAAGATATACTTGGAGTCATCTGACTCTGATGATCCTATAGGAGAAGCTGTAGGTGAACCTAATGAGCAAGTAAAACTTTCCACTAAACCATCTCAGGAAGTCACCAAAGTCAACCTTCATAGTGACAAAGTTCTACCTCCTAGGATAGCACCTTAGGATAAGGGTAAACAAGTCATTGGTTCTAGCAATCAAGAAGACCCTTCACAGGATGCTCCACCTATGGATATGCTTGTGGAAGACCAATCCAGAGTTGAGTACAATGTCCTTGCTCATCTAAGAAAGTTGTCAGCTAAATTAAGCATATATGATGCCCTTGTCTTATCCAAAGAGATGAGGGAGTCATTGAACCCCTTCTTGATCCAAAAACATGCTCATCTCACCTGACCGCTATTGGAGAGGAGGCATGTTTTTCAAGAGAAACCCAGGGAGTTACATTCATTGATGAAGACCTTCTTTTGGGGATGACAGAGCATAACCGTCCCCTCTACATCACGGTCGATATGGGCAAATTCAGGTTCTCCAGGGTATTATTTAATCAAGATGCATCAGTGAACATTATAAGTCTAAAAACCCTTGCCTACTTGAGGATTGATATCTCTAAACTCCAAGGAGATCAGATGATGTTGAGAGGATTCAATGAACAAGGCCATAGGGCTTTAGGCTCCATAATGTTACCACTAGAGATAGATGATTGGAAGATAGAAGCTAAGTTCTACATAATAGATTTAGATACATCTTTCACTGCTTTGCTCGGTAGGACTTGGATACATGCAAACAATATAGTTCCATCTTCTTTGCACTAGTGCATCAAATTCAGAAGAGGTGGAATCGAGTATTGTGTCAAAGGAAACTTGAAACCATTCTCAGTTAGAGATGTCAGGATTTATGAAGATGCAGCCTACTATCTTCCTCCAAATCAAAAAGTATATTCTCACAAATTTGGTGAAAGTTCAAAATCAAAATAAAAAGAAACAAAAGAAAAAAGAAAATAAAATTGTAAAAGAAAAAGGAAAAGAAAAGAAAGCAAGTGAGGAGAATCACAAGGAAGAGGAGGTGCAGATGTTTTCATTTTCCTCCATATGAACACATGGATAGGATGACTCAACCCCCACCAGGTAGAGGAAGAGACAAATTCAGAGGCAGTTCTAGAGGTGGAAGACCTCCTTACTAGTGGCCAACTAGGTGGAAGACTTCTTTTCTGGTGGCCAACCAATAAGAGCTATGTTCCAGCTCACAGGAGTACCCCCGCTATCCACATAGAATTAGAGTCTAGTTCAGAGGATGAGTCTCAGCTGGTTAGCATGCCAACCAACCCCTCTTAGCAGGTCCCTTTGGAAGTGACATTCGAGCTAGACAGTGGTGAAGACCAGACCTCCAAGAAAAACATGAATATATCCAAGTCATTATGTAGAACAGTCAGGCAGCAGATTGAAAACTTAGCATTAACCTCACTTTCTTCTCATAAAGTTGAAGGTTTGGTAGTTAAGGAGGTCCCCAAGTCATCCACAGATGTCAGGTCAAAAAGGTTTTTGTTGGGAGCATCATCCTCAAGTCAAGAAGCTGATGTAGAACTTGAGGATGATTCATGTACAGATTTAATACAACTGCCTCTTGATTGGTATTTTCCTTGTGTTATTAACTTAGCAAAGAAGGGATTAATCCCACATACTTGGTCTAAACATAGGTCAAACTACTTTTAAAAGATTATGGGATAACCAAACTAGATACTCTCAATCAAGATCAGGACTATGATTTAGCACAGTGGGTCCAGTCAACGATGATAACCATTGCCTAGTCATCACCACTCATTTGGGGTCTGATAGGCTCTTCTCAGATCTTGCTAACTCTTATGAGGAGGCATGTTTAGAAACTTCAGATGCCCCAAATGAGCCTGAAGTCAAAGATGCACCACCAGAGTTTGAAGAAGAAATGAGATCAACCATTGACGAACTCAAGGAAATCAACTTGGAAACAAAAGAAGATCCACGCCCGATGTAAATCCATTCCTTATTGAATGAAGAAGAAACCAATGACTTAGTTAGGCTATTAGCTGAGTTTAAGGACTACTTTGCATGTAGTTATGAAGAAATTCCCCATTTATCTCCTAACATTGTAGTCCATAAGCTAGCAATAGATCATAATGCTAACCCTATCAAGAAAGTTTCATGACACATGCGATAAGACATTAAATATTAGGTCACTTCTAAAATCAAGAAATTGATTGATGCTGGCTTTATCAAGAAAAACAAATACCTACCTGATTAGCCAATGTTGTCCCAGTTAAGAAAAAGAATGGTCAAATTTTCATGTGTCAATTTTAGGGTTCTGAACAAAGCATGTCCTAAAGATGAATTTCCACTTCCTATATTAAAATTGATAGTGGACATTGCCTCATCTCATGTAGTATTCTTCTTTATGGATGGCTCATATGGCTACAACCAAATCAAGATGGCCCATGAGGATGAAAGAAACACTACTTTTCTAACCTCGATTGAAATCTTTTGTTATAAGGTCATGCCTTTCAGCCTTAAAAATGTCTGTGCTACATACCAGTGGGCCATGACTCAAATTATTGATGAACTCATTTATCATCAAGTTGAATGCTATGTTGATGATCTAGTAGTCAAAATCAAAGAAAAGAAAAATCATCTCTTTAACTTGAGAGTAGTTTTTGAATGGTTAAGATTATTTAACCTCAAAATGAATCCCCTGATGTGTTCATTCAGAGTAGCTTCAAGAAAATTCCTTTAGTTTGTTATCTAACACTGAGGAATAGAGATCGACCCAGAGAAGATCAAGGCTTTCTTAGAAATGCCACCCCCTAAAAGTCTTACTCAACTCAGTTCATTCCAAGGATGACTGACATATCTAAGAAACTTCATATCCAACTTATCACGGAGATGCCAACCATTATCAACACTTGTCAAAAAAGATGACAAGTTCAAGTGGGATGATAAGTGCCAGTATTCCTTTGAAGACATCAAGCACTACCTGATGAAGCTGCTAGTTCTAGCAGCCCCTATCCTGGGCAAGCCATTGATCCTCTACACTACTACATTAAATGACTCCCTTGGCAATTTATTGGCTTAAACTAATGAAGAAGGAAAAGAAAATGCTCTCTACTACCTCAGTCATCATCTAATACCTGTTGAGGCAAACTACCCACCTATTGAGAAGCATTATCTAGCTTTAATCTTTGCATTCCAAAAGCTATGACACTACATGCTTTCTCATAAGGTGAATCTGATCTCTAGAATAAATCCACTATAATATCTCATGATATGGCCAACATTATCCAGACGGTTGGCATGATGGTCCATGATTTTATTGTAGTTTGACATCATATTCGTACCCCTTCGTGCTATAAAAGGACAGACACAAACAAAATTTTTAGCAGCACACCCACTTCCTGCTGATTCCCTGCTTAGTGATGATCTCCCTAATGAACAAATGATGAACTTAGGGGACACAAGCATTCACCGTAGGGAGATATATTTCAATGGTGCAGCTTCTTCTCAAAGAGGAGAAGAACCATGATATACTCTTCCAGGGAAGGCAGGGGTAGGAGTAGTTCTCTTAACTCTAGATCGTGATGAAATGAGATTCTCATATCATCTATCCAATCCATGTACCAATAATGAAGCCGAATATGAGGCTCTAATTTCCAATTTGGAGTTAATCATTACACTATGTGTACAGAGTGTTAGCATCTTCGGGGATTCTCAACTTGTCATCAACCAAATCATTGGGTCATACAAAGTTCTAAAGCCTAAGCTCCATCATTACCATAAGTACACCATGAAGTTGTTGGCTGAGATCCCAGAGGTCACTATCTATAAGATTCCTCGAGGAGATAATGCTATAACAGATGAATTGGCCAAGCTTACCAAGGAGTTGGCATACCCAGAAGATGAGTCAATTTCAATAAGGGTTCAAAATAGACAAGTCTTATCCCTTATCGATGCTGAACTCATCGAGAGACCCTCTCATAAAGGGGAGGTTGTCATTGCCAAAAAGATTGACGAGTCAGATTGGAGGCAACCATTCATGGATTACCTAAACGTGGGCAAACTACCTCAAGAAAAGTCATTAGCCTATCAGGTGAAATAGAGAGCTCTCTCCTACACTCTCGCAGATGGAACCTTGTGTCGATGGTCTTTCGATCATATGTGATTTAGCCAAACATAAAGCCTGTAAGATTGTGAATAAGGTACACTCAGGTTTATGCAGAGCTCATCAGTCCGGTCTGAAGATGAAAGCCAAGATCAAAAGACTAGGATACTACTGGCCCGTGATGATTACAGACTGCATGGATGTAGCTAGGAGGTGCCATCAATGTTAGGTGCACAGTGTGGTCCTGCATCAGCCACCCAACAATCTACATCCTACTTTGGCCTCCTGGCTATTTGAGTGTTGGGGCACTAACATAGTGGGTCCAATTGA
Organism: Cymbidium sinense; assembly: GCA_021442155.1. Lineage (NCBI taxonomy): Eukaryota > Viridiplantae > Streptophyta > Magnoliopsida > Asparagales > Orchidaceae > Cymbidium > Cymbidium sinense. The sequence goes on from CM038216.1 coordinate 55,173,548, forward strand.
TCCTCTTTCTTCCAAGAGTCACTGGTTCATTCTAGCTACCACTGACTACTTTTCCAAGTGAGCGGTGGCAATCCCACTTAGAGAGGTCACAACTCAGGATGTACTCTAGTTTTTTAAGAACCATGTCATATATAGGTTCAGAGTGCCTTGACAAATTATATCTGATAATGGTGCTGCATTCAAGAGCACAAAAAGCAACAACTTTGCCCTGAGACACAACATAGATTAGAGATACTCCACCATCTACTACTCGAGGGCACATGGTCTAGTAGAAGCATTCACCAAAACTCTCATACAAATATTGAAGAAGACACTTGATGATAATAAAAGACAGTGGCATGAGCAGTTGGTTGAAGCCTTGTGGGCCTACTGTACTACATACAAAACTCTAACTCAATCTACCCCATTTTTCCTAGTATATGGGTCCGAAACCATTCTACCATTAGAAGTCCAACACCCATCACTGAGGATAGCTATCGGTAGCAAGATTACTACAGAACAAAATGTCAAGCTACGGTTAGAAGAGCTCAAAGGTTTGGAGGAGAGATTCCTTAGGGCATGCTAGAACCTCGAGTTGTACAAGACTAAAATGATTCAAGCTTACAACAAGTTGGTCCATTCTAGAGATTTTCAAGTAGGAAAGCTTGTTTTAGTTCTAAGGAGACCAATTGTTGCCCATCAAACGATGGGAGGCAAGTATGAACCCACTTGGGAAGGTCCTTTTTCCATAGAGAAGGCCTACCGAGGAGGATCTTATCAACTCATAAACTGTAAGGGAAAGTGCCCTATGCTTCCAATCAACAGGCTCTACCTAAATAAATATTACCAATAGAATATTGTTTGAAAATAATTATCAATAAAACTTCTTTTCATATAAAATTTCATCTCTTATGTGTTAGAAAAATCCTTTGCTTGCAAATCTGCCATGATGTGTTTAGGGCAGGTGTAAGAGATCCCGAGCAGCATCCTATCCCTTCACAACACAAATACAAACCGCAAACTATCCTCCGGTGCTATTAAGTTAGGTGTAAGAGAACCCAAGAAACATCTTATTTCTTGTTTCATTGCACAAACAAACACATATCTTTTGTCTTGAGCTACTTTGATGTGGGAGAAAGCCCCACGTGGCATTCACTCATTAGCTACTCTAGGTCGGGCTGATATACTACCTCTCTAGTATGTCACTCCAGTGGTCACTTGTCTAGCAGATGTGGGGCTCTCTATTTTCTTCCTGACTTGACCACTACAAACCAATGAGCACCTTGTTAGTTTGGTAGGTCTTACAGTGCAACCGGTAAGCTACCAAGTGTTGACTTTGTTTAAGAGGATGTGAGTCTACATGCTTTCTTCTTGAACTAAACATCATGCATTAATTAGGTTGAGTATACTTTGAGGCTTAAGGTAACTCCCCCCGAGGCTCCTTTCCTCCTGACTAATTTAAGCTTGGGTTTAGTCCTTACATAGGACTCCTCGCTTAGTAATCGCCCTAGGTCGGATAGCCCCTATCGATCCGAACTATCCCGATGATCAGTTCTGCTTTAAAGAGATATAAGCCTCTTCTTTCTAGATTGTAGCACCGGTGGAACCTTAGGTTGGTTGGTTGCCATCGCCCACACCCAATGGATACACCACTCTTGGCAGATGTGAGTCCCTGTGATTTCTTCCTAACTTGACCATTGCACACTGAAAGGCACCCTTTAGTTTGGATAGTTCTACCTAATGGCTGGTAGACTATCCCTTTAGATTTATAAATCTAAGATAAGCCAAAGCTGATATTAGCCCCTTCTTAGTGGATCCATTGCACATTAATAGGGTCCATCTCATCAAAATTTTCATCCTCTCTCCAGTGGAGTCCAAATCAAGCCAATCTTATCCCCAGCGAATCCGGGCTCACATCTCCAAGAAATGTGACCTCAAAATCAAATCATATCCTCTCCCTAGTGGAGCAACAAATCATAAATCAATAAATCAAATTAATTTCTCCCAGTGAAACATCAACCATTCTGACTTTCCCGGTGGAGTCAATCAAACCCAATTCAAACTTGCATTCTCCAGCAAGTGCACCCTTAAAAAAAGAAATCTCATCAAACCCTCTTTATCCCTAGTGGATAACTTGAACTTGTTTCTCTAGTGGAAGGTTCACAAGCTTGATACCTTGGTGGATCCCTTCTTCCTCCCTTATTCCCTTGGCATGAGTTGAGATGCATTGCACTAAGTTTATGATTCCTTCTACACCTTGGGTTTAGGAAGCATGCTTTGTCAGTCACACCGTACCTATTGGGCATCCTTTAGTATCACTTTTGGAGTGAGCTTTTAACTTTCTCATCATAGGTCTAGGACTCTTATAGACACTAAGAGTTTCTTAGTCTTAAGATACTTCTAGTGATTAGATGAACACTTAACCTAACTCTAGAGACTTAGAAGAGTTAACCATAGGAATAGGTTATGCTTTAGGATTTAGGAAGACTTGCCTACCCTATAGCCTAAACCCGATCCTTACTTCCTTCTTTCGAAGCAAAACCACAAATTCAAATTCAAATTCTAAAATCAAATCCAACTATCCAATGATTGAAATCCATCACCAAAATTCAAACTCCAAATTTCTTCCTAAGCCCTTCTGATTTTATCTTATGGACATAGCCTTAACCAAATCCAAATCAACCCCAACCGAATTAATTTTCTCAATTATCAAACCAAATCTCAAATCAAATTCTAGATTACAAGTCGATTCTAGATTCCAAATGATTGAAATCCATGATCAACTCCAAATTCCAAATCCCAAATTCCAAAAATTTCTTCCTAAGCCATATGAGCCACCTTCATGTGCTTAGCCAAAATTCCTTCAAATAAACTCAAACATGGTTGATTTATTTATAAATCAATCATTCCTTCATTTATATTCATAAATATAAATAAAACCCACCCTCCAATGACCAAAAATAAATCAAACCAAATCAAAACTCAAATTAACCCTTTTCAACCCACATCCCTAAGCTTAATCAAATTTGCTTTCAAATCACTCCAAACTCAAGTGATTTTCTCATGACCCATTTATATCTCCATTCATATTCACAAATATAAATGAAATATAAATTCAAATTATCAAACCAAATTCCCAATTTTATCCCTTTTAGCCAAATTTTTGAACTTGGCTAAAATGAAACCCAAATCAACTCAAAAATCATGGATTTCTTCATGATTCAATTATTCCTACAATCATTGATCCAAAAACAAACATAAACCACCATTATTAAACCAAATCCAATCAACCCAAATCAAACCTAAATTGACCCTTATGACTTCAAATTATCATATGAATCAAAACACACTTGGCTCCAAACCAATTGTAATTGGATTTATATTTCAATCCTAAGTCCATATGTGTTCAATTAAACTTGAATCAAGCCTTGATCAACAATTGACCCATTTAGCTCACTTGACCCAAAGTGACCTAAATCTTTTGAGCCAAGTTCTAATCCAACCCAAATTGGATTGAACTAATCCCATCTAAACCTCAATCATGCAACAACAATCATCATGGGTGATCAACCACATTGAATTGGGTCAAACCAAGTCAAACCTATTTGATTGACCAAGTCACTTAGCCCAAATGAAACCAAAAACTAGCCAAAATCCACCATATGCAAATTGAAAACCATTGATCAAACCCATTCATAATCAATGATTGAACATGAAGTCATCAATTGAGCCAAACCAAGCCTAATTGGCCACTTGACCTAAGTTGACCCAAATTGCCTAAAAGCCAAAATGAGTCAAATCAACCAAATTGATTGTAACCAGTGGCTCTAGTTAATTCCAAATCACTTATTGAACTTGACCAAAGCCATGATTGAGCCCAAGTTGACCAATTGGTCAACTTGACCCAACCTAGCCAAATTGACCTAAAAGGTCACATTGCCTAAAATTCAAATTAATTCCAAATTAAACCAAACCAAAGACTACAATCATTTTCAGTCAACCAATTGAACTTGACTCAACACCTAATCCAACCCAATTTGGTCAAATTAGTCAAATTGGTTAACTTGACCAATTTGACCCTTTTGAATCCAAATAAGTCAAATTCAAACCTAAGTCAAACAATATCAAATTAATCACACAAAAACATTCCAAATCATGATTTAGACCTAACCCAAGCCTTGGTTTAATTCTAATTTGGTCAACCTAACCCAACCTAACCCACATGAACCCATTTGACCAAATGAGCTCATGTCACCCAAAACCAAGCCATGGAAATCCTTAGCAACAAATACTCCAAACTAGCATGCCACTCAAGCCCAAAAGCCAAACAAACTCATCCCAAGTTGACTACCCAATGGAGAAACATTCCACCTTGGATTCGTACTCTAAGTGGCAATATCCATTTTGCACTCCCCATGGTAGCCCTTCTTTTACCAAATGAGGTATCCCTAGAGCTCACTAGCCCACTCTAAGTTCCCTAGGACTTACCTTAGACCAAAGGAAACTCACCAAGCCAAGATCACTCTCCCCTATCCATGACCGAACCTGACGGGTGCAAGGAGGACCAAATCCCCTCCCACCTGCCCATATCAAACCTTGACACCACTGACATTGCTTCGACCACTCATGGCATGCCACCTCGGATTGACGATGACCCCTCCGATGACTTGAAGGTGGCTAATTGATGGAATTCATGGGAATGATCTCGTATGTCCACCTGGCTCAATTGAGGGATACTCCCTCAATTCAACTAGTTTTGGATAGAATTCAATCCCATTCAACCCTAGAGGAATTTTAAATCCTCACAGAGCTTTCCCAAGGCCTCCCCGAGGTCCCTCGATTTCCTTTACGCTGCCAAAAAATACCCCATTCCGAGCAATACTCCCTCCTCACTTCACCAAACCAAAATTCTTTTTACCCACACCCTCACCACACCTCATTGAGCTCAATCGAGTCATTTCCTAAGCTTTAAAGCCATGGAAAGTGCAACTTCGATCAAGATCGATCACTATTGAAGAGGAGCTTGGTTGATCGAGCAATCCACTACAAATCAAGATCACTTCAAGTGGCTTCATCTCTAATATGAAGATACCGGTATCGGATAGCCTCGTGAGGTAAAATTATAGCTATAAGTGATTTTTAGTTGGTCTTTTTTGAAGGGAATTATCATCCCATGCAATTTTAGCCATTGGATATGCATCCCCCTCCTTCCAAAGGTGTGAAATTATTTTGATCCCAATCTGAGCTCGAGTGAGCTCAAATTGCACGAGGAAACACAAACGGTGTTCATTTTTCATCTCTTGGGAAGGAGAAGGATCATGAGCCATTTGTTCCACATGATTGGAACCGATGACTGTGATCAAATCATGCTAGATTTATTGTAATTCTTAACCTAAATTGTGAGTTTAATCTCGGCCGTCCAATCTTAGATCGGACGGTTTGTAGAGAAAGCGTGTCTGCCACCACTGAGTCAGCACACAGATGTGATAACTTAAATAACCAATCCCTTTGCACTATATGGAAAGAATGCCGCATCAGCAGCCATGTAGCCCGACGGGATTAAGGGTTTAATTAGGGTTATTTAATTAATTGTTAATACTGAAACTTCCTAAAATCATAACTAATTGTAGAGAAATCCAAAATATGCAAACTTAGGCTCATTTTAAAAGTATTGCAGAATAGAATCTAGGAAAATTATTATAAAATAATTTTAAATAATGATTTTTCTTAATTAAGGTTTTATTAAAAACATAATTAGCTTAATTACTCCTTAATTAATTACCCAACTGATCTCAAACTTTCTGTGGGTATTTAGGGGAATGACCTCTACCTACCCTAATTTTTTGATATTTTATTTGTGGCTTAACTAAGGAAATCACTCGATTAAGCCTTAATCACTCTTTTAATTTAATTAGTGATGATTAGTAAATGAGCTGTCCTTTAATTAATTATTTAAGCTTAATTACCTTTTGTTGAAAGTAGGAGCTGTGAGATTGAGATATTTGTTTAATTCCTAAATTATCTTCAATTTCTTTTGAATTAATCAATTAAGGATTAATGAGGTAATTAGTAGCTTAATTAATTAAGTAAGCTTAAATATAAAGATCAAAGCCTGTTATTAAGTGTATTTAATTGAGATCAAGGCCTCATTCTTGATCTCTTTCCTTTAGTCCATTTCATTTCCTTAATTGGAGATGTTTATGCTTAATCAAAAATGGATTAATGAACCTAATTGGAGATGTTTATGCTTAATCAAAAATGGAATTAGGCTAGGATTAGCAAATCTCTCTCATATTTCCTAAATCAAATCAATCTTGAAGTTAAAAATGTCTTTAAAGAATTTTGGTTTATTTTAAATAGCCTTATCTAATATGATTATTCTTAGAAATTAATTAAGGTGAATGAAATCATGTGGTTACATCCTTTATTTCTTTCCAATCATGCTAAATATTACATGCCATAAGAAATCATGCATTCATTTCTTTTAAAATTAATTAAATGAAATGTTTTCTTTTATGTCAAATTGCATTTGTTGGCTAAAATTAAAGATATTAGTGGTTGTTATCACTATTAAACCAAAAAATATTTTTAGTATCTATAAATCAAAGATTATATATGAAGTAATGCTAGTTACAAATATTTATAAGCTTGCATGTGATGATAGTATAATATGTATAATGTGAAGTTCTCTTTCCCTAGTTTAATATGGATTCACATATGATTTGCAAGTGCATAGTTCATTTGAAAAGAACATACCACTTGCTTAAATCTATTCCTATGCATTTCCATGTTAAGACCTAGGAAGAATTTCCCATTGCACATGTAAACCATACAACCAAATCAAACATTATTTCTTGCATGATTCCTTATCCATTTGGTTCTTTTTGTACATTCATATGTATTTGAGAAAAGTATTATATTAGTCTGGACATCCCGGGGCTGTTAGGCTTTAAGTAGCCCAAAGTAGATCTTGTACCATATGCCCATGGTATAGAAAATAATAGTGTCATACTCACTTAAAACTCTTATACATATGCATGTGTGATATGGCTAATGAATAAAGGATCAAAAATCAAACAAATAAAACATGATTTTTTGCATGGATTTCCTTATCCTTGTAGTTATTCATCCATTTACATGTATCTAAGAAAAGTGGTATATTAGTCTGGACATCCTGGGGCTGCGAGGCTTTAAGTAGCCTTAAGTAGGTCTTGTACCTTACACCCCTGGTGTGGAAAATAATGGCGTCATACTCGCTTATTACTTTTATACATGTGGATGTGCATTTATCTAATGAGTGAAAAATCTCTCTTTTCTATATAACAAAAACATGCATTCATAATTCGATTAACAAATGAAGCATCCAAATTCAAAAATACATTTCCTTGCATTCATCATCAAAGTAAGCTAAGATTTACATTACATGTATAGGTATGCTTAGGATTATGCATATGTATGGTATACATGATGGAAATAAATGGATGGGTGTGTGCATGTGATAGTAATCCACCCTAACTAATTTTAAGATGCCTTTCTTATTGAATAGGGCTATTTAGAATGAATCTAAACTTAGGATTAATTAAAATACAAATAAACCATTCATTAAAGGAAATTCATTATTCAATTTACTTTAGAAATTACTTAAGGTATAGATAAAAAGAGAGACTCTCCTCCCTCTCTTTCTTCTCTTTATAACACTTAGTTGCTAAGTGTAGGCTATATAAAATAAAAGAAAGTAAAAATTCTCAAATCAACTAAACCACTTAAAGGGAAATCAAACCTTTATAAATTAAATCCCTCATATTTATCAAATGATAGCCCTAGAGCCTAGTTATGACATACCACATAAGCTCTAACACATGCACATTAGACTAAATAACTATTTCCAGCTTTATGTTAGGACGGTGCATAGTTTGATGAATGTTTAGTTTTATGATGTATTATTTTAGACTTGATGTTAGGGTGTATGTGTGTAGCCTGAATGTTAGACCGTTATTAGCCTAATCATGTTTTATGCAAGGGCTATGTAATAAAAAAAAATATAAATTCTTTTTTGTCAGGTGCTTAGCCCGCATCCCAAGTTAGGGACTTATTACCATGTGGGGTGCCAAGTCCAAATTATTCCTATAACCGCTAAGTTGTAAGGGTGTGTTTAGCTAACATTTACTTTGTAGGTGTAGCTAGATTTACTTTCCTTAATTTTAATGTAATTTTGCATTAAGATTAGGATAAGTGTTATGGGGATTAAGGATGAGCATTGGTTATAAGACCAAATCTTATATACCATGTTATGCCTTTGGAGCAAGCTATATCTCACTCAAGAAAAAAATAAAGAAAGAAATGGAGAAAATAAAAAATGATGAAATGAAAGATAAAGAGTGAAGAATGGAGGATGAAGAATGAAGACCCACATAACACTTATCATTTTATAAACTATAATTATTCTTTCATTATACCATGATGTATAAGGGTAGAGCTACCTACATTTTTTTTTGGTTGTAATGATGCCGACACCGGCCTTTTTTATTCTGATAGCTTTATAAAATTGTTTGATATTTGTTTAGCTTGTGCATTAGAATATGCATTTTTCATAGTTTCTTTATGATTGGTGATATGTGGCTGATGCGATTAGGCTCTAGGATAAAAAATAAATTTTCTATCCCATTAATAACTCATAACTAAAATTTTAAAATAATTCATAACCTCACATAAAAGCCTAGAATTAAATCAAGATAATAAAATATTTAGCAACCCTTAGTGGATGATTGAATGTATAATATCATGCATATCATATTCTTCCACCTTGCTAAGAGAGGGCTTCCATCTGTTAGAGAATAAAGGCTTAACTTGTAAGAGCCTTTGATGGAAAAAAACACCTTTTTCTGATTTAGCCCACAAATCAATTTCTCATGCATTTAGGCATACAAACCTATAGCCTATGTGTCAAAATAAAAGTCCAAAAAATCAAATAAAAACAAAATTTGTATTAGATTTAAGTCATTATTCATGCCCTTCATGATCTAGTCTCTTAGGGAGTGAGTTTAAGGACTTAGTATCTTTCTAAATAAACAATAGCCTAACCATCTTGCAAAGCATATGACTTACCCATATGGATTTAAAGCAGGGAGGAGTTAGTCGCCACTCAGCAAATAAGTAGATTTTATCCTCTCTTGCTGAGGTAAACCATGTACCCAATTTTGCCTTAAATTTAGGTCATGCTTTGGCCCTTGCCAAAGCTCCTTAGATTTAGGATCTGAGGTCGCTATTTCCCTTTGTGGTCCACAAGCATAAATTCTCACCTCTTAGTCATTTCCACAAACTTATATTGTGAAATTATAAGTCCTAGATTTCTAATAAAAATTCAACTCAAATAAATAAATCTTCTCAAATTCAAATGAATAAAGACCAACCATAAGATAGATTGGAGTGCTCACTAGGCTTCCTAGTATCATGAGCACTCCCTACTCATCTCCCATGGTTTCAATAAGAACTCTTCCCTTTTAATCTCCCCCCACTTGATTTTCAAAATATAACTAATCCATTGATAGTCCTATCTTTGAATTCTTTGGAGACAACAATCGCCTACTTTAATCTAGAGTATTCTTAAGGGATTCATTTCCCTTAGAATGTAATTAACTATGGAGGCTTGCCATCATAAGGAACTTAACGAACTCGGTTTAAATAAACCCAACATTATTTTTTCATATAAAGTAGGGGGAAAATCTCTGGTATATCCAAAGACCCATCATGCCTTAAGAGCCTTATTAGGTGATTAGGTCCATTATGGGGTAGTGACTTCTATCTCTCGAGATAGTATACTATTATTTAATGTCATACCTGATCACCCTAATGAGTACATCTACAGATCTACGTGGTGTCCCCTCACACAAACACACACAACAAAAAAATAAACACCACAAATTTTTTTAGCAACTCCGCTGGGGAATGTTCCTCTCTCCATCTCTAGTAGACGATTGTTATCTCTAAGCATCGATAGCAGACTTGTATTTTAAATGATTCCGAGACTATCTTTCTTTCCATTGGCACTTAGCTTATTTCATTTTTTAGCCAAGTTAGCCAACATTCTTTAAGTTTTAGGACCTAAATTTTGAGCACTTTAAGATCACCCGTGATGGCCCAGCCTTTAGCACCATCAACAAGGAAGAGGTGGGGTGGGGGGGTCTCATATTCAAAACAAAAAATTTGATCTTCACTTAATAATTCCAATTTTTTAAGCGGGGGTCTCATTTTCAAAACATAAAAGTTGACTTGCACTTAATAATTTCAATTTGTTAAGTGAGAGTCTTATTTCCAAAACATAAAACTTTACTTTCACTTAACAATTCAAATTTGTTAAGTGGGGGTCTCATTTTCAAAACATAAAATTTAACTTGCACTTAACAATTTCAATTTGTTAAGTGAGAGTCTCATTTCTAAAACATAAAACTTTACTTTCACTTAAAAATTCCAATTTGTTAAGTGGGGTCTCATTTTCAAAACACAAAATTTAATCTTCACTTAACAATTTCAATTTGTAAGTGGGGTTCTCATTTTCAAAATATAAATTTGAATTTCACTTAACAATTCTAATTTGCTAAGTGGGGGTCTCATTTTTAAAACATAAAAAATTGACTTTCACTTAACAATTCCATTTTTTTAAAGAGAGGGTCTCATTTTCAAATGAAAATACATATAAACTTTCACTTAGCATACCCAATATTGTTAAGTAAGAGTCTCATTTTAAATGCATATGTTTGGTTCTATCTAGCACATCAAAATTGTTGAGTAAGAACCACATAACCATGCCATATTGGATTCCCACTTAACATAACCAAATTTGTTAAAGTTAGAATCCCATTCTCAAGTCATATCATACTTCAATTTCGACTTAACACACTAAATTGTTAAGTGGGAGTCCCTTTTCAAGAAATTTATTAAACACATCTAAGCTTTCACTTAACATACCAAATTTGTTAAGTGAGGGTCTCTTTTCAACACACATCTGATCCCTATTTTAACATACCAAATTTGTTAAATAAGGATAAAATTTTTCATATCAACCACACTTGAGCTTTCACTTAACATACCAAATTTGTTAAGTGAGAGTCTCATTTTCAAAGGAAAATAAACATATCTTAAACACATTTGAGGCTTTCACTTAACATACCAAATTTGTTAAGTGGGATTCCCATCTTCAAAGAAAAATAAATCTCACAAATGAAACACATGTTGCCTCTACTTAACATATTAAATTTGTTAAGTAGGAGACTCCATTTTCAAATCAAAATATCATGCAATCAGATCTTCACAAGCAAAAATATTTCAAACACATAATCACAACCTCTTCTTAGCAGAGGTTCTTACAAACTATCCATATTTTTAAACAAGAAACATAAAACACAAACAATCTCCCAAAATTAAAGAAATCTCTCTTCAAATTTTTGAACCCCACCCAACCTACCTAAATTGGTTGAGAATGGGTTCTAAAATCAAAAATCAAATGGCAAAGGACTCTCCTCTAAAACATCTAAATCTCTCCAATGAGCCCCAATTAACATATTTAAATTGTTGAGTGTGGGTTCAAGACTCCAAACTTCTGTTACTTGTGTGGGACAAATATCAAGGAAGTAGTCTGATACAAGCTATGTTTCAATAAATACATACGTATAGCTCAAAGTAGTTAGCACAATCTTTGTAGTTTTCACACATGGCCTCTAAGAATTTTGTGTTCACTTTTCCATTCGGGATGAATTTGGCCCTAGATCAGGCTAGCCTCCTTCAGACTGACTCCACCCACCTAGTGTTTTTTGGTCGAGGATTCGAGGGAGCCCGCATCACTTGCAAGGGGGTGACCCTCACTTGATAGGGGATGGCGTGGCGGATAGCAGCCTTATCCAGACCCTAGCACCAAGTATCCTTCCCGAAGAAGAGGTTGAGGTTAGTTCATCGGTTCTCTTGTTCTCACCCGCTTACTCTCACTCATGGTGTCTCCTCTGATGGTCTCTAAGGGAAGGCTATCCCAGCTCGATAGCCTCCCACCTTCAGCTCACATCACCTTCTCCATATATAGCACCACACACTAGGCCGCAGATCAGCACCGTCTTTGCAGAGATGGATGTTGCATCCCACATTGCAGAGAAAGGTTCCCTATGCAAGGTTTCCCAATTGCTAACTAGCAACCAGTTTCACTCCCTCTTAGCATCAGATGGAGAGGATGACTATTAGAGGATAGCTGCATTGCCTCTCCACCTCCTACATACCACGAGGCTCTGACTAGGGGCAGAATGATGTCCTATATCGGTCTATGTATAGTATTACAGTAGGTAGGCAGCATACGCGGTCATTTAGAGTCTGGTACATTATTCAACTTGAGGTATGTCATCCCTAGAAATGTTACCAGGCGCATTCACAGTGATAAAGCATTAGAGGCCGTAGCAGTTGGTCAAGAACAGGGGAGCTGAGGTTTGTCGATAGTGGCCTCGCTAGTTGATTTTCCCAGTCATCAGGCCACCAAGGACAACAAGACTGATAGCATAGTACTAACAGATACTACCAGTCATATGGGGAAAACCCTGATGAGAGTTGAATCAGTGTTGTCTCCACCACACCGATCCACTCCTCGCCCATCATCACCAGTTCAGGTCCCACCATCCACCATGCCTACGAAGGCACAGAAGATAGTATCTAGGGAGAAGAAAGCCCCCTTGGTGATCTGGCTATGGCTAAAGGATCCCACTTCATCTACTCCACCGACTAAGGTGAGGACGAGTTCACCTACTTGACCTCCTACTTCAGCCTTGGTGAAGAAGGAGTGGCGACCCCGCAGTGTTGTAGTCATACCACCACCACCACCAACATCAGAGCCAGTGATTGCAATAGCAGTATAAGGGGAAGGGGACAGTTCTACAGTCTCCATGGCAATGGATCTCCTTAGGGACACTACTCCACCCATGAGCAGTCATGAGCATGTTTTCTCCAGCAGACATGACCCTCTTAGAGTCAGCACTCTAGTGATAGGCAGTGTTAGGTGCATCTCCATTAGTGAGCATAGCCCCTCCATCGGTCCGCAGTGCGTATTCATAATGACATGGTTAAACCACTCCCTAGATGAGATTTTAGTATTATATTTTGCAAAAAAAAAAGGAGCTTCTAGGGAGTGACCGATCAGATTGTGAGAAAGGAAAGGTTAGCTTCGATCCACATGAGGATGATCTACTTGAGGACTCAACCGAGGTTCACATGGTCGATACTAGGGTGTCCCTTCAAAGGGATCAACACAGTCAGGAAGGTATTGCAATTGAATAAGACGACACCATCCATTCAACTCAATACCTCCTCCACCAACTTAGATAAAGGGATGATCATATTGATCAAATGAAGAAGAAGATTAAAGAGTTGATGGTAGTTATTTTAGCATTATAGAATTCAACTCCTATTTCACAGCCTTCTCCCATGTGGCCGATAGAGCAGACTTGGCGCACACTTTAGATCATCCTAGATGCATGCCTGTAGAGGGAGATAGTGGTAGCTTGCATAGGAAGGTGGTGGATAGCACCTCCATGCATGAAAAAGACATCAAACATATGTTGGAGCAACAGGTGAGGTATGTGTTGGCCCAAGTCTGAGGTGGCTCATATGTTCCAAAGGGTAGACCCTACCTAGAGGAATTTGATAGTGTCCAATACCCTAAAGGCTTTGTGCCTCCATCCTTCAAGATTTTTGGTGGCAGTGGTAACCCCCGGCAGCATATAGCACATTTCAAAGTCAGATGTTGCAATGCTGGTGGTAGTGATGCACTCTTATTTCACCTCTTTGTCAAAAGCTTGATGAGCATTACATTTGATTAGTATGCTGAACTACCCAATGGTTCAGTGAAAACATTTGCTAAGTTAGAGCAACTCTTTATTAAGAGATTTTCTGGAGCTTAACAAAGGGTAACTGTGGGCGATCTCGTTGTAGCTCAACATCACCCCGGTGAGTCCCTGATTTATTACATTCTTAGATGACACAATTTAAGTATGAAATGTGAACCATAGCTATCTAAACATCATTCCATTGAAATTTTGTTCAAGAATATTCATGGCCAGGTCGCCTTCATGCTTAAAGGCTTCACCATTAAGATATTTGAGAAGTTAATCAACAAGGTGACTAGTCTACAAGGAGAGGCCAAGCAGTCACCTTTCCCAGATTAGTCAGCCAAGCCATGACCACAGAAGACATTTGAGAAAATCCAGGGGCAGTCACATCAATTGACAAGGGGAAGCAGCCAGCTAGGGTCCAGTTAGACAAACCTCAAGCACATCAGCCTCCTCTACCACTTTCTCCACATATCATCACCTCGGCCACGTGGCCTCACCACCACACCCGGCAATATCCCCATCCGACAGATCACATTCTTATCCACCATCGGGTAACTATCACTTACCTACTTTTATTGATAAAATGAATAAACCTTATTCATTCAAAAGGGAAGTAGTAAAGAAGATCTTCAAGAACCTCTTAAAGAAGCCTGATTTTTAATTACCAGAGCCTAGAAGGCCAGAGGATGTGGGCAAGAGTCATGATCCAAACTATTGCCCCTTCCATTATATACTAGGACATGTCTTGGAAGATTATTTTACCTTTAAGGACTGGCTTGAGTATAGCTATAAGTTGGGTGCCATTGTTATCCCTAAGAAATACCTATTAGAATAACCCTCTAGTTTTGTTAGAGTAATCCTTGGGGATACACATGATCTCCTCAAGATAGAGGAAGGTTGAGATATCTCCCTATCCCGAACCTCAAAGAAAATAATTTCTAAGATAAAAAAATTACCCTTGTAAGTGCCTGAAGCTGCTCAAACCTCCAACTCTAAGGAAGGTTTGCAAGTTGCTACAGAAAACTTAAGGGAGGTAGAAGCTCAGCAATAGCAGCGATAGCTTCCACTTGCCCGGGATAGCACATTAGCACAACCTCCGATCAAGTCTAGCACTCCTACCATAATTGTAGCTACAACTCCTTCAGCCAGTTCTTCTTCTAGCAGTCATACTGTATCAGCAGATTGGGTGCCAAATCCCTCACTCCGCTTACTTTACTTGATTTCTACTTTGTACCTTCATCAAAATCTAAGAAATTAATTAAGAAGAAGACTAATTTTGCTTACATTCTCTCTACTTTTGATGATCTTGATGATTTTATTATTATAGAAAGCTCTCCAAGTACTAATAATTATAATAATTCTGATCCACTCCTTTCTGATTTTGAAATGGATTACCCATTTCTAAATCACCCGGGTTCACCCATTGAGATTGAATCTGACTCTAATGATCCTATAGGAGAAGCTATAGGTGAACCTGATGAGCAGGTAGAACTTTCCACTAAACCATCTCAGGAAGTCACCGAAGTCAACCTTCGTAGTGAAAAAGTTCTACCTCCTAGGGTAGCACCTCAGGATAAGGGTAAACAAGTTATTGGTTCTAGCAATCAAGAAGCCCCGCCACAGGATGCTCCACCTATGGATATGCTTATGGAGGACCAACCCAGAGTTGACTCCAATATCCTTGCTCACCTAAGAAAGTTGCCAGCTAAACATTGCATATATGATGCCCTTGTCTTATCCAAAGAGAAGAGGGAGTCATTGATCAAGGTCCTTCTTGATCCAGAAATATGCTTAACTCAACTGACCGCTGTTGGAGATGATACATATTTTTCAAGAGAAGCTCGGGGAGTTACATTCATTAATGAAGCTTATCTTTTGGGGATGATAGATCATAACTGTCCCCTCTACATCACAGTGGATATGGGCAGATTTAGGCTCTCCAGTATATTAGTTGATTAAGGTGCATCAGTGAACATTATGAGTCTAAAAATCCTTGCCCACTTGAGGATCGATATCTCTGAACTCCGAGGAGATCGGATGATGTTGAGAGGATTCAATGAACAAGGCGACAGGGCTTTAGGCTCCATAGTGTTACCACTAGAGATAGATGACTGGAAGACAAAATCCAAGTTCTATATCATAGATTCAGATACATCTTTCACTACTTTGCTCAATAAGCCTTGGATACATGCAAACAACACGGTTCCATCTTCTTTACACCAGTGCATCAAATTCAAAAGAGGTACAATTAAATATTGTGTCAAAGGATACTTAAAGCCATTCTTAGTTAGAGAGGTCGAGATTCATAAAGATGCAACCTACTATCTTCCTCCAAAACAAAAAATTTATTCTCGCAAACTTGGTGAAAGTTCAAAATCAAAAGAAAAAGAAAAGGAAATTGAAAAAGAAAAAGAAAAGAAAAAAAGAAAAAAAGCATAAGTGAGAAATGAGGTGGACAGAGGAAGAGGTAGAGCATGTTACATTTGTTTCTCCATATGAACGCATGGGTAGGATGAGTCGACCACCACCAAGTGGAGGAAGAGGCAAATTCAGAGTCAATTTTGGAGGTGGAAGACCTCCTAACTGGTGGCCAACCAGTAGGAGCTATGTTTCAGCTCACAAGAGTATCCCCATTATCCACATAGACTTAGAGTCTAGTTTGGAGGATGAGTCTCATGTGGTTAGCACGCCAACTAATGCCTCATAGTGGGTCCCTTTGGAGCTCGTTCAAGCTAAACAGTGGTGAAGACCAAGGCCCAAGCATATGAAATTCACATCATGTAAAATGGCGGTGGGAACCCACCTGCTTTCTCCTCACTTTCTTCTCAAAATGTTAAAGGTTTGGTAGTTAAGGAGGCCGCCATGTCATCTATAGATGTCAGGACGAAAAGGTTTTTGTTGGGAGCATCATCCTCAAGTCAAGAAGCCGATGTAGAACTTGAGGATGATTCATATAAAGATTTAATATAACTGCCTCTTGATTGGTATTCGCCTTGTGTTATTAACTTAGCAAAGTAGGGATTAATCCCACATACTTGGTCTAAACACAGGTCAAACTACTTTGAAAGATTATGGGACAACTAAACTAGATACTCTCAATCAAGTATAGGACTAGGATTCGGCACAGTGGGTCTAGTCGACGATGACAACCATTGCCTAATCATCACCACTCATTTGGGGTCTGATAGGTTCTTCTCAAATCTTGCTAACTCTTATGAGGGGGCATGTTTAGAAACTTCAGATGACCCAAATGAGACTGAAGTCAAAGATGCACCACCAGAGTTTGAAGGAGAAATTAGATCAACCATTAAAGAACTCAAAGAAATCAACTTGGAAATAAAAGAAGATTCATGCCCGATGTACATCAGTTCCTTGATGAATGAAGAAGAAATTAATGACTTAGTTAGGTTATTAGCTGAGTTTAAGCACTGTTTCACATGGAGTCATGAAAAAATGCCTAGTTTATCTTCTAATGTAGCAGTCCATAAGTTAGCAATAGATCCTAATGCTAACCCTATCAAGCAAGCTCCAAGATGCATACGATTAGACATTGAACAGTAGGTCACTTCTAAAATCAAGAAATTGATCGATGTCAGCATTATCAGGGAAGAAAATACCCTACATGGTTAGCCAGTGTCATCCTAATTAAGAAAAAGAATGGCTAAATTCGCATATGTGTCAATTTTAGAGATCTAAACAAGGCATGTCCTAAAGATGAATTTTCACTTCGTATACCAAAAATGATGGTGGATATTGCCTCATCTCATGCAGTATTCTCCTTTATGGATGGGTCATCTTTCTACTACCAAATCAAGATGGCCCCCGAGGATGAAAGAAACACTACTTTTCAAACCTCGATCGGAATCTATTATTATAAGGTCATGCCTTTCGGCCTTAAAAATGTTGGTGCTACATACCGGCGGGCCATGACTCAGATTTTCAATGAACTCATTCATCTCCAAGTTGAATGCAATGTTGATGATCTAGTAGTCAAAAGCAGAGAAAATGAAGACCATCACTTTGACTTGAGAGTAGTTTTCAAATAGTTAAGATAATTTAACCTCAAAATGAATCCTCTGAAGTGTGCATTCAGAGTAGCTTTAGAGAAATTTCTTAGGTTTGTTTTTCGACACCGGGGAATAGCGATCGACCTAGAGAAGATTAAGGCTATCTTAAAAATGCCACCTCCTAAAAGTTTGACTCAACTAAGATCATTCCAAGGATGGCTAACATATCTAAGATGCTTCATATCCAATTTATCAGGAAGATGTCAACCATTCTCAGCACTTGTTAAAAAAGATGCCAAGTTCATGTGGGATGACAAGTGACAGCATGCCTTTGAAGACATCAAGCACTACCTGATGACGCTGCTAGTTCTAGCAGCCCTTATCTAGGGCAAACCATTGATCCTCTACACTGCTACATTAGATGACTCCCTTGGTTCTTTGTTGGCTCAAACCAAATGAAGGGAAAGAAAATGCTCTCTATTGCCTCAGTCATCATCTAATCCCTGCTGAGGCAAACTACCCACCTATTGAGAAGTATTGTCTAGCTTTAATCTTTGCATCCCAAAAACTACGACACTATATGCTTTCTCATAAGGTGAATCTGATCTTTAGAATCAATCCACTACAATATCTCATGACATGACCAACGTTATTCAGACAGTTGGTATGATGGTCCATGATTTTATCATAATTTGACATCACATTCGTACCCCTCCGTGTTATGAAAGAACATGCACTAGCAGATTTCTTAGCATGACACCCACTTCCTGCTGATTCCCCGCTTAGTGATGACCTCCCCGATGAACAAATCATGAACTTGGGGACACTAGCATTCGCTATTGGGAGATGTATTTTGATGGTATGACTTCCTCTCAAAGAGGAGAAGAACCACGATCTACTCTTCCAGGGAAGGCAGGGGTGGGAATAGTTCTCCTAACTCCAGACCGTGATGTAATGAGATTCTCATATCATCTATCCAATCCATGAACAAATAACAAAACTGAATATGAGGCTCTGATTTCCGTCTGGAGTTAGTCATTACACTATGCATCTAGAGCGTCAGTATCTTCAGGGAATCTTAGCTTGTCATCAACCAAATTGCTGGGTCCTACAAAGTTCTAAAGCCTAAGCTCCATCATTATCACAAGTACACCATGGAGTTGTTTGCCCAGATCCTAGAGGTCTCTATCATAAGATTCCTCAAGGAGATAATGCTGTAGCAGTTCATTGGCCCAGCTTGCCAAGGAGTTGGCATGCCTAGAAGATGAGTCCATTTCAATAAGGGTTCAAAATAGATAAGTCTTATCCCTTATCGATGTTGAACTCATTGAGAGACCCTCTCTTGAAGGGGAGATTGTCGTTGCCAAATAGGATGATGAGTTAGATTGGAGGCAACCATTCATAGATTACCTACACGGGTAAACTACCTCAAGAGAAGTCATTAGCCCATCAGGTAAAATAAAGAGATCTCTCCTACATTCTTGTGGATGGAATCTTGTATCGGTGGTTTTTCGATCATACGTGGTTACATTGTTTAGCCAAACACAAATCCTGTAAGATCATAACTGAGGTACACTCAAGTTTATGCGGAGCTCACCAGTCTGGTTCAAAGATGAAAGCCAAGATCAAAAGACTAGGATACTACTGGCCTGTAATGATTACAGACTGCATGGATGTAGCTAGGAGGTGCCACCAATGTCAGGTGCATGGTGCGGTCCTGCATCAGCCACCCAACATTCTACATCCTACTTTGGCCTTGTGGTCATTTGAGTGTTGGGGCATTGACATAGTGGGTTAAATTGATTCTCCTTCTTCCAAGGGTCACCGGTTCAATGTAGCTGCCACCGACTACTTTTCTAAGTGGGCTGAGACAATCCCACTTAAAGAGGTCACAACTCAGTATGCACTCTAATTTTTCAGGAACCATATCACATATAGGTTCAGGGTGCCTCGCTAAATTATATCCGATAATGGTACTACATTCAAGAGCACCAAAATCAACTGCTTTGCCCAGAGACACAACATAGATTGGAGATACTCCACCATCTACTACCAGAGGCAAAATGGTCTAGCAGAAGTACTTAACAAAAGTTTAATCCAAATATTAAAGAAGACACTCAATGATAATAAAAAATAGTGCCATGAGCAGTTGGTTGAAGCCTTATGCGCCTATCGCACTACATACAGAACTCCAACTCAATCTACCCCATTTTCCTTAGTATATAGGTCTGAAGCCATTCTATTATTAAAAGTCCATCTCCCATCATTAAGGATAGCTGTGGGTAATAAGATTACTATAGAGAAAAACATCAAGCTGTGGTTGGAAGAGCTCGAAGGTTTGGAGGAGAGGCTCCTCCAGGAATGTGAGGACCTCGAGTTAAACAAAGCCAAAATGATTCAAGCTCACAACAAGTTGGTCCTTCCTAGAGCTTTATAAGTAGGAGAGCTTATTTTTGTTCTAAGGAGACCAATTATTATCTGTCAAAAGATGGGAGGCAAGTTTGAACCCACTTGGGAAGGCCCTTTAGCCATAGAGAAGGCCTACCAAGGAGAATCTTATCAGCTTATAAACTGTAAGAGCGCCCTATGTTTCCAATCAATAGGCTCTACCTAAAAAAATATTATCCATAAATCTTATTCAAAAATTATCATCAATAAAACTTCTTTTCATATCAAATTCCACCTTATATGTGTTAGAAATATCTTTCGCTTATGAATCTGCCACGACGTGTTTAGGGTAGGTACAAAAGAACCCAAGCGGCATCCTATCCCTCCCCAACACAAACACAAACCATAAATGATCCTCCAGTGCTACTAGATTAGGTGTAAGAGAACCCAAGAGGCATCCTATCTCAACTAGTACAACTAAGTTAGGTGTAAGAGAACCCAAGCGACATCCTTTCTTGGTGGGGTCACATTCCTACGTGTTTAGGATAGGTGTAAGAGAACCCAAGTGGCATCCTATTCCTTCTTTCATAACACAAACAAACACATATCTTTTATCTCGGGCTATTCTAATGTGGGAGCAAGCCCCCTGTGGCACTCACTCATTAGCCGCTCTAAGTTGGACCGACATGCTACCTTCTTAGTATGTCACCCCAATGGTCACTTGTCTAGCGGATGTGAGCCCCTACACTTTCTTCCTTACTTGACCATTGCAAACTTATGAGTGCACTATCAGTTTGGTAGGCCTTACTGCATAACCAGTAAGCTACCCTATGTCGACTTTATTTAAGAAGATGTAAGCCTACACGCTTTCTTCTAGAATTAGCCATCATGCACTGACTAAGTCGAGTATATTTGAGGCTTAGGGTAAGTCCCACAGTGGCTTCTATCTTCTTGACTGCTTCAAGCTTATGTTTAGTCCTTATACAAAACTCCTCGCTTAGTAGTCGCCCTAGGTCAGATAGTCCTTGTTGAGCCGAAGATAGACTATCCTGACAATCAATTTTGCTTTAGGGAGATGTAAGCCTACACGCTTTCTTTCTAGACTGATAATCATAAACCAATTGGCACCTTAGATTGGTTGGTTATCACCATGATGACGATGACCCACCTGGTGGATACACCACTCTTGGTAGATGTGGGTCCCTAGCTTTCTCCTTGAGTTGGCCACTGAATACTTTCAGGCCTTCTTTTATAGGGTTTTGGATAACGCCCCCAGAGGTACCTCCTCCGTGGGCACTCTATTTGGATCACATCCTTAGCATCCCCATTTAGACACTACTCGAGTTACTCTTGGACTGGACAGTCCCCCTTTCCTAGTAGCCACCCCTGTGTTTGGAGAATTTGTTTAGCAAATCAGTAGATCCTCCCTTGGTCCAGTAAGTCTGAGATAGGACTAGGCTGATATGAGCTCCTTCTCAATGTGGTCCCTCACCAACCAATAGGGTCCATGCAAACATAAAATAAATAAAATATATCTTCACTTGTGGATTAGGAATTCAAGCCCCCAGTGACCCCTTTCCCATGTAGACATCCAATCTTTAGGGTAGTGTCAGCAAAACTCCCTATAGGAATTGCCTGACTACTTTGAGTTGAGATAAGTCCCTGGGTTGGCACTCTCTTAGTAGTAGCCCTTAGGTCAGGTTCAACTTGTTGTGCCACCAATGAGTCACCCAAACAGTCATCTTTGCTTTAAAAGATATAAGTATATTATGCATTCTTTCCAGCACAACCGTCATAAACTGACGGGCAGCCTTAGGTCGGGTTCAATTTACTGGACAAGTGACCGATCGCCCTAGTGGTTCCTTGTGTAGGAGGATATGAGTCCCCACGCTTTCTTCTTGGCTTGGTCATTGCACACCGAAAGGCACCCCCTAAGTTAGTTAGTTCTACCTCACAGGCGATAGACTATCCCTTTGGATCTATAAACCTAAGATATGCCTAGGTTAATATTAGCCCCTTCTTAGTGGACCCATCGCACACCAAGGAGATCCATCAAATTAAAATAAATTAAATTAAAATAAATGCAATTCAATTGAATGACATTATCCTAACTACTTCTGAGCTGATATAAGTCCCCTAGTGGCATTCACTTAGTAGCCACCTTAGGTCAGGTTTACTTTGTTGCATCCAACAGATCACCCCAGCGGTTGTCCCTTGCTTTTGGAGATGTAAGTCTACTATGCTTTCTCCCTAGCATAGTTGTTGTACACCAAAAGGCAACCCCTTAGGTCAGATAGTTCTACCATGTGCCTGGTGGACTACCCCTTTGGATTGGTAAATCTGAGATAGGCCTAGTCTGACATAGCCCCTTCTCAGTGCAATCCATCACAAATCAACACGGTCCATCTCGAAATCTAAAACTTAAAATAAACAATCAACCAACTTCTACCCAGTGTGGCATCAATCATCCCAACCTCCCCAATGGAGATAGTTAAATCCAATTCAAACTTGCATTCCCTAGTGAGTGCACCCTCAAAAAAAATTCAAACCGCCTTTATCCCGAGTGGATAACCTAAACCTGCTTCCCTAATGGAAGGTTCATGCATTTATCCCCAGCGGGTTATACATTCTAATCCTTAATGGATACTCTACCAAAATCATATCTTGCATCCAAATTCAATTCTTTATCCCTTGTGGATAACCTGAACCTGCTTTCTTAGTGGAAGGTTTACATGCTTGATCCACTGGTAGATCCCTTCTTCCTCCCTTATGCCCTTGTCATGAGTAGAGTTGCATTGCACAAAGATCTTGATTCCATCTATATCTCAGGTTTAGGAGTATATCATTTTTATTAGTGTTTGTGATTCTTCGGACATTGTTGATTGTCTCGGTCAACAATAATACAGACGATGTGCCTTGTCAGCCACACCACACCTATTGGGTACCTTTTATTGACCTCAATTTTGGAATGAGCTCTCAACTCTCTCATCATAGATCTAGGACTCTTGTATACACTAAGAGTTTCTTAGTCTTAAGACACTTCCAGTGATCAGGTGAACACTTAACCTAACCCTAAAGACTTAGAAGAGTTAGCCATAGGAATAGGTTGCGCCTTAAGGAATTAGAAGGACTTGCCTATCCTATAGCCTAAACCCAATCCTTGCTTCCTTCTTTCAAACCAAACCTCAAATTCAAATCCAAATCCAACTTCAAATGATTGAAACCCATGATTAAATTTAAACTCTAAATCCCTTCCCAAGTCCTTTGATTTTATCTCATGGACTTGGAATTAACCAAACTCAAATCAACCTCAATTCAATTGATTTTCTCAAAATCAAATTCCAAATCATAAATCAATTTCAAACTCTAAGTGATTGGCCATAATCAAATTCAAATTCTAAAATCCCTTCTTAAGCCATATGAACCACCTTCATATGCTTAGCCAACCCAAATTTGATTGATTTCTTCATAAATCATTCATTCATTCATTTATATTCACAAATATAAGTGAAATCCAAATTCAAACAATTCCAAATCAAATCAAAATAAACCAAGCCAAATCAATTCCGAAGTCAAGCCTTATGGACCCACCTCCATAAGCTTAACAAAAATTGCTTCCAAATTACTCCAAACTCAAGTAATTTTCTCATAACCCATTTATATCTTCATTTATATTCACAAATATAAGTGAAATATAAATTTAAGTGGTCCAAACCAAACCTAAATTAAATCAAATTCCCAATTTTAGCCCTTTTAGCCAAATTTTTGAACTTGGCTAAATGATACCCAAATCAATTTAAAACTCATGGATTTCTTCATGATTCAATCATTCCTATAATCATTGACCCAAATATAAACATAAACCACCATTATCAAACCAAACCCAAGTCAACCCAAGTCAAGTCCATGTTGACCCTTTTGGCTTGAAATTGTCATATGAACCAAAACCCATGTGGCTCCAAATCACTTACAATTGGATTTATATTTCCATCTTAAATCAATATATCAACTCAACTAAACTTGAATCAAGCCATGATCAAGTTGACCAACCCATTTAGGCTCATTTGACCTAAAGGACCTTTTTGAGCCAAGTTCTAATCTAACCCAAATTGGATTGAACCAAGCCCATCTAAACCTTCAATCATGATCAACAATCATCCTAGGGTGATCAATTGCATTGAATTAGGTCAAACCAAGCCAAACCTAGCCTTTGACCAAGTCAACATTTAACCCAAATGAAACCTAAATTAGTCAAAATCCACCATATGCCAAATTGATTAAAACCATTGACGCAAACTCATTCATAATCAAGGATTGAACATGACAAAACCCTCACTTGAGCCAAACTAAGCCTAATTAGCCATTTGACCCAATTTGACCCAAATTGGCCTAAAAAGCCAAAATGGGTCAAATCATGATTAAATCCAAATTGATTGCAACCAATAAGCCAAGTTCATTCCAAATCACTTGTTGAACTTGACCAAAGACATAATTGAGCCCAAGTTGACCAATTGGTCAACAACAAATTGACCTAAAGGGTCAAATTGGCCAAAATTCAAATTAAACCAAACCAAAACCTATAATCATTTTTAATTAACAAATTGAACTTGACTCAACACTTAACCCAACCCAATTTGGTCAAATTGGTCAACTTGTCCAATTTGACCCTTTTGAATCCAAATGAGTCAAATACAAACCTAGTCCAAACCAATCCAAACCAATTAAACCAAAATATCCCAAATCATCACTTGAACCTAACCCAAGCCTTGGTTTGACCCAATTTGACCAATTGGTCAACCTAACCCAACCTATCCCAAATGAACCCATTTTGACCAAATGAAGCCAAATCACTCCAAACCAACTTATGAGACCCTAGGACTTGGTCAAACCTTACTCAAACATGTCCTAATTCATTCCCAAATCAGCCCAAATCCATAGTGGGCATCACCAAGGGGATTAGCCATTGGACAAACATCTTTCCATTGGATCTTCATGCTAACAAGCAAAGTTGACTTCCCCATCACCATGGCAGCCTCCAAGCACTCAAGTGAGGCTCCACCTAACCCACCTAGCACACCTAACCCACCCTATGTTGACCAAGGACCAATGGAAGTTCAACTCCTCCTCACTCAGGCCAAACTGAACACCATATGGACAAACCGAAAGGGAACTTTGCACACCAGCCTTAGAGGCTCCTCCTATGGCCCCCTCCACTCAAGTTGAGCCACGTGGAGTTGGACATGACCTATCTGGTGCCCTGATAGTAGCTTGTCAGCCAAAATAAGACAACCCTTACCGTCCGTTCTTCACTCACATTTTCGGCCAATACTCCCCCATTTTTAGTGGGAAAAGAGTCATTCAAGATCGTGTGAGTCCCCAAGCTAATTTTTAAGCCTCTTAGAGTGATCCCAAGCATCCCCAAGCCCTCCTCAATCAGCATTGCCCATTCCTGAGCAAAGCTAAAATAGGACATCCTAATCCCAAGCAATACTCCCTCATTTTGTAATCAAACTGAAATTCTTCTTACCCACACTCTCACCACACTTCGTCGAAGCCAAACGAGTTATTTCCCAAGCTCCCAAATGGCTGAAGGTGAAACTTTGATCAAAGTTGAAGCTCCTATGTGCGTGAGGTGGTCGATTGAGAGTTCCACACCAAATTAAGCCTAAACTTCTTCAACAAGGCCTCAACTAGGCGAAGCTATCTCCGACGACCCACTGCCGAACATTAGCACCGGTGAGGTAATTCCTCAAAACTGTAGTTTAGGAAAATTGTGCTTGGCCTTTTTCAAAGAGAATTTGAATTCCATGTGAATTTGACCATTGGATGTGCATCCCCTCTCCTTCTGAAGGTGTGGGATCAGTTTGATCCTAATCTGAGCTCGGGTGAGCTCGGATCGAACGGGAAAAGATGAATGGTGCTCATCTTTCACCGCTCATGAAAAAGAAAGATCATATGTTATCTGTTCCACGTGATTGGAATGGATGAATGTGATTAGATCATGATAGATCCTCACTATTTTCTCTCTGAACCTATGGATCTGATCATGGTCGTTTGATCTTAGATCAGACGGTCCACAGGAAAGCGCATCTGTCATCGGCTGAGACACCGTGCAAATGTGACAACTTAAATAACCAATCCCATTGTGCCACATGGAAAGTGCACAACATCAACCGCCACGTGGCCCATAGGATTAAGGGCTTAATTAGGTTGTTTTAATAATTTTTAAGGCTGAAACTTCCTAAATTCATAACTAATTGTAGAAAAATCCAAAAAAATACAAACTTTGGCTCATTTTAAAGGTATTTCAGAGTAGATTCTAGGAAAATTATTATTAATTTATTTTGAACAATGATTTTGGCTTAATTGAGGTTTAATTAGAAATTTAATTAGCTTAATTACCCTTTAATTAAGCATCCAATTAATCTCAAATTTTTTGTGAATGTATAAGGGGTGACTTCTACCTTTCCTAGTTTTCTGAGATTTATTGGTTGCTTAATTAGAGAAATCAATTAATTTAGCCTTAATCACTCTCTTAATTTAATTAGTAATAATTACTGAATGAATAGTAATTTAATTAATTATTTAAGCCTAATTACCTTTATTGAATAGTGAGAGAGCTTAGGGAGTGTGATTGGGATTTTATTTTTTCTAATTCATTTCATAGATTTCCTTCACTTTTTGGAATTAACTTAATTGATGATTAATAGGGTAATTAATTGCTTAATTAATTAATTTCCAAGATAAAAATCAAAGCCTAATTGAGTGTTTGAAATGACTTAGGGATTAAGGATTGAGGCTTTATCCTTGATCCCTCTCCCTAAATTAATTTCATCATTTTAATCAAAATATAATCAAAGAATTCAATCAACTAATTAATAAGCTTGATTTAACTCAATCTAAAATCCACCTCACACTTAAGCAACCTTTAATTCATCTTGGG
Source organism: Cymbidium sinense (assembly GCA_021442155.1). Lineage (NCBI taxonomy): Eukaryota > Viridiplantae > Streptophyta > Magnoliopsida > Asparagales > Orchidaceae > Cymbidium > Cymbidium sinense. Next base: position 55,200,724 of record CM038216.1, read on the forward strand.
TAGCTCTTCAGATGTTCAATAACCCAATGTGAGAGATAATAAAATTATGGTTAACTCACATGTGTGAGAAAACCATAAAAATAGTTAAGTGAGATCCTTTAAGCCTAATTAACTATTAATCATAAGCTAATTGCATTAGGCCCCTTTCATTTCTTAGGAGCATTACAAATTTACTTTTCATGCGGTAGCATATTATATTGGCTTATTATTAATTAGTTAATTATCTTAAGGTGATGTAGGTAAGGGTTAATTAATTCCCTTAATTCATACCCTAACCTAATTAAAACATAAAATCAACCTAAATACTCTTAATTAATCCAAATTAATTTACACATGGGGAATTGGGTTAGGTTTAGCAAACCTCTTTCATATTTCCTAAATCAAATCAAACTCAAAGTTAAAAATGACCTTAAAGAATTTTGGTTTACTTTAAATTGCCTTATTTAATATGATTGTCCATAGGAATTAATTAGGATGAATGAGATCATGTGCTTATATTCCTTTTTTTCTTTCCAAACATGCTAAACATTGCTTACCATGTGAAATCATCCATTCATTTCTTATAAAAATTAATTAAATGAAATAGTTTCTTTTATGTCAAATTGCATGTGTTGACTTTAATTAAAATAGGTGTGGCTATTATCACTATTAAATCAATAGCTATTTTCAAAAGCCCATAAATCAATTATAATAATATGAAGTGATGTTAATTACAAGTATTTATGAGTTTTCATGTGTTGATAATATAAGGTATGTAATATGAAACTCTCTTTCATTATCTTACATGGATTCACATAGGATTTATAAATGTATAGTTCATTTGAAAAGAAAATAACATTTGCCTAAATCTATTCCTATGCATTTTCATGATAAGACTTAAGAAGAATTTCATATCACATATGTAAATCATATAATCAAATCAAATGTGACTCCTTGCATGACTTCTTATTCTTGTGGTTTTTTTTGTACATTCATATGTATCTGAGAAAAGTGGTATATTAGTCTAGATACCCCTGAGCTGCGAGGCTTTAAGTAGCCCTAAGTAGGTCTTATACCTTACGCCCCTGGTGTAGAAAATAATGGGGACATACTTACTTAAAACTCTTATACATATGTATGTATGATGTGGCCAACAAATATGAATCATAAATCAAATAAATCAAGCACAACTTTTGCATAGGTTTTTCCTATCCATATTGTTGCTTATACATCTACATGTATCTATGAAAAGTGGTATATTAGTCTGGACACCCTAGGGCTACGTAGCTTTAAGTAGTCCTAAGTAGGTCTTGTACCTTACGCCCCTGGTGTAGAAAATAATGGCGATGTACTCACTTAAAGCTTTTATACATGTGAATGTGTATCTAGCTAATGGATGAAAAATCTCTCATTTTTATTAAAAAGGCATGCATTCATAATTCAATCAAATACAATATTTAAATTATAAATACACTTCTTTGAATTCATCATTTAAGTGTGCTAAAACATATATTGTATGTATAGGTATGCTTAGGATTTAATCATATGCATGATGTACATGATGGAAAGAAATGAATGAATATGTGTTGTAAGATAGTAATTCATTCTAATTAATCTTAAGATTCCTTTCTTATTGAATAAGGTCATTTAGGGTGAACCTAAACTTACGGTTAATCAAAACATGTAATAATCCATTCACTAAAGAGAATTGATCAACTTGCTTTATAAATGACTTAAGATAGGGATGAAAGAGGGGTCTCCTCCCTTTCCTCTCTTTATAACACTTAGTTGTTTTATGTAGGTCAAATGAAATAAAAGAAAACACTAAGTAAAATCTTCAAATCAATTAAATCACTTAAAGAGAAATCAACCCTTTATAAATGAAATCCTTCACACTTAGTAAAACTACAACTCTAAAGCCTAGTTAGGACATCCACACAAGCTTTGATGCACACACTTTAGACTAAGTCACCACTTCTAAATTTATGTTAGGGCAGTGTATGGTTTGATGTATGCTTATTTTGTGATGTATTATTGTAGACTGGATGTTAGGGTGTATGTGCGTAGTCTGGATGTTAGGCCGTCATTAGCCTAATCATTTTTTTTTTGCAAGGGGTCGTGCTTAAAGGGCTACTGTAATAAAAATATAAATACTTTTATTATGCATGTAGGTTATACCTATAAGCATAATCCAAGTTAAGATAGGTAGGCTTGGTTACTTATGTGTGGGGTACTAAGTCCAAATTATTCATATAACTGCTTAGGTTGTATAGTGTGTTTAGCTAATATCTATTTTGCAGGTGTAGCTTGATTTACTTTCCTTCTTTTAATGCAATTTTTCATCAGGATTATGATTAGTGTTATGGGAGATTAGGATGAGCATTGGTTATAAGACCAAGTCTTATATACCATGTGATGCCTTTGGAGCAAGCTCATCCAAATCAAGTCAAAAGGAAGAAAGAAATGGAGCAAATCAAAATAAAGAAATGAAAGATGAAGAGTGAAGAATGAAGGATGAAGAATGAAGACCCCCATAGAACTTATAATTTTGTAATTGTAATTATTCTTTATAATCTGGGTTGTAAAAGGGTAGAGCTTGGCCACCCACATTTCTTTTCTCTTATTCTTTTGTGATAACTTTATAAAATTATTTGATATTTTATTTAGCTTGTGTAATAGAAAATAGCACGTCTCTTCATAGTTTCTTTATGATTGGTGATTGCTGTGTGGCCTGGATGCGATTAGGCTCATAGGATAAAAAATTAATTTTCTACCTAAATTAACAACTCAAAACTAAATCTCTAAAACAACTCATAACCTCATGTAAAAGCCTCGACATTAAATCAATATAATAAAATATCTAGCAACCCCTTAGCTAGATGATTGAATGTTCAACATCATGCATAACCATCTTATTTCACTCTTGTTAAGAGAGGGCTTTCATCTTTTCTAGATAGAAATGGGCTTAACCTTTAAGTGCTATGATGGAAGAACACCTCTTTCTCTTTTGATTTGGCCCATAATCAACTTCTCATGCATTTAGGCATACAAAATCCTATAGCCTGTGTCAAAATAAAGAGTCCCAAATTAAATAAAATTTGATAAAAATTTGCATTCGATCTAAGTCATTATTCATACCCCTCATGCTCTAGTCTCTTTGAGAGTGGGTTTAAGGACCTAGTTTCTTTTCTAAATAAATAACAGCCTAACTATCTTGCAATTCATATGACTTGCTTACATGAATTTAAAATGTAGGAGTTAGTTGGATGTCACTCTAGGTGGTTATAAGTCCAGTAGTCAGGTGGTTTACTCTCTTATGGAGGTAAACCATATACTCACTTTCACCTTAGATTAAGGTTGTGCTTTGGCCCTCACTAAAGCTCCCTAGATTTACGATCTGAGGTTGTCATTTCCCCTTGGGCTACAGGCATAAATCCTCACCTCTTAAGCATCCTAATAATCTTGTGTTGTTAGAGTATATGTCCTAACTCTCTAATAAAATTTCAACTCAAACATGTAATTTCTCCTCAATCTCAAACATATAAAGCCCAACCATAGGATAGATTAGTGCGCTCACTAGGTTTCCTAGTATCATGAGCACTCTCTACTCATTCCCTTTGGTCTCGATAATAACTCTGCCCTTTTGATCCATCCCACTTGATCTTCTAAAATACAACCAATTTATTGATAGTCCTATCTTAGAATTCTTTGGAGACAATAATCGCCTACTTTAATTGAGAGTATTCTTAAGAGATTCATTTTTCTTAAGATGTAATTAACTATGGGGGCTTGCCCCCATAAGGAACTTTAGAACCTAATTTAATTAAACCATACTTTATTCATCCATGTAAAGTAGGGGGAAAATCTCTGGTATATTCAAAGACCCGTCATGCCTTAGGAGTCATTATTAGGTGATCAGGTCTATTGTAAGGTAGTGACTTCTATCTTTCGAGATAGTACATTATTTCTCAATGTCATATCCGATCACCTTAATAAGTACATCCTCAGATCTGTGTGGTGTCCCCCTCATATATACACACCCAAACAAAAAAAATAAACTCCACAGTAACCCTCTCTTTTCATCTCTTTATAACAATTAGCTACTAAGTGTAAACCAAATAAAATAAAAGAAAATACAAAATAAAATTCTTAAATCAATTAAGCCACTTATAGTGAAATCAACCTCTTAAATTACACCCTTTCATACTTAGAAAATCATAACAAATCCTAGTTAAGGCACACCACACAAGATTTAATACACACTTTAAAAGTAAGTCACCACTTCTAACTTTATGTTAGGGTGGTGCATAGAGTAATGTATGTTTGGTTTTATGATGTACTATTTTAGACTGAATGTTAGGGTGTATGCTTTGTAAACTAGTTGGTAGGTTGTGGTTAGCCTAATCATATTTTATGCAGGATATTATGCTTAAGGGGTGCTAAAAATAAATATAAATACTCTCTTTTGTAGATTACTTAACCCCTAAGCATAATCTAAATTAGGACAGGTGGCTTTGGTTACCCATGTATAGGGTGTTAAGTCCAAATTATTTATATGACTGCTTGGGTTATATGGTGTGTTTAGCTAACACTTGTTTTGTAGGTATAGTTAGATTTACTTTTTCTACTTTTGATATAATTTTGCATTAGGATTTAATATTAGGTTTATGGGGGATTAGGATGAGCAGTGGTTAGAAGGCTTTGCCCTGGGCAGCCCTGTGATGCCTTTAAAGCAAGCAAATCCAAATGAAGAAGTAAAGGAGATATGAAGAATGAAGAACCCCATAGCATTTATTCATTTATAAATTATAATTATTCTTTCATATATAGGGTTGTATAAGAGTAGAGCTCCCCATTTTCTATATTTATGTGGCTGACACCGACAAAGACTGGTTTTATTCTTTTGTGCTAAATTTATAAAATGTTTGATGTTATATTTAAATTGTGCAATAGAAATGACATGTCACTTTATTGTTTCTTTATGAATGGCAATTTAATGTGTGGCCTAGATCTGATTAGACTCTTAAGAAACAAATAAATTTTCTGCCCAAACTATAACTCATAACTAAATTTTCTAAATAACTCATAACCTCATATAAATCTTGGGCATTAAATTAAGATAATTAAAAAATTTAGCAACCCCTTAGCTAAATGTTGTATGTTTAATATCATGCATTCATATTATTTCATTCTTACAAAGAGAAGGTTTTTATCCTTGCATGATAGGGGAAGACTTGACCTTTGAGGGTCTCTTATGCGGTGGAAAACACCTCTTTCTCTTTGATTTAGCCAATAACCTCATTTCATTATGCATTTAGACATATAAAAATTATATAGCCTTTATCAAAATGAAGAGTCCAAAATTAAATAAAATTTAAAAAGATTTGTATTAAACTAAGTTATTTGCTCATACCACTCATGCTCTAGTCTCTTAAGGAGTGGGTTTAAGGACTTTAGTTTCTTTCTAAATAATAAACAACCTAACTATCTTGTAAAATCATATGACTTGCCTACATGATTTTAAAGCATAGGAGGAGTTAGTTGGCTGCCACTCCAGGCAGTTATAAGTCCAGCAATTTAATGGTTTACTCTCTCTTGTGTAGGTAAACCATATACCCATTTGCACTTAGATTTAAGTCGTGCTTTAGCTCTTGCTAAAGCTCTATAGATTTAGGTCATAAGGTTGTTGTTTCCTTTGGGCTACAAGCATAAATCCTCACCTCTTAGACATTTTCACAATCTTGTATTGTGGAATTATAAGTCCTAGCTTTCTAATAAAATTTCAACTCAAATGAATAATTCTCCTCAATTTTGAACATATAAAGCCCAACCATAGGATATGTTGGAATGCTCACTAAGTTTCCAAGTATCATGAGCATTCCCTACTCATCTCCTTTGGCTCAATAATAAGTCTCTCCTTTTTTATCTAACCCATTTAATTTTCTAATACAACTAATTTATCGATAGTCATATCCTTAAAATATTTGGAGACAATAATTGCCTACTTTAATCGAGAGTATTCCTAAGGAATCCATCTTCCTTAGGATGTAATTAATTATGGGGCTTGACCCCATAGGGAACTTTAGAACCTGGTTTAATATAAACCCTAGTTTATTTATCCATGTAAAGTAGGGAAAAACTCTCTAGTATATTCCAAGACCCATCATGCCTTAGGAGTTCTTATTAGGTGATTAGGTCCATTGAAGGGTGATACCTCTATCTTTCGAGATATTACATCATATCTCAATATCATACCCGATCACTTCAAAGATAGTACATCATATGTCAGTGTCATACCCGATCACTTCAATTAAGTATACCCTCAGATCTGTGTGGTGTCCCCCATATGCATATACACCAAAAATAAACACCATATACTTATAATAATTTCTTTTTTGTATTTTTTATGGAAGCTTTAAAAGTCCATAATAAATGAGAATGATGCATCAAAAAATACATGAGATGGTAAGTTCATTATATTAATTGGATATCTTAGATTTTGATTATAAACTTTCTCAAAAATTTATTTATATATAGTTTTATAATCCGTAATATTATGAGCAAATTCTTAGGTTAGTAAATGAAGTGGAAGTGGTTGAGTTTTAATTTTAGTGATGGAAATAGATTTTTTTTAAATTGATAAAGAATAATAAAAGGTTTATTCTTATTTTTTAGGTTCAAATAATTCAACCTAATTTTTATTTTTAGGCTTAAATCCAATGATAAATTTATTGATAAATTTTATGTGAAATTCCTTAAGTAGAATAAAGCTAAACACTTAACATTGAAGTGCCTTTTAGTGTAATGATTAGAATTTTATTAGGAACTCCAAAGTTAAGAAGGCTCATATGAAAGCACTCCTAAGATGGGTGACCTTTTGGAAAGTTACACTAACAGGATAAAATTGTGAGGCTATTAGGCCAAAGCGAGTAGTATCTCGATGGTTAAGAGTTCAAACTATTACAAATGGTATCAAAGCATTACACCGACCCGGAGATATTATATTTATCAAGTGGATGATTCTAGGTTAACAAAATTGACAAAGATGTCAGTTACTTAAGTTGGGGAGATTGTTAAACCCCTTAAGCATAATAAAGCTACACTTAACATCAATGCACCTTTTGGTGTAATGGTGAAATTTTATTAAGAACTTTAAAGTTAAGCGTGCTTGCATGGGAGCACTTCTATGATAGGTGACATCCTGAGAAGTTACACTAACAAGACAAAATTATGAGGCTATTAGACCAAAGAAGATAATATCTTGATGTTTAAGAGTTCAGGTTGCTACAATATCAATTACTAATAATACTTCTTAAAAAGTATTTAAATATTAAATTTTAAGAAGGTTATCATATCTCAAATCAATAGTCAGTTATTCATTTTTTTATTATGATGTCTAAGTTAATACTTTACTCTTAAAGTTACTTCATTTCTATTTAAGTGAGGTTGCCTCTTCTTAGTTTTTATTCTTTGGCTAATGTGTTTGCTCAAAAAAAGTTTATATGTCCTACCAACTTCCTTTTTAGTAAAAGTGATTATCTAATAGTTATTAATTTTATACCACCTAAAATAGTTATCTATCCTATCTGCCAAGTCTAAATTTTTATTTAGGCTATATATATCACCATAAGTTGGAGCTTCAACTTTAAAAGATGGGTCATTAAAGTGTTTTAAATTATTAAATTATTTTTTCCCTTGCTCTATTTCTCACAATTAATAGTCTTCTAAGGGTTTGATTTCTTTGGGATTTGTGCCTAAATCTTCTTCAAATATTCTAATAAGTGTAATTTAAACAAATTAAAAGTGAATCTAAGATGCCATTATTATAAAGATGAGTTATAAGTGCTTGTATTTATTCTTTTGGTCATTATATTTTGTTCTTACCCTCTTCTGAGTTTGTTGAGACTTTAATTTATCTTAATGAATCCCAAAATTTAACATACCTACTGATCTAGTCGAATTTTTAACATGATCCTAAGAGGCTAATTTAAGTGACATATTATTATTTGTAATAATATTTAAAAATATATTAGACAAAAATATATTTAGATGATAGAGGGTAAAATAAATGATAATATAAATATATAGTTAAAGTAACGTTTTTAGATAAGAGAATTCTTAAGTACAAGACTGCTTACATACCATAGTCTTATTTGATAATTTAGATATTTTGATAAAGTATTATTTATCCTCAAAAATCATTAAGTTTAACAAAGTTTATATCCTTATGCATGCACTTTTTTAATATCAAAATATTTAAAACTATTAAGCTTCTTATTCTTAAGAAAAATAGGTTATCATAAGTCAAGCAAAATAAACTTCTAGAATTAATCATAATCATTAATAAAAGGAAAAAAAATCAAATAATTAATTTTCAGTTTATACCAAAGATAGAGTTATTTTAAGAGTGGAGCTCTCCCACAATAATAAAGTCTTTCAAGAACAATTTTGAGTTTAGATAAGAGAGAAAAAAATAGGCTATATGATAGAACTCACTAGTTAAAATTTCATACTATAATCATAGGCTTACAAGTAATATGCATCCTTTTCAAATTAATAATACTATTTTAAATAATCATTAAAAAGTATTTATTTCACTTTAAAAAATTTAGAAAAACTCACAATATTGATGATAAATCCTCCATAAAAAGATTCTCTAGTTCAAGAAAAGTTTTGACTAAAGTTGGCCTTTTTAGGATTTGGTCTAATATCAAATATAATGGTGGTGAAAAATCTTTTGATAAGATTATTGCCTAAAATGAATATGAAGAATATATTTTAAAAATTGTCAGAGTTTTTAATTGAGAGGGAAGGGGCCATAAGAGTTTATTAGAACGAATGTCAAGACTATTCCAACTTAAACTAATTTAGATTGATTTGAAATATTATTTTAGAAAATAACTTTTAATTTGTATAAAGGGCTAGAATTTATGTTGGTTAGTTAGCTTATGTTTTTAGCTTATGATTTGAGGTAGATGATTAAATGGTGAGACTATCAAAGGGGTTTTGTGGGAAGAGGATCAAAACTAATATTGAATTGGCTAATTTGAGCTAAATTCAAATACCTCTTTTAATAAAAGTTTTTAAAATAGTTTAAGTGAAGGAAAATGATAGTAAAGAGTTATTAAAAATGTGAACTAGTTTGATATAGAGTATTTGGTAGAGTTTGGTGAGGTTTAAGATGTTTAATGGTGTATATAAGAAGATTAGGTAGTTGTTTACCTAGTTTGAGCCAAAAAGGAGAGTTTTAGAGTGGATTTGAATGCTTGAATAATTGATGGTTGAGCATAGATTTCATTTAGGATATACGGAAAGATATGATGGCAATTAATAAACTATCTTAAGAGAATTAGATATTATCTACAAGATAAATAATCAATTCCATTAAAGAAAGGTTTAATTATACCTACAAGTACTAACAAAAAGAGAAATAAATTCTCTAATCAAATTTTATTATTCCAAACCTAAAAAATTATTTGGCATGCTAGCCATACATATACAGATTATAATGACCATCATTCAATAAAAAATAAAAATAAAATTGAAGGGAAGGGCAGTGGACGGCATCAATAGAGGAATGTATTAACCACACCTTCATCAATTTATTTAATTAATAATTAGTCCATATATGATCTTACATTTTTTAAAAAAATCAAACTCTTGAAATTGTGATTTAAAAAGTGCATAAATTAAAATTCCTTTGCTTATGTTTCTAAAAAAATTCCATGCATAAAAAAGAGCAACTAAGATCTTTTGTCTTCTTGACAACATTGCCCAAACTTGCTTTTTATGGTTCTTAAGACTCAAAATTCTTTTAAATGTGAGAATAAATAAATTAAGCATCTTGCAAAATGTTCTCAAATATTTAAGGGTAAGAATGCCATTAAATTTTAAATTAAAAAAAATAATAGTTGAAGATATCATAATTATATCAAGCAAATATACATCTAATATAGTATTCTTTCTAATTATGATGATATTATGCAAGTGGTTATATCTCATTTCTCCTATATCCTTAATTATAGCTTTGGGGATCCCCTTTCTTATTGATGAAATTCCTATTAACTATTATATATCTTTAGAGAAATAAAATGATCTTTTTAATATCTTCTTCAATCAAGAAATTAAAGACTCCCTTCTATTTGTTAAGAAAGATAAGTGTCAAAGGTTTGATAGGTTTATCTCAAAAAATTTCATAAGAACTTAAGATATTATTTGACTTTCCCTCTTTGATATTATTCATTTTTTTTCCTTTATGAATGTTAAACTTCTTGATTACATTAACCATTCTACAATTGTCTTGATTCTCAAATGCTTAAATTATTAATGCTTTCAATAATTATGGTTTGATTTCATTATATAATAATTTCTATAAAGATATTACTAAGCTTCTTGCTAGTTGAATTAAGAGATTGCTTCCTAAGCTAATAAATAAAACTCAATCTACCTTAGTTCATGGAAGATATATTGTTGATAATGAATCACTTGCTTATGAGCTATTAAATGATTTAATTCCTCAAATGCTTATGAATATTGACTTTTAGAAGGCATTTGATAATGTGAATGAAAATAATCTCTATAAGCATTTACAACATCTTGGACTATCTTCATTTTCATAAATTAGTATGTTAGACATGTAATTTTGATGCTTCATTTTATGTCATTATAGATGAGGATATTATAGTTTTTTTTTCTAATCCTCATTTTATGCCATTATATATCTTTATTTTTATCAATGTTATGAATATTTTCTTTTGACTAATGGTATCTAATTGTGTTAATCGCAACTTCAAATGCCTTACTAAAAATAATATTATGATCTTTTATCTCAAATATGCAGATGATCTCTTGATCTTTAAGGAAGCCAATGTTACTTTTATGAATTGCATTAATGTAATTATTAATAAATTTCAACGAGCTATTAGCCTTATGTCCAATCACTCTAAATTTATCATCTACTTTTCTAAGTTAATTGACCAATTTGTGTCCAACATTTAAGTCATATTCTTGCCTTCAATTGCAAATCCTTACCTTACCTTGGGATTACTATTTCATCAATCAAAAATTGAAGCTATTAATTAAATGAAATTTTAAATAAACTTAATCCATGGCATACAACAAAAACTTAAATTAATTTTGTTTATGAGCAAGATTTAAATTAAATTAAAGTTACTTATTGCAATTAAGGCATCATAAAAGCCTAATATTACATTTTGTATACATAAAACATTGATATTATATTTCACACACAATATATATATATATATATATATATATATATATATATATATATATATATATATATATATATATATATATAAGAATAAGAAATGAAACTAATATTTCATTTCATATATAGAGTCATATCATTGATATAATAAAAAAGTAAAAATAAAATTAACAACAAAAAAATTGCAAGAAATAATCATCAAAGGAAAACCACTCAAACCCAACAGCATTATAAATAGAACTATAAACAAAATTATACTACTTAAAAGTTTGCTCTCATGTTGATGGTCCCCCAAACAATATGATTGAACATGTTATGAGAAAAAAAATATAATAAATGGCTTTAATATCTCAATTATAGCAAGTATCTTCTATTATTAACATAAAATGGTAAAGTACTAGTGCATGCTAAAGAAAGGCATGTTTTATTATATATTAGTAGGTAATAGATGCCATCAAATCATTATGATAGAATAAAAAAGAGTCACAATTTCAAAGGTGATATCTAGTGTGATGATGTTCATGATCGTTTGTATGATAAACTATAATTAATGTACTTTTATTATAGCATCTTTATATGCAACTTATCAGGTATCATCATGAATCTCTAAATATGACTTAAATGTCATTTGTCATTTTATCGTATATGAGTTTAGATATTTATGATCAATTTCAAAACACTCAAAAATCAAAAAGGTAAATACTAAATGATGAAAATATGATGATTTTCAATAAAGTTGTATTTCTATGAAACTCTTAATCTGATTCGCCAATGTTGAACTCACTTTTGGAGTGAGTTCTCAACCTCCACATCATAGATGTAGGACTCTTATAAACACTGAGAGTTCCTTAGCCTTAAGACACTTCTAGTGATTAGGTAAACACTTAACCTAAGCCTAGAGACTTAGAAGGGTTAGTCATAGGGGTTGGTTATGCCTTAGGGATTCAGGGAAACTTGCCCATCCTGTGGCCTAAACCCAACCTATGTTCACCTTCTCAAACGAAACCTCAAATTCAATTCAAAGACCAAATCCAAATCCAAATTCTAAATCAAATGATTGAAACTCATAATCAAAACCAAAATCAAAATCCTGCCTAAGTCCTATGATTTTATCTTATGGGCTTAACCCTAGCCAAATTCAAATCAATCCAAATTCAATTGATTTTCTCAAAGATCAATTCAATCCCTCAACCATTTATCAAATTCAAGTCCAAACTCAATTCCAAATGATTGAAACTCAAATTTAAACTCCTGAAGCCTCCTTAAACCTTATTATTGAATTCCATGGGCTTAGCCAAATCTCCACCCAATCCAAGGAAAACTTGATTGATCTATTCATGAATCAATCATATCTTTATTTATATTTACAAATATAAATGAAATATAAATTCAAACAACCAAAACCACATCAAACTAAATCCAAATCCAATCAAATCCCAAGCTAACCCATATGGACCTACCTCCATGAGCTTAGCCAAATCCCATTCAAATCAACCCAAAATCAATTGATTTTCTCATAAAAAGATTAAATGTTCAATTATCTTCATAAATATAAATGAAACTCACATTCCAATGATCAAAACTAAATCAAACTAAATCAATTTCCTTTTAAGCCCTTTTGACCTACCTCCATGAGCTTAGTCAAATTTTCCTTTAAACCACTCCAAACTCAAGTGATTTTCTCATAAGTCATTTATATCTTCATTTATATTCACAAATATAAATGAAATATAAACTCAAATAGCCAAAACCAAATCCAAAAATTAAATTTAAACCCTTTAAGCCAATTCCTTGGACTTAACCAAAACCCACCTAAATCAAGACAAAATTAATGGATTTTCTCGTGAATCAATTATTCCTTCAATCATATATCTAAATATAAATGAAACCTATAATTTTCAAGCCAAATCAAAATCAACCCAAGTCCAGCCAAACTTAGCCCTTTCGACTTGAAAATTTCAAATGAACCAAAACCCATCATAGCCAAAATTGATTGCAGTTGGATTTATATTTCAATCCTAAACTCATATATAAATTAAACTAAACTTAATCAAACCAAAATCAAGCCAATTGACCCATTTAGGTCCACTTGACTCAAAGTGGTCTATGGAACACATTTGAACTAAGTTCTAATCCAACCCAAATTGGATTGAAGAAAGCTCATCCAAACCTCATACCAAGATCATTGATCACTCTAGGATGATCAATTATCTTTAATTAGGTCAAACCAAGTCAAATTGGTCATTTAACCAAGTAAACCCTTAGCCCATATGAAACTCAAACTAGTCAAAACTCAACCTACACTAAATCAATTAAAACCATTGACTCACACCAACTCATAATCAATGATTGAACATGACTTGGCCATCAATTGAGTCAAACCAAACCCAATTGGCCATTTGACCCAAGTTGACCCAAATTGACCTAAAAGGTCAAAATGGGTCAAATCATGATCCAACCCAATTTGATTGCAATCAATGGCTCAAGTTCATTCTAAATTGATTATTGAACTTGACCAAACCCATAATTGTACCCAGTTTGGCCAATTGAACCTTATTGACCAACTTAGCCCAAATTAACCTAAGGTCAAAGTGGTCAAAATCCAAATTAAATTCAAATTAATTCAAACCAAAGACTACAATCATTTTTAATTAACCAATTAAACTTGAACCAACACTCAACCCAAGCCAATTTGGCCAATTTGGTCAAATTGGTCAACTTGACCCATTTGACTTATTATTGACCTCACTTTTGGAGTGAGTTCTCAACTCCCTCATCATAGCTTTAGGACTCTTATAGACATTAAGAACTCCTTAGTCTTAAGACACTTCTGATGATTTGATAAACACTTAACCTAAGCCTAGAGACTTAGAAGGATTAGCCATGGGAATAGGTCATGCCTTATAGATTTAGGAAAACTTGCCTACCCTATGGGTCAAAGCCAATCCATGCTTTCTTCCTTAAACCAAACCTTGAATCCAATGCAAATCCAAATCATAAATCAAATTCAAAGCCAAATAATTGAAGCACTTGATCAAACCCTTTCTAAGCCCTTTGATTTCATTTTATGGACTTAGCCTTAACCAAATCAATCCCAATTTAATTGATATTATTAAATATCAATTCAATATTTCAATCAAACTATCAGATTTTAATTCAAACCCAACTTCAAATGACTCAATCCCATGATCAAATACAAACTCAACCAAATTTTCTTCTAAGCCCTTTTGACCTACATCCATGAGCTTGGTCAACTTTGCTTCCAAATCACTCCAAACTCAAGTGATTTTCTCATGAATCATTTATATCTTCATTTATGTTCTCAAATATAAATGAAATATAAATGGAAATAGCCAAAAGCAAATCCAAAATCAAACCAAAATCCAAATTATGCCCTTTAAGAAATTCCTTGAACTTGGCCAAATCCTATCCAAATCAAGTCAAAACCAATGGATTTTATCTTGAATCAATCATTCCTTTAATCATCTATCTAAATATAAATGAAATCTATAATCATCAAGCCAAATCAAAATCAACTTAAGTCAAACCCAACCTAGCCTATTTGACTTGAAATATTCAAATGAGCCAAAACTCATTTGAACCCAAACCAATTGCAATTGATTTTATATGTCAATCTCAAATCCATATATAAACTCAATTAAATCAAACTCAACTCAAAATCAAGCCAACTAAACCCAATTGGCTCACTTGACCCAAAGTGGCAAATTTGACCTACATGAACCAAAATCAAATTCAATCCAAATCAAAGTGAATTAATCTGACCCAATCTTTATGTCATGATTATTTATCATCCTAAGTTAATCAATTATCTTGAATTGGGTCAAACAAAGTCAACCGAGCCCATTAACCAAGTCAACCCTTTAACCCATATGAACCCAAACTATCCAAATTGCAACCTAAACTAAATTGATTGGAACCAATGGCTCAATTTCATTCCATATTTATTATTGAACTTGACCAAAGCCTTAATTGAGCCCAATTTGGCCAATTGGTCAACCTAACCCAAGCTAGTCCAAATTGACCTTAAGGGTCAAATCAACCTAAAACCAATCAAATCCAAATTGAACATAACCAAAGCCTACAATATATTCCAAATGATCAACCAAACCCAAACCAAGCCATGATTCAAGCCAATTTGGTCAATTGGGTCAAATTGGTCAACTTAGCCCAAATTGACCTAAAGGATCAAATTGGCCAAAATCAAAATTAAATCTAAATTAAACCAAATTAATTGAAACCAATTGAACTGATGCACTCCAAATGGTCATTTGAACTAGATCTAATCCTTAGTTTGACCCAATTTGACCAATTGATCAACCTAACCCGATTTGACCTAATTTGGCCCAAATGGGTCAAATTGCCCCAAATTGAACCAAATGAACTCCAAATGACATGAAATTTGGTCTAACTCACTTTGACTCATTTCAAATCTGCTCAAATCAAATTCAATGCAAAATGACCACTTTGCCCTTAGGTCAAGGGCATTCTATGAGAAAAGACACTTGCCTAATTGGTCATTTCTCTTCCTTGGCCACTTGACACTCATCCATTGGTCCACCTAGGCACCATGGACACTGATCATCTGACCCAAGAGGTGGTTGGGGCAGCCATGACTCCTGGGGAGGTGAATTCACCTCACCTCTCCTATTGGAACACTTGGCATGAAGGACTTCCACCTCCCCTTGCTAGGACACCCATTTGTCCTTTATGGTAGCCACTTCCCATGCCTTAGCCAACCAAAATAAGCCACCTATGATGATTCACTTACATTCTCAACCACCTTAAGCCAAGGACACCCATTTTGGAGCCAAAAGTCACAAAATGAAAGGGATTTTCGGCCACATTTGAAACAAAAAAATTAGAGACACCAAAACTCCTCCTCCCACTCTCACTTCCATCCCCTAGAGCTCCCAAACCAACCAGCAACCCTTCCCACTTCATTTTGGGGTGAAAAATACCAAAATAAAGTGGATATTAGTGAGGAAGTGGCAATGATTGCAGAACATATCATTCTGAAGTGAAGGCGAAGGTTTAGGCTCATTCTAAGGCTTCTTGCCCCACTCAAAAGTGTGCTCAGATTATCACTGCTGCCAAAAATAATCACCATTGAGGTAATCTTCAAAAACCCATAGCCGGCCTTAGGATTTCTTATTTTTTGTGATGATTTTCATGTGATTTTAGGATTTTTCCTTAGGAATCCCTCACATTCTTTATTTTATATGTGGTTGCATATCATATTAGCTCATAATTGTTTAATTAATTACCTTAAGGTGACATAGGTAAGGGTAAATTAGTTGATTTAATTCATGCTTAACTTAACCAATTCATAAAATCAACCTAATTGCTTTGCATTAAATCAAATTAACTCACACATATGGGAATGGGATTAGGACCAGCAAACCTCTTTCATATTTCATAAATCAAATCAAACATGAAATCAAATATGGCTTTAAGAAACTTTGGTTTATTTTAAACAGACTTGTTTAATTTGATTGTCCTTATGAATTAATTGGATTGAATGAGATTGTATGCTTGTGTTTCTTTATTTCTTTCAAAGCATATTAAAATGTTGTATGCCACTTGTAGTCATGCATTCATTCCTTTCAAAAATTAATTAAGGGGCTGTTTGGTTGCATGTATTTAGAGTGTAAAGTAAACTGAATGCAGTGTAAAAGGAATGCAGTGTATTTGGATTACTTTAACTTGTTTGGTTGAAAACTCTACAAATACATGAAATTCTTTTTTCTTGTTTGGCATTGGGTGGTCGGGTGGTCGGTATGGCGGGTGGCGTGACGGTAGATGGTGGTCGCGACAGCGGGCAAACACTTTACCGGCGGTGTATTTGGAAATCGCCCAATTCAAATGAACTCCAAATACACCCAAAATGACCATTCTAATACATTTTAAATACACTGCAAATACATTAAAATTTTACTTTGCACCATACTAAACACTCAAAAAATTAAATTCCCTACATTTGGTTTACTTTACACTCTAAATGCAGGCAACCAAACAACCCCTAAGTAAAAAATGTTTTTCTTTATGTCAAATTTTTATGTGTTTACTTAATTAAAAATATGTGTGGCTATTATCACTACTAATTCTTAAACATATTTTTAAAAGCTTCTTAATGAATAAGAATATGTATTGTCACTATAGTTATATATACATAGGAAGTGTATGTGAATATAAGCTTAATGCATGAAGTGAAGTTTCTTTCTTATATTCATATGTTGATTTGCATAAGTAAGAATGTTAGTGGGTATATTAGTTTGGACATCCCAGGGATGCACAACTTTAAGTAACCCTAAGGAGGTTCCTACCTCACTCCCTTAGTACAAAATAATGGCGATGTACCTGCTTAATTTTATTCTTATGCATCTTTGACATTAGAATTTAGATAGAGCTTTAATTCATTCACATAAATAAATCAACTAAATTGAATCCAACTTTTGTATAAGTTTCCATTTCTATAGTTGCTTGCAAATTCATATATATAAGAGTAGTGGGTATATTAGTTTGGACATCTCGGGGCCACACGGCTTTAAGTAGCCCCGAGGAGGTCTCTACCTCACTCCCCTCGGGCAAAATAATGGCATCGTACCTACTTAAAATTATATATATTTGCATATGTGTGATACAACTAGTGGATGAAAACCATAATTTAATCAAATCAATTCTAATTTTGCACGATTCCCATTCTTATAGTTGCATATACATCCATATGTATTTGAGGATAGCAGGTATATTAGTCTGGACATCCTAAGGACTCACTGCTTTAAGTAGCCCTAATGAGGTTCCTACCTCACTCCCTTGATGCATAACAATGGCGATATACTTGCTTAAAACTTTTATACATTTGTGTGTTTATTTGACTAATGAATGAAAATCCCCCTTTTTTATTAAAAAGACATGCATTCATACTTTGTTCAAGTAGTTGAATTTACTAATCATATAATTTGAAGTTCTTTTCTTATGCTTTTGTATAAAAATTTAGATAGAGCTTTAAAATAATATGAAAAAATAATTCAACCAAATGAAACATCAATTTCAAATGCATTTGCTTACTTTCACCATTCAAGTATGCTAAAATATAAATTGCATGTATATGTATGTTTAGGACTTAACCATATGCATGCTATATATGAAGGAAAGAAATTGTTGAAATATAAATTCAAATAGCTAAAACTAAATCCAAATCAAATCAAAACCCAAATTTAAGCCCTTTGAGCCAATTCTTTGGACATAGCCAAATTCCATCCAATTCAAGCCAAAATCAATGGATTTTCTTTGAATCAATCATTCCTTCAATTATTTATTCAAATATAAAAGAAACCTACAATCTTAAAACCAAATCCAAATCAACCCAAGTCAAGCCCAACTTAGCCCCTTTGACTTGAAACTTTCAATTGAGCCAAAACCTATTGGACTCTAAATTGATTATTGTTGGATTTATATTTTAATCCTAGGCTCACATATGAGTCCAACTAATCCTAAATCATGCCAAAACTAAACCAATTGACCAACTTGGGTCCACCTGACCTAAAGTGCCCTAAAAGACCCATTTGAGCCAACTTCCAATCCAATCCAAATTAGATTAAACCAAGTTCACCAAAACCTTCCACCATGATTGTTGATCACCCTAGGATGATCAATTACAATCAATTGGGTCAAACCAAGTCAACCTGATCACCTGACCAAGTCAACCCTTTAGCCCAAATGAACCAAAACTAACCAAAACCAATCCTACATCAAATTAATTGAAACCAATGATTCAAACCAACCCAAAATCAATATTTGAACATGACTTGACCACCAATTGAGCCAAACCAAGCCCAATTGGCCATCTGACCCAAGTTGACCCAAATTGGTCAAATTGGGCTAAAGGACCAAATTGGGTCAAATCATGATCTAACCTAAATTGATTGCAACCAATGGATCGAGTTCATTCCAAATTGATTATTGAACTTAACCAAAACCATAACCAAACACAATTTGATCAATTGGGCCCAATTGAGCCATTTATCCCAAATTGACCTAAAGGGGTCAATTTGGCCTAAATTCAAATTAAATCTAAATTGATTCAAACCAAAGACTACATTCATCTTCAATTAGCCAATTGAACATGAATCAACCCATAAACCATGCCAATTTGGCCAATTTTTGGTCAAATTGATCAACTTGACTCATTTGACCCATTTGATTCCAAATGAACTAAAATCAATCCTAAGCTAAATTAAATCAAATTGATTATACCAAATACTTTGAATTATCATTTGAATCTAACCTAAGCCTTAGTTTATCCAAATTTGACCAATTAGTTAACCTAACCCAATGTGACTCATATGACCCAAATTGTGCCAAATCCCTTAAAACCAACCCATGGCATCTTAGGAGCTGATCAAACCCAACTCAAACCCACTTGGGATCAGCCCAAAATTAGCCCAACCCAATAAAATCTCTCATGGATTCTCCCTCATATAGGATTTCACCTAATCTCATTTAATCCTCCCCATCACTTGCATTCAATTACCCTCATCCTTGGCATTCATTGGAGCTAACTCCACAGCCCCAAAAGAGGACTTTAGAGCTAAATCCAAAGTCCTCAATCAAGTTATCACCATGACACCCACCTCCCCATCATCCTTATTCAAAATTTCGGCCATCTCCTTTAAAAAAAGAAAAGATACCTCATTTCATTGAGTCCTGAGCTCATTCAGCACCCAAAAGATTCCCAAAGCAAGGAGTAAACTCCCCCCCCCCCCTTGATTTAAGGTAAAAACATCAAAGCAAGCTTTTCGGTAAGAAAGTGGTGGCCATTTGTGATCACGATGTTTCAAAGGAAAGCAAAGGTTAAAACTTCTTCCAAGGCATCCTCTCACATTTTCAGAGCTTGCTCGAGTCATCATCGCCGCTGGAAACCATCCTCGGTGAGGTAATTTTGGCAAACTATAGCCGGCCTTAGTATCTATTATTTGTAATAATTTTTCACGTGATCTAAGAAATTTTCCTTAGATAAACTGTGCAATTTTCATTTTATATCATTCCCACGTGAATTGGAAAGTTTTTCAGTGAAGATTATCGTGAAAATGAGCCCAGTTGGATGAAATTTTGCCCAAAATTGCAAAAAATCTCGTCGGATGAACAGTAACCCACCTTTTTTGCCCGCCAAAAAGTACCCACCATCCGATCCATTGTTCAGGGGATCAAAGGGCCTAGATTTCATGCAGGATCTGCATGGTTCGGCTCGTCAGATCACGCGGATTGGTTCCAGACCATCCGATCCGCAATCGGATGGCTCAGATCACGCACCATTCCATGGAGCTTCTGCATTCGGATTTGTGGATCGGATCTCGATCGCTCGATCCATAATCAAATGGTCAAATCTGATCCGCGTGTTGCTATCCCATGTCGTGCGATTTTCCTGACCGTTCGGCCGACGCAGCACCGCCCCATCCAATCGCGCGGCGCGGCATGGCATTGTTTGCCACATGGAACTGTGATATCTAATCACGTGGTGCCACATGGCACCATATTGCCACGTCAGTGCCGCGCGCGGTGCTGATTGGTTTAACTAGGAAAATCGCCTATTTTTTGATTTTTAAACATTATTTAAATCACCTGAAACTTTAAAAATTCATAAAAAATAAAATACTTAATGAAAAATTACAGATAATGGCTCATTGGATTTGTCTTTCTAAGGAGAATCCAACAAACATACAATCATCAAATTTAACTGAATAGTTTGAGCAGAATTTAAGTTTTAGTAAAAATTAAAATTCATCATTTAAACCAAAAATACACGTCAGATTAATTTAAAATTTTCAAAGATTGAAAGTAAAATTAAAGTACACCTATCATAAAAATTTCAAACCAAAAGGATCTTTGAATTAGAAGATATTTTACTCTGAAGTTTAAATGGAAAAATGAATTAATGGGTGTTATAAAAATCATGAAAATTTACTTAAATCAACTAAAACTTTAAAAAATCATAACAAATCATAGAAAATCCAAACAAATTACAAATAAATACTCATTTTAATGGTATTTTAGAGAAGATTAATTTAAAATTAATTCTAATTAATTTTAAATAATAATTAAGACTTAATTTAAGTTTAACCTAAAACTTAATTAGCTTAATTACTCCCTAATTATCAAAGTAAATAATCCTAAACTTTTTGAGTTTGATTAATGGGATGACCTCTGCCTCCCATAATTTTCTTGAGATTTATTGCTTGGTTAATTAGAGAAATTACTTATCTTAGCCTTAATTACTCTTTTAATTATTTAATTGATTAATAGATATTCTAAATAGTAAGAAAATCATTAATTAAGCTTGTTAATCATTATGGAATAGTGAATGGGCATGGGGAATGAGATTGGGACCTCTTTCCCATCCTTTTTCTTAAGTTCATTTCACTTTACTTGAGGTTAATTAATTTGGGATTAATTAATGGTTTAATTCATTAATTAAATGGCTTAATTAATTAAATTAAAATCATATTCATTCTATATCTTATCTAATTATGTTCCTTGAGTAGATCTTTAGGTGTTTAATAACCTAAAGTTATTTAAGGAAATTATGGCTAATCTACATGTGTGGGGAAGCCATAAGAGTACTTAATTAAGTTTCTTAATCTAATTAATCATTAATTGTGAGCCAAATTGCATTAGGCCATTTTATTTTTATAGGATCATTGCTGATTTTATTTCCAAAGTATGTGCATATCATGTTAGCTCATAATTACTTGGATAATTCTGCTAAGGAGGCATAGGTAAGGGGTAATTAATGGATTTATTACATATCACAACTTAATTAATCCATAAAACTCACTTAATTTCTTTTCATTGAACCAAATTAATTAACCAATATGGGAATGGGTTAAGAGCAGCAAATGATTGAATCTCCTCTCTCCTCTAAATCAAATCGAACATCCAAAAATAACTTAAATAAGAAGCTTTGATTTCCTTTAAAAGATCTTATTTAATATGATTGCCCTTAATAATTAATTGGACTAAATGAGATTATGTGCTTATGTTCCGTTATTTCTTTCCAATCAAATTAAAATGTTGTATATCATTTGATTCATGCATTCATCTCTTTTAAAATTAATTAAATAAAAATGATTTCCTTTATGTCAAATTTGCATGTGTTGACTTAATTAAAAATATGTGTGACTATTATCACTACTAAATCTCAAGCATATTTTCAAAAGCTTCTTAATGAATAAGAATATGTATTGTGACTTTAGTTATACATATATGGGAGGTTCATGTGAATATAAACTTAGAATATGAAGTGAAGTTTATTTCTTATATTCATGTGTTGATTTGCATAAGTAAGAATGCTAGCGGGTATATTAGTCTAGACATCTCAAGGACGCATGGCTTTAAATAGTCCTAAGGAGGTCTCTACCTCACTCCCTTGGTGCAAAATAATAGCGATGTACGTACTTGATTTCATTCTTATGCATCTTTGACATTAAAATTTAGATAGAGCTTTAATTCATTTACACAAATAAATCAATTAAATTGAATCCAACTTTTGTATAGTTTTCATTTCTATAGTTTCTTGCACATTCACATATATATAAGAATGGTGGGTATATTAATCTAGACATCCCAGGGACCCATGGCTTTAAGTAGCCCTAAGAAGGTTCCTACCTCACTGTCTTGGTGTGAAATAATGGCGTCATACTGACTTAAAATTCTTATATATACATGTGCATGTATGATACAACTAGTGAATGAAAACCATAATTTGATCAAATCAAATTCTACTTTTGCATGATTTTCATTCTTATAGTTGCTTATACAACCATATGTATTTGAGGATAGTGGGTATATTAGTCTGGACATCCCAGGGATACGTGACTTTAAGTAGCCCTAAGGAGGCTCCTACCTCACTGCCTTAGTGTAGAACAATGGTGATGTACTTGCTTAAAACTTTTATATATTTCTATGTACATTTGACTAATGAATAAAAATTCCCTTTTTCTATTAAAAAGAAGCATGCATTCATATTTGGTTTAAGTGATTGAATTGCTTGGTCATGTAACTTAAAGCTCTTTGCTTATGCTTTTGTATAAGAATTTAGATAGAACATTAAAATAATATGACAAAATAATTCAACCAAATGAAATATTAATTCCAAAATGTGTTTCCTTACATTCATCATTCAAGTGTGCCAAAAGTATAAATTGCTTGTATAGGTATCTTTAGGACTTAACTATATGCTTGCTATATATGATGGAAAGAAATAAACAAGCATGCGTCATGTGATGGTAATTCATTTCAATTAATCTTGAGATGCCTTTATTATTGAATGAGTTATTTAAGTAAACCTAAACCTAAGACTAATTAAAATACATTATAAGTCTTTCACTAATAATAATTGTTTAATAAATTGGCTATAGAAATGAATTAAGGTAGGGATAAAAGAGAGTGATCCTCTCTTTCCTTCTCTTTATAACACTTAGTTATTTTGTGTAGGCCAAATAAAATAAAATAAAATATTAAGTAAAGCTTACCAATAAATTAAAATACTTGAAATAAAACCACCCTTTAAATTGAATTTTTCTACACTTATAAAATCTTAACTCTAAAGCCTGATTAGGACATACCATACAAGCCTTAATACACATGCATTAGATTAAGTCACCACTTCTAGTTTCATGTTAGGGAGGTGCATGGTTTGATGTATGTTTTATTTTGTGATGTATTATTTCAGACTGGATGTTGTATGTGTCATAGACTGGATGTTAGGCTGTGATTACCCTAATTATATTTTTTGCAGAGGGTTGTGCTTAAGGGGCCACTGAAAAATAAATATAAATGCTCTCTTTATAGGTTGCTTATGCCCCTAAGCATATTCCAAGTTAAGACAGGTGGGCTTAGTTACCCATGTGCGGGGCACTAAGTCCAAATTATAAATATAATTGCTTAGGTGGAATGTATGTTTAGCTAACATTTGTTTTACAGGTGTAGTTAGATTTACTTTTCTATTTGAATGCAATTTTGCAAGTAAGAATTAGGATTAGTGCTTTGGGTGAATTAGGATGAACATTGGCTAGAATATTATGTCTTATGTGCCATGTGATGCTTTGAAGTGAGCCAAATCAAAGAAGCAAAGAGGCAGAGAGAAGACATGAAGATTTGAAGAAGATGAAGAACTCCATAGCATGTATTCATCCTTAATTGTAATTATTCTTTTATAATTTAAGTTGTATAATGGTAGAACTCGACTACCCATTTTTCTTTTCGGGGTGTACGGCGTAACCCGACCGCACTAGCCTTTTATTCTTTTATGGTAGTCTATAAAATTGTTTGATGTTGTGTTTAGATTGCACATTAGAAATAATATGCTTTTCATAGTTTCTTTATGATTGATATTTGAATGTATGTCCTGGAAGCGTTAGTTTCTTAAGATAAAAAATACTTTTTCTACCCCAATTAATAATTCATAACTAAATTTTAAAGTAACTAATAACCTCACCATAAAGCCTAGGTTTTAAATAAGATAATTAAAAGATTTAGAAACCCCTTAGCTGAATGGTTGAATGTCTCACAACATGCATGCATATTCTTCCTCTCTTGAACATGAAGAATCTCCATCCTTGCATGATAGGGGAATGATTGAGCTGTGAGGGCATCCCTTATGGTGGAGAACGCCTTCTTCTAGCTGATTTAGCCTATGACATATTTTTGACATGTATTTAGGCATAAGAAATCCTATGGCATTTGTCAAAATGAAGTGTCAAATATAAATAAATTTAAAAAATTTGTATTATATTAAGTCATTACCCATACCACTCATGCTCTAGTCTTTTTAGGGAGGGGGTTTAAGGACTTAAGTATCTTTCTAAATAATAACAACCTAACTATCTTGTAATTTATATGACTTGGCCACATGGATTTAAAGTGTATGAGGAGTTAGCTAGCTACCACTCCAGCAGTCGGGTGATTTACTCTCTCTTATGGAGGTCAACCTTATACTCATCCTTGCATAGATTTAGGTCGTGCTTTAGCTTATGCCAAAGCTCCCTAAATTTAGGATCTGAGGTAGCTATTTCCTTTGGCCTACAAGCATAAATCTTCACCTCTTAGGCATTTTCATAATCTTATGTTGTGGATTATAAGCCATAGCAATCTAATAAAATTTTAACTCAAATAAATAAATCTCCTCAATTTTGAACAAATAAAGCCCAACCATAGGATAGATTGGAATGCTCACTAAGCTTTCTAGTATCATGAGCATTTCCCACTTTCTCCCTTTGGACTCCAAAAATAATTCTTCTCCTTGATCCATTCCATTTGATTTTCTAAATTAGCCAATCCTTTGATAGTCTTAGCCTTGAAATCTTTGGAGACCCTAATTGTCTACTTTAATCGAGAGTATTCTTAAGGAATTCTAATTTCTTAGGATGTAATTAACTATGGGGGCTTATTTCCATAGAGAACTTAATGAACCTGGTTTAAAATAAACTATGCTTTATTTTTCCATGTAAAGTAGGTGAAAAATCTTTGGTACATTCGAAGACCCATCATGCCTTAGGAGTCCTTATTAAGTGATTAGGTCCATTATAAGGTGGTGATTTCTAACTTCTAAGATAGTGCATCATTCCTTAATGTCATACTTGATCACTTCAATAAGTACCCCATAAGATCTGTGTGGTGTCCCACATTTCAAAAATAAACACCATATATTTTTCTAACGACTTCGCTGGGAGAGTTCCTCTCTCCATCTCTAGTAGATAATTGTTGTCTCCAAGCATCAATAGTGAACTTGTATTTCATATGAGTCTGAGGCTATCTTTCCTTCCTTTGGAACTTAACTTATTTCATTCTTAAGCAAAGCTAGCCAACATCCTTTAGGTTTTATGACCTCACTCCTTGTAGGTCTTGAAACCCATATTAGGTCTCCTAATAGGTGAAAAATAAAATTAACTAATGAAAGGAGATGACTAAAAACTTAGAACTTCCTCACCATTAGCTTGGTAAGGAAAGGTTCATCTTATATTCAATAAAATAAACTTTTTTTAAAAAAATATCAATTTTCAAAAGCACTTTTTCAAAATTTACATAATAAAAGATCTTGCACAAAATTCATAAGAAAACTTTCAAAGAGCACAAAAATTCATTATTGACCTCACTTTTGGAGTGAGCTCTGAACTTCTCCATCTTAGACATAGGACTCCTCTAGACACTAAGAGTTCCTTAGTCTTAAGACACTTCTAGTGATTAGGTGAACACTTAACCTAACCCTAGAGACCTAGAAAATTTAGCCATATGAATAGGTTGTGCCTTAGGGATTTAAGAGGACTTGCCTACCCTATAGTTTGAACCTAATCCTTGCTTCCTTCTTTCAAACCAATCCTCAAATTCAAATCCAAATCCAAATCCAAACTCCAAAATCCAAATCACGAATCAATTCTAAATTTAAGTCCAATTCCAGATGATTGAAACTTGTAATCAATTCCATATCCAAAACCTTCTTAAGCCTTATGAATCACATCCATAAGCTTAGCCAAACCATTCAAATCAATCCAAAGCCAAGTGATTTCTTTATAAATCACTTATTCCATCATTTATACTCACAACTATTAATGAAAATGGCATCTAAATCATCCAAATCAAATGAATATAAATCAAACCAAATCAAAACCCTTTTTTTCAAACTTTTTGACCTATCTTAGCCAAATTCACCATCAAATCACTCCTAACTTGCATGATTCTCTCATGGATCATTTATATTCTCATTTATATTCAAAAATATAAATTAAATATAAATTCAAATGGCGAAAATCAAATCAATATAAATTCAAAATTCAAATCCAAACTAATTTACATCCTTTAAGCCAATTTCTTGGATTTAGCCAAATCATTCTCAAATCAATCCAAACCCTTGAATTTTATCTTAAAATAATCACTACTTCAATCAAATACCCAAAAATAAATATAAACTCAATCACCAAGCCAAAATCAAACAAACCCAAGTCAAACCCATGTTCATCATTTTGACTCAAAATTGTCAAATGAACCAAAACCCATTTGACTCTAATCCGCTTGTAATTGGATTTATATTTCCATCATAAGTCGATATGTGAGTTCAACCAAACTTGAATCAAGCCTTGACCAAGTCAATTGACTCATTTAGGCTCACTTGACCTAAAGTGACCTAAAAGACCTTTTTGAGCTAAGTTCTAATCCAACCCAAATTGGATTGAACTAAGCCATCCAAGCCTCACATTGTGATCAACAATCATCCTAGAATGGTCAATCACTCAAATTGGATCAAACCTAGCTTTTGACCAAGTCAACATTTAACCCAAATGAGGCATAAACAACCCAAAATTTATTATGAACCAAATTCATTGAAACCATTGATCTAAGATAATCGATAATTAATGATTGAACATGACCAAATTATCAATTAAGCCAAACCAAGCCCAATTGACCCTTCAAGTATCGATAGTGGATTGGTATTTCCTATGAGTCTGAGACTATCCTTCTTTTCTGTTGACACTTAGTTTATTTCATTCTTAAGCTAAGCTAGCCAACATCCTTTAGGTTTTAGGACCTCATTCCATGTAGGTCTTAAAATCCCTATTGGGTCCCTCAATAGGTGAAATAAAATTTAATAAAAATAAATGACTAAAAACTTTGTTGAACCTCCTCACCATTTCTATGGTAAGGTAAGGTTCATTCTACAAATAAGAAAAATTAATTCTTTATAAAAACATCACTTTTCAAAAGCACTTTTTCAAAATTCACATAATAAAATCTTTGCACAAAAATTTTCATATAACTCAGCCTCATCTAATAATTTTTCAAAATTATTATATGTGGGATCTTTTAAAAAAATAAAATCCAAATCATCTTTAAAAAAGCACAAATGAACATTTTCATTCAATATACCCAAATTTATTGAATGAAGATTTCATTCCAAATAAAATTAAAATCATCTTTCAAAAAGCACAAATGAACATCTTCATTCAATTTACCCAAATTTATTGGATGAAGATTTCATTTTCAAATAAAATCAAAATCATCTTTCAAAAATCACAAATTAACATCCTCATTCAATATACCTAAATTTATTGAATGAAGATTTCATTTGTTTTTTTTAAATAAAATCAAAAGCACTTCTCAAAAAGCACATATTTGAAAATGAACACCCTCATTCAATATACTCAGATTTATTGAATGAAGATTTCATTTCCAAATAGAATCATATCATAAAATTGAAAGCCCATTTCAACATATTTCACATATGTTGAAGTTGGAATTTCTTTATTTTCAAAAATTACAAATTTGAAGATAAGCCTCTTCATCCTATATATCCAAATGTGTTGGATGTAGGTTTCATTTTCAAATAAAATCATACCATTTGAAACTCCACTCAACACATCCCACATGTGTTAAGTTGGAATTTCTTTCTTTTCAAAAAAGTAATAATCACACACAAAATATCATCTTTGAAAAATAAAATATGATTGATTTCCTTTTTTACATACCCAAATTTGTTAAATGAAAATCTCCTTTGCAAAAATCATGAAAATTAAAATACATTGAAATTCCATTTGACATACCAAAATTTGTCAAATGAGAGTTTCATCTTTCAAAAAGAAAATTGAAAATTGGATTCTATTTAACACACCATTTTTGTTGAATATAAACCCCCTCTCTTTTTTAAATACATTTGGACCTTTATTTAGAATACACAAATTTGCTAAGTAAAGTTTCCATTTTCAAAACCAAAATCAAAATCAAACATATTTGAACTTTATTTAGCATACCCAAATTTGCTAAGTAAAGTTCCCATTTTTCAAAATAAAAATTCAAACACATTTGGATTCTTTATTTAGCATACCCAAATTTGCTAAGCAAAGATCCTCTTTTCAAAAAAATCAAAATCAAACACATTTGGATTCTTTATTTAGCATATTCAAATTTATTAAGTAAAGATCTTCTTTTTCAAAATAAAAAATTCAAACACATTTGAACTTTATTTAGCATGCACAAATTTGCTAAGTAAAATTCCCATTTTTTTTTCAAAATAAAAAAATCAAACACATTTGAACTTTATTTAGCATACAAAAATTTGCTAAATAAATTTCCCATTTTTCAAAATAAAAAATTCAAACACATTTGGATTCTTTATTTAGCATACTGAAATTTGCTAAGTAAAAATCCTCTTTTCAAAATAAAAATCAAACATATTTGGATTCTTTATTTAGCATACTCAAATTTGCTAAGTAAAGATCCTCTTTTCAAAAATCAAAATCAAACACATTTGGATTCTTTATTTAGCATACCCAAATTTGCTAAGTAAAATATCCTCTTTTCAAAAATCAATTCAAACACATTTAGATTCTTTATTTAGCATACCCAAATTTACTAAGTAAAGATCCTCTTTTCAAAAATAAAAAATTCAAACACTTTTAGACTTTCTTTAGCATACTCAAATTTGCTAAGTAAAGATCCTCTTTTCAAAAATCAAAATCAAACACATTTGGATTCTTTATTTAGCATACTCAAATTTGCTAAGTAAAGATTCTCTTTTCAAAAAAAAAAATTTCAATCAAACACAATTGGATTATTTATTTAGCATACTCAAATTTTTTAAGTAAAGATCCTCTTTTCAAAATCATAAAAATCAAACACATTTAGATTCTTCATTTAACATACTCAAATTTGCTAAGTAAGGATCCTCTTTTCAAAATCACAAAAATCAAACACATTTGGTTCCTTTATTTAGCATACCCAAATTTGCTAAGTAAAGATCCCATTTCTCAAATTCGCATATGATTCACATCATGGGCAAACAAGCAAAAGAAGAAAAATTATTTTCAAACAACTCATTTAGCATACCCAAAATTGCTAAGTGTGTAATCCCCAAACAAAATCAATTGACCCTTTATTTCAAAATACTCAAATTTGTTAAATAAATGGTCCCCAAACATAAAAATCAAATTCAAATATGAACCAATGGAAGCACAAAAAAAAATCTCTTCAAAATATTTAAACCCATTTCCACCATACACAAATTTGTTGAAAATGGATTCTAGATCCAAAATCTCTTCTCCAATTCTAAATTCAAAGAACCCCACTTAACACATTCAAATTGTTGAAGTGTGGGTTCAAATTCTAAAAGTAAAATTAAAGTATAAAATTTGATTTGAGTTTATTTTCAACAATTGCAGAATTTCAACTCATTTTCAGTCAGTTTTTACACAAGTTTAGTATAATTCAAATGGAGGCTCATAAGTATTTATTTACCTTCCCCTTTGGGATGGCTTTGGCCTTAGATCGAGCCAGCCTACCACAGACTGATTTCACTCATCTAGTTCATTTTGGCTGAGGATTCAGGGGGGCCAGGATCACTTATAAGGGGGAAATGCTC
Organism: Cymbidium sinense; assembly: GCA_021442155.1. Lineage (NCBI taxonomy): Eukaryota > Viridiplantae > Streptophyta > Magnoliopsida > Asparagales > Orchidaceae > Cymbidium > Cymbidium sinense. The sequence goes on from CM038216.1 coordinate 55,231,359, forward strand.
ACAACCGTCAGTAGGAGTGTGGTGACTGAGCAAAATCCAATCATCCATGTTGAGTTGCCATCAGATTCAGAGTTCCCCTCACTGAAGAGGAAGATAGTGGAGGTTCCTACAATAGCCACAGCTCCAGTACCAGTACATTCAGTTGTTCCCATTCTTGCTTGAGCTAGTACCCACTCATTGGCTTCCAAGGGAAGGCGTCACAGTTCAGGGATAGTCTTCCATACCTTTGAGGTTGGGTCTAGTTCCCGTACTGGTCCACCTAGTAGGACTCATTGCTGCAACAAGAGCTGCAAGATCAAGACATCATGTGCTCATAGTTAAGGAGATGGAGATAGTCTCTCAGTTTGTAGTAAAAGAGTCACCCAGGGTAGTTTCTCCTCTGATTACATAGAACAAGTTCCATACTCTTTTCAGATATGATGGAGAGGAAGATGTTAGGAGGATCCTAGTGTCAGCTCCACCTGTAGTTCACTATGAGGCACCTATCAGAGATAGCAAGAGGTCATATGCTGGCTTTAGGACAGGTCTGGGTCAAGTTGGTGGGGCTTATGGAAAGTCAGAGTCCGGTGCCAAATTTGATCTACAATTGGTTATTCCTCGCAGTGTGGGCGAGCATTTCCAGCAAGAGAGGGTCAGAGAGGCCCATGTATCAGTGCATGTTACTAGTAGAGAGGTGAAGGTACACTAGATAGTCAGCTGCCTCTGCTCTCATGGATTTCTTGATCGACGTGCTTCTCATATAGATCATACTAATAACATTCTATTGATCTATACTACTCACTATAGGAGGAGAACTCCCGCACAAAGAGAGTCAGTGTTGTATCCAGAACACCGCTCCACTCCACATCCGCCATTGCCAGTGCAGGTTCCATCTTTCATAGTTCCATCAAAAGCCATGAAGGAAACATCAGGGGAAAAGAAAGCCTCACTAATGATCTGGCTACGGCCAAGGGATCCCATTTCATCTACACCATCGACTAAGGTGAGGCTGAGTTCTCCTGCTTGACCTCCTACTTCAGTCGTGGTGAAGAAGGAGTGCTGACCTCGTAGCATTATAATCGTACCATCACCACCATCACCTCAGCAAATCATGGACATAGCAGCAATAGAGGGAGAAGGAGACAGTTAAGTTGTCCCCCATGGTGATAGATCCTCCCAGGAGTAGCACTCCTCCCATGGCAGATGATAGCCATAAGCATGTATCCTCTAGTGAGCATAGCCCTCACAAGATCAGTATTCCGATAACAGGGGAAGTCAGATGTATCTCTATTCATGAGCATGATCCTACCACAGGTCAGTCATGATCATTTATGGACAGCTCCCTAGATGATGTCATAGCACAGTATCTTAGTGAGAAGAAAGAATTCCTAGGGTATGACTGGTCTGATCTAGAGGAAAAAAAGGTTAGCTTTGATCCCAACGAAGATGATTTGTTGAAAGATTCAGCAGAGGTGCATATGGTTGACACCAGGGGTTCCCTCCTTTAGGATCAACAGAGTTTGGAAGGTGTTGTGGCCGAATAGGATGGCACAGCCCATTCAACCCAACACCTCCTTCATACCCCTCCATGCGGTGAAAGGATAAGCATTATTCAATTTCTTAGCAGCACACACACTTCCTGTTGATTCCTCGCTTAGCGATGATATCCCCAATGAATAAATCATGAACTTAGGGGAGGTTGAAAATCACCGTTAGGAGATGTATTTTGATGGTGTAGCTTCCTTTCACAAAGGAGAAGAACCATGATTACTCTTCCAGGAAAAGCAAAAGTAAGAATTATTCTTTTAACTCCAGACTGCAATGCGATGAGATTCTCATACTATCTCTCTAATCCATGTACCAACAACGAAACCGAGTATGAGGCTTTGATTATCAGTCTGGAGTTAGTCATTACAGTGTGTGTCAAAAGCATCAACATCTACGGGGATTCTCAGCTGTTCATCAATCAGATTGTTGGTCCTATAAGGTTCAAAAACCTAAGCTTTGTCACTACCACGAGTACACCATGAAGCTATTGGCCCAAATCCCTGAGGTCACCATCTACAAGGTTCCTTGAGGAGAGAACATAGTAGCAAATTCTTTGGCAAAACTTGCCAAGGAATTGGCATGTTTGAAAGATGAGTTCATTCCAATAAGGGTCCAAAATAGACAAGTGTTATCCATTATTGATGTTGAATTCATCGAGAGACTTTCTCTTGAAGGGGAGGTTGCTATTGCCAATAAAGATGAGGAGCTGGATTGGAGGAAACCATTCATAGATTACCTGAACATAGGTAAACTACCTCAAGAGAAGTCATAAGCCCATCAGATGAATAGAGAGCTCTCTCCTATGCTCTCATGGATGGCACCTTGTACTGACAGTCTTTCGATCATATGTGGTTATGATGTTTAGACACGGCTCGTAAGATCGCGGACTGGTACATTCAAGTCTGCGAGTTCACATCAACTGCCCAAAGATGAAAGAAAAGATCAAGAGACTAGGATACTACGAGCCTTCGATGATCATAGACTGCATGAATGTTGTCAGGAGATGCCATCAATGTCAGGTACATGGTGTGGTCCTACATCAACCACCCAACAACATCCTACATTGGGCTCATGGTCATTTGAATGTTGGGGTACCGACATAGTGGGTCCTATTGATCCTCCTTCTTCCAAGGGTCATCGGTTCATCCTAGCTACCACCGACTACTTTTCCAAGTGAGCGGAGGCAATCCCACTCAAAGAGGTCACAGCTCAGCATGTGTTCCACTTTTTCAGGAACCATATCATATATAGGTTCGAGGTGCCTCGATGAATTATATCTGATAATGGTACTACATTCAAAAGCACCAAGATCAACAGCTTCGCTAGGAGATATAGTATAGATTAGAGATACTCCACCATCTACTATCCCAAGGAAAATGGCTTAGCAAAAGCATTCAACAAAACTCTCATCTAGATACTAAAGAAGACACTTGACAATAATAAGAGATAGTGGCATGAGTAGTTGGTTGAAGCTTTGTGGGCGTACTGCACCATATACAAAAATCAAACTCAATCTACCCTATTCTCCTTAGTTTATGGATTCAAAGTCATTATACCATTAAAAGTTTAGCACCAATCACTAAAGATAATAATGGGTGGTAAAATCACTACAGAGTGGAATGCGAAGTTGCGGTTAGAAGAGCTCGAAGGTTTGGAGGAGAGACGCCTACGGGCATGCCAAAATCTCAAGTTATACAAAGCCAAAATGATTCAAGCTCACAACAAGCTAGTCCACCCTAGAGCTTTTCAAGTAGGAGAGCTTGTTCTAGTTCTAAGGAGACCAATTGTTGCCCATCGAAAGATGGGAGGCAAGTTTGAACCCACTTGGAAAGGCCCTTTTATCATAGAAAAGGCCTACCAAAGAGAATCTTACCAACTCATTGATTGTAAAGGGGAACGCCCAATGCTTCTAATTAATGGGCTTTATTTGAAGAAATATTACTCATAAAATCATGTTTAAAAATAATTATCCTCAAAAATTTCATTCCAATTCATCAAAAAATTCTCTTCATTCGAAGTGTTGCTTGCTTGATTGTGAATCCGCCATGAAGAATTTAGGGTAGGTGTAAGAGAACCTGAGAGGAATTCTACCCCTCTTTCACAGCACGAACACAAATTAAACACAATTCCTCAGCGCTATCAGAGTAGGTATAAGAGAACTTAAGCGGCATCCTTTCTTAGTGGGATCACAACTGCCATTTGTGGAACCATTTCATCAACTCTTGAGTGTCTATTAGGATAGGCGTGAGAGAACCCAAGTAGCATCCTATCCTCCTTTAAACATAAACACAAATATACATACAAACACACATCTTTTGTCTCGGGTTATTTTAATGTGGGAGCAAGCCCCCTATGGCACTCATTCATTAGCTTCTCTCGGTTCGATTGACATGCTACCTTGCTAGTACATCACCTCATTGGTCGCTTATCTGGCGGATGTGAGTCCTCGCACATTCTTCCTGGCTTGACCATTGCAAACCAATGAGCGCCTGGTTAGTTTGGTAGGCCTTACTGCACAGCCGATAAGCTACCTCGTGTTGATTTTATTTAAGAGGATGTGACTCCTTGTGCTTTCTTCTTGAACTAATCATCATGTACTGACTAGGTTAAGTATATTTGAGGTTTAGGATAAGTCCCCCAATGGCTTCTTTCCTCTTGACTACTCTTGAGTTGATTTAAGTCCCCTAGTAGCATTCACTAGTCATCAGTCGATAGCACCCGAAATGAAGATAGAATATCCTAATCCGCTTGTAGAGGATGTGTCCCCCGATGCTTTCTTCCAGTTGATTGTCGCATTGATGCATTTAGGTTGTGATGTTCGCTATCGATAGTAACTCACCCGGTGGATACACCACTCTTTGGAAAATGTGAATCCCCACGCTTTCTCCTTGAGTTGGCCACCGAATACCTATAGATATTATCTTCTCTAGGGTTTTGGATAAAGCCCTTAGCGGGCCCTTCCCCTGCGGGCACTCTACTTGGATTACATCCTTTGTGACCCCATTTAGACACTACCAAGGTTACTCTCAGATTGGACAGTCCCCCTTTCCTAGTAGCCAACCCTATGGTTGGAGAATTTGTTCAACGAATGCATAGATTCTTTCTTAGACCAGTAAATCTGAGATAGGTCTAGGTTGATATAAGCTCCTTCTCAGTATGATCTCTCATAAACCAATAGGGTCCACGATAAACAAACAAACAAATAAAATAAACAAATTTATTCGCTTGTAGATTAGGAATTTAAGCCCCCAATAGCCCCTTTTCCAAGCAGGCATCCTATCTTTAGGGCAGTGTTATCAAAAGTCCCTATAGGAATTGGTTGACTACATTTGAATTCAGATAAATCCCCGGGTCGACACTCTCTCTGTAGTCGCCCTTAGGTTGGGTTCAATCTATTTTGCCACAAATAGGTTGCCCCGACAGTCATTTTTCTTTGGAAGATGTAAGTCTACTACGCATTTTTATAGCATGTTTATCGTAAATCTACGGGCAACCCTAGATCAAGTAGACATGTTACCTCGCTAATACGTCTGCCCATTGGTCTTTTGTAGTGGAAGATGTGAGTCCCCATAATTTTTTCCCTGAATCGACCATTGCAAACTGAAAAACACCCCTTTGGTTGGATAGTTCTCCCCTTGGCCGGGAAACTACCCCCTTTGGATCGGTAAATTTGAATATAGGTCAAGGCCAACATGGCCACTACTCAGTGCAGTCTATCGTAAACCAATGGGATCTATCAAATATAACTAAAAAATTTGAATATAGGTCAAGGCCGACACGGCCCCTACTCAGGGCAGCCCATCGCAAAATAACAGGGTCCATCTCAAAATTAAAAATCTAAAATCTGAAACAAAACCAACTAACCTCCCCGAGTGGAGTCTAATTAAAATAAAATCAAACAAAATTAACCTCCCCTAGTGGAGTTAAATTAAACAATCAAATCAATCACCTTCTCATCAGTGAGATGCAAATCCTTCCAAACTCTCTAGTGGAGTCAATTCAATCCAACCCGAACCTATTCCCCTAGTCGAAGGTTTACATATTTATCCCTAGTGGATTCCAAATTCTAATCCCTCAGTGGATTTCATAATCCTTTATCCCTCAGTGTATAACTTGAACCTACTCAACCCCAAAGGATCTCGCTTCTCTCCACCTCATGTTTAGGATTGGATCATTTCTGTTAGTGCTTATGATTGTTCAAATGTTGTTGATCATCTTGGTCAACACCAATACGTGCAGTATGCTTTGTCAGTCACACCACACCTATTGGGTGCCCTTTGTTGACCTCATTTTTAGAATGAGCTCTCAACTTCTCCATCTTAGACATAGGATCCCTCTAGACACTAAGAGTTCCTTGGTCTTAAGACACTTCTAGTGATTAGGTGAACACTTAACCTAACCCTAGAGACTTAGAAGAGTTAGCCATAGGAGTCGGTCAAGCCTTAGGGGTATTAAGAAAACTTGCCTACCCTATTGCTTGAAACCAATCCTTGCTCCTCTCCTTAAAACCAATCCAAATCAAATCTCAAATCAATTTCAACTCGATTGATTTTCTCAAATAATAAATCAATTCCAAAAATCAAACCTGAAATCAATTTCAACCCAATTAATTTACTCAAATCATAAATCAATTCCAAAAATCAAATGTTAAATCAATTCCAACTTAGTTGATTTTCTAAAACCATAAATCAATTCTAAAATCTTTTCTAAGCCCTTTGATTTCATCTTATGGACTTAGCACAAATCCAATCCAAATCACTCAAAATTCAAAAGATTTTCTCATAACCCATTTATATTCTCATTTATATTCACAAATATAAATGAAATAAAAATTCAAATAACCAAAACTAAATTCAAAACTCAAACTCAAATCCAACCTAAACCCAACCTATACTCTTTCAACTCAAATCCTTGAACTTAACCAAACAAAATTCAAATCACTACAAATTCAAAAGATTTTCTCATAACCCATTTATATTCTCATTTATATTCACAAATATAAATGAAATATAAATTCAAATAACCAGAACTAAATTCAAAACTCAAACTCAAATCCAACCAAAATCTAACTTGCCCTCTTTCAAGTCAAACCATTGAACTTAACTAAACCAAATCCAAATCACTCCAAATTTAAAAGATTTTCTCATAACCCATTTATATTCACAAATATAAATTAAATATAAATTCAAATAACCAAAACTAAATTTAAAACTCAAGTCCAAGACTCACCTTGAACTTGAAAATCACTTTCAAATTAATCCAAACCTTTGGATTCTTGCTTCAAACAATCATTCCTTCAATCACATGCCTAAATCTAAACATAAACTTCAATCATCAAACCAAAATCAAACTAACCTAAATCTAGCCCATGTTCATCCTTTGAACTTGAAATTATCAAATGAATCAAAACCCATTTGACTCCAAATCACTTGCAATTGGATTTATATTTTAATCATAAGTCCATGTGTGAGTTCAACCAAACTTGAATCAAGCCTTGATCAAGCCAATTGACCTACTTAGGCTCACTTGACCCAAAGTGACCTAAAGCACCTTTTGAGCCAAATTCTAATCCAACCCAAATTGGATTGAACTAAGCCCATCTAAGCCTCACATTGTGAGTAATAATCATCCTAGGATGATCAATCACTCAAATTGGGTCAAACTAAGTCAAACCTAGCCTTGACCAAGTCATCATTTGAGCCAAACCTAACCTAATTGGTCACTTGACCCAAGTTGACCCAAATTGACCTAAAATATCAAAATGGGTCAAATCTTGATTTAAGCCAAATTGATTGAACCAATGGGTCAAATTCATTCTAAATCACTTATTGAACTTGACCAAAGCTTCAATTGGCCAACTAGACCCAACCTATCCCAATTGACCATGAACCCAACTTGACCTAAAAGGTCAAATCAACTTGAAATCAAATCAAACCAAAATTGATTGAAACTAAAGCTTGTAATACATTTCAAATGATCAACCAAGCCTAAACTAACCCATGGCCTAACCCAATTGGGTCAAATGGGTCAAATTGGTCAACTTGACCCATTTGACCTGAATGAACTCAAATGAACCAAAACAAATTTGAACCAAACTAAAGACACCGATAGGCTCTAAATGATCATTTGAACTTTACTTAACCCATGGTTTGACCCAATTTGACCAATTGGTCAACCTAACTCAAATTGACCCATTTTGACCTAAATGGGTCAAATCTAACCAATTCAAACTAAATGAACTCTAAATAACTTGAAATTTGGCCCAACCCATTTTTCAGTCATTTTAAATCTGTCTAAATCAAAATCAAGGCCAAATGGCCATTTTTCCCTTGGGTCAAAGGGTAACCTATGGCCAAATTCACTTGGAATTTGGTTAATTCTTTCTCATGGCCACTTGGGATCTTCCTAGTGGTCAACATGGACCCCAAGGAGGGTGGTGAACATGACACAATGGGTTTGGGTCAGCCATGACCCAACCCAAGGCCAAACCGACCCCTCCAATGGAAATTCTCCACTTGGATCAACTCATACACTCATTTAACACATGTACATTTCTTCTCTTCCAGTCCTCTATCAAAATCAAAGCACATGGAGTCTCTAACAGCCTAAACAACCAAAATAATCCAAGAAATGGAAGGAAAATGACAAGATGGCTCTCGACCGTCAGATCCAAGGAGGGGGAGATATACTCCCCCTCATTCCAACTCAATGCACACTGTTTAAATTCGATTAAGCCCTAAGAACTTCAACCAAGCTTCTCCAAGCCTTGGCAAGCATTCCCAAGCTCATTTGAATTTCTCCTTCTCGATTTTCTTCAAAGCTGAAACAGGGGAGGCCTAAGGAAAGTCCAATTCATCTTATTCTCCACCAAACCTAAATTTACCTTACAAGGACCATCAAGGAAGCAAGTCAAGCTCACCCAAAGTGTTTCCCAAGTCTCCAAGCCACGGAAAGGAAGATTTTGATCAAAACTGCAAGCCATTGGAGGGGAGCTTGGACAATTGAGCAATCCACTTCAAATTGAAGCTTGAAACCTTCAACAGAGCTTCATCTCCACTAGACGAAGCTACCTTCTCCATTGGAAGTACTGGTGATAGCCTTCGATGAGGTATGGCTCAAAACCAATCCTAAGTTGAAAATTGTTTGGTCTGTTGTGAAGGGAATTATAATCCTATTAGATCCTAGCCATTGGATGTTCTTCCCCACTTGATGGTTTGAGCCTAATCCAAGCTTAGTAAGCATCGTTGGATGGATGACCTCCATCTCTACACCATCCAAGGTTTGACATTTCCACTATGATTAGATCCTCTAATTTAAACCCTTTATAACCACGATTAATCCATCCATCCTTGATCGAAAAATCGATGCATGATGTGATAATTAACTAATCCCATCACTCCACGTGGAAAGCGCACCATGTCAGCGGTCCACGTGGTGCCGACGAGATTAGTTAATTAATTAAGCTATTCTAATTACCCATTAATCACATAAACTTCATAAAATCATAATTAAATGTAGAAAATTCCAAAAAATATATTAATGAGGGCTCATTTTAAAGATATTTCAGAGGGGAATCCAATAAAACTATCTCTAATTAATTTTGAACAGTGAATTTTTCTTAATTAGGGTTTAATTAAAAATTGAATTTTTTAATTACTCCCACTATTAATTAATTTCTTTACATGGTGGGATGACTTCTGCCTCCCTATTTCTTGGAATTTATTAATGAGTTAATTAGGGAAATTAATTAATGTACCCCTAATCACCCCCTTAATGTAATTAAAAGTAATTAAGCATATCAACAATGATTTTATCCCTTAATTGAGATAATTAAACATTGTTTAAGGAAGGAGGAGGTTTATGGAATGAGTTTGGGATATTTTCTCTAAGTTATTCCCTAAACCCCCTTTCCTTCTTAATACAAACATAATTAAGGATTAATCCACTAATGATTTACTTAATTAGTCTAATCAAACTTTCAAAACCATTATGAAGTTAATCAATCTCTTGTTGGGTAGATTCTTAGGTGTTCAAAAGCCTAAGGTAAGTTAAAGGAAATCATATCCAACTCACATGTGTGGGAAGGTTATGAAAGTACTTAATGGAAACCCTTTAGCTTAATTAATCAATGATCAATACAGCCTTTATTTATTAGTGCAAATTTAAATTTCATATTGCATATCATATGTTGGCTCATAATTGTTTGTTTAATTATGTTATAGTGGTGTTAGTAAGGGGTAATTAATGAATTTAATTTACACATTAACTTAAATAAAACATAAAAATCAATCTAATTGTTCTAAAATTAAACAAAACCAAGTCACATATAGGGGAAATAGGTTAGGACCTTCAAACTCTTTTTACATTTTCTAAATCAAATCAAATTCAAACAAAAATAAAAAAATCTCCTTAAAGAATTTTGATTCACTTTAAATGATCTTATTTCATAGGATTGTCTTTAGGAATTAATTAGGGTGAATGAAGTTATATGCTTGCATCAATTTTTTTCTTTACAAGCATGCTAATTTTGTTTGCCATATGAAATCTTGCATTCATATCTTTTGAAAAACCAATTAAATAAAATGTTTCCTTTTATGCCAAATTGCATGTTTTGGCTAATGTAAGAATATGAGTGGCTATTATCACTATTAAATCAAAAATTATTTTCAAAGCCTATAAATCAAAGATTATGAATGAAGTGATGCTACTTATAGATAGTTATAAGCTTGCATGTGATTATAGCATAAGATGTATTTTATGTTGTTTTCTTCTTTTTGTTAACATGGGTTTGAATGGGATTTGCAAAGTGTATAGTTCATTTGAGAAGAACACAACACTTGCTTAAATCTATTTCTATGCATTCCTATGTTATGACTTAAGAAGGATCCTCACATTTACACATGTAAATTATACAACCAAATCAAAAAAATTCATTTTCATAATTCTTCATCCATTTGTTTCTTTTTGTACATCTGCTTGTATTTAAGAAAAGTGGTATATTTGTCTGGACATCCTGGAGCTATGAGGCTTTAAGTATCCGTAAGAAGTTCTTGTACCTTATGCCTATGGTGTAAAAAATAATGATGTCGTACTCACTTATGTCTTTTATACATATGGATGTGTATTTTGTTAATGGGTGAAAATCCCCCTTCTTTTACATAACAAAGACATGCATTCATGGAACATTCAAATTTCCAAATCATATCTCTTAGCATTCATCATCAAGGTATGCTAAAATTTGCATTACATGTATAGGTATGCTTAGGATTATTCATATGCATGGTATACATGATGGAAAGAAATAAATGGTTGTGTGTTATGTGATAATAATTCACCTTAATTAATCCAAAGATGCCTTTCTTATTGAATAGGTTTATTTAGAGCAAATCTAAACTTATGGCTAATTAAAACACATAATAAAATATTAACTAAAGAAAAATCATTAATGAATCTACCTTAGGAATTACTTAAGGTAAGAATGAAAGAGAAGTTCAATTCTCTTTTCTTCTCTTTACAATATTTATTAATTAAGTGTAGGTTCATTCAAACTAAATCAAATCATCAACTAAAATTAACAAATCAACTAAATCGCTTAAAATGAAACCATCTTCTAAGTTGAATCCTTCACACTTAGAAAATTTTAACCTTAAAGCCTAGCTAAGACATGCCACATAAGCCTTAAATGGCGCACACATTAGACTAAGTCACCATTTCTAGCTCTATATTAGGGTGGTGCATGGTTTAATGCCTGATTTTATTTTATGATGTAATGTTTAGATGATGGTGTAGGTGAAAGATGATCTTAAATAATCATTTCTATGGATTGTGCTAAAGGGTTGTTGTAATAATATAAAATGTTTTTATGCATGTTGCTTATACCCCTAAGCATGATCCAAACTAGGACAGGTGGACTTGGTTACCCATGTGTGGGGTGCTAAGTCCAAATTATTCACATAACTGCTTGGGATTGTGTGGTATGTTTAGCTAATCTTTATTTTGCAAATTTAGTTAGATTTATCTTTCCCTTTTGAAGTAATTTTTGCAATAAACATTTGGAATGAATGTTATGGGAGAATTAAGGTGAGCATTAATTATAAGATCATGTCTTATATACCATGTGAAGCCTTGGAACAAGCTACATCCCAAGTCAAATCAAAAGGAAGAAAGAAATGAAGAAAGGAAGAAATGAAGAAAGAAAGAAAGAAAGAAAGAAAGAAATGAAGAAATGAAGAATGAAGAATGAAGAATGGAGACCCCTATTACATGAATTCCTTCTAAATTGTAATTATTCATTTGTAATCTGGGTTATATAAGGGTAGAGCTCGGCCACCCATATTTTTTTTTGGGTTGTACGGTGGTACCCGACCACATCAAGCTTTGATTCTTTTGTGCTAGCTTTATAAAAGTATTTAATATTTGTTTATCTTTTGCATTAGGATGGCATGATTTTCCTAATTTCTTAATTTCTTGGTGATTATTGAATGGCCTGGATGTGAGTAAACTCTTACAAAAAAATAATTTTTCTATCTAATTAATCAACTCAAAATTAAATTAAATAACTCATAACCTCACTTAAAGCCTAGGACATAAATCAAGATAATAAAAGAATTAGCAACCCCTTAGTCGGATGTTGTATGTCTCACATCATGCATAAATCATGTTGCTTCACCCTTGCTAATGGAGAGCTTCTACCTTTGCCAGAGAAAATGGCTTGATCTTTGAGAGCCATGGTGGAAACACACCTCCTTCTTGCTGATTTTAGCCCATAACCAACTTCTCATACATTAGGCATATGAAATCCCATAGCCTGTGTCAAATGAATTGTCCAAAAAAATCAAAATAAATGTTAACAAAAATTTGCATTATATTTAAGTCATTATTCATACCTTTATGATTAAGTCTCTTAGGGAATGTGTTTAAGGACTTAGTCTCCTTTATAAATAAATAATAGCCTAGCTATCTTATAAAGTATAAGGCTTACCTACATGTATTTAAAATTATAGGAGGAGTTAGTTGGCAACCACCCCTAAGTCAAGTTGGTGGTTTATCCTCTCCGAGGTAAACCATATACCCATTTTTTCCTTAGATTTAGGTCATGCCTCCCTCACCAAAGATTTAGATCCGAGGTTGTTATTTTTCGGCTACAAGCATAAATCCTCATCTCTTACAATTATAATTATAAGTCCTAGATTTCAAATAAAAAATTCAACTCAAACATATAATTATTCTCAAATTTCAAAAATATAAAGCCCAACCATAGGATAGTTTGGGATGCTTATTAAACTTCCTAGTATCATAAGCATCTCCTACTCATCTCTTTCAATAATAACTCCTCCTTTGATCAATCTTGATTTTCTAAAAATAACCAATTTTTGATAATCCTATCTTTGAAATCTTTGGAGACAATGATCATTTACCTTGATCGAGAGTATTCATAAGGAATCTCATTCCTTAAGATGTAATTTACTATGGGGGCTTGCCTCCATATGTAACCTAACAAACCTGATTTAAAATAAACCCTGCTTTACTTTTCTATATAAAGTATGGGAATGATCTTTGGTACATTCGAAGACCCATTGTCCTTAATAGTCCTTATTCAGTGATTAGGTCCATTATAGGATGGTGACTTATTCTCTAGATACCTCAATATCATCACTCAGATAGTACATTTTATTTTATGGAGCGAGTACATCTGGGGATCTATATGGTGTCCCAATAAACAATTACAATTTTATTTTCCAAATTCCAAAGTTTGAGAAATAAAAAAACACCACAAATTTTTCTGGCGACTCAGTTAGAGAGTATTCCTCTCTCCATCTTTAGTAAATGATCGTTGTCTCCAAGTATCGATAGTTTGTATATCAAGATTATCCTTCTTTTCATTGGCACTTAGTTTATTTCATTCTTAAGCTAAGCTAGCCAACATCCTTAGGTTTTAGGACCTCACCAAAGTCTTAAAACTCTATCCCCAATAGGTGAAATTAAAATTTAATAAAAAAAAAAGTTGGACTTTTATGGTAAGGTAAGGTTCATTCTATAAATAAGAAAAATAAATCCTTTATAAAACATCACTTTTTCCAAACTTCACATAATAAAATCACAAAATTATACTTCCTCATCTAACAATCTTCAAGATTGTTACATGTAGGATCCTTTCAAAAAAATCAAAATCAAAATCACCTTTCAAAAAGTACATATGAACATCTTCATTCAATATACCCAAATTTATTGAATAAAGACTTTATTCCCAAATAAAATCAAAATCATCTTTTAAAAAGCACAAATGAACATCTTCATTCAATATACCCAAATTTATTGAATGAAGATTTCATTCCCAAATAAAATCAAAATCATCTTTCAAAAGCACATATGAACATCTTCATTCAATATACCCAAATTTATTGAATGAAAAATTTTATTCAAATAAAATCAAAATCATCTTTCAAAAGCAATATATGAACATCTTCATTCAATATACCCAAATTTATTGAATGAATATTTCATTCCAAAATAAAATCAAAATCATCTTTCAAAAACACATATGAACATCCTCATTCAATATACCTAAATTTATTGAAAGAAGATTTCATTTCCAAATAAAATCACACCATTTGAAACTCCACTCAACACATCCCACATGTGTTAAGTTAGAATTTCTTCTTTTTTCAAAAAGTAATAATCACACACAAAATTTCATCTTTGAAAAATAAAACATGATTGATTTCCATTTTTACATACCCAAATTTGTTAAATGGAAATCCCCTTTGCAAAAAAATCATGAAAATCAAAATACATTGGAATTCCATTTGACATATCCAAATTTGTCAGATGAGAGTTTCATCTTTCAAATAATTTAACACACCATTTTTGTTGAATAGAAACCACCTCTCTTTTTCAAAATACATTTTGGATTTTTATTTACCATATCCAAATTTACTAAGTAAAGTCTCCATTTTCAAAAACCAAAGCAAAAATCAAACACATGTGAACTTTATTTAGCATACCCATATTTGCTAAGTAAAGCTCCCATTTTCAAAATCAAAAATTCAAACACATTTGAACTTTATTTAGCATACACAAATTTGCTAAGTAAAGGCCTCATTTTTCAAAATCAAAACTTCAAACACATTTGAACTTTATTTAGCATACCCAAATTTGCTAAGTGAATTTTCCATTTTTTAAAATCAAAAATTCAAACACATTTTAAGTTTTATTTAGCATACACAAATTTGCTAAGTAAAGTCTCCATTTTCAAAATCAAAATCAAACACATTTGGATTTTTATTTAGCATACCCAAATTTGCTAAGTAAAGCTCCCATTTTCAAAACCAAAAATTCAAATACATTTGAACTTTACCTAGCATGCCCAAATTTGCTAAGTAAAGCTCCCATTTTCAAAAATAAAAAATAAAAATAATTTCAAACATATTTGAGATTTATTTAGCATACACAAATTTGCTAAGTAAAGTCTCCATTTTAAAAATCAAAATCAAACACATTTGAACTTTATTTAGCATACCCAAATTTATTAAGTAAAGTTCTCATTCTTCAAAATCAAAAATTCAAACACATTTTGAACTTCATTTAGCATACCCAAACTTTCTAAGTAAAGTTCCCATTTTTTAAAATAAAAAAAAAATTCAAATGTATTTGAACATTTCTTCATTTTCAAAATAAAAAATTCAAACACATTTGAACTTTATTTAGCATACCCAAATTTGCTAAGTAAAGCTCTCATTTTCAAAATCAAAAAATTCAATACATTTGAGCTTTATTTAGCATACACAAATTTGCTAAATAAAGTCTCCATTTTCAAAATCAAAATCAAACACATTTGGATTTTTATTTAACATATCCAAATTTTCTAAATAAAGTCTCCATTTTCAAAAACCAAAACAAAAATCAAACACATGTGAACTTTATTTAGCATACCCAAATTTGTTAAGTAAAGCTCCCATTTCTTTTTCAAAATCAAAAATTCAAACACATTTGAACTTTATTTAACATACCCAAATTTGCTAAGTAAAGTCTCCATTTTCAAAAATCAAATTCATACACATTTGGACTTTATTTAGCATATCCAAATTTGTTAAGTAAAGATTCCATTTTCAAATTCAAAACACAAAATTCAAACACATTTTAGACTTTATTTAGCATACACAAATTTGCTAAGAAAATATTCCATTTCTAAACTCACACATGATTCACATCATGGGCAAACAAGCAAAAGAAGAAAATTATTTTCAAACAACTCATTTAACATATCCAAATTTGTTAAATGAAGTAATCCCAAACAAAATCAATTGACCCTCTATTTAACATACTCAAATTTGTTAAATAAAGGGTCCCCAAACATAAAACTCAATTTCAAATATGAATTAATGGAAGCATCAAAAATATCTTTAAAATATTTGAACTCATTTCCAGCATACACAAATTTGTTAAAAATTGATTCTAAATTCAAAATTTCTTCTTCAATTCATTTAAAATCTCTCTCCTAAATCAATGAGCCCCACTTAACATATTCAAATTATTGAGTGTGGGTTCAAACTCAAATCAAAAATTCAAAAAAGTTAGCAAAATACCCAAGTTCACTGCTTGTCTTGGCTACCCACTCACCGGCTTCCTCTGGGGGAAGGTTGCCACCAGGTAGGGATAGTCTCCCCCTTTGAGATAGGTCTAGTTCCCACTAGTCCCATGACCACAATATGTCACAAGATCAAATAACATCATGTGAGCATAACCAAGGAGATGGAGGTAGTCTCTCAGGTTGCAGCAGAGGAATCACCCAGGAAAGTTTCTCCTATAATTACATAGAACTAGTTTCATCCTCATTCCAGATCTGATGTAGAGGAAGATGTTAGGAGGATTACAATGTCACCTCCACCTGCAGTTCAGTATGAGGCACCTACCAGAGATAGGAGGAGGTCGTATGTCGGCCTCAAGTTAGTTATATGAAGTGGGCTTACTGGACTGAAATCGGTGCCCAATTTGATTTACGATCGGTCGTGTGTGGGTGATATCCGATAGGAGAGGGCTGAGAGGCCCGTGTAAAGTTACCATAAAGAGAGAAGGTACGGCATAGCGCCTCCACCCTCAGATTTCGACACCCGGCGCTCCATCACACTAATAGTATTCTATTGACTCATACTACTCATCATGGGAGGAGAGCTCCTATACATAGAGAGTCACCCACCACACGCTTCCACTCAAGTGTGTCCCATCTTCCATATTCTCACCTAAAGCCATGAAGGTAGCATCTGGGGAGAAGAAAGACCCACTAGTGATCCAGCTATGGTCAAGAGATCCCATTTCATCTACACCACTGGCTGAGACGAGACCGAGCTCTCTTACTCGACCTTCTACTTTAGTTGTGGGGAATAGGAAGTGGCGACCACGTAACATTGTAGTTGTGTCATCACCACCACCACCTCAGAAGATCATGGACATAACAGTAGTGAAGGGAGAAGGAGATAGTTCAATTGTCCCCATGGCGATATATCCTCCCAGGAGTAGCACTCCACCCACATTAAGTGACATTCATGAGCATGTATCCTCCAAAGGAGCATAGCCTCAAGATTTTGATACAGGGAAAGTCGATGTATCTGCTCATGAGCATGATCCTACCATATCATGATCATTTGTGACATTGACGCCTAAATGATATCGTAGATCTCATTGATAAGAAGGAAACTTAGGTATGACTAGTTTGACCTAGAGGAGAGAAGGTTAGCTTTGATCCCAATGATGATTTGTTGGAAATATTCAGAGGTGCATATGGTGATACCAGGTTCTCTCCTTTAGGATCACCAGAATTTGGAAGGTGTTGTGGCCGAACAAGACTATACAGCCTATTCGACCCAACACCTTCAACAACTTAAATAAAAGGATGAGTAGATTGACAAGATTAGGAAGAGGCTTGAAGATTTACTAGCGGCAATTCTGGCACTTCAAAGTCAAGCTCCAGCAACACATTCTACTATTATGGAGACTGGTCGGCCTGAGTTACTGCATGTCTTGGATCAGCCCAAGAGTTCAGAGAGCGTGGCTTGTATAGGAAGGTAGTGGACGCACTTTGTACAAGAAAAAAAAGATATTAAACTCATGGTTGAAGTGAGGTAAGCGCATTGGTCCAGGGTAGACCTACAGAAGAATTTGATGCTATCCAATATCCTAAGGGTTTTGTGCCTCTTTCTTTCAAGAGTTTTGATGGGGAAGCCCTGGCCATTGCAATGTTTGTATGCTATTGTTCCATCTTTTTGTTAGTAGTTTAATAGGCATAGCCTTTGATTGGTATGTTGAATTCCCCAATAGTTCAGTGAAGACTTTTGTTGAGTTGGAGCAACTCTTTATTAAGAGATTTGCTGGAGCTCAGTAAAGGGTAACTGTGGGCGATCTTGTTGTAGCACAACAACCCCCCGGTGAGTACCTTTGTTGATTATATTCCTAGATGGTACAATTTTAGTATGAAATGTGAACCATAACTATCTAAACAGCATGCCATTAAAATTCTACTAAAGAATATTCATGGTCTGGTCGCCTTCATGCTCAAAGGTTTCACCATCAAGACATTTGAGAAGCTAATCAACAAGGCAGCTAGTCTACAAGGAGAGGCCAAATAGTTATAATTTTAAGATCAGTCATCAAAACCAAAGCCGTAGAAAGCCTATGAAAAGAAGCTAGGGGCAGTAACAGCATTAGACAAGGGGAAGCAACCGGCCAGAGACCATAAGCTCCACAGCCATTGCTTTCACCTCCTTTACCATCACCTAGACCATCCTATCATCTGCCACAGTAGCCTCCATGGCCTTCACCGCCTTCTCCTCAGCCATACTCACAACAGTGGTACACATACACACCCCCAGGTAGCTATTATCCACCTACTCTTTTGGATAAATTAAACAAAACTTATTCATTTAAGAGGGAGGTAGTCAGAAAATTCTTTAAGAATCTCTTAAAGATACTTGATTTTCAGCTACTTGAGCCTAGGAAGCCGGAGGAAGTGGGCAAGAGTAATGATCCTAACTTTTACCCCTACCATCGCATGCTAGTCCATGTTTTGGAAGATTGCTTTACATTTAAGGACTGGCATGAGCATAGCTATAAGTCAGGCGCTATAGTCATCCCTATGGAATATCTAGTGGAATAGCCATCCAATTATGTTAGAGTAATCCTTGGGGATACATGTGATCCTCTTAAAATAAAAGAAGGTTGGGATATCTCTTTATTTTGAACCTCTAAAAAGATTATTTCAAAAATCAAGATACTTTTCTGCGTGTGCTTGAGGCATGAACCCACATCAAGGTTTGCAAGTTGCCAAAGACAACTTGGGAAAAGTGGGAGTTCAGCAGCAGTAGAAATAGCCCATACTTGCTCGGGATAGCCAAGTAGTGCAACCATCCATTTCATTCCATCATAGAGCTACCAACATCACCGGCATTTCTAATCTAGCTCTTCTTATATCTATGAGATGAGGGCATCAAATCTCACCCCACTTTACTCTACTTTACTATTCTAAATCTAAGAAATCGAGGAATAAAGCTAGTTTAAAATTACATCAGACACTTCATGAGTTTTCTTCTACTCTTTTAGAAAACTCTTTAAGTTTAATAATAATTATAACAACTCTTTTGATTCAAAATGGACTTTCCTTTTCAATACTACGCCTCTTGAGATAGAGAATCATCCATTATGAGGGTCCTATAGGAGATATATGCGAACGTAGAATCTTCCATTAATCCGCCACGAGAGATCACCGAAGTTAACCTTTGTAGTGGCACGGTTCTACCTCCTAGGGCAGCATCTCAAGATAAGGGGAAACAAGTCATTAGTACCAATGAGTAAGAAGCCCCTCCATTGGATGCTCCACCCATGGATATACTTGTGGAGGATCAGCCCAGAGTTGATTACAATGTTCTCGCTCACCTAAGAAAATTGCTAGCTAAACTAAGTATATATGATGCATTTGTCATATCCAAAGAGATAAGGGAATCATTAATCAAGGCTCTTCTTGATCTAGAAATATACTTAACTCAGTTGATCACTATTGGAGAGGAGGCACATTATTCAAGAGAAGCCCAAGGAGTCACATTCATCGATGAAGACCTTCTTCTGGGGGACATGAAGCACAGCCATGCCCTCTACATCAAAGTGGATATGGGCAAATTCAGACTTTCTAGGGTTTTAGTTGATCCAGGTGCATCGGTGAACATTTTTATTAAAGATTGACATCTCGCACTCGAGGAGATCGATGATGTTGAGAGGATTCAATGATGCAGAGAGCTTTAGGCTCCATAGTGTTACCATTGGAAATAGACTAAGACAAAAGCCAAGTTCTATATATAATTAATAAGAAGCTTGGATACACTAGAATAAGATGATTCCATCCTCCCTTCATTAGTGCATCAAGTTTCAAAAATATGGAATCGAATATTGTGTCAAAGGAGATGAAAAGCCATTTTCAGTTAGAGAGGTCAAGATATATGAAGATGCGATCTACTATCTTCATCAAAATTAAAATGTCTATTCTTGCAAACTTGGTCAAAATTCAATGCAAAATAAAAAGAAAAAGAAGAAAAAGAATAAAAATAAAACTAAAAAGGAAAAGTAAAGTATAAGTGAAAAGGGACAGGAAGAGGTGGAAAGACATTCCACCCATAATTGCTCCATCATAAATAGGGATGACTCGACCACCACCAGGTAGAGGCAAAGGCAGATACAGAGGATTTTCCAGAGGTGGAAGACCCCCTAGTTGGCAGGCAGCCAATAGGAGCTATATTCCAATTAATAGAAATACCCCTACTACTCACATAAACTTGGAATCCAAGTCAGAGGATGAGTCTCATGTGATTAGCACACCATCCAACCCCTTAGCGAAGTTTCGACACTCGAAGGTGATGAAGACTAGGCCTCCAATGCATGAATGTATTCAATCGATTAAAACTATTAAAGTGGTTGTAGTTTCTAACCTCACTTTCTTCCTAGAAAGTTGAAGGTTTAGTAGTTAAGGATGCCCCAAGGTCTTCCATGGATGTCAAGCCAAAGAGATTCCTATTGGGATCATCATCCTCAACTATAGAAGTAGATGTATAACTTGAGGATAATTCATATAAAGATTTAATGGAATTACCTTTTGATTGGTACTTGCCTTGTGTTCTTAATCTTTCAAAGAAATGTTTAATTCCTTATAAATTATCCAGGCATAGGTCAGAGTATTTCAAGAAGCTATGGAATAATAAAGGTAGGGATGCACAATCAAGACGGGATGATGGCAGAGTCCGATGATGGTTACGCTAGTTGTCACTAATCATCTGGAGTCTAATAGGTTCTTCTCAAATCACACTAACTCTTACAATGATGTGTGTTTAGAAACTTTAGATGATCCTGATGATCTTTAAATCAAAGATGCACCTCCAAAATTTGAAGAAGAAATCCATTCAACTATCGGCAAACCAAAGAAATCAACCTCAGGACAGAAGAAAATCTACGCCCCACATACATCAATTCTCTGCTAAATGAAGAAGAAATCAATGACTTTGTTAGGCTATTGACTGAGTTTAAAGATTGTTTTGCAAGGATCTATGAAGAGATGCTCGGGTTATCTCATGACATAGCAGTTCACAAACTAGCAATAGACCCTAATGCTAACCCTATCAAGCAAGCTCCTAGACGCATGTGATTAGAAATTTAACAATAGGTTATTTCTGAAATCAAGAAATTGATTGAGCTTTCATCGTGGAAGAAAAATGGTTTGGTTATGTCATGCCTAAGAAATAATGGCTAAATTCACATATATGTCGATTTTAGGGACTTAAATAAGGCATGTCCTAAAGATGAATTTCTACTTCCTATACCAGAATTAATGGTGGACATCACCTCATCTCATGCAGTATTCTCCTTTATGGATGGGTCATCTGGCTACAACCAAATCAAGATGGCCCCCGAGGATGAAAGAAACACTACTTTTTGAACCCTGATCTGAATCTTTTGTTATAAGGTCATGCCTTTCATCCTTAAAAATGCTGGTGCTACATACCAGCGAGTCATGACTCAGATTTTCAATGAACTCATTAATCATCAAGTTGAATGCTATGTTGATGATCTAGTAGTCAAAAGTAAAGAAGAGGAAGATCATCTCTTTAACTTGAGAGTAGTTTTCAAATGGTTAAGATAATTCAACCTCAAAATGAACCCCCTAAAGTGTGCATTTGAAGTAGCTTCAGGGAAGTTCCTTGAGTTTGTTGTCCGACACCAGGGAATAGAGATAGACCTAGAAAAGATCAAAGCTATCTTAGAAATTCCACCCTCTAAAAGTCTAAAACTCATATCATTCTAAGGGAAGTTAGCGTATCTAAGATGCTTTATCTCCAATCAAAGACTTATCAAAAAAGATGCCAAGTTCAAGTGGGATGATAAGTGTCAGCATACTTTTCAAGACATCAAGCAATATTTGGTGAAGCCACCTATTATAGTAGCCCCTTTCCCGAGCAATCCACTTATCATTTATACTACTACATTGGATGACTCTCTTGGCACTTTGTTGGCCCAAACCAACGATAAAGGGAAGGAGAATGCTCTCTATAATCTCAACCGTCATCTGATCCCTGCTGAAGCAAACTACCCACTTATTAAGAAGCATTGCTTAGCTTTAATCTTTGCATCCCAAAAGCTATGGCACTATATGCTTTCTCATAAGGTGAACTTGAATCAATCCACTGCAGTATCTCATGACACAGTCGATATTATCTGGACGGTTGGCACATTGGTCCATGATTCTCTCATAGTTCAATACTACATTCATACCCCTCTGTGCTATGAAAGGATAGGCACTAGTGGATTTTCTAGTAACACATCCACTTTCTGCTAATTCCCCGCTTAGTGATGACCTCCACGATGAATAAATCATGAACTTAGGGGACACTAGCATCCACCATTGGGAATACATGAACTTAGGGGACACTAGCATCCACCATTGGGAGATGTATTTTGATGGTGTGGCTTCCTTTCAAAAAGGAAAAGAACCATGATCTACTCTTCCAAGAAAGGCAAGGATAGGAATAGTTCTCTTAACTCTAGACTGTGATGTGATGAGATTCTCATACTATCTCTCCAATCCATGCACCAACAACAAAGCTGAGTATGAGGCTTTGAGCCGGTCTGGAGTTAGTTATTATAATGTGTGTCAAAAAGCATCAACATCTACGGGGATTCTTAGTTGGTCATCAACCAGATTGTTGGATCCTATAAGGTTCTAAAACCTAAGCTTCGCTACTACTATGAGTACACCATGAAGCTGTTAGCCCAAATCCCTGAGGTCACCATCTACAAGGTCCCTCGAGGAGAGAACGTAGTAGCAGATGCTTTGTAAAAACTTTCTAAGGAATTGGCATGTCTAGGAGATGAGTCCATTGCAATAAGAGTCTAAAATAAGAAAGTCTTCTCCCTTATTGATGTTGAACTCATCGAGAGATTCTCTTTTGAAGGGGAGGTTGACATGAGTCGATTGGAGGCAACCATTCATGGATTACCCAAACACAAAATTAAATGAAGGTATGAGAGCTATTTGGATTTACCAGTTATTTAGCCAAAAATGAAGCCTGTAAGATCATGACTGAGGTACATTCAAGTCTATGTGGAGCGTATCAATCTAGTCTGAAGATGAAGATCAAGATCAGGATACTAGGATACTACTGGCTTGCAATGATTATAGAATGTATGGATGTAATTAGGAGATGCCACCAATGTCAGGTGCACGATGTGGTCCTACATCAACCACCCAACATTCTACATCCTACATTGGCCTCATGGTTGTTTGAGTGTTGGGGTACCGACATAGTGGGTCCTATCGATCTTCCTTCTTCCAAGGGTCATTCATTCTTCGCTCCAAGAAGCAATCCCACTTAGAGGTAGAGAGTCACGCCAAGATGTGCTCTAATTTTTTCAGAATCATATCATATATAAGTCATTATAATCGATAATGGAACTGCATTCAAAAGCACTAAGATCAATAGTTTTGCCCAAAGACACAACATATATTAGAGATAATCCACCATCTACTATCCTAGGGAAAATGGTATAGCATAAGCATTCAACAAGACTCTCATCCAGATACTAAAGAAGACACTTGGTGATAACAAGAGACAGTGGCATGAGCAGTTGGTTGAAGCCTTATGGGCATATCGTACCACATACAGAACTCAAACTCAATCTACCCCATTCTCGTTAATGTATGGGTCTAAAGCCATTCTACCCTTAGAAGTTTAACTCTCATCACTAGGATAGCAATGGGTGGTAAAATCACTATAGAGTAGAATGCCCAGTTGTGGTTAGAAGAGCTCAAAGGTTTGGAGGAGAGACACCTACGGGCATGCCCGAACCTCAAGTTATACAAAGCCAAAATTATTCAAGCTCACAACAAGTTGGTCCGTCCTAGACCTTTTCAAGTAGGAGAGCTTATTTTAGTTCTAAGGAGACCAATTTTTGCCCGTCGAAAGATGGTAGGCAAGTTTGAACCCACTTGGAAAGGCCCTTTTGTCATAGAGAAGGTCTACCAAGGAGGATCTTATCAATTCATTGATTATAAAGGGGAACACCTGATACTTCCAATTAATGGGCTCTATTTAAAGAAATATTACCCATAAAATCATTTTTTTAAAATAATTATAAAAAAAAAATCATTCCAATTCATCAAAATATTCTCTTCATTCGAAGTGTTTTTTGCTTATTTGCGAATCCGCCACAACGTGCTTAGGGTAGGTGTAAGAGAACTCAAGAGGTATCCTATACTTCTTTCACAACACAAACGCAAATTAAACAAAATTCCCTAGCACTACTACAGTAGGTGTAAGAGAACCCAAGAGGCATCCTATTTTGACTTAGCATGATTAAGTTAGGTGTGAGAGAACCCAAGTGGCATCCTTTTTTAGTGGAATCACAACTGCCATTCATGGCACCATTTCATCAACTCCTAAGCATGTTTTAGGATAGGTGTAAAAGAACCCAGGTGGCATCCTATCCTTCCTTAACACAAACACAAACATAAACATATATCTTTTATCTCGGGTTATTTTGATGTGGGAGCAAGCCTTTATGGCACTCACTCATTAGCTGCTCTAGGTCATGATGACATGCTACCTTGCTAGTGTGTCACCCCAATGGTCACTTGTTAGGCGGATATGAGTCCCCACAATTTCTTCCAAACTTTACCATTGCAAATCGACAAGCGCCTTAGTAGTTTGGTAGGCTTTACTGCGCAACCGATATGCAACCTCATGTTGACTTTATTTAAGATGATGTAAGCCTGCATGCTTTCTTTTTGAACTAGCCATGATGCACTTACTAGGTCAAATATCCTTAAGGTTTAGGATAAGTCCCAGCGGCTCCTTTCCTCTTGACTACTTTTGAGTTGATATAAGTCCCCCAATGGCATTCACTCAGTAGTCGCCCTAGGCCGGATAGTACCTGAGGCAGGACTATCCAATTAGTTCCTTTGGAGGATGTGAGTCCCCGATGCTTTCTTCCTAAGCTGATTATTGCAAACTGTCGGGCACCTTAGGTTGGTTGATGTTCTCTATGCTGACAACGACTCACCCAGTGGGTACACCACTCTTGGTAGATGTGAGTCCCCACGCTTTCTCCTTGAGTTGGCCACCGAATACCTATAGACATTATCTTCTTTAGGGTTTTGGATAAAGCTCTTAGTGGCCCCTTCCCCTGTGGGCACTCTACTTGGATCACGTCCTTTGTGACCCCATTTAGACACTACATGGGTTACTCTTGGATTGGACAGTCCCCCTTTCCTAGTAGCCACCCCTATGCTTGGAGAATTTTTTCAGTGGATGCACATATTCTCCCTTGGACCAGTAAATTTGAGATAGGTATAAGATGATATAAGCTCCTTTTCAGTATAATCCCTCACAAACCAATAGATTCCATGATAAACAAACAAACAAAACAAATAAATCTATTCGTTTGTGGATTAGGAATTCAACCCCTAGTGGCCCTTTTCCCAAACAGGCATCCTATCTTTATGGCAGTGTCAACAAAACTCCTTATAGGAATTGCCTGACTACATTTGAGTTGAGAAAAGTCCCTGGATTGGTACTCTCTCTCTGTGGTCTCCCTTAGGTCAAATTCAATCTATTTTTCCACAAACAGGTTGCCCCATCAGTCATTTCTCTTTGGAATATGTAAACCTACTACGCATTCTTTCTAGCATGATTATTTCAAACCAATTGACAGCCCTAGGTCGAGTAGACATGTTACCTTACTAATATATCACCCCAGTGGTCTTTTGTTCAAGGAAGATATGAGTCTCAGTGCTTCCTTCCTAACTTGACCATTTCAAACCAAAAGGAACCCATTTGGTTGGATAGTTGTCCCCTCAACTGGGAAACTACTCCCTTTGGATCGGTAAATTTGAATGTAGGTCAAGGCCAACATTGCCCCTACTTAGTGCAGTCCATATCAAACTGATGGGATCCATCAAATATAACAAAAAAATAAAATTAATCATGACTATCTTTGAGCTGATTTAAGTCCCTCAACAGCATTCACTCAGTATTCAGCCTAAAGTTGGGTTCAATCCATTGCCCTAACAACTGATCCCTACTATAGAGGATGTAAGTCTACTATGCTTTCTTCCTAGTATAATTGTTTCATATTGAAAGGCAACCCCTTTGGTTGGATAGTCTTACCATGTGGTTGGTAGATTACCCTTTTGGTTTGATAAATCTGAAGTTGGCCAAGGCAGACATGGCCCCTACTCAGTGCGGTCCATTGTAAATCGACAGGGTCCATCTCAAAATTCAAAATTTAAAAATCTAAAATAAATCAATCAACCTCCCCAGTGGAGCCAAACTAAATAATCAAATCAACCATCTTCTCTTCAGTGAGATGCAAATCCTTCCAATTTCCCTAATGGAATCAATTCAAATCACCCGAACATGTTCCCTTAGTGGAAGGTTCACATCCTTTATCTCTGGTGGATTCCAAATTTTAATCCCCTAATGGATTTCACAACCTCTCATCCCCCAGTGGATGACTTGAACCTGCTTCCCTAGTGAAAGGTTCATATACTCAATCCCTAGTGGATTCCCCCTTCACTCTCTTATATTTTTTACATGAGTAGAGTCACATTGCACTAAGCTTTTGATTCCTTCTGCACCTTGGGTTTGGGAGCCGATCATTTTTGTTAGTGCTTATGATCATTCAAAATGTTGTTGATAATCTTGGTCAACACTAATACGTGCGGTATGCTTTGCCAGTCACACCACACCTATTGGGCGCCCTTTGTTCACCTCACTTTTGGAGTGAGCTTTCAACTTCTACATCCTAGGCATAAGGACTCCTCTAAACACTAAGAGTTCCTTAGTCTTAAGACACTTCTAGTGATTAGGTGAACACTTAACCTAACCCTAGAGACTTAGAAGAGTTAGCTATATGAATAGGTTATGCCTTAGGGGTTTAAGAAGACTTGCCTACCCTATAGATTGAATCCAATCCTTGCTTCTCTCCTTCAAACCAAACTAAATAAAATCTTAAATTAATTCCAACTCAATTGATTTTCTCAAATCATAAACCAATCCAAATCAAATCTTAAATCAATTTTAACTCAATTTTCTCAAATCATAAACCAACCCAAATCAAATCTTAATCAATTCCAACTTAGTTGATTTTCTCAAATCATAAATCATTTCCAAAACTTAAGCCTTAAAGCAATTACAACTTAATTTATTATCTCAAATCATAAATCAATTCCAAATGATTGAAACACATGATCAATTCCAAAACTAAAATCTTTCCTAAGCCCTTTGATTTAATCTTATGGACTTAACTCAAATGAAATCCAAATCACTCCAAACTCAAAAAGATTTTTCTCATGACCCATTTATATTCTCATTTATATTCACAAATATAAATAAAATATAAATTTAAATAACTAAAAGTCAATTCAAAACTCAAATCCAACTTGCATCTAATTTATGCTCTTTCAAGTCAAATCCTTGAACTTAGCCAAATCATTCTCAAATCAATCCAAACCCTTGGATTTTCTCTTCAAACAATCACTTCTTCAATCACATGCCCAAATATAAACATAAATTTCAATCATCAAACCAAAGTCAAACTAACCCAAATCAAACCCATGTTCACCCTTTGAACTTGAAATTGTCAAATGAACCAAAACCCCATTTGACTCCAAATCACTTACAATTGGATTTATATTTCAATCATGACTCCATATGTGAGTTCAACCAAACTTGAATTAAGCTTTGATCAAGCCAATTGACCCATTTTAGGCCACCTGACCCAAAGTGACCTAAAGGACCTTTTTGAGCCAAATTTTAATCCAACCCAATTTGGATTGAACTAAGCCTCACATTATAAGCAATAATCATCCTAGGGTGATCAATCAGTCAAATTAGGTCAAACTAAGTCAAACCTAGCCTTTGACCAAGTCAACACTTAGCCCAAATGAAATCTAAACTAGACAAAATCCATCATAAACCAAATTGATTAAAACCATTGATCTAAACCAATCCATAATCAATGATTGAACTTGACCAAGCCATCAATTGAGCCAAACCAAGCCTAATTGGCCACTTGACCTAAGTTGACCCAAGTTGACCTAAAAGATCAAAATGGGTCAAATCTTGATATAAGCCAAATTGATTGCAACCTATTGACCTCATTTTTAGGATGAGCCCTCAACCCCTCCATCTTAGACATAGGACTTCTCTTAGACACTAAGAGTTTCCTTAGTCTTAAGACACATCTAGTGATTAGGTGGACACTCAACTTAACCTTAGAGACTTAGAAGAGTTAGCCATAGGAATAGGTCATGCCTTAAGGGTGTTAGGAAAATTTTCCTACCCTTTAGCTTGAACCAAATCCTCACTTTCTCACTTCAAGTCAAACCCAAATCAATCCCAACTTGATCAATGTTTGAACTTGACCAAGTCATAATTTGAGCCTAACCTAGCCCAATTGGCCACTTGACCCAAGTAGACCCAACTTGACCTAAAAAGTCAAAATGAGTCAAAACTTGATCTGAGCCACATTGATTGAAACTAATTGGTCAAGTCCATTCCAAATCACTTATTAAACTTGACCAAAGCCTCAATTGGCTAACTAAACCCAGCCAAGCCCAATTAACCATGAACCCAACTTGACCTAAAAGGTCAAATTGAGCCAAAATTAAATTAAAATAAAATTGATTGGAAATAAAGATACCAATACATTTTAAATGACCAATGAAACCTAAACCAACCCATGACCTAACCCAAATAGGTCAAATTGGTCAACTTGGTCAACTTGACTCATTTGACCTAAATGAAATCAAATGAACCAAATTCAAATATAAATCAAATTGAACCAAACCAAAGTTACTAAAACATTTTAAATGGTCATATGAACTTGTCCCAACCCTTAGTTTGACCCAATTTGACCAATTGGTCAACTTGACTCAATTTGACCAATTGGTCAACTTGACCCAAGTTGACCCATTTTGACTTAAATGGGTCAACATGAACCAAATCACATCAAACCAACTCCAAATTCATTGAAACATGGCCCAACCTATTTTTCAATCATACCGAACATACCCAAACTGAAATGCAAGCCAAATGACTATTTTACCCCTAAGCCATAGGGTAACCTAAAATCAAAACCACATGGAATTTGGTCAATTCTCTTTCATGGACACTTGGCATCCTCTTAGTGGACCAAGTGGTCACTAATAAACATTGTGCACATGACCCAATGGGTTTGGGTCAACCAAACCCAACACAATGTCAAAATTGACCACCTACTTGGAAAT
Source organism: Cymbidium sinense (assembly GCA_021442155.1). Classification (NCBI taxonomy): domain Eukaryota; kingdom Viridiplantae; phylum Streptophyta; class Magnoliopsida; order Asparagales; family Orchidaceae; genus Cymbidium; species Cymbidium sinense. Next base: position 55,260,703 of record CM038216.1, read on the forward strand.
GGGCAAATGGGAATCCTTCCTCAACTTACATGGGAGCTTCACTACTCCACTCCACACCCAAAACTGAATGCCATGACACTCTAAGCGGCCTAATAAACCCATTAAATTGGGCAAATTGTATCAAAATGGCATAAGCATTCACGGTCATCCGATTCACCTAGGGGGAGATATACTCCCCCTAATTCCACTTGAATTGAATACACACAAACTCAATTGAGCTTAGGGATGCTAGAGAAAGCCATTATAAGTCTCCCCAAGCTTCCTAGAGCCATCTTTATTTTCCCATTTTTGGATTTCTTAAAATCAAAAATAGGGGAGCTCCCTCAAATATCCATCTCATCCAATACACAAAATCAAGCCAATTCCTCCTTCAAGCACCTTGAGGGGACCTAATCAAACTCACTCCAAGCTTCATCCAAAAGCTTAAGGCAAGGGAGGTGGGACTTTGATCAAGGCAGTGAGCAATTGAAGGGTGACTTGGTCCATAGGAAGATCTACTCAATCCTAAGGCTTGAAACTTTCAACAGGGCTTTGTCTCTACTAGACGAAGCTACCTCGATGGTTAGAAGCACTGGTGATAGCCTCCGACAATGTATGGATCAAAACTGAGCCTAGAATAGGGAGCGTGTGGCCTTTTGTGAAGTGGATTTTCATCTTAAGTAAAATTAGCAGATGGATGTCTTCCCCTTGCATGATGATGGTGTGAGTTGAGTTTGAACTCAATCTAAACTCAATCAAGCTCAGACCTTACCATAAAGGATGGACGAATGTCCTCTCCCACAGGCAAGATCAATGATGGATCATGGGTCGACCATCCACGCATTTGGATGGATGACCATGATCAAGCCATCTAGGATCCCTTGATTCATAACTGAAGAACTACGAGCTCGATCTTAGCCACCGATCCTTGATCGGATGGGTGAGGAGAAAGTGCATTAGCACTGCTGCTGAGGTGACACTCTGATGTGATAACTTAAGTGATGAATCCCCATCTTGCCATGTGGAAAGCCCGTGTCGCGTTAGCCTCCACGTGGCACCGACAGGATTAGTCATTTAATTAGGCTATTTAATTAATGGATAATCATGGAAACTTCAAATTAACATAACTAATTGTAGAAAAATAAAAAAATACAAAATAAAAAAGCATTGTGAAAATAATTCAAAGAGGAATAATCTAAAATTAATTTCAATTGATTTTGAATAGTGATATTTTCTAAATTAGGGTTTTATTAGGAATGCAATTATTAATTACTCTCTAATTATTCCAATGATTAATTCCAAACTTCCCTAGGTTGATTAATGGGATGACCTCTACCTCACATGATTTTCTTGGAATTTATTGATGATTTAATTGGGGTAATTTCTTGGTTCATTCCTAATTATCCTCTTAATCAAATAAATGATTAATTAGCTTTTTAAATAGTGATAAATGAATTAATTAAGTTTGTTAATCACCTTAGAACACTGAGTGGAATTAGGAAATGATATTAGGGTTCTTTCTCATATCTTCTTTTCCTAAGTTCATTTCATTTGGATAAAAATCTAATTAAAGTGAAAATTAATTAAATGATTTAATCACTTAATTAAATGGCTTAATTAATCAAACTTTTCAAAATCAAAATATTCTAGAACTTAACCAATTCATCTTGGATAGGTTCTTAGGTGATCAATAACCTAAGTAACTTAGGAAAATCAAAATCCAAACTACATGTGTGGGAAGGGTTATGGAAGTACTTAAATTAAACCCTTTAACTTAATTAATCACTAATTGTGAGCCAATTACATTAGGTACCTTTCTTTCCTAGGTGCATTACTGCTTTAAATTCCTTGTGTGGTTTTATGTCATACATTGGCTCATAATTATTTGATTAAATATGTTAAAGTGGTATAAGAAAGGGGTAATTAATGCACTTAATTCACACCTTAACCAAACCAAAAACATAAAATTGATATAATCACCTAAAAATTAAACTAAAATATCATACACATGTGGGAAATGGGTTAGGACCAACAAACCTTTTCACACTTCTTAAATCTAAATTAAACTCAAACCAAACTAAAAATCTCTTTAAAACAAATTTGATTTACTTTCGAGAATTCTATTTCATAAGATTGTCTTTAGGAATTCATTAGGGTGAATGAATTTACATTACTTTCATCACTTCATTTCTTTCCTAGCATGTTAAATGTGTATGTCATATGAAAATCATGCATTCATGCTTTTTGAAGATCAAATTGAAAATGAATTGTTTCCTTTATGTCAAATTGCATGTTTTGGCTAAAGTAAGAATATGAATAACTATTATCACTATTAAATCCAAAATTATTTTCAAAACTTATAAATCAAACATCAAAACTAAAAGGTATGCTCTCTATAAGTATTTATGAGCTTACATGTGAATAGCATAAAATGGGTTATGTGATTCTCCCTCTCTTTCTTAACATAGAATTGTATAGGGTTTGTAAAGTGTATAGTCCATTTGAAAAGGACATAATACTTACTTAAATCCATTCCTATAGACTCCTATGTCATGACTTAAGAAGGGATTCCACATCACACATGTAAACTAAACAATCAAACTAAAATCAAACAAACATAAACTTTTGCATCTTTCTTTTCCATTAATTTCTTTTTGTACGTGCATATATATTTAAGGAAAGTGGTATATTAGTCTGGACAATCCTAGGGTTGCAAGGCTTTAAGTAGCCCTAAGTAGTTCTTGTACCTTACACCCCTGGTGCTAACAATGGCACCGTACTCACTTATGTCTTTCATACATACACATGTGCATATGAAAAATGGATAAAAGAATCCCTCCTTTTCTACTTAATGAAAATCATGCATCATAAAGCATCCAAATTTTCTTAAGTAACACTACTTAGTATTCATCATTAAGGTGTGCTAAACATTCCCATTTGCATGTATATGCATAGGATTTATACATATGCATGTTACACATCTAAGGAAAAAATATGAAATGATGTTTGTTTTGTGAAAGTATTTCACTTTACTTAATCTTAAAATATCTTTCTTTTTGAATAGGTTTGTTTAGGGAAAATCTAAACTTAGGATTAAGTAAAACACATAATAAAATATTCACTAAACAATAATCAAACATGAATCTACCTTAGAAATTACTTAAGGTAGGGAGGAAAGAAAAGTTCTCTTCTCTTTTCCTCTCTTTACAAAACTTAGTAATTAATTGTAGGTTCATTCAATCCTAATCAAATCACAAAATAAACATCAAACAAATCAATTAAAAGCTTAAATGAAACCACCCTCTAAGTTGAACATTTTTGTACTTAGAAAACTTCAACCTTAAAGCCTAGTTAAGTATACCACACAAACCTTAACTAGCACACACATTAGGCTAAGTCACCACTTCTAGCTTTAGGTTAGGGTTGTGCATGGTTTGATATTTGCTTTTATTTTGTGATGTAATATTTTAGTCTGGATGTTAGGGTGTATGTACATAGACTGAATGGTAGGATGATTTAGTGTAATCATTATCTTCTGTAGGAGATTGTGCTTAAGGGGCACCGTAATAAAAATATAAACTGCTTTTGTAGTGCACGTGCTTATACCCTTAAGCATAATCCAAAATAGACCATGTGGACTTGGTTACCCATGTGTGGAGTGCTAAGTTCATTTTATGTATATACATGCTTGGGATTGTATGGTTTGTTTAGCTAATCTTTATTTTGCAGGTTTTAGTTAGATTTCCTTTTTCCCATTTTCATGTAATTTTGCAATTAGGATTTTGGAATGATTATTGTAGGGGATTAGGATGAACATTGGTGTCTTATGTACCATGTGAAGCCTTTGGAGCTACCACATTCCAACCATCCAAAAGAAGGAACCAAAAGAAGAAAGAAGAAAGAAGAATGAAGAATGAAGACCCCCCCTAACAATGAATTCCTTGTTTGATTGTATTTAATTCATTTGTAATCCGGATTGTAAAATGGTAGAGCTCGGCTACCCAATTTATTTTTGGGTTTGTGTAGTGGAGCCCGACTACAAATGGCATTTTATTCTCTTGCACTAGCTTTATAAATTGATTGATGTTTGTTTAGCTTGTGTATTAAGATGGCATCTCTTTCTAGTTTCTTCCTTGCTTTGATGTATGGCTTGGATGATGATTAGGCTCTTAGGAAAAATAAATTTTTTTATCCAACATAACCAACTCATAACCTCACCTAAAGCCTAAGCTAAAATCAAGATTAAAGAATTAGCAACCCCTTAGCTGGATGTTGTATTACTTTTCTCACATCATGCATAAAAGCATATTATTTTACTCTTGATTGGAGGGCTTCCACCTTTGCCAGAGAACTTGGCTTGACTTGTGAGAGCTATGGTGGAAACACACCTCCTTATCTCGTTCATTTTGGCCCATAATCTAATTTCTCATGCATTATGCATCTGAATCATAAAGCTTGTGTCAAATTGATTGTCCAAAATAAAAATAAAATATAACAAAAATTTGCATTATATTTAATTCATTAACTCATGCCCAACATGATCTAGTCTCGTAGGGAGTGTGTTTAAGGACATAGTCTCTTTCTAAATGAACAACAGCTTAGCTATCTTGCAAAAGCATTTGACTTTCCTACATATTTTAAAATCATAGGAGGAGTTAATTGGCGGCCACCCCCAGGCAATTGTAAGTCCAACATTCGAGTGGTTTATCCTCTCTTATGGAGGTAGACCAAATACCCATTTTTGCCTTAGATATAGGTCGTGCTTTTGGCCCTTACCAAAGCTCCCTAGATTTAGACTTCTCTGCTTTGTGAGCTTTAACCATAAATCATCACCTCTTAAGCATTTTTATGACCTTGTATCATGGAATTATAAGCTCTAGCATTCTAATAAAAATTCAACTCAAACAAATCAATTCAATTTCAAAAATGTAAAGCCCAACCATAGGGTAGTTTGGGATGCTTACTAGGTTTCCTAGTATCCTAAGCATCCCCTACTTATTTTCATTCAGCCTCGATAAGAACTCCCTTCTCTTGATCGATCCCACTTGATTTTTTAAAAATAAACCAATCGATTGATAGTCCTACCTTTTGAATTCTTTGGAGACAATGATCATTTACCTTAATCGAGAGTATCCTTAAGAAATCATGTTCCTTAAGATGTAATTAACTATGTGGGCTTTTCCCTTTAGGGATCTTAATGAACCCGATTTAAAATAAAACTTGCTTTACTTTTTCATGTAAAGTAGGGGAAGAATCTCCAGTACATACGAAGACCCATCGTCCTTAAGAGTCATTATTTTGGTGATTAGGTCCATTGTAGGGTGGTTACTTCTATCTCTCAAGATAGTACACCTCTCCTTGATACCGTACCCATTCACCCTAATAAGAACATCAGCAAATCTGCGTAGTGTCCCAGCAAGGTTTTATATTTTTGTTTTTATTTATTCTCTTTTCCCAAAAGGGGGATAGATGAAGACGGGAATATTTTCATCCACACAACCAATGGGTCAAATTCATTTCAAATCATTATTAAACTTAACCAAAGCTTTAATTGACCAATTAGACCTAACCTAGCCCAATTGACCATGAACCCAACTTTACATAAAAGGTCAAATCAACTTGAAACCAAATCAAATCAAAATTAATTAAAACCAAAGCTTGCAATAAATTTCAAATGATTAACCAAGCCTAAACCAACCCATGACCTAACCCAATCGGGTCAAATAAGTAGAATTGGTCAACTTGACCCATTTGATCCAAATGAACCAAAACCAAATCTAAACCAAATTAAACCAAACCAAAGACACCCATAGGCTCTAAGTGATCATTTGAACTTGACCTAACCTATGGTTTGACCAATTTGACCAATTGGTCAAATTAACCCATTTTTACCTAAATGGGTCAAATTGAACCAATTCAAACTAAATAAACTCCAAATCACTTCAAATTTGGCCCAACCCATTTTTGAATCATTTCAAATCTGCCTAAATCAAAATAAAGGACAAATGATGACTTTACCCTTAGCTCAAAGGCTATGAACAAATTCACATGGAATTTGGTCATATTCTTTCTCAAGGCCACTTGGCATCCTCCTAGTGGTCCACTTGGACACCAAGGAGGGTGGTGAACATGACCCAATCACTTTGGGTTGGCCATGACCCAACCCAAGGCCAAACTGACCCCTCCAATGAAAATTGGCCACTTGGATCACTCAATGCACTCACCTAGTACATGGGCACTTACTCTCCTTCCCTCCACTACTTGAATCACATCGAGCGCCTAACAGTCCAATCTGATCAATCAATCCTAGCAATTGAGCTAAAACGATAAAGCTAGTCTCGGTCGTCCGATCCAAGGAGGGGGAGATTTAGTTCCCTCATTTCCACAGAGCTAAGGAGACTCATTTGAAGCTCCCCAAGCTTTTCCAAGCCCTTCCTAAGCTCCATTAATTTCTCTCTCTCAGTTTTGCTCAAGGCCAAAACAAGGAAGGTAATTCCAAATTCCAACTCATACAAATTCTCCACCAAACCCAAATTCACTTTGCAAGCACCATCAGTGGACCAAGGCGAGCTCAATCAAGTTGTTTCCTAAGTCACCAAGCCACGGGAAGGAGGACTTCAATCAAAGCTGATTGCCATTGAACGGGAGCTTGGTCAGCCAAGCCATCTACTTCAAATCAAAGCTTGATACCTTCAACAGGGCTTCATCTCTACTAGATGAAGCTACCTCCTCAGTTGGAAGCATCGGTGATAGCCTCTAGTGAGGTTTTTCTCAAAACTGATCTAAAGATAAAAATTGTTTGGTCCTTTTTGAAGGAAAGTGTTATCTCATTAGATCTTGGCCATTAGATTCCTTGTTTATGCTCCTCCAAAGGTGTGGGGTAAGTTTGAACTCCATCTGAGCTTAGGTGAGCTTGGATCAAGCGACGATCGGCAGACAGCATCCGTCACTCACCGCTCAAGAGGAGACAGATCACACATCGTCCATTTCACGTGATTGGAATGGACGGTTGTGATTTAATCACATTATATCTCACTTTAATTTAAGCCTAAATCATGGGATTAATCACGGTCAACTAATCTTGGATCAGACGACCCATGGAGAAAGCGCGTCCGCCACCAGCTAACTCGGCAGCAGATGTGATAACTTAAATAACATATCCTGTCACACCACATGGAATGCACGCTGCGTTAGGCACCATGTGGAAAGTGTGCCGCGTCAGGCACCACATGGCCCGATGGGATTAATGGGTTAATTAGGCTTGATTAATTCATTTTTAATGTTGGAATTTCTAAAATTCATAATTAATTACAAAAAAATCCAAAAAATGCAAACTCAACTTAATTTATTCAAAGGAGAATAATATAAAATTAAAATCATTTGATTTTGAATAGTGACTTTCACTCAATTTGGGTTTTATTAGAAATATAATTAGGCTAATTACTCTTTAATTACTTTAGCAATTAATTCCAAACTTCCTAGGGTTGATTAGTGGGATGACCTCTGCCTCCTATAATTTTTTTGGAATTTATTATTATATTAATTAGGGGAATTGCTTATTTCATCTCTAATCACTTTCTTAATTAATTAAATGATTAATTAACCTACTAAATAGTGATAAATTCATTAATTAATTTTGCTAACTATCATGGAATAGTGAATGGACTTAGGGAATGAGATTAGGATTTATTTTCCAATCTCTTCCCCTATGATCATTTCATTTAGATAAACACCTAATTAATTTCCAAATTGATTAATGACTGAATCACTTCATTAATTGGCTTAATTAACCAAACTCAAAACTAAATCACTCCAGAACTTAATCAACTTAATCTTGGGTAGATTCTTAGGTGTTCAATAACATAAGAGACTTCAAAGGAAATAATAATCAAACTACATGTGTAGGATGGTTATGAAAGTACTTAATTAAACCCTTTAGCTTAATTAATCAATAATTGTGAGCCAATTGTATTAGGCTTCTTTATTTCTTAGGTGCATTATTGATTTAAATTCCAAGTGGTTTCATATCATATGTTGGCTCATAATTACTTGGTTAATTATGTTAAAAGTGGTGTAGGTATGGATTGAATTCATAGCTTAACCTAAATAAAATATAAAATCAACCTAATTATTCTAAACTTAAACTAAACTAATTCATATATGGGGGAAATGGGTTAGGACCAGCAAACTCTTTTCACATTTTCTAAGTTAAATCAAATCCAAAAATGAAAAAATCTCTTAAAAGAATTTTGATTCACTTTGAATAATCTTATCTTATAGGATTGTCCCTAGGAATTAATTAGGGTGAATGAAGTCATATGCTTACATTCCTTTATTTCTTTCCAAGCATGCTAAATGTTGTTTGCCATATGAAATCATGCATTCATATCTTTTGAAAAATCAATTAAATAAAATATATCCTTTTATGTCAAATTGCATGTTTTGGCTAAAGTAAGAATATGAGTGGCTATTATCACTATTATACCAAAAATTATTTTCAAAACCTATAAATCAAATATTATGAATGAAGCGATGCTACTTATATATATTTATAACCTTGCATGTGATTATAGCATAAGATGTGTTTTATGTTGTTTTCTTCTCTTCTTTAACATAGGTTTGAATGGGATTTGCAAAGTGTATAGTTCATTTGAAAACAAATGCAACACTTGCATAAATCTATTCCTATGCATTCCTATGTTATGACTTAAGAAGGATCCTCACGTTTACACATGTAAATTATACAATCAAATCAAATAAAAATCTTTTACATGATTCTTCATCCATTTGTTTCTTTTTGTGCATCTACTTGTATTTATGAAAAGTGGTATATTAGTCTAGACATCCTGGGGTTGCGAGGCTTTAAGTAGCCCTAAGAAGGTCTTATACCATATGCCCCTGGTGTAAAAAATAATGGTGTTGTACTCACTTATGTCTTTTATACATATGGATATGTATTTTGTTAATGGATGAAAATCCCCCTTTTTTCTACATAATAAAGACATGCATTCATGAAACATTCAAATTTCCAAATCATATCTCTTAGCATTCATCATCAAGGTGTGCTAAAATTTTCATTACATGTATCAGTATGCTTAGAATTATTTATATGCATGGCATACATAGTGGAAAGAAATAAATGGTTGTGTGTTATGTCATAGTAATTCATCTTAACTAATCCTAAGATGCCTTTCTTATTGAATAGGTTTATTTAGAGTAAATCTAAACTTAGGGCTAATTAAAACACATAATAAAATATTCACTAAAGAAAAATAATTAATGAATCTACCTTAGAAATTACTTAAGGTAGGGATGAAAGAGAAGTTCTCTTCTCTTTTCTTCTCTTTATAATATTTAGTAACTAAGTGTAGATTCATTCAAACCAAATCAAATTATCAACTAAAATTGATAAATCAACTAAATCACTTAAAATGAAACCACCCTCTAAGTTGAATCATTCACACTTAGAAAATTTTAACCTTAAAAGCTAGCTAAGACATGCCACACAAGCCTTGAATGGCACACACATTAGGCTAAGTCTCCATTTCTAGCTCTATGTTAGAGCAGTGCATGGTTTGATGCCTGATTTTATTTTGTGTTGTAATGTTTTTAGACTAAATGTTAGGGTGCATGTGCATAGACTGAATGATAGGATGATCTTAGTCTAATCATATCTTCTGCAAGGGATTGTGCTAAATAGGCATTGTAATAAAAATATAAATGATTTGCTGTGCAGGTTGCTTATACCCCTTAGCATGCTCCAAACTAGGACAGATGGACTTGGTTACCCATGTGTGGGGTGCTAAGTCCAAATTATTTACATAACTCCTTGGGATTGTCTAGTATGTTTAGCTAATCTCTATTTTGCAGGTTTAGTTAGATTTATCTTTCCCTTTTGATGTGTTTTTTGCAAATAATATTTGGAATGAATGTTATGGGGGCATTAAGGTGAACATTGGTTATAAGACCAAGTCTTATATACCATGTGAAGCCTTGTAGCAAGCTACATCCCAAGTCAAATTAAAAGGAAGAAACAAATGAAGAAAGGAAGAAATGAAGAAAGAAAGCAAGAAAGAAAAGAAGAAATGAAGAATGAAGAATGGAGACTCCCATAACATGAATTCCTTCTAAATTATAATAATTCATTTGTAATCTGAGTTGTATAAGGGTAGAGGTCGGCTACTCACATTTCTTTTCAGGTTGTGCGGTGGTACCCGACCATATCGACCTTTTATTCTTTTATGCTAGCTTTATAAAATTGTTTGATGTTTGTTTAGCTTGTTCATTAGGATGGCATGATTTTCCTAGTTTCTTAATTACTTGGTGATTGTTGAATGGCCTGGATGAGATTAAACTCTTATGAAAAATTAAATTTTCTATCTAATTAATCAACTCAAAATTAAATTAAACAACTCATAACCTCACTTAAAGCATAGGACATAAATCAAGATAATAAAAGAATTAGCAACCCCTTAGATGGATGTTATATATCTCACATCATGCATAAATCATATTACTTCAGTCTTGTTAATGGAAGGCTTCCACCTTTGCCAGAGAAAATGGCTTGACCTTTGACAGCCATGGTGGAAACACACTTCCTTCTTGCTGCTTTTTTCCCATAACCTACTTCTCATGCATTAGGCATATAAAATTCCATAGCCTGTGTAAAATGAATTATCTAAAAAATTAAAATAAAAGTTAACAAAAATTTGTATTAGATTTAAGTCATTATTCATACCCTTCATGATCTAGTCTCTTAAGGATTTAAGGACTTAGTCTCCTTTTAAAATAAATAACAGTCTATTTATCTTGCAAAGTAGAAGACTTGCCTATATGTATTTAAAATTGTAAAAGGAGTTAGTTGACAGCCACCCCTAAGCAGTTTTAAGTCCAATAGTCGGGTGGTTTATCCTTTTACATGGAGGTAAATCATAGACCCATTTTCTCCTTAGATTTATGTCATGCCTTGGCCCTTGCCAAAGCTTCCTAGATTTATGATCTGAGGTTGTTGTTTCCCTTTGTGGGCTACAAGCATAAATCCTCACCTCTTAGGCATTTCTATAATCTTGTATTGTAGAATTGTAAGTCCTAGATTTCTAATAAAAAATTCAACTCAAGCACATAATTCCTCTCAAATTTCTAAAATATAAAGCCCAACCATAAGATAGTTTAGGATGCTCACTAAGCTTCCTAGTATCATGAGCATCCCGTACTTATCTCCCTTTGGTTTCAATAATAACTCCCTTTTTTTGTTCAATCCCACTTGATTTTCTAAAAATAATCAATTTATTGATAGTCCTATCTTTGAAATCTTTCAAGACAATAATCATTTACCTTAATCGAGAGTATTCTTAATGAATCTCATTCCTTAAGATGTAATTAACTATGGAGACTTTTCTTCCTCTATAGGGAACTTAATGAACCCAGTTTAAATTAAATCTTGCTTTACTTTTTCATGTAAAGTAGAGAAAAGATCTCTAATACATTCGAAAACCCATTGTCCTTAGGAGTCCTTATTAGGTGATTAGGTCTATTGTAGGATGGTACTTCTATCTCTCAAGATAGTCCATCATTTCTCAATGTTGCACCCAATCACCCTAAAGAGTATATCTGCAGATCTACGTGGTATCCCAATAAATAATTTCAATTTTATTTTTTAAATTCCAAAGTTTGAGAAATATAAAAAACACCACAGGTAGATATACGCCTCATTCTCACTCAAACCATAATCCATTCATTCCTTAGAGTTCTAGGAGTCGTAGCCAAGCATCCCAGAGCTTTCCCTAGCCATTTCCAAGCACACTTGCTTCCCTACTCTCAGTTTTAATCAAAGCCAAAATAGGGGAGGTGAATTCCAAACCCAACTCATTCAATTCTCAACCAAAGTAAAATTAATCTTGCACACACCATCATTGGACCAAGGCGAGTTGAAACGAATCAAATCTTGAGCTTCCCCACCATCGGAGCTAAGAGTTTGATCAAGACCAATCGCCATTAAAGAGGAGCTTGGAAACCAAGCAAACCACTTCAAATTAAAGCTGAATTCTTTTAACAGGGCTACATCTCTACTAGATGAAGCTACCTCCATCATTGGAAGCACCTGTGATAGCCTCCGGTGAGGTATGCCATTGAAACTTACCTTAGAGTAAATTTTGCTTGGTCCTTTGTGAAGGAATCATCAAGTCACGCGATCTCCACCGTTATATATTATTTGAGCTTTTATGAAGGTGTGGGATGAATTTAAGCTCCATTCGAGCTCGGGTGAGCTCGAATTAAGCGATAATCGATGGACAGCATCCATCTCTCACCACTCGATAGGAGACAGATCCTGGATTTTCCATTCAGCTGATCAGATCAGATGGTCCTGATCAAACTACGCTAGATCCACTGTGATTCTAAGCCTAAACTGCAACATTAATCTTGGCCCTCTGATCTTAGATCGGATGACCTACAGAGAAGACGCGTCCACCGTGAGCTGACTCAACCGATTGATGTGACAACTTAAATAACCAATCCCCTGCCACGTGGCCCGATGAGATTAGGAGTTTAATTAGGCTTAATTAATCTAATTTTAATGGTGAAACTTCTTAAAATCATAACTAATTGTAGAGAAATAAAAAAATACAAACTCAGGCTCATTTTAAAGATATTTCAGAGGGAAATTTATAAAAATTATAATTAATTAATTTTAAACAGTGACCTTAGCTTAATTAGGGTTTTATCAAAAATTTAATTAGCCTAATTATACCATAATTGAGCACTCAATTAATCTTAAATTTTTTGTGGATGTTTAGGGGGGTGACCTTTACCTCCCCTATTTTTCTGAGATTTTATTGATTGCTTAATTAGGAAAATCATTTGAGTAATCCCTAATCACTCTCTTAATCAAATTAATTGAAATTAAGGGATGAATAGTAGCTTGATTAATCACTTGAACATAATTATCCCTGTTAAACAGTAAGATCACTTAGAGAATATGATTGGGGACATTTTTCCTAATTTGTTTTCTAAGTATCCTTTACCTTTATAAATTAAATTAATTAATGGGTTAATGGAATGATTAGTTGATTAATCAAGTGATTATATTTTCAAAATGAGGGAATCAAACCCCAATGGAATGATTGAATGATTTAGGGATTAGGATTGAGGTCTTGCCCTTGATCCTTTCCCCTAAGTTAATTTTATCATTTAAATCAAATCATAGCTAAAGCATTTAATCAATTCATTAATGGCCTAATTAAATCAAAATTAAAAATCAATTCACCCAACCTAAACAACCTTTAATTGGTCTTGGGTAGCTCCTTGGGTGTTCAATAACCCAAGATGAGTGATAATGAAATTATGTTTGGCTCACATGTGTGAGAAAATCATAAAAGTAATTAACTGAGATCCCTTATATTTAATTAACTTTTAATCATAAGCCAATTGCATTAGGCCCCTTTCATTTCTTAGGAGCATTGCAAATTTACTTTTCATGTGGTTGCATATCATATTCTCTTATTATTAATTAGTTGATTAACTTGAAGTGATATAGGTAATGGATTATTAATCCATTTAATTCATACTTTGGCCTAAACAAAACATAAAATCAACCTAATTATTCTAAATTAAACCAAACTAATTCACATATGGTGGAATGGGTTAGGACTAGAAAACCATTCTCATATTTCCTAAATTAAATCAAATTCAAAAACAAAAATCTTCTTAAAGAATTTTTTGATTCATTTTAAATGATCTTATTTTATATGATTGTCCTTAGGAATTAATTAGGGTGAATGAAGTCATGTGCTTACATCCCTTTATTTCTTTCCAATCATGCTAAATATTATTTTCCATATGAAATCATGCATTCATTTCTTTTAAAAATTAATTAAAAAAGAATATTTCCTTTTATGTCAAATTACATGTGTTGGCTAAAATTAAGAATATGAGTGGCTATTATCACAATTAAATCAAAAATTATCCTTTAAAACCTATAAATCAAAGATTATGAATGAAGTGATGCTAGTTATAAATATTTATAAGCTTGCATGTGATGATAGCATAAGATGTGTATTATGAAGTTCTCTTTCCTTATCCTAACATGGATTTGCAAGTGTATAGTTCATTTGAAAAGAATACAACACTTGTCTAAATCTTTTCCTATGCATCTCTATATTAAGACTTAGGAAGAACCTTCATATTACATATGTAAATCATACAACCAAATCAAATATAATCTCTTGCAAGATTCTTTATCCATTTGATTCTTTTTGTACATTTGCATCTATCTAAGAAAAGTGGTATATCAGTCTTGACATCCCGAGGCTGCGAGGCTTTAAGTAGCCCTAAGTAGGTCTTGTGCCTTACGCCCCTGGTGTAGAAAATAATGGCGTCGTACTCACTTATAACTTTTATACATGCAGATGTGCATTTAGCTAATGGATGAAAAATCCCTCTTTTCTACATAATAAAGACATGCATTAATGATCCAATTAATAAATGGAATATCCAAATTTTCAAATCACAACTCTTTGCATTCATCATCAAAGTGTGCCAAGATTTGCATTGCATGTATAGGTATGCTTAGGATTATTCATATGCATGGGTTACATGGTGGAAAGAAATGAATGGGTGTGTGTTAGGTGATAGTAATCCACCCTAACTAATCCTATGATGCCTTTCTTATTGAATAGGGCTATTTAGAGTGAATCTAAACTTAGGGTTAATTAAAACACATAATAAACCATTCACTAAAAGAAATTCATTAATGAATCTACCTTAGAAATGCTTTAAGGTATGGATGAAAGAGAGCTCTCTTCTCTTTTCTTCTCTTCATAACATTTAGTCACTAAATGTAAGTTCATTCAAACCAAATCAAATAACCAAATAAAATTGATAAGTCAACTAAATCACTTGAAATGAAACTACCATCCAAATTGAATCTTTCACACTTAGAAAATTTTAACCTAAAAGCCTAGCTAAGACATGCCACACAAACTTTAAATGGCACACACATTAGGCTAAGTCGCCACTTCTAGCTCTATGTTAAGGTAATGCATAGTTTGATGCATGATTTTATTTTGTGGTGTAATGTTTTAGACTGAATGTTAGGGAGTATGTGCGCAGACTAGACGATAAGGCGATCTTAGCTTAATCATATCTTCTGTAGGGGATTGTGCTTAAGGGGATGCTATAATAAAAATAAGAAGAATATAAATGCTTCTATTATGCAGGTTGCTTAGCCCCTAAGCATAGTCCAAATTAGGACAGGTGGACTTGGTTACCCATGTGTGGGATGCTAAGTCCAAATTATTCATATAACTATTTGGGTTGTGTGGTATGTTTAGCTAACCTTTATTTTACAGGTTTAGTTAGATTTAGCTTTCCCATTTTGATGTAAATTTTATAATTAGTATTTGGAATGAATGTTATGTGGGATTAGGATGAACATTGGTGATAAGATCAAGTATTATGTACCATGTGATGCCTTTGGAGCAACCATATTCCAATCAAGCCAAACGAAGAAAGAAAAGAAGTAAATAAAAATGAAGAATGAAGACCCCTATAACATGAATTTCTTTTAAATTATAATTATTCATTTGTAATCCGAGTTGTATAAGGGTAGAGCTCAGCTACCCATTTTTCTTTTTCGGGTTATGACGTGGAACCCGCCCATATCAGTCTCTTATTCTTTTGGGCTAATTTTATAAATTGATTGATGTTATGTTTATAATTATGCAATTAGGATGGCATAATTTTCCTAGTTTCTTAATTGTTTGATGGTTGTTGAATGACATGGATGCGATTAAGCTCTTAGGAAAAAATAAATTTTCTATCCAATTAATCAATTCAAAATTAAAGTAAGCAATTCATAACCTCACCTAAAGCTTAGGACATAAATTAAGATAATAAAAGATTTAGCAACCCCTTAGCTAAATGTTGTATGTATCATATCAAGCATAAATCATATTATCTCACTCTTGCCAATAGAGGGCTTCCACCTTTATCAGAGAAAATGGCTTGACCTTTGAGAGCCATGGTGGAAACACACCTCCTTTTTTTTGATTTTAGCCCATAATTGATTTTCTCATGCATTAGGCATATAAAATCCTATAGCCTATGCCAAAGCAAAAGTCCAAAAAACTAAATAAAACTTAACAAAATTTGTATTAGATTTAGGTCATTATTCATGCCCTTCATGATCTAGACTCTTAGGGAGTGTGTTTAAGGACATAGTTTCTATTCTAAATAAACAACAACCAAACTATCTTGCAAAGCATAAGACTTGCCTATATGTATTTAAAATCATAGGAGCAGTTAGTTGGGAGCCACCCTAGGCAGTTGTTAGTCCAACAGTCAGGTGATTTATCCTCTCTTATAGAGGTAAACTATATACCCACCTTTGCCTTAGATTTATAGGTCGTGCTTTGGCCCTCGCCAAAGATCCCTAAATTTAGGATCTGAGGTAGCTATTTCCTTCAGACTACAAGCATAGATCCTCACCTCTTTGGCATTTCTTCAATCTTGTATAGTGGAATTGTAAACCCTAGATTTCTAATAAAAATTTAACTCAAGCATATAATTCTCTTCAATTTTAAAAATATAAAGCCTAATCATAGAATAGTTTGGGATGCTCACTAGGTTTCCTAGTATCATGAGCATCCCCTACTCATCTCTCTTTAGTTTTGATAATAACTCTCTCCTTTTGATCAATCCCACTTGATTTTTTTCAAAATAACCAATTGATTGATAGTCATATCTTTGAAATCTTTGGATACAATGATCATTTACCTTAATTGAGAGTATTCTTAAGGAATCTCATTCCTTAGGATATAATTAACTATGAGGGCTTGCCTCCATAGGGAACTTAATGAACCCAGTTTAAATAAACCCTACTTTACTTTTCCATCATGCCTTAGGATTCCTCATTAGGTGATTATATCTATTCTATGATAGTGACTTCTATCTCTCGAGATAGTACATTATTCCTTAATGTCATACCTGATCACCCTAATGAGTACATCTACGGATCTGTGTAGCGTCCCTTCACATAAACACACATGAAACCAACACCAAAAATAAACACCATGCTCATATAACCAAACCTCATCTAACAATCGCCATGATTGTTACATAGAGGTTCTTTTCAAAATCAAAATCAAAATCACTTCTCAAAAGCACCTTTTTGGAAATAGTTATTTCCATTCAACATATCCAAATTTGTTGAATGAAAATTTTAATTTCAAATAGAATCATAACATAAAATTGAAACTTCACTTAACATATTTCACATATGATAGAGTTGAAGTTTTCCTCTTTTCAAAAGCAAGAAATCACACACAAAATCAAGACATATTTCAAACTCCATTTGGCATACCCAAATTTTCCAAATGAGAGTTCCTCTTTCCTTTCAAAATCAAAATAAGTTGAAATCTATTTAGCATACTTACATTTGTCAAATAGAATTCCTCTTTTTCAAAATCTTGAAATTCATGATCACATTTGATTCCCACTTAACATACCAAATTTGTTAAGTGAGAATCTCAATTCAAATTATATCACATTTGATTCTCACTTAACATACCAAATTTGTTAATTGAGAATCTCATTTTCATAAATCATATCACATTTGATTCTCACTTAACATATCAAATTTGTTAAGTGAGAATCTCATTTTCATAAATCATAATCACATTTGATTCCCACTTAACATACAAAATTTGTTAAGTGAGAATCTCATTTTCATAAATCATAATCACATTTGATTCTCACTTAACATACCAAATTTGTTAAGTGAGAATCTCAATTTCAAAAACATATCACATTTGATTCCCACTTAACATACCAAATTTCTTAAGTGAGAATCTCTTTTTCATAAATCATAATCACATTTGGTTCCCACTTAACATACCAAATCTATTAAGTGAGAGTCTCATTTTCAAATACAAAACATATCACATTTGATTCCCACTTAACAGACCAAATTTGTTAAGTGAGAGTCTCATCTTCAAAACATATCACATTTGACTCCACTTAACATACCAAATTTGTTAAGTGAGAGCCTCATTTTCAAACTACAAATCATATCACATTGGATTCCTACTTAACATACCAAATTTTTTAAGTAAGAATCTCATTTTCATAACATATCACATTTGATTCGCACTTAACATACCAAATATTTTAAGTGAGAATCTTAATTTCAAAACATGTCACATTTGGCTTCCACTTAACATACCAAATTTGTTAAGTGAGAGTCTCATTTTTAAAACACAAATCATAATCACATTTGATTCTCATTTAACATACCAAATTTGTTAAGTCAGAGTCTCATTTTCAAACATATATCAAACATGTTTTGTCTCTACCTAACATACCAAATTTATTAAGTAAGGGGCCTCATTTCAAATCAGCATATATCACACACATAACCCATCATCACAAGTAAAGATACCTTCACAAAATTTTCAAAATATATAATCAAAATCTCTTCTTAGCATACCTAAATTTGCTAAGTGAAGGTTCTTTCAAATCAAAATTCTCAAGCAAGACACATAATATAAATATCTCTAAGAAGTCTCTCCAAATATTTGAACCCTGTCCAACCTACATAAATTGGTTGAGTATGAGTTTTAAATCAAAAATGGCAAAGTCTCCCCACTAAATATAAAAAAATCTCTCCAATGAGCCCCACTTAACATAACTAAATTTGTTGAGTGTGGATTCAAATTTTCAAATCAATCTAGAATTTACTTCCAAAGATGAATACCAAAGTGAGGGACTGATTCAGTTATATTTTCAACAACTGCAGAGTTCCAGCTCAGTTAGTTTCTGTTCTGCTCAGTTTAGTACACATGGCTCCTAACAAGTTTGTGTTCTCCTTCCCGTCCAATGTTGACTTGGCCCTAGATCAGGCCAAGCTCACCTTGCCCACTATGTGTCTGATTCAGTTTGGTCATGGATTTGAGGTTGTTCAAGTTACTTCTAAGGGGAAAGTCCTTACGACAGTCAGTAGGGAGGAAGTGGTGGGACAGATGCCACTTATTCGCTTTGACATGTCTTCTGACTCTGAATTCCCTCCACCGAAGAGGAATGCAGTAGAGGTCCCCACAGCAATAGCAGTAACTTCAGCATGATGAGTTCCAATTCTAGTGGTAGCACCAGCAGTGTCAATGGTCCCCCATTGAGAGGTAGATGGTGATGCCATCACATTGCTCCCCACATTTTCCACCATCACTCATTCAGCTACTTGAGATTCAGAAGCCCCCATCCAGGGAGAGACCTTCCCCTCTGGTGATCCGACTATGGCCTAAGGATTCTATTTCATCCATTCCACCTATTGAGGTGAGATCGAGTTTCCCTGCTTGACCCTCTACCTCAGTTGTGGTTAGGCAAGAGTGGTGACCCAAGAGCATCACCGTTGCATCACCACCACCGTAGCATATAGAGATAAAGAGGGGAGTGGACATAGACACAGTCCCCAGGACAATTGATCCTCTTGGTGAGAAAGTATTGACAGTAGGCAATGCCCATCGCATTCAGGCAGAGAAGCACAGTCCTGCAGCTAGTAGTCAGCAGCTATTTATCCCATTCCAGTCTGGCATAGTAGATCAATCGTTAGATTACATATTAGCGGATTACTTTGCCGAGAAGAGATAGATTTTTGGGAGTGACTACTTCAATCAGGGTGAGGACAGAGTCATCTTTAATCCTGATGAGGATGACATGTTGGATGATACAGCTGAGGTCCACATGGTTGACACTCAAGGATCCTTGCAGTGGGAGCAGACTAGCCAGGAAGGTGCTGTGCTCGAGGAGGGTGGCACTTCTCACTCGACTCAATACCTCCTCCACCAGCTCAGATAGAGAGACGATCACATTGATAAGATGGGGAAGAAGATTGAGGAGTTGATGGCAACACCATGCAGGACTCAGCCCTAGTTTCACAGCCTTTTCCCATGATAGTCGACCATCCAGAGTTGGTACATAGCCTAGAGCATCCTAGGTGCATTCCCGTAGAGGATGATGTTAGTAGTTGCATAGGAAGGTTACATATGGCACCTCCATACAAAAAAAGGATATCAAGCACATGGTAGAGTAGCAGGTGAACGAAGCGATGGTGCAAGCCTGGGGGAGCTCATCTATTCTAAAGGGTAGACCACACCTAAAAGAATTTGATGCAGTTCAATACCCTAAGGGTTTTGTGCCACATTCCTTCAAAATCTTTGATGGTTGTGGGAACCCGTGTCAGCATATTGCACACTTCATAGTCAGCTGTTGCAACGTCGGTGACAGTGATGCACTATTATTCAGACTTTTTGTCTGCAGTCTAGTAGGGGTTGCATTTGATTTGTATGCCGAGTTGCCCAATGGCTCGGTAGGGACGTTTGCTGAGTTGGAGCACCTCTTCATCAAGAGATTTGCTGGAGCTCATTAGAGAGTGAATGTAGACAATCTTGTTGTAGTGACACAAGTTCCCAATGAGTCCCTTGTTGATTATATTCTCGTGGCAACTGAAGCGTGAAATGCATGTAGCTCAACAAAGACACCATTAAGATTCTTCTCAAGAATATTCATGGCCCAGATGCCTTCATACTTAAAGGCTTTACCATCCAGACATTTGAGAAACTAATTAACAAGGTGGCTAACCTACAAGAAGAGGCCAAATAGTTTCCCTTTCCTGACCAATCATCTCAACCGAATCCGTAGAAGGTGTTCAAGAAGAAACAAGGGATAGTTGTGTCAGTGGATAGAGGGAACCAGCCAGCCAGAGTCTAGTATGAGAGACCCCAAGTTCAGTAGCCTCCTTTTCCACCTCCTCTGCCACCACCTCGATCATCATATCAGCCATCGCAGTAGCCACAATGTCCATTTTTGCCATATCAACAGCCTACTCAATAGTGATATTCCTATCCCCTGCCAGGTAGTTACTACCCATCTACTCTAGCTGATATATTGAATAAGCCATATTCATTCAAGAGGGAGGTAGTTAGGAAAATCTTTAAGCTTAAAGAAACCTGACTTTCAGTTACTTGAGCCCAAGAGGCTGGAGGATGTGGGCAAGAGTGATGATTTTAACTATTGCCCCTACTATTGCATGGTTAGTCATGTCTTAGAGGATTGTATTACATTTAAGGACTGGATTAAGTGTAGCTACAGGTCAGGCACCATAGTTATCCCGAAGAAATACTTATTAGAACAACCTTCCAATTATACTAGGGTAATTCTTAGGGAAACTTGTGATCCTCTTAAGACCAAAGAAGGTTGTGATATTACCTTATACCGAACCTCTAAAAATGTAGTTTCTAAAATTTAAAAACTCTCTTTATAGGTTCTTGAGGTAGCTCAAACCTCCAACACAAAGGAAGGTTTGCAAGTTGCCAAAGAAAACTTGAAGAAGGTGACAGTCGAGCAGCAGTCTACCTTACTTGCCTAGGATAATTCATTAGTGCAACCACAGTCTGAGTCCAGCACTCTATCTACAGTTGCAGCTACTACTTCTTCCTCCACTAGCTTCTCCTCTATGAGCAGGAGCATTGTATCAGTAGACAAGGGCATTAAATCCCTTACCCCACTTACTTTATTAGATTTCTATCATGTACCTTCGCCTAAAAAGAAATCAATAAAGAAAGTTTTCACTTACATCATGTTACTTCTAATACTCTACATGTTATTCCTCTCAAAAATTCTCCAAGTTTAGAAAATAATAATGGTAACTCTAGTCATTCCAATCCACTTTCTTCTGATTCAGAATCGTACTTTCCTTTTTTGAATCAATCGAGTTCACCTCTTGAGATTGACTTGGAGTCAACTGACTCTGAGGATCCCATAGGAGAAGTTGTAGGTTTACTTAATGAGAAGGTAGAAGTTCATCATTCCAAGAAGTCACTGAAGTCAACCTACGCATCTACCTCCTAGGGTAGCACCTCTCAATAAGGGTAAACAAGTCATTGGTTCCAATAAGTAGATATCCCCTCTGCAAGATGCTCCACCCATGGATATGCTTATGGAGGACCAAGTCAAAGTTGATTACAACATTCTAGGATATCTTAAAATTGTTTTCAGCTAAGTTAACCTTATATGATGCCCTTGTCTTATCCAAAGAGATGAGGGAATCTCTAGCCAATGCCCTTCTTGATCTAGAGATATACTTAACTCAGCTAACTGCTATTGAAGAGGAGGCACACAACTCAAAGGACATCTTAAGAGTTAAATTCAGTGATGAAGACTTACTTCTAGGAATGACCAAGCATAACAATCCTCTTTACATTACAGTGGACGTCGACAAATACAGGATATTGAGAGTTCTGGTTGACCAAGGTGCATCAGTCAACATTATGAGTTTAAGAACCCTTGCCCACTTCAGGATTGACATCTCCAAACTCCAAAAAAGAGGATGATGTTGAGAGGATTCAATGAACAAGGCAAGAGGGCCATAGGCTTCATAGTGTTACCATTAGAGATAGATGACTGGATGACTGAAGCCAAGTCCAAATCATAGACTAGGATACATCTTTCAATGCTTTGCTTGGGAGACTATGGATACATGAGATCAATGTGGTTCCATCTTCTCTACATCAGTGTATGAAGTTCATGAGTGGTGGAATTGCATACTACGTCAAAGGAGATCTCAAGCCCTTCACGGTTCACAAGGTTGAGATATATGAGGATGCAGCCTATTTTTTTTCCCAAAATCAACAAGTCCATTCTTGTGAATTTAGTCAAGATCCCCAAGAGGGACAAAAAGAAAGAAAATAAAAAGAAAAAGAAAATAAAAATGAAAAGAAAAAAGAAATAGAAAAAGAAAATAAAAGAGAGCGAGATATGGACTCAGGGGAAGATATAGAGCCTGACATTAGGTTCAACCCACAATTCGTTACTCCATTCGTACACATGGGTAGGATGACCTGACCTCCACCAGGCAAAGGCAAAGGATGATTCAGAGGTAGCCCCTGAGGTGGAAAAGCCTCCCTATTGGCCACCCAATAGGAGATATGTCCTAGCCACCAGGAGTACACTTGCTATCCACATAGACTTAGAATCTAGTTCAGAGGATAAGTCTTATGTAGTTAGCACACCAGCCAGCTCTTCCCAACAGCAGATCCCTTTCGGGGAGACACTGGAGCATGATAGTGATAAAGATCTGGCTCCAAAGTAAAGCATAAATGTATCCAAGTCTGCATATGAGACAGTCAAGAGTCAGTTTGGAATCTTAGCTCTAACCCCACTTTTATCTCAAAAAGTTGAGGGTTTGGTAGTTAAGGAAGCCCCTAAGTCATCCACAGATGGAAAGATTTAGAGGTTCCTTTTGGGAGCATCATCCTCAAGTTATGAAGCTGATGTAGAACTTGAGGATGATTCATATAAAGATTTAATATAATTACCTTTTGATTAGTATTCATCTTGTGTTCTTAACTTAGCAAAGAAGGGATTAATCCCACATACTTGGTCTAAGCACAGGTCAGATTACTTTGAAAGGTTATAGGACAACCAAAGCAGACATCCTCAATCAAGATAAGGACTAGGATTCGGTACAGTGGGTCCAGTCGATGACAACGATCATTGCCTAGTCATCACCAATCATTTGAAATCAGATAGGTTCTTTTCAAATCATGCTGAATCATATGAGAAGGTGTGTTTGTTGACCTCATTTTTTGAAGATGTCATTTTAGTTATGAAAAAATCTCAAGTTCAAATAGGAATTTCCTAATTCACTATTCAAGTCACCATGCTTAGTGACTTAGGAAATGTATTTTGAGCTAAATCTAATCTACTTGATTTGATGCAAAATCAAGTGAAATATTAAATAAAAATTAAATCAATGCAAATAAAATGAAAATTTAAAGTCAAACCTAAAGTCAACTCTAGTCAACCTAGGATTGACTTGAGTGGGCCCACTTGGTCAAAAAGTCAACCCACTAAAATTTGACTAAATTAAATCACCAAAAATATTTCAAATTATCAAATGAATACGTGTGATCACAATGACAAAGAAATTTGAGTCCATTGAGGCCTAGATTAGGTAAGTTAAATTCCTTAAATCAAATAACCTAAATAAGCTACATTGAACTCAAACCCAAGAAAAATTAGAATAAATCTAAATTAATTGTCCTAAATCAAATGGGGATGGTTATGGGACTTAACCCAATTCCCTATTGGGTGTAATTGGGTCAAATGGGTCATTTGACCCATAATAAATTAGGTTT
Organism: Cymbidium sinense; assembly: GCA_021442155.1. NCBI lineage: Eukaryota > Viridiplantae > Streptophyta > Magnoliopsida > Asparagales > Orchidaceae > Cymbidium > Cymbidium sinense. The sequence continues at coordinate 55,284,870 of CM038216.1, forward strand.
AATTCACTTAACCCAATTTGTATTGAGTTAAACATGATAAAATAAATAGGAAATTTCAAACCACTTCCAACCAAATCACATTGGATGGGGGTGAGACTTTCTTAAACCGTCCTAAATGAAGGTCTACATCCCTAATCAAGCCATTTAAACTTTTCTTGCATTATTGCATAAAATCCAAATGGAGAGAAACCAATGCAAGCAAAGGAAATGAAGAAGCCAAATTCCTTCTTCCTTCTTCCCACCTCTTCACCTTGGACAAGTGTGGGATAGAAGAGGAGGGCATTAACTAACTTCCAAGGGCCTCCATCATCAAAAACAACCAAGGAATAGCCAAAACTGAAGCTAAACGAAAGTTCCCCTCCCCTCCAAGTGTCCTTAACAACTGAAAACCATCAAAGCTGAAAAAGAGCATTCAAGGGTTGGTCTAAGGATCAAACTATGAAGAATTGGCTTAATTCCTCTGGCACAAAGCTTTCTCCCAAAGAAACAAAGCTATTGGATTTGATTTCAACCTTTTAAACTCACTGAATCAAGGTACGCCATTGATGACCCCCCCCCCTTTTCTCCAAGCTTTTGTCCTTGGTCATTTCCATATAAAGCTTGATCTCTAGTGAGATCAAGTCATATGGATTGAAAAAAGATCTTTCAACGATCGTGTTGCAATTTAAATCATGTGATTTCATTGCCTATATCAAAAGTTATTAGCAAAATGCCATGGATGATTCTCGGCTCCGGCAAAGGTTGGGGAAGATGAAATCAGGACCATATGTTTCTTCTAAATGAAATGAAAGGTCCAAATATAGGCACACCGCTAATTAAAGTCCCTTAAGGAACCGCGGGAGTAACCTAGACCATCCGATCTTTGATCGGGTGGCCCATAAGAGATCCCGCATTTTGGTCATGGCTGACGCGGACACCACGTTGCTCCACACAGACTAACCCATGCGTGCCACACGGTGAGATACGCCACACAAGCGCATGCCATGCAGCACGCGAATCCCGCGTGGGACCGCCACTTAAAAACCATTAAAAGTTGTTAAATAACAATTTAATTAATTAAGAAAAATACAAAAAATTCAAAAATCATAGAAAATTAAATATAAATTAGAAAATTATAAATAAAAGCTCTATGGATTTATCATGATGAGAGGAATCCATAGAAATTAAAATCCCCAATTTTTATTTGGTATTTTTCCCTTAATTTGGGTTTAACTAAAAAATATTAAACTTTAATTATTCTCAAATTAATAATTCAATTAATTTAAAACTTTGGCAAAATGAAATTAAGCATAAAATATACCTTAGGTAAATTTTTGGGGATTTAATTCTTTGAATTCAAAGGAAATTGAAATTTCATATGCTTAACCCTTAAATTAATTAAATTAATTAATCCTTAATGAAATAATTAAGGAATTTTAATCAAACAACCTTAAATCATCTTAATGAAAATTAATGAACATCATAACACTAATTAAACCAAATTAAACCTATCTGAATCCAATAATCCCTAAATTGACCTAATTAAGCAATTAAATGAATTAAATAATTCAATTAAACAACCTAAACTTAATTAAATCATAGTAAATCAACCAATAATCCAAAAATTATGAATAAGCCCTCATTGGAAAGATATTTTAGTGAGAAATTTATGAAAAAAAAACCCTTAAATGAATCTCATTGAATTAGGCATAAATTTAGGTTTTAATAAAATAATTAAAACCCAAATTACATCTTTAATCTAGCTGAAACTTTACAACAACAACAACAATAAGCCTTTATCCCACTAAGTGGGGTCAGCTACATGAATCCTTCGTCTCCATTGTGTCCTATTATGTGTCAAATTCTCATTTAATTCAAGTATACTAAGGTCATTTTTTATACATCTTAACAAAGTCTTTTTAGGTCTACCTCTACCTTTCTTAATATAAGGTAAATCTAATGCATCTACTCTCTTAATCAATCATCGTAATGACGCTTTATGTGGCCAAACCATAAGGCGACTCTCTAATCTTTTGCCACTAGAGCTACTCCAACTTTTTCCTAACATACTCATTTCGTGATTTTATCTCTAACAAGAAAGCCACTCATCCACCTGAGCATCCTCATCTCTGTAACACTTAACTTAGTCTTATGCTTCTCTTTTATTGGCCAATATTCTGCACCATAAGTCATTGCAGGTCTTACCACCATCTTTTAAAAATTTCCCTTAAGTTTAAGTGGAACTTTTCTATCACACAATAGGCCAGATGCATTCCTCCACTTCAACCATCCAACTTGAATTATACTAATAACATCTCCATCTATTTCACCATCATTTTGAACAATAGAGCCTAAATATCTGAATCGCTCAATCTTATTAATCACTTATTCACTTAATGTCATAACACTACCACTAGAATTTCTACAACTAAAATTACACTCCATATATTCAATTTTAGATCTACTTAAATGAAAACCTTTAGACTCTAAAGTTGACCTCCATAATTCAAGTTTCTCTTGGACTTCCCTCTCTAGTCTTATCAAGAAGAAGAATGTCATCAGTAAAAGCATACACCAAGGTACATCTTCCTGTAAATGCCTAGTAAGAACATTCATAACTAAAGTAAAAAAGATAAGGTCTTAAAGCTGATCCTTAATGTAATCCAACTAAAAAAGGAAAATATTTTGTCAATCCTCCTTGTGTTTGGACACAAGTAACTGCTCTAGTATACATATCCTTAATGGCTTGAACATAACCAATATTAACTCCTTTCTATTCAAGAACTCTCCAAAGAACATCTCTTGAAACTTTATCATAAGCTTTCTCTAAATCAATATATATCATATGTAGATCCTCTTTACTTTCTCTATACTTCTCCATCAAACCTCTTAACAAATATATAGCATCCATAGTAGATCTGCCTAGCATGAAACCAAACAGATTGTGACAAACTTTTGTATCACATTATAACCTATGCTTAATGACTCTCTCCCATAATTTTATTGTGTGACACATTAACTAAATTCCTCTATAATTTGCACACTCTTGTTCATCACCTTTATTCAAGTCCAATTGATCTCTGGATTAGGAGTTGTTAAATTTCTAAATCCTTAGGTCAATGGTAATCAAATATTAGGTTAAGGAAATTAATTAATAAAATAAAATGGTAATTCAAACCAATCTCAATCTTAAGCTTACAAATCCATGATTTAATAACTTAAATTAAATTGAATGAAATTAAACTTTAATCTAAACTCTTTAAATTAACATAAGCCAAATCAAATGAAACCCACATAGCTTAAATTAAAATGAAATAAAACAAACAAAGTAATTCAAACAAATGAAATAATTCAAATCAAATCTAAAAAGAAAAAAAACATAAAACCAATCCAAACATAAACAACATCAAAAGGATTAATTAAATACTTAAGGATCTTAGTTAGACATTTGGAAATTTCATTAGGATTTAGGATGTGAAATAAAGTGAGTTTCACCTAAAAATGAAATTCATTCTATTTCTTATTCTTGAAAACCTATACAACTTTAATAAAATAACTTGGAATAAAAATGGGAATTAAATCACTAAACCATTTTAATTAAAACCACTCAAAGGTAAAAATTAAACAAAATCAAACTTCAAATTTAAACTTAAACTAAAAGGCCTAGCAAAGCCTTGCCACACAAACCCCTCTTTTGCACACACTAGATTTCTTAGGTCACAGACTCTAGATTTATGTTAGATGATTCTGTGATTTTCTTTTAATCTCCTGTGATATGTTGTGATTTGCTTCACATGTCTGTGTGGTGTATTGCTTTAGACTGGATGCATAGGTTTGTTTGCTCATTAAATTGGATGTTAGGGCATTCTTTCAAGATTTAATACTGTTTTCTGTAGGGCACTGTGTTAAAGGGATTGCTATAATAAATAAATAATAAAATTGTTGTTTGCTTGCAGGTGTTGAAAATCCCTTAGCATAGTCCGTAGGACAGGTAGACTTGGCAAGCAACTAATGTTAAGCCCATATGTTTATAAAATATAAACTGCTTTGTGTGATGTGTGTATTTCCTAACATCTATTTTATAGGGTTTAGGATTTCTTTTTTGAATTTTAAATGTAAATTTGAGCTTAGAATTAGGTTAGGATCTCTGGGGTCTAGGATTAACAGGAGCTGACCCAACCAAGAGATGGTGCGGTGGTCCCCTATGGAGCCTGATGGATATCCCTGGAGAAGGAGACTTTCCTGGAAAGAAGACCCATAGATCTAAAACTTATTGTTCTAGGTACATAAGGCGAACTCATGCTATTTTTCTTTCTTCGACATATAGAAGAATCTACATTGACCTTTTTCTTATATAATTTAATCTGGCTTGATTTATTTTGGTTGTGTAATAGAAATAGCATGCTTTTCTTAGGTTTCTTTCTCTACTATGCTTGTGTTGTGATGAATGTCTGAACATAGGCTCATAGGATAAACTAAGTTTTCTACCCAACTAAATCAATTGAAATATAAAAATAAATATAACTCATAATCTTCATATGAAAGCTTAGGTATTAAAGCAAGATAAAATATGTAGCAACCCCTTAGCTAAATATTTTAACATCATGCATAAATCATATTATTTCACTCCTGATTAATGAAGGACTTCCATCATTGCCAGAGAACTTGGGCTTGACCTTTGAGAGCTAATGATGGAAGTACACCTTCTTCTATTCTGATTTGGCCCATAACCTTTTTCTAATTGCATGTATTATGTATAAATTGTATTCTTATGGCCTAAATAAATCTTGAGTCAAAATTTATTAAAATTTAAAAATTATGCATTCATTAGATGCATCTTCATACCCTACATGATCTTAGGGATTAGGGAGTAAGTCTAGGTTCATAGATTTCTTTCCTAAAAATACAACAACCTAGCCATCTTTCATTCATATGACTTAACCTCATGATTTTGAAAATCATCTTAGGTGGTGTTAGCTGGCAACCTTCTCCAGGCAGGTTGTAAGTCCAGAAGAGTTAGGGATAGGTTAGTTCCCTTAAGTAAGGAGAATGGCCAATGATTCCTAAGGAGAGAACTAGGTCGAGCATCTGACATGTGTCATAAGTACCTGTAGACTAGGTTCTAAAGCATCCTTTTAAGAATAAGTCTTCAACCCTAAGCGTTTTTGCAATCTTGTGATGCTAGAATCTAAGCCCTAGATTTTTAAGAAAATGATAACTTAAAATCTAAAATTAAAATCCCAAATTTGAAGCCCAATCATAGGATAGTTGAAATGTCTACTGGGTATTCTAGTACTAATAGGCATTTCCTACTCTTTCCCATTAGACTCTTGAAAATAACTCTCTCCAGTTTGGAACTCTTTTCCTAAAAATCAATCCTTTAAAAACTATTTTAGTAGTCTTTAGGAATAACAACTTATTTCTTTAATCGAGAGTATTCTTAGGAAGAGATCGTTCTCAAGATGTAATTAACTATAGAGGCTTGCCTTTATAGGGAACCATGATCCCAGGATAAAATAAAGTTGTTCTACTTTTCCATGTAGTTCAAGGGAAAGTACTCTTGTACACGAAAGACCCATTAGCCTTAGGAGTCTTTTATTGAAATGATCGAATCCATTATAGGAGAGCATATTTCAAGATAATATGTTTATTCCTTAATACCATATTTGGTCATCTGAGTAAAATATTTCTAAACTCCATGTGGTGTTATTTGTTTTCTCTATTCCAGAGAAAACACTAACATATTTTTTGGTGACTCCACTAGGGATTGGTTCCTCTCTCCATCTTTAGAAATAGATGGTTATTTCTATATATCGATAGTGTGCTAGTGTGAATCACTGATCATGATAGCCTTTCTTTTCATTGGATACTTCTCCATTTCATCCTTGGTTGAATTTATCTAACATTTAGAAATAAAATCTAAAAGCAAATAAAAAAGAGAGGGGGAGAGAGAGAGAGAGAGAAAATCTTGACCATATTATTGGCTAAAATATCCTGATATGTCAAAAACTAGTTTTGACCATATTCTAGTTATTTTACATTTTTGACAAAATTAATTTTGTTTCTAAAAATGGGAAAATGGTTGGATAGTTGATCTTTGTAGCCACTTCTTGCATTAGCTTTTTTGTTGATAGTAGTCGCTTACTTGATGGCTCCATCATCAAATTTGGGGTTGGATTTGAAAACCTCAACATTACTGCCAATGGAGTGACCCTTGCTCCTATTACTAAGGTAACTCTGAAAAATAAGCAACCAATTCTGGAAGTTTCTAGTGTTTCTTCTCCTGATCCTACTGAGGATAGAATGCTTACTAGCCAGACTGTTGAGAGGGTCCAGCAAGGACTTGTTCAAAAGAAACCAAAGTTGCCCACTTCAGAGGCATTTCCTGCTCTAGTTCCCTTTAGCACCTTTGAAGTTGGTTCCACCTCTAAAACATCTGAAATGACCAAAAGTCAAAAGAAAAATAAAGGAAGGAGACTCAGGAGGACAGCTCTTAGGGAGAGAAAGCAAAGAGATATGATAAACATGGAGCTAGCTATGAAGAGGGATGGATATATTCTTCCTGACACTTCCCCACTCTTAAGTGGAACTAGATTCTACCCTTTGTCTATTGCCCAAGCGGAGGAGAATGTGATGAGGATTACTAGTTCTCCACCCTGTCCTTTCATCCATCCTAAAAAGAAAAGCTTTAAGTAAGTAAATAGGGAATCCCAAGGTCAACTTCAACACACCTTACACGAGATTCCTAGATTTTTTTTTCCTACACTAAAGAATGTCTACTGAGAGCCATGAAGCATCAGGCTTCTCAAAATCTAACTAGAGAACTTTCAAGAAGACCTACCACCTTCCGTCATCAAAGAGAAGGGAGGGTGGTCATGTCTGATAGGAGGAAACATTCTTACTTTGTGCCTATAGTATCAGGGTGATACCCTCATCTCGTGTACACACTTACATGGCATAGAGATCAATCTACTATGTTAGAAAATGATAGAACTTTTCTTAGGAAAAAGAATAAAAGGGTTTATATTAGGAAAGTCCCTTCTACTTCTAAGCACAGGATTCCTTCACCACCCTTACCTTCTTCCCCTTTACAGAGATCTTTTGTTAGGCCCAGTTCAGATGTGCCTCTATTTTCATCACCAGGGCCTCAAGTTGGGGTACATTCATCAGGTATTCCCAGTAAGGGAATGGATTCTTCTCATCATCTCCTTATGTTAGGGAAACTACTGATGATAGTCACTTAGGCCTAGGAGCCTTCCTCAAGAGTATCCCTACATCTCAGGGGAATGTGAATGAATCATTTGAAGTAAAGCCAATGGAAATTGGTGAACCAACAAATGTTATCTTAGATAGTAATGGTGTTCCACTCTCTTTATCCAAAGAAGAGATGGACAACATTATTAAAGAAGATGAAGAAAAAGAAAAATTGAAAACAAGCTCTGAATATTTTGATCATGAGCAAGATAACCTATGATTTAGGGCTGCTAGTAGCACATATCTACATGGTTGACACCAGACAGGAAGAGACACAAGAAAACCCTGCTTTAGCTTCAACCCAGCAACTTATCCTTCAACTTCAAAATAAGGATGAGCAAATTGATTCTATGAGTAAAAAGATGGAAGAGATGATTGTTACCATGTAATGACTCCAAAGTATGATTACATCCTCTTCTCGACCCCATCAGATTGAGCATTTAGATTCACTGCATCCTATCGATGATTTGAGGTCCGGTTTGGAAGAGTACTGGTAGGAGTCAAAACTTGCAATTATAGTACCTTCCAACACTGAACTAAAGACATTAGTAGAACAATAAGTGAAAGAAGAATTTGTACAAACTCAAGGCACAACCCTGACTCCAAAAAGTAGACCATACCCTAGGGAGTTTAATTCCATTCCTTATCCTAAAGGTTTTGTGTCCCCATCTTTCAAGGTATTTGATGGGACTAGAAATCCAAAGAAACATTTGGCTCACTTCCTCGCAAGCTGCTGTAATGCCAGAGGGAGCGATGCTCTTCTATTTAAATAGTTCCTTAGCAGCTTGAGTAGAGTTGCTTTTGACTGGTATGCTGATTTGTCAAACAATTTGGTGTGCACTTTCACCGAATTGGAAGAAATGTTTGTAAAGAGATTCATAGGTGTTCAACATCATGTTACCGTGGGAGACCCAATGGTAGCACATCAGAAGCCTGGAGAGTTTCTAGTATATTATATCCTTAGATGGAGAATCCTCAGCTTAAAATGTGAGCCTCAATTATAAGAGCAGCATGTTGTAGACATCCTCCTCAGGAACATACATGGCCCTATAACCTTCCTGCTCAAAGGCTTTACTATTAAACTTCAAAAAACTTTTGAATAAAGCCTCTAGTTTATAAGAGGAAGCTCTTAGGATGTCTTTCTTAAAAGACCAATCCGAGTCATCCAAGCCTAGGAAGCCTTTAGAAAAAAGAGCAGATAATGTCTCTACAGTAGATAGAGGGAAAGCTCCTATGCAAGTACAGCCAGAGTGAGCTTCATCTTATGAACCATCGCAGTAGCAGAAGTCATCATTCCTTAGGAATTTCTCAACTAGCACTTTCTTGGAAAGGATGAACCAGACTTATTCCTTTAAGAAAGCGGTAGTGAGAAAAATTTTCAAAAATCTGATAAAAAAGCCATACTTCAAACTCCCTGGCCCAAGAAAGCCAGAGGAGGTAGGAAAATTAAATGATCCCAATTATTGTCCATATCATCAGATGTTGGGGCATACCATTGAGGAATGTTGGCTTGAAAGAATTTTTAAGAAGGGATTGGTGACTATTCCAAAGGAGTACCTTGTGGACCCTGGATAAGGGTCCATTAAGGTTATAACAGGTAGTTCTTCTTCCAGTTCTTCATTTCAAAATAAATGGGATATAGCATTATCCCATTCTACAAAGAAAAATATGATGAAAAATTTAAAACTTGCCATACATGATCAAAGTCAGACCTGGGAGGTGATCACCCAGGTTGATCCACTGGAGTCTAGAGTGTGAGTTCCACCTCAGCCCAGTTCAGCATTTTCAATGACGCATAAGATCAAAAAGTGTGGTGAAGGAGGGTCATCTGTATCTAGTGATAAAACTTTGTATGATAAAGATGGAAAGGTGGTACCATATAAGCCTTTATCTTTATGTACTTATTTCAAAAGAATGAATAAAAAGTCTATCTCTGAAGACATTTCTTACATTCATGCTATTTCTGATGAAAATGAGAATAAAAATATTGAAAAATTACATATCAAAAAAGAAGAATCTCATGATGTTTTAGATGACTCATGGTCAGAAACCTACATGGAAGATTTGCATAGTGACTCACTTATCATAGATGTAGAAGTGTCAGACTCTGATTATTTATCAGAAAAGGATGGTCAAAATGAGGAACAGGTTGATTCGAACCTCAAAGATATTACTGAAGTAAATCTCTATAGTGGAAGAGTCTTACTGCCTCACTTACCTCCTACTCCTCAAGAAAAGGGAAGCAAATCATGGATGAAAATCCAAGTTCAAATTCCTTACTTAAGGAAATACCAGCATAAATAAAGGTTCCCAAAGTATATTATAATATTCTAGCCCATCTTAGGAAGCTCCCTGCTAGATTAAGCATTTATGACGCTCTCATTCTTTCAAAAAAAATGAGAGAGTCATTAGTACAGGTATTACTTGATCTAGAGGTATGCTTGACTCAACTAGCAGCTACTTCCTCAGAAGAGGCTTGTTACTTTAAGGAGATCCCAGGGATTACTTTCTCCTATGAGGATCTACTTTTGGGAACCAAAGACCATAACTATCCTCTCTATATTGCTATAAAAATTGAAAATATAAGATTGTTAAGAGTTCTAGTAGATCTTGGTGCATCTGTTAACATCATGAACTCTAGAACATTGGCATTCTTAAAAATTGATAGTAGAAGACTTAGCTCTAATAAGATGTTGTTAAGGGGCTTTAACAAAATAGGTAAAAAAGCTTTAGGTTCAATCACTCAATTATTAGAAATACAAGGATTGAAAATTGAAGCTAAATTTCACATTATAGATTCAAAAACTTCCTTTAATGCTCTCTTAGGCAAACCTAAAATCCATAAGTATAGAATGGTTCCATCTTCACTCCACCAGTGTATTAAGTATGCCAGGGATGGAGTGGAATATGTTATAAAAGGAGATATACAACCATTCGCTATTCATGAGATTGAGCTTTATCAAGTTGCTATTTACTACATGCCTAAGAAACCTAGAATTGATTCTATGAAATCCATCATTGTTGAAGCACAAAGTGCAATAATCAAGAAAGATGAAAAGAAAGAAAAGGAGGAAAAAGAAAAAGAAAAAGAACCTCCAATAATTCATATTGATTTGGAATCCAGCTCAGATGAAGAATCCCATCATAGAAATGCTTCAATAAAGTTTCAGAATTCTTTAGAATCAGACACTAATGAGAAAGAAATCAAAACATTAAAGAAAGAGTCTGAACTATCCACATATGAAAATTTGAAAAATTATGTGGATACTTTAACTTTTCCTCCTCTAATTAAAAATAAAATATCTCAATTAGAGGTCAAAGTAGCCCCTAACCTACAGGAGAAGTGGGGAGGTCAACAAAATTTTATTCTGTACCTGGTCCTTTAAGCTCAGAAGGAGATGTAAAGCTTGAAGAACAATCTTTCAATGAAATAATAGAACTTCCTTTTGGCTGGTATTCGATTTGTGTAAAGAATTCTATGAAACATGGTTTTATCACAAATGTTTGGCCCAAAGATAAAGCCCAATGCATGGAGACCTTATGGGATCAAAAACATAGAAATTTCAACTCCAAAGTTAGCATTGGGTTTGGTATTGTTGAATCATTTAATGATACAGATCATTCTTTAATGATAAGTAATTGTCAAATAGATCAAGTCATTGAAGTCTTTTCTACTCTTCTAGAAGACTCATTCCTAAAAACTATGAAGGAATCCAAAGATTATTCACTTCAAAGCGCACCTCTTGAATAGGATGAAGAAATAAAATCGACTATAGATGAATTAAAGGAGGTTAACCTAGGAACTCCTAAGAACCTAAAATTGACCTTTATTAGCTCTTTGCTAAGTCTAGAAGATTTTGAAGAGTTAATCACTTTACTCTTTGAGTATAAAGATTGCTTTTCCTGGAGTTATGATGAAATTCCAAATTTATCTCAGGATGTGGCTATACATAAACTAGGAATTAAACCTGATGCTATCCCAGTGAAGCAGGCTTCTAGGTAGATGTGCCTAGAAGTGAAACAACAAGTGATCATTGAAATAAAGAAACTAATTGAATTAGGATTTATATGAGAGGAATAATACCCTAATTGGGTAGCCAGCATAGTTCTAGTAAAAAAGAAGAATGGTCAAATACGCATTTGTGTTGACTTTAGAGACCTAAATTAGGCTTGTCCTAAAGATGAGTTCCCTTTGCCCATACCCGAACTCATGGTCGACATAGCCTCCTCACATGAGATCTTTTCATTTATGGATGGATCATCTGGTTATAATCAAATTAAGATGTCCTCAGAAGATGAAAATCATACGGCATTCAGAACTCCAATAGGGATTTTCTGTTACACTGTCATGTCATTTGGTCTCAAAAATGCTGAAGCTACTTATCAAAGAGCTATGACTAGAATATTCGATGACTTGATTCATAATCAAGTTGAATGTTATATTGATGATTTAGTCATTAAAAGTAAGATAAAATAAGATCATTTCTATGATTTATGGGTCATATTTCAGCGATTACACCACTATAACTTAAATATGAATCCTCTGAAGTGTGTCTTTGGAGTGACTTTAGAGAAATTCTTAGGGTTCGTTGTGTGGCATCGTGGGATAGAAATTGATCTAGAAAAGATAAAAGCTATTATTGAAATGCTGTCACCTAGAAGTCTTACACAGTTAAGATCATTCCAGGGAAGGCTTGCATACTTAAGGAGATTCATATTGACTTTTTATGGAAGGCGTCAACCCTTTGTAGCATTACTGAAGAAAGATTTCAAATTTATTTGAGATGAAAAATGCCAGGGTGCCTTCGAAAACTTAAAGTAATAGTTAATGAATCCTCCTATTTTGTTTTCCCAAATTCCAAGAAAGCCATTAATCCTCTATACTATGGCTATGGATGAATCTCTTTAGGCTTTATTAGCTCAAATAAATGAAGAATAGAAGCAAAATCCCCTTTATTATCTAAGTTGTAGGCTTATCCCAATTGAAAAGAATTATCCTCCTATTGAGAAACATTACTTAGCCTTAGTTTTTGTCACTCAGAAATTGAGGCATTATATGCTTTCTCATAAAGTCAACCTAATTTCAAGGGTGAATCCTTTGGAATATCTCACGACCCGTCCAACACTGTCTAGGAGTTTAGCAAGATGGTCAATGATTTTATTACAATTTGAGATCACTTATATTCTTTTTCGTGTTGTAAAAGGATAAATAGTGGCACATTTCCTAGCAGCACACCCTATGCTCAAAGGGTCTCCTTTAAATGATGATCTCCTAGATGAATAGATCATAGCATTAGAAAGTGAACTTAGTTCCACCTGGGAATTATACTTTGATGGTGCTTCATCATCAAGAAGACATAAATAATTAAACTCATATGTCTCAAGGAAGGCAGGAATTGGGTTAATCTTTATAACCCTAGAAAAAGGAATGATGGGATATTTATATCATTTGTCTGAGCCTTGTACAAATAATGAAGCTGAATATGAAGCTCTTATTACTGGTTTAGAGTTGGCAATCCTTATGGAAATTAAAAATATTAAAATTTTTATGGATTCCTAATTGATTATAAACCAAGTAAGTGGAATCTATAAGGTTTTGCATCCAAAGCTCTTCAAATATCATCAATATACAATGACATTACTTGAAAAGATTCCATATGTAACGTTGTGTAGAATATCTCACCAAGAGAATTCAATAGCATATAATTTGGCTAAACTAGCCAAAGAAATCACATGCCTAGAAAAAGAATCAATTTCTATAGAAGTTCAAAATCAACAGGTTTTGTCTCCTATAGATTTAGACTACATTAATAGGCAAAAAAAATGCAAAGAATAGCCACTCCTATTGAATGTCAAATAGAATGCGATTGGAGGCAACCATTTATTGACTATTTAAGTAAGGGGAGGCTTCCTAAAAATAAATCATTAGAAAATCAAATAAAGGACGTGCTTTATCCTATGCATTAATTAATAATGTTTTGTATCGTAGTTCATTCAACCAAATGTGGCTCCATTGTTTAGACAATTCGGAGGCCCATAAGGTTGTGACTAAGATACATTCTGGATTGTGTGGAGCACACCAATCTGGGCCCAAAATGAAATTAAAAATCAAGAGACTTAGGTATTATTGGCCATTAATACTAAATGACTGCATGGAGATTGCACGTCATTGTCATTAGTGCCAAGTGCATGGTGTGGTATTACATCAACTACCCAATGTATTACACCCTACAGTTGCCTTCTTGCATTTTGAGAGTTGGGGTACCGACATCATAGGGCCTATTGATCCTTCTTCTTCAAAAGGACAATATTTATTTTATCTACAATAGATTATTTTTCCAATTTGGCTGAAGCAGTACCACTAAAAGAGGTAAAGGCATATCATGTGCTAAAGTTCTTTCAAGAGAAAATCATATATTGATTTGGCATCCCTCACCGAATCATATCAAATAATGGTCCATCCTTCAAATCCACAAAAATAAATCACTTTGTGGCTAGAGATAAAATTGATTGGAGATACTCAACCATCTATTACCCTAGGGTGAATGGATTAGCCGAGGCATTTAATAAAGCATTGGTAAGAATTCTAAAAAAGATACTTGATGAAAACAAGCACCAATGGCATGAAAAGTTGGTTGAAGCCTTATGGACCTATCGGACCACATATAGGACACCAACTCAGTCTTCATCATATGCTTTAGTATTTGGGACTGAAGAAGTTCTTCCATTAGAAGTGCAATTGCCTTCATTAAGAATAGCTATTAATAATAATGTTATGGTAAATCAAAATCATAAGATTCTCTTGGAAGAACTTGATAATCTTGAAGGAAAACATTTGAAAGCTCAACAAGACCTTGAACTATACCAATCACGTATGGTTCAGGCACATGATAGATTGGTTCATCCTGAAACTTTCCAAGTAGGAGACTTAGTCTTGGTTCTTAGACGACCAATCCTAGCTCATCAAAGAATTGACAATAAATTTGAGCCAACATGCGAAGGACCATTTGTAATGGAAAAAGCCTATGAAGGAGGTTCTTACCAACTTATTACCAGTGATGGTGAGCGTCCAATACCACCTATCAATGGATGTTACCTAAAGAAATATTATGTGTAACTTGTAATTTGTTTCCAAATAAGGATCAATAAAATAAAAGCTTATTTCTCTTTATCACTTTTGTTTCAACTTGTATCATTTATCTGGAATGTTGTAAACTCATTTGCAAATGTATTTCAAAATAGACTTTCTATCACTCTTCATCAAGTTAGACTAATCAAGTAAGGATTAAGTCCATGAGACTCTTACTTATTAGTCAAAACTTTTGAGGATTAGGAATTAAGTTATTTTAACTCCTTTTCTTCATCCATATCATCTGTAGGATAGGACCAAGCCCTTTGTGGCACCATTCTTACTTTTGTGTATATGATTGGATCAAGACATCAAGGCCCCTTTCATGTTACACAAGTGAGTTAGATTGTATTAAGTCTTTATGACCCCTTTCTAATAGCCAGAAAGATATAAGTCCCTAGTTGGCATTCTTTCTAATCATCTAGGAGTAAGTCCCCAATCGGCACCCTACTTTTGTGTACATGATTGGATCAAGCCATCAAGGCCCCTTTCATATTACACAGGTAAGTTAGATTGGATTAAGTCTTTATGACCCCTTTTTAATAACCAGAAAGATATAAGTCCCTAGTCAGCATTCTTTCTGATCATCTAGGAGTAAGTCCCCAGTTGACATCCTACTTTTGTGTACATAATTAGATCAAGCCATCAAGGCCTCTTTCATGTTACACAGGAGAGTTAGAATGGATTAAGTCTTTATGACCCCTTTCTAATAGACAAAAAGATATAAGTCCCCAGTCGGCATTCTTTCTAATCATCTAGGAGTAAGTCCCCAGTCGGCATCCTACTTTTGTGTGCATGATTGGATCAAGCCATCAAGGCCCATTTCATGTTACACAGGTGAGATAGATTGGATTAAGTCTTTATGACCCCTTTCTAATAGCCAAAAAGATATAAGTCCCCAGTTGATATTCTTTCTAATCATCTAGGAGTAAGTCCCCAATATGCATCTTACTTTTATGTACATGATTGGATCAAGCAATCAAGGCCCCTTTCATGTTACAGATGCGAGTTAGATTAGATTAAGTCTTTATGAAGCTGCGGCATTCTTTCTAATCATCTAAGAGTAAGTCCCCAGTCGGCATCCTACCTTTGTGTACATGATTAGATCAAGTCATCAAAGCCCCTTTCATGTTACACGGGTGAGTTAGATTGGATCAATTCTTTATGATCTCTTTTTAATAGCCAGAAAGATGTAAGTCCCTTAGTCGGCATTCTTTCTAATGACATAAGAGTAAGTCCCCTAGTCGGCATCCTACACAGGAGTAAGTCCTCAGTTCACTTCCTATTCAAAGAACTAAGAAATGGAATCAAGCCATTAAAGGCCCCTTTTCTTTGGACTACTCAAATAGGATTAAGTCCATGTGACCCCTGTTTAGTAGTCAAAGTGTTGTGAATTAGTATTAAGCATTTCAAGCGTCTTCTCCCCAACATAGCTTTTGAGGATTGGATCATGTCTTTAAAGACCCCTCTCCTCTCTTCAGCTAACTAGGATGGATCCTGCCCTTAACGACCCCATCTTATT
This sequence comes from Cymbidium sinense, assembly GCA_021442155.1. Taxonomy (NCBI): domain Eukaryota; kingdom Viridiplantae; phylum Streptophyta; class Magnoliopsida; order Asparagales; family Orchidaceae; genus Cymbidium; species Cymbidium sinense. The sequence continues at coordinate 55,300,754 of CM038216.1, forward strand.
AGCTAATCACATGGATCACCACTATTCTCAAATAAGAATAAGTCCCCTGAAGTCATCTTCTTTGAGCATAGTGATTGCATTAGGGTTAAACTATTCTTTGGGTCTACTCCGAATAGCATTCCTCTTCATCCTAGAACTTAATGAAGTTAAAATTCTAGGAATGAGTCACAGTCCAAAGCAAAGATAGGTATACATATACTTATCTTTCACAATCAAAACCTAAACAAAAATTCAAATCAAAAATCAAAATCAAGAATTGGAACCCTAAGTTCATAATTGCATGTTGATCAATCTGGTTAACCCTAATATGTGCAGTGTATTCTGACTAATCCACTACACATATTGGCGGTCCATTTGTTGACCTCATTTCTTGCATATGTCATTTTAGCAATGAAAAGATCTCAAGTTCAAATAGGAATTTCCTAATTCACTATTCAAGTCACTATGCTTAGTAACTTAGGAAATACATTTTGAGCTAAATCTAATCTACTTGGTTTGATGCAAAATCAAGTCAAATATCCAACAAAAATTAAATCAAGTAAATCAATGAAAATAAAAAGAAAATTAAAAGTCAAACCTAAAGACAACTATAGTCAACCTAGGATAGACTTAAGTGGGCCCACTTGGTCAAAAAGTCAACCCAGTAAAATTTGACTAAATTAAATCACTAAAAGTATTTCAAATTATCAAATGAATATGTGTGATCATAATAACAAAGTAATTTGAGCCCATTGAGGCCTAGATTAGGTAAGTTAAATTCCTTAAATTAGAATAACTTAAATAAGCTACATTAAACTCAAACTCAAGAAAAATCTAAATTAATCTAAATTAATTATCCTAAATCAAATGGGGATGGTGATGGGACTTAACCCAATTCCCAATTGGGTGTAATTGGGTCAAATGGGTCATTTGACCCATAAGAAATTAGGTTTAATTCACTTAACCCAATTTGGATTAAGTGAGTTAAACAAAAAATAAATAAATAGGAAATTTTAAACCGCTTCCAACCAAATCACATGGGATGGGGTGAGACTTTCTTAAACCTTTCTAAATAAAGGTTTACATCCCTAATCAAGCCATTTAAACTTTCCTTGCATTATTGCATAAAATCCAAATGGAGAGAACCCAATGCAAGCAAAGGAAATGAAGAAGCCAAATTCCTTCTTCCTTCTTCCCACCTCTTCACCTTGGACAGGTGCGGGATAAAATAGAAGGGGATTAGCTAACTTCCAATGGCCTCCATCATCAAAAATAGCCAAGGAATAGCTAAAAAAGAGTTTAAAGCTCATGGCCAAACAAGAAAACCCACACATATACTTCCCCAAGGAAAATTAAACTTTCACACACCTTCATATATCAAAACCAAAACTAAACGAAAGTTCCCATCCCCTCCAAGTGTCCTTAACCATTGAAAACCATCAAAGCTAAAAAAGAGCATTCAAGGGTTGGTCTAGGGATCAAACTACAAAGAATTGGCTCAATTCCTCTAGCACAATGCTTTCTCCCGAAGAAACAAAGCTATTGATTTCATCAACCTTGATGACCCCCCTTTTTCCTCCAAGCTTTTGACCTTCGTCAATTTCATATAAAGCTTTTTCTCTAGTGAGATCAAGTCGTATGGATTGAAAGAAGAGCTTTCAATGATCGTGTACAATTTAAATTATGTGATTTCATTTCCTATATCAAAAGTTATTAGCAAAATAAAATGGACGGTCCTCGGCTCCCGAAGAGATTGGGGGAGACGAAATCAAAACCGACTGTTTCTTTTAAAAAAAATAGATGGTCCAAATCTAGGTGCACCGCTGATTAAAGTCCCTTAAGGAACCACGAGTCTAGATCGTCATCTTTGATCGACGCCTGGAGATCCAGATCATTTGACACGCCATGTGTGGCTCCACATGGACCAACCCGCACACGCCATAAGGCGGGACACGCCACACAAGTGCGTGCCACATGGCAAGCGGATCTCATGTGGGACCGCCAATTAAAAATCATTAAAAGTTGTTAAATAATGGTTTAATTAATTAAGAAAAATATAAAAAATTTCCAAAATCATAGAAAATCAAATATAAATCAAAAAATTAAAAATAAAAACTTTATGGATTCATCTTGATGAGAGGAATCCATTGAAATTAAAATCCCCAATTTTTATTGGGTATTTTTTTCTTAATTTGGGTTTAATTTAAAAACTTTAAACCCTAATTATTCTTAAATTAATGATCCAATTAATTTAAAACTTTGGGAAAATGAAATTAAGCATAAAACACACCTTAGGTGAATTTTTAGGGATTTAATTCTCTGAACTCAAAGGAAATTGAAATTTCATATGATTAACCCTTAATTTAATTAAATTAATTAATCCTTAATGAAATAATTAAGGAATTTTAATCAAACAATCTTAAAGCATCTTAATGAACATCAAAACACTAATTAAACCTAATTAAACCTATATAAACCTAATAATTCCTAAATTGACCTAATTAAGCAATTAAATGAATTAAATAATTCAAATAAACAACCTAAACTTAATTAAATCATAGAAAATCAATCAATAATTTAAAAATTATGAATAAACCCTCATTAGAAAGATATTTTAGTGAGAAATTTATGAAAAATAAAACCCTTAACTGAATCTCATTGAATTAGGTCTAATGTAGGTTTTAATGAAATAATTGAAACCCTAATTATACCCTAATTACATCTTTAATCAAGCTGAAACTTTAGAGATAAAAAATTGACATATAACCCTACTTGCCAAAAATATTTCAAGTCCAATTGATCTCTAGATTAGGAGTTGTAAAATTTCCAAATCCTTAGGTCAATATTAATCAAATATTGGGTTAAGGAAATTAACTAATTAAATAAAATGGTAATTCAAACCAATCTCAATCAAACATCAGAAAACTATTAAGGAACTTATGTAAATATCCTAAGTCAATTAAAGTGATCAAATTAAATCTTAGGATAATGAAATAAAACCTTAAGCTAATAAAACTATTAATTAACTTAAACTTTAAATTTTGAATTAATAAAATTTAATAAAATAATTCATCTCTAATGAATTTAAAAATGAATCTAAAACTTAGGTCAATTAAATCAGACCAAATAATTAACCTAAGTAATTTACGTTAAGCCTAATCCATGAACAAACCTAAGGTACTAATTCACATTAATGAACTTAAATCTTAAGCTTACAAATCCATGATTTAATAACTTAAATTAAATTGAATGAAATCAAACTTTAATCTAAACTTTTTAAATTAACATAAGACAAATCAAATGAAACCCACATAGCTTAAATTAAAATGAAATAAATCAAACAAAGTAATTCAAACAAATGAAATAATTCAAATCAAATCTAAAAAGAAAAGAAACATAAAACCAATCCAAACATAAACAACATCAAAAGGATTAATTAAGATACTTAAGGATCTTAGTTAGACTTTTGGAAATTTCATTAGGATTTAGGATGTGGAATAAAGTGAGTTTCACCTAAAAATGAAATTCATTATATTTCTCATTTTGAAAACCTATACAACTTTAATAAAATAAAATGGAATAAAAATGGGAATTAAATCACTAAACTATTTTAATTAAAACCACCCAAAGGTAAAAATTAAACAAAATCAAACTTCAAATTTAAACTTGAACTTGAAGGCCTAGCAAAGCCTTGCCACACAAACCCCTCTTTTGCACACACTAGATTACTTAGGTCACGGACTCTAGATCTAGGTTAGATCGTTCTGTGATTTTCTTTTAATCTCCTATGATATGTTATGCTTTGCTTCACATGTCTGTGTGGTGTATCACTTTAAACTAGATGCTTAGGTTTGTTTGCTTGTTAGACTAGATGTTAGAGCGTTCTTTCTAAATTTAATATTATTTTTTTTGTAGGGGACTGTGTTAAAGGGATTGCTGTAATAAATAAATCATAAAATTCTTATTTGCTTGCTGCTGCTGAAAATCCCTTAGCATAGTCCATAGGATAGGTGGGCTTGGCAAGCAACTAATGCTAAGCCCATATGTTTGTGAAATATAAACTGCTTTATGTGTTATGTGTATTTCCTAACATCTGTTTTGCAGGGCTTAGGATTTTTTTTTTGAATTTTAAATGTAAAGTTGAGCTTAGAATTATGTTAGGATCTATGGGGTCTAGGATTAGCAGGAGCTGACCCAACTGGGAGATGGTGTGGTGGTCCCCTATGAAGCCTAATGGATATCCCTGAAGAAGGAGACTTTCTTGGAAAGAAGACCTATAGATCTAAAACTTGTAGTTCTGGGCCTGGTTGTATAAAGACAGAACTCGGCTGCCCATTTTTCTTTCTTCCAAGATGAACAGCAGTACCCAGCTGCATTGGCCTTTTTCTTATATAATTTAATTTGGCTTGATTTATTTTGGGTGACAATAGAAATAGCATGCTTTTCTTAGGTTTCTTTCTGTGTTTTGTTTATTCTGTGATGAATTCCTGGATGTAGGCTCATAGGATAAACTAAATTTTCTACCCAACTAAATCAATTGAAATATAAAAATAAATACAACTCATAATCTTCATATGAAATCCTATGTATTAAAGCAAGATAAAATATGTAGCAACCCTTTAGCTAGATGTTTCAACATCATGCATAAATCATATTATTTCACTCTTGATTAATGTAGGACTTCCATCCTTTCCTGAGAACTTGGGCTTGACCTTTGAGAGCTTATGATGGAATTACACCTTCTTCTATTCTAATTTGGCCCATAACCTTTTTCTAATTGCATGTATTAGGCATAAATTAAATTCCTATGGCCTAAATGAATCCTGAGTCAAAATTTATTAAAATTTAAAAAATATGCATTAGTTAGATGCATCTTCATACTTTACATGATCTTAGGGATTAGGTAGTAATTCTAGGTTGACAGATTTCTTTCCTAAAAATACAATAGCCCAGCCATCTTGCATTCAAATGACTTAGCCTCATGGTTTTAAAATGCGCTTAGGTGGTGTAAGCTGACAGCCTTCTCCAGGCAAGTTGTAAGTACAGAAGAGTCAGGGATAGGTTAGTTACCTCAAATGAGGAGAATGGACAATGATTCCTAAGGATAGAACTAGGTTGAGCATCTGACCTGTGTCAGAAGCACCTGTAGAGTAGGTTTTGAAGCATATTTTTAGGAATAAGTCTTGAATCCTATGCGTTTCTACAGTCTTGTGCTATTAGAATCTAAGCCCTAGATTTATAAGAAAATGACAACTTAAAATCTAAAATTAAAATCCCAAATTTGAAGCCCAATCGTAGGATAGTTTAAATGTCTACTATATCCCAATATCAATAGGCATTTCCTACTCTTTCCCATTAGACTCTCAAAAATAACTCTCTCCAATTTGGACCTCTCCCAATTGAATTTCCTAAAAAATAATCTTTTAAAAACTACTTTAGTAGTCTTTAGGAATAACCACTTATTTTTTTAATTGAGAGTATTCTTAGGAAGAGAACCTTCCTAAGATGTAATTAACTACAGAGGCTTGCCTTTATAGAGAACCATGATCCCAAGATAAAATAAACATTGTTCTACTTTTCCATGTAGTTCAGGGGATGTTGACCTAATTTTTAGACTGAGCTCTCAACCCCTCCATCATAGACATAGGGCTTCTCTTAGATTTTAAGAGTTCCTTAGTCTTAAGACACATCTAGTGATTAAGTGGACACTTAACCTAGCCCTACGAACTTATAAGAGTTAGCCATAGAAATAGGTCATGCTTTAGGGGTGTTAGGAAAATTTGCCTACCCTTAGCTTGAACCATTCCTCACCTTCCTTCCTTCAAGTCAAACCCCAAATCAATCTTATTTGGTTTTCTCCAAACTCCAATCAACTCCATGTGATTGAAATCCAAGAATGAAACCCATGAATGAAATTCCTAAGTTCAAATTTCTTAAGTCCTTTAAATTTCCTTTTAAAGGACTTTATCTAAATCATGATCAAAACCAAGTCAAACTCATGAGATTTTCTCATAATTCATTTATATTCTCACTTATATTCATACATATAAATGAAATATAAATACAAACCAATCAAACTAAATTCAAAATTCAAAATCAATTCATAAAATTTTCTAAGTCCCTTAACTTTTCCTTCATGGACTTAGCCAAAATCATGATCAAATTAATTCAGATTCATGGGATTTTCTCATAACTCATTTATATTCTCATTTATATTCACTTATATAAATGAAATATAAATACAAATCAATCAAATCAAATCCAAAAATTAAATTCCAAATTTAAAAACTTTCCTAAGTCCTTTAAGTTTACCTTCATGGACTTAGCCAAAAGCATAATAAAACCAATTCAAACTCATGAGATTTTCTCATAATTCATTTATATTCTCACTTATATTCACATATATAAATAAAGTATAAATACAAACCAATCAAATCAAATTCAAAATTCAAAATCATTTCATAAAATTTCTTAAGTCTCGTAAGTTTTCCTTTTTGTACTTAGCCTAAAATATGATCAAATCATTCCAAATTCATGGGATTTTCTCATAATGTATTTATATTCTCGTTTATATTCACATATATAAATGAATTATAAATATAAATCAATCAAATCAAATCCAAAAAATTAAATTCCAAATTTAAAATCCTTCTTAAGTCCTTAATTTCCCTCTTAAGGACTTAGCCTAAATCATGATCAAATCATTCCAAATCCATGAGATTTTCTCATAACTCATTTATATTCTCATTTATATTCACATATATAAATGAAAAATAAATATAAATCAATCAACCCAAATTCAAAATTCAAGCCTCAAACTCCAAAAATTTCCTAAGTCCATTAAATTCCTCTTAATGGACTTAACCTAAATCATTATCAAATCACTTCAAATTCATGAAATTTTCTTATGGCCCATTTATATTCACATATATAAATGAAATATAAATTCACACAATCAAAACCACTCAAAAAAAGCAAACTCAAATCCACTCAAAATTCAACCTAAGCCTTTCAAGTCAAAATCTTGAACTTAGCCAAATCAACTTCAAATCAAGCCAAACTCTTGACTTTCCTTCATGATTCAATCAACCCTATAATCATGAATTCATATATAAATACAAACTTCAATCACCAAACCAAAATCCAATTCAAAAATCAAACCCCAAATCCATTCATATTCTTCCTTTGAGTATAAAATTATCAAGTGAATCAAAACCCATTTGACTTCAGACTAGTTGTAAATGAATTTATATTTCAATCATAAGCCCATATACAAGTTCAATCAAACTCAAATCAAGCTTTGACCAAGCCATTTGACCCACTTAAGCTCACTTGACCCAAAATGACCTAAAGTACCCTTATGAGCCAAATTCTAATCCTAACCAAATTGGATTGAATCAAACTCACCTATGCCTCATCATGATCAACAATCATCATGGGATGATCAATCAATCAAATTGGGTCAAACCAAGTCAAACCTAAGGGTTAACCAAGTCAACACTTAGCCAAAATCCATCATAGACTAAATTGATTGAAACTATTGATCTAAGTTCATTCATGAACTATATTTGAACTTGACCAAGACAACATTTGAGCCTAACCTAGCCCAATTGGCCACTTGACCCAGGTTGACCCAACTTGACTTAAAAAGTCAAAATGTGTCAAAACTTGATCTAAGCCAAATTGATTGAAACCAATGGGTCAAGTTCATTCCAAATCATATGTTGAACTTGGCCAAAGTCTCAATTAGCCAACCAGACCTAACCTAGCCAAATTGGCCTTGAACCCAACTTGACCTAAAGGGATCATGTTGAGCCAAATTTAAACTTAATCAAAATTGATTGGAAATAAAGATACCAATCCACTCCATATGACTAACCAAACCTAAACCTACCCTTGACCTGGCTCAAATAGGTCAAATGGGTCAAATTGTTCAACTTGACCCATTTGACCTAAATAAAGTCATATGAGCCAAGTTCAAAACTAAACCAAATTGAATCAAACCAAAGCCACCAAAACATTTCAAATGGTCATTATAAACTTGACCCAACCCTTGGTTCGACCCAATTTGACCAATTGATCAACTTGACCCCAGTTGACCCATTTTGACCTACATGGGTCAACATGAGCCAAACAATATCAAATGAACTCCAAATCCAACGAAACTTGGCCAAACCTTATTTCTCTGCATACTCAATAGATTCAAATTCAAAAATCAGCAAAATGACTATTCTACCCCTATGCCATAGAATATTTTTCTGTCAAATCCATCAAAAATTAGGCCAAGCCCTCTTCATATCAACTTGATACCTTCCTAATAGGTCAAGTGGTGCACACAACCCAATGGCTTTGGGTCAGCCTAAATGGACCCAAGGCCAAAATTAACCCCCTATCTCAAATTGGATAATTCAAAAACCTCCCTCCACTTGATTTGAAGCACATGGGAGGTTACCAATCCACTCAAGAACTCAAACCGATCATGTGCAAACTCCAAATAGATCAAACAACCCTTTCCATATGGTCAAATGGATCAAAATGGAAACACATGCTTCGGTCATCCGATTGCCATACGGGGAGATATACTCCCCCTAATTCCATTTGAATTCAACATCCTCATTATCAATTGAGTAAGGGAAAGGGTTAGGATCCATCAAAGAGCAATCCTAAACTTTCTAATAGGGATTTGAAAAGAGCATTTCTCAGTTTTCTTCCTTGGAAAAGAGGGGAGCTCCATTGAATCCTCAACTTCCTCTTCACTCAAATCCACTTCAATTCTCTTTGCACACTCCCTTAGGGGGTCAAGTCGAGTGCACCCAAGCATTCACACAAGTTCCCAAGGTAAGGAGAAGCTCAATTGGATCAAAGCCGCAAAGGGAAGCAAGGGGAGTTGGTCTATAGAGAGATCTACATAACCTCAAGAGCTCATTCTTCCAACACAGCTTCATCTCAACCAGACGAAGCTCCTCCAAGGGAATCGAGCACCGGTGATCACCTCCGATGAGGTATGCCATTTTCCAATGACTAAGCTTAGGAGGTGTTGGTCCTTTGTGAAAGAAAGTGTCATGGCATGAGAATTCCACCGTTGGATAGGCTTGCCATTAGCAAAAGATGGTGTGGGTAAATTATTATTCCATTCTGAGCTCAATTAAGATCGGATATTCCCTTAGATCATGGACGGTCTCTATTGATCCTCAGGAAAGAACTAGGGTAATCTTGGCTATCCATCTACTCATTTTTTATGGATGGCCGAGATTAAGTGCATGTTTATAAATTGATTTATCCCTTTTAAAATCACGGGGTGATCCCTGATCGTTTGATCCTTGATCGAACAGCAGAGATCAAATTGTGTCCCGCCGCCGTGCCGCCTCTGTGATGCGACATTTAAGTAACCCCCTCATAGCATGATGTGTGTAAAGCGCGCTAACCGCCGTCGTTGCATGCCATGCTATGAGCTAAGGGGATTAGTTAGGGTTTTAATTAATTTTAATTAATCCTCTAAGCTTTAAAAATTCATATCTCCCTAAATAAAAATTAAAAAAATATGAGGTAAATTTTTATGGAAAGATCATTCAATCTAGAATATTCTAAAAATGTTTTAATTGGATTTTAATTATATCTTTCTCTAATTTTGGGTTTAAATGGAAATCTTATTTTGCTAATTATTCCTTAATTAATTCTCTGATTAATTCCAAACTTCTTGGGTACATTTTGGGGGATGACTTCTACCTCTTCTAATTTTCTTGGGATTTATTGAAGGCTTAATAAGGGGAATTTCAAATACATTTCCTAATTACACCCTTAATATAATTAAAAATAATTAAGGGTTTGATTAGTATTTCAATCCCTCATTGGAGTTGATTAAGGTTAGATCCAATGAATAGGAGGCTTATGGAATAATTTTGGGGTATTTTCCCTAAGCTATTCCATAAACCTCCTTTTCTTTCCTTAGTCCTCTCTTAATTAGGAATAATTCATTAATTACCCTCTTAATTAATTTCTAAGAAATTCTAAAACCTTCCATAACTTAATTAATCTACTTTGGGTAGATGCTTAGGTGTTCAAGTGCCTAAGTTCAATTAAGGAAATCAAAACCCAACTCATACGAGTGAGGGGTGTTTTGAAATTACTTAAGTTAAGCTCCTTAGCTTAATTAACCATTAATCATGAGCCAAATTGAATTATGCCCTTTTCTTCCAAGGTGCATTGCAAATTTAAATTCCTTGTGAGGTTTTATGTCATCTCATTGGCTCATAATTACTTGGTTAATTATGCTAAGGTGGTATAGGTAAGGGTTAATTAACTTGCTTAATTCATACTTTAATCTAATCAAAATCTAAAAATGAATATAATCACCTAAAAATTAAACAAAAATGTCAAACATATGTGGGAATGGGTTAAGAACAGCAAACGCAACACATATTTTTAAATTTAAATCGATTTCTAAATCAAACAAAAATCACATTGAATAAACTTTGATTTATTTTAAACTTTCTTATTTCATAAGATTGTCTTTAGGATTAAATTGAAGTGAATGTGTTTACATGCTTTCATTGCTTTATTTCTTTCCCCAACATGCTAAATATGTGTGTCATGTGGTTTCTTGCATTCATACTTTTCAAAATTCAAATTTAAAATGAAAATGTTTACTTTATGACAAATTTGCATGTGTTGGCTAAAGTAGAAATATGAGTGGATATTATCACTATTAAATTCAAATTATTTTCAAATAATATGAATCAAATGCCTAAAACTGAAAGTGTGCAACTTATATTTTAATTAAAAGCTTGCATGTGAGTAAGATATAGAGATGTGCTTAGTATAGGATTTCCTTCTCTTTGCTTTTAATATAGTTTTGAATAGGATTTGATAAGATGTATGGTTCATTTAAAAAGAACCTAACACTTGCCTAATTCCATATCCTATTCATTTCTATACTATCATTTAAGAAGGATACTTATGCTTGCACATATAAATTACATAAACAAAATGAATCAATTAATATAATTTTTTGCATTCTTTCTTTTTCATTGCATTTCTTTTGTACACATGTTTGTATTTAGGGGAAGTGGTATATTAGTCTGGACAACCCCGAGGTTGTGAGGCTTTAGGTAGCCCTACGTAGGTCTTGTACCTTACACCTCTGGTTAACAATGGTGTTGTACTCACTTATGCATTTCTTACTTTCATGTGTGCATGTGAAAATTGGATAAGAAACCCTTTTCTACTTAATGAAAATCATGCATCATAAACTTCCAAATTTTCTTAAATGAATTACCTAGCATGCATCATAAAGTGTGTTAAACATTCTCATTTGTGTGTATAGATATGCTTAGGACTCATTCATATGCATGTTATACATGTTGGGAAAGAAATGAAGTAATGTATATTTTATGAATTTAGTTCATTTTATTTAATCTTAAAATGCCTTTCTTTTTTGAATGGGTTTGTTTAGAGTTCATATAAACTTAGGATTAATTAAAATACTTAATTAAAACATTCACTAAACAAAACTAAAAATGTGAATCTACTTTAGAAATTACTTACGTTAGGGAAAGAAAGAGAAGTTCTCTTCTCTTTCCCTCCCTTTATAACTTAGTAATTAATTGTATGATTCACTTGAACCTAATCAAAACATGAAATAAAATCAACCCAAATCAACTAAATCACTTAAATGAAACCATTCTCAAAGTTTAACATGCTTCACACTTAGAAAATTCTAACTTAAAGAAATAGCTAAGCATACTACACAAACCTCCAAAGCATACACACTAGCCTAAGTCACCACTTCTAGCTTTAGGTTAGGGCGGTGCATGGTTTGATTTTTGTTTTGTTTTGTGATATATGTTTTAGACTGGGTGTTAGAATGTATGTGCGTATAATGTATGGTAGGGCAATTTTAGTCTAACCATTATTTTCTGTAGGGGATTGTGCTAAAGGGGCGCTATCATAAATAAAAATATAAAAATGCTTTTGCTTGCAGGTGCTTATACCCCTAAGCATAATCCAATAGGCTAGGTGGACTTAGTCACCCATGTGTGGGGTGATAAGTCCAATATACATGCTTGGGATTTGGTGGTTTATTTTGCTAACCTTTGTTTTGCAAGTGTTAGCTAGATTTACTTTTCCTTTTCATGTAAATTTTGCAATTAGGATTTTGGAATGACTGTTATGGGGATTAAGATGAGCATTAGTCATAAGATCTTATCTTATGCACCATGAGAAGCCTTCTAGCATCTACCTTCCAACCATCCAAAAGAAAGAACCAAAGAAGAAAAAGAAAAGAAGAAAAGAAGAATGAAGAAATGAAGCTTGAAGACCCCCATAATAATGAATTCCTTACTTAATTGTATTTAATTCATTTGTAATCCAGGTTGTATAAGGGTAGAGCTCATCTACCCAATTTATTTTTTGGGTTTGTACAGTGGTGCCCTACCACAATGGCCTCTTATTCTTTTTACGATTAGCTTTATAAATTGATTGATGATTTGTTTAGCTTATGCATTAAGTGGCATCTTTTTTCTAATTTCTTCCTTGCTTTATGTATGGCCTAGATGTGGATTAGGCTCTTAGGAAAAAATAAATCTTTTACCAAATCTAACAACTCAAAACTAAAAATAAAGAATTCATAACCTCACCTAAAGCTTAGGTTTAAAACCAAGATAAAAGAATTAGCAACCCCTTAGTTGGATGAGTATTTTTTTTACAATATCATGCACAAATGCATCTTATTTCACTCTTGATTGGAGGGCTTCCACCTTTGCCAGAGAAACTTGGCTTGACCTTTGAGAGCCATAGTGGAAACACACATCCTCCCTTCTTGCTGATTTTGGCCAATAACTTTATTTCTCATGCATTAGGCATATGAATCCCATTAGCCTGAGTCAAAATAATTATCCAAAAATGAAGATAAAATGAAATCTGAATTGCATTAGATTTAGGTCATTTGATGCATGCCCTTACATGATCTGGTTTCTTTAGGGAGTGAGTTTAAGGACTTAGTCTCTTTCTAAATAAATAATAGCCTAACAATCATGCATAAAGCATAAGACTTGCCTACATGTATTTAAAATCATAGGAGGAGTTAGTTGGCGGCCACCCCCAGACTGTTGTAAGTCCAAGTAGTCAGGTGATTTGTCCTCTCTTGTGGAGGCAAACTAAATACCTATTTTCTCCTTAGATTTAGGTTATGCTTTCGGCCCTCACCAAATCTCCCTAGATTTAGGTTCTGAGGTTGCTTCTCCCCTTTGCGGACTATAAGCTTAAATCCTCACCTCTTAGGAATTTCTTTAATCTTTTGTTATGGAATCATAAGTCCTAAATTTCTAATGAAAAATACAACTCAAATAAATTAAATCAATTTCAAAAATGTAAAGCCCAACCATAGGATAGTTTACGATACTCGCTAGGTTTCCTAGCATCGTGGGCATCTCCTACTTATCTTTCTTTTGGCTTCAATAATAACTCCCTCTCTTTGATCAATCTCATTTGATCTTCAAAAATGAACTAATCGATTGATAGTCTTTTCCTATTAAAATCTTTGAAGATAATGATCATTTACCTTAATCAAGAGTATTCCTAAGGGATCCCATCCCTTAGGATGTAATTAACTATAGGAGTTACCCCTGTAGGGAACTTAACAAACCCGATTTAAAATAAACCATGCTTTACTTTTTCATGTAAAGTAGGGTTAGAATCTCTGGTACATATGTATACTCATTGTACTTAGGAGTCTTTATTGAGGTGATTAAGTCCATTAAAGGGTAGTGACTTCTATCTCCTAAGATAGTACACTATTCTTTAATGATGTACCCGATCACCTGAATAAGTACATCTGTGGATCTGCGTGGCATCCCAAAAAGATAAATTTTTATATTCTTGCTTTTCAACCCATAGATGGAAGGAAGCCATATATAGAAATTTTTCTTAACTCCACAGGGGAAAATACTCTGGCACACGAAATACCCATTAGCCTTAGGAGTCTTTTATTGAAATGATTGAATCCATAATAAAAGAGCATATTTTATCTTTTGAGATAATATGTTTATTCCTTAATGCTATATTTTGTCATCTAAATAAAATATTTCTAAACTCTAAGTGGTGTCATTTCTTTTCTATATTCCAGAGAAACACCAACAGTATTTAGAAACATCAGATGATCCAAATGACTTTGAAGTAAAAGATGCACCACCAAAATTTGAAGAAGAGATCAAGTCAACCATTGATGAACTTAAAGAGATCAACTTAAGAACAGAAGAAAATCCACATCCGACATACATCAGTTCCTTGTTGAATGAAGAAGAAACTCATGACTTATTTAGGCTATTAGCTGAGTTTAAGGACTGCTTCACATGGAGTTATGAAGAATTGTCTGATTTATCTCCTGATGTAATAGTCCACAAGCTAGCAATAGAGCCTAGTACTAATCCTATCAAGCAAGCTCCTAGACGCATGCGATTAAACATTGAACAGTAGGTCATTTCTGAACTCAAAAAACTGATCGATGCTAGTTTTATCAGGAAAGAAAAATATCCTACCTGGTTGGCCAGTGTCGTTCTAGTTAAGAAGAAGAAAGGCCAAATTCGCATATGTGTCAATTTAGGGATCTAAATAAGTTATGTCTTAAATAAAAATTTCCACTACCAATCTTAGAACTTATGATGGATATTGTTCATCTCATGCAGTCTTCTCTTTCATGGAAGGCTCATCTCGTTATAACCAAATAAAGATGGCCCCTGAAGATGAAAGAAACACTGCATTTTGAACCCCGATCGAAATCTTTTGCTATAGGGCCATGCCTTTCGGCCTTAAAAATATTGGTGCTACATACCAGCGGGCCATGACTCGGATCTTCAATGAACTCATTCATTATCAAGTTGAATGTTATGTCGATGATCTTATAGTCAAGAGTAAAGAAAAGAAAGATTATCTCTTTGACTTGAGAGTATTTTTCGAATGGTTAAGATAATTTAACCTTAAAATGAATCCCCTTAAGTGTGCATTCAGAGTAGCTTCAAAAAAATTCCTTAGGTTTGTTGTTCGGCACTATGGAATAGAAATCGATCCGGAGAAAATCAAGGCGATATTAGAAATTCCATCCCCTAAAAGTATAACTAAACTTAGATTATTTCAAGGGTGGTTGCATATCTAAGAAGCTTCATTTCAAACCTATCAAGAATATGCCAACCATTTTCAGCATTTGTCAAAAATATGCCAAGTTCAATTGGGATGAAAAGTGTCAACATGCCTTCGAGGACATCAAGCACTACCTAATGATGCTGTCAGTTCTAACAACCCCTATCCTGGGCAAGTCGCTCATACAATATAATATCGCATTAGATAACTCCCTTAGCACTTTGTTGGCTCAAACCAATGATGAGGGAAGGAGAATGCTCTCTATTATCTCAGTCATCATCTAATCTCTTCTGAGGAAAACTATCCACCTATTGAAAAGCACTGCCTAGCTTAAATCTTTGCTTCCCAAAAGCTACGGCACTACATGCTTCTCATAAGGTGAACCTGATCTCCAGGATCAGTCCATTGCAATATCTCATGACACAGCTGACGTTGTCCGGACAGTTGGCTCATTGGTCCATAATTTTATCGCAGTTTGACATCACATTCATACCCCTCTGTGTGGTGAAAGGATAAGCACTAGCGAATTTCTTAACAGCACACTCAGTTCTTACTGATTCTCCACTTAGTGATGACCTCCCCGATGAACAAATCATGAACCTAGAGAACACTAGCATTCATCATTGAGAGATGTATTTTGATGGTGCAGGTTCCTTTCAAAAGGGAGAAGAACCACAATCTACTCTTCCAGGAAAGATAGGGGTGGGAATAATTCTCCTAACTCTGAATCACGACATGATGAGAATATCATATCACCTGTCCAATCCATGCACCAATAATGAAGCTGAGTATGAGACTTGATTGCCAGTCTGAAGTTAGCAGTCACGCTATGCATCTAGAACATCGACATCTTTCAAGATTCTGAGCTAGTCATCAACCAAATCGTTGGGTCCTACAAGATTCTTAAGCCTAAGCTTCATCACTACCATAAGTACACTATAGAGTTACTGGCCCAAATCCTAGAGGTTACCATGTACAAGATGCCTTGAGGAGAAAATGCCATAACAGATGCACTAGCAAAGCTTGCCAAAGAGTTAGCATGTCCAGAAGATGAGTCCATATTAATAAAGATTCAACATAGACAAGTCTTATCTCTTATTGATATTTAACTTATCAAAAAATACTCTCTTGAGGGGGAGGTTGTCATTTCCAAAAAGCATGAGGAGCTGGATTGGAGGCAACAATTCATAGACTGTCTAACTAAAGGCAAACAATCTCAGGAGAAGTCACTGGCACATCAGGTGAAGTAGAGAGCTCTTTCCTATGCTCTCGTGGAAGGCACCTTGTACCGACCGTCCTTCAATCATATGTGGTTATTTTTTTTGGACAAACACAAAGAATATAGGATCATGATCGAGGTACACTTAGGTTTATGTGGAATGCATCAGTCCGGTCCAAAAATGGAAGCTAAGATCAAGAGACTAGGAAACTACTATCCTTCGATGATCACAGACTGCATGGACATAGCTAAGAGATGCCACCAATGTCAAGTGCATGGTATGGTCTTACACCAACCACCTAACCTTTTATATCCTACCTCGGCCTCATGGCCATTTGAGTGTTGGGGTACCGACATAGTGGGTCTAATTGATCCTCCTTCTTCCAAGGGTCATCGATTCATTCTATCTACTATCGACTACTTTTCTAAGTGGGCAGAGGTGATTCCACTCAAAGAGGTCATAGCTCAGCATGTGCTCTAGTTTTTAAGAACCATATCGTATATAGGTTCAGGGTGCCTCGATGAATTATATATGATAATGGTACTGCATTCAAGAGTACTAAAATTAACAGCTTTGCCCAGAGACACAATATAGATTGGAGATATTCTACCATCTACTATCCAAGGGAAAATAGCTTACTAGAAGCCTTCAACAAAACTCTCATCCAAATATTAATGAAGACACTTGACGACAACAAATGACAGTGGCATGAGCAGTTAGTTGAAGCCTTGTGTGCTTACCACACCACATATAGAACTCCGACTCAATTTACACCATTCTCCTTAGTGTATGGGTCTGAAGCTGTCTTACCATTAGAAGTTCAACTCCCATCATTAAGGATAGCTGTTGGAAGTAAGATCACAATAGAGCAGAATGCCAAGTTGCGGTTAGAAGAGCTCGAAGGTTTGGAGAGGAGATGCCTCCGGGCTTGCCAGAACCTCGAGTTGTACAAAGCTAAAATGATTCAAGCTCATAACATGTTGGTCCGTCCTAGAGCTTTTCAAGTAAGAGAGCTTGTTTTAGTTTTAAGAAGACCAATTATTGCCCATCAAAAGATGGGAGGCAAGTTTAAACCACTTAGGAAGGCCCTTTTTCCATAGAAAAGGCCTACCAAGAAGAATCTTATCAGCTGATAAATTGTAAGGGAGAGCGCCCTATGCTTCCAATCAATGGGCTCTACCTAAAGAAATATTATCCATAAAATCTTATTTCCAAAGTATTCATCAATAAAAATGTCTTTCATCTCAAATTCCATCTCTTTCGTATTGAGGAATATCTTTGCTTGTGAATCTGCCACGATGTTTGTAGGGTATGTGTAAGGAATGCAAGCGATGTCCTATCCTTTAGTGACACAACACCAATACATGCTATGTATAACCACATATAAAAAAAACATATATCTTCTATCTCGAGCTATTTTGATGTGGGATAAAGCCCTTGTGGCACTCACTCATTAGCTGCTCTAGGTCGGGTTAACATGCTACCTTGATAATGTGTCACCCCAGTGGTTATTTATTTGGCAGATGTAAGTCTACAAGCTTTCTTCTTAACTTGACCATTGCAAACCAATGAGCGCATTATTAGTTTGGTAGGCCTTACTGCGTAGCCAGTAAGCTACCTCATGTTGACTTTATTTAAGATGATGTAAGCCTACATGCTTTCTTCTTGAACAAGCCATCATGCACTGACTAGGTCAAGTATATTTGAGGTTTAGGATAAGTCCCCCAATGGCTCCTTTCCCTTTGACTACTTCAAGCTTAAGTTTAGTCCTTACATGGGACTCCCCACTTGGTAGTCACTCCAGATCGGATAGCATATGCCTCGCCGATGATAAACTATCCCGGTGATCATTTTTGTCTATGAAGATGTAAGTCTACAAGCCTTCTTCTTAGGTTGATCATCATAAACTGACAGGCACCTTAGGTTGGTTGGTTATCTCTATGCCGACAGTGGCCCATCGAGTGGTTACACCACTCATGGTAGTTATAAGTCTACAAGCTTTCTTCTGGAGTTGGCCGTCGTACTATAGGCTTTCTTTTACAAGGTTCTGGATAAAGCCCCTAATGGCACCTCACCTTTGGGAACTTTATTTGGATCATGTCCTTAGCAACCCCATTTAGACACTACCCGGGTTACTTTTGGATTGGATAGTCCCCCTTTCCTAGTAGCCACCCCTGTGGCTAGAGAATTTATCTTGCGGATATGCATATTCTCCCTTAGTCCAATAAGGCTGAGATAGGACTAGAATGGTATAAGCCCCTTCTCAGTGTGGTCCCTCGCTCACCAACAGGGTCCACACAAACATATAAATAAAATTATATATATATATATATATATGTATATATATATATCTTCGGTTATGGATTAGGACCAAAATTCCTAGTCGTACCTTTCCCAAGCAGACATCTTATCTTTAGGACACTGTCAACAAAACTCCCTGTAGAAATTGCCTAACTACTTTTGAGTTGAGATAAGTCCTCGGGTCGGCACTCTCTCAGTAGTGGCCCTTAGGTCGGGTTTCGACTTGTTGTGCCACAAACAGGTCACCCCGGTGGTCGTCCTTGCTTTGGAAGATATAAGTTTATCACGCATTCTTTCTAGCACAACCGTTGCACACCGATGGGTAGCCTTAGGTTGGGTCCGATTTATTGTACTATCAACTGATCACCCCAGTGATTCCTTGTTTAGGAAGTTGTAAGCCTACAAGCTTTCTTCCTAACTTGATCATTGCACACTGAACGGCACCCCTTAGGTTGGTTAGCTCTACTTTGTGGCCAATAGACTATCCCTTTAGATTTCTAAATCTAAGATAAGTCTAGGCTGATATTAACCCCTTCTTAGTAGATCCATTGCACATCGATAGGGTCCATCTAAAAATAAATTAATTCTAACTATTCATGAGTCGATATAAGTCCAAACTCAAATAGTCGCCATCGCCATCAATCACCCCAATATACTTTGGGAGATGTAAAGTCTCCTACGCTTTCTAGTATATGGCACACCAAAAGGCATTTGGATAGTACCTTGTCGGTAGACTACCCCTTTGGATCAGAGTGTCAAGGCCATAGCCCATTTACGCGCCAATAAGGTCCATAACATAACACACCCAATTAAATTAATTCAAATCAAATCAAATCAATATAAATCAAATTAATCATCAGGAATACTCTTGAGTTGACGTAAGATCCCTAGTGACACTCACTAAGTAGTAGCCTTATGTAGGGTTAGATGTGGTATCCATCCAACAGATCACCCCAGCAGCTTTTCCCTCCTTTGGAAGATGTAAGTCTGCTATGCTTTCTTCCTAGCATAGTCATTGCACACCGAAAGGCAACCCCTTAGGTCGAATAGTCCTACCTTATGGCAGGTCAACTACCCCTTTGGACTTATAAATCTAAGATAGGACAAGGCCCCCTGTGGCTCCTTCTTAGTGTGGTCCATCGCACATCGATGGGGTCTATAATGAAATAAGTTCAAAACCAACCTCCCTAGTGGAGTCGAAATAAACATATCAGACAAACCAAATTTCTCCCCAGCAAGGCATAAATCAGATTAGCCTCTTTAGTGGAGCTTATATCTAAATCAAACAAATCCAACTGATTGTACATCCCTGGTGGATATGCCCTCAATCCAGAACCCTTCTCCCTAGTGGAGCCCTAATAAATTAAACTAATCTCCTCAGTGGAGTCTAATCAAATAAATCAAAGAAATCCAATTGAATTCTTATCCCTAGAGGATAGCCCAAACCTACTTCCCTAGTGGAAGGTTCACATGCCCAATCCCTAGCAGATTCCAGTACATATCCCTAGCGAATATGCCTCCACATCAATTAAAACAAAATAAATTAAAATCAATTTGATCTTGATCCCCATCAGATTATAGATTCTTATCCCCAATAGATACACACCCAAACTAATCATATTCATAATCAAACTCAAATTCTTATCCCTCAGCTAATAACTTGAACCTGCTTCCCTAGTGGAAGGTTCATGTACTCAATCCCCAGCAGATTCCTTCTAGCTTCCTATGCCCTCGGCATAAAGAGAGCTCCATTACACTAAGATCATGATTCTTTCTACCTTTCAGGTTTGAGGTATAGATCATTTTTGTTAATGTTTGCAATCTTTTGGATGTTGTGGATAATTTTGATCAATGCCAATATGTGCGGTGTGCCTTGTCAGTTACACCACACCTATTGGGGGTCTTTTTGTTGAATTCATTTTTGGAGTGAGCTCTCAAGCTCCTCTTCTTAGACTTAGGACTCTTATAGACACTAAGAGTTCCTTAGTCATAATACACTTTTGGTGATTAGGTGAACACTTAACCTAAGCCTAGAGACTTAGAAGGGTTAATCACACGATTAGGCCATGTCTTAGGAATTAAGAAAATCACCTACCCTATAGCCTAAACCCAATCCATATGCACCTTCTCAAATCAAACCCACATTCAAATCTCAAACCAAACCTCAAATTCAAATTCAAATTCCAAATCTAATTATAAATTTGGCTCCAAATGATTGAAACCCAAAATCAAATTCAAATCCCAAGACCCTTTCTATGCCTTTTGACCGACCTTAATGAGCTTAGTCAAATCTACCTTCAAGTCATTCCAAACTCAATCAATTTTTTTATAAATCAATTATATCTTCATTTACATTCACAAATATGAATGAAATATAAATTCAAATTACCAAAAATAAATCCAAATCATATCAAAACCCAAATTTAAGCCTATTGAGCCAATTCTTTGGACTTAGCCAAATTCTATCCAATTTAAGCCAAAATTAATGGATTTTTTCTTAAATCAATCATTCCTTCAATTATCTATCCAAATATAAATGAAACCTACAATCTTCAAACCAAATCCAAATCAACCCAAGTCAAGCCCAACTTAGCCCTTTTGACTTAAAACTTTCAATTGAGCCTAAACCTATTAGACTCCAAATTGATTGTTGTTGGATTTATATTTTAATCCTAGGCTCACATATGAGTCCAACTAAACCTAAATCAAGCCAAAATTAAACCAATTGACCAACTTAGGTCCACTTGACCTAAAGTGACCTAAAGGACCCATTTGAGCCAACTTTCAATCCAATCCAAATCGGATTGAACCAAGTTCACCAAAATCTTCAACCATGATTGTTGATCACCCTAGGATGATCAATTGCAATCAATTAGGTCAAACCAAGTCAACTTCATCACCTGACCAAATCAACCATTTAGCCCAAATGAACCAAAACTAATCAAAACCAATCATACATCAAATTAATTGAATCCAATGATTCAAACCAACTCAAAATTAATATTTGAACATGACTTGATAACTAATTAAGCCAAACCAAGCCCAATTAGCCATTTGACCCAAGTTGACCCAAATTGGTCAAATTTGGCTAAAGTACCAAATTTGGTCAAATGAAGGTCTAACCTAAATTGATTGCAACAAATGGCTTGAGTTCATTCCAAATTAATTATTGAACTTGACCAAAGCCATAACCGAACCCAATGGATCAATTGGGCCTAATTGAGTCATTTAGCCTAAATTGACTTGAAGGGGTCAATTTGCCCTAATTTCAAATTAAATTCAAATTGATTCAAACCAAATACTACATTCATGTTCAATTAGCCAATTAAACATTAATCAACCCATAACATAAGAAAATTTTACCAATTTTGATCAAATTTGTCAACTTGAGTCATTTGACTCATTTGATTCTAAATGAGCCAAAATCAATCCTAAGCCAAATTAAATTAAATCGATCATACCAAAATACTTCAAATTATCATTTGAACCTAACATATACCTTGGTTTGACCTAATTTGACCAATTGGTCAACCTAACCTAATATGACCCAATGTGACCCATATGATCCAAATTGAGCCAAATCTTTTAAAACCAACTCATGGCATCCTGGGAGCTGATCAAATCCAAACCAACTTAGGATCAGCCCAAAATTAGCCCAACCCAATCAAATCTCTCATGGATCCTCCCTCACATAGGATTCCACCTAATCTAATTTAATTCTCCTCATGACTTGCATTCAATTAACCACATCCTTGGCATTCATTGGAGCTAACTCCACAGCCCCAAAAGAGAACTTTGGAGCTAAATCCAAAGTCCTCAGTCAAGACATCACCATCACACCCACCTCCCCATCATCCTTATTCAAAATTTCGTCCATCCCCTTCAAAAAAAAGAAAAGAGTCCTTATTCCATTGGGTTCTAAGCTCATTCATCCCCCAAAAGCTTTCCAAAGCAAGGAGCAACCTTCCCCCACTTGATTTGAGCTAAAAAAAACATCAAATCGAAGCTTTTTCAATGAGAAAGTAGTGGCCATTGGTGATCATGACTTTCTAAAGGAAACCAAAGGTTCAAACTTCTTCCAAGGCTTCCTCTCACATTCAGGAGCTTGCTCGAGTCACCATCACTGCCAAAAATGATCCCCGCTGAGATAATTTTGTCAAATCATAGCTGGCCTTAGGATCTATTATTTGTAACAATTTTTTGCGCAATCTTAAGAATTTACCTTAGATAAATCATCCATGTTTCATTTTATATCATTCTCACATAAATCAGGAAGTTTCTAGGTGAATATTGTCACAAAAATGTGCCCAATCAAATAAAATTTCACCCAAAATTGCAAAAATCTCATCGGATGAATAGTAACCCACCTCTTTCGCCCACCAGAAAGTAGCCGCCATTTGATCCCGCATTCAGGGGATCGAACGGCCCAGATTTCACGCTGTATCCACACGGTTTGGCCCATTGGATTGCGCAGATCAGATCTGAACCATCTGATCTATGATTGGATCGCTCCAATCACACGTCATTTTGTGCGGCTTCCACATTCGGACCCGCAGATCAAATCTGGATTGGACGAATGGTTGAATACAATCTGCGTGTCGCTATCCCACGTCACACAGCTTTCTTTCTCGTTCAATCAACGCAGCACCACACCAGCCAATCACACGGTATCGCATCCGATGTGAAACTACGTGATCCAATCGCGCTATACCACATGGCACCACATTGCCACATCAACACTGTGCGCAGTGCTGACTGATTTAAGTGGGAAAATTGCCTATTTTTTAATTTTAAATCACATGAAACTTCAAAAATTCATAGAAAATAAAAAACTTAATGAAAAATTACAAACAAGGGCTCATTGGATTCGGCTTTCTGAGAGGAACCAACAAACCTAAAATCATCAAATTTAACTGAATAGTTTGAGTTGAATTTAACGTTTAGTAAAAATTAAAGTTCATTAATTAAACCAAAAATACACATCAGACTAATTTATAATTTTTTAGGATTGAAATTAAAATTAAAATACACTTACCATAAAAATTTCAAGTCAAAAGGTTCTTTGAATTAAAAGATATCTCACTCTGAAGTTCAAATGGTAAAAATGAATTAATATATGTTTATAAAAAGCATGAAAAATTACTTAAATCAACTGAAACTTTAAAAAATCATAACAAATCATAAAAAATATATAAAAATACAAATAAATACACATTTGAAAGGTATTTCAGAGGAGATTAATTTAAAATTAATTTTAGTCAATTTTGAATAGTAATTAAGGCTTAATTTGAGTTTAATTAAAAATTTAATTAGCTTAATTGCTATTTAATTACCCAAGAAATTAATCCCAAACTTTATGAATTTGATTAATGGGATGACATCTGCCTCCCATAATTTTATTGAGATTTATTGCTTGGTTAATTAGGGAAATTGCTTATCTTAGCGTTAATTACTCTCTTAATTATTTAATTGATTAATTGATATTCTAAATAGTAAGAAAATCATGAATTAAGCTTGTTAATCATTGTGGAACAGTGAATGGGAATGGGGAATGACAATGGGATCTCTTTCTCATCCTTTTCCTTAAATTCATTGCACTTTACTTGAGATTTATTAATTTAGGATTAATTAATGATTTAATTCATTAATTAAATGGCTTAATTAATTACATTAAAATCATAATCATTCCAGAACTTATCTAATTAAGTTTCTAGAGTAGATCTTTATGTGTTTAATAACCTAAAGCTATTTAAGGAAATTATGGCTAACCTACATGTGTGGAGAAGCCATAAGAGTACTTAATTAAGTTTCTTAATCTAATTAACCATTAATTGTGAGCCAAATTGCATTAGACCTTTTTATTTTCATAGGATCATTGCTGATTTTATTTCCAAAGTATGTGCATACCATGTTGGCTCATAATTACTTGGATAATTATGCTAAGGAGGCATAGGTAAGGGATAATTAATGGATTTATTATATACCACGATTTAATTAATCCATAAAACTCACTTAATTTCTTTTCATTGAACAAAATTAATTAACCAATATAGAAATGAGTTAGGAGCAGCAAATGATTGAATTTTCTCTCTCCTCTAAATCAAATCAAACATCCAAAAATAACTTAATAAGAAGCTTTGATTTCCTTTAAATGATCTTATTTAATATGATTGTCCTTAGAAATTAATTGGATTAAATGAGATTATGTGCTATGTGCTTAAGTTCTTTTATTTCTTTCTAATCATATTAAAATGTTGTATGTCAGTTGATTCATGCATTCATCTCTTTTTAAATTAAGTAAATAAAAATGATTTCCTTTATGTCAAATTTGCATGTGTTGACTTAATTTAAAATATGTGTGGCTATTATCACTACTAAATCTTAAACATATTTTTAAAAGCTTTTTAATGAATAAGAATATGTATTGTGACTTTAGTTATACATATATGGAAGGTGCATGTGAATATAAACTTATTATATGAAGTGAAGTTTCTTTCTTATATTCATGTGTTGATTTGCATAAGTAAGAACGTTAGCGGGAATATTAGTCTAGACATCCCAGGGACGCACGGCTTTAAGTAGCCCTAAGGAGGTCTCTGCCTCACTCCCTTAGTGCAGAACAATGGTGATGTACATACTTGATTGCATTCTTATGCATCTTAGATATTAGAATTTAGATAGAGCTTTAATTCATTACATAAATAAATCAATTAAATTGAATCCAACTTTTGTATAGTTTTCATTTCTATAGTTGCTTGCACATTCACATATATATAAGAATGGTGGGTATATTAGTCTAGACATCTTAGGGATGCACGACTTTAAGTAGCCCTAAGGAGGTTCCTACCTCACTCCCTTGATGCGAAACAATGGTGTCGTACCTACTTAAAATTCTTATATATACATGTGCATGTATGATACAACTAGTGGATGAAAACCAAAATTTAAGAAAATCAAATTATACTTTTGCATTATTTTCATTCTTATTGTTTCTTATTCATCCATATGTATTTGAGGATAGCTGGTATATTAGTTTGGACATCCCATGGATGCACGACTTTAAGTAGCCCTAAAGAGGTTCCTACCACACTCCATTGGTGTAGAACAATGGTGACGTACTTGCTTAAAACTTTTATACATTTATGTGTACATTTGACTAATGAATGAAAATCCCCCTTTTCTATTAAAAAGAAGCATGCATTCATATTTGGTTTAAGTGATTGAATTGCTTGGTCATGTAACTTAAAGCTCTTTGCTTATGCTTTTGTATAAGAATTTATATAGAGCTTTAAAATAATATGACAAAATATTTCAACCAAATGAAACATCAATTCCAAAATGTGTTTTCTTACATTCATCATTCAAGTGTGCCAAAAGTAAAAATTGCATGTATAAGTATGTTTATGACTTAACCATATGCATGTTATATAAGAGGGAAAGAAATAAACAAACATGTCATGTGATAGTAGTTCATTTCAATTAATCTTAAGATGTCTTTTTTATTGAATGAGTTATTTAAAGTAAACCTAAACCTAGGACTAATTAAAATACATAATAAGCCATTCACTATAGAGAGTTTTTTAATTAATTGGCTTTAGAAATGATTTAAGTTAGGGATAAAAGAGAGTGATCCACTCTTTCCTTCTCTTTATAATACTTAGTTGTTTTGTATAGGACATATCACACAAGCCTTAATACACACACATTAGATTAAGTCACCACTTCTAGCTTTATAATAGGGCGTTGCATGGATTGATGAATATTTTGCTTTGTGATGTATTATTTTAACTGGATGCTAGGGTGTATGTGTCGTAGACTAGATGTTAGGCCATGATTAGCCTAATTATGTTTTATGTATGGGTATTGTGCTTAAGGGGCCACTGAAAAATAAATATAAATTCTCTTTTTGTAGGTTGCTTATGCCCCTAAGCATAATCCATGTTAAGGCAGGTGGGCTTGGTTACCCATGTGTGAGGTGTTAAGTCCAAATTATAAATATAATTGCTTGGGTGAAATGCATGTTTAGTTAACCTTTATTTTGCAAGTGTAGTAAGATTTACTTTTTTATTTAAATATAATTTTACAATTAGGAATTAGGATTAGTGCTATGGGGGAATTAGGATGAGCATTGGCTAGAAGACTATGTCTTATGTGCCATGTGATGCCTTGAAGTGAGCCAAATCAAAGAACCAAAGAGGAGGAGAGAAGACATAAAGATTTGAAGAAGACGAATACCCCATAGCATGTACTCATCCTTAATTGTAATTATTCTTTTGTAATCTGGATTGTATAAGGGTAGAGCTCAGCTACCCGTTTTTCTTTTCGGGGTGTACAATAGAACACGACTGTACCGGCCTTTTATTCCTTTGTGGTAGTCTATAAAATTATTTGATGTTGTGTTTAGATTGTGCATTAAAAATAGCATGCTTTTCATAGTTTCTTTATTATTGATATTTGAATGTGTGTCCTAGATGCGGCAGTCTCTTAGAATAAAAATTAATTTTTCTACCCCAATTAATAATTCATAACTAAATTTTTAAAGTAACTAATAACCTCACCATAAAGCCTAGGTTTTAAATAAGATAATTAAAATATTTAGTAACCCCTCAGCCGAATGGTTGAGCATCTCACAATATGCATGCATATTCTTCCTCTCTTGAACACGAAGGATCTCCATCCTTGCACAATAGAGGAATGCTTAACCTGTGAGAGCATCCCTTATGGTGGAGAACACATTCTTCTAACTGATTTAGCCTATGACCTATTTTCAACATGCATTTAAGCATGAGAAATCCTATGTCCATTGTCAAAATGAAGTGTTAAATACAAATAAAATTTGAAAAGATTTGCATTAGATTAAGTCATTACTCATATCACTCATGTTATAGTCTCTTTAGAGAGAGGGTTTAAGAACTTTAGTCTCTTTCTAAATAATAACAATCTAACTATCTTGCAATTCATATGACTTGGCCACATTGATTTAAAGCATAAGTGGAGTTAGCTGGCTGTCACTCCGGGCGGTTGTAAGTCCAACAGTTGGGTGGTTTACTCTCTCTTGTGGAGGTCAACCTTATACCCATCTTCGCTTAGATTTAGGTAATGCTTTGGCTTATGCCAAAGCTCCCTAAATTTAGGATATGAGGTAGATGTTTTCTTTGGGCTACAAGTATAAATTCTCACCTCTTAGGCATTTTCACAGTCTTGTGTTGTGGGATTATAAGCCCTAGCAATCTAATAAAATTTCAACTCAAATAAATAAATCTCCTCAATATCAAACATATAAAGTCCAACCATAAGATATATTAGAATGCTCACTAAACTTTCTAGTATCATGAGCATTTCCTACTTTCTCCTTTTAGATTCCAAAAATAAGTCTTCTCCTTGATTCATTCCATTTGATTTTCTAAAATAGCCAATCTTTTGATAGTCTTAGCCTTGAAATCTTTGGAGACCCTAATTATCTACTTTAATCGAGAGTATTCTTAAAGAATTCTCATTCCTTAGGATGTAATTAACTATGGGAGCTTTTCTCCATAGGGAACTTAATGAACCCAATTTAAAATAAATCCTACTTTACTTTTCCATGTAAAGTAGGGGAAAAATCTCTAGTACATTTGAAAACCCATCACGCCTTAGGAGTCCTTATTAGGTGATTAGGTCCATTATAAGGTTGTGATTTCTATCTTTCGAGCTAGTGCACCATTCCTTAATATCATAGTCGATCACTTCAATAAATTTTCCCTAAGATCTGTGTGGTGTCTCACATTTCAAAAATAAACACCAAAGAAATAAGCAAACATGTGTCATATGATGGTAGTTCATTCTAACTAATCTTGAGATGATTTTCTTATTGAATGAGTTTATTTAAAGTGAACCTAAACCAATAACTAATTGAAATATATAATAAGATATTCATGAAAGAGCATTATTTAATTAATTTACTTTAGAAATGACTTAAGATAGGGATAAAAGAGAGTGATCCTCTCTTTCTTTCTCTTTATAACACTTAGTTATTTTGTGTAGGTCAAATGAAACAAAAGAAAACATTAAGTAAAAGCCTGCAAATTAA
The DNA here is from genome assembly GCA_021442155.1 of Cymbidium sinense. Lineage (NCBI taxonomy): Eukaryota > Viridiplantae > Streptophyta > Magnoliopsida > Asparagales > Orchidaceae > Cymbidium > Cymbidium sinense. The sequence continues at coordinate 55,329,455 of CM038216.1, forward strand.
CTAAGCAACTTAAAGTGAAACCATCCTTTAAATTGAATCTTTCTACACTTAGGAAACTATAACTCTAAAGCTAAGTTAGGACAAACCACACAAGCCTTAATACACACACATTAAATTAAGTCACCACTTCTAGCTTTATGTTAGTATGGTGCATGATTTGATGTATGTTTTATTTTATGATGTATTATTTTAGATTGGATGTTAGGGTGTATGTTTCATAAACTAGATGTTAGGCCATGATTAGCCTAAATATGTCTTATGCAAGGGATTATGCTTAAGGGGACGCTAAAAAATAATTATAAATGCTCTCTTTGTAGGTTGCTTAAGCCCCTAAGCATAATCCAAGTTAGGACGGGTGGGCTTGCTTACCCATGTGCAGGGTGCTAAGCCCAAATTATAAATATAATTGCTTAGATGGAATGTATGTTTAGCTAACCTTTGTTTTGCAGGTGTAATTAGATACATTTTTCCATTTAATTGCAATTTTACAATGGTGAATTAGGATTAGTGTTATGGGGGGATAAGGATGAGCATTGGCTAGAAGACTTTGTCTTGGGAGGCCATGCAAATTAAATCAAATGGAGATATGAAGAAATGAAGGAGACATGAATAATGAAGATGAAGACCCCCATAGCATGTATTCAACCTTAATTGTAATTATTCTTTTGTAATATGGGTTATATAAGGGTAGAGCTCGACCACCCATTTTTCTTTTCGGGTAGTACAGTGGTGCTCGACTGCACCGGCCTTTTATTTTTTTGTGCTAGTTATAAAATTGTTTAATGTTTAGTTTAGCTTATGCATTAGAATTGGCATGCCTTTTCATAGTTTCTTTATGATTGATGTTTGTTGTATAGCCTAGATGCAATTAGGCCCTCAAGAAAAAACTAAATCTTTTATCCAACTACAACTCATAATTAAATTTTTAAATAACTTATAACCTCACATAAATCCTAAGCATTAAATCCAGATAATTAAAAGATTTAGTAACCCCCTTAGCTGTATGGTTGTATGTCTAATATCATGCATCTTCTACCACTCTTACAAAAATGTGGGCCTCCATTTTTGCACGCACGGGAATCGCTTGACCTATGAGAGCAACTCCTACTGATGGAGCTTCACTCTCTTCTCTCTTGATTTGGCCCATAACTCATTTCAACATGCATTTAGGCATAAAAAAATCCCAAAGCCTTTTTTCAAAATGAACTGTCAAATACAAATAAAATTTGAAAATATTTACATTATACTAAGTCATTACTCTTACCACTCATGCTCTAGTCTCTTTAGGGAGTGGGTTTAAGGACTTTAGTCTCTTTCTAAATAATAACAACCTAACTATCTTGCAATTGATATGACTTGGCTACATAGTTTTAAACCGAAGGAGGAGTTAGCTAGCTGCCACTCCAAGCAGTTATAAGCCCAGCAGTCGAGTGATTTATCCTCTCTTATGGAAGTAAATCATATATCCATCTTCACTTAGATTTAGGTCATGCTTTGGTTCTTGCTAAAGCTCCCTAGATTTAGGATCTGAGGTAGCTATTTTTTTTGGGCTACAAGCATAAATCCTCACCTCTTAGGCATTTCCACAACCTTATGTTGTGAGATTATAAGTCTTAGCTTTCTAATAAAATATCAACTTTAATAAAATTAATTTCTTCAATTTCAAATATATAAAACCTAACCATATAATAGATTGGAATGCTCACTAGGTTTTCTAGTATCATGAGCATTCTCTACTCATCTCCCTTTAGCTTCAATAATAAGTCTCTCCTTTTTTATCTATCCCATTTGATTTTTCTAATATAGCCAATTAATTGATAGTCATATCTTTGAAATCTTTGGAGATAATAATTGACTATTTTAATCGAGAGTATTCCTAAGGAACTCACCTTCCTTAGGATGTAATTAACTATAGGAGCTTTCCCTCATTGGGAACTTTAGAACCCAGTTTAAATAAACCTTATTTTATTCATCCATGTAAAGTAGGGCAAAAATCTCTGGTATATTCGAAGACCCATCATGCCTTAGGAGTCCTTATTAGGTGATTAGGTCCATTGTAGAGTGGTGATTTCTATCTTTCGAGATAGTGCACCATTCCTTGATGTCTACCTGATCACCTCAATAAGTACACCCTCAGATCTGTGTCGTGTTCCCCATACACATAATTCAAAAATAAATGCCACACTTATATGAATACAAATCAGCCAAAATCAAACCTAAATCAAATTGACTAAAACCAAATGAACCAAAATACTTCAAATCATCATTTGAACCTAACCAAAGCTTTGGTTTGACCCAATTTGACCACTTAGTCAACCCAACCTAGTCCAATTTTACCTATAAGCTAAAACCTTTAAAACCAAGCCATGAGATATTGAAACTCGATCAAACCCAACCCAAACCCATCCTAGGTCAGCCCAAAATTAGCCCAAAACCCAAATGAGTACAATCGAAGGTTATTACCCATTGGCTAAGCCCCTTTACATAAAATTCCACCTTTTTATAGAAAAGTCCACTCTCCCATCACTTGGCAGCCCTCACTCACCCAACTTTAGGGTCCACCCACACCACACCTAAGTGGGCTGGGACTTGGACTGGAGGTGAGTTAACTCACCTCCCTTACAAACTAAGAACCAAAGGACAAAAGGAGAATCCATCAGCCCACATCTTTCCTTGAGCCACCTCCCAAGCCCTTCTCCACTCAAACCGAGCCACATGGATTTGATGGGGATAACTCCAACGCCCTAACAGTGGCTGGCCGGCCAAAAAATGGGGGATTAATCCCATCTGTCCACCTCAGCCAATTGAGGGATATACCCCCCTCAATTCACATGAAAAATTAATTAATTCAACTCGTCTGAGCTTCTTAAGGTGGTTGCCAACTCCCTAGTAAGCTCTCGATCACTCCCAATACCTCCCACTTCGGATTCCTCCTTCTCCAGTGAAACTGAAATAGGGCACTCAGTCTTCGATGACAACTTCTCCATTCCTTAACCAAAACCAAATTGCTCGTTCTTACACCTTCCACGTACCTCATCAAGGCTACCCAAAGCTTCCACCAAGTTTTAAACCCACTAGAGTAAGTAGTTCAATCAGAGTCGGGCATTCAAAGCACCATTCTTGGCCTCCCAAGCAATCCACTTGGAATCAACTTAATTGCTACTCAACAAGACCTCATCTCTACTAGACAAAGCTACCTCAAGTGTGCGAGCCACCGGTCTTAGCTCTAGTGAGGTAATTCCATTGAAACTGACCCCTATGTGAATTTTTTTTGGAGCTTTCTAAAGAAAATGTGCATGTGAGCCGATCTTAACCATTGGATCTTCCTAGATCCCTCGCACGATAGTGTGGGTTCCATTTGGAGCCAATCCAAGCTCTAGTCAGCTAGGATCGAACGATCGATGGCAGGTAGCCTCCGTCTTTCATCGTTCGTGAGCTAATAAATCATGCGTTGTTTGTTCCACATGATCAAAATGGATGGTCGTGAATAGATCATGTTAGATCCATGTGATTGACATTGTGTCGTTATTGATGCCATCGATTGAGATCGGATGGCGAGATCAATAGCGTCCATTGCCGGTGACTTAGCCATGGGATGTGACAAGTTAAATAGCCAATCTCTTGATGCCACAAAGAAAGTGTGCCACGTCAGCGTGCCACATGGTGCTGATGGGATTAGGCATAATTATGGCTAATTAATATGTATAAATTAATAATAAATTGTAGAAAAATATAAAAAATACAAATAAAAGCTCATTTTAAAGATATTTCAAAGAAGAATACATTAAAATTATCCTTAATTAATTTTGAATGGTAATCGAAGCTTATATAAGGTTAACTTAAAAAATTAATTAGCCTAATTACTCCCTAATTAATTAACTAATCAACCTCAAACTTTTGAGATTATTTAAGGAGGTGGCCTTTGCCTCCCCAATCTTTCTTCAGATTTATTAGCTAATTAATTAGGAAAATGGATTTATTAAGCTCTAATTACCTTCTTAACTTAATTAAGTGTTAATTAACCTTATGAATAGTAACTTAATTAACTAATTAGGTCCTTTATCACTATTTAACAGTGAGGAGACTTAGGAAATTGGATTGGGGATCCTCTCATAATCTTTTCCTTAAATTTTCTTCACTTTTTCAAGAAAAAATTAATTAAAGATTAATTAATTACTCAATTAGTTTAATTAGGATTTAAAACACATCTGAACCTAATTAATTAATTGATGGGTAGATTATTAGGTGTTCAATAGCCTAAGATATTTAAGGAAATTATGATTAGCTCACATGTCTGGGAAACCCATAAATGTACTTAATTAAGTTCCTTAAGCTTAATTAACTATTAATTGTAATCCAATTGCATTAGACCCTTTCATTTCCTAGGACCATTTCTAATTTACTTTTAAATTCATTTGCATATTATATTGGCTCATAATTATTTAGTTAATTACTTTAAGGTAACATAAGTAAAGGTTAATTAATTAATTAATCCATATCTTAAGTTAATTAATCCATAAAATCAACTTAATTATCTCTCATTAAATCAAATTAAATTACAAACTTAGGGTGAGTTTAGGATTAGCAAGCTTCTTCTCACATTCCTTAAATCAAATTAAACATCAAATTAAAATGACATTAAAAAGTTTTGGTTTGTTTTAAATGATTTTATTTGATATGATTGTCCTTAGGAATTAATTTGATTGAATGAAATCATATTTTTATGTTTATTTATTCCTCTCCAACCATATTAAATATTGTGTGTCATTTGATTAATGCATTCATCTTTTGCAAAATTAATTAAATCATATGGTTTCCTTTATGTCAAGTTTGCATGTGTTGATTTAATTTAATATATGTGTGGCTACTATCACTATTAAATCCAAATGTATTTTCCAAAGCTTATAAATGAATGATTACATATGCTATGAATGCTAGTTATAAATATGTAGGAGATGTATGTGATTATAGCTTAAGTGTATCAAGTGAAGCTTCTTTCCTTTTATTCATGTATTGATTTATGTAAGTATGAATATTAATGGGTATATAGTTTGGATATCTCGAGAATATGAGGCTTTAAGTAGCCCCAAGGAGGTCATTTAATTACCTCACTTCCCTGGTTTAACAACGACATGTACTCCATTTGATTTCATTCTTATGTATCTCAGTACTAGAATTTGGATTAGACTTTACTCCATATGCATAAATATTTCAATCAAATAAAAATACAACATTTGCATGGTTTTCCTTCCTTTATTTATGTATACATCCATATGTATTTGAGAAAAGTAAATATTTAGTCTAGACATCCGAGAATACGAGGCTTTAAGTAACCCCAAGGAGGTCATTTGATTACTTCACTTCCCTAATTAACAATGGCATATACTAGCTTATGTCTCGTATACATGTGTGTGTATTTAATTATGGAATTAGAACCCCTTTTCTTTTATCAAAGATACATGCATTCATAATTGGCTAGGTGATTGAATTAATTGATCATGTGATTTCGAGCTTTTTTTCTTATGTTCAAGTATGCAAACTTACAAAAGGTATATAATCTAGACATCCAGGGAATACGAGGCATTAGCTAGCCCCAAGAAGGCTATTTGATTACCTCACTTCCCTAGTTAACAATGGCATGTACCTATTTAATTTCATCCCTATGTATTTTTGTATAAGAATTTAGATGGAGCTTTAAATTAATATGATAAAATAATTCAATCAAATAGGAAAGTATAAACTTTAACTATACATACTCACATCCATCATTCAAGCATGTTAAAACTTATTGTATGTGTAAGTATACTTAGGACTTAATCATGCGCATGTTACATGTGATGGAAAGGAATGATTTAACATGTGTCATGTGATATTAATTCAATCAAATTAATCTTAAGATGCCTTTCATATTGAATAGAATTATTAAGAGTGAACCTAAATTTAGGATTAATTTAAAATATGAAATAAACCATTCGCTAAAGAGAACTAAATTAAACTAATATACTTTAGAAATGACTTAAGGTAGGGATGAAAGAGAGTAATCCTCTCTTTTTCTTCTCTTTATAACACTTGGTTGCTAAGTTTAAGTCAAGTGAAATAAAAGAAAATACTAAGTAAAATTCTCAAATTAATTAAACCACTTAAAGTGAAATCAACCCCTTATGATTAAATAGTCCATTCACATTTAGAAAATTATAACCTTAATATCTAGTTAGGGCATACCACACAAGCCTTAATACACACATTTGAACTAAGTCATCACTTCTAGCTTTATGTTAGGGTGGAGTATGGTGTGATGTATGTTTTATTTTATGATGTATTATTTTAGACTAAATGATAGAGTGTATGTTTCATAGACTGGATCTTAGGCTGATATTAACCTAAACATATTTTATGCCAAGGATTGTGCTTAATGGATGCTTAAAAATAAATATAAATGCTCTCTTTGCATGTTGCTTAAACTGATAAGAATAATCCACATTAGGACAGGTAGGCTTGGTTACCCATCTGCAGGGTGCTAAGTCTATATATATATATATATAACTACTTAGGATTGTGTGTGTATTTAGCTAACACTTATTTTGCTGGTATAGTTAGATTTACTTTTCCTATTTTTAATATAATTTTATATTAAGAATTAGAATTAGTGCTATGGGAGATTAGCATGAGCAGTGACTAGAAGGCTTTGTCCTGGGAGGCCATGTGATGCCTTTGAAGCAAGCACAACCAAATCAAAGGAAGCAAAGACATGAAGAAATGAATGAGACATGAAGAATAAAGAATTGAAGACCCCCATATCATTTATTTATTTATAAATTGTAATTATTCTTTCATATTTTGAGTTGTATAAGGGTAGAGCTCGGCTACCCATCTCTTCTTTTTGGGTTATACGGCGGTACTCGACCGCACCGACCTTTAGTTCTTTTGTGTTAGATTTATAAAATTCATTGATGTTATGTTTAAATTGCACAATAGAAATAACATGATTTTTCATAGTTTCTTATGATTGATGTTTGTTGTATGGCCTGGATACGATTAGGTTCTTAGAAAAAAATAAATATTTTATCCAACTACAACTCATAACTAAAGTTTTAAATAATTCATAACCTCACATAAAGCCTATGCATTAAATCAAGATAATTAAAATATTTAGCAACCCCTTAGCTGAATGTTATATGTCTCACATCATGCATGCATATTGCTTCACTCTTACTTAGAGAGGGTTTCTGTCCTTGCACGATAGGGGAAGGCTTGATCTTTGAGGGCCTCCTCTGTGGTGGAAAACCCCTTTTTTCCATTGATTTAGTGTTGACCTCCATGCATGATACATCAGCCGAGTCGAGCCCAAAATCCAAATTCGATGGACTTTTGATGTAACAGCTTGCAAATTAGAGCTGAGATGCACTAAACATCACCAAAATTAGTCAAAATGACCTCTGATCGATGAACGAACTTCTCCATTGCATTCAGAATGTCAAAATTTGTTGGAATATAAATATTGCACAATCTAGCAATCAATCGATCAAGCGATCGAGCTGTCAATGTGTCAATGTGCATATCAGAGTTGGGAGACTGTGACGATGCCCAAATGACCTCCGATCGATGAACGGATTGCATTCAGAACATAGAAATTAATTAAAATATGAATACTGCATAATTTAATGATCAAGCGATCAAGCTGTTAATGTGTCGACGCACAGGTCAGACTCGGGGGGCTATGATGATGCCCAAATGGCCTCTGATCGATGAACGGACTGCACCATCATATTCAGGACATCAAAATTGGTCATAATAGAAATATTGCACAATCTAAAGATCAATTGATCAAGCAATCGTGTTGTCAATGTGTTGTTGACCTCATTTTTAGGATGAGCTCTCAACCCCTCCATCTTAGACATAGGATTCCTCTTAGACTTTAAGAGATCTTTAGTCTTAAGACACATCTAGTGATTAGGTGGATACTAAACTTAGCCCAAGAGACTTAGAAGAGTTAGCCATAGGAATAGGTCATTCCTTAGGGGTGTTAGAAAAATTTGCCTACCCTTAGCTTGAGCCACTCCTCACCTTCCTTTCTTCAAGTCAAACTCCAAATCAACCCTAATTGATTTTCTCAAACTCCAAGTCAACCTTATTTAATTTTCTCCAAACTCAAATCAATACCATATGATTGAAACCCATGATTAAAATTCCAAGTTTAAAATATTTCCTAAGTCCTTAATTCCCTCTTAAGGACTTAGACTAAATTAAACCTAAATCAATTTAAATTCATTAAATTTTCTCATAACTCATTTATATTCTCATTATATTCACATATATAAATGAAATATAAATTCAAATTAATTAAGCTAAATCCAAAATTCAAATTTCAAATTCCAAAATCATTCCTACGCCCTTAATTCTCTCTTAAGGACTTAGCCTAAAGCATCTTCAAATCAATTTAAATTCATGAGATTTTCTCATAACTCATTTATATTCTCATTTATATTCACATATATAAATAAAATATAAATTCAAATCAATCAAACTAAATCCAAAATTCAAAATCAATTCACTAAATATTTCTTAAATTCTTAATTCCTTCTTAAGGACTTAGCCTGAATTAAACCTAAATCAATTCAAATTCATGAGATTTTCTCATAACTCATTCATATTCTCATTTATAGTCACATATATAAATGAAATATAAATTCAAATCAATCAAACCAAATCCAAAATTCAAAATCAATTCACTAAATATTTTCTAAATCCTTAATCTCCCTCTTAAAGACTTAGCCTAGATCATGATCAAATCACTTCAAATCCTTGAAATTTTCTCATAACCCATTTATATTTTCATTTATATTCACATTTATAAATGGAATATAAATTCAAACAATCAAAATGACTTCCAAAATTCAAACTCAAATCTACTCAAAAATCCAACCTAAGTTGTTCAGGTCAAAATCTTGAACTTAGGCAAATCAACTTCAAATCAAGCCAAACTCCTGATTTTTCTTCATGATTCAATAAATCCTTCAATCATGAATCCAAATATAAATACAAACTTCAATCACTTAACCAAAACTCAATTCAAAAATCAAGCCAAAATCCATTCATATTCTTCCTTTGAATATGAAATTGTCAAATGAATCAAAATTCATTTGACTTCAAACCACTTGCAAATAGATTTATATTTCAATCATAAGTCCATATACAAGTTCAATCAAACTCAAATCAAGCTTTGACCAAGCCATTTGACCTACTTAGGCTCACTTGACCCAAAGTGACCTAAAGTACCCTTATGAGCCAAATTCTAAACCTAACTAAATTGGATTGAACTAAGCCCATCTAAGTCTCTCATCATGAGATGATCAATCACTCAAATTAGGTCAAATCAAGTCAACACTTGGCCAAAATGAAGCCTACCATAACTAAAATCCACCATAGGGCAAATTGATTGAAACCAATGATCTAAGTTCATTCATGACCAATGTTTGAACTTGACCAAGTCAACATTTGAGTCTAACCTAGCCCAATTGGCCACTTGACCCAAGTTGACCCAACCTAACCCAAAAAGTTAAAATGTGTCAAAACTTGATCTAAGCCAACTTGATTGAAACTAATGGGTCAAGTTCATTCCAAATCACTTGTTGAACTTGACCAAAGCCTCAATTGACCAACTAGACCTAACCTAGCCCAATTGACCTTGAACCCAACTTGACTTAAAGGGTCATATTGAGCCAAATTCAAACTTAACCAAAATTGATTGGAAACAAAGATACCAATCCATTTCATATGACCAACCAAACCTAAACCTACCCATGACCTAGCTCAAATAGGTCAAATGGTCAACTTGACCCATTTGACCTAAATGAAGTCATGTGAACCAAATTCAAACCTAAACTAAATTGAATCAAACCAAAGCCACCAAAATATTTCAAATGGTCATATGAACTTGACCCAACCCTTAGTTTGACCCAAGTTGACCCATTTTAACTTAAAACCAAATGAACTTCAAATCCAATGAAACTTGGCCAAACCTATTTTCTCAACATACCAAATATATCAAAATTCAAAAATTAGCCAAATGACCATTTTACCCCTAGTCCATAGGGTAAATAGGGTATATTTTGGTCAAATCCAAGAGGAATTTGGTCAATTCCTCTTCATACATACTTGATACTCTCCTAGTATATCAAGTAAACCCTAGGGAGGGTGGTGCACCCAACCCAGTGGGTTTGGGTCAGCCCAACTCCACCCCATGGCCAAACTGAGCACATGGCTTGAAATAGCCACATGGAAAATCTCTTCCCACTCAATTAAAGCACATGGGGAGTTCATCATTCCACTCCCTAGCCTAAAACGAACTCAAGGATAGCTCTAATAGCCTAACAAATCATCTAAATCATGGCAATTGATCCAAAATGGCAAGTGAAGCTTCGATCGTCTGATTGCCAAAGGGGGAGATATACTCCACCTAATTCATTTGAATTCTAATAGAGCCATTATCGATTGAAGTCTAGAGAGTCATAGGAGCAATTGGCAAGTGATCCTAAGCTCTCTATAGGGAGATTAAAATTGTCATTTCTCGGTTTCCCTTAAGTAAAAATAAGGGAGGTCCATTTGATTGCCAACTTTCTCCAAACTCAAACTCCACTCAATTCCTTTTGCACACTCCATCAGTGAGCTCAATCAAGCTTGCCCATACTCTTTCCCAAGCTCAAAAGGCAGAGGAGGAGTGCCCTGAACCAAAATCAAGCTCAAAGTAAGAGGAGGTGACCCATAGGAAGATCCACTCAACCTCAGCCTCTCAAACTTTCAGTAAAGCTTCGTCTCAACCAGACAAAGCTTCTCCAAGGGAATCTAGCACTGGTGATCACCTCCAGTGAGGTTAGATATTTTTCGATCACTAAACTCAATGTGGTGTGGAGCTTTGTGAAAGAAATGTTAATGGCATAAGATCTTGACCATTAGATGAAATCTAGGTTACATTGTGATGGTTTGGGTAAGATTTCTTCCCAATCCAAGCTCAATTAAGTTCGGATCAAGGCCTAGAACATGGACAATCTCCATGGATCACAAGTATTTATAGGGAAGGATCTATGGCCGTCAATCCCCATGTTTTTGATGGACGGCTGAGATTAAAACATGTGATTTATTCTATTTAAATCCTTTGATCCACGGCTTTAATCTCAGCCGTCCGATCAAGGATCGAACGGCTGAGGGAAAAGTGTGTAGCGCTGCCGCCACGTGGCACTATAATGTGACATTTTAAAATACCAATGGGGAGGTGCCGCATGTAAAGTACTGTCACGTCAGCCGCATGCATGGCTCGTCGTAGGATTAAGGGTTTAATTAGGATTTATTTAATTCCTAATTAATTACTTAAACTTATAAACTTCATATCTCAACATAGAAAAATTAGAAAAGTATGAAATAAATTGCAATGGACAGCTAATTTGATCTCAAATTTTATAAAATTAATTTTAATCGATTTTGAAAAGTGTCTTTCTTTGATTCTAGGTTTTATTAGAAATGATAATTTGTTAATTACCATTTAATTAATCCACTAATTATTTCCAAACTTCTTCAGTATATTTTGGCGGATGACTTCTGCCTCCCCTAATTTTCTTGAGATTTATTGGTGGCTTAATTAGGGAAATTGCTAATTCATTTTCTAATTATCCTCTTAATGTAATGGAGGATAATTAAGGGTTTAATTAGTGATTTAATATTTTTATTAAGTTAATTATGGTTTATTTTAGTGAATGGGAGGTTTAGGGAATAATTTTGAGGTATTTCCCCTAAGCTATTTCTTAAACCCCCTTTTCTTTTTTAATCCTCTCTTAATTAAAGGTTAATTCACTAATTACCCCCTTCATTAATTTTATAAAATCATAAAACTTTTTATAACTTAATTAATCTATCTTGTATATATGATTAGGTGTTTAAGAGGCTAAGTGCATTAAGTAAATCAAAATTCAACTCACATATGTGAGGGGTGTTTTGAAATTACTTAAGTTAAACCCCTTAGCTTAAATAATCTTTAATCATGAGTCAAATTTTATTAGGCCCTTTTCTTCCTAGGTGCATTGCTAATTTAAATTCCTTGTATGGTTTATATCATCTCATAGGCTCATAATTATTTGATTAACTATGATAAGGTAGTGTAAGTAAGGGATAATTAACATGCTTAATTCATACCTTAACCTAATCAAAATATAAAATAGATCTAATCATCTAAAAATTGAACAAAATTATCAAACACATGTGGGAATGGGTTAGGAACAGCAAACTCAATTCATATTTTCAAAATTAAATTAAATTCAAGATCAAATAAAAATCACATTAAACAAATTTTGATTTGCTTTAAGCTTTCTTATTTCATAAGATTATCTTTAGGAATTAATAAAGGTGAATGTGTTTATATACTTTTATTACTTTAATTCTTTCCCGACATGCTAAATATGTGTGTCAAGTGATTTCATACATTCATGCTTTTCAAAAATCAAATTTAAAGTGAAAATGTTTCATTTATGTCAAATTACATGTTTTGGCTAAAGTAAGAATATGAGTGGCTATTATCACTATTAAATCCAAATTATTTTCAAAAAATATATGAATCAATTATCAAAATTGAAAGTGTGTTACTTATATCTTACATATAAGCTTGCATGTGAGTAAAATATAAGGATGTGCTTAGTGTAGTTTTCCTTCTCCTCTCTTTTGGTATAGTTTTGAATAGGATTTGGCAAAGTGTATAGTTCATTTGAAAAGGACACAACACTTGCATAATCTACTTCCTATTCATTTCTATGCTATGACTTGAGAATGACACCTACACTTACACATATAAATTTCATAAACAAACCAAAATAAAATAAATACAAACTTTTGCATCTTTTTTTCCATTCATTTCTTTTGTACACATTATTTATATTTAAGAAAAGAGGTATATTAGTCTGGACAATCTCAGGGTTGCGAGACTCTAAGTTGCCCTAAGTAAGTCTTGTACCTTACACCTCTGGTTAACAATGGTGTTGTACTCACTTATTTTTTTCTTACATTCAAGTGTGCATGTGAAAATTGGATAAGAAACCTCTTTTCTACTTAATAAAAATCATGCATCATAAGCATTCAAATTTTTTAAAGTAAATATTACTTAGCATGTATCATAAAGTGTGCTAAACACTCCCATTTGGTATGTATAGATATGCTTAGGATCCATTCATATGCATGTTATACATGTTGCGAAAGAAATGAAGTGATGTGTGTTTTGTGAATTTAAACCACTTTACTTAATCTTAAAATGTATTTCTTTTTGAATAGGTTTTATTTAGAGTTCATAACTTAGGATTAATTAAAACATTCACTAAACAAAACTAAAACATGAATCCACTTTAGAAATTACTTAGGCTAAGGAAGGAAAGAGAAGTTCTCTTATTTTTCCCTCTCTTTATAACTTAGTAATTAATTCTAGGATTCACTTGAATCCAATTAAAACATAAAATAAAATCAACCCAAAATAACTAAACAACTTAAATGAAACCCTCCTTTAAGTTCAACATTCTTCACACTTAGAAAATTTTAACTTAAAACCATAGATAATCATACCACATAAACCTCTAAAGCACACACATTAGGCTAAGCATAGATAAGCGTTGTGATAAATAAAAAATATAAATGCTTTTGTTGTGCAGGTGCTTATACCCCTAAGCATAATCCAATAGGTCAAGTGGACTTCGTCACCCATGTGTGGGGTGATAAGTCCAATATCCATGCTTGCGATTTTGAGTGATTTGTTTAGCTAATCTTTATTTTGTAGGTGTTAACTAGATTTACTTTTTTTTCCTTTTCATGCACTTTTGTAATTAGAATTTTTGAATGATTGTTATGGGGATTAGGATAAGCATTGGTCATAAGATCTTATCTTATGTATCATGTGAAACCTTTGGAGCATCCACTTTCCAACCATCCAAAAGAAAGAACCAAAGAAGAAAGAAGTGAAGAAGAAGAAAGAAAAAAAAAAGAATGAAGAAATAAAGCTTGAAGACCTCCATAATAATGAATTCCTTGCTTAATTGTATTTAATTCATTTGTACTTTGGGTTATATAAGAGTAGAGCTCAGCTACCCAATTTATTTTCAGGATTATGTGGTGGCACCTGACCACAATGGCCTCTTATTCTTTTGTGATTAGCTTTATAAATTGATTGATGATTTATTTAGCTTGTGCATTAAGTGGCATCTTTTTCCTAGTTTCTTTCTTACTTTATGTATGGCCTGGATGTGGATTAGGCTCTTAGGAAAAAATAAATCTTCTACCAAATTTAATAATTCAAAACTAAAAATAAAGAACTCATAACCTCACCTAAAGCTTAGCTAAAATCAAGATAAAAGAATTAGCAACCCTTATGGATGAGTATTTTTTATAACATCATGCACAAATGCATATTATTTTCACTTTTGATTGGAGGGCTTCCACCTTTGCCATAAACTTGGCTTGACCTTTGAGAGCCATGATGGAAACACACCCTCTCCTTTCACGATTTTGGCCAATAATCTCATTTCTCATACATATAGAATATTAGTGAGTCAAAATGATTGTCCAAAAAAATAAAAATAAAATGAAATCTGAATTGCATTAGATTTAGGTCATTTGAAGCATACCCTTACATGATCTAGTCTCTTTAGAGAGTGAGTTTAAGGACTTAGTCTCTTTTTAAATAAATAGCAACCTAACTATCTTGCATAAAGCATATAACTTGCCTACATGAATTTAAAACTATGGGAGGAGTTAGTTGGTGGCCACCCCCAGGAAGTTATAAGTCCAAGCAGTCGGGTGGCTTATCCTCTCTCGTGGAGGCAAACTAAATACACATTTTTCACCTTAGATTTAGGTTGTGCTTTCGGCCCTCACCAAAGCTCCCTAGATTTAGGTTCTGAGATTGTTTCCCCCCTTTATGGGCCATAAACATAAATCCTCACCTCTTAAGAATTTTAACAATCTTGTGTTGTGGAATCATAAGCCCTAAATTTCTAATGAAAAATTCAACTCAAATAAATTAAATTAATTTCAAAAATATAAATTCCAACCATAGGATAGTTTGAGATGCTCACTAGGTTTCCTAGCATCATGAGCATCTTCTACTTATCTTCCTTTGACTTCGATAATAGCTCCCTCTCTTTGATCAATCCCGTTTGATCTTTCGAAATAAATTAATTAATTTATATTCTTATTTATTGAAATATTTGGAGACAATGATCATTTACCTTAATCGAGAGTATTCCTAAGAGATCTCATTACTTGGGATGTAATTAACAATGGGGGTTGCCCCTGTATGGAACTTAATGAACCTGGTTTAAAATAAACTCTACTTTTACTTTTCCATATAAAGTAGGGGAAGAATCTTTAGTACATATGCAAACCTATTGTCCTTAGGAGTCTTTGTTGAGGTAATTAGATCCATTGTAGGGTGGTGAATTTTATCTTTCGAGATAGTACATCTCTCCTCAATGTCGTACCCAATCACCATCAATAAGAACATCTGCGGATCTACGTGGTGTTACAAAAATTGCATAAAAAAGAAGAAGATGTATATTTCCATCCTCATTTTATCTCACGTAGAGTGAAGATGAAAGTATATAATTTTATTCTTTCAGAAATCACTTAATTCTTGAAAATTTCACCACATGTACTGACGCACATATCATAGTCAGGAGGCTGTGATGATGCTTAAATGACCTCCATTCACAAAATTGATCATGTTGTTAGCATCAAAATGTCAAAATTTATCAAATGAGATTGTCCGTGCTCAATTTGGACAAGTCTATGCGAATGTCGAGCGGTTGGAAGTGACAATACATATTTTTGAACTGAAATTTATTCAATTCGACACTGACTTGAATTAAATGACCTCCAATCATGAAACAGACTATGTCGTTAAATTCAGAACATCAAAATAACTTTGAATCAATATATATATTAACCACATAATGATATTAGAGTAACGTTCATATTAAAGTTAATTAAATAATAAAAAATTTCTTAAAAGGCCCTAATTCCTTTGTGCATAGCCCATCCGACCCGAACCCTACTCGCACGTTCCTGCTCGAGCTCTAAACCGTTCGTGCTCGGCTTCTCCCGATTGAATGACAACTAACGCCTAGGTTTCGTCTCTTCCCGTTTCCCCGCACAACCTCTCCTGCTAGTTTGATCCAAAACTCCTCAACCAAAGCTCCTCAATCGTAAAAGGGTCACACATCTTCCCTCCCTCTGGCTCCTCTCATTCATTCAGTTGAGAAATCGTAAGCTCGTTCAGGATTTCCCTCAACCGCAAGGAATACTTCTTCCCTCTCTCTTCCCTTCTGCCTCTAGCCGGCAAGCACTCAAATCACTCCTCCTCTCTCCCATAATTTTTTGGCTTCCCTTCGATTCTCCTCTTCTACCTCCCTTGCGTTCAATTTCCCTCAACTGATCCTCTCTTTTAGGGGGTGTTTGGCAGTTTGATTTATGAGTAGAGATTTAATAAATTCAAGATAATCAATTTAGTAAATCACGCGATAAATTCGAAAGATTTGAAGATTTATTAAATCGCTAAATCAGAAAGAGTTTTGGTAAGTTATACGAGGATTTAAGGTTATAATTAAATAATATTTTTAAAATATAAAAATAAATAATTAAAAAATAAAATATTAAAATTAAAATTCATTATTTAACAAAAGATATCATGCTCATTACAAAAGTAAATAAACATTACATTATTTGGATATAAGAAAATTTTTTCCGATAATACAATCAATTTTTCAACTCCTTCAAAATTTCACACGCATTTAATTCTACTTCACCTCGTATACAAAAAAAAATTATATTAAAACTATATAATAAAATATTATATTTTCTTAACGATAAAACTACTTTCTCACGCTTTACATCAGTATATTACATGCCTCAAACCATCTCCTCAACTCTCAACGAAAAAGAATTACCAGAAAATACCAAAAATGTATAAACCAACATGTAGACATCGCCGGCCAAGGCCCAACAAGGAGAAGAAAGGGAGATGAGAAGGTGTTTCGATCCTTGCAGATCGGCGAGAAAGGAATAAGCCAAGTACCTTCGCGCTGCGCTGAGGAAGAGACTGACGGTAACCTCGTCCAAACCCTCCTTCACGGCTTCCGCTTCGCCAAAACCATCGAGGAAGAGAAGCGGTGAAATCGCAAGGTAACCCTCGATCAAGCCGCAGAGAGCGAGAGACGAGAACGCATAGCAAATAAGAAAATGATCTATCCGATCACGATGATAGCAAAGATTGAGAGAGAGAAAGAGAGAACGGAATAGCAACAAGTAAATCAACATCACGCTTTCTATCCAATCTTCCGATCTAACTCCGCTTTCATCCTATCTAAACAAACGTAATCAAAATGACGCAAAAAAAAAAATTGTGAGAGAGACTAACGAACCGTATGAAGTCCACGAGATAGCGAGCGAATTACCACAAGATGGTGACGAAGCCATCCGTGAAGAAATACCGGTAGGTAGAAGGAGTTCCGAGAAGCTTCCAAGTCCCCGCCATATCGCCAGTTTGCGCCATCCGTAAATCCCGTTAAATCCGAATCGGCTGATTTAACAAATCAACTTAACTCGATTTACGGATTTACCGCTAAAGATTTAGTAAATCCGCAGAATGTGTTCGGCAGGATTTACGGGATTTAGCCAGCTAAATCCTCGATAAATCCGTTGCCAAACACCCTTAAGATGAAGTATGTTTGACGAGGAGCATCACTTTGAGTTGAAGGTGGATGCGGGAGCTTTGAAGACTTATACGTAGTAGGCACGAACCATTCATAAGAATGGTTATATTGCGATTAAGCAGAGATAGCAGCAAAGGTCACCAAGCAGTGTCAGCGGAGATGATTCCTCTTCTTCTTCATCTGCTGGTGATTTGACGGAGCTCAATGATATGATGTCGGAGTCTATTCTTTGTCTTATATTAGAGAAATTCTTTGATGTTTTTCATGATCTTGAACAGTTTTTGTAACTAATTGACAATGGACAAGGCCTTGATATAAATGGAGTTTCTGACAAATCATTTGCCAAGCTTTTAAAGAAAATTTTCTTGTCATTAAATCTCAAAGAAAATGGATAAGGAGTTTTCTCTCTTCAACACTCTCTCGTTCAGTCCCCTCAAAGTCTCTAAAAATTCCATCAAAATGACGACTGAAAGGATGGTACACGGAGGTCCTCTTCGGTGATGAAGATCGTTAACCCGTGTTGGAATTCTTTCGCCGACGATAAGGTCGAGCAAGGCTTTTCGCTTAACCACAATGATGGTCTCTTGTAGTATAAAGACATCAAGAAGCACTCTGTCGGTGAGTTCTCGATGGTTATTGTGTAAGAAAACTACCAGCTTGAAGATGAAAGCCAGATCGAGTTTGGTTCACTCAGCTCCTCCTTCTCCGGAGACAAGGATCTCTGTGCACTCAAACTAAAGACGGCGATGATATGTTGCGACGACCGGAGACCGGGGCAGGGACTTCATTCGCAATCACTTCTGTTGAGGAGGAGGATGAGGAAGAGGATCGATGGTCGTGCATGCTGTCGGAACTTCTCGTCAAGATCATAAAGAGGGTGGATGCGAGTGAGGACCAGTGGCTGCTTCGTAGGAGGGTCGTCACCTGCGCATGCGTCTGCCGCAAGTGGAGAGAGGTCACCACCAGTATCGTCAGATCTCTCTAAGAGTCTGGAATGATCACTTTCCCTTTGTCTCTTAAGCAGCGGGGGCCTCGGGATACACCAATTCAATGCTTCGTAAAGAGGGATCATGAGAATTTTATATTCTACCTTCATCTTGGCATAGCTCATACGTTTGCCGATGAAGGGAAGTTCCTAATGGCTGCACAAAGATACAAGAGTGGTGTTCGCAGTAAGTATGTGCTCTGTATCAATACTAATGACCTTTCCTATAGAAGAAATACATACACTAGAAAGCTGAGGTCCTACTTTCTTGGCACAAAGTTTACATTTTATGACTGTCAGCCTCCGTACGATGGTGCAAAAGCATCTAAGAGTCAATATTGCCGATGTTTTGCTAGTAAATAGATCAATCCATAGGTCCCAGCTGATAATTTTAAAATTAGATATGTGTCCTATAAATTTAACCTCCTTAAAACAAAAGGGCCAAGAAGGATGCACTGCACTCTCCAACTTCCTCCAGAAACCATGGATTCTAATCTCAAATCATCTGTTCAAGTACCTCCAGAACCTTTTAAGGGCTTTAAGGGCAATACTAAACTTTTGGAGCTCAACAAGTTCTCAATAGAGGATGTAATGGATCGTCAAAATCATCTTGCTAAAATGTGCAGCCTTCTTTTCCATCATGAAATGAGGGCTAAACATATTAAAAATATTAAGTCAAAAACTCACCATCACATACTCAAGATGAAGAGACAAAGAGCAGCCTCAGCTGAAATAAATGTGGATCCTGAAGGCTACTTGCCCATCACAATCATCGCACTACCCATTCCTTCAACTATCGTTCTTCTAATGTCAATGATATAGTGAAATAGTTGTGGACGTGTGATGTAAATGTGAAAATTATATATGTATATGCATATGCTTGTCTTTACGCAGAGCTCGCTCATCGGCAGAGATGAAATCCGGCCGGGTTGTAGAAGATTCTACCATCTTCATTAGGGTGTATCGAGTTAGCCAAAATCATCAGATATGGCACCCCCTATGCCGAAATTTGGACTACTTGTATATATATTTGTTTTAAGCGTGTGAAGGCGATGCTCATCGGTAATGGGATCAAGGTGGTCGAGTGCTTCAAAATATCAACCGTCATACTAGCCAGGCCAAAACACTCGACGCAATTTCACGGAATGATCCAGGATGTCAAAATTTTGCCAAATTTTGGGAATTAACAATATATATATATATATATATATATATATATATATATATATATATATATATATATATATATATATATATATATATATATATATATATATATATATATATATATATATATATATATATATATATATATATATATATAAAGTTCTAAAGAAATGGAGTGGAAATTAAATATAAATGAACTAGAAATGAACTAGAAATGAATTTGAAAGAGACTTGAGTACAAATAAAATTAAAAATCATATTTTAAATAAAAAATAGGGATCAAACTCAAGTGAACCCATAAAATTTGAAATAAATTTGAATTCCTTTGATATACATCACAAATGACTTAAAATAAATTTGAAATTTAATTTTCAAATAAATAGAGAATTTCATATGAAATGTGAAAAGTCCTTAAATGATAAAATTAAAGAGACTTGAAACTTTCTTTTGGGTGAACTTCGTGCATATAAACTTGTATGAATACAACTGTATGAAGTATGTCCTCGCACATATCTTATAGCAGTCACTCTTTTGGATCAAATATTTCAAAATACATGCAAATGCTTGAATGAAAATAAATTTATTACCCATATCTAAAATGAATATATTTTTATTCAAAGCTTGTGCAAACTTTCAAATAGTCGCCACCGAATCTGCAATTCTTTGTACAAGTAGACAGAAGGCGACACTAAATTAAATATTACACGAATGAAGGAACTTTCCTTCAATCCAAAAATAAAAGAAATTTTATTCTAATTATGATTTTTAATGTTAGTGATTTCATTAATTAGATGAAATTATCTAAGCTATAAATACCTGCATGTGCTCGGACATAGAGATTTCAAGTGCAAATTTTAATGTCTAAAAAGGCTGAATATGTTAAGTTGGAATTAAATAAAAATCGAAAATCAATCTCATAATTCAGAAATAAACACTACATAAGGTCTTAAATACACCTACATGGGCCCCGACACTATGTTGAATGTTTAGATTCAAGTGTCTGAGGATGTTGCTCGGGTTGCTCTCCAGTTTAGTCTTAGGACTGGGTCCAGGTTAACAAAACCTAAAAATCTATAATAAGAGTTCCAAATCAGTGAAATATCTGAGAAATTGATTCTATCATATGGCATTAGATCTAATCCTCTATTAGCAGCTAAACAGAGTTGACGGGATCTAAAGCCCTTAAACATATTAAAATTAATCAACCTATTTAACTCAAATTAAATATCAATCTCTAAAAAAATTGCTCAAATGAAATCTAATCATTAAAATCTTAAAGCAAACTCAATCTATCCACCTTCCGTAACTATTTATCAGGCGTGATAAATTAAGAAAACTCTAGCTCACAAAAGAGCCAATGTCAAATCAAGTGTTCTGCTATGTTCACTCTCAATCAATCTCACGCCAGTAAGGACGTGGCACGTGTCATCTGACTGTGTAGCTTGGCCAATAGGCTCCATAGATGAACCAGTTATAACTAGAGTCCTCTGATTGGGTGGTTTGGCCAGTCCGAGTCCATTATATTACTATCACGATCGTAGCCCATATGCTCCCCAATGGCTCTGCCCTTTGAGTTGTGAATCATAGGGTATACTTGATAGGGAAAACAACCATCTGTCAGCTAAGGAAGACTTAAGCCTGTCTCCTTAGATGAACACCACCCTAGGTTTACAAAGATTTCTTGGACGAAGTAACTCATGTGTTGCTGATGAGGATCCTTCTATCAGGTTGGGTCGACTCCTCCTTTAACTAAGTAGACTAGAGACTATGACTGCCCGAGATGACGAAACCATGGGATCTAGATCGGGCACGTCATCATTCCCCCAACCATCCGGTTTAAGCCAAAATGGTAAATTTCATATCTTAAATTCTAAAACTCTACATGTTATTACTATACACTACACATTAAGCAATCTAATGACTGGCCTTAATCAAAAGTTCTCTCTCATTTATTGGGAGAGGAAATTAACTACAAGGGCTTGCACATATAGAAAACCTAGAACCATATCTAAAGTCCTCACAAAATGAGGGTGAAATCTCTGGGAAGTGTCTTATATACTATTCTATCTACCTTCTAAAAATTACACTGATACTTTAAAACACTCTTTTCATCGAAGAGGTCGATAATTTTCTGAGCCCTGATTTTTGGCGACTCACTGGGAGATTCTCTTCCATCTTTAGCTAGTCATATACATGTTATAATAGCAATAAAATATTTGAAAATTTAAAATAAAAAATGAACACATTGTTAATCATGAAGCTAGGTCACGGAACCAACATCCGTCTAGCTAATTTGTAATCAACACTGGAGATGCTGGAGCTACCATCCAAATTAGTTGCGTAAACTTTTTTGCTATCACCATTGCAAATAATCCACCACTTGAAGCACCTGGATATTGTACACACCAACCTGTGCAGGAAAGGAGAACAACTGGAATAGTCGCTACTATTATTAAAGTTCCTTGGAAGAGATCCTCCGTATTCAAAAGATTAGGTCATTCTGAGGCGCCAGTAAAAAAAAAAGAAATGTCACTTGGCAGAAAGTTTCAATCATGCCTGTGAATGCAACCACTCTGCCAGTTGAACCTTTCGCACTAAGAAGGCATGGTGCTAAAGTCTCCTCTTCTAGAGGAAAAATTGAGTTGAAGGTAAAGGAGAAGAAACACTAAACTGTGAGCTCAGTAGTTGCTGTCTAAATCACAAGTCATACAACTAACCTTACAACCAGAAGCGAATATTTCTACCCCACAATAAATTTAAAAATTTTGAGATGGGTGAAAAGGAATAGCTCTATTGGTGATGTTAAATGGTGTTTCTGGGCTCAACGGTAGTCGGCTTCAACCATTCTGAAGAAATAACATGAAACTCTATCTATTCGAGCACATAGATTTCTAAAGGTTGTTAAGAAAAAATGTCTTATGAAGAACAGGTATCAAATGTCAATTTTCAAAGAAGCCAAAAATGCTCCACTATAAAAGCTACAATCAGTGGTTGTAAGAGCTCAAGACCGTTCTAAGAAATTCCTACACGGTGAGCATTGGAGGGTGACACCTGAACCGCGTGTTCGATAATCCATTACCGAAAGGTCATGGTAGAACAAAAAATAAATATGGAGGTCAAAGCCTCAAGAAGAAGTAGCAACACAAAAGCTTCCTCATTTGGATGCAAGCTAACCCAGAGGCAGCGTAAAAAGAGAAATGCTGAACTACGTGCTCAACAGCCATTGTTCAAGCAGAAAATTGTATAACTAATTGTGGAACCAGAAGCGAGTGTTTCAACCCATAATAAGTTTAACAGCCTAAGATAGGTAAAGTGAAACATCTCTACTGGTCAAATCAAATAGTCCTTCTGGACTCGATAATGTCAGATTCTAGCTTCTCTAGTGAGGAAACTTGAAACTGTATATGCAAGAGTGCATCAGGTCCTCAAAGTTGCTAAGGAGAATGGAGTAATAAAAAGAAAATATGAAGGTCCTATCATCAGGGAGGCTAGAGTTGCTCCTTCAAAGAAACCTCCTCCTACAGCCCTGGTAAGATGTCTACTAATTCAAGTCTTGTACAGTGAGCATCGATGCGTGACACTTGGACCACAGGTCCAAGAATCCGTCGTCAAAAGGTCCCGACGAAAAGATAAGCAAATTTGAAGGCCAAAATCTCGAAGTGAAACTGCCTTACAGAAAGACAACAGCATGACATCTAGACTGTACTCCCACAAAATCCACTCATTATGCGATAGTATTAAGGGATGAAGCAGTTCTATCACTTGAAGTTGAAATACCTTCGCTTCGAGTAGCCATTCAACACAATTTCACTCAAGATGAGAATTTTTGTCTACGGATAGAAGAGCTTGATGCACTTGACGAGGTCAGGCTCCAAGCTCAACAAAATTTAAAAGTCAGTAGAGCGAGGATGTCTAAAGCTTTTGACCATATGGTACGGCCTTGAACATTCCAAAAAGGCGAATTGGTTATGGTGTTAAGTAGACCAATTATCCCTAATCGAAAATTCAGTGGCAAATTTGAGCCTAACTGGGAAGACCCTTTTATCATTGAAAAAGTGTATCAAGGAGGGGCATACCAACTCATTAACCTAAAGGGTGAAAGTCCAATGCAACTAATTAATGATCGATACTTGAAAATGTAATATACTTGATGACCACATTCTCGAGGTACAATAGAAATCCCCTTACAAGACAGGGGGCATTTTTTTAGTAAATTTATTTAGGTTGACATCGTGCTTCATGTCGAGATCCCTAAATAAACATACTCCATATGAAGAACCTTTTCATGAAAATTCTCCTATTATATAAGAGGAATTTTTAGATTTTATATACAGATGGAATCAATGTTGTATGTTAAAATCTCCTTTAGAGTATATCAATTCAAATATTGATGTATTTGTGTATTTTCATCTTAAAAATTCTCATAAATGTACTTTAGAATTCCCCCTGCAAGACAGGGGATATTTTTCTTAGTTTATGTTAAGTTTATTTTAAGTTGACGTTGTGCTATAAGACGAGATCCTCAAATATATTCTTATTTAAGTTGACATCGAGCTTTACGCCAAAATTCCTGGATATATCCATAATTGTTAATGTTAAGTTGCAGAGTCTTGTAGAAATAAAATAAGTCTATTTCTATGCATGAAAGGATAACCCTAAATGTTAAGAAACTTATCTCTCAGATTTGCCAAATTCTGGATATCAAGTCAAAGGAACTCTTGATTTTGGAAGCTTCAATCAATTAAGTTAGAGAAACATCAACCTCTACATCCTAAAGTCTAGGACACGAATAGGTTTTAAAGGTCGAACTTAACAAGTTACAAATGACCGAGTTGCTGATGCTCTCCCCACTCAACAAGCCGCAAGAAAAGGCCACAGTGAAAGAGCCCCCGTTCATCAGTCTAATGAAAAAACCACCAACCCACTACATCTCAAGTTGAAGACTCGAGTAGGTTCTAAAGGTCGAACTCAACAAGCCCAAATATGACCAAATTGCTGACGGTCTCCTCACTCAACAAGCCGTAAGAAAATGTCATAGTAAAAGAGACCTCGCTCGTCAGTTCAATGATGATAGTTGTTCAATCTCAAATCAGATCCAACTTAGTGATTACAAGCAACCAGGATCCAAGAGATCTCTCTACTTGATCGATAGATCAAGGTAATCTGAGGAAACTCTCAATTCAGGGCTACCTCAAATCAATCTATATATTGCCCGTAAGGTGATATTTCAATCTATTCTCAAATGATCTGATCAAGCTCAAAGCACAGATCAAAGCCTATCTCCTCATCGAGTCCGTCAAAGCAAAAAAGCACAGGACCGAGGAAGCAATTCCATAGTTCAAACAAAGCCAGTGGCTAGACTAAATGAATTTTATGGTTATTTAGTCTTTTAAAGTACACGTTGCTAGACTAATAACTCAACATTGACATAAGCCGAAAGGCAGGGTCATCTATATGTATCCTTCAACGAATCTATCAAAGCAGCAAGCACATGGTTCATAGAGGGCATACACTTCCTGACAAGTCAATAGAGACAAATCAGGTCAGTCCTTCATCAAGTCCGTCAAGCTCAAAGCTAGGACAGAAGGAATTTCAAATCCGATCAAGCACCAATAAATCGATTCCTTAGCAGAGTCCTTCATCAAAATAAGTAGACCAGTTCCTCCATCAAACCTAACCAAGCATGAAGCTAGGGTTAGAGGAAACTCAAATCTGCAATGACATAAAAGAAAGAGATCTTCAGCAAAGTCATTGAAGCAGATAGTAGATAGTGTAAGAACTCTTATCTATCTGACAAGTTAATTCTAACAAATTGATCAATCCCCGTCATTTAACATGTCCTGAATAAGGTGGTGTACTAATGACAAATCCTATCAAAGCTCTGTAAGCTATTGCAATCGAAGCTAAAATGATCCAAGTTCTGTGGCCAGCCCAAAGGGTCAATCAATTTTCAACAAACGTGACTCGTTCCATACGCGAATCATATTTGTTGAGGGGCATTTATTGATCTCCACATACGTGCCATAAGTCGAGTCAAGCCCACAAGTCTAATTCGACGGACTTCGGAAGCAATAGTGCGCAAATCGAGGCTAAAATGCATTAGACGTTATCAAAAATGGTCGAAATGACCTCTGACCGGTAAACAGACTTTACGGTTGCATTTAGAATATTAAAATTGATCAGAATATAAATATTGCAAAATCTAATGAGCAATTGATTAAGCGCTCGAGCTATCAAAGTGTCGATGCGCATATCAGATTCAGGAAGCTACGATAATGTCTGAATGATCTCCGTTCACAAAATTGATCATACCGTTACCTTCAAAACATCAAAGACTATCAAATGAGACTGTTCACGCTTAATTCGGATGAGTCTGTATAAATGTCAAATAATCATGGCAAATCAAAAATAAAATATCGACATATCAAAAATGGTCGAAATGACCTACGATCGATGAATGGACTTCTTCGTCACATTCAAAACATCAAAACTAGTCAGAATATAAATATTGCGCAACTTGAGGATCAAATGTTCAAGCGCTCGAGCTATCAATGTGTCGACATACATATCGGAGTCGGGAAGCTGGGACGATGACCAAATGGCCTCCGTTTATGAAATTGATTGTGTCGTTGGCTTTAAAACATCGAAATCTATCAAGTAAGACCATTCGTACTTAATTTGGATGAGTTTGTATGAATGTCGAGTGGTCGAAAGTGGTAACGCGCATTTTGAGCTAAACTGGACTCATTTGAAAGCCAAACAAATTATCACAAAACAAACTACGCTGCATCTGTAATATCAGAATAATCTAAGATTGATATATATATAAACTATATTGAGTCTTTCAGTGTGAAATTCATATTAAGGTGGATTACATATTCAGAAAATTGATTTAAAAAGAAAAAAAAAAAAAACCTATTTACATCAATGGCCCTAACCGACTCTCCACACTCCGTCTCCTCCCTCCACGCTCGGTTCGAACGGCAACTACTCCCACTTCGGCTCCTCTCAACCATTCCCTCCGCTCTTAACCGCAGGGAAAAAAAAACTAATTCGACTTTTTCTCCCTCTCTTGGTTCAATTGAGAAACAGCAAGAGAGACGGGCACGATCCGTTCAACACTCTCCCGTTCAGTCCCCTCAAAGTCTCTAAAAATTCCATCAAAATGGTGACTGAAAGGATGGTACACGAAGGTCCTCTTCGGTGATGAAGATCGTCAGCCCGTGTTGGAAGTCTTCCGCTGGCGATAAGGCCAAGCAAAACTTTTCGCTTAGCCGCAACGATGGTCTCTTGTAATACAAAGACATCGGGAAGCACTCCGCCGGTGAGTTCTCGATGGCTGTCGTGTAAGGAAACTACCAGCTTGAAGATGAAATCCAGATTGAGTTTAGCTCACTCAGCTCCACCTTCTCCGATGAACTCTCCACCCAAAGACAAGGATCTCTGCGCACTCAGTTTGAAGACGGCGATGATCTGTTGCGACGACCGGAGACCGGGGTAGGGACTTCATCCGTAATCACTTTTGTTGAGGAGGAGGATGAGGAAGAGGATCGATGGTCGTGCATGCTGTCGGAACTTCTCGCCAAGATCATAATGAGGGTGGATGCGAGCGAGGACCGGTGGCTGCTTCGTAGGAGCGTCATCACCTGTGCATGTGTCTATCGTAAGTGGAGAGAGGTCACCACCAGTATCGTCAGATCTCCCCAAGAGTCTGGAATGATCACTTTCCCTTTGTCTCTTAAGCAGCGGGGGCCTCGGGATACACCAATTCAATGTTTCGTAAAGAGGGATCATGAGAATTCTATATTCTACCTTTATCTTCTCATAGCTCATACGTTTGCCAATAAAGGGAAGTTTCTAATGGCTGCTCAAAGATACAAGAGTGGTGCTCGCAGTGAGTACGTGCTCTGTATCAATACTAATGACCTTTCCTAGAGAAGAAATACATACATGGGAAAGTTGAGGTCCTACTTTCTTGGCACAAAGTTTACATTTTATGACTATCAGCCTCCGTACGATGTTGCAAAAGCATCAGAGAGTCGATCTTGCCAATGCCAACGTTTTGCTAGCAAACAAATAAGTCCACAGGTCCCAGCTGGTAATTTTAAAATTGGATATGTCTCCTATAAATTTAACCTCCTTAAAACAAAAGGGCCAAGAAGGATGCACTACACTCTCCAACTTCCTCCAGAAACCATGGATTCTAATCTCAAATCATCTGTTCAAGTACCTCCAGAACCTTTTAAGGGCTTTAAGGGTGGTACTAGACTTTTGGAGCTCAACAAGTTCTTAATTGAGGATGTAATGGATTGTCAAAATTGTCTTGCTAAAATGTGCAGCCTTCTTTTCCGTCACCAAATGAGGACCAAACATATTAAAAATATTAAGTCAAAAACTCACCATCGCATACTCAAGAAGAAGAGACAAAGAGCAGCCTCAGCTGAAATAAATGTTGATCCTGAAGGCTGCTTGTCCATCAGAATCATCGTACTACCCATTCCTTCAACTGATATTCTTCTAATGTCAATGATATAGTGAAATAGTTGTGGACATGTGATATAAATGTGAAAATTATATATGTATATGCATATGCTTGTCTTTATGGACGCTTCATCGTATGCGACAAGATAAAATGTGGTGTTGCAAGACACCACTAGCTACGCTCATCACGGCGTACCGAGTAAGCCAAAATCATTAGATGTGGCACCCCTTATGCCGAAATGCTGCCAAAATTTGGACTACTTGCATATATATTTGCTTTTATACAGGTGATTAAAGGCCTTATTATGCTCATCAGGGCGTAACGGGATTAAAGGTCGGCCGAAGTGCTTCAAAACACCAATCGTCATACTCATCGAGCACTGGAAGAAAACACTCCGTCGCCCCATATGCGGGATAGGGATAGCCAAAATTTCGACAAATTTTGAGAATTAACATATATATATATATATATATAATATAAAGTGCTAAAGAAATGGAGTGGAAATTAAATATAAATGAACTGAAAATGAATTTGAAAGAAACTTAAGTACAAATAAAATTAAAAATCATATTTCAAATAAGAAAATAGGGATCAAACCCAAGTGAACCCATAAAATTTGAAATAAATTTGAATTCCTTTGATATACATTACAAATGACTTAAAATAAATTTGAAGTTTAATTTTCAAATAAATAGGGAATTTGATATGAAATGTGAAGTCCTTAAATGATAAAATTAGAGAGACTTGAAACTTTCTTTCGGGTGAACTTTGTACATATAAACTTTTATGAATCCAACTGTATGAAGTATGTCATCGCACATATCTTATAGCAATCACTCCTTTGGGTTAAATATTCCAAAATACATGCAAATGCTTGAATGAAAATAAATTCATTACCCATATCTAAAATGAATATATTTTTATTCAAAGCTTGTGCAAACTTTTAAATTGTCGCCATCGGATCTGTAATTCTTTGTACAAGCAGATAGAAGGTGACACTAAATTAAATGTTGCACGAATGAAGAAACTTTCCTTCAATCCAAAAATAAAAGAAATTTCATTCTAATTATGATTTTTAATGTCAGTGATTTCATTAATTAGATGAAATTATTTAAGCTATAAATACATGCATGTGCTTGGACATAGAGATTTCAAGTGTAAATTTTAATGTCTAAAAAGGCTGCATAGGTTAAGTTAGAATTAAATAAAAATCTGAAATAAATATCATAATTCAGAAATAAACACTACATAAGGTCTTAAATATACCCGCATGGGCCCCGACACTGTGCTGAATGTTTAGATTCAAGTATCTGAGGATGTTGTGCAGGTTGCTTCCTAGTTTAGTCTTAGGACTGGGTCTGCGTTAACAAAACCTAAAAACCTATAATAAGAGTTCCAAATCAGTGAAATATCTGAGAAACTGATTATGTCATGTGATAGTAGATCTAATCCTCTATTACCAGCTAAATAGAGTTGATAGGATCTAAAGCTCTTAAACATATTCAAATTAATCAACCTATATAACTCAAATTAAATATCAATCTCTAAAAAAATTGTTTAAATGAAATCTAATCATTAAAAGCTTAAAGCAAACTCAATCTATCCACCTTTATTAACGGTTTGTCAGGGGTGACAAATTAAGAAAACTCTAGCTCACAAAAGTGTCAATGTCAAATCAAGTATTCTGCTATGTTCACTCTCAATCAATCTCACGCCAGTAAGGATGTGGCCCATGTCCTTTACGTGCTTGGCTAATAGGCTCCACGATGAAGCGATGACCGAGTCCTCCGAGTGGTTTGGCGGCTCCATTATATTACAATCACAATGAAGTCTCTCCAATGGATCTGCTCTTTGAGTTGTGAATCATAGGGTATACTTGATAGGGAAAATGGCCCTCTATCAGCTAAGGTAGACTTAAACTTATCTCCTTAGACAAATACCACCCTAGGTCTACAAAGATTTTTTGGACGACGTAACCCATGTGTTGTTGCTGAAGATCCTTCTATCAGGTTGGGTCGACTATCTCCTCTGACTAAGTAGACTAGGGACCGCGACTACTCGGGATGACGGAACCATAGGATCTAGATCGGGCACATCATCATTCCCTCAGCCATTCGATTTAAGCCAAAATGACAAATTTCATATCCTAAATTCTAAAACTCTACATGTTGCTACTATACGCTACGCATTAAGCGATCTAATGACTAGCCTTAATCAAAAGTTATCTCTCATTTATTGGGAAGGGTAATTAACTCTAGAGGCTTACGCCTATAGGAAACCTGGAACCAGATCTAAAGTCCTCACAAAATGAGGGTGAAATCTCTAGGTAGTGTCTTATTTACTATTTCATATATCTTCTGAAAATTTCGTCGACACTTTAAAACACTCTTTTCATCGAAGAGGTCGGTGGTGAATTTTCAGAGTCCACACCAGGTGGACTTGGTTACCCATATGCGGGGTGCTAAGTCCAACATATATTTATACATGCATGGGAGTTGTATGATTTGTTTAGCTAATCTCTATTTTGAAGGTGTTAGTTAGATTTACTTTTTCTTTTAATGTAATTTTGCAATTAAGATTTTAGAATGAATGTTATGGGAGATTAGGATAAGCATTGGTCATAAGATCATATCTTATGTACCATGTGAAGCCTTTGGAGTATACACATTCCAACCATCCAAAAGAAGGAACCAAAAGAAGAAAGAAGAAAAAAGAAAAAATAAAAGAAGAAATGAAGACCCCCATAACATGAATTCCTTGCTTAATTATAATTTATTCATTTGTAATTTGGGTTGTACCCAATTTATTTTCGGGTTTGTGCGGTGGCACCCGACCATAAATGAAATTTTATTCTTTTGCGCTAGCTTTATAAAATTTTTGATATTTTGTTTAGCTTGTGCATTAAGATGGCATCTTTTCATAGTTTCTTTCCTGCTTTGATGTATGACCTGGATGGAGATTAAGCTATTAGGAAAAAATAAATCTTCTACAAAATTAAATAACTCAAAGCTAAAAATAAATAACTCAAAGCTAAAAATAAATAACTCGTAACCTCACCTAAAGCTTAGGCTAAAAATCAAGATAAAAGAATTAGCAACCTCTTAGTTAGATGAGTATTACTTTTCTAACATCATACATAAATATTACTTCACTCTTGACTTGGAGGGCTTCCACCCGTGCTAGTGAACTTGTCTTGACATTTGAGAGCCATGGTGGAAACACACCTCCTTTCTAGCTGATTTTGGTCAATAATCTTATTTCTCATGCATTAGGCATATGAATCATATAGCCTGAGTCAAGTAATTGTCCAAAAATAAAAATAAAATGTAATACAGTTTGCATTAGATTTAGGTCATTTGTCATGCCCTTACATGATCTAGTCTCTTAGATAGTGAGTTTAAGGACTTCGTCTCTTTCAAAATAAATAATATCCTAGCTATCTTGTATAAAGCATGTGACTTTCCTACATGTATTTAAAATCATAGGAGGTATTAGTTGGCAGCCACCCTCAGGCAGTTGTAAGTCCAAACAGTCGTGTGGTTTATCCTCTCTTATGGAGATAAACCAAATACCCATTTTCGCCTTAGATTTAGACCGTGCTTTCAGCCTTTGCCAAAGCTCCCTAGATTCAAATTCTGAGGTTGCTTCTCCCATTTGCAGACCATAAGTATAAATCCTCACCTCTCAGGCATTTCCATAATCTTGTGTTGTGGAATCATAAGCCCTAAATTTCTAATGAAAAATTTAAGTCAAACAAATAAATTAATTTTAAAAACATAAATTTCAACTATATGATAGTTTGGGGTGCTTACTAGGCTTCCTAGTATCCTAAACATCCCATACTCATCTTCATTTGGCTTTGAAAAGAACTCCCTCCTCTTGATCGACCCTACTTGATTTACTAAAAATAAAATAATCGATTGATAGTCTTACCTATTAAAATCATTAGAGACAACAATCATTTATCTTAATCGAGAGTATTCTTAAGAAATCCCCATTCTCAGAATGTAATTAACTATCGGGGCTTGCCCCTATAGAGAACTTAACAAACTCAGTTTAAAATAAACCCTACTTTACTTTTTCATATAAAGTAGGGGATGAATCTCTGGTACATATGCAAACCCATTGCCTTTAGGAGTCATTATTTAGGTGATTAGGTCCATTATAGGATAGTCATTCCTATCTTTTGAGATAGTACACCTCTACTCAATGTCATACCCGATCACTCTAATAAGTATATCTACAAATCTAAGTAGTGTCCAAATGCAAAGATTATATTCCAATCTTCATTTTTATTATTCACATAGAATTGAAGATGGGAGTATATGAACGAAAGAAAGAAGAGGAAGCTTTTCACCATAACTTCCTGACAAGTCAATATGGACAAATCAGGTCAATCCTTCATCAAATCCATTAAGCTTAAAGCTAGGACAGAAGGAATTTCAAATCTCAAAATAAACAAACTAATTTCTCCATCAAACCCGAGCAAGCATGAAGCTAGGGTCGGAGGAAACTCAAATCTACAATGATATAAAAGAAAGAAATCTTCAACAAAGCCATTGAAGCAGAGAGTTGATGGTGTAAGAACTCTTATCCATCTGACGATTTGATCCTAATGAATCAATCAATCCCGTCATTTAGTATGTCCAAAATAAGGCATTATACTGATGACAAATCCTACCAAAGCCCCATAAGTTGTTGAAATCGAAGATGAAGTGGTCCAAGATCTATGGCCAGCTCAAAGGGTCAACCAATTTCAATAAACACGACTCGCTTCATGTGTGAATCACATTTATTGGGAGGCATTTGTTGACCTTGCATGCATGATACATCAGCCGAGTCGAGCTCAAAATCTAAATTTGATGAACTTTTGATGTAACAGCTCACAAATCAAAGCTGAGATACACCAAACATCACTAAAATTAGTCAAAATGACCTCTGATTGATTAACAGACTTCGTCATTGCAATCAAAATGTTAAAATTGATCAAAATATAAATATTGCACAATCTAACAATCAACCAACCAAGCGATCAAGCTGTCAATGTGCTGACATGCATATCAGAAGTCGGGAGGCTGCAAAGATGTCCAAATGATCTCTAATCGATGAACAGACTTTGCCATTGCATTCAAAATATATAAATTGATTGGAATATAAATATTATATAATTTAACGATCAACTGATCAAGCGATCAAGCCAATATGTCATGTACATCGAGTGGTACCGCAAATATACTCAAATGACCTCTGACTGACGAACAAACTTTTCCATCATGTTTAGAACATCAAAATTGTTTAGAATATAAAGATTTCATAATCTAAAGATCAACTGATCAAGCGATCGAGCTATCAATGTGTCGACGCATATATCAGAGTTGGGAGGCTGTGATGATGCTCAAATGACCTTCGTTCATGAAATTGATCATGTCGTTAGCATCAAAATATCAAAAATTATTAAATGAGATAATTCGCACTTATTTCAGATAAGTCTATGCGAATGTTGAGCTGTTGGGAGAGACAATGCGCATTTTTGAATTAAAATTTATCCAATTCGATGCCGACTTGAACCAAATGGCCTCCGATCATAAAATGGACTGTGTCATTGTGTTTGGAACATCAAAATAATCTTGAATCAACATATATATCAATCATATAATCATGTCAGTGTAAAGTTCATATTAAAGTTGATTAAAGAATGAAAATTTTATTAAAAGGCCCTAATTCCTTTATGCATAGCCGGTCCAACCCAAACCCTGCTCACACAATCCTGCTCAAGATCTAAACCATTCACGCTTAGCTCCTCCCGATCGAATGATAACAACCGCTTCGCTTTCTTTCTTCCGCTCTACACAACCTCTCGTTCATTCGATTCAAAACTCCTCAACCAAAAGGGTCATACATCTTCCTCCCTCGGCCCCTCTTATTCGTTTAGTTGAGAAGCGCAAGCTCATTTGGGATTTCCTTCAACCGAAGAAAATGAAATCCTTATTCCTTCTCTCTTCCCTACCTCTAGCCTAAAGCACTCCAATCACTCTTCCTCTCTCCCATAATTTTTCAGCCTTCCCTATCTCTCCTCTTCTAGTTTCGCTTTGATTTCCCTCAACCAATCCTCTCCTTTAAGAGGAAGTATGTCGACGAGGAGCATCACTTTGAGTCGAAGGTGGATGAGAGCTTCAAGACTTATCCAGAAGCAATGAACAACAATTGTAAGAATGGTTATATTGTGACAAAGTGGAGATAGTGGCAAAAGTCACTAAGCAGTGTCAGGGGAGATGATTCCTCTTCTTCTTCATCTGGTAGTGATTTGTTGAAGCTCAAGGATATGATGTCGGAGTCTATTCTTTGTCTCATATTGGAGAAATTCCCTGATGTTGCTCATGATCTTGAATAGTTTTTGCAACTTATCGATAATGGACAAGGTTGATATAAAGGAGTTTCGACAAATCATTTGCCAAGCTTTTAAAGAAACTTTTCTTGTCATTGAATCTCAAAGAAAATGGAAAAGGAGTTTTCTCTCTTCCTTCGATGGCGGTTCTTACTTTAAAGCTCATTGGATCTTCATTATGCTCACATATGAAGTCTAGGGAAAATCATTCCACAGCCGCCAGATCACTGAGGGGGTAACAAACTTCTCCATTGTGAGATACAGTCTAGAGACCAGAGGACAACGTTGGATGCTTACACTTTTCTCGTGAAGTGGTTCGAAAGATTTCCCCAGTACAAGTTCAGAGATTTCTAAATAGCAAAGGAAAGCTATGTAGGTCACTATGTTCCTCAACTATCTCAAATTGTCTACATAAGGAATCCAAGAGTTCAGAGTCCTACCATTACTTTAAAGGGGTTCATGATACGACATATAATGGCTTGAAGGCTTCTTGCCCATCACAATTATCGCATTATCCATTCCTTCAACTGCTACTCTTCCAATGTTAATGATATAGAGAAATAGTTGTGGATGTGTGATGTGAATGTGGAAATTATATATGTGTATGCATATGCTTATCTTTATGCAAGTTTGAAGGGATTGTCATGCTCATTAGGGTATGACGAGATGAAAATCGGTTGTGGTGTCGCAAGACACTGCTCGCTACACTCATTAGGGCGTACCGAATAAGCCAAAAATTATTCAATGTCATTTCTCCTACGCCGAAATGCTGTCAAAATTTTGAGTAAATTTCGGACTTAAAAAAAGGGAGGAGGCTTGAATGTGTGGAAATTACATATATATCTGCTTTTAGGCATGTGATTGAAGGTTTCATTATGCTCATTAGGGCGTAACGAGATTGAAATTTGGTCGAGGTACTTCAAAACACCAACTGTCATGCTCATTAGGGCGTGACGAGTAGGCCAAAATAGTTTTGATGTAGCCCCTATGTGGGGATGACGCCGGAATACTGCCGAAATTCTGGTAGATTTTGGATTAAATTTGGGACTTGAGCAAATTTAAAGG
Organism: Cymbidium sinense; assembly: GCA_021442155.1. NCBI lineage: Eukaryota > Viridiplantae > Streptophyta > Magnoliopsida > Asparagales > Orchidaceae > Cymbidium > Cymbidium sinense. The sequence continues at coordinate 55,365,271 of CM038216.1, forward strand.
GAAATCATCTAAACTAAAATTAAATAAATAAATTCATAATAAACATAAAGATAAACATCAAACTAAAGAGAAGAAAAGTAAAAGCTCTTACAAAAAAATTCAAGCAAATTGAAAGCCTATCAAAATTTTGAACTAGAATCTCCTTCCTATTTAATGCGCTTCAAACTCAAGTATATGGAATGAAGCCCCACTTAGCATTCCAATTTATAAGGAGAGGATGAGCATCATTTGATGACCCACCCATAAATATAAGAATGACTTTTGGTTGAATAATCGAATCTTATTACAACTTGTATCGGGCATTGAGTTAAGTAACTAATCATTAATATTGAAACTGAAAATTCACTCTTAAGCAAGAGAAACATAAATAGGATATTGTTAACTTTCAAAGTATTACAATTATATTGAAAGGGTCAAAGTGATTTGAATGGAATCTATAGTGGGATTAAATGCTTGCCAAAGCACATAAATCAGTATGCAACATAAAGAATGGATGGAAATAATAAAATTCAAAGTTTCAAATTAAAACTTACATTATATTCGAAGGTTCATTAGTAAGCATAAATGCAGACTTTTGGTGATCCCAAATAGTATGATAATCAATATAATGAAGGGATCTTAATGAACAAATTTCTCATACTTAACTCCAATTACATGAGTTGAGAAGAGTTAAAGAGATTTGAGTAAAATTTACAAAGAATTGATGGCTCGCCAATGGATTTGAATATAATCCTTGCAATATTTCATGTCGAGTAATCTAAGAGTAAATTCAGTTGAACAAATGATCAAATCACATGAATCTTGCAACAACCTTGAAATCTAGCTTTGAAATGAAAATACAATTCAAATATGATTCAAGCAACAAGGCTCATATCCAATAAGCTAAGTTGAAAGGGGTATAATAGCTTGTTTATGGGTGAGAATGAAAGTTGAATATGATGATTAGCAAAGATGTAAAGTCTTGTCAATATGTATAAGTTGAGCAGCCATTTTTTATTTAACTTGCTATCAAATTAAGTATAAGCAAAGTTGCAATATTTTGAATCAAAAATATAAAGTTAAAATCTACGCACCGATCTACAATTTTTAGCAAACGAATGCTTACACTAAATTAAATTATGCACAAATGAAGGAGCTTCCTTCAATCCAAAATTAGAAAATATTTATTCTAATTATGATTTTTAAAGTCAATAATTTCATTAATTAGATGAAATTATCTAAGCTTAAATGGTCGATGTTTGACATAGAGATTTAAAATACAAATTTTAATATCTGAAAAGGCTATGCACGCTAAGTTGGAATTAAATAAAAAAATATAAAATCAATCTCATAATTTATAAATAAAATTATTTGAATTGCTAAACACCGCATAGGCCCCGACATTATGTTGAATGCTCGAACTTAGTGTTTGAGGATGTTACGCAGGTTGCTTCCTGATTTGGTTTTAGGACCGGATCCAGGTTAACAAAATCTAAAAATCCAATAATAATATGATAAGAATCTCAATTCACTAAAATATTTGATAAGCTAATTCTGTCATATGATAGTAGATCTGGTCATTTGCTATTAAATTAATAGAGTCAATAGGATCTGAAATAATAAACTATCCCGATGATGGCCGTGTTGAATAGAAATTTCAACCGGAGGGGATACTTGCCATCAAAATACTCTTGTTAATTATCAATATAAATGTAAAATCAGACAAATCACTAAACTTTAAATAGTTAAATAAAATTTAATCTTCAAAAACTTAAAGCAAAATCTGGTCCAATCCACCTTATGCAATAGTTTGTTGAAGGTGACAAATTAAGAAAATTTTAGCTCATAAAGAAATAAATGTCAACTCAAGTGTTCTACTATGTTCACTCTCAATCAATCTCGTGCTAGTAAGGACGTGGCCCGTGTCCTCTGATTGCGTGGTTTGGCTAGTAGGCTCCATATATGATATAGTTACGACCAGAGTCCTATAATTAGGTGGTTGTCACCAAATGACACCATTATATTATGATCATGATCGTAGCCCATATGCTCCACAATAGTTCTACCCTTTGAGTTGTGAATCATAGGGTACACCTGATAGGGCAAAAAGTTCTCTATCAGCTAAGCTAGACTTAAGCCTATCTCCTTAGACAAACACCACCCCAGGTCTAGAAGAATTTCTTAGACGACGTAACACATGTGTTGCTGATAAAGATCCTTTTGTCAGGTTGGGTCGACTACCTCCCTGACTAAATAGACTAGGGACCACGGCGGCCCGGGAAGACGGAACCATGGGATCTAGATCGGGCACGTCAGCATTCCTCCAACCATCCGCTTTTAGTTAAAATGATGAATTTTATAATCTTAAATTTTAAACTCCATATGCTGATACTATACACAATGCATTTAGTGATCTAATGACTAGTCTTAATCGAAAGTTCTCTCTCAGCATTGGGAGGGATAATTAGCTTTGCCTATAAGAAACCTAAAACTAAATCTAAAGTCCTCACAGAATGAGGATGAAATCTCTGAGTAATGTCTTATATATTATTTCATCTGTCTTCTGAAAATTACACCGATATTCAAATCACTCTCTTCAATTGCGAAAGGTCGGTGGCTAATTTTTGGAGGCCACATTTAGCCCATAATCCATTTTCATCATGCATTTAATCATAAGAAATCTCATAACCTTTATCAAAATGAAGAGTCAAAAATTAAATAAAGTTGAAAAAGGTTTCTCATTAGACTAAGTCATTGTTCATACCACTCATGTTCTAGTCTCTTAAAGAGTGGGTTTCAGGACTTTTAGTTGCTTTCTAAATAAACAACAACCTAACTATCTTGCAAATTATATGACCGGACTACATGGATTTAAAGCATAGGAGGAGTTAGCTGGCTGCCACTCCATGCGATTATAAGCCCAATAGTTAGCTGATTTATCCTCTCTTGTTGAGGTAAACTATATGCCCATCTTAGCTTAGACTTAGGTGATGTTTTGGCTTATACCAAATCTCCCTAGATCTAGGATCCAAGGTTGTTGTTTTCTTCGGGCTACAAGCATGAATTCTCACCTCTTAGGCATTTTCACAACCTTGTGTTGGTGGATTATAAGCCCTAGTAATTTAATAAAATTTCAACTCAAACAAAATAAATCTATTCAACTTCAAATATGTAAAGCCCAATTATATGCTAGATTGGAATACTCACTAGATTTCCTAGTATCATGAGCATTCTCTACTTATCTCCTTTGGTTTCCAAAATAAGTCTTTCTATTTGAAATTTTAAAACCCGGTTTAATATAAATCATGTTTTATTCATTCATGTAAAGTAGGGGAAAATTTTCTAGTACATTCGAAAACCCATCATGCCTTAAGAGTCCTTATTAGGTGACTAGGTTCATTGAAGGGTGATGTCTCTATCTTTCGAGATAGTATATCATGCCTCAATATCGTACCTGATCACTTCAATAAGTACCCCCTACGATCTGCGTGGTGTCCCCCCCCCCATATACATCCAAAAATAAACACCACAACTAATATTCAGAATAATTTTAATAACCTACATGTTCTTGTACACAAGCATAAAATCTTATGTTTTCATAAATAAATTTGTAAAAAAATTACTCGTGTTATTTATATATAAAAACATGAATTATGGGAATGGAATGTATTGCATTAAATTAAGATATTGTGCATAATATATATATATTTTTTCCATTATAGAATAAATTCAATGAATAGAATTGTATGCATCAAATAAGGGCAAAATTATTCATATAAATTGATACTTTTTTATGAATATTAAAAAAGATTTATTAACATAGACAAAAGTAGAACTAGCATCTTACAAACTACTAGAAACATATTACTAGTTTTATGGATAACTTTCCTAACAAAAAAGGATATGTTTCTTCCTTGATAAAATATTATTTACTTACCTTCAAATGAGTAATACAAAAATCCAAATTTGTTTAAGATCCCATTAACAGCTCTTCATGAAACGTAACTCGTAAGTCCTGCATCATAAGAACATCTATCAATTATTGATATGTAAATATAAGGCACTTCAATAAATATTTAACTAAAGAAGTGGTAATCTAGCTAACAATAGTTACCCCATTACTGTAAAGATGAAACCTAATTAAAAACTAAAACATGATTTCTCAAAATTTATCATCAACACATTAGTAATTCCAACCAGTGCATAAACTCCAATCAATCCTAACCAATAAACAATAATAATAAGGGGGATTTACATACATACCATGTCAAACTTTCATATGTACATATCTAACACCTAAGCTTCAATTTTTACATATATAACACTCTAATTTTCAATATCACATCAAAAAATATCACTTTATTCACTTTTTAAAAGTAAAAGGCACCTTTTTAAGCATATAAAAGTGTTAGAAAAGTAAATATCTAACTTTAGGTGTTAGATATATAAATATGGAAGTTTCACGTGGTATGTATATAAATCTCCCTAATAATAAACAAGATTATCGAACTTCTCATGTTAAAACTTATTAATTGGATAAATATAGATTTATGAGTTAAGAGGAAAAAAGGATAAGACAAGGGATGAAATAATGAAAGAGGAGGTGGAGGATTAATGTTAGGGGGTGTAAACGAGCTGCGCTTGAATGAGCTGAACCTTTGTTCTTGTTCAACTTATTCAGAAATTACTTTATCTATATTTGACTCATGTTCGAAATGGTTCGAGTTTTTAGTGTTCGAGTTCAGATCAATTATTGTTCAAAATAACTACAAAAAAAAAATCTAAAAAAAATATGGAGGTGAAAAGATTTGAACCTAAGCCAAATTTTTACATGGCAAAAGCTTCAACTACTAATTCATGCTTGCTACTATAAAATCATTATATATATATATATATATATATATATATATATATATATATATATATATATATATATATATATATATATATATATATATATATATATATAACAAACAAGTGATTGGATGAAAGATTGTTCATGTTCGATTCGTTTATAAATCGAGCTTAAAAAATTTATTCGTGTTCGACTCACTTATATGAGTTGTTCATGAACAACGAGCTCTTTTGATAAGCTTAAATAATGTTATTACTCTAAAACTCTCAATCAAGAAAGATGAAAGTGGGGAGGAGGCTCTTTATTGTCATGATCGAATGAGAAAAAAGATAAGAAAGAGGTGGTTGCACTACTAAAGGGGCTTGTGGTTATAAAGAGGAGGAATTGTGAGAATAGGAAATGACCTAATCTCTTAAAATAATAAGCTCAGATAATGAAGATTTGTGTGATTTGGAGATTAGGGTGAAAGTAGTTGGGCTTATGATTTGGTGGATTAAATAGCGCATGCTTCAATGGTTTATATACATTGAGTGGTTCAATCAAGGATTTGGTCCGGATGTTGTTCCATTCTTATAAATTCAAAGAAGAAGAAAAAGATAATGTGGGGCTCATAATTCTTCTAAAATAAATTTTTCTCAACTTCATTCACTTTATATCACCTTGCTCGAGTCTCTCCAGCATCTATCCCACTTACTAATATTGTTGTTCTTCTCAACAGCTCAAAATATTTATATTCCTATGAGTTGACTTTCACTCCCTTCTTTTACCATGCTTCAACTCCAAGCCCCAAGACACAAAGTTAGAACCCTAGTCACACTCGGCCACTACATCATCATCAATTACTAGTCCCTTTGCCTATGGTATTAAGCTATATTCAACGTCACGTCGCTCTTATCTTTTGTTCTCTTGCCTCTTTTGTATCGCTTTAATCACTTTAAAAAGCCAAATAAAATGGGATATTACAATCTATTCATCTAAAATTCCCTCAATTTAAAGTACTCTGTATGGAGGTGCCTATTCGTAATAGTGGGAAAATTAAAGGAGGGCCCAACACGCGTGGGTGATGAATGTGGCGCTAGGCCCCCGAGGGATTAGTCACAATGACATCCCCACCGACAAGATGGGTGAGGTGTTGGGTGGATACACTTTCCAAAAAAAAAAGTGCTCTTTATGACAACTCTCTCTTCTATAATGACATTACTCGTCTATCCTCCTTTAAAAATTTATCATTCACAATTATGATTAATAATATTTTATTTATCTCCACAACTACATTATTATGTTCAATTTTTTTTATTTGAGTTGAATGATGGCAGTATTCATCTACCAATCGTCGAAGGTCCATAGCCAAAATTAACAAAAAGATTTAACAACGTCAATTTGCCATTTAAAATATTTTTTCAGACCGTCAGCCTGAGCCTCACGCAAACAAATTTTTAAATTAAGTATATTTTAATTAATAATTAATAGATTAAATATCGGTAACAAAAAATTTAACTTTAAGTACAGTCGCCCGATAAGTAGGCGTGTTACATTCATCATAGGTGGCGTGACCGATCCTTACCATCGATCTTATATAAGTGGCGGCCGATAAGTAGGCAAGCATAAGTTTTAGATAAGTGGCGGCGCATTTCATCTGACTAATCGACCCAATCGCATTTTTCTGTTTCATTTTTGTTTTGGCTTAGCTCTCGGTCCCTCCTCCTCCGTGCGCACGAGACCCCATCGTGGCTCCACTATTTTGGATTTTTGGCATTCCCGGCTCCACCAAATGTTTCGGTTGGTCGTAGCTTTCGCCGATCGAGATCGGCAGTAGATAAAGTTTGTTTTTTTTTCTTCATTGCATATTTGAATTAGCAATAATGTAGAGGAAAGTTTTTCATATTTTCCATAATTATTCTCCTAAAATTTGTTGTGGTTAGGGTATGGGAAGTTTTTCATGTTTTCTATAATTATTTTCCTAAAATTTACCGTGGTTAGGGTATACGACATGCTGGGATCATGTAATTTGGTAGTTCATTTTTTACTTTGCTAAATTGTTAGGTGTATAAATAGGTGAGCAATATGTATTTTTTTAACGGATTTTGAGTGAATTATTAGGTTTTGTTACAACATTTGTTGTTGAACTAATAGTAGAATGAGTCAGGATCTCGTTTCCTTAATTTTGTTCTATGCGGGCAACTGATCATTGATGATCAGTTCATTCCAAGTTATGTTAGTGGCAAAAATCGGCCCATGTGAGTGTCGCGTCATGCAAGCTTAGGAGATTTAAAATAAAAAATGCTCAGGTCTCTGCGTTATGACGTTGATAACTTCGCAGTGGAGATTACATGTCATTTTCCTGTAGGCGCGGGATACATAGCTTATACTGTTGATGATGATGATGTCTGCAGTACTGTATTGGATGAAACTTCTCATCAAACATTGATTCTTTAAATGGAAATAAAGCCACAATATACTGCTACAACCGAAATGCAATAACACACACAGGTGACTTGGGAGCCATACGACATTCAGATTAGAGGTCATCGATATTTGCGGTGAGGACATCGGTTATACGAGTTCCAATTAGTTGGAAGAGGGTGGAGTGGCACCTTCACGAGTCCTTCGTCGGTTTGGTCACTTGCGGCACTAATATAGCCCGATGGACCCGTTTCATCGAGTAGATGGTAGAGGAAAGTTGTCTGACGGGTGCCGCCATTAGCGGTACATCTTTACGTGAGGCTCGAGATCACGTTGTTGTGGTGGGCGACATACACTAACGCATTCGGCACATGATCGGTTTAGGTGCTGGGCATCGTTGTACTTGTTGAAGACGCCTCTTGACCGATACGTCTTACCTCAGAGCACCTGCCGAGCGAGCATATGTTAAGATAACTCTATAATTTACATATTTTCTTAGTTATTATTTCCACATATTTACGTAGTAATATTTTAAACTGGTTTACTATTGGCGGAGCATATTTTGGCGATGAAGGATCTTTTTTGGCCTTTCTTGGGGTTGGATGCGTGGATCGGTTGGCCATCAATAAATCGAGCATATGATGCGGGATCGAGCTTGGCGACATATCGATATTATAGGTCCAGGCGTTGCGCGAGCATATGTCACGGATATAACACATGTCTGATTACACTCGCGTAGATGATAGACATGGGTGCGGGGCCATCCACCTATGCTGATCGAGGACCATCATCTTTTCCAGAGAGCACCCAATCTCAATATTGGGTATCTCTGAGACTATGGGACATTGGGGGGATGATGCGAGCGACTCAAGGACATATGATGTCTCCCATCGGTTACCGCGATCGTCAGCACTTGAGCACTATACTCCGGTAGTCTTTGCAATAGCATATAGAAATTGGCGATAGTATAGGAGGAACAATTGTTTTGTAGCTATTGAGTTATAGTTAGATTTTTTCTGACTATTTATTTCATTTTTTCTCCGAGCATATGATTCTCCCCTATTTCATTGTGAATGGTTATTTATTTCAGCACTTAGTTGTGTCTTTGTTTAGAATGCAATCTTTACTTGGATGTACATTTGGTGTTGATTGAATATTTTGATTTTAGTTGTAAAAATTACAACTATTTTTTTAAAAAAATTTGGAGTAATTAAGCCACTTATCGGACCAAACTTACGCCATCGCCCCATAAGTTAACGGGCTTCAGTGGTCGTTAACTAATCGGATGGCTATGTTTGTATAAATCCGATAAGTAGCGGCGATCACGCGCGATGAGGTGGCACCAATCACTTATCGGGCGATTATACATAAAATTAAATTTTTTTATCGATGCTTAATCTGTTAATTATCAATTAAAATATACTTAATTTAAAATTTTGTTCGCCTCACGCCATCAAGTTTCGGGCAATTGAAGTTCACTATAGTGCGAAAAGATCCTTCTCCTGATTTGCGATAGTAAGTAGAGTTTCCGTGAGAAAGGAGGCGAAGAAAAGCATGGAAAGCTATCCCCTTCGGAACAATGGCGGATGGGCGTCTTTGGATTACAGGGTCAGATAACCAGCGGGGCTCTGGGTGGGTCGCGCTTCCTTCATCTTAGGTAAAATCACTAAAACAAGCTAGTTTCTGTGCAATCATTAATTGGAATCATACGGGGATGGGGACCGCGGAAAGGGTGGCTTTCAAGCGGCATCGGGTTCAACCTCATAAACTTCATGACAGGTCCTCTCGGAGTCTAATGCCGCCTTGCCGTTGATGCAGCCTCAATGATGCTTCCAATTTTGCTCTCGTGGTGACTCTTTTCTCTCCCACTTCCGCCATCGTCATTTCCTCCATCCTCTACATCTTGGTTTGCTCTCGACTTTATATCCTATTGCGAGAAAATATTGTCGAGTCCGCGCGTAGCTTTACGTCGCGGACTCCAATCCACGGCAGCGTGTCCCGGTTTTTTCCGTTTAGCGATTGAAGCGGCAAGATAGCGACGGCAGAAGACATTTCCCACGGCCGAGTAGCGTCGATGGCGTATTAATGGAAGACGCTGTAAATACATTTCCCCTGGCCTGACCCGCCCCGTAAGCGTTCAAAAGCGGAGAAGAAGAACGAGAAACATTACCGTTCGACATTCCCGTCATAAGTCTGAAACGGTTAGGGCTTTCTTCGAAGGATTTTTCTCGGCTTAGCTCCACGTCGATCGGCGCACATCCGACGTATGCTTGATATAGCAAATCATAAATTGAGGTATTGTAGGTGACTACCTGAGGTATTTACACATGCATTCCCGAACTTGAATAAATTTAGGGTTTACTCTGTTCTTCTCATTGTCCGGTGAAAGATTAGTTGTTTTTTATATGTTATTTAGTATCTGTACTCTCTGTACCTCTCTAGAGGGTACATAACTTTTAGGGCTCTTTTTACCAATTTCCTTAGGATGTTTCTTGAGATTATGTTCATTATATTCATATGGAAGCATTTGATGGCAGTTTGGATAGTTTTGGGTGGGTATTTTGCATCTGTACTCTGTGTACCTCTTTGGAGGGTACAGATCATTTTTGACCTTTTTTTCCAGTTTATTTTGTCAACGTCTGATGATTATGTATAGGGCATTGCAATGGAAGCATTTGGAGGAAGTTTGGATAAATTCTGGGTGGTATTTTGCATCTGTACCCTGTGTACCTCTTTAGAGGGTACAGATCATTTTTGACCTTTTTTTCCCAGTTCTCTTTGTCAACTCCTTATGATTATGTTTAGGGCATTGCAAAGGAAGCATTTGATGGCAGTTTGGGTGATTTTGGGTGGGTATTTTGCATTCACCACTGTACCTCTTTGGAGAGTGATCATTTTGACCTTTTTTGCAGTTTATTTTGCCAACTTCTTATGATTATGTATAGGGCATTACAATGGAAGCATTTGGAGGAAGTTTGGGTGGTTTCTGGGTGGTATTTTGCATCTGTACTCTGTGTACCTCTTTGGAGGGTACATATCATTTTTGACAGTTTTTTATTTTTTTTTGCCAATTTCTTATGATTATGTTTAGGGCATTATAATGAAAGCATTTGGAGGCAGTTTAGGTGGTTTTGGGTGGGTATTTTGCATCTGTACTCTGTGTACCTCTTTGGAGGGTACATACCATTTTTGACCTTTTTTTCCCAGTTTATTCTGCCAACCTCTTATGATTATGTTTAGGGCATTGCAAAGGAAGCATTTGATGGTAGTTTGGATGGTTAAGAACTGGTTTAGTGCATCTGTACTCTGTGTACCTCTTTGGAGGGTACAGATCATTTTTGACAGTTTTTATCTTTTTTTTGCCAATTTCTTATGATTATGTTTAGGGCATTATAATGGAAGCATTTGGAGGCAGTTTAGGTGATTTAGGGTGGGTATTTTGCATCTGTACTCTGTGTACCTCTTTGGAGGTGGAGACCATTTTGACCTTTTTTTTTTATTACACCTCTTATGATTATGTTTAGGGCATTGCAAAGGAAGCATTTGATGGCAGTTTGGATGGTTAAGAACTAGTTTAGTGCATCTGTACTCTGTGTACCTATTTGGAGGGTACAGATCATTTTTAACAGTTTTTGTCCATTTTTTTGGCCAATTTCTTATGATTATGTTTAGGGCATTATAATGGAAGCATTTGGAGGCAATTTAGGTGGTTTAGGGTGGGTATTTTGCATCTGTACTCTGTGTACCTCTTTGGAGGAATTCTCCATTTTGACCTTTTTTCCCTAGTATATTATTGCCAACCTCTTATGATTATGTTTAGGGCATTGCAAAGGAAGCATTTGATGGCAGTTTGGATGGTTAAGAACTGGTTTAGTGCATCTGTACTCTATGTACCTCTTTGGAGGGTACAGATCATTTTTGATAATTTTTGTCCATTTTTTTTGCCAATTTCTTATAATTATGTTTAGGGTATTATAATGGAAGCATTTGGAGGCAGTTTAGGTGGTTTAGGGTGGGTATTTTGCATCTGTACTCTGTGTACCTCTTTGGAGGGTACAAACTATTTTTGATAGTTTTTTCCAGTTTATTTTGCCAACTTCTTATGATTATATTTAGGTCATTCCAAAGGAAGCATTTGATGGCAGTTTGGATGGTTAAGAACTGGTTTAGTGCATTTGTACTCTGTGTACCTCTTTGGAGGGTACAGATCATTTTTGACAATTTTTGTCTATTTTTTTTGCCAATTCCTTATGATTATGTTTAGGGCATTATAATGGAAGCATCTGGAGGCAGTTTAGGTGGTTTAGGGTGGGTATTTTGCATCTGTACTCTGTGTACCTTTTTGGAGGGTACAGACCATTTTTGACCTTTTTTTCTCAGTTTATTCTGCCAACCTCTTATGATTATGTTTAGGGCATTGCAAAAGAAGCATTTGATGGCAGTTTGGATGGTTAAGAACTGGTTTAGTGCATCTGTACTCTGTGTACCTCTTTGGAGGGTACAGATCATTTTTGACAGTTTTTGTCAATTTTTTTGCCAATTTCTTATAATTATGTTTAGGGCATTATAATGGAAGCATTTGGAGGCAATTTAGGTGGTTTAGGTTACTCTTCTGTACTCTCTTTGGAGGGTACAAACTATTTTTGACAATTTTTTCCAGTTTATTTTGCCAACTTCTTATAATTATGTTTAGGTCATTCCAAAGGAAGCATTTGATGGCAGTTTGGGTGATTTTGGGTGATTATTTTGCATCTGTACTCTGTGTACCTCTTTAGAGGGTACAGACCATTTTTGACCTTTTTTCCCAGTTTATTTTGCAAACTTTTTATGATTATGTTTTGGGCATTGCAAAGGAAGCATTTGATGGCAGTTTGGGTGGTTTCTGGGTGGTATTTTGCATCTGTACTCTGTGTACCCCTTTGGAGGGTACAGATCATTTTTTACCTTTTTTTTGTAGTTTTTTTGTCAATTCCTTATTGTGTCTTTGGAAAACCCATGTGGTAAATAAAATTTATGCCTTAGCCTTGTTGATTAGTCAAAGACACACAAATTAAAGAGCGAACATGAGACACTCAATTTTAACGTGGAAAACCTCGAAAGGGGAAAAACCACTAGCCCGATAAAAGGTTCCACTATGTATCCTTTTGAGTACAAAATCCTCCAGATAATGGGATTCTGAATTTATTTGAGAAAGGGACAACGGTGTGCGATCAGTTATAATAGTTCTTGATGTTGGAGATCTTTGGGTCTTGTGGAAATCAGGGTATAATTAACGATGGCGGCGGATGGTCTTGATCTTGCTGGGGATGTTCAAGCTTTAGAGCTTTCTCTTCCTCCTCACTTCACTTTTCCTCTTCTTCCTGACGGACTCTTCCTCTTCTTCCTTGCTTCCTTCTTCTTCACTTGCTTGGATTCTTCTTCTTCTTCCTTGCTCTTTCTTGTTCTTCTTCACTTCCTTCTTCTTCACTTGCTTCACTTCACTTAGCTTAGCTTGGCCCCCCCATGTGAGGAGTGAAGGCCTATTTATAGATGGGAGGAGGGGTATTCTAGTAAATTCATGTAAGGCCCGTACCACTCCCCTCGATCGGACGGCTCAGGATGATTCCTTCGATCATTTGATGTATTTTGAGCATTTGGATGCCCAAATGAAGTCGGAATTATGAGATTTTAAGCTCGTTAGATCCGGTTCGTCGAGACGCTCGATTTGACTATAAACACTCCATATTTGAGAGTTATTTTGGGATTTAATTGATATCCCAAAGATTTCAATGATATTTTAAGTGTTTGATCTTGATCGGTTTTGACTCAAAATCATATCGCCTTCGACACCAAGATTTGTGCTTTGACTAGTGGTATTTTGAGAGCCATATCACTTATGATTATGTTTAGGGCATTCCAAAGGAATCATTTGATGGCAGTTTGGGTGGTTTTGGGTGGGTTTAGTGCATCTGTACTCTGTGTACATCTTTGGAGGGTACATACCATTTTTGATAGTTTTTTTTAGTTTATTTTGCCAACTTCTTATGATTATGTTTAGGGCATTGCAAAGGAAGCATTTGATGGCAATTTGGGTGGTTTCTGGGGGGTTTAGTGTATCTTTCTACATTGTATCTCTTTGGAGATGCAGACCATTTTGACCTTTTTCCCAATTTATTTTGCCAACTCTTATGATTATGTTTAGGGCATTGCAAAGGAACCATTTGGGATTGTTTGGATGGATTACGGGTGGTATTTTTGCATCGTACTGTGTACCTCTTTGGAGATAAGTCATTTTGACCTTTTTTTTTTATTTTTTGCCAACTCCTTATGATTATGTTTAGGGCATTATAATGGAAGCATTTGGAGATTGTTTGGGTGGTTTAGGTGGTATTTTGCATATGTACTCAGTACCTCTTTGGAGTGAGATCATTTTTTTCCAGTTTATTTTGCCTATTTATTGAGATTATGTTTAGGGCATCTCAATGGAAGCATTTGATGGCAGTTTGGATGGTTTGGTGGTATTTTGCATCACGTACTGTACCTCTTTGGAGATGAGATCATTTTCATTTTTTTTGAAGTTTATTTTGCCAACTTCTTATGATTATGTATAGGGCATTGCAAGGAATTTGATGGTTTGGATGATTTTGGGTGGGTATTTTGCATCGTACTCATGTACCTCTTTGGAGGTATAGATTTTTGATTTTTCAGTTTATTTTGCCAACTTCTTATGATTATGTTTAGGGCATTGCAAAAGGAAGCATTTGGAGATTGTTTGGATGGATTGGTGGCATTTTGCATCGTACTCTGTACCTCTTTGGAGTACAGACCATTTTTGACCTTTTTGTCTCAGTTTATTTTGCCAACTCCTTCTGATTATGTTTAGGGCAATATAAAGAAAGCATTTCATGGCAGTTTGGATGAATTCTGGGTGGTATTTTGCATCACTCATGTACCTCTTTGGATACTGAGACCATTTTGATTTTTTATTTATTTTGCCACCTTCTTATGATTATGTTTATGGCATTCCAAAGGAAGCATTTCATGAAGTTTGGATGGATTCTGGGTGGTATTTTGCATCGTACACTGTACCTCTTTGGAGAATTCTGAGACCATTTTGACCTTTTTTTCCTAGTTATTTTTTCCAACTCCTTAAGATTATGTTTAGGGCATTGCAAAGGAAGCATTTGGAGATTGTTTCGATGGATTCTGGGTGGTATTTTGCACCTGTACTCTGTGTACCTCTTTGGAGGGTATAGACAATTTTTGACAGTTTTTTTCCAATTTATTTTGCCAACTTCTTATGATTATATTTAGGGCATTGCAAAGGAAGCATTTGATGGTAGCTTGGGTGATTTTGGGTGGGTATTTTGCATCTGTACCATGTGTACCTCTTTGGAGGGTACAGATCATTTTTGACAGTTTTTTCAAGTTTATTTTGCCAACTTCTTATGATTATGTATAAGGCATTGCAATGGAAGCATCTGATGGCAGTTTGGGTGGTTTCTGGGTGGTATTTTGCATCTGTACTCTATGTACCTCTTTGGAGGGTATAGACCATTTTTGACGTAATTACTTGTCTTTTTGAAGTTTATCATGTCTGGGAAAAGGATAACTTAGTGCGACTACTTGTGAAATGTGTTCGATAATATTACTGCGCTTTCTTGATGAAGCCACTGACATTTTAAAGAGGCTTCATCTCCATCAATTCATTAGACTCTACGGCATTAAGCAAGATTTAGTTGCCATTACATCGATCCTGTCTTGCTGGGACATAGAAAAGCAAGCTTTCTTCTTTGGGTGGCGATCATTCCTTTCACCCCGATGAAGTTGCATTGATGATAGGGATGCCAACGAGGGAGAAGGTTGTATGGAAATCCCGCCGTCATTTGTTGTTCAATTCTGATCGACGAGAATTGAGATGGCTCGTTACTGTACGGTTTGTCTGATATGTACATTTTCTTACATCTATTTTTGTATATCACAATTACAGGGTGGCATCGAATTGATTGCTTACCGATGATATAGATAGATTTCTTTGAGTACAAGGCGGATGCCATTTGAGACTTCTAGTTTCCCAATTTGATGTTATTGCATAGATTGATTCAGGGGGTTACATGAGTGGCTTTGTCACTCTTCTGATGGTATGTTTTATATCTCCATTACTGTGAAATATAATGTCTTGAAGTTTACTGTTTAATATATTCATTGTAGATATGGGTGGCTGAGCACATAAGCATCATAAGCCCGTCATCTGAACCTGCAAAGCCACGTATGCTGCGATGGGCTAAAATAGAGTTTCCAAAAAATGCTTTCACTAGTTTGGGAGGACGCCAGGTGACATATAATAATATCACTTAGTTCATATAAGAATGTATTTATTTATGTTGTATGTCTTCAAAATTTTTTATCCTTTTACCACGTGCGACTTTCATTCGAGGACTTATTGGAAGGCGAGCTCCTTGGTCAGTGTCCCGCCCAATGTACACATGCGGGCAGATAGTAGTCCCATTTTAAGTCCAATTACTTGTTGACTCTCCTTATATCTCTCCTCGATATTCTCCCCCGTCCAGTGTTTCTAGCCTGCCCTCTGCTACTACCCCCACAACAAACTTTGCAGTGGAGAGGATGTTTGCAGGTTTGAAGGACCTGAGAGAGATAGTATCGTCTTTCTATACAATAATAAATGAGAGGTTGGATGGGCTTGATTTAGTTCTTTGCTATCGAGGATGTTCCAGGCGGGAGGTCTACCACCCCAAATCGGGAGGTTCCTGGGGGACACCAGGGGAAACTCTTCAGGAGGCTACCACGGGAGCTTCCCCTGTGGAGGGTAACCATGGGAGGCTGCGTGTCTGACCCACGAGGGTGAGTACAAGCTCTTGTGGAGGCTCTGAGTTGGATACTTCAAAGGGAAGCCCACGTGGAATTTGGGAGAAGTTCTTGTGGAGGCCACCACCACATGTGATGCTCAAAACATGTGGCGGCATTGAGCGTGGTGTTAAAGCTCGCTAAGAAAGAGGAAAATTGTTACTTCCCTTTCACACACACTTACAGTCTCGAGCAAGAATAAATGATGTGGTGGCCTCCACTCAAGCTGCAGAGCCGGCAGCAGAGGTATTAAGTTACTTTCTTTTAAATTTGAGATAATAGAAATAGTTTTTCACTAAATTTTTTTATAGGTTTGCCATGAGATGAGGCAATAAGGTCGATGACCCCTGCTATTGTTGTGGTGGAGGAGCATCGAGGTATGAATTATCTCGAGATCGATCCTTTATTCATAGTTAATCTAGCTCATCATCACTAAATTTTTTTATAGGTTCAAGATGAGCCAATAGAGGTCGATGACCCACAGACTGCTATCGTCGTGGTGGAGGAGCATCAGTCGGAGGTATGCATCATCTCAGTAGATCGAGGATTTATTCATAGTGAATGTAGCTCTTCATCACTAGCTTTCATCATCAGTAATTTCGTTGCAGGCATCAGAGGCACTTCATGTTGTTGAGTTCTCATCCAGAGCTATTTTTTGCCGATGCTCGATCTTATTGACATGGTGCTCCCGGTTTGAGGACAAGTAAGTCAAGCCTCAGTCAGGTCCTTCATACGTAAAATAACCTATTCGTTCAGTTGAGATTAGTTTAAAAAATTTATTACTTGTAGGGTGATACGATTACACGGAATATCATTATTGCGAGGCGGTCGATGAGTTCTTGGCGGATCAATATCTCTCGATGCACATTGATGCGCCCTTCTTGGCGAAGTACTCACTCGCGTATGTCCCATATTTGTACATTTCATGCTTGCATTGGGTATGTTACCGGAATGTTGATATTACGATTGATTCTTGTTTGTTTAGATGAAATGTGTAATATGTCGTTCTCTTCTTTTTTCTGCGAGTTATGCCAGGTACGGCCTAAAGATGGAAAGAAAAATGTTCATCCGATATATCATGCGGTGTGTCGGTGAGTTAATCTTCAGGTTAGATAATGTCGGCTGGACACTTGAGCATATTAAGTCGAGGCACGATATTTTTATGACTCATTGCCCAAACCCACCCATAAGAGCATTCTTCCTGATATTGTAAGAACTGTTTTCAAATTTGGTTCATCTTAACTATTTTTTTTCCCGGTCCAACTTATTGAGATTTTGATCTGGCTATTTAGATCAAATTACTTGTTGAAGATGTTGCGGGGCTTTTTGAGGATCAGAAATGGCCAATCGACATAGTGAGTGGGGTACCAGTCCAAGAAAATAGTGTCGACTGCGGAATGTTTGTCTATACATGGGCGGCGAAACCTCCAGTGGATTGGGTAGACCAATAGGATTGGCCAAAGAAAATGAATATATTTAGGGCTGAGTTCACTTACGCTACATTTTGTTTGGGACTTAAAAATCCAAAGTGAGAATAATATTATTTTGTTTGATATAGGATTTTGTTTAATGCATCATTGAAGCTCCCAAAGCTAAATCCAGAGCTTTTCTTTAAGTAGTGTGAAGAGATCAATGGGAGGGAACTCATCCTCTCTCTACTTCTGCTTCTCCTCCAAGTCACACAACAGAGAAGAAGAAGGCGAATGGAGGTGGAACAAGTTTAATAAAGTAGTTTCAAGGTTATTCCTCCTGCTCAATGATTTAGTGTGTTTTCTTACCTTCTTCCTTCACTCACCGATTCTTGTGTGTCAGTTCCTTGTTTAATATAAATGCCAGGAATTGATAAAGAATGCAATAAAGAGTGATTTCCTTGCCATAAAGAGTGATTCGCATTGTATATATTTTCTTGAATATTGAGCATTTCCTTGACATAAAGAGTGATTCTCGCATTGTATATTTCCACATATGATATGGATCTATTTATATTTGAGAGTGATGATTGATACCTCGTGTTCGCCTATGAGATGGATCTATAAAAAATTACCTTTCAAAATAAAAGCCAACACCGATTCGTAAGATCAAATATTCGTGAGTCATCAAGTACCCTTTGAATGAATGCCGCCTCGAAATGGCTCGTTTGTTTTATGATTAATGCTAAATATATTCATATGCTGTAGTTATATCTGTGGTGATTTAATTAAGTATGATGGTTTGTTGCACCTATATATATTTTTAATATTTATGATTGTGAGCTAAATGTTGATTAGTAGTTCTATTTATTAGGGTAGATTATTGCTTAGTTGTGCTTAACATGTCGTAGTTTTTTCTCACTTTGAACATATTTATGGGTTGTGAATTTATGTGGTGTCACATGATACATTATGTGGCCGAGTTAAATCAAAATTGAAATCATATATAAATTTGCGTGATGCTTTTATGAATCTATCTCAATTTTACAAAACTTCATTTTATGGTAAATATTGAGAAAGTCCTCCCTATAAAAGTGATAATGCCTTATTATTTGTCTTTTACAATAATGCTAAAACAATGAATTTCATGTGCATATATATTTTAAATTATATTAGTTTAATGATTTAAATAAGTTATATTAATTTTATAATATATCTTTTAGAGGAATTTATATTAAAGAGGTAAAAAGTAAAATACCACCCAAACTTCTTCCAAATGCTTACATTGCAATGCCATATACATAATCATAAGAAGTTGGCAAAATAAACTGCAAAAAAAGCTCAAAAATAATCTGTACCCTCCAAAGAGGTACACAGAGTATAGATACAAAATAACGACCCAAAATCCATCCAAACAATCTCCTAATGCTTTCATTGAGATGCCCTAAACATAATCTCAATAAACAGGCAAAATAAACTGGGAAAAAAAGCTCAAAAATGATCAGTACCCTTCAAAGAGGTACACAGAGTACATATGCAAAATAACCACTCAAAATCCATCCAAACAATCTCCAAATGCTTCCTTTGCAATGCCCTAAACATAATCATAAGGAGTTGGCAAAAAAAACTAGAAACAAAGGTCAAAAATGGTCTGTACCCTCCAAAGAGGTACACAGAGTACAGATACAAAATACCACCCAGAATCCATCCAAACTGCCATCAAATGATTCCTTTGGAATGCCCTAAACATAATCATAAGGAATTGACAAAAAATTGCAAAAAAGGTCAAAAATGATATGTACCCTCCAAAGAGGTACACAGAGTACAGATGCAAAATACCCACCCAAAATCACCCAAACTGCCATCAAATGCTTCCTTTGGAATACCCTAAACATAATCATAAGAAGTTGGCAAAATAAACTGGAAAAAAACTGTCAAAAATGATCTGTACCCTCCAAAGAGGTACACAGGGTACAGATGCAAAATACCCACCCAAAACTATCCAAACAATCTCCAAATGCTTCCTTTGAAATGCCCTAAACATAATCATAAGAAGTTGGCAAAATAAACTGGAAAAAATTAAAAAATGGTCGTAATTCTCCAAAGAGGTACACAGAGTGCAGATGCAAAATAACCACCTAAAATCCATCCAAACACCTCCAAATGCTTTTGCAATGCCCTAAACATAATCATAAGGAGTTGGCAAAAAAAACTAGAAAAAAAGGTCAAAAATGGTTTGTACCCTCCAAAGAGGTACACAGAGTACAGATATAAAATACCACCCAGAATCCATCCAAACTGTCATCAAATGATTCCTTTGGAATGCCCTAAATATAATCATAAGAAATTGACAAAAAAAATTGCAAAAAAAGGTCAATAATGATCTGTACCCTCAAAAGATGTACACAGAGTACAGATGCAAAATACCCACCCAAAATCACCCAAACTGCCATCAAATGCTTCCTTTGGAATACCCTAAACATAATCATAAGAAGTTGCCAAAATAAACTGGAAAAAAACTATCAAAAATGGTCTGTATCCTCCAAAGAGGTACGCAGAGTACAGATGCAAAATACCACCCAGAATCCATCCAAACAATCTCCAAATGCTTCCTTTGGAATGCCCTAAACATAATCATAAGAAGTTGGCAAAATAAACTAGAAAAAAACTGTCAAAATTAGTCTATACCCTCCAAAGAGGTACACAGAGTACATATGCAAAATACCACCCAGAATCCATCCAAATAATCTCCAAATGCTGCCTTTGCAATGGCCTAAACATAATCATAAGGAGCAATAAAATAAAAAAATAAAATGGTCAGTACTCCAAAGAGGTACAGAGTACTGATGCAAAAAAAAAACCATCCAAACAATCTCCAAATGCTTCCTTTGGAATGCCCTAAACATAATCATAAGAAGTTGGCAAAATAAACTGGAAAAAAACTATCAAAAATGGTCTGTACTCTCCAAAGAGGTACACAGAGTACAGATGCAAAATAATCACCCAAAATCCATCCAAACAATCTCCAAATGCTTCCTTTGCAATGCCCTAAACATAATCATAAGGAGTTGGCAAAAAAAATTAGAAACAAAGGTCAAAAATGATATGTACCCTTCAAAGAGGTACACAGAGTATAGATGCAAAATACCACCCAGAATCCATCCAAACTGCCATCAAATGATTCCTTTGGAATGCCCTAAACATAATCATAAGGAATTGACAAAAAAAGCTACAAAAAAAGGTCAATAATGATCTGTACCCTCAAAAGAGGTATATAGAGTACAGATACAAAATACCCATCCAAAATCACCCAAATCATCAAATGCTTGAATACCCTAAACATAATCATAAGAAGTTGGCAAAATAAAGGAAAAAATTATCAAAATGGTCCAGCTCCAAAGAGGTACACAGAGTACAGATGCAAAATACCACCCAGAATCCATCCAAACAATCTCCAAATGCTTTCTTTGGAATGCCCTAAACATAATCATAAGAAGTTGGCAAAATAAACTGGAAAAAAATTGTCAAAAATGGTCTGTACCCTCCAAAGAGGTACACAGAGTACAGATGCAAAATATCACCCAGAATCCATCCAAACAATCTCCAAATGCTGCCTTTGCAATGCCCTAAACATAATCATAAGGAGTTGGCAAAATAAACTGAAAAAAATCTATCAAAAATGGTATGTACCCTCCAAAGAGGTACACAGAGTACAGATGCAAAATACCACCCAGAAACCACCCAAACAATCTCCAAATGCTGCCTTTGCAATGCCCTAAACATAATCATAAGGAGTTGGCAAAATAAACTAAAAAAAAATTGTAAAATGTGTACCTCCAAAGAGGTACACAGAGTATAGATGCAAAAAACTCACCCAAAATCACCTAAACTGCCTCCAAATGCTTCCTTTGGAGTGCCCTAAACATAAGTATAAGAAGTAGGCAAAACCACCCAGAAGTCATCCAAATAGTTTTCAAATTGGCTAAACAAGAATGTAATGAATATTATTTCTAGTATTAGGCAAAATAAATAGGAAAAAAGGCAATAAACGATCTATTATTTATTGCACATATTTATTGGTACAGTCCAATGATTACAATGTACTCAGCAGGGGATTAACTCAATCACTATTGCTTAAAGAGCTACAAACAGACCAGTGCCAAAATCTCCTAGCTAAATACACCAAAACCGGATAATGTCATGCATCAAAATGTTTTCTGAAATAATATCCATCATCGCCTTAGTGTACCCTTCAGATTGATTGGAGTCGAGAGATAAATTCCGCATGTAGAACATCGTATTAGTTGATACTTTCTTACGGCATGGATGTGTGATATTAGGTGCGTACCTCTGAAAAACACTCTGGCATAACAGAGAAAGGTGATGCAACTTGTGAGAAAACACGTTCAGCAACGCTATCAGACTGTACTTTGGTTTCTGCAACAAAAAAAGTAGAAGGGTTTGAAGATTAATAGCAATATTTAAAATACCAAAAAATAATACGCAAGTAGAAAATTACTCTTGGCTTTCTTGGATCTCTCCCAATATCCCTTAAGCCTTGAGTTGGAAACACCCTTTGGATGTTGCTTAACTGGATCTTTTAAGATGTCTTTTCCCTTATATTTCGTGGTTGACTTCTTCTTAACTGCTTTGTCAGATGGAGGAGAATTCCCACTTATTATAGAGTCAACATCATCATATAGTTTTCTAGGGATCCAAGCATATACCCTCGCCTCTCTTATTGCCCTATGCCCCATTATTTATTATTTGATATGCATATCGACTTATGTGGTTCCAAAATAATGCCGTAAGCATTTCCATCTCGTTGCCATCTCTTAATTTTATGTATGCACTATCAATGTAAATATCCCTCTTTTCTCTGGTAGACCATCGCTTGAGAAGATACTTGTCCGGAATGCGCACAATATCTTCATGACTAAGAACTCTGATACAATGGGCACAAAGTAATCCCATCATTTCAAATTTTTTGCAAGTACAAGTTACTTCTAGGATAGTCCTATCGAAATGCACAGTCCATGTTTTGGATGCATTTTTATTCTCTAAGTTTCTCACCAAATACTCCATGGTGCTGTCATCTGACTTAGTTACCGATAGACCTCCAACTCTATGCAAAAATTCCTCTTTAAACATAGTGTAAACATTTCTTGTATAAAATATAGCAGCTTATTTTAGAATTGGACTGGTCTTAACAACAGGAACAATCGATGACTGGCTACACTTGAAGTCTTATCATATTCATTCGATGCCATGTCTCCATAACCTTTTCCAACCCCAAGAAATAATGTGAGCGAACTTGTTGGTTTAGATATTCCATGGCATACATTGTTCGGACTCACGTTATGACAAGATGCCCATGCGAATGTGTCCTTCAATGAATGGACCACTTGGATCTAATCTTATAAAGCTCGACAAACAAGCATGATCATGTAAATTGCCTTCTTCTAGCATGGCGGACAAAGCCTCTTTAAACTCTTCCTCCGAGTCACACTTACTCATGCATTTATATTGTACTATCTTATTATTATTAAAGCAATGAAGCTTGGAAAGAGCTTTCTTTGAAATATGCCATTGGCACAACCTATGATGAGTATGTGGCAATACAATTTCAATAGCTCTCGCCATAGCCTGATCTTGATCAGTGAATATTGTTATAGGATGCCATTCATCAACCAAGAAATGTTTGGAATAGCCATGAGAATGACTCAATTGTCTCTTCCGATAAAAGGCTACTCCAAATAATACATTTTGCCAGTGATGATTCACTCCAACAAGAGGGGCACAAATGAGATTATATTTATTGAGTCAATAGCTTGTATCAAAAATTATCACATCCCCAAAACAATCATATTCTATCCTAGACATGTCATTACTAAAAAAATACTTACTAAGCAATCCGACTCATCAACTTGCACATCCCATGCAAACATCCCATCCGCTGCTTGCCTTTCCTTAAACAATCAGATTAATGCATTATCACCATTCGCAATCCTCGATCTTTTCTCTTCAATAAAATTGAAAGCATCTCTTTGTGAACCCGATATTCTCTACACCGCCAACTTCCTGATAGCTAAATGCATCGTCTAATACCACATTGTCTTCAACACCTTCTCATCGCTAATGCATCTGTGTGAGAGAAGATGTAGGTCGTGCTCGCCAAAGAATGATTATGACCTTCTCAGATATTTTTTAATCGTCCAATTCCCCTCCAAATCAACAAAGAATCTAATCATGACCGGACAACCAGTTCTTGTATCAACTTTCTGGAATTTTGTTAAGCTATTTAGACTGGCAGACTTCTTCCAACCAACTTTTGCACATAGAAAATCTTTTGATTTCAATTTGAGTTTGACCAATAACTAGTATGGTCCTTCCCAACGCAAAGCCAATTTGATGTATAGTCACAAGATAGCATACGCCTCCATTTCATTCTAACAGGTGAAGGAGTTTCCCAAATTTGGGTCATTTGCATTTACGCCAAATAGATACAAAATATGTTAAAATATAGATGCAAAATATCCAAACTTCCTCAAAAATGCTTCCATTATAATTCCCTAAACATAATCATAAGGAATTGACAAAAAAACTCAAAAAAAGGTAAAAATAATATGCTCCAAAGAGGTACACGAGTACAGATGCAAAATACCCACCCAAAATCACCCAAACTGCCATCAAATGCTTCCTTTGGAATACCCTAAACATAATCATAAGAAATTGGCAAAATAAACTAGAAAAAAACTGTCAAAAATGGTTTGTACCCTCCAAAGAGGTACACAGAGTACAGATACAAAATACCACCCAGAAATCACCCAAACTGCCATCAAATGATTCCTTTGGAATGCCCTAAACATAATCATAAGGAATTGACAAAAAAAACTGCAAAAAAAGGTCAAAAATGATCTGTACCCTCCAAAGAGGTACACAGAGTACATATGCAAAATATCGACCCAAAATCACCCAAACTGCCATCAAATGCTTCCTTGGCAATGTCCTAAACATAATCATAAGAAGTTGGCAAAATAAACTAAAAAAAAAAGTCAAAAATGGTCTGTACCCTCCAAAGAGGTACACAAAGTACAGATGCACTAAATCCACCCAAAATCACCAAAATTGCCATCAAATGATTCCTTTGGAATGCCCTAAACATAATCATAAGGAATGGACAAAAAAAACTGCAAAAAAAAGGTCAAAAATGATCTGTACCCTCCAAAGAGGTACACAGAGTACAGATGCAAAATACCACCCAAACTTCCATCAAATGATTCCTTTGGAATGCCCTAAACATAATCATAAGGAATTGACAAAAAAATTGCAAAAAAAAGGTCAAAAATGATCTGTACCCTCCAAAGAGGTACACAGAGTACAGATGCAAAATACCCACCCAAAATCACCCAAACTACCATCAAATGCTTCCTTTGGAATACCCTAAATATAATCATAAGAAGTTGGTAAAATAAACTGGAAAAAAACTATCAAAAATGGTCTGTACCCTCCAAAGAGGTACACAGAGTACAGATGCAAAATACCACCCAGAAATCACACAAACTGCCATCAAATGATTCCTTTGGAATGCCCTAAACATAATCATAAGGAATTGACAAAAAAAAGCAAAAAGGTCAAAAATGATCTGTACCCTCCAAAGAGGTACACAGAGTACAGATACAAAATACCCACCCAAAATCACCCAAACTGCCATCAAATACTTCCTTTGGAATACCCTAAACATAATCATAAGAAGTTGGCAAAATAAACTAAGAAAAAAAGGTCAAAAATGGTCTGTACCCTCTAAAGAGGTACACAGAGTACAGATGGACTAAACCCCCCAGAAACCACCCAAACTGCCATCAAATGCTTCCTTTGTAATGCCCTAAACATAATCATAAGAAGTTGACAAAATAAACTGGAAAAAAAACTATCAAAAATGGTCTGTACCCTCCAAAGAGGTACAAAGAGTACAGATGCACTAAACCCACCCAAAACCACCTAAACTGCCATCAAATGATTCTTTTGGAATGCACCTAAACATAATCATAAGGAATTGACAAAAAAAATTGCAAAAAAAAGGTCAAAATGATCACCTCCAAAGGGTACATAGAGTCTGATGCAAAAATACCACCGAAAACCACCCAACCTATCAAATGCTTTTGCAATGCCCAAAACATAATCATAAAAGTTTGCAAAATAAACCGGAAAAAAAATGGTCAGACCTCCAAAGAGGTACTACTGATGCAAAATACCACCCAGAAATCACCCAAACTGCCATCAAATTATTCCTTCGGAATGCCCTAAACATAATCATAAGGAATTGACAAAAAAAAAGCATCAAAATGATCAGATCTCCAAAGAGGTACACAAAGTACAGATGCAAAATACCCACCCAAAATCACCCAAACTGCCATCAAATGCTTCCTTTGGAATACCCTAAACATAATCATAAGTTGGCAAAATAAACTGAAAATCAAAAAATGGTATGTACCTCCAAAGAGGTACAGTACGATACAAAATACCACGAAACCACCCAAATCGCATCAAATGATTCCTTTGGAATGCTAAACATAATCATAAGGAATTGACAAAAAATAGCAAAAAAAGGTCAAAATATCATTCTCCAAAGAGGTACACAAAGTGCGATGCAAAATACCACCTGAAACCACCCAATCGCATCAAATGATTCCTTTGGAATGCCCTAAACATAATCATAAGGAATGACAAAAAAAAACTACAAAAAGGTCAAAATGACTGTTTTGTATTTAATACATCACTAACAAACCGTAAAAAAATGCACGAAGCATTATCGATGAATTTCTATTTAATACATCCGCAAAATTTGGTTATTTCTCAACGTTCCATCTTCATATTCTTCTTATAAAAAAGAAAATGAGATTTTATATTTCTCTGCTTTTGCTGGAAAAAACTAACCTAACCCTAAATTTGTCTATATATTTCTTTAAATTCCTCGCGATTCCAACGACGCCACGGGTCGGCGGGAAATGTATTTACAGCGCCATCCGTTAATACGCCATCGACGTTTACGGGCCGGGTCGGGCCAGGGAAATGTCTTTACAGTGCCGTCCGTTATCTTGCTGCTCCGTTAATCGCTAAAACGGGAAAAAAAATCGGGATACACATCGTCCGTGAATTGGAGTCCGCATATAAAACTACGTGCGAACTCCGGACGTAGTATTTTCTCCTATTATTGAGCATTAATCCATTATAAAAATCATATATTTATTTCAGCGGGCATTAAATCACAGGGTCTTGGACTGCTTTCGCTCTCTGCTGTGTTACCAAATCCCTCCAACTGTTCCAGTGTAGGGGATGAAACCATGGGCTACGCTACTTGCCCTCCGAGTACTCAGAGTGGCGCTTTTTTACTTTTCTCTTTATCTTGTGGCGGTTGCAGAGGGCGGGCACAGGCCTTGTTCTCAAGCTTTCGGCGCAGACCAGTTCGATGAGAATGACAGAGAGGAGAGCATGTCGAGGAGCTCCTTCTTCAATTGGTGGATCTTTGTATTGAGTCTCCCGATGATCGTATCTCCCCTCATCCTTAGCTATCTACAAGAAAACGTCAACTGGGGCCTTGGTTTTGGAATCCCCTGTCTTCTTATGAGTGCTTCTTTCACTGTTTTCTTGATGGGTTGCAGGTTTTACTGCTGCCATACCTTGAAAGAAACTAGCTCCTATGTTCGAATTAGTCGGCTTTTTGCCACTCTGATCAGGAAGCAGCGGCTTTCTAATGTGAAATCTGATGCAGAAGCGCATGAAGAACACTGCCCTGATTCATACCATCAGCCCAGGTAAAGAAGTTCCTTTTTCTCCTTAAATCGAAGTCCACATCCGGGATTGGATTTTTCAGAAACTATATTTTGATTGAAAAAAAAAATGGTGAAACTAATATCAACTGCTCAAAATGATTTTCTTAAGATCAAAGAATATGATAGATAGATTATAAATTGATTCACAGGTTCTACGGATTCCTTAGTTTATGATTCTTTGGGAGTTGCGTTTTTATGAATTGTCTCCATTGGGAGGAATTAACACATGATGAAATGAAATTTGATCAGCCTCCTCAAGCTCGTGTTTTGATCCTTCAACGAGCTAAAATCTGTCATTTACTCCTCGTTCAACAATGAGCTCATATCAAATTCATAAGGATGGGTATAGATAATTTTATTTTGCGACTGATGCTAACAAAATTGTCTATTTTCTTGTTGTGCTTGGCTATTCTGGATTGCTTCCCAAGCGAACTTGAGGCTGGTGTAGAAAACTAATGGCTGAGCAGATGGAAGAAGCTAAAGGTCTGCTTCGATTGTTTCCAATTTGGGCATGCTGCATGGGTTTTACACTCGTCATAGCCCAGTTCGAAACTTTTTTCACAAAACAAGGTGGCACTTTGTACAGGAAAATAGGATCAAACTTCCAACTTCCAGCAGCAGGGCTACAGGGCCTCTACAACGCCACTGCTACTTTAGTCATAGTAATGTACGATCGCATTGCCGTTCCTCTAGCAAGAAATATTACAGGAATTCCTTCAGGCATCACGATGCTTCAACGCATAAGCACAGGATTTCTATGTTCTATATTTGTGATGGTTTTATCAGCTCTGGTAGAGATGAAAAGGCTTGAAACTGCAAGAGAATTTGGTTTAGTAGATGAGCCAGGTTCAGTGCTGCCAATGAGCATATTGTGGCTGTTTCCTCAGTACATTCTCGCGGGTTTTTCAGCAGCCTTTAGCATTACTGGCATGCAGGAGTTCTTCTATGATCAGATGCCTGATTCATTGAGGAGCTTTGGGGTTGCTATCTGCCTCAGTATACTTGGCTTTGGGAGTCTCATTAATAGTCTTCTTGTTTACGTGATTGATAAAGCAACCATAAGAATTACTGGAGAGAGCTGGTTCTCCAATAATTTAAATCGAGCTCACTTGGATTACTTCTACTGGCTTATTGCCGGTATAAATGTCTGTTCATTCGTCGTTTTCGTCTTCTTTGCGCGATCTTACGTGTATAAGAAGAAGAAAGAGATTGTTGTGATCGCAAGGTTATGAAGAAGACCTTAAATGCATCGCAGGGCACACTTTGTAACGCACTGTTTCTTTGAATAAGTTCCTTCCATTTCCGATTCTTTGGAAGCTACTTTTTCAATGTCATTCAGTATTGCAACGTTATGTACGCTGGTTAGTTTAGAATGGGAATGTGCTGATTTTTTTTTTCCCGTCCAACAGCGGCTAAAAAGAAAACTAATCCCCTTCTTTTATTCAGAATAATTCAAAGCCGAATAAAACAAACAACCTGGGAAATCCCCTGCGGCGTTAAACAAATTCACTTACCTATACCAGTAGCATGAGAAAGAGCAGCTCAAATTAGCTATAAGGTTGAAAATGCCCAAAAACCATGAGAAGAGGTAGCATCACGGCCAAAAAAAAAAAAAACTATAAATGACAGAATAATAAAAAATTGAGCCTGAAGCACAACGAACAATGAGATTTTCCCTCCAACGTCAGCATCTAATCATTCATGATAAAATAAAGAACGGAAACAAAAGAAGACCCATTCTGCAGTGTAAAAAATTCCAAGACTGATGCCAAAAACAACATATATCAGAAGATGAGCCTGAATAATTAGAATCAAGAAATAGCATCTTAGCCTTATTAGTTGATAGCTTTAAATTTAGATTAAATTTTTTTTTTTGGAAGCATTTGAGGGCAGAGCCCAATTTTAATTCCAAATGTAAATTGTTACAGTTACAAGTAAGACAATACAAAAAAGTTTGAAAGAAACTAAAACACACCCAGGTCCAAAATGAAAAGCAAAGACAATTTAAAGCTCAAAGACCTCTGACAGCAACAGAAAGAAAATAGCCACCTCGGAGAGGGAAGGGGGAAGAGGTGGACTCAGAATAAAAAACTAGATGGAGGTTCCATCAAAGGATGAAATCATCAGTTAGATAGCAGTTTAATACAAGGTTGCCATGTGGCCGTCCAATGGATAGTGTACAAAGGGGACAATCCAGGTTGCCAAAGGCCTTCCAGATCCAGGAATCAATACCTCCATAAATTGCACACAAGCACATCATCATTGTCCACCTGGGGAGGGAGAAGAGAGAACAGTCTATGGCGGTTTGTAATTTTTCCATTTGAGCAGCTACTCCTGCACCTGAGAGGGCCACGAACATTTAACTTTCCAGAGCTGAAGTTTAGCAGCTACTCGAGATTGAATCTCAGAAATAAGGGATGTAGCAGAGGTGGCTAAGGATGCAAATTTACTTTCCTTTCCCATAAAGAGTAGACCAGACTCGTTATCAAATAATGTAAACGGATAAGAACATTATGCTGTTTATCATCCACAAAGCTTAAAACTTGTTGTAAGGAGGACTGCAACAAAAGAAACTGTCCATTTGGAATGAGAGCTCTAACAATCTTCATAGAGTAAGGGCATTCGAAAAATAAATGTGTATGCGTCTCAGTGTATGAATGACAAAGAACACAAAGAGATGGTGAACCTATTCCTCTCCTTGCTAAAATATTCATAGTTTTAAGCCCATTTTTATAAGCCATCCAACAATAAAGTGCATAATTGATTGCATACCCCTTGAACCAGATTTCCTTACTCCAACACATATTAGGGAGAGATTCAAAGATAGCATCCTTGAAATCCTTTGTGGTAGGATAGTGAATATTCAGCCACCTAATAGAATCCTCCCCACCCAGAATAGGGGTTTTTATAATTTTGTTGTAACACCAAGAGGAAACAGCAAGTGGAAGAGAGAAAATGTTCCAATTTCCATTAAGGATTAAGGAGAATACCTTTGCAGTTTCTGGAAGTCCAGAGATATTTATCCCATTAGAACCCAAGGAGCTGAAAAGTGATACTCCCTCACACCAAGGATCAAAGAAGAGGAGATATTACACGCCTATTGAAGGTAAATTTGTCTTTGTATTTATTTGCTAACTGTTTAATGGATTTCCAGAGAGGAGAGGTTTTATATGTACTTGGATGCCATAGAGAATTATATTGTATTTACACCACCTTGAGAACAATGAATCCCCAGCACAGATTTTCCAAAGCATTTTCAGTTTGCAGATTTGGTTAAGAGAGGAGGCAGAAAGGAGGCCAATACCACCCTTATCCTTAGGAATGGTTGCACGCCTGTGAGATTGTATAAAGCTTTTGTTCTCTCTCAATGGAAGAAGAATTTTGTAAAAGAACAAATTTTATTAATAATTCCTTCAGGAATGGCCATGGCTCTAAACCAGTAAGAAAGGTAGCTATTGATAGAGGATCTTATGAGTTGCATTCTTCCACCAAGTGAGAGGAATTTGGATTTTCAACCAGCCAACCAAACTTGGAGTCTATCAAAGAGAGGATTGAAAAGTGCCTTTTTAATAGGACCCTTCACAAGAGGAAGTCCTAAGTACTTTAGTGGGAAAGATCCTTTTTTAATATCAATGAAGTTTAAGAGTACCTCCTCATTCCTACAGCCCTTTGAAAAGCATATAGAAGATTTAGCTTGATTTACTTCTAGCCCTAGGTATTCCTCAACTGAGTTTAGAGAGAGCTTCAAGGAGTTGAAGGTGGTTATATTAGCTTCTCCTGTAACCAAAAGGTCATCAACATATAGTAGATGTGATAAACTACAATTCATTGTGGCAATAGGGCTGTATAAACCAAGGTTGACTTCCTTTTCTATGATACAGGAAAGAGTATCCATAGCTATAGTAAAGAGATAGGGGGATAAAGGGCAGCCTTGTCTAAGTCCATTAGAGGAAGGGAAAAAATCTTTAATGCTGCCATTTAGAGCTATTGAGAAAGGGACATCCATTATACAAGCCTTCACCCATTTAGTAAACTTAATAGGAAACCCTTTATTGAGTAATCTATGAATAATGGAGTATCTATTGACTTTATCAAATGCTTTTCTTAAGTCAAATTTGGCAAGAAAGTAATTTTACCAAATTTGAAGGAGCAAACTTACGATTTCAAAAGCCATTGCTAGGTTATCAGCTATGTCCCTTCCCTTTATAAAGGCCGATTGAGCTGTATTGATAATTGATGGAAGAAATCGCTTCATACGGCAAGCAATAATCTTAGCAACCACCTTATAGAAAGTGTTACATAAGGATATAGGTCTAAAGTCATCAATCTTATTGGAATGTTTAACCTTTGGGATAAGAGTAAGTAAGGTATGCTTAAAGCAACTTGGCATTTTAGATGTTTTGAAGAAGAAATTGATTACACTAAGGAAGGATTTGCCAGTGACATTCCAAGAAGCTATGAAGAATTTGGAATTAAATCCATCAGGGCCAGGAGATTTATTCTCGTTAATACTTCTAAGGGCAGTGAGGATTTCCTGATCTGAGAGATCAGCAACAAGCTCATTTGTTTCAATTGCAGAGAGGCAGGTTCCCAAGGGGAGGTTCTGAGAAGGAAGATGTAGAGAATCACAGCTGTTGAAAAGTTCAGAATAGTACTTGCAGAATTCTTCTGCAATTAAGTGCTGATCAGTTACAATCCCCCTATCTGAATGGATTTCCCTTATCAAATTGGCATTTTTTCTTTCTTTAATGGAATGATATAGGAATTTGATATCATCATCTGCATAGGTGAGCCAGTGTGCTTTGGCTCGTTGTTTAATCCATAGGTTTTCCTTTATAATAAGCTCATTGTATCTGGTCTTGATGTCTTTAGCATCAAGTAATAATGGTGTTGTAGGGATCGATTTGTAATCTTTCATAAATACTGTTTTGATCATTACTCAGAGCCTTGATTTGCATAGATATAGGTGTTATCTCCGAAAATCTGAATCGTAACATATGCTTAACATGCCTTAGCTTTTTAGAGAGGATGAAAAGCGGATCACCCTGGATGTAGATACCCCATGCCTCCCTAATAACCTCCTGGAACCCTGGATCTGCTGACCAGTAATTCCTGAAAAGAAATCGGTGAGAGGGGGATAAAGGAGTATGCAGAAATGTTACCATGGGGGAATGATCAGATGAAAGAGGTGGAAGAACTTTGTAGTATGATGTGGGGTATTGCTCCAACCATTGTGAATTGCAAAAAGAACGATCCAACTTGGAGAAAATAGGCATGTCGGTTTGTTGATTGTACCAGTGTAGAAACAATACTAGACATTTCAAGAAGTTCACAATCATTAACACACTCTTTGAATTCAAGAGTTATTTAGAATACCAAATTACCACCCTTTTTTGCCCTTGCTATTGAGGAGGCGGTTAAAATCCCAAGCACAATCAAGGAGAGTTAACGATGTGAGGTCCCAAGAGAGTTCCACAAGGCTTTCCTTATGTTGACATCATTATCAGCATAGATGCAAGTAAGGAAAAAACTAAAAAGGTTGGTTTCCAGTGGCCGAGACTTTGCCATGTATGAGCTGATGATTTTTGGAGATAAGGTCAAGACTCAATCTATCAGAACTCCATTTGATCCAAATTTGACCACCCGGAGCGCAATCAAAATTTGATACAGATACTTTGGAATTGAGCAGAGTGAAGTTTGGTTGAGAGAAAGGGCTAGAAGTAGTTTCAGATTGAATCTTAGTTTCAAGGAGACAGAGGAGGTCTAGGTGATAGTCCTTTATGATCCTTAAGCAATCTAGCTTACGGCCACCAGCAGAGAGACCACGGACATTACAACACTCGAATGATAATTGATTCATTGGGATGAGGAGGTTAAGGGCTTCTTGCCCTTTTTTTTATTTCCTTTCTGAGGTGTAGTCGTAGGGTTGGATGTAGCTTTAGAACCACCTACCTCATGCATAGCTTTGCCAGGGGTTTTAGGAACTTTCCCTTGATTCTGTTGTTGTTGGTTAAGACGGTTAGGAGAAACCGCGCCCGACCTTGTGATGACCCCCCTAGGTTTGAATCAACATTAGTTTCAGTATCAGTAGGATCTGTGTGAACTTTAGAGGTGGAGATATCCTCTTCTAACACCTGAGATTCCTCTTGAGGGGGAGATAGGATAGGAGGCTGATTCAAATCAGTAATGGCTATTGAAGGAGAAGATGGTCTAATAGTTCCATCTAGGAGGATATCCATAGTAGGAGCATCCACTGAATTAACTAGTGCCTGGTCCAGAGGAGGAGATATATTTCTCTGTGTATTCCCCTGTTGTTGATTAACAAATCTCCTATTCTCTTTTGGAGCAGCACGACTTCTGCTACGCCCCCTTGAGTTGTGTTGAGGGGTAGGATTCTTAGGGGAGATCGGTCATCATGGGAGAAGGTT
Organism: Cymbidium sinense; assembly: GCA_021442155.1. Classification (NCBI taxonomy): domain Eukaryota; kingdom Viridiplantae; phylum Streptophyta; class Magnoliopsida; order Asparagales; family Orchidaceae; genus Cymbidium; species Cymbidium sinense. Next base: position 55,399,022 of record CM038216.1, read on the forward strand.
TACAATGGGAAGGCGGAATTAGGCTTCCCGTAAATTATCTCTGTTCAAACTTTTTGCCATTCAAATTAATAGGTATTGAAATGGAGAGTATAAGAAGTACACATATCGTGCAAAGGTGATCGGGCTTTTGCGGTGAGATTATCCACTAGATTCAACACGACTGCGACTTTGGAGAACCGTTTATTCCGAGTGGAAAGTTCAGCGGTTTAATCCAAGCAGGGAGTTGGTGATAGATTCTTTGGATGCGAAAGTCCCAAGACCATTGTTGGAAGATAAGTCGACCATTGAGGAAAGCGAGGACCGTTGTCCCACTAAATTGTAGTCTTCACGACGGTTAAATTTAAAAAGAAAGAAATCTCCGTCGAGGGTAAGGAGGTCGAGGCTACCTTTAAACTACCACTTTCTCTTAATCACAGCAAGGAGTGCTCCATAGTAGGGACGTTTCCCTATTGCGTGTCCAATGAGGGAGAGGCGTCATTCCCTCTGGCCTTCAGAGAGTTCTTCTTCCGTAAAGTCCACTTCTTGAGAGTCCGGAGGGATGAAGGAGAGAGGGATAGATTGACTTTTTTCATGCTGAGATAGAAGGAGATCCATCCACATATTTTTCCCCGGAATAGTGGATCCCTGACCGAGGGAAGGGGGCAAAGATGACTTAAGTGCTGGAAAATGGGCATTGTGGAGGGGGGAAGACAGATCAGAATCCATGTCGGGCCCTATCCAACAAAATGGTGACCTCCAGAGGAGGTCGAGAAAAACATGAAGAAAGATCAAACAGTGGAGGAAGGAGAAGAAGGGAGGAGGAGGCCGTCGGAGGGGAGGGAAGGGCTTCAGAGAGACTAACCCTAGCCGCTATCATCCGTGAACAGAGCATGCCTTAATTTAGATTTAATTCGCTTAAATGTCCCAAAATAAATAAATCAATCAATCAATCCAATCCAAAAAGGTCCAAAAGCAGCATCAAAGAAAAAACTGATGTGAACATTTCAAAAATCCTCTCAAAGATCTCTAGAGTTGGCTAATTTAAAAATATTAATATAAAATACACTTATATATATATAATTAAAATAAATATTTAAATTTTTTTATCGAGATAATTTCATTTTATTTTTCTTCTAGTTTATCATTCTTTTTACCATTTTATTAAAGCAATCGCTTGAATCAGGATCATTTTGTGAAATGCCTCGAGTAGAATGAAGTTGAATTTTAAACATTGAGACATCTCTTAATTTAATAGTTGAAATTTCATTAAAAATTTTAAAGTTAAATATGCTTATATGGGAGCACACTTAGAACGAGTAATCTCTCAAAAAAGTGCACCAATAGTAAAAATCGTGAGGCTATTTGGTCAAAATAGATAATATCTTGGTGGTTAGGAGTTTGACAAATGGTATTAAAGTGTTAAACCAACCTAAATATTGGAACTAAGTATCATGCAAGCAAAGTGTTATATTATAAGAGCCATCTATTAAACCCAATAAGGGATAAAGTGTTAGGTTTGGGCATTTCTCAACCTTAAAAGCTAGTTATAAACATGATAATTGCCTATTTTCACTATCAATGTGGGACTAAATCCCAACAATCTTCCCCTTCAGACATCATACCATGGAACCACTCATACAAACCTAGAACCAATGAGGTCAACTTAAGTCAGCCTTACCAAGGCACCAACCAAATCGATGCGAAAACTGAACATACTTCTCCTTTAACATGGTCATGGACCTACTTGACATCTAGACCAATCTAGAGTGGTTCAAATCAAATTTCATGCCCGTCAAATGGAAATCATCACAACTTGAGCTCTAATACCAATTGTTATGGCTTATTCCTCTTTTAATCTCAAAAGTTAGCTCATTGAGGTAAGGCTTTCTATTACCTTTTAAACATTATAATTGTCTCTTCCACTATCGATGTGGGACTAAATCCTAATTCAATGTGTTACATGGTGAGTCACCTCTTAAAATTGTAGTGGCCACCTTTAGAATCTTATTTGCCTTGTGAATTATTTTGGGCTAAGAATAATGATGAAGATGTCAATGGGGATCTTGTAAAACCCTTTAAATAGAATGAAATTGAATTTTTAAACATTGAACAACTTTTGATGTAATGAATGAAATTTTATTAGAAATTCAAAGTTAAGCGTACTCATATGAGAGCACTATTAGGATGAGAAATCACATAAGAAATTACACCATTAAAATAAATTTATGAGGCTAATTCCACTACACATTTTATCTTTTCCCTACTGCATGAGCCACCTTGAAATCATATAATAAAACTCGATTTCGTGCCTAAAATCTATTAATTAATCAAAGCTCATGCCAGGGATAACTAGAACTCAACTGAATTTGTTCACACCCATATCTCATAGTGTAGCTACATTATTGCCAAAATTTGTCAAGAATGCAATACAAAAAAGCATATAATAATTTCCTTGTTAAACAAGAAGAAAGTTTATTATATTGCTCATTTCCTAATCAATTATTTGATCTCGAGTAACTATTATCCTTGAATTTCCATCTTCGAAGTTTAGTTGGCGCATGCATTTTCATTCTAGCCATTACACTTGGTAGGAAAGGTTGGGTGATGTTAAATAATTGATCTTTTCTTTTGCCATATGGTGTAAACCAAAACTGAAGTGATAAAATAGTAAAGTTTAATTGATGCTTTATTTGTTAGGTATGAACCTCCAAAAGATTTCTTTGCAAGGAGAGCATTCTTTATTGCCAGAGAAAAGGGACACAAAAGAGATGAGTATGACTTTTAATATTACTAAACAAAGCATGCAAATAGTAAGACACCTCGACCTATGGATGAGGAGAACATAGGCCTTTAACTAAGAAGTTTAGTGTTTAAAGTTTTGCACATGTATGCGTGAGTTTGTAATTAAACTCACTCAAATATCTCAAAAAAAGCTGCAAATAGGATCAATTTTAACTTTTATAATTCCCAAATCTTTTACATGTTATGTGAACATGCATTTTAATGTCTTAAGATGTGTCACATAAACATGGCTATGAATATGCTTTGAACAACAAGATTGAAATGTGGAGAAAGAAGTAGAGAGAGGGGGAGAGGCCAAGTAAAAGTGGGAGAAAAAGAGCTTCTTCTATTAACATTAAAAAATAAACTGTAGCTATAATTCTTAATTCTTATACTCTTATCATGTGCAGGGGCGGTGATGGTTATGGGTGAGAGGTTGAAAATGCTTTCTTCTCTATACACACTAATGATATAAAAAAAAGTCAAAGAGTTATAAAGATTTTAGATTTCTCACCCTATAATGATAAGCCACGTCTCTTTTTTTCTTTTTTTTTTCTTTTTTTTTTTTTGGATTAGAGATTAGTAGTAGGTTTGAATATGTGCATGCTCACATCTTATACCAAGGCATTGGTATAGTGATAGTTATATAACACTTGTCAATTTGCTAGTGAGGTGGAATGGTTATTGTTTGGCTATTCTTGTGATGACAATATGAATGAATATTATTCTTTATATTTAAAGTGTTGGATAATGTCATCCTTATATTAGTTGTTATGAGGTTACAAAGTATTTCATATGTTGTTGGCTAATTAGTGGCATAGAGGTTGTTGGTTAATATAAAAAATTGAGAAAAATTTATCAATTATGATCTATTATAAAATAATTGAGTCTTGATTTCATGTTGCTATTTTGGCATTATTGATGTCATGACTTATATGTCCCCTTGTAAGAGATTCTTGAGTATATGATATTCGAAGTTCCTTGATGTTTACCATCAAAAGATAATATAATTTATTCCATATATTTGATTGAAGATTATAAGGTTATTTATATTTCTTGTAATTGATTTATTCTATAGCTTACATGGATACTTAATTGGGCAAAGATCAATGCATTTAGGGCAAAGAACTAAATATATTATTTACATGTGAAAAATATTAAAATAGTTGATATAGTAAAAAAATATGAAAACATTAAAAATAAGATTTGATTAGTACCATTATTGAAAAACAAACAACAAACAATTAGTTTAAGGTAGCTATAGGTGCAAATAGTGAATTATTTTGTATCAACAAAATGAGTAGTATAGAAGAATGAATGCCCATCTTTAATGATCAATTTAGGATTTTCCTAGCGTGTGCCACTCTTTTAAATCACGAGATAATTTCATGTTCATCTATTACAAAAATAAACATTAAAGATAAATCCATTAAGATGTCATAAGGGGGTATTTGGTTGGCTGAAAAAAAAATACAGTGTAAAATGATTTTAATGTAAAATGAAAATAGTGTTTTTAAAATACATTGTGATTATTTGAATTGATATAAATCAAATTCAAGAATTTACTTTTTTGTGTTTAGTTTGGAAAAAAGTAAAATAAATGAAAACATCAAAAGTGATCATTGGCAATAATGGCGAGTCGCCGCTGGAGATAGATGATAATGGCGGCAAACAATGAGCGGCGTGGGTGGTGGTGATTGGTGCTGCCGATGTAACGATCTACAATGGTGGTTGTTAATAGATGCGCCAATTGTCGGGGCGACAAGGGAGGTGGTGGGCAGGAGGTAGCGGCTGGTAGCTGGCAGCAAGCGACGACTCACTTTACACCAACTTTTGTAAAATAAAATTGTTCAAATCAGACAAAAAATTTGTCACTGTATTTGAACTAATGGCTAAAAACATACATTGAAATTTTACAATTGTATTCCCTTTTTAGCCAACCAAATAGCTCTTAAATCCATTTAGATGGTTTCAATTTCACACAGACATTATGCCATCGTATGAGAATGGTAGGATTTTCTTATATGTTACTGCTCAAATGATAATTGATAATAATTTTGGATTAATATCATATGCATTTCTGCATGACTGCATCCAATTTCACGAATAATTAAAAAAAAAGCGAGAAAACTTTAGATGATTACTAAATTATTGCCAATCAGCTTGAGATTTCACCTATATTAATTTTGTGCTCTAAAAAAATTCCAATTCATAATTTATTAGTTGTTATATTATCCAAATATTAAAATAAAATAAAAATAAAACAAAATAAAGTATTCAAAGATTACATAAATAAGCATGCAGAAACTTTAGCAGAAACTTTAGGTGAGAAATACAAGTAAAAAATTGATTACAATAAATGTAACTTTTGAATTTATTTTAAATTGATTTCAATATAAATATTTATTAAGGACTTATTTGAGGTTAACGTTATTTTATATTAGTTCTAAAAATATATTTTTTTTATTTTTAAAAATAAATCACATTATTTTAAAAAATACTAAAAATAATTTTTAAACAGGTTGAATGTTTTAAAAAATAATTATCGCCAATAAATATTTTTATTACAAATCTAAATATAAATAAAATAAATAAAAAGTAAAAAATAAAAAATGATTCTAAGTCTCCTTTAATTATTGACATAGCAAAATATTTTAGAGACTATTTGGTTGGAAGAATTTGGAATGCAGTGTAAAGTAAATGCAGAGATCTTAAATTTTTTGGTGTTTGGCTTGAAATAAAATAAATTTTCAAGGTAATGTAATGTATTCCAAATATATTACATATATCATTTTTAGTGTATTTGGAATTCGCCCCATTTGGATGAATTTCAAATCTGCTAAAAGTCTTGCGTTTTATTCTGCGCACGTCGGTATACATGCCATTCGCCACCACCTGCATTTCGTCATTCGTATCATAAATCATCAAAATATTTTATATTATATTTTTTTACTAAATAAAAAAAAGTAAATTCATAAACTCATAAAACTCTCAACTAAATAGTTACTGTAAAATAATCCTGTATTCCTTTTAAATTATATTGTTTTTTCAGCGAAACAAGCAGCCCCTTAATATAAATTTAAAAATAAAATCATCTTAATAAAAAAATGATTAAAAATTGTCTTCATCCCTCACGATCGCATCCCGTGTAGTTTATATGTTTTTTGGCGGGCAAAATACCTGGTCTGTGGCGCTTTACCCCACGATATCCGCTGATGCAGAGATTCACCATCCCTGTCGCTTCTCGAGCGAGCTCTAGGCGTTTCAGCTGGTAAGTTACAGTGCCATGAACTGTCCACTAAAAACCCCGACGGATCGGGCTTGCTTCTTAGGTTGCCCTTGTTGTCTTCAGGCCTGGCTGGAAGAGAAGTATCCTTGAACTGGATGGTAGAATTTCTTCTACGTTTCGGCGCGATTCTTGCCAGCTCCTCCTTGATTTGTATGCCGAGGTTCGCATTGTTCTCTTTATTCGCTCTCAATCCCGCTCACACAATCCCGCTCGAGATCTAAACCATTCACGCTTAGCTCCTCCCGATCGAATGATAACAACCGCCTCGGCTTCGTCTCTTCCCGTCGCTCAGCACAACCTCTCTCGTTCATTCGATTCAAAACTCCTCAACCGCAAAAGGGTCATACATCTTCCCTCCCTCTGGCCCCTCTTATTCGTTTAGTTGAGAAACTGCAAGCTCGTTCGGGATTTCCTTCAACCGCAAGAAAATGAAATCCTTCTTCCTTCTCTTCCCTTCTGCCTCTAGCCGGCAAGCACTCCAATCACTCTTCCTCTCTCCCATAATTTTTCAGCTTCCCTTCAATTCTCCTCTTCTACCTCTCTTGCGTTTGATTTCCCTCAACCAATCCTCTCCTTTAAGAGGAAGTATGTCTGACGAGGAGCATCACTTTGAGTCGAAGGTGGATGCAAGAGCTTCGAAGACTTATCCGTAGCACACAGGAACAATTCGTAAGAATGGTTATATTGTGACAAAGCGGAGACAGTGGTAAATGTCACTAAGCAGTGTCAGCGGAGATGATTCCTCTTCTTCTTCATCTGCTGGTGATTTGTCGAAGCTCAAGGATATGATGTCGGAGTCTATTCTTTGCTCATATTGGAGAAATTCCCTGATGTTGCTCATGATCTTGAATAGTTTTTGCAACTTATTGATAATGGACATGGTGTTGATATAATCCTTCAATGGCGGTTCTTACTTCAAAGCTCATTGGATCTTCATTATGCTCACATATGAAGTCTAGGGAAAATCATTCCACAGCCGCCAGATCACTGAGGGGGTAACAAACTTCTCCATTGTGAGGTACAGTCTAGAGACCAGAGAACAACGTTGGATGCTTACACTTTTCTCGTGAAGTGGTTCGAAAGATTTCCCCAGTACAAGTTCAGAGATTTTTATATAGCAAGGGAAAGCTATTCAGGTCACTATGTTCCTCAACTTTCTCAAATTGTCTACATAAAGAATCCAAGAGTTCAGAGTCCTACCATTAATTTAAAGGGGTTCATGATACTACATATAATGGCTTGAAGGCTGATTGCCCATCACAATTATCGCACTACCCATTCCTTCAACTGCTACTCTTCCAATATTAATGATATAGAGAAATAGTTGTGGATGTGTGATATGAATGTGAAAATTATATATGTGTATGCATATGCTTATCTTTATGCAAGTTTGAAGGGATCGTCATGCTCATTAGGTCGAGATGAAAAAATTTGTGTTATGAAGACCTTTCACAGCTTATTACATACCAAATAAGCCAAAAATTGTTCAATGTCATTTCCCTTATGCCGAAATGTTGCCAAAATTTTGAGTAAATTTCGAACTTAAAAAAGGGAGGAGGTTTGAATGTGTGGAAATTACATATATATCTGCTTTTATGCATGTGATTGAAGGTCTCATTATGCTCATTAGAGCGTAACGAGATTGAAATTCAGCCAAAGTACTTCAAAACACCAATTGTCATGCTCATTATGGCGTGATAAGTAGGCCAAAATAGTTTTGATGTAGCTCCCTATATGGGGATGATGCCGGAATACTGCCGAAATTCTGGTAGATTTTGGATTAAATTTGGGACTTAAGCAAATTTAAAGGAAAATCATCTAAACTAAAATTAAATAAATAAATACACAATAAACATAAAGATAAGCATCAAACTAAAGAGAAGAAAAGGAAAAGCTCTTACAAAAAAATTCAAGCAAATTGAAAGCCTATCCAAATTTTGAACTAGAATCTCCTTCCTATTTAATGTGCTTCAAACTCAAGTATATGGAATGAAGCCTCACTTAGCATTTTAATTTATAAGGAGAGGATGAGCATCATTTGATGACCCACCCATAAATATAAGAATGACTTTTGGTTGAATAATCAAATCTTATTACAACTTATATCGGGCATTGAGTTAAGTAACTGATCATTAATATTAAAACTGAAAATTCACTCTTAAGCAAGAGAAACATAAATAGGATATTGTTAACTTTCAAAGTATTACAATTATATTGAAAGGGTCAAAGTGATTTGAATGGAATCTATATTGGGATTAAATGCTTGCCAAAGCACATAAATCAGTATGCAACATAAAGAATGGATGGAAATAATAAAATTGAAAGCTTCAAATTAAAACTTACATTATATTCGAAGGTTCATTAGTCAGCATAAATGCAGACTTTTGGTGATCCCAAATAGTATGGTAATCAATATAATGAAGGGATCTTAATGAACAAATTTCTCATACTTAACTCCAATTGCATGAGTTGAGAAGAGTTAAAGAGATTTTAGTAAAATTTACAAAGAATTGATGGCTCGCCAATGGATTTGAATATAATCCTTGCAATATTTCATGTCGAGTAATCTAAGAGTAAATTCAGTTGAACAAATGATCAAATCACATGAATTTTGCAACAACCTTGAAATCTAGCTTTGAAATGAAAATACAATTCAAGTATGATTCAAGCAACAAGGCTCACATCCAATAAGCTAAGTTGAAAGGGTATAATAGCTTGTTTATGGGTGAGAATGAAAGTTGAATAAGATGATTAGCAAAGATGTAAAGTCTTGTCAATATGTATAAGTTGAGCAGCCATTTTTTTATTTAACTTGCTATCAAATTAAGTATAAGCAAAGTTACAATATTTTGAATCAAAAATATAAAGTTAAAATCTACTCCACCAGATCTACAATTTTTCGTACAAGCAAACAGAATGCCACACTAAATTAAATTATACACAAATGAAGGAGCTTCCTTCAATCCAAAATTAGAAAATTTTTATTCTAATTATGATTTTTAAAGTCAATGATTTCATTAATTAGATGAAATTATCTAAGCTTAAATGGATGCATGTGCTAGGACATAGAGATTTAAAGTACAAATTTTAATATCTGAAAAGGTTATGCACGCTAAGTTGGAATTAAATAAAAAAATATAAAATCAATCTCATGATTTATAAATAAAATTATTTGAATTACTAAACAAAGGCGACATTATCTTTGAATGCTCAAACTTAGTGTTTGAGGATGTTACTAAGTTCTACCGATTTGGTCTTAGGACCGGGTCCTGGTTAACAAAATCTAAAAATCCAATAATATTATGATAAGAATCTCAATTCACTAAAATATTTGATAAGCTAATTCTATCATATGATAGTAGATCTGGTCATCTACTATTAAATTAATAGAGTCAATAGGATCTGAAATAATAAACTACCTCGATGATGGCCGTGTTGAATGAAAATTTCAATCGGAGGGGATACTTGCCATCAAAATGCTCTTGTTAATTATCAATATAAATATAAAATCACACAAATCACTAAACTCTAAATAGTTAAATAAAATTTAATCTTTAAAAACTTAAAACAAAATCCGGTCCAATCCACCTTCTGCAATAGTTTGTTGAAGGTGACAAATTAAAAAAATTTTAGCTCATAAAGAAATAAATGTCAACTCAAGTGTTCTACTATGTTCACTCTCAATCAATCTCGTGCTAGTAAGGACGTGGCCCGTGTCCTCTGACTGCGTGGTTTGGCCAGTAGGCTCCATATATGATGTAGTTACGACCAGAGTCCTATAATCAGGTGGTTGTCACCAAATGACACCATTATATTACGATCATGATCGTAGCCCATATGCGCCCCAATGATTCTAACCTTTGAGTTGTGAATCATAGGGTATACCTGATAGGGCAAAATTCCTATCACCGGATTTAAGCTATCTCCTTAGACAAACACCAGTCAGAAGAATTTCTTAGATGGCGTAATGTTGCGATAAAGATCCTTTTTTTGGGTTGAATTCTCTCGACTAAATAGGGTGGCAGCACGGTAAGGAACCATGGGATATAGATCGGGCACGTCAGCATTCCTCCAACCATCCGCTTTAAGTTAAAATGATGAATTTTGTAATCTTAAATTTTAAACTCCATATGCTGCTACTATACACGGCGCATTTAGTGATCTAATGACTAGCCTTAATCGAAAGTTCTCTCTCAACATTGGGAGGGATAATTAACTATAGGTGCTTGCGCCTATAAGAAACCTAAAACTAAATCTAAAGTCCTCACAGAATGAGGATGAAATCTCTGAGTAATGTCTTATCTATTATTTCATCTGTCTTTTGAAATTTACACCGACATTCAAATCACTCTCTTCAATTGCGAAAGGTCGATGGTGAATTTTTGGAGGCCACATTTAGCCCATAATTCATTTTCATCATGCATTTAATCATAAGAAATCTCATAACCTTTATCAAAATGAAAAGTCAAAAATTAAATAAATTTGAAAAAAAGTTTCTCATTAGACTAAGTCATTGTTCATACCACTCATGTTCTAGTCTCTTAAAGAGTGAGTTTAAGGATTTTTAGTTACTTTCTAAATAAACAACAACCTAACTATCTTGCAAATTATATGATCGGATTACATGGATTTAAAACATAGGAGAAGTTAGCTGGCTACCACTCTACGCGGTTATAAGCCCAATAGTTAGCTGATTTATCCTCTCTTGTTGAGGTAAACTATATGCCCATCTTAGCTTAGACTTAGGTCATGTTTTGGCTTATACCAAATCTCCCTAGATCTAGGATCCAAGGTTGTTATTTTCTTCGGGCTACAAGCATGAATTCTCAACTCTTAGGCATTTTCACAACCTTGTATTAGTGGATTATAAGCCCTAGTAATTTAATAAAATTTCAACTCAAACAAAATAAATCTCTTCAACTTCAAATATGTAAAGCCCAATTATATGCTAGATTAGAATACTCACTAGATTTCCTAGTATCATGAGCATTCCCTACTTATCTCCTTTGGTTTCCAAAATAAGTCTTTCTATTTGAACTTTTCCACTTGATTTTCCAATATAACCAATTTATTGATAATCTAATCTTGAAATCTTTGAAGATAATAATTGTCTACTTTAATCGAGAGTATTCCTAAAAAAACTCACCTTCCTTATGATGTAATTAACTATGGGAGATTGCCCCTATATGAAATTTTAAAACACGGTTTAATATAAACCATGTTTTATTCATTCATGTAAAGCAGGGAAAAATTTTCTAGTACATTCGAAAACTCATCATGCCTTAAGAGTCATTATTAGGTGATTAGGTTCATTGAAGGGTGATGTCTCTATCTTTCGAGATAGATATCATATCCTCTATATGATCACTTCAATAAACTACGATCTGCGTGGTGTACTATACATCCAAAAATAAACACCACAACTAATCTTCGAATAATTTTAATAACCTACATATTCTTGTACACAAGCATAAAATCTTATGTTGTCATAAATAAATTGTAAAAAAATTACTCGTGCTATTTATATATAAAAACATGAATTATGGGAATGAAATGTATTTCATTAAATTAAGATATTGTGCATAAAAATATATATTTTTTCCATTATAGAATAAATTCAATGAATAGAATTTTATGCATCAAATAAGGGCAAAAGTATTCATGTAAATTGATACTTTTTTATGAATATTAAAAAAGATTTATTAACATAGACAAAAGTAGAACTAGCATCTTACAAACTACTAGAAACATATTACTAGTTTTATGGATAACATCCCTAACAAAAAAGGGTATGTTTCTTCCTTGATAAAATATTATTTACTTACCTTCAATGAGTAATACAAAATCCAAATTTATTTAAGATCCCATTAACACTCTTCATGAAACGTAACGTAAGTCGCATCATAAGAACATCTATCAATTATTGATATATAAATATAAGGCACTTCAATAAATATTTAACTAGGAAGTGGTAATCTAGCTAACAATAGTTACCCCATTCTTGTAAAGATGAAACCTAATTAAAAACTAAAACATGATTTCTCAAAATTTATCATCAACGCATTAGTAATTCCAACTAGTGCATAAACTCCAATAAATCCTAACCAATAAACAATAATAATAAGGGGGATTTACATACATACCACGTCAAACTTCCATATTTACATATCTAACACCTAAACTTCAATTTTTACATATATAATACTCTAATTTTCAATATCACATCAAAAAATATCACTTTATTCACTTTTTAAAAGTCAAAGTCACCTTTTTAAGCATATAAAAGTGTTAGAAAAGTAAATATCTAACTTTAGGTGTTAGATATGTAAATATGGAAGTTTCACGTGGTATGAATGTAAATCACCCTAATAATAAACAAGATTATCGAACTTCTCATGTTAAAACATATTAATTGGATAAATATAGATTTATGAGTTAAGAGGAAAAAAGGATAAGACAAGGGATGAAATAATGAAAGAGGAGGTGGAGGATTAATGTTAGGGGTGTAAACGAGCTGCGCTTGAATGAGTGAACCTTTGTGTTCAACTTATTCAGAAATTACTTTATCTATATTTGACTCATGTTCGAAATGGTTCGAGTTTTAGTGTTCGTGTTCGGATCAATTATTGTTTGAAATGGCTACAAAAAAAAAATAATCTAAAAAAAAATATGGAGGTGAAATTTGAACCTAAGCCAAATTTTTACATGGCAAAAGCTTCAACTACTAATTCATGTTTGCTATTATAAAATTATTATATATATATAACTTTTTTTAAACTAAAACAAGTCTAACAGAATTGGACGAAAGATTATTCATGTTCGATTTGTTTATAAATCGAGCTTAAAAAATTTATTCGTATTCGACTCGCTTATATGAGTTGTTCGTGAACAACGAGCTCTTTTGATAAGCTTAATTAATGTTATTACTCTAAAACTCTCAATCAAGAAAGATGAAAGTGGGGAGGAGGCTCTTTATTGTCATGATCGAATGAGAAAAAAGATAAGAAAGAGGTGGTTGCACTACTAAAGGGGCTCGTGGTTATAAAGAGGAGGAATTGTGAGAATAGGAAATGACCTAATATCAGTCTCTTAAAATAATAAGCTCGGATAATGAAGATTTGTGTGATTTGGAGATTAGGGTGAAAGTAGTTGGGCTTGCATGATTTGCAGGATTAAATAGCGGCATGCTTCAATGGTTTATATATGTTGAGTGGTTCAATCAAGGATTTGGTCCGTCTCAGATGTTGTTCCATTCTTATAAATTCAAAGAAGAAGAAAAAGATAATGTGGGGCTCATAATTCTTCTAAAATAAATTTTTCTCAACTTCATTCACTTTATATCACCTTGCTTGAGTCTTTCACTCCCTTCTTTTACCATGCTTCAACTCCAAGCCCCAAGACACAAAGTTAGAACCCTAGTCACACTCGACCGCTGCATCATCATCAATTACTAGTCCCTTTGCATATGGTATTAAGCTATATTCAACGTCACGTCGCTCTTATCTTTTGTTCTCTTGCCTCCTTTGTATCGCTTTAATCACTTTATAAAGCCAAATAAAATGGGATATTACAATCTATTCATCTAAAGTTCCCTCAATTTAAAGTACTCTGTATGGAGGTGCCTATTCGTAATGGTAGGAAAATTAAAGGAGGGCCCGACACGCGTGGGTGATGAATGTGGCCCTAGGCCCCCGGGAGATTAGTCACAATGACATCCCCACCCACAAGATGGGTGAGGTGTTGGGTGGATACAATTTCCAAAAAAAAAAAGTACTCTTTATGACAACTCTCTCTTCTATAATGATATTACTTATCTATCCTCCTTTAAAAATTTATCATTCACAATTATGATTAATAATATTTTATTTATCTCCACGACTACATTATTATGTTCAATTTTTTTTACTTGAGTTGAATGATGGCAGTATTCATCTACCAATCGTCAAAGGTCCACAGCCAAAATTAACAAAAAGATTTAACAACGTCAATTTGCCGTTTAAAATATTTTTTCAGACCGTCAGGCTGACCCTCACGTGAACAAATTTTTAAATTAAGTATGTTTTAATTAATAATTAACAGATTAAATATCAGTAAAAAAAATTTAACTTTAAGTCCGCCCGATAAGTGGCGTGTCACTCATCGCCATAGGTGGCGTGATCGCCACTTCTCGAGCGGCATGTTTGGCCGGTCGATAAGTAGACAAGCGTAGTTTGGCCGCCCGATAAGTAGCGCGCATCTGACAAATCGGTCCCCCCGACCCCATTCGCATTTTTCTGTTTCGTTTTTGTTTTAGCTTTGCTCTCGGTTCCTCCTCCTCCGTACGCACGAGACCCCATCGCGGCTCCACCATTTTGGATTTTTGGCATTCCCGGCTCCACCAAATTTTTCGGTCGGTCGTAGCTTTCGCCGATCGAGATCGGCAGCAGATAAAGTTTTTTTTTTCTTCATTGCTTATTTGAATTAGCAATAATGTAGAGGGAAGTTTTTCATATTTTCCATAATTATTCTCCTAAAATTTGTCGTGGTTAGGGTATGGGAAGTTTTTCATATTTTTCATAATAATTTTCCTAAAATTTACTGTGGTTAGGGTATACGACATGCTGGGATCATGTAATTTGGTAGTTCATTTTTTGCTTTGCTAAATTATTAGCTGTGTAAATAGGTGAGCAATGTGTATTTTTTTTAATAGATTTTGAGTGAATTGTTAGGTTTTGTTACAACATTGATTGCTGAACTAATAGTAGAATGAGTTAGGATCTTGTTTCCTTAATTCTGTTCTATGCGGGGAACTGATCATTGATGATCAGTTCATTCCAAGTTATGTTGATGACAAAAATCAGCCCATGTGAGTGTCGCGTCATGCAAGCTTAGGAGATTTAAAACAAAAAGTGCTCAGGTCTCTGCGTTATGACGTTGATAACAGCGGTGGAGATTACATGTTGTTTTCCCAGAGCGGGATACATAAATCTTGTGATGATGATGATACTGCGATCAGTATTGGAAACTTCCCATCAAACATTGATTCTTTACGTGGAAATAAAGCCACAATGATCTTCTTGCATGCAATAATACACACGTGACTTGTAGCTCGACATTCATTAGATGTCGCCTTGCGATATTTGTCGGTGAGGACATCCGTTGCCACGAAGTTCCATTAGTTGGAAGAGGGTGGAGTGACACCTTCCTGACAGAGTCCTTCGTCAGTTTGGTCACTTGCCCAGCACTGATATAGCCCCGATGGACCCCAGTTTCATCAGAGTAGATGGCAGAGGGAAAGTTGATACAGACTGGGTGTAGTACCATCAGCAGTACATCTTTCTGTGGGAGGCTCGCAGAGATCACGTTGCTGTGGTGGACGACACTTACACTGACGCACATCAGTCCCTGCAGCAGTACATGATCTGGTTTAGGTCGTGGGCATCGTTGTACTTTGAAGGCCTCTTCCACAAACGGCGTCTTACCCGCCGAGCGAGCATATGTTAAGATAACTCTATAATTTGCATATTTTCTTAGTTATTATTTTCACATATTTACGTAGTAATATTTTAAACTGGTTTACTATTGGCGGAGCATATTTTGGCGACGAAGGATCTATTTCGGCCTTTCTTCGGACGTTCAGATGTCGTGGACTATCAGTTGGCCATCAATAAGTACGAGCATATGATGCAGGATCTGAGCTTGACGACACATATCAGATACTACGTCTGGGCGTTGCGGTAACATATGTCACGAGATATGACACATGTCTACGATTACCGCTCAGGCAGACGACAAACATGGGGCGGCCATCCACTATCGATAGAGGATCATCATCTTTTCCAGAGAGCACCCAATCTCAAGATTGGGTATCTCTACGAGACTCGCAGCCGAAAATTGGGTCAGATGATGCGAGCAAGGCTCAAGGGACATATGATGTCTCCCATCAGTTACACGATCGTCCGTTGCAGCCGCCTGAGCACTATACTCCAGGTAGTGCTACGATAGCATATAGATGTCGTCGTCAACGATAGTATGGGAGGAACAATTACTTTGTAGCTATTGAGTTATAGTTAGATTTTTACAGCTATTTATTTCATTTTTTTTTCTCCAGAGCATATGATTCTCCTCTATTTCATTATGAATGGTTATTTATTTCAGCACTTAGTTGTGTCTTTGTTTAGAATGCAATCTTTACTTGGATGTACATTTGGTGTTGATTGAATATTTCGATTTTAGTTGTAAAATTATAACTATTTTTAAAAAAATTTGACGGCGGCTAATTAACTTATCGGCGGCGACCAAACTTACGCCATCGCCCCATAAGTTAACGAGGGCTTGTGCTGGCAGTCGTTAACTAATCGGACGGTCTTTTGTCATCCGATAAAGCGATTATCGTCGTATTAGTGATGATATGGCCGATCAGCCGCCTACTTATTGGATGATTGTAGCTAAAGTTAAATTTTTTTTTTATGGATGTTTAATCTGTTAATTATCAATTAAAATATATTTAATTTAAAAATTTGTTCGCCTCACGCCATCAAGTTTCGGGCAATTGAAGTTCACTATAGTGCGAAAAGATCCTTCTCCAGTGATTTGCAGATAGTAAGTAAAAGAGAGTTTCCCGTGAGAAAGGAGGAAGACTGAAGGGCAAAGCATGGAAAGCTATCCCCTTCTCGGAACAACGGCGGCCATGGACGGCGTGCTGGATTACAGAGGCCGTCCGATAACCAAGCAGGGCTCTGGTCGGTGGGTCGCCGCTTCCTTCATCTTAGGTAAAATCACTAAAACAAGCTAGTTTCTCGTACAATCATTAATTGGAATCATACAGGGATGGGAACGGCGGAAAGGGTGGCTTTCAACGGCATCGGGTTCAACCTCATAAACTTCATGACAGGTCCTCTCGGCGAGTCTAATGCCGCAGCCGCCGCCGCCGTTACAGTCTGGAACAGCGCCTCAATGATGCTTCCAATTTTCGGCGCTCTCAGCTGACTCTTTTCTCCCGCTTCCGCACCATCGTCATTTCCTCCATCCTCTACATCTTGGTTTGCTCTCGACTTATATCCTATTACTGAGCATTAATCCATTATAAAATCATATATTTATTTCAGCGGGCATTAAATCACAGGGTCTTGGACTGCTTTCGCTCTCTGCTGTGTTACCAAATCCCTCCAACTGTTCCAGTGTAGGGGATGAAACCATGGGCTACGCTACTTGCCCTCCGACTACTCTCAGAGTGGCGCTTTTTTACTTTTCTCTTTATCTTGTGGCGGTTGCAGAGGGCGGGCACAGGCCTTGTTCTCAAGCTTTCGGCGCAGACCAGTTCGATGAGAATGACATAGAGGAGAGCATGTCGAGGAGCTCCTTCTTCAATTGGTGGATCTTTGTATTGAGTCTCCCGATGATCGTATCTCCTCTCATCCTTAGCTATCTACAAGAAAACGTCAACTGGGGCCTTGGTTTTGGAATCCCCTGTCTTCTTATGAGTGCTTCTTTCACTGTTTTCTTGATGGGTTGCAGGTTTTACCGCTGCCATACCTTGAAAGAAACTAGCTCCTATGTTCGAATTAGTCGGCTTTTTGCCACTCTGATCAGGAAGCAGCGGCTTTCTAATGTGAAATCTGATGCAGAAGCGCATGAAGAACACTGCCCTGATTCATACCATCAGCCCAGGTAAAGAAGTTCCTTTTTCTCCTTAAATCGAAGTCCACATCCGGGATTGGATTTTTCAGAAATATTTTGATTGAAAAAAAAATGGTGAAACTAATATCAACTGCTCAAAATGATTTTCTTAAGATCAAAGAATATGATAGATAGATTATAAATAGATTCACAGGTTCTACGGATTCCTTAGTTTATGATTCTTTGGGAGTTGCGTTTTTATGAATTGTCTCCATTGGGAGGCATTAACACATGATGAAATGAAATTTGATCAGCCTCCTCAACCTCGTGTTTTGATCCTTCGACGAGCTAAAATCTGTCATTTACTCCTCGTTCAACAATGAGCTCATAACAAATTCATAAGGATGGGTATAGATAATTTTATTTTGCGACTGATGCTAACAAAATTGTCTATTTTCTTGTTGTGCTTGGCTATTCTGGATTGTTTCCCAAGCGAACTTGAGGCTGGTGTAGAAAAACTAATGGCTGAGCAGATGGAAGAAGCTAAAGGTCTGCTTCGATTGTTTCCAATTTGGGCATGCTGCATGGGTTTTACACTCGTCATAGCCCAGTTGGAAACTTTTTTCACAAAACAAGGTGGCACTTTGTACAGGAAAATAGGATCAAACTTCCAACTTCCAGCAGCAGGGCTACAGGGCCTCTACAGCGCCACTACTACTTTAGTCATAGTAATGTACGATCGCATTGCCGTTCCTCTAGCAAGAAATATTACGGGAATTCCTTCAGGCATCACGATGCTTCAACGCATAAGCACAGGATTTCTATGTTCTATATTTGTGATGGTTTTATCAGCTATGGTAGAGATGAAAAGGCTTGAAACTGCAAGAGAATTTGGTTTAGTAGATGAGCCAGGCTCAGTGCTGCCTATGAGCATATTGTGGCTGTTTCCTCAGTACATTCTCGTGGGTTTTACAGCAGCCTTTAGCATTACTGGCATGCAGGAGTTCTTCTATGATCAGATGCCTGATTCATTGAGGAGCTTTGGGGTTGCTATCTGCCTCAGTACATTTGGCTTTGGGAGTCTCATTAATAGTCTCCTTGTTTACGTGATTGATAAAGCAACCATAAGAATTACTGGAGAGAGCTGGTTCTCCAATAATTTAAATCGAGCTCACTTGGATTACTTCTACTGGCTTATTGCCGGTATAAATGTCTGTTCATTCGTCGTTTTCGTCTTCTTTGCGCGATCTTACGTGTATAAGAAGAAGAAAGAGATTGTTGTGATCGCAAGGTTATGAAGAAGACCTTAAATGCATCGCAGGGCACACTTTGTAACGCACTGTTTCTTTGAATAAGTTTCTTCCATTTCCGATTCTTTGGAAACTACTTTTTCAATGTCATTCAGTATTGCAACGTTATGTACGCTGGTAAGTTTTTTCTCTTAGAATGGGAATGTGCTGATTTTTTTTTTTTTTTTTTTTCCGTCCAACAGCGGCTAAAAAAGAAAACTAATCCCCTTCTTTTATTCAGAATAATTCAAAGCCGAATAAAACAAACAACCTGGGAAATCCCCTGCGGCGTTAAACAAATTCACTTACCTATACCAGTAGCATAAAAAAGAGCAGCTCAAATTAGCTATAAGGTTGAAAATGCTCAAAAACCATGAGAAGAGGGTAGCATCACGGCCAAAAAAAAAAAAAAAAAAAACTATAAATAACAGGATAATAATAAAAATGACACTCTCCGGATCGAAAATTGGCAGCAGCACAACGAACAATGAGATTTTCCCTCCAACGTCAGCAACTAATCATTCATGATAAAATAAAGAACGGAAACAAAAGAAGACCCATTCCTTGTTGTTTACCATCAAAAGATAATATAATTTACTTCATATATTTGATTAAAGATTATAAGGTTATTTATATTTCTTGTAATTGATTTATTCTATAACTTACATGGATACTTAATTGGGCAAAGATCAATGCATTTAGGGCAAAGAACTAAATATATTATTTACATGTGAAAAATATTAAAATAGTTGATATAGTAAAAAAATATGAAAACATTAAAAATAAGATTTGATTAGTACCATTATTGAAGAACAAACAACAAACAATTAGTTTAAGCTAGCTATAGGTGCAAATAGTGAATTATTTTGTGTCAACAAAATGAGTAGTATAAAAAAATGAATGCCCATCTTTAATGATCAATTTAGGATTTTCTGTATGTCTTTTAAATCACGAGATAATTTTATGTTCATCTATTACAAAAATAAACATTAAAGATAAATCCATTAAGATGTCATAAGGGGTATTTGGTTGTGAAAAGAATACTGATGTAAAATGATTTTAATGTAAAATGAAAATAGTGTTTTTAAAATACATTGTGATTATTTGAATTAATATAAATCAAATTCAAGAATTTTTTTTTTTGTGTTTAGTTTGGAAAAAAATAAAATAAATGAAAACATCAAAAGTGATCATTGGCAATAATGGCGGCCATGGTGATGGATGATAATAAATACATAAGCGATGAGTGGGTGGTGGTGATTGGTGGCTTGCGGCAGTGGTAAACGATCAACAATGGTGGTTGTTAATGGATCACGCAAATTGCCGAGGCAAGGAGGTGGTGGCGAGGAGGTAGCGGCGGTAGTTGGCGGCAATGACGACTTTCAACTTTGTAAAATAAAATTGTTCAAATCAGACAAAAAATTTGTCACTGTATTTGAGCTAATGGCTAAAAAAATACATTGAAATTTTATATTGTATTTCCTTTTTAGCCAACCAAATAGCTCTTAAATCTATTTAGATGGCTTCAATTTCACACAGGCATTATGCCATCGTATGAGAATGGTAGGATTTTCTTATATGTTACTGCTCAAATGATAATTGATAATAATTTTGGATTAATATCATATGCATTTCTGCATGACTGCATCCAATTTCACGAATAATAAAAAAAAAGCGAGAAAACTTTAGACGATTACTAAATTATTGCCAATCAGCTTGAGATTTCACCTATATTAATTTTGTGCTAAAAAAAAATTCCAATTCGTAATTTATTAATTGTTATATTATCCAAATATTAAAATAAAATAAAAATAAAACAAAATAAAGTATTCAAAGATTACATAAATAAGCATGCAGAAACTTTAGCAGAAACTTTAGTTGAGAAATACAAGTAAAAAATTGATTACAATAAATGTAACTTTTGAATTTATTTTAAATTGATTTCAATATAAATATTTATTAAGGACTTATTTGAGGTTAACTTTATTTTATATTAGTTTTAAGAATATATATATTTTATTTTTTTAAAATAAATCACATTATTTTAAAAAATACTAAAAATGATTTTTAAATAGGTTGGATATTTTAAAAAATAATTATCGCCAATAAATATTTTTATTTCAAATCTAAATATAAGTAAAATAAAATAAAATAAATAAAAAGTAAAAAATAAAAAATGATTCTAAGTCGCCTTTAATTATTGATATATCATAATATTTTAGAGATTATTTGGTTGGAAGAATTTGGAATGCAGTGTAAAGTAAATGCAGAGACTTTAAATTTTTTGGTATTTGGCTTGAAGTAAAATAAATTTCTAAGTTAATGTAATGTATTCCAAATATATTACATATGTCATTTTTGGTGCATTTGGAATTCGCCCGATTTGAACAAATTCCAAATACACTAACCATCGATGTAAAGTGTTACGGTATTGTTTGCCTACCGTCGGGCCACCGCCCTCTCATCACGCCATCACTTCGCCACATCGCCGTCAATCGTCGTGTTTCAAAATCATCAAAATACTTTACATTATATTTTTTTTACTAAACAAAATAAAGTAAATTCATGAATTCATAAAACTCTCAATTAAATAACTAATGTAAAATAATTGTATTCCTTTTAAATTATATTGTTTTTTCAGCCAAACAAGTTGCCCCTTAAAATAAATTTAAAAATAAAATCATCTTAATAAAAAATTATTAAAAATTGTCTTCATCCCTCACGGTCGCATCCCGTGTCGTTTATATGTTTTTTTGGCGGGCACACAGTTTACCCCACGATATCCGCTGATGCAGAGATTCACCATGGCAAAATTTTTAAACTAAACTTGATTAGTGATTTAATTAGTTAATTAGGCAGGATAAAAAAAATTAATAAAATAGGCTACTGGCGATCGTGAGCGTACTGATGCCGGTCGGCGATCACCATTATTTTTTTTAAAAAAAAATTCGACATCCTTTTTTTGAACATATCGTTGATAGTTTTCAGTGGCGTAGTTAGTGTCGTTGGAAAGATAATGAAAAATTCTACAACTTTCATGTGTGACTTTCCGAATCTAGCGTTGAGCGGTTTTGCAAATGTGTGAGATGTGAAGTTGCAAAAAATAATAATATTGATGCATGACTCGTTTTTTGGTCATATCAGGCTTATCAGTTGTCGAATTTTGGCGTGTTTAGCATCGTTGGAAAGATAATAACAAATTTTATAACTTTTATGTTGATAACTTTTGACGGATCACGCCCGATTTTTGCAAATGTATTTTTTTTGTTTAAAATCTTTGGAGATGTAAAAAATTTGACGTTGCAAAAAATTAAAAATATTACGGATCTCGTTTGTGTAATCTTAACACAATGCTTATTGAATACATATGATTTTTTGATAATATTAAACATTGTAAGTGTGTTAATTTTTCGGTATGAGTCTAAATAGTTGTGAGTTAAACAAATAAAACTAAATTGATAACAAACAAAAAATGTAATTGCAATCAAATCAATAAGTGGACATAAAAAAAAAAAAGCAGTCACTACATGACATAAAGTGATAAAAAAAAAAACTATCGTCGATGTCTGCGGTGGAATCGCATTACCGAGTGTAATGAGATGGTGGTCGGCGTGGCGATCGCATGATCTTCGGCGATCCTCCTCTCGTCCACCGGGTTGTTCAACACATCGTAAATAACGTGGTATCTCACCGGTGAGCTGAAATGACAAGCAGGTAATTAGCTGCATATGGCGGTGTCATGTGGAATGACTGGAGCATAAGCGGGATCGGTATGCCATGGGTTCATCGAGACCACATTGCATCGATATGAATAGTGGGGTGGTGTTAATGGATAGGTACCACGCGGCGATATGATGGACCCACATCCATCGGACGTCATGCATCGCGTCAGAAGTGCACGGAATGTCTATATCCCTCTATCAAATATATGCATGTTGCCTCGGATCTACGCCGCATTTGTTCATAGTCGTCGATGGATTTGAAATTCCGTCACCCTCTCTGGAAATAGCGAAATATATCTTCGATTATTCGATGTGGTCGCGGAGAAAGTAAATTTATATCGGTTTCACCGTAACAAGGAAAGCAAATTGTAATTTCACATAGACTTACCATAAAAGGCGATCTCCAGCGCGTAGTATGTATCAGGCGGAACTGTCGGTGCCTTCAGCATATAAAGTGAAGCCCAAGATCTACCATGTAACGGTTGATCGGCTCCGTCATCCATCTTTAAATCCGGTTACAACCAACTCACGCCGCTCCCATTGTGCGTATGAGTGGTGGTACACGCCCAATCAACGTCGGCCTTTCCATCAACACGAACAAACGATGGATCTATCGGGTCAACATCAATCATGGGAGGCATGCCGAACTGTCTGAGCACACGATCAGGCAGGTGCCACTCTACCCTCTTCCAACAAATCAGTGGTACTCTGGCTAGCCATATCTCCTCTCCCTGCAAACATATATCTGCTATGCGCATGCGGATCTCATGTCCATATGGCTCCCAGATGACCTGCACATGTACCATAAGCAACTTTAAAATTTAAAATTCCATAACGAAAAAAGAAGTCAAATTGAATGCTATTTAGCGTGCGACTCTGCAGTCCATCGTCATCCACATACTCGATGTTGGATCGGCATTTCTAACAAATACTTCATTCCTGACATCCAACACACCATCAATGCGTAGGATAGGGAACACGTAGGTAGGTCAGCGTGAATGTGCTCCAGGCCCATACCGCGTAAATGAATACATCTGCTATGTTCTTTGGCTTGCGGTTGCCTCACCTCTGTAAAGATATGCAAGCCGCGGTGAGCCGAGAAACCCCGAAGAATAAATATCCTCAAGTAATGGTAGATCTGCGGGTGGACCTCGATCACGAAGTGTCGAAGAAGAAAAAGAACCAATGGCAAACAGTATGTATGCTCTGATATGCATAATAAACTGGTGCTCTGGTAGATCTAAGTATGAATCCCTGTAAAAAGTCCACCGCAACCATCGTAAAGGTAAACAAGTGCGTGCGCTGCACCATATGAAACTGCGAAGTGACATGTGGATGGATCGGATCACGATACACGGTATCTGTCGGGATGGGCTCCAATCAACTCGTCCGTGATGCAGCCATGTAGCCGTCTCCCTCCACCAACGGCGACACGCGCATAAGAGGAGGGTCATCTATCTGAACGCCTAGGATCTTCGCAACATCCTGTAGCGTGATCGTCATCTCACCTATAGCAAAGTGGAATGTGTTCGTCTGCGGGCACCAGCGTTCCACTAATGACGTCAGTAAATGATGATCCAGTTTATGCGCATCTGCGAGACCGCCAAAGCGACATCTGAATGCACCCATGAATCGCGGGCAATTAACAGGCCATTTCTTGAACATCAACAAGTGTGCAGCAGCCTCAAGCACTGAAATCTCCAATTAGAATATAGCATGCGTCAACTACGTTAAGTAAAACAAATACATTGGCCGCGAAATAACATAAAAAAATAACGTCGAATCGGGATGTCTTTCTATCTAATACGTACGGTATGCTGGGGTTAGGTGTGGACCGTAGTCCTCATAGTATCCTCACGTCGCCCTCCTGGGGGGCTTCCGCAGACATCTTAACCCGTTTGGTTAGGCAAACAACACGAAAAAATAAACAAATTAAAGCAATTTGAAATACTTTACTGAAAAAATTATAAATAAAATAAACAAATTAAACCAATTTACTGAAAAAATACCAAAACCCGAAAATGTAAACTTGAACGGGTAAAAACTCTTTCTAAGTAAAGTTGCTGTTAGGAAAAAATGAAAAAAATTTAACCAATATTGTTCTGTCGAAAAACTACTACCATTTTTTTTTTCAGTTTTTGTTATAGTAGTGATTTTCATTTCAGAGATGGCATGAGGAAGATCGAAACTGGCATGACAATTTGCTATGATTTAAAATTTCGAAGTTTGTTATAAGTATAAAATAGAGAGAGCAGAATTCAAAGAAAATAACCACAATTTTGGGAAGAATGAAATTAAATTGATAAATCATATGACATCCCGTTATAAATAAAAGGAAAAACGACATCTTCTACAATGCCCAATACACAAATCTGATTACTTGTAAGAAATATTTCATGAGAATTAGGAAATAGTTGTTCAATGTTGCATTTAATACTTAAAACCATTCCCTTGTAACATATGAGACCACAAGTGGGATTAATACAACAATAGCACAAACACACAACATGACATCAAAACGACCTCCGAAACATCACGGTCTACGTGCATGGCGAGGACACGTCGACCATGCCCAGTCTTACAAACGACACTGCGGTACTTTTAGAATGTTCTCATCCATGGTATTTTTTAAATCACGCGCCTTGGCCTTCCGGACTTTCGTATTAGGTGGAGTATAAGTTTTATAGCGCCCCGTGATGTAATCGCCCTCCTCCGTCGGGTACAACATGAAACTCTCCACGGTAGGTACTATAATTTTGGTGCAGGTACGAGCGTCGCGTGGTTTAGGTGGCGTTGGCTCAAAGCGCAATCGCGTGTGGACAAGGTAGGTGATAAGGCGTAGGCTACACGCATGATTGCACTCATAGTTCTCAGAAATTTCAACTTTGTGGGTTCGATTGCTGACATCAAACACTTGATACTCGGTTGCTCTAAGTTCGGTGTCGTCGTGCCTCACGTTCATTAGCAATAAGTGTAGCTGTAATGCGAGGGGAAAACAAGTTTTCTTGTTGCCTTTGTAAGCGGCGACCTTTTCAAGACGCTTTATGAAAAATGAAACAATATTATAGTAAGCGCCATAATCGAGCTTGAATAGGTAAACCACGCGCGTTTAAGCACACCGTTGAAGCACTCTCGCATTTGTCGTCATCGTGCCGCATTGTGCGTTATCATGAGTTTTAGTCCACTTTGAACATCCTCCAGCAGTATGCCTCTTGCTTAATATTCTTAATGTCTGACATGTGCCTTTTGAAAATTCGGATGTCATCTGTGTTTCCTGCAACATACATTTTCTGACACATGAATTCGACATCAGCTATGCCAAGTTGACGTACTGCTCTCTTGAAGTTCTCCATGAAATGGCCGACGAAGCGGTGAGCGACCATGGGAAGATTTCTCGACCACGACAAGACACGTATCATCGAGATGAAGCCAGTCACCTCGTGAACACTAATGGGATCAATTCACGAAGAGTTTGCAAAACCAAATCCAAGACTCGATGCTTTTATTCAACCATCGAGGTGAATAACCCATTGTGCGTCGATCCCAACGACATTGAGTAGAGTGCCTCTACTTACAGAGAAAAGTCCGAAGACACAAAGCAAGCGACAATCACTGACCATATTGAAGGCTCAAATGACCGGTGAAATCTATTTGATTACGTGATTTTGTATATCTTGAACTCAGCATAGATGTGCAAGCAAGCCATAAATTTTCCAATGACGTAGATTCCTCCACCAAAATAAATACTTGCTTTCTTCGTGCATCCCAAGCCTTCATATAAGACACTCATATTGAACCTTCTATCTACGATAATCTCCACGGCTTGAGATCCACGGCCGACGCGGGGTTGATGAAATAACTTATAAAGCTGTCTTGTGCATTACTGTCCGGCATTAAGAATTGAATAGCTATGTGATGGGAACCAAGCAACCAATTCCAAGTTCCACCCAACCTCTTAAGCGGCGGCATGTATAGCGCCACAAACATGGTCTCACCTGGGTCGAATGGCGGTACGATCGAAATCTTGATTTGCTTGAGGCATATATGACATATTCAACATTATTTATAATCGACCTGAAGAAATTGCCTTCTTATCATGAAAGCACATACCTTCCACTAATTCATGGGATGCAATTCGTCTTGAAGATTGAATCATCGATGGGCCATCAAATGCAAGTTCTTCATCCCATTCTTTTGGTGCGAGCATATAATCATTATTATGTATAAAATGCTCCTCGGTATGACGTTCTGAGTAATCGACAATCAAATCTCGAGGTATGAGATGGTTCTACCGAAATCATCTCCAGTCAATATCATCATCATCATCCTTCTCACCATCTCCAGGCATAGTTTAAATTCAACATTTACATCGGATGGTGGGGACACATCATTATCTTGTGGGTTCAACATTTGAGAGCTTGTCTTGCATGATATTCATTTTCCTCATTGCGACCTCATATATCTCCCCAGTACTTATCGAGGAGGTGGTGTTATGTAATCTGTCGATCCCACCGATGCTCGACTACGTTAACCAATCATCCCATCTCGTGGAAGTTGCTCGATTCAACATATACCGAGGCGTGAACATGTTACATTAATAATAGTCTCATCTTCATCATCATTAATGTGTGTGCAAATCCAGGAAAGCGACCAGTTAACGGAGAATCTTGATGGATCTAACTTTCGACCTATAACTTTTCTCTGTAATTCCTCAAATTTAATCCGTCATGAAACTTGATTGACTAATTCTCCCACCAATATATGTTGGAATGAACTCATCACTTACTCGGGTTCACCATCATAATAAAGAACAATAAATACACTCGAACTCATCACGGCTTGTAAAACCGGTATTGATATACCAATTATGCACAAAATTTGACATTAATATATGACAAAGATGAGAAATACTTACGCATTCAACTCGATCCTAATATTTCACCAAATGAAGCAGAATCCATGCAATATGATAAATAAAATCCAAATCCAATCATTCTCTTTTGAAAGCAAAAATAAAACATCCCTAAACTACACATACATAATTCCTAAATAAAAACTAAACATTGCACAAAATTAAGCTTTCTACATAAAATGATGCACAATTTCGGATGGATCAGATCTCTAAACCCGAACTAAACTACATACACATTTCCTAAATAAAAAAATAAAATATTGCGAAAAATGAAGTTTTCCTACATAAAATTGCGCAATTTGGATCCGATTACCTAAACCCTAAATTAAACTACACATACACATTTCCTAAAAAAAAAAAAAAAGCGTTAAAAAATGAAGCTTTCCTAAATAAAATTGCACATTTCGGATCGATCACTCTCATAAACCCTAAAATTAACTACACATACACACTTCCTAATTTTTCTAGATCACGATATAAAAAAAATTTAGTTACTAGATCCACCATATTCAAGGAGAGACTATACTTTGTTCTATAATAACATAATATGATTCATATTCTCATAATGATGCTATTAACCAAACAAAAATGGCAAGAATAACTAGTGATTTCATAAAACCCTAAATCAAAGCATAATTTGGATCTATCACAGATCTCTTATTAATATCATAACAATTAGCTAAACCCCGATAAACACATACAAAATACATTTCTTCGCGTTTGGGGTTAGAAATACCTCGCGAAAATAAACCTTCCAAGTTATTTTCCAGGCGGCGACTTCTCTCGGCCGTGGCGACCACCTTGGCCGGCGACTACTGGCGGCGAGGTGGATCCGGCCGAAAAGCTTTAACTAGATCGATCACGGGAAGGCGAGCTAAACGAAGCAACGAACCCAGAGCTTGCTCTCGGTTTCATCTAAATTAGAGCGCCATCGCCCGGTCGGAGCGGCCAGCGGCATCATCCGATCGGCGCCCGGTCGCTATTCTGTTAATTTTTTTAACCTGCCTAATTAGCTAATTAAATCACTAATTTGGTTTAATTTAAAAATTTTGCCAATTCACCATCCCTGTCGCTTCTCGAGCGAGCTCTAGGCGTTTCAGCTGGTAAGTTACAGTACCATCAACTGTCCACTAAAAACCCCGACGGATCGGGCTTGCTTCTTAGGTTGCCCTTGTTGTCTTCAGGCCTGGCTGAAGAGAAGTATCCTTGAACTGGATGGTAGAATTTCTTCTACGTTTCGGTGCGATTCTTGCCAGCTCCTCCTTGATTTGTATGCCGAGGTTCGCATTGTTCTCTTTATTTGCTCTCAATCCCGCTCACACAATCCCGCTCGAGATCTAAACCATTCACGCTTAGCTCCTCCCGATCGAATGATAACAACCGCCTCGGCTTCGTCTCTTCCCGTCGCTCTGCACAACCTCTCTCGTTCATTCGATTCAAAACTCCTCAACCGCAAAAGGGTCATACATCTTCCCTCCCTCTGGCCCCTCTTATTCGTTTAGTTGAGAAACTGCAAGCTCGTTCGGGATTTCCTTCAACCGCAAGAAAATGAAATCCTTCTTCCTTCTCTTCCCTTCTGCCTCTAGCCGGCAAGCACTCCAATCACTCTTCCTCTCTCCCATAATTTTTCAGCATCCCTTCAATTCTCCTCTTCTACCTCTCTTGCGTTTGATTTCCCTCAACCAATCCTCTCCTTTAAGAGGAAGTATGTCTGACGAGGAGCATCACTTTGAGTCGAAGGTGGATGCAACAGCTTCGAAGACTTATCCGTAGCACACAGGAACAATTCGTAAGAATGGTTATATTGTGACAAAGCGGAGACAGTGGTAAATGTCACTAAGCAGTGTCAGCAGAGATGATTCCTCTTCTTCATCTGCTATGAATTCATATCCTCAAATTAATAACAGAAACAAAAAAGACAGAAGAAGATCGAATTGGCTAAAAGATTTCACAAATATTCTCAAAATACAACATCAACAGAAAGTTTAATTACACATTCAGATCAGAAATATTTACAGAATAAAAACCAAGCCAGAATAGCAGTTTTACAATAACAGAGATCAGTAGGAATAAGGAAGATCTACAACAAATTTATCAAAAAAAAAAATACAAACTTTAATAATACAAGACTGGAGACAACTCGGAACAAAGAGATCAACAAAATTATTTCCAGCCTCGAAGTAAATAAAATCGTAGCAATTAACTACTGCGAAAAGTAGTAACAACAGTTGCGCACTCAACCAAGGCAAGAGATTAATATGTGTAGAAAATCGTTAGCATGTATAGAAGGTCTAGATCTAGGATATATGAAGAAAAGAAAATTATAAATACAAGTAAGAAATCCCAACATAAGGGATGGAAAAATATTTTGACAAGAAACTACTCTCCTCATAGCTTATCCCCTTCTCCTTCCTACTCTGGCTTCCCCACCGGTTTTCCTTCACCGGAAAACTCATTTCTCCGGCAGAAACTCCGGCATCTCCCCTCAGGCTCTCTCTTCTTTCCTTGGCTCTCTCTCTGGAGCGATGGCTGCTCGAATAGTCGATTAACCTAACCCCTGCGCCTTTTCCCCTTTCGAAAAAGAAGTTTCCTTGAGAAGATTCATCAGACGGCAATGCTCGTAACACCTGGATCCCACTAATCTGATTAGACGGCTCCTCGACGGAAGAAGCATAAATCTCTCCGGCTAATGACATCAACCACTATATCTAACGGAAGAAATCGAGAACCGCAATCGAGCACAAATCCAAGGCGGAAAGAACTAAACAAATCAGACGGTTCAAGGCGCAGCTCAGAAAAAAAAAAACATAATCCAAGTGCTAGATCCAACAGCCAAGAGAAATAGGCACAATCCAACGGTTCAGAAGGCACCCGATAATCTCCACTGTTATTACTTAACTCAGCCGGGTTCATTCCACTCGGATTGAATTAACTCACTGAACCAAACCCAATTCTCACCAAACTAGACTCATATCATTGGTGCTCTTGTTGACTATCACAACCAGCAATGGCAAAAGGAACAAGACACACAACCAAGACAATAGATGAGTGTGTAGGAAGACTTAATAAAACAGATGAACAGATGTCTTCAATCACTATGATATTAAATGAAGTCTCAAGAAGATTATCTTCTCTAGAAGAAAAATTGGAAAACAATCATCAAGAACAACAACAATCACAGGTATGTACTCCTTCTCATATAGAAATTTTCTTTCCAAATAGACAACATACAGAAATAGTAGACGCGTGAAAGTGTAGATATGCCAAGGTTCAATGGAGAAAACCCGAGGTTGTGTTCAAAGCAATAATTTTTTCGATTATAACATCGAGGACCAAAAAATTCATCATCGGTTTACATAGATGGGACCAAAGGCGGTATCGATGGATACACTTAAATAAGCAGTTGCATTCATGGACACAATTCAAAACGGGTCATTCAAAGATTTGGTCCATCATCTGAGATTTGAGAGGAGAATTGGCAGCTATAGCAATCTAGTTTAGAATTTCTACAATGAATTTGAAGAGCTACCTAATCAAATTTCAGGGATTCCACTTGAATTTCTACAAAGTTGTTTTGAATCTGGGCTAAGATATGATATTAAAAGGGAAGTAAGAGTCTTTAAACTCCTACAAGAAGCTTTTCAATTAGCTAAGCTAATGGAAGATAAAATGAATGAAATTACCATGACATTACGAAAATCAATCTTTTACCTAAAATAGTCACAGATATACCAACCACCTTTACTGCCTACCCCAGTTCCCAACCAGAATAATAATATGACCAACAAACAAAACATCCCAATCCAGAAATTAACAACAACACAGTTGGAAGAAAGAAGAAAGAAAGGATTATGTTTTAACTGTCATGAAAAATATCACAGAGGTCACATCTACAAATCCAAATTATTTGCCTTAATGGTGATCAATGATGATCAAGAGCAATACATGCAGTAAGAATCTGAACCAGAGATATAAATATTACAAGAAGAATTTCTAGAAATCACTGCATTTACAATTGATTTCCTAGAACATTAAGATTACAAGGGCGATTGGAAACAAAAAAGTACAATCTTGATTGGCGATTAGATTGACCCACAATTTCATTCAGTCAAAATTAGCAAAATTTATTGACTATAAAGTAACACCCTCATCAATTTTCAAGTATTAGTAGGCAATGAAGAAACCTTAAAATGTTCAGGGATATGTTCTAATATTCCTATCTAACTACAAGGAAATACTTTTACCACTGATTGCTATCTGTTACCCATGCAAGGAGCAAATGTGGTTTTGGGTGTTCAATGGCTAGAACAATTGGGTGAATGTACAATTGATTACAAAAAGCGGACTATGAAATTCTACTTTAATGATAAATTAGTATAGTTACAAGGGGATACAGCCTCCACAGTGGATAGCATTTCATTCCATCAGTTCACCAAATTGTAGCAAAAGAAGGAAATAGTCTCATATTTCCAGATTAGAGAAATGACAGAGAGAACAGATTCCTCTATAAAAGAATTCAATAACTTACCTGCAGGGATACAACAAGTATTATCCCAATATCAAGAACTGTTTCAAAGTTCAGCAGGCTTATCTCCAAGAAGAGATATAGACCACCAGATCCATCTTCCACCTGGAACTCAACCAGTGAGAGTAAAAAATTATAGATATCCACATTTTTAGAAAATAAAAATTGAAAAATTAATTAAAGAAATGTTGGACATTGGCATAATCAGAGAAAGCATCAGCCCTTTCTCTTCTCCAACACTTTTAATCAAAAAAAGGATGGAACTTAGAGATTCTGTGTGGATTATAGAGCTCTAAATAAAGTAACAATACCTGACAGATTTTCTATTCCCACTCCAGATGAACTTATGGATGAATTATGTGGAGCCACAATGTTTTCAAAATTAGACTTAATGTCAGGATATCACCAAATCAGAATGGCTGAAGAAGACATCTACAAAATAGCTTTTAGAACTCATGAGGGACACTATGAGTTTATGACAATGCCATTTAGACTAACAAATGCACCATCAACATTCCAAGCATTAATGAATGCAGTCCTTGAACCTTTCTTAAGAAAATTTGTCTTAGTATTTTTTGATGATATACTTATATATAGCAAGACCTTAGAGTTACATCAAACTCATCTCCAAGAGGTATTGGAACAACTCAAGCAGCATTCACTATTTATCAAGCCATCTAAATGCTCATTTATACAAGACAGAATTGAGTATTTAGGACACATTTTATCTGCACAGGGTATAGCAGTGGATCCCAAAAAGATTCAAGCAGTATAAGCATGGCTTTTACCCAATTCAATCAAACAGTTAAGAGATTTTTTGGGTTTAACTGGCTATTATAGAAAATTTGTTAAAACTATGCTATTGCCTCTCCACTAACTTCTATGTTAGCCCAAAGTTGATGGATAGAAGAAGCAAAATAATTCTTACAATTAAAAAGCAATGACATCTCTATCGGTATTAGCTATCCAAATTTTTCTCGGGGCTTTTATCATAGACAGATGCATCACAGTACGACAATTGAGCTATTTTAATATAAAACATCCATCCTATAGCTTATTTTAGTAAGAAGCTCTCACCATCATTACAAAAAATATCAACATATGCAAGAGAATTGCATGCTATAATAGAAACAGTAGCAAGATGCAGACAATATCTGTTAAGTAACAAGTTTACCATCAGGACAGATCAAAAGAGTATAAGGGAGTTAATGCAACAAACAATTCAGACTCCTGAACAGCAGAGATTTTTAATCAAGCTCCTGGGATATGACTACACCATTGAATATAAACCAGGGATTACAAATAAAGCAACTGATGCCTTGTCCAGAAAACTATTCTATATAGAAGATAATTCTACAGTTGATAAATCTGAATCACTTATGTCATTCAGCTTATCTGTTTATACTCAAAAATTCAATACTATAATGCAATAAATCACAGAGGAAACACAGGCTACCACTGAACTAGAAGAACTTTATAGAAAAATATCAGACAATCCAAGTTTATTTCCTAAATATAGACTAGTTAATGGTTTGATACAGTATAAAGATAGGATTGTCATAGCCCAAGATTCGACATACAGAAATACTATTATAAGAGAATTACATTCAACACTAGTAGGAGGCCATGGGAGAATTCAGAAGACTTTGGTCAGAATTAATCAACAATTCTACTGGAAACATATGAAAAAAGATATTAAACACTTTGTATTAACCTGCCCTATTTGTCAACAAGTCAAGTATGACACTCAGGCGGGGTTACTACAACCTCTACTATACCACAAGCCATTTGGGAGGAAGTATCAATGGATTTTATCACAGGACTACCCAAGTCTAATAATAAAATAACTATATTAGTAGTGGTTGATAGACTATCAAAATATGCTCACTTCTGAGCCCTTCCAAATAATTTTACGGCATCGTATATAGCTCAAATTTTTATTACAGACATTGCAAAACTACATGGCATACCATAAAGTATAATCTCAGACAGAGACCTAATCTTTATGAGCAACTTCTGGCAAGAACTGTTCAGGTTAAGTGGAACCACATTAAAATACAGCAGTGCATACCATCCTCAGACATATGGTCAAACAGAGGTAATCAATAGAATCCTAGAGCAATATATAAGGAGTTTTGTATTAGAGACACCAAGGATGTAGTTACAGTTCCTTCCTTAGGCAGAATTCTCCTATAATACATCCATCAATACTTTCATAAAGATGACTCCTTTTCAAATAGTATATGGCAGACTTACCCCTTGATGTACATTGTAAGAAGACAACTATCAACACAGAGGTAGAAAGCTTTTACAACGGAGGGACAGAATGCTGCTACTTAAAACAAATCTGAAGCTCAAAAGCAGATGAAGCAAATGACTAATAAACATAGAGAACTTCAATTCAAAGTAAAGGAGTTGGTATTAGTTAAACTATAACCCTATAGACAAACTTCAGTCTCTAGGAATCAGTATACAAAACTACAAAGAAAATACTATGGCCCTTTCAAAGTTCTACAGAAAATAAGGACTGTTGAATATAAAATAGAGTTGCCCGAAATAGCAAGAATACATAATGTGTTTCATGTATCCAAACTCAAGCAATATAGGCAGAATTCTACAATCCACCCAACAAAATTAGCAACTCAGTTCAGAGATGGGCAGATGTTAGTGAGGTCTATGAAAGTTTTAGATCACAGAACAATACTACAAGGAGATCATCAAATTAAAGAAGTCTTAATACAACGGGAGGGACTTAGCTAGAGCTTCCAGGTGTCGAGGAAGAAATAAAGGAAGCATTTTCTGACTTTGACCTTGAGGACAAGGTCAATGTGGGGGAGGGGAGTAATGATATGAATTCATATCCCCAAATTAACAACAGAAACAAAAGGGACAGAAGAAGACCAAGTTGGCTAAAAGATTTCACAAATATTCCCAAAATATAACATCAACAGAAAGTCTAATTACACATTCAGACCAGAAATATTTACAGAATAAAAACCAAGCCAGAATAGCAGTTTTACAATAATAGAGATTAGTAGGAATAAAGAAGATCTACAACGGCAGCTATCAAAGTCCAAAAAAAAATACAAACTTTAATAATACAAGACTCAGGAGACAACTCAGAATAAAAGAGATCAACAGAAACTATTTTCAGAGCCTCCCTGAAAGTAAATAAAACCATAACAAAATTAACTACCAAAGGAACAGAAGACATAAAATCAAGAAACCAAGAAGA
Source organism: Cymbidium sinense (assembly GCA_021442155.1). Lineage (NCBI taxonomy): Eukaryota > Viridiplantae > Streptophyta > Magnoliopsida > Asparagales > Orchidaceae > Cymbidium > Cymbidium sinense. Next base: position 55,434,352 of record CM038216.1, read on the forward strand.
GTAGTAATAATAGATTGCACGTACCTCAACTTCTAGAATGATAGAAGCAATATTAATAATAGACTGTAACAGAAAATCGTTAGCATGTATAGAAGATCTAGATCTAGGATATATGAAGAAAATAAAACTATAAATAGAAGGAAGAAATCCCAACAGAAGGGATGGAAAAACATTTTGACGAGAAACTACTCTCCTCATAGCTTATCCCCTTCTCCTTCCTACTCTGGCTTCCCCACCGATTTTCCTTCATCGAAAAACTCATTTCTCCGTGAAACTTGGCATCTCCTTGGGCTCTCTCTTCTTTCCCGACTCAGTCTTTGGGCGGCAGTAGAATAGACAATTAACCTAACCCCTGCACCTTTTCCCCTTTTGAAAAGGAAGTTTCCCCGAGAAGATTCATCAGACGGCAATCCACCGTAACGGATCCCATGTCGGTCGAAGCTCCTCCGGAAGAAGCATCAATCTCCTGAACACACACTAACCATATCTACGAAAGAAAGGAAATCGAGAAGCAATGCTGAGATCAAGGGAGAAATAACTAAATAAATCAGATAGTTCAAGGCACAGCTCAGAAAAAAACACAATCTAAGTGATAGATCCAACGGCCAAGAGAAATAGGCGCAATCCCGGTTGAAGGCACGATAATCTCCTTTATTTAACTTCGGTAGGGTTCATTCCACTTGGAGTGAGTCAACTCACTGAACCAAATCCAATTCTCACTGCACCAGACTCATATCATAGTGATTTGTCAAAGCTCAAGGATATGATGTCGGAGTCTATTCTTTGTCTCATATTGGAGAAATTCCCTGATGTTCCTCATGATCTTGAATAGTTTTTGCAACTTATTGATAATGGACAAGGTGTTGATATAATCCTTCAATGGTGGTTCTTACTTTAAAGCTCATTTGATCTTCATTTATGCTCACATATGAAGTCTAGGAAAATCATTCCACGCCGATCGAGGGGTAACAAACTTCTCCATTGTGAGATACGGTCCCAGAGACCGGACAACGTTGGATGCTTACACTTTTCTCGTGAAGTGGTTGAAAGATTTCCCGACAAGTTCAGATTTCTATATAAAGGAAAGCTATGTAGGTCATTATGTTCCTCAACTTTCACAAATTGTCTACATAAAGAATCCAAGAGTTCAGAGTCCTACCATTAATTTAAAGGGGGTTCATGATATGACATATAATGGCCTGAAGGCTGCTTGCCCATCACAATTATCGCACTACCCATTCCTTCAACTGCTACTCTTCCAATATTAATGATATAGAGAAGTAGTTATGGATGTGTGATGTGAATGTGGAAATTATATATGTGTATGCATATGTTTATCTTAATGCAAGTTTGAAGGGATCGTCATGCTCATTAGGGCGTGACGAGATGAAAATTGGTTGTGGTGTCGCAAGACACTGCTCACTACGCTCATTAGGGCATGCTGAATAAGCCAAAAATTGTTCAATGTCATTTCCTTTATGATGAAATGCTGCCAAAATTTTGAGTAAATTTCGGACTTAAAAAAAGGGAGGAGGTTTGAATGTGTGGAAATTACATATATATCTGCTTTTATGCATGTGATTAAAGGTCTTATTATGCTAATTAGGGCATAACGAGATTGAAATTCGACCGAGGAACTTCAAAACACCAACTGTCATGCTCATTAGAACGTGACGAGTAGGCCAAAATAGTTTTGATGTAGCCCCCTATGTGGAGATGATGCCGGAATACTGCCGAAATTCTGGTAGATTTTGGATTAAATTTGGGACTTTAGCAAATTTAAAGGGAAATCATTTAAACTAAAATTAAATAAATAAATACATAATAAACATAAAGATAAACATCAAACTAATGAGAAGAAAAGGAAAAGCTCTTACAAAAAAATTCAAGCAAATTGAAAGCCTATCCAAATTTTGAACTAGAATCTCCTTCCTATTTAATGTGCTTCAAACTCAAGTATATGGAATGAAGCCCCACTTAGCATTCCAATTTATAAGGAGAGGATGAGCATCATTTGATGACCCACCCATAAATATAAGAATGACTTTTGGTTGAATAATCAAATCTTATTACAACTTGTATCGGGCATTGAGTTAAGTAACTCATCATTAATATTGAAACTGAAAATTCACTCTTAAGCAAGAGAAACTTAAATAGGATATCGTTAACTTTCAAAGTATTACAATTATATTGAAAGGGTCAAAGTGATTTGAATGGAATTTATAGTGGGATTAAATGTTTGCCAAAGCACATAAATCAGTATGCAACATAAAGAATGGATGGAAATAATAAAATTGAAAGCTTCAAATTAAAACTTACATTATATTCAAAGGTTCATTAGTGAGCATAAATGCAGACTTTTGGTGATCCCGAATAGTATGGTAATCAATATAATGAAGGGATCTTAATGAACAAATTTCTCATACTTAATTCCAACTACATGAGTTGAGAAGAGTTAAAGAGATTTGAGTAAAATTTACAAAGAATTGATGGCTGTAATGGATTAGAATATAATCCTTGCAATATTTCATGTCGAGTAATCTAAGAGTAAATTCAGTTGAACAAATGATCAAATCATATGAATCTTGCAACAACCTTGAAATCTAGCTTTGAAATGAAAATACAATTCAAGTATGATTCAAGCAACAAGGCTCGCATCCAATAAGCTAAGTTGAAAGGGGTATAATAGCTTGTTTATGGGTGACAATGAAAGTTGAATATGATGATTAGCAAAGATGTAAAGTCTTGTCAATATGTATAAGCCGAGCAGCCATTTTTTTATTTAACTTGCTATCAAATTAAGTATAAGTAGAGTTGTAATATTTTGAATCAAAAATATAAAGTTAAAATCTACGCCTCCAGATCTACAATTTTTCGTACAAGCAAACAGTAGGCGACACTAAATTAAATTACGCACAAATGAAGGAGCTTCCTTCAATCCAAAGTTAAAAAATTCTTATTCTAATTATGATTTTTAAAGTCAATGATTTCATTAATTAGATGAAATTATCTAAGCTTAAATGGCTGCATGTGCTAGGACATAGAGATTTAAAGTACAAATTTTAATATCTGAAAAGGCTATGCACGCTAAGTTGAAATTAAATAAAAAAATATAAAATCAATCTCATGATTTAGAAATAAAATTATTTTAATTACTAAACACCCGTATAGGCCCCGACATTATGCTGAATGCTCAAACTTAGTGTTTGAGGATGTTACGCAGGTTACTTCCTGATTTGGTCTTAGAACCAGGTCTAGGTTAAGAAAATCTAAAAATTCAATAATAATATGATAAGAATCTCAATTCACTAAAATATCTGATAAGCTAATTCTGTCATATGACAGTAGATCTGGTCATCTATTATTAAATTAATAGAGTCGACAGGATCTGAAATAATAAACTACCCCGATGATGGTAGTGTTGAATGGAAATTTCAAACGGATAGGATACTTGCCATCAAAATGCTCTTGTTAATTATCAATATAAATGTAAAATCAGACAAATCACTAAACTCTAAATAGTTAAATAAAATTTAATCTTTAAAAACTTAAAAGTAAAATCTAGTACAATCCACCTTCTGCAATAGTTTGTTGAAGGTGACAAATTAAGAAAACTTTAGCTCATAAAAAAATAAATGTCAACTCAAGTGTTCTACTTTGTTCACTCTTAATCAATCTTGTACTAGTAAAGATGTGGTCCGTGTCCTCTAACTGCGTGGTTTGGCCAGTAGGCTCCATATATGATATAGTTACGACCAGAGTCCTATAATCAGGCGGTTGTCACCAAATGGCATCATTATATTATGATCATGATCGTAGCTCATATACTCCCCAATGGCTCTACCCTTTATGCTGTGAATCATAAGGTACACCTGATAGGGCAAAAAGTCTTCTATCAGCTAAGCTAAACTTAAGCCTATCTCCTTAGACAAACACCCTCAGTGCAGAAGAATTTCTTAGCACCCATGGGTCTACCTCCCGACTAAATACAGGGACCATGGTAGCCCGGGAAGACGGAACCATGGGATCTAGATCGGGCACGTCAGCATTCCTCCAACCATCCGCTTTAAGTTAAAATGATGAATTTTATAATCTTAAATTTTAAACTCTATATGCTGCTACTATACACAGCGCATTTAGTGATCTAATGACTAGCCTTAATCGAAAGTTCTCTCTCAGCATTGGGAGGGATAATTAACTATAGGTGCTTGCGCCTATAAGAAACCTAAAACTAAATCTAAGGTCCTCACAGAATGAGGATGAAATCTCTGAGTAATGTTTTATCTATTATTTCATATGACTTCTGAAAATTACATCGACATTCAAATCACTCTCTTCAATTATGAGAGGTCGGTGGCAAATTTTTGGAGGCCACATTTAGCCCAAAATCCATTTTCAACATGCATTTAATCATAAGAAATCTCATAACCTTTATCAAAATGAAGACTCAAAAATTAAATAAAATTTGAAAAATGTTTCTCATTAGACTAAGTCATTATTCATACCACTCATGTTCTAGTCTCTTAAAGAGTAGGTTTAAAGACTTTTAGTTACTTTTTAAATAAATAACAACCTAACTACCTTGCAAATTATATGACCGGACTACATGGATTTAAAGCATAGGAGGAGTTAGCTGACTGCCACTCCACACAGTTATAAGCCCAATAGTTAGGTGGTTTATCCTCTCTTGTTGAGGTAAACTATATGCCCATCTTGGCTTAGACTTAGGTCATGTTTTGGCTTATTCCAAATCTCCCTAGATCTAGGATCCAAGGTTGTTGTTTTCTTCGGGCTACAAGCATGAATCCTCACCACTTAGGCATTTTCACAACCTTGTGTTGATGGATTATAAGCCCTAGTAATTTAATAAAATTTCAACTCAAACAAAATAAATCTCTTCAACTTCAAATATGTAAAACCCAAGTATATGCTAGATTGGAATACTCACAAGATTTTCTAGTATCATGAGCATTCCCTACTTATCTCCTTTGGTTTCCAAAATAAGTCTTTCTATTTGAACTTTTCCACTTGATTTTCTAATATAACCAATTTATTGATAATCTAGTCTTGAAATTTTTGAAGATAATAATTGCCTACTTTAATCGAGAGTATTCATAAAAAACTCACCTTCCTTATGATGTAATTAACTATGGAAGCTTGCCCCTATATGAAATTTTAAAACCCGGTTTAATATAAATCATGCTTTATTCATTCATGTAAAGCAGGAGAAAATTTTCTAATACATTCGAAAACCCATCATGCCTTAAGAGTCCTTATTAGGTAATTAGGTTCATTGAAGGGTGATGTCTCTATCTTTCGAGATAGTATATCATACCTCAATATCGTATCTAATGACTTCAATAAGTACCCCCTATGATCTGCGTGGTGTCCCCCCTCCCCCCATATACATCCAAAAAAAACACCACAACTAATATTCAGAATAATTTTAATAACAAATGTTCGTACACAAGCATAAAATCTTATGTTTTCATAAATAAATTTGTAAAAAAATTACTCGTGTTATTTATATATAAAAACATGAATTATGGGAATGGAATGTATTGCATTAAATCAAGATATTATGCATAAAAAAATATATATTTTCCATTATAGATGTTGTGTGCTAGAAAATTAGTTGCGGTAGAGTAAAAGTTTACGCCTTAGCCTTGTTGTGAAATCTTGCACACACACAGGTGTTTAAAGAGTGGACAAAAGAACTCCAAAAATTTTCATGTGGAAAACTCAAAAAGAGGGAAAAAACCACGGGCCTAGCCCACTAAAAAGTTTCCACTATGTATCTGTTTCAGAGTATAAAATCTTCTCAATAATGGGATTACAGAATTGTATATGATAAGGGAACAACGACTATGTAGTCACGTTCAGGTGGTAACAATTACTAGTGGTCACAGATGATGGCGAACAATGAGGAACGCGCCGAGATAGCCATGATGGAGACGGGGTTGATGGACCGGAGGCTGGCGACTAACGGTGGCGATGGCGTGGCGAAGTGGTGGCTATGCTTGGAGGATCTTCAAGCTTTAGGGTTCTCTCTCTCTTGCTTGGGCTCCCCTCATGAGGAATGAGAGGCTATTTATAGATTGGAGGAGTCTCAAATACATGCAAAACCCGTACACTCCACTTCACTACTCAAAATGATCCCCTTGATCGTGATGTATTTTGTGTATTTGAATGCTCAAATGATGTCAGAATTATGATATCTTGGGCTTGTTAGATTCATCTCATCAAGATGCTTGATTTGACTATAAACACTCCATGTTTAAGAGTCGATTGATAATAAACGCTTGATCTCGATTAGTCTTGATTCACGATTAGATTACTTTCTATGTCAAGATTCGTGCTTCGACTAGTCGAATTTTCACTGTCATATCAATAGAATAAATTCAATGAATAGAATTTTATGCATCAAATAAGGGCAAAAGTATTCATGTAAATTGATACTTTTTTATGAATATTAAAAAAGATTTATTAACATAGACAAAAGTAGAACTAGCATCTTACAAACTACATAGAATTATATTACTAGTTTTATGGATAACATCCCTAACAAAAAAAGGGTATGTTTCTTCCTTGATAAAATATTATTTACTTACCTTCAAATGAGTAATACAAAAATCCAAATTTATTTAAGATCCCATTAACAGCTCTTCATGAAACGTAACTCGAAAGTCCTGCATCATAAGAACATCTATCAATTATTGATATATAAATATAAGGCACTTCAATAAATATTTAACTAAGGAAGTGGTAATCTAGCTAACAATAGTTACCCCATTACTGTAAAGATGAAACCTAATTAAAAACTAAAACATGATTTCTCAAAATTTATCATCAACACATTAGTAATTCCAACCAGTACATAAACTCCAATCAATCCTAACCAATAAACAATAATAATAAGAGGGATTCACATACATACCATATCAAACTTTCATATTTACATATCTAACACCTAAATTTCAATTTTTACATATATAACACTCTAATTTTTAATATCACATCAAAAATATCACTTTATTCACTTTTAAAAAGTGAAAGGCACCTTTTTAAGCATATAAAAGTGTTAGAAAAGTAAATATCTAACTTTAGGTGTTAGATATGTAAATATGGAAGTTTGACGTGGTATGTATGTAAATCCCCCTAATAATAAACAAGATTATGGACTTCTCATGTTAAAACTTATTAATTGGATAAATCTAGATTTGTAAGTTAAGAGGAAAAAAGAATAAGACAAGGGATGAAATAATGAAAGAGGAGGTGGAGGATTAATGTTAGGGGGTGTAAACGAGCTACGCTTGAATGAGCTGAACTTTTGTTCATGTTCAACTTATTCAGAAATTACTTTATCTATATTTGACTCATGTTTGAAATGGTTCGAGTTTTTAGTGTTCGTGTTCGGATCAATTATTGTTTGAAATGGCTACAAAAAAAAATCTAAAAAAAATATGGAGGTGAAAAGATTTGAACCTAAGCCAAATTTTGACATGGAAAAAGCCTCAACTATTAATTCGTGCTTGCTACTTTAAAATCATTATGTATATAACTTTTTTAAAACTAAAACAAGTCGAACACAATTGAACGAAAGATTATTCATGTTAGATTCGTTTATAAATCGAGCTTAAAAATTTATTCGTGTTTGACTCGCTTATATGAGTTGTTCGTGAACAACGAGCTCTTTTGATAAGCTTAATTAATGTTATTACTCTAAAACTCTCAATCAAGAAAGATGAAAGTGGGGAGGAGGCTCTTTATTGTCATGATCAAATGAGAAAAAAGATAAGAAAGAGGTGGTTGCACTACTAAAGGGGCTCGTGGTTATAAAGAGGAGGAATTGTGAGAATAGGAAATGACCTAATCTCAGTCTCTTAAAATAATAAGCTCAGATAATGAAGATTTGTGTGATTTGGAGATTAGGGTGAAAGTAGTTGGGCTTGCGTGATTTGCAGGATTAAGATAGCGGCATGCTTCAATGGTTTATATATGTTGAGTGGTTCAATCAAGGATTTGGTCCTGGGATGTTGTTCCATTCTTATAAATTCAAAGAAAAAGAAAAAGATAATGTGGGGCTCATAATTCTTCTAAAATAAATTTTTCTCAACTTCATTCACTTTATATCACCTTGCTCGAGTCTCTCCAGCATCTATCCCACTTACTAATATTGTTGTTCTTCTCCATGACTCAAAATATTTATATTCCTATGAGTTTACTTTCACTCCCTTCTTTTACCATGCTTGACTCAACTCCAAGCCCCAAGACACAAAGTTAGAACCCTAGTCACACTCCCGCTACATCATCATCACTAGTCCCTTGCCTTTGGTATTTATATTCAATGTCACGTCACTCTTATCTTTTGTTCTCTTGCCTCCTTTGTATCGCTTTAATCACTTTATAAAGCCAAATAAAATGGGATATTACAATCTATTCATCTAAAATTCTCTCAATTTAAAGTACTATGTATGGAGGTGTCTATTCGTAATGGTAGGAAAATTAAAAGGGGACCCGATACGCGTGGGTGATGAATGTGGCGCTAGGCTCTCGGGTGATTAGTCACAATGACATCCCCACCCACAAGATGGGTGGGGTGTTGGGTGGATACACTTTCCAAAAAAAAAAAAAACTCTGTATGGCAACTCTCTCTTCTATAATGATATTACTTGTCTATCCTCCTTTAAAAATTTATCATTCACAATTATGATTAATAATATTTTATTTATCTCCACGACTACATTATTATGTTCAATTTTTTTTATTTGAGTTAAATGATGACAGTATTCATCTACCAATCGTCGAAGGCCCACAGCCAAAACTAACAAAAAGATTTAACAACATCAATTTGCCGTTTAAAATATTTTTTCATGTCGTCAGCCTGAGCCTCACGCGAATAAATTTTTAAATTAAGTATGTTTTAATAATGATTAAGTATCGTAAAAAAATTTAACTTTAGTAATGCCCGATAAGTTGACCGGTCGGCTACCATCGCCATAGGCATAGACATCGAGCGACCGGCATAAGTTTGAGTAGCAATCGGCATAAGTATGGCCATTCACCATAAGTAGTGGTGGCATTTTTAAATACGGATCGCCACCCCATTAGATTTTTTTTCTATTTCATTTTGTTTTAGCAGCTCTCGGTCCTCCTCCACGAGACCCAGCGGCTCCACCATTTTGAATTTTGGCATTCCGGCTCCACCAAATGTTTGCCGATCGATTTTTCCGATCGAGATCGAAAAGTTTTTTTTTCTTCATTGCTTATTTGAATTAACAATAATGTAGAGGGTAGTTTTTCATGTTTTCCATAGTTATTCTCCTAAAATTTATCGTGCTTAGGGTATGGGAAGTTTTTCATGTTTTCCATAATTGTTTTCCTAAAATTTAAGTTATATCTTGGGATCAGGTAATTTGGTAGTTAATTTTTTACTTTGCTAAATTATTAGTATAAATAGGTGAGCAATATGTATTTTTTTATTTTGAGTGAATTGTTAGGTTTTGTTACAACATTAGTTCTAACTAATAGAATGAGTCAAGATCTCGCTTAATTATGTTCTATAAGCAACCGATCATCATGATCATATTCGGTGTTATGTTGGTGGCAAAATCATCCATGGCCATGCAAGCTTAGGAGATTTAAAATAAAAGTGCTGTCTCTATGATGTTGATAACTTCGGTGAAAATTATGTCATTTTTTCAGACGCGGATATACATAGCTTCTGATGACGATAACCGTATTGGACAAAGCTTCTCATCAAACATTGATTCTTTACGTGAAAATAAAGCCACAATATCACAGCGAAATGCAATAACACACGGTGAGCCATACATTAAGGTCGTATGATATTTGTGTCGGGGCGGGAGCATGAGTTCAACTGATTAGTTGGAAGAGGGTGGAGTGGTACCTTCCTGACAGAGTCCTTCATCAGTTTGATCACTTTCCCAAAGACGATATTTCATGGACGCCAGTAGATGGTAGAGGGAAAGCTGATACAAACTGGGTGCAATACCATCAGCATTACATCCTTCTGTGGGAGGCTCGCAAAGATCATCGGTGGTTACACTTACATTGACATTGGCCATCCCCTCGCAGTAGTACATGATCTTTAGGTCGTGGGCATCATTCTATTCCCTCACGACCTACGGACATGCAGGCACCCGCCGAAAAGCATATGTTAAGATAACTCTATTATTTGCATATTTTCTTAATTATTATTTCCACATATTTACGTAGTGACATTTTAAACTGGTTTACTATAGGCGGAGCATATTTTAGTGACGGAGGATCTTTTTTCAACGCTCATGGGACCATCGCCAATTGATACAAGTTCTGCGACATATCGAGACGAGATCTAGGAACGCAGCCAGCAGCATATGCGCCACGTGGATATGACACATGTCTACGATTACGCTGGCCGCGTAGACGCGACACGGAGGCCATCTCGATCGACCATCATCTTTTCCAGAGCAGTGATTGGGTATCTGAGACTCACGGACATTAGATGATGATGCCCGAAGGGACATATGATTTCTCCCATCAGTTGCACAATCGTCCATTGTAGCCTCCTGAGCACTATACTCTAGGTAGTCTGAGCATATAGAGCGGCCGTGATAGTATGGGAGGAACAATTTTTTGTAGCTATTGAGTTATAGTTAGATTTTACATTTTAATTTTTTCTCGAGCATATGATTCTCCTCTATTTCATTGTAAATGGTTATTTATTTCAGACTTTTTTGTTGAATGTAGTCTTCTTTACTTGGATGTACATTGTTGATTGAATACTTTGATTTTTCTTGTAAAAATTGCAACTTTTTTTTAAAAAATTGAAGTTAGCCCACTTATCCGACGCCAAACCACCGATCGATGAGTTAGCGACTAGCTTCTTATCGTGAAACCAGTCGTTAACTAATCGGGCGACTGGCTATGTTTGGCCAATCGCCTGATAAGTAGGCGACTGGTCACACCATCTCGGCGATGAGGTGGCCGACCATTCACCTACTTATCTGTACTTTAAAGTTAATTTTTTTTACTGGATGCTTAATCAGAATTATCAATTAAAATATACTTAATTTAAAATTTGTTCGCCATCATCAAGTTTCGCTATTGAAGTTCACAAAAAAGATCCTTCGGATTTGCATATATAAGTAAAGGAGAAAATAATACCGAGTCCGTAGCTTTACGTATGACTCCAATCCATGCGTCCAGATTTTTCCCCATTTTAGTGCTTAACGGAGTAGTAACTAAATGGACGGCGTTGTAAAGGGATGGCATATTCACGAGGCCATTTACGCTTCCCTTGACCCCTGCCTCATTCAAAAGTGGGAAGAAGAACGATGATACCGTGCTCGACATTCCTCGTAGTTTAGGCTTTCATCGACGCAGATTTTTTCTACCAGCTCTCGGTGCATGTCTGGCCTTCGCTCAGTGATATAGCAAATCAAAAATTGAGGTATTGTAGGTGACTACATGAGGTATTTACACATGCATTCTCGATCTTGAATGAATTTAGGATTTACTCTGTTCTTCTCACTGTCTAGTGAAAGATTGGTTATTTTTTATATGTTACTTTGTATATGTACTCTTTGTACCTCTCTCAAGGGTACATAGCATTTAGGGCTTTTTTTTCCAGTTTCTTTAGCCTGGTTCTTGAGATTATGTTCATTACATTTGGAGCATTTGGAGCTTTGGATGGTTTCGGAGTTTTTTGCATTTGTACCTCTCTTAAGGGTACAGATCATTTATGACCTTTTTTCATAATTTATTTTGTCTGTTTCTTGAGATTATGTTCATTACATTCAAATGTAAGCAATTTGGACTGTTGGATTTTGAGATTTTTTTGGCATCGTACTCTGCACTCTCTCGAGAGTACATCATTTATGACCTACTTTTTCAGCTTTATCTTGCCTTCTTGAGATTATATTTAGGCATTCCAATGGAAGTAATGAATCGCTTTGGATGATTATTTTATATTCAGACTCTGTACCTCCTCGAGGGTAAGATCATTTAGCATACTTTTTTTATCTTGCATTCTTCTTGAGATTATATTTAGGGCATTCCAATGGAAGTATTTGGAGGTTGTTTGGATAGTTTTTGGGGGGTATTTTGCATGTGTTCTGCACCTCTCGAGTGATAATTTAGAATTTTTTTCTTTTGGCCTAATTATTAAGATTATATTTAGAGCATTCCAATGGAAGCAATTTGAAGGCTGTTTGGATGGTTTCTAGGGGGTATTTTACATCTGTACTCTTCGTACCTCTCTCGAGGGTACAGAGCATATAGGCACTTCTTTTTTCAGTTTATTTTGCCTGTTTCTTGAGATTATATTTAGGGCATTCCAATAGAAGCAATATGAAGGCTATTTGGATAGTTTCTGGGGGGTTTTTTACATCTGTACTCTCTATACCTCTCTCGAGGGTATAGATTATTTAGGGCATACTTTTTTCAGTTTATCTTGCATTCTTCTTGAGATTATATTTAGGGCATTCCAATGGAAGTAATTTGAAGGCTGTTTGGATGGTTTCAGGTGTGATTCTCTCAGACCTCTCTTGAGAATATTTATTTTTTCCAGTTTAGGTTGCCTGTTTATTGAGATTATATTTAGGGCATTCCAATATAAGCAATTTGAAGGCTGTTTGGATGATTTCTGGGAGGTATTTTTTATCTGTCCTCTCACCTCCTCGAGATGAGCATTTAAGTATACTTTTTCGCTTTTCTTGTCTTCTTCTTGAGATTATATTTAGGGCATTCCAAATGGAAGCAATATGAAGGTGTGATAGGGGGTAAGCATCAGACTCTCTCCTCTCTTGAGGGTACATATCATTTATGGCCTTTTTTTCAATTTATTTTGCCTGTTTATTGAGATTATGTTTAGGGCATTCCAATTGAAGCAATTTGATGGCTGCTTGCATGGTTTATTAGGGGTATTTTGCATTTGTACTCTTTGTATCTCTTTAGAGGGTACAGAGCATTTAGGGACTTCTTTTTCTAATTTATTTTACTTATTTCTTGAGATTATGTTTAGGGCATTACAATGGAAGTAATTTGGAAGCTGCTTGGATGGTTTGGGGAGGTATTTTGCATCTGTACTCTCTATACCTCTCTTGAGGGTATAGATCATTTAGGGATGACTTTTTCTAATTTATTTAGCCTGGTTCTTGAGATTATGTTCATTACATTCCAATGGAAGTATTTGGAGGCTATTTGGATGGTTTTTGGGGGATATTTTGCATATATACTCTGCACCTCATGATCATTTACCACCTACTTTTTTTCGCTTTTTTTTCTACTTCTGAGATTATATTTAGGGCATTCCAATGGAAGCAATTTGGCTTGGATAGTTTCGGGGATTTTTTTGCATCATATTCTATTAGGAATAATTTGGAAGTCGCTTTTTGATGGGTGATTTGCATCTGTACTCATTACCTACTGACTTTTCTTTTTGAAGTTTACCATGTATGGAAAAAGGATAACTTCGAGATGCAGGCCTACCACTGTAAGAACTGTGTTCGATAATATTGCAGCACGCTTTACTGATGAAGCCACTGACATTTTAAAGAGGCTTCATCTCCATCAATTCATTAGACTCCACGGAATTAAGTAAGTCTTAGTTGCCATTACATCGATCCGATCTTGCTGGGACATAGAAAAGTAAGCTTTGGGTGTGGGCAGCATTCCTTTCACCCGATGAAGTTGCGGTGATGATAGGGATGCCAAATAGAGGGAGAAGGTCTTATGGTAGAAATCACCATCATCTTCACTACAAGAATCAACTTGAGCATTGATGGCTCATTTCAGAAAGCACGGTGCTATACATACATTTTCTGCTATCAAATCTATTTTTTGTATATCATAATTACAGGGTGGCATCGAAATTGATTATCTATGCCGATGACATAGATAGATTTGTTGAATATAACTGGGCAGAGACCATTTGGGACTTTCTAGTTTCCCAATTTGATGTTATTACATCAAAGATTGCACCTGTGAGGCGTTGCTTACATGAGTGGCTTTGTCACTCTCGATGGTATGTTCTATATCTCCGTGAATGTGTAATTTAATGTGTTGAAGTTTACTGTTTAAAATATTCATTGTAGATATGGGCAGCTGAGCACATAAGCATCATAAGCTCGTCATTTCCATCTCACCCAGCATACGCGATGGGCAAAAATAGAGTTTCCAAATAATGCTTTCACCTTGGTTTGGGAGGACGGTGACATATAATAATATCACTTAGTTCATATAAGAATGTCTTTATTTATGTTGTATGTCTTCACATTTTCTTATCTTATATCAGTGCGCCTTTCATTCGAGGACATATTAAAAGAGGAGACCTGGCTCCTTAAATCAGTTCCCCCTGCCCAACAATCTACACATGTCGAGCCTGATAGTAGTCCCATTTTAAGTCCAATGAGTGCTGCCCCCACTGACTCTTTATATGTCTCTCCTCGATATTCTCCCCGCCCAATGTATCTACTTGCTACTACCCCACAGGCTTTATAGTGGAGAGATACTACAAGTTTCGTGGACTTGAAAGATAATAATCGCCTTTTCATGCAACAAATGAGGATGGATGGGCTTGATTTGGGTTCTATCGGAGGAAGTTCCAAGCGGGTCCTACCACCCCAAGTGTGGGGAGGTTCCCTGGGGGTCACCAGGGAAACTCGAGGAGGCTACCACAGGAGCTTCCCCTGTGGAGGGCACTCCTGGGGAGGCTACCACTTGGAAAGCCCCTGAGGAGGGTACCATAGAGAAAGCTCTTATGGAGGCTACCATAGGAGCTTCCACTGGAGTTGGATACCTAAGGGAAGCCCATGTGGAGTCAGAAGTTCTGGCAGGTGCCACCACACATGACGATCATGCTCGAATCGCAAGATTGAACGAAGGCTTCTGATGAGGAAGAGAGCTTGTTCCCCTCGCACACACTTATAGGAAGTCAGCAATCAAGATGTGGTGGCCTCCATTCAAGATGACGAAGAAGTATTTAGTTACTTTCTTTTAAATTTGAGATAAAAGAAATAGATTTCACCAAATTTTTTTATAGGTTGCAAAGATAAGAAAGGTCGACACCACGATCATCATTGTGGTGGAGGAGCATCAATCGGAGGTATGAATCATGTAGATCGATCCTTAATTCATAGTGAATCTAGCTCTTCATCACTAACTTTCATCATCGAATTTTGTACCATCGAGGCACTTCATGTTATTGAGTTCTCATCCAGAGCTATTGCCTGTCATATCTTATCATGCTCCATTCGGACAAGTAAGTCAATCCTCAATCGACTCCTTCATACATAAAATAACCTATTCGTTAATTAAAATAATTTTAAAATTATCACTTAGGGTGATGATATTCACGGTGGGAATATCATTATTGCACGAGGGCGATCGATGAGCACAATATCTCTCTCGATGCACACATTGATACCTTCGCACTTACGGCCGAGAAATATTCCTCCCGGTATGTCCCCTATTTATATATTTCATGCTTGCATTGGGTATGTTACCCCACAAGAAGAATGTTGGGTACGATTCAATTCTTGTTTGTTTAGATAAAAGCTAGAATCTATAATCGTTCTCTTCTTTTCTGCAGAAAGGTACCTAAAGATGGAAAGCAAAATGTTCATCCAAAGATGTCACTGCAGGTGTCGAGGTTGAGATATTAATAGCGTTATAGAATCAAGACTTGGACACTCGGTTGGGCATATTAAGTCAAACTGTATTTTACCATTATCCAAACCAACCCATAAGATCATTCTTCCCGAGATTGTAAGAAAATTACTGTTGAAGATGTCAATCTTTTTTAGGCTTATCCCAAAAAATGGCCAATCAAAATGGTGAGTGGGCTACCAGTCCAAGAAAATAGTGTCGACTGCAGAATGTTTGTTTACAAATACATGGAGGCAACAATCAGCAAACCTCCAGTGGACTGGGTAGACCACCAGGATTGGCCAAAGAAGATGAATATATTTAGGGCTGAGTTCGCTTATGCTATATTTTGTTTGGGACTGAAAAATCTAAATTGAGAACAATAGGATTTAGTTTGATATAGGATTTTGTATAATGCATTGGTTTGGTGGCTTCGAAGACTTAGATATTTTTGTTGAAGTGAATGGATCGTTTATGGATCTGGGATTATATTTTACTCTGCTTTTTGTAACTTCTTTTCTCTCATTTCATATAGTTTGATTTAGCTGTTATTATTATCATTTGTTTATTTTATGGTATCATCTTTTTATCTTATGGATTTGGTTTTTTGGGGGCTAAATTCTTGAAAGAAATCTGCATTTAAAATTATTTTTTATGGTATGGTCATTTTGTTATGAGCAGAATGCATAAAATTAATGCAGTCGAATACATAAAATAAATGTTATGTAGCAGAATGCATAAAATTAAATTAGGGATTACTGGCCATTTTGTTGCCTTATAACTGATTAATGGTATGGTCAACTGTAATTCGTTCATTATGTGTCGTGTTAGTTGCAGCTGATTGTTATGAGCAGGCTGTTCATGTAGTTTCTCGGCTAATTTAGGATTTGTTTGGGGTGATGATCTTTTTTTTAAATATTGATTGTAAAATTATTATGGTTGGTGTAAGTAAATTTTGATTGTAAAATCATGATATTTTAACAGTTTTAATTTTAACTCATATGTATTAAAATATGATTATGATTATTGTTAGCTATTTTTTTATTATGAAAATAAAATAGCTAAAAAATTTAACTCATATGTATTCTTAGTATGCTCATGCTCGAGTGAAATGAAGTTCAATATTAACTTGAACCTTATCGACCGAATTTGTCTATTTATTTAGATGAAACAAAAACAAAATAAGTCAATCTATTATAAAATATAGTATTTTTTGTCTCATTGCAATATGAAAAACTTAATTCTCTTATAACTATAATGAAACTGGTGCGAAAGAGATAACTTATAATATTTAATTATATATTAATTATTTTCAATTAATGAATAGTGTAAATACAATAGATTAAAAGGCTTTTTAAATTTGCCACCACATTATGAGATTAAATTTGCCAACTAACTTAATACTAATAAAAAATTAATTCTAGATATCCTTTTTTATAGATATATGATTTAATACAAATAGATTTAGGTTAACTTATGTGTTAGTTATACATATGTATACTTTACAGATATTATCATCATAAATGATTTGTACCCTCAGGAGAGGTACAGATGTAAAACACTCATCTGATACCATCCAAACAGCCTTCAAATTACTTCCATTGGAATGCCCTAAACATAATCTCAAGAAACAGGCAAAATAAACTGGAAAAAGAAGTCCATAAATGCTCTATACCCTCCAAAGAGGTACAGAGAGTATAGATGCAAAATACTCCGCAGAAACTATCCAAACAGCCTTCAAAATCCTTCCATTGGAATGCCCTAAATATAATCTCAATAAACAGACAACCTAAACTGGAAAAAAAGGCCCTAAATGTTTTGTACCTTCAAGAGAGGTACAAAGAGTACAGATGCAGAAAACACCCAAAAATCATCCAAGCAACCTCCAAATTGCTTCCATTGGAATGCCTTAAATATAATCTCAAGAAGAATGCAAGATAAACTGAAAAAAAAAGTATGACCTAAATGCTCTGTACCCTCCAAAGAGGTACAGAGAGTACAGATGTAAAATACCCCCAATAAATCATCCAAACATCTTTCAAATTACTTTCATTTGAATGCCCTAATCATAATCTCAAGAAATAGGCAAAACAAACTGGAAAAAGAAGTCCCTAAATGCTCTGTACCCTCCAAAGAGGTACAAGGAGTACAGATAGAAAATACCCTCAATAAACCATCCAAGCAGCTTTCAAATTACTTCCATTAGAATGCCCTAAACATAATGTCAAGAAACAGGCAAAATAAATTAGAAAAAGAAGTCTCTAAATGCTCTGTACCCTCCAAAGAGGTACAGAGAGTACAGATGCCAAAAAACACCCATAAACTATCCAAACAGCTTTCAAATTACTTTCATTGGAATGGCCTAAACATAATCTCAAGAAACAGTCAAAATAAACTAGAAAAAGAAGTCCCTAAATGATTTGTACCCTCCAAAGAGGAACAAAGAGTACAGATGAAAAATACCCCCAATAAATCATCCAAGCAGCTTTCAAATTACTTTCATTGGAATGCCCTAAATATAATCTCAAAAAACAGACAAAATAAATTGGAAAAAGAAGTCCCTAAATGCTCTGTACCCTCCAAAAAGGTACAAAGAGTACAAATGCCAAAAAAATACCCAGAAATCATCCAAACAGCTTTCAAATTACTTACATTGGAATGCCCTAAACATAATCTCAAGAAACAGACAAAATAAAATGGAAAAAAAAGTTCCTAAATGCTATGTACCCTTCAAAGAGGTACAGAGAGTACAGATGCTAAAAACCACCTAGAAACCATCCAAACAACTTTCAAATTTCCTGAACTGGAATGTAATGAACATTATCTCTAGAATCAGGCAAAATAAACTGGAAAAAAGGCCATAAATGATCTGTACCCTCAGGAGAGGTACAGATACAAAACACCCATCCGAAACCATCCAAACAGCCTTCAAATTACTTCCATTGGAATGCCTTAAACTTTCTCAAAGAGTACTGATGCAGAAAAACCTATAAAAAATAACCAGTCACCCTCCAAATTACTTCCATTAATAATGTACTGCACATATTTATTACTACAGTTCAATGATTACAACGTCCTCAACAGGGGATTAACTCAATCACTACTGCTTAAAGAGTTACAAACAGCCTAATGAGAAAATCTCCTATCATCTGATTAAACATCTTGGTGTGTCATTAAGTTAAAGAGAGTCATCTTAGGGACTCTAAAGCATTACAAAAAAGATTGTACAGCCGAAGAACACAAAACTAGATGATGTCATTCATCAAAATATTTTCCTAAAATAATATCCATCATCAGCTTAGTGTACCCTTCAGCCGACTCATTGATTATCGAGCTCAAGTTAAATTCCTACATGTAGAACATTATATTAGTTGATGATTTCTTACAGCATCAATGTGTGATATTCTGTGCGTACCTCGAAAAACACTCGGCATAGAAAGGTGATGCAACAGCGAAACGTTCGACACTATTATTAGGCTGTACTTTAGTTTTACGCAAAAAAGTAGAAGGGTTTGAAGGTTAACGACAATATTTAAAATACTAAAAACACAAATAGAAAATTACTCTTGTCTTTCTTGGATCTCTCCCAATATCCCTTAAGCGAGTTGGAAACACCCTTTGGGCGTTGCTTAATTGGATCCTTTAAGATGTCTTTTCCACTTGTTGTGGTTGACTTCTTCTTCTTAAGCGCTCTCAGCGGAGGAGAATTCTCACTTATTATAGAGTCGACATCATCCTATAGTTTTTTCAAGGATCCAAGCATATAGTCCTCAGCTCTCTTATTGCCCTGTGCCCTGACGCTTATTTGATATGCATATCGACTTATGTGGTTCCGGAAAATAATGCTAGTAGCATTTTCATCTGTGCTTTACAAATCTCTTAATTTTCTGTATGCACTATCAATGTAAATATCCCTCTTTGCTCTGGTAGACAATGATGAGAAGATACTTGTCCAGGAATCACAACATCTTCGACTAAGAACTCGATACTGATTGGGCACAAAGTAATCCCATCATTTTAAATTTTTGTAAGTACAAGTTACTTAGGGTAGTCTATCAAAATGCATAGTCCATGTTTTGGATGCATTTTTATTCTCTAAGTTTCTCACCAAATACTCCATGGTGCTGTCATCTGACTTAGTTACTGATAGGCCTCCAACTCCATGCAAAAATTCCTCCTCAAACATAGTATAAACCTTTCGTGTATAAAACATAGTAGCTTGTTTTAGAATTAGACTGGTCTTAACAACAGGAACAATCGATGACTGGCTACACTTGAAGTCTTCGTCATGTTCATTCCGGTGTCATGTCTTCATAACCATTTTCAACCCCAAGAAATAATTTGTGAGCAAACTTGTTGGTTTAGATATTCCGTGACATACGTTGTTCGTGGACTCACTATGTTGCGTTGACAAGATGCCCATGCAGAATGAGTCCTTGCTGAATGTAGTGGACCACTTGGATCTAATCTTATAAAGTTCAGACAGCCAAGCATGATCATGCAAATTGTCTTCTTCTAGCATGGCAAACCAAACTTCTTCAAACTCTTCCTCTGAGTCCCACTTACTCATGCATGTATAAAATAGCCCTTATACTCTCTTATTACTATTAAAAACAATGAACCTTAGAAGGAGCTTTCTTTGAAATATGCCATTGGCACAACCTATGATGAGTATGCGGTAATACAATTTTGATAGCTCTATGCCTTTGATCTTGATCGGTGAATATTGTTATAGGATGTGTCACTCATCAATAGAAGAAATGTTTGGAATAGCCATGAGAATGACTCAATTGTCTCTTACGATAAAAGGCTACTCCAAATAATACATTTTTATCAGTGATGATTCACTCCAACAATAGGAGCACAAACAAGATTATATTTATTGAGTCGATAGCTTGTATCAAAAATTATCACATCCCCAAAATAATTATATTTTATCCTAGACATGTCATTGCTCCAAAAAAAGCTTACTAAGCAATCCGACTCATCAACTTGTACATCTCATGCAAACATTCCATCTGCTGCTTGCCTTTCCTTAAACAACTGTATTAATGCATTACTGTCACCATTTGTAATCCTCGATCTTTTCTCTTTCTGAATAAAATTGAAAGCATCACTTTTTGTGAACCCAATATTCTCTACGTGACTTCCTCGGTTAGATAGTTGAATGCATCTCTAATTTCGACCTCATCATTGTCTTCAACACCTGCCTTCTCATCATGCGTGCATTGTGATCACGAGAAGATGTAGGTCGGCCTCGCAAAGAATAATTATGACTTTACGTATATTTTTAATCGTCCAATTCCCTCCAAATCAGCAGAGAATCTAATCATGGCGGACAACCGGTTCTTGTATCAACTTTACGGAATTTTGTTAAGCCATTTAGTAGACTTCTTGACCTTTTGCACATAGAAAATCTTTTGATTTCAATTTTTTTGAGTTTGGCCAATAACTAGTATGGTCCTTCCTAACACTAAAGCCAATTTGATGTGCATAGTCACAGTACAGTGCATACGCCTCCGTTTCATTCTGAACAGTAATGCTAAAGAGTTTCCCCAAATTTGGGTCATTAGACATCACGACTACGTTATCGTACAGCTCATTGACCGCATTCATCTGACCAAATAGATACAAAAATATGTAACATAATACAGATACAAAAAACCATCCAGAAATCATCCAAACAGCCATCAAATTATTTCTATTGGAATGTAATGAACATAATCAAAAGAAGTAGGCAAAATAAACTGGAAAAAGAAGTCCACTAAATGCTCGTACCCTCAGAGGAAACCGAATGCAAAATAACACCCAGAAATCATCCAAGCAGCCATCGAATTGCTTCTATTGGAATGCCCTAAACATAAACTCAATAAAGAGGCAAAATAAACTGGAAAAAAGACCCTAAATGATCTGTACCCTCGAGAGAGGTACATAGAGTACAAATGTAAAATATCACCCAGAAATCATCCAAATAGCCTTCAAATTGCTTCCATTGGAATGCCCTAAACATAAACTCAGGAACCAGGCCAAAGAAACTGTGAAAAAAAGGTCATAAATGATCTACTCTCGAGAGATCTGAGAGTCAAAAAAATCCACGAAACCATCCAAACGACCTCCAAATGTTTCCATTGGAATGTAATGAACATAATTGAGAACGGGTAAAATAAAGCTGGAAAAAGTCATCTAAATGATCTGACCCTCAAGAGAGTAGAGGAGATGCAAAAATACTTAAACTATTCAAATTCAGTTACTTTCATTAGAATGTCAAATATAATCTCGAAGAATGCAAGATAAAGCGAAAAAAGTAGGCCTAAATGATCACGTACCTCGAGAGGAGTGAGATCTGATGCCCCCTAGAAACCATCTAACAGCTTCAAATTCCTTATTATAATGTAATGAACATAATGTCAAGAATGCATGAAATAAACTGGAAAAGAAGTCCTAAATGCTCATATCCTCAGGAGAATTAGAGTACATATGCCAAAATAACCCCGAAACCATCCAAACAGTCATCAAATTGCTTCCATTGAAATGTAATGAACATAATCTAAAAAGCGAAATAAAATGGAAAAGTCCTAAATACTCACGTACCCTCAGAAAGGTCTGAGTCTGAATCTAAAATCACCCAAATCATCCACATCAAATTACTTCCATTAGAATGTAATGAACATAATCAAAAATAATACACAAAATAAACTTGAAAAAAAAGTCCCTAAATGCTTTGTACCCTCTAGAGAGGTACAAAGAGTATATATGCAAAAAAAAACACCCAGAAATTATCCAAGCAGCCATCAAATTGCTTCCATTGGAGTGCCCTAAACATTATCTCAAAAGACAAACAAAATAAACTGGAAAAAGAAGTCTCTAAATGCTCTGTACCCTCCAAAAAGGCACAGAGAGTACAGATGCAAAAAAATACTCAGAAATCATCCAAGCAGCCATCAAATTGCTTCCATTGGAATGCCCTAAAGATAATATCAAGAAACAGGTAAAATAAACTAAAAAGAAGTCAAATGATCCAGACACTCCAAAAGTGCAGAGAGTATAGACGAAAATAACACTAAAGTAAAATTCAACAAAAAAAGCATCTAAATCTTTATAATGTAATGAACATATTCTCTTGGATAGGCCGAAATATCACTAACAAAACCGTAAAAAAATTGACGAGAAATATTATCGATGAATTTTATTTAATACATTATCGCCTAAATTGGGTTATTTTCAACGTTCTCCATCTTCATGATTCTTTGTAAAAGAAAATGAGATTTTCTATTTCTTTTCCGCTTGTTTTGCTGAAAAATATACTAAATCCAAATCATATATATTTCTTTAAATTCCTCCCGCATTCCAACGACGCTCTGCCGTCGAGCGAAAGGAAGCGATCGAGACACGCGAATCCCTTTATAAAGACCATCCGGCCATCGCCCATTAAGCGCTAAAATAGGAAAAAAAATATTGGACATGTATTAGACATAAATTGGAGTCCGCACGGAAAACTAAGTGCCGTCTACGACGGACGGACGTAATATTTTATGAAGTAAAACAGAGTTTCCCGTGAGAAGGAGAAAGACTGAAGGGCAAAGCATGGAAAGCTATCCCCTTCTCGGAACAACGGCGGCCATGGACGGCGTGCTGGATTACAGAGGCCGTCCGATAACCAAGCAGGGCTCTGGTCGGTGGGTCGCCGCTTCCTTCATCTTAGGTAAAATCACTAAAACAAGCTAGTTTCTCGTACAATCATTAATTGGAATCATACAGGGATGGGGACCGCGGAAAGGGTGGCTTTCAACGGCATCGGGTTCAACCTCATAAACTTCATGACAGGTCCTCTCGGCGAGTCTAATGCCGCAGCGCCGCCGCCGTTACAGTCTGGAACAGCGCCTCAATGATGCTTCCAATTTTCGGCGCTCTCGTAGCTGACTCTTTTCTCTCCCGCTTCCGCACCATCGTCATTTCCTCCATCCTCTACATCTTGGTTTGCTCTCGACTTCTATTATATCCTATTACTGAGCATTAATCCATTATAAAAATCATATATTTATTTCAGCGGGCATTAAATCACATGGTCTTGGACTGCTTTCGCTCTCTGCTGTGTTACCAAATCCCTCCAACTGTTCAGTGTAGGGGATGAAACCATGGGCTACGCTACTTGCCCTCCGACTACTCTTAAGAGTGGCGCTTTTTTATTTTTCTCTTTATCTTGTGCCGGTTGCAGAGGGCGGGCACAGGCCTTGTTCTCAAGCTTTCGGCGCAGACCAGTTCGATGAGAATGACATAGAGGAGAGCATGTCGAGGAGCTCCTTCTTCAATTGGTGGATCTTTGTATTGAGTCTCCCGATGATCGTATCTCCCCTCATCCTTAGCTATCTACAAGAAAACGTCAACTGGGGCCTTGGTTTTGGAATCCCCTGTCTTCTTATGAGTGCTTCTTTCACCGTTTTCTTGATGGGTTGCAGGTTTTACCGCTGCCATACCTTGAAAGAAACTAGCTCCTATGTTCAAATTAGTCGGCTTTTTGCCACTCTGATCAGGAAGCAGCGGCTTTCTAATGTGAAATCTGATGCAGAAGCGCATGAAGAGCACTGCCTGACTCATACCATCAGCCCAGGTAAAGAAGTTCCTTTTTCTCCTTAAGGGGGTGTTTGGCAACGGATTTACTAAGGATTTAGCTCGCTAAATCCCGTAAATCCTACCAAACACCATCGGAGGATTTAGTAAATCTGCGTAAATCAAATCAAGACGCGATAAATCCGGATTTATTAAATCGCCGATTCGCGGATTTAAGAGATTCTGAACGGAACCTCGCGATATGGCGGAAGCTGCCTCAACTCGATCGTATTTCTTCGCTCGTCACGCAACTGTGCATCGCGCGTATCTCTCGGATTGATGAGTTTTCTTCCATTTAAGCTATCAGGTATGACCGGAACTCTCTACGCTTTCACGCTTCAATGGTTTCGCGTGAAAAGACGAACGCGGATCTTGGAGAAGACGGGAAAAATGGAAGCTTTCTGTGAAGGTCGTCTTCACGCTCACGATCGCCTGTTTCTTCCATCCTCGTTATGCACGTTCATCGTTTTGCACGGTTCGTTTGATTCTTTTATGAGTTGTGACCATTGTTGATTGAGTTTTAAGCGGATTTATGTATCGTTAAGGTTTTACTAGGTTATTCTAAAGCGGTAATAGCAGATGCATGCCGTAAGGTGTTAAGCTCAATCGAGTTACTAAGTGAGGGTCGTTCTGAGTACCTTTCTACATATTCTCTTCATTTTTTTTTTGTGTTTTGTTCTTGATGTGGTTGTGTCTTTTGAGAAAGAAAGATGTATTTTATGTTTTATTTTTTGAGATTATCGATTTTTTATGTCACGGTTGTCCGGTTAGAAACATGGATCACGTTCTTGTTTTGTGAATTGATAAGAATTTATATTATAATTTTAATTGAGGGAGTAAGACATGAAAATGATAAAATCACCTGTATGCCTTGCTTTCGTTTTGAGGTTTTTTTCTTTGATATTGTAAGAATTCATGTGTAAAGTCTTGGTTGTTGCTTGGTGAGCTCGATTGTGAATATACTTCGTGCATTTGTATCAACTAGGAACTGTTGAGACATAAACAAATTTTGATATGCCACTTGATTTTTCATTGGATGAGAATTCTAAATTTGAATTAGATTAGGCCATTATGTTAATTAATTGATGGAGATTGTGTTTAGTATTTATGGGCTTTGATTAGCTTGTTGAGTTGTTGTTTGAAAATTTTAACTATTTCAGGAAATTGGAAAGCGGTTCATGGGACTCGTGGGTAATGCCACTAGAACAGGTTAATTTCGCATAATTATGCGTGATATTACTCTAAAACTTTTCTTAGTTAGTTATAACAATCCAATCCTCTGAGATAGATTGCTTGTGAAAAGGTAACATTAAATGGAACAAGATCCTTTTACTCCATATCGTCCTTGTATTATTAGAGGTATAAGTCGTGATGGAAGTTTAAACTTCATGTTAATTAACGCCTTGATTAAAAAAATCAACTTTAAAGTAATACATAATGAGTTATCTCAGTTTTGTTGATGCATGTTAGTACATTTATCTTGGATGATGACTTTATATTTGTAAATTAGCATTATCTCATATATCTTTAATTAAGCTTAATTAAATCTTGATAGCTCAAAAAAATAATAAACTTGAATTTTAAAATTGAGACATTCCGCAGACAACTCAATAAGGAAAATACATGAATGAGCTTGGTAGGGTGGTACTGCTTAAACCTCTTCTTTTGATTTAATGACTATGGATTTCAAAAGTGTTGTCAGGACTTCAAAATTGTGATTCCCAAAACACCTATTATGATCTGGGATTAATTTCATTCTACCATTCTTGGATTATGTTGTTTGTATTGTTAAAAATACCAATTTATGTTTGATGTATGACCTTAATGCGTTGATCGTTTGTAGTGCAAAATATAGTTTAGTATGATAGTAGATTTGTTTGAAGAGAAAGTGAAATTTAATTTGTATTATCGAAAAAAAATTTCTTATATCCAAATAATGTAATGTTTATTTATATTTTGTAATAACATGATATCTTACGTTAAATAATGAATTTTAATTTTAATATTTTATTTTTTATTTATTTATTTTTATATTTTAAAAATATTATTATTTAATTATAAGACTTAAATCTTCATATAACTTACCAAACATTTTTTAGCGGATTTAATAAATATATTCTGAAACACTTTTTGGATTTACTTTCGATTTACTAAATCCAGGTTATCTTGGATTTAGTAAATCTAAAATCATCAACGTTGCAAACACCCCTAAATGAAGTCCACATCCGGGATTGGATTTTTTGAAACTATATTTTGATTGAAAAAAAAAATGGTGAAACTAATATCAACTGGTCAAAATGATTTTCTTAAGATCAAAGAATATGATAGATAGATTATAAATAGATTCACAGGTTCTACGGATTCCTTAGTTTATGATTCTTTGGGAGTTGCGTTTTTATGAATTGTCTCCATTGGGAGGCATTAACACATGATGAAATGAAATTTGATCAGCCTCCTCAACCTCGTGTTTTGATCCTTCGACGAGCTAAAATCTGTCATTTACTCCTCGTTCAACAATGAGCTCATATCAAATTCATAAGGATGGGTATAGATAATTTTATTTTGCGACTGATGCTAACAAAATTGTCTATTTTCTTGTTGTGCTTGGCTATTCTGGATTGCTTCCCAAGCGAACTTGAGGCTGGCGTAGAAAAACTAATGGCTGAGCAGATGGAAGAAGCTAAAGGCCTGCTTCGATTGTTTCCAATTTGGGCATGCTGCATGGGTTTTACACTCGTCATAGCCCAGTTCAGAACTTTTTTCACAAAACAAGGTGGCACTTTGTACAGGAAAATAGGATCAAACTTCCAACTTCCAGCAGCAGGGCTACAGGGCCTCTACAGCGCCACTGCTACTTTAGTCATAGTAATGTACGATCGCATTGCCGTTCCTCTAGCAAGAAATATTACGGGAATTCCTATGAGCATATTGTGGCTGTTTCCTCAGTACATTCTCGTGGGTTTTACAGCAGCCTTTAGCATTACTGGCATGCAGGAGTTCTTCTATGATCAGATGCCTGATTCATTGAGGAGCTTTGGGGTTGCTATCTGCCTCAGTACATTTGGCTTTGGGAGTCTCATTAATAGTCTCCTTGTTTACGTGATTGATAAAGCAACCATAAGAATTACTGGAGAGAGCTGGTTCTCCAATAATTTAAATCGAGCTCACTTGGATTACTTCTGGCTTATTGCCGGTATAAATGTCTGTTCATTCGTCGTTTTCGTCTTCTTTGCGCGATCTTACGTGTATAAGAAGAAGAAAGAGATTGTTGTGATCGCAAGGTTATGAAGAAGACCTTAAATGCATCGCAGGGCACACTTTGTAACGCACTGTTTCTTTGAATAAGTTCCTTCCATTTCCGATTCTTTGGAAACTACTTTTTCAATGTCATTCAGTATTGCAACGTTATGTACGCTGGTAAGTTTTTTCTCTTAGAATGGGAATGTGCTGATTTTTTTTTTTTTTCCGTCCAACAGCGGCTAAAAAAGAAAACTAATCCCCTTCTTTTATTCAGAATAATTCAAAGCTGAATAAAACAAACAACCTGGGAAATTGATATGAACTCATATCCCCAAGCCAACAACAGAAATAAAAGAAACAGAAGAAGACCGGATTGGCTAAAGGATTTCACAAGTATGGAGAAATTACAAAACAGAGAATAAATTATAACTTCAGAACAGAGAAGAATAAAGAAATAAAAAATAGAAAATTATTACAAAGTAAGTTAACAGTTTAGAGACAATAACAGAGCAATAGGATAAATAACTCCAGCTATAACAAAATAAGCTCCCAAAGAACCGAGATAATAGCAGATCTAAATTAGTTACAAGAATCATAGAAGATAATATCGAAAAGAACATCGAAAACTATACATAGGGAAGAGAAACAAAGAGGATGGAAAAATTTATCTCAAGAAACTCCTCCTCTCAAGTCTTCTCCTTCCTCCTCTGAGCATTTCCCACGGTGGACGTAGCCGGAATCCTCCCTTCGACCGGTGAAGCACCGTCTCTCTCTTCCTCTCGAGCCCTCTTTCTCCAGAGCTCTCCCTCGATCTCAAACGCTCGAATGAAGAATGACTGCTAGACCGTTCGTTTCAATTGCGAATAGCTTCTTCCGCAAGCTTCATCAAATGACAGAGATCAGATCATCAGCCGCGCTTTCACTCGGTCAGACATCCGTCGATCCTCCATTCCATCAAGCTCTCACCCTTCAACACACTAATCCACTAAAGAAGAAGCGATCAAGAACCGCTGATCAAACAACACATCAAGGGCCAGAACCATAAACATCCACGGCTCAAAGTTATTTCACAAACACTCAATCCGGTGAATCGGATCAATGACGATAACACGATAATCCGGCTCGAGCGCATCCGATCTATTTCCCATTAAATTGTAACTTCGGTAGGGTTCCAATACTCGGTGAGTCAACTCATCGAGCCTCACCAATCCAAACCCAAACACATCCATTCTATCAAGCCTCACTCATTTACTGAAATTAGGGCATATCATTGGTGCTCTTGTTGATTACCACAACTCAAACAATGGCAGACGGCACAAGACACACAGCTAAAACTATTGATGAATGTGTAAATAGACTAAACAAAAATGATGAGCAAATGCAATCCATTACTCTAATACTAAATGAAGTCTCCAGAAGATTATTAGCAATAGAGGAGAAACTTGATAAATCCTCTCAAGATCAGCAACAATCACAGGTATGTAACTCATGCCCACCAGAATTTCCTAATCATACTAGATCTCAATTTCAAACAGCTAGACCAGTCAAAGTTGATATGCCAAGATTCAATGGTGACAACCCAAGGGGTTGGCTATTTAAGGCAGATCAATTTTTTCAATATTATAACATGTCTGAAGATCAAAAGTTCATAATTGCTTCTGTGTACATGGATGGCCCTGCACTTAGCTGGTATCAGTGGATACATGGAAATAAACAATTAAATACATGGAATCGGTTCAAGAGCAAGTAATTGAGGTTTGGACCCTCCCTTTCTGAGAGATTTAAAATGAATTGGCTAAGCAGCAATCCAGTCAGGGTTTTACAATGAATTTGAAGAGCAACCGATTTCAAGAATTCCTCACGAATTTTTTACGAGTTGTTTTGATTACGGTTTAAAGCATGACATTAAAAGAGAAGTGAGACACTGCAACCCAACTATAACAAGCTTTTCAATTAGCCAAGTTAATGGAAGACAGATTACAAGATGACATATCTACAATCAAACCTTCCAGATTTCCTACATATCCTGTAATGAACAACACTTGCCTTTACCCATGATGGCACCTACTATCCAAAATACAACAAACGTCAGATAAGCTGCTGGTGGAAGCGAGAAAAGAAAAGGTCTCTGTTTCAATTGTGATGAGAAGTTTCAAAGGGGTCATGTGTGCAAATCCAAACTCTTTACTCTTATTGTAGTCAATGATGAGCAAGACTACCCTATTCAAAGCGATTCATGGCAAGATCACGATTCGGAAGAGCTCCCTGAAATCAGTCTTAATGCTTTTACAGGGGCCGATAATCCTAGAACTTTAAGGTTACAGGAATGATTGGCAACAAAAAGTTCAGTGCTTATTGATAGTGGGACCCACAACTTTATTCAGTCTAAACTTGCCAAGTTTCTAAACCATACAGTGACATATGTCTCAGTTTTTAAAGTGTTAGTAGGGAATGGAGAGACCTTACAGTGTTCTGGAGTTTTCTCTAACATTCCTATTCACCTACAAGGATACACTTTCACTCGATTGCTACCTTCTTCGAATCTGAGGCGGATGTGGTGTTAGGAGTTCAATTTTGGAACAATTAGGTGAATGCACAATTGATTACAAAAGCTCGCCATAAAATTCTATCAAGATGACAAATTAATTCAACTGAGGAGATACTTCAACCAAAGTAGACAACATTACATTCCATCGGTTTACCAAGTTGCACAACAAAAGATATCATTTCTTACTTACGATCGAGGAATTGCGAGGGAACATGTCCTACTCGTGAATTGACCATTTACACAAGCATACAACAGGTATTAGCACAATACCAAGACCTGTTTCAGGATCCAGTTACCTTGCCTCCCAAAAGGGATATTGACCACCAAATACGCCACGGAACTCAAGAGGTTAAAACCTACGATATCCTCACTTTCGGAGAAATAGAAAAAGCGATTAAAGAAATGATGGATACGATTATAAGAGAAAAGTATCCTTTCTCATCCCGATTGCTAATAAAAAAAAGATGGCACTTGGCTTTTTTGTGTGGATTATAGGGCTTTAAACAAAGTCACCATGCCTGATAGGTTTCCCATACCAACTCCTGAAGAGTTGATGGATGAATTATATGGAGCCACCATCTTTTCCAAGCTCGATCTAAGATCGTTATCATCAAATCGAATGGCGATGAGGACATTTTACGCTTTGAACACATGAAGGTCACTATGAATTCATAGCAATGCCTTTTGGTTTAACCAATGCCCCTCAACCTTTCAAGCACTAATGAATTGCTTAAGCCATTCTTAAGAAAATTTATTCTAGTCTTTTTTGATGACATACTCATATACAGCCAAACTTGGAATTACATCAAGGGCATCTACAAGTCAGTCTTGGAACAAGCAAGTAACACACCTTATATGTCAAACCATCCAAATGTTCTTTTATTCAAAAGAATAGAATATTTGGGACATATTTTATCGACAAGGGATAGAGGTGGATCCCAAGAAAATACAAGCGCTGGCATGGCTATGCCAAAGTCGGAAAAAAGCTTAAGAGGATTTTGGGATTAACAGGATATTATAGAAAGTTTGTCAAAACCTATGCAGCAATTGCTTCCCCTCTAATATCAATGCTTGCCAAACAACAGTTCCACTAGACAGAGGAATCCACAACAGCATTCACAAAGTTGAAAGAGGCTATGATAACATTACCAGTACTAGCATTCCCCAATTTTACTATGCCATTTATCCTAGAAACAGATGCCTATGGGACAGCAATAGGAGATGTATTGGCTCAGAATAATCACCCTTTAGCCTATTTCAGTAAAAAGTTACCTCCTACAATGCAAAAATCCTCAACTTATGCTAGGGAACTCTATGCTATCACTGAAGCAATTGCCAGATGGAGGCAATATTTACTGGGTGCCAAATTTACTATCGAACGTCGAGCATTAGAGAATTATTACAACAAACCATCCAAACACCTTAACAAAGATTCCTAATTAAACTATTGGGATTTGATTATACTATTGAGTATAAACCGGAGTTTCAAACAAAGTTCGATGCTCTATCCGTAAAGGAACCAAGATGCAAACAAATTCTCGAGAATTAGTCGTACTATAGTCTACATCTATATGCTTACACTCAGTTCACAACATTGCTTAGATTAAGAGGAAACTAACTCCAATCTTGAACTACAAAAGCTGCGACAAATGTGACAACCAGACTGTTTCCCAAGTATAAAAATATTAAAAGATTAATATACTATAAAGAGATTGTCATATACCGTAATTGGATATCGGGCAAAGAATTATCGAGAATTACATTCAACACGGAGGCCATCGAATTCATAAAACTTTGGAATTGCTCGAATTCTATGGAAACACATGAAAAGACATACAACACTTCATAGAAACTTGCCTATATGTCAACAAGTGAAATATGACACTCAAAAGCCCGGGGTTACTACAATCTCTCGCCTATACCAACATTTGGGAGGAAGTATCAATGGATTTTATTACAGTCTACCAAAGTCTCATAAAAAGCTATATTAGTAGTGGTAGATTGTCAAAATATGCACATTTTTCAACAGCTTCTGACCCTACACACCTATTTATATCGGACATTGTCAAAGCGCATGGTATACCCCAAGGAATAATTTCTGATAGAGACCCTCTATTCATGAGCAATTTTTGGCAAGAAATCTTCAAATTAAGTGGTACTACATTAAGCCACGTGATTTTTATCACCCTCGAAGATGGCCCGGGGTTACCAACCGAATACTAGAACAGTATCTAAGAAGTTTTGTTATGGACACCCCTAGAAATTGGTTACAATTTATGCCTTGGGCAGAGTTTTCCTATAACACATCCATCAATACTTCCACCAAACTGACTCCTTTTCAAGCGATTTATGGTAGACCTCCTCCTACAATCATTCCATATCTTGTCACACTAATCCGTAGACTTCGGTTACAACAAAGGGACAAGATCATACAAATACTTATAGCAAATTTACAGGAAGCTCAAAACAGGATGAAGTAAATGGCTGATAAACACAGAAGAGGCCTTCAATTAAAAGTAATGATTTGGTACTAGTTAAGATACAACCCTGCAGATAGACTTCAGTGACTAGGAATCAATACACCAAATTACAAAGAAGATATTATGGGCCTTTTAAAGTACTACAGAAAATAGGAACTGTGGCTTATAAAATTGAATTACCTGCAACAGCAAGAATACATAATGTATTCCATATATCCAGATTAAAACCATACAGACAAGATTCTAATATCCATCCAGCACAATTATCAAACCAATTCAGAGAATGACAAATGCTTATTAAACCAATCAAAGTTCTTGACCACAGAACTATACTAAAGGGAGATCAACAAATCAAAGAAGTACTAATCTGAAGGGAAGGAAGAAAGCAGATACATCTTGGGTAACAGAGAAAGAAATGCAGAAATTTTTCGACTTGACCTTGAGGACAAGATCGGGGGGAGGGAGTAATGATATGAACTCATATCCCCAAGCCAACAACAGAAATAAAAGAAACAGAAGAAGGCCGGATTGGCTAAAGGATTTCACAAGTATGGAGAAATTACAACCTCAGAACAGAGAGGAATAAAGAAATAAAAAATAGAAAATTATTACAAAACAAGTTAACAGTTTAGAGACAATAACAGAGCAATAGGATAAATAACTCCAGCTATAACAAAATAAGCTCCCAAAGAACCGACAGAGATAATACACGACCAGATAGAGAGAGAAATTAGTTACAAGAATCATAGAAGATAGCTATCAGAAAAGAACATCAGAAAACTATAAATAGGGAAGAGAACAGCAAAGAGAGGATGGAAAAAATTTATCTCAAGAAACTCCTCCTCCTCTGTCTCAAGTCTTCTCCTTCCTCCTCTGAGCATTTCCCACGGTGGACGTAGCCGGAATCCTCCCTTCGACCGGTGAAGCACCGTCTCTCTCCCTCTCGAGCCCTCTTTCTCCAGAGCTCTCCCTCTGGATCTCAAACGCTCGAATGAAGAATGACTGCTAGACCAGGTACGTCGTTTCAATTCGAAACGAATAGCTTCTTCCGCAAGCTTCATCAAATGACAGAGATCAGATCATCAGCCGCGCTTTCACTCGATCAGACATCCGTCGATCCTCCATTCCATCAAGCTCTCACCCTTCAACACCTGTAATCCACTAAAGAAGAAGCGATCAAGAACCGCTTGATCAAACAACACATCCAAGGGCCAACGAGAACCATAACCATCCGACGGCTCAAAGTTCAGCTCGACAAACACTCAATCCGAGTGAATCGGATCCAGCGGCCCAGTTACAACACGCATAATCCGACGGCTCAGAACGCATCCGATCTATTTCCCAATTGAATTGTAACTCAGCCGGGTTCCAATACTCAGTGAGTCAACTCATCGAGCCTCACTCAAACCAATCCAGACCCGAATTAACACGGAACAGATCCATTCTATCAAGCCTCACTCATTTACTGAAATTAGGGCATATCAGAAATCCCCTACGGCGTTAAACAAATTCACTTACCTATACCAGTAGCATAAAAAAGAGCAGCTCAAATTAGCTATAAGGTTGAAAATGCCCAAAAACCATGAGAAGAGGGTAGCATCACGGCCCAAAAAAAACTAAAAACTATAAATGACAGGATAATAATAAAAATGACACTCTCCGGATCGAAAATTGGCAGCAGCACAACGAACAATGAGATTTTCCCTCCAACGTCAGCATCTAATCATTCATAATAAAATAAAGAACGGAAACAAAAGAAGACCCATTCCTTGATGTTTATCATCAAAAGATAATATAATTTATTCCATATATTTGATTGAAGATTATAAGATTATTTATATTTCTTGTAATTGATTTATTCTATAACTTATATGGATACTTAATTGGGCAAAGATCAAAGCATTTAGGCAAAGAACTAAATATATTATTTACATGTGAAAAATATTAAAATATTTGATATAGTAAAAAAATATGAAAACATTAAAAATAAGATTTGATTAGTACCATTATTGAAGAACAAACAACAAACAATTAGTTTAAGCTAGCTATAGGTGCAAATAGTGAATGAGCGGATCATTATTTAACTATATTCAATAATATGTTAAATAAATTTATTTTATAATTTAAATAAATGAATATAATTGACTTTGATATATTAATTATTGAGTTGTTAATTGAGTTACAAGTTCACTTAAAATCCTATTACAAAAAGCTTAAATATTTTTGTATATGAAATTTATATTAGAGATTGAGTTTCGTTATTATGTATAATAAAAAAGTTTATACACTTAGAAGTCTCTTTTTCGCTGGAATTTATTCAAGGAAGTACATAAATTTTGATATATCACAATAAAATTTATCAAATTAAGCATAAATTTCAAGATAATGTGCATATTTAAATTTTTAAAATGAATTTAAAAAAATTTAAATTTATAAAATTAATTTAAAAATAATTTAAATTATAATATAATAAACTTATAAGCAAATTGAATATCTTGATAAGACGAATCCACTGATATCAAGAATGAGTCGATCTGAGTTTAATTGAATTCAAATTAAGCTTCAAAAATATAGTTAAAAATTTCTAGACATTAATTAAATATTTAAATAATATGCAAATATGGTATGCTTATATTTAATAAAGTGGTTCTAAAAGAGAAATCTAATAAGCCTAAGATCACTCAAATCAAAAGTAATTAATAAACTTAAATTCTCAAAAAATTATCTT
This sequence comes from Cymbidium sinense, assembly GCA_021442155.1. Classification (NCBI taxonomy): domain Eukaryota; kingdom Viridiplantae; phylum Streptophyta; class Magnoliopsida; order Asparagales; family Orchidaceae; genus Cymbidium; species Cymbidium sinense. The sequence goes on from CM038216.1 coordinate 55,469,606, forward strand.
TGATAAAGGGGATTGTTGACCATGCGTGATACATCACAGTCGAGCTCAAAATTAAAATTAAATTGGACGTTTGATGTACATCATAAATCTGAGATGCATATATTTTATCATCAAAAGATAATATAATTTATTCCATATATTTGATTGAAGATTATAAGGTTATTTATATTTCTTGTAATTGATTTATTCTATAGCTTACATGGATACTTAATTGGGCAAAGATCAATGCATTTAGGGCAAAGAACTAAATATATTATTTACATGTGAAAAATATTAAAATAGTTGATATAGTAAAAAATATGAAAACATTAAAAATAAGATTTGATTAGTACCATTATTGAAGAACAAACAACAAACAATTAGTTTAAGGTAGCTATAGGTGCAAATAGTGAATTATTTTGTATCAACAAAATGAGTAGTATAAAAAAATGAATGCCCATCTTTAATGATCAATTTAGAATTTTCCTAGCGTGTGCCACTCTTTTAAATCACGAGATAATTTCATGTTCATCTATTACAAAAATAAACATTAAAGATAAATCCATTAAGATGTCATAAGGGGGTATTTGGTTAAAAAAAAAATCTGATGTAAAATGATTTTAATGTAAAATGAAAATAGTGTTTTAAAATACATTGTGATTATTTGAATTGATATAAATCAAATTCAAGAATTTACTTTTTTGTGTTTAGTTTGGAAAAAAGTAAAATAAATGAAAACATCAAAAGTGATCATTGGCAATAATGGCGAGCCGCCGCTGGTGATGGATGATAATGATGGCAAACAACAGAGGCAGCAGTGGGTGGTGGTGATTGGTGGCTTGCGGCAGTGGTAAACGATCAACAATGGTAGTTGTTAATAGATGCGCAAATTGTTGGGGCGACAAGGGAGGTGGTGGGCAGGAGGTAGCGGCTGGTAGCGGGCAGCAAGCGACGACTCACTTTACACCAACTTTTATAAAATAAAATTATTCAAATCAGACAAAAAATTTGTCACTGTATTTGAACTAATGGCTAAAAACATACATTGAAATTTTACAATTGTATTCCCTTTTTAGCCAACCAAATAGCTCTTAAATCCATTTAGATCACACAGACATTATGCCATCGTATGAGAATGGTAGGATTTTCTTATATGTTACAGCTCAAATGATAATTGATAATAATTTTGGATTAATATCATATGCATTTCTGCATGACTGCATCCAATTTCACGAATAATAAAAAAAAAAGCGAGAAAACTTTAGACGATTACTAAATTATTGCCAATCAGCTTGAGATTTCACCTATATTAATTTTGTGCTAAAAAAAATTTCCAATTCATAATTTATTAATTGTTATATTATCCAAATATTAAAATAAAATAAAAATAAAACAAAATGAAGTATTCAAAGATTACATAAATAAGCATGCAGAAACTTTAGGTGAGAAATACAAGTAAAAAATTGATTGCAATAAATGTAACTTTTGAATTTATTTTAAATTGATTTCAATATAAATATTTATTAAGGACTTATTTGAGGTTAACTTTATTTTATATTAGTTTTAAGAATATATATATTTTTATTTTTTTAAAATAAATCACATTATTTTAAAAAATACTAAAAATAATTTTTAAATAGGTTGGATATTTTAAAAAATAATTATCGCCAATAAATATTTTTATTTCAAATCCAAATATAAATAAAATAAAATAAAATAAATAAAAAGTAAAAAATAAAAAATGATTCTAAGTCGCCTTTAATTATTGATATATCATAATATTTTAGAGGCTATTTGGTTGGAAGAATTTGGAATGCAGTGTAAAGTAAATGTAGAGACTTTAAATTTTTTGGTATTTGACTTGAAGTAAAATAAATTTCTAAGGTAATGTAATGTATTCCAAATATATTACATATGTCATTTTTGGTGCATTTGGAATTCACCCGATTTGGACGAATTCCAAATATACTAACACCGGCCAATGTAAAGTATTGCGGCCATTGTTGCCGCCCGCCGTCGGCCGCCGCCTTCGCCGCCTTCCGCCATAATCGTCAGTCGTCATTCGTCGGTTTCAAAATCATCAAAATATTTTACATTATATTTTTTTACTAAACAAAAAAAAAGAAGTAAATTCATGAATTCATAAAATTCTCAACTAAATAACTAATGTAAAATAATTGTATTCCATTTAAATTATATTGTTTTTTCAGCCAAACAAGTAGCCTCTTAAAATAAATTTAAAAATAAAATCATCTTAATAAAAAATTATTAAAAATTGTCTTCATCCCTCACGTCCGTCCGCGTAACTACGTCGACTCAATCGCGTCGACATGCACATCGGCGTAAAAATGGCAAAAAAAAAGGCAACGTATTTTTTTAGCGCGCCCCTAGAATGAGTATATCTGGAAAAATTAAAAATATCTTCATTTGGCTACGTATTTTGTATTTGGTGAGGAAACTGAAAGAGCTATGAAGAAGGAGAATGAATCACGGAAATGGAGGCGTTGAAATATGATGATGGTAAATAAAATGGAGCTGAATCTTTTAAGGAGTTGTAATCCTTGTATTCATATTTTTTTTTTGATTTTTTTGTAAAGTTCGAGAAAACATATTCAATGTAATCCTTCAGAGGAAATTGGTGCTGTTTGATTAATTTTTAGTGCTTTTTTACATATGTACTCTCTGAGTGTCTTTCAGTGTAGGCATTTTTTCCAGTTTGTTTCAATTTAGCTGTTGTTCGGATCATGGTAACTAAATCCCAATCAAGCAATGATGTGGTCTCGGATTTTAGAGATTTCACTCTCACTCTGTCTTATATTCTGCTCTGTCTCTCTCATACCTCTGTACTCTGTGCCTTTGCACCCCTCAGACTCTATACCCCTATACCTTCTATACCTATCATGGCATCATACCTTTATCTCATACCTGTCATAAATTTATACCTTCACATGCCTCTATACCTTATACTCTTCTCTCTTGTACTCTCATATACCTCTGCCTCTATCATACTGTATACCTCTGTCTCTATACCTTCCTATACCTCCCATCGTCAGGTTGCAACTTGGTCAATGATTTTTTGGGTATTTTTTGTGTCTATACTCTCTGGACTAAGCACTGCATCTGCTCTCTCCTCTCTCTGTTTCATCTGTACTCTCTATTATCTGTGAACTGTTTGGACTCTATATTTTCGCAGATGAATGTGGTGAATGAGCAATGCGATGATGAAGTTGTTTTATCTAATGACCCAAATTTGGGTATCTGTAGCAGTTGTATAATGAAACCAAGCTTATGCATCGTGATTATGCACATCAAACCGGTGTTAGAAAAGACCATACAAGTTATTGGCCAAACTTAAGAAATTGAAATCGAGAGATTTTCGTGCTGCAGTCGAAAAAACTCAATCTAAACCATATAACAAAATTCAAGAAAAGCGTCGAGGAGTGGTTGTCCGTGATTGATTGATTATGTGTTGGAGGGAATTGGTGGTTAAAAAAATATAGAGAGCCATAATCATTCAGCAAAGAGGCGGTGATCATCTTCTCGGTCATGATCGTTCGCGATGAAGGCATCGATTTGAAGACGATGACGAGGCATTAGTCTGGCAGCGTTATATCTGAGGAAGTTGGTGGGGTAGAGAATATTGATTCACCAAAAGAGATGCTTTCAATTTCATCCGAAGAGCGAAGGTCACCATTGCAAGTGGTGATAAAGCAATTATCTTATTTAAGGAAAGACAAGCGGCCAGACGAGATGTTTGCATGGGATGTTCAGTTGATGCGTCGATTGCTTGGTGAGTTTTTTGGGGAGCAATGGTATGTCTAGGGTTGAATTTGATTATTTTGGGGATGTGATTTTTTTACTCGCTCAATAAATATAATCTTGTGTACCCCACTGAGTGAATCATCATTGGCAAAACGTCTTATTGTAGCCTTTTGTAAGAGACCATCGAGTCATTCACATGGTTATTCCGGACATTTCTTGGTTGATGGGTGGAAGGCATCCTATAACGATATTCTTGATCAAGATCGCTATGGCGAGAGCTATCGAGAATGTACTACTATCGCGTCATAGGTTGTGCCAATGGCATATCTCGAAAGCCCCCTCGTCCATTGCTTTAGTAGTAGAGAGTTCAAGGGCTATTCTATGCATGTAGAGCAAACAGGTTGAGTTTGAGGATGCTTCGTGCGCCATGCTAGAGGAGGGCAATTTGTATGATCATGCTTGGCTATCTCGAACTTTACAAAATTAGTAAATGGTCCACCGTTCAACAAAGATAAATTTTGTATTGGCATGTTGTCCACTCAGTAGTGAGGCCACAAATAGCGTGTGTCATGGTATTTGAAGCCAACAAGTTCAACGGATTGTTTCTTGGGATTGGAGAAGGTGATGGAAACATGGCTAAATGAACATGATGAAGACTTCAAATGTATCCAAATGAATTGTTCTGCGTTAGGAGTAGTCCAATTCTTAAGCAACGCTTTGTTTTTTACTGAGGAAGCTTTACTCTATGTTCAAGAAGAATTTCGCATGGAGTTGGGGATTATCATTCTGCGTCGATGATAGGCCCATGGAGTACTTGGTGAGGAACTTAGAAGAAGAATGCATCCAAAACTTGGATTGTCCACTTTGATGTGTCTACTATGGATATTTCTTGTAGTTGCGAATTTGAAATGATGGGCATACTTTGTGCACATGCATTAGAGTTCTTAGCAATGATGTATGCGCATTCGGATAAGTACCTCCTCATGCGTGGTCTACCGTAAAGAGGGACATCTACATCGATGATTCATATAGAAGGTTAGTAAATGTGGAGAGCGAGATGGAACCGCATTATTTTCGTGAACCATATGCGATATGCATATCAAATTAGCTCGAGCAGGTAATAAGATCGGATTACATGCTTGCATCTCTTAAGCGACTATCGATGAAGTGGACTCCGTAATAAGTGGAATTCTCCCGTTTGATGGTCAGTTAAGAGGAAGAAGGCGACCACATCATCGTAAGGATAAGGGCAGTTTGAAGGATCCAATCAAGAGACGTCCAAAGGGTGTTTCCAACGCAAGGCTCAAGGCTTATTGGGAGAAATCCAAAAAATCCACAAGTACTTATCCTACTTGCCTCTGATGTTGCTATTACTTATAGGTTCCTGTAAATATTTAATTCATTATATTTTCTTGTCTTAGAAATAAAAGTGACTTAGAGTCGTAGAGCGGGATGCGCCACCGTTGCACTCCACTCTCGTTATGCCACGCTTTTCACGTAAGCCTAGAATATTGCACATTATTGTCAAACATTCATCCATTACTAAGATGTTGTACCATTACTATGATGTTGTACCAGAATTCAATTCGACCTCGTCAACCAACATCTTTGAAGGGTACACTAAGCTCATGATGGATATTATTACGAGACGGCATTGATGCATGATATTATCCAAGAAGGCATTTTTTAATTTCGCTTTTGCTCGTTATAGTCATAATCCTTGTATTTTTTTTGCTGTTCATTTCACAACTTCAGTAAATTCTTATTTTGACTTTTAATCCTACCATTTTTGTAAGTGAACTGCATAATTTTTTCCTTCTGTAGAATGATTGTTATGGTTGCTTTGTTCTCTTAAATTGACATTATATTCATAAAGTTAAATAACAAACCAATATGTCATTTTTTCTTGAAGGATGTGTCCAAATTTCTGTTTTTAGCTGAAATAAGTCATGATCTCCAAAAAAAAAGGAGAGAAAAAAATTGAGATTGTTCCAAGTTAATTTATGAATCACCGTTTGATTCAATCAATCACAATGATTTAGATTTCATCAATCATGATTTATGATCTTGTTTAAACCACTTCCTTTTATTTTGATTTTTTGCGAGTTTAATGAGAAGTTGCTATCATCTTCCAACTATATGTTAGACAAGCTCTCGTCGTATATCTCATTACATTTGTTTTTTATGTTGCATATTGGTAGATTCTAAATTATTGTAATCCCTTCTTATTAATTAAGTTTATCTATACGGCATTGTAATGATTCAGCTTTTGGGAGATATGTTGCTTGAACGGTCAAATTCTCATGTAATGACTAGATATGTTTCCGAAATGCTATCATTCAAAACTAACCTTTTCAGCTTTTTTATGTGAGTAAATTTTACATGTAATTACATGCATGTCACACAATTCTTTTTAAAATATCATCATTAAATATCATCATCATTATCTTTTTAAAATAAAATACATTAAAAAATGCTGTATTAGAAAAGAATTGTATTATGTATGTAATATTTAGATAGAATTCATATTTTCTCACCAAATTGTATTGTATGTTTATTTTTTTTAAAACATATTTTCTCTCACAAAGATGAATTTATTTCTATGCTCGGGATAAAAGCGTAATCCAACTATATGCATTTCATGTATTTAAGGTTATTTTTTGCCTCCGATTCAGTTTGATTATAAAAATATTATTTACCATTTCTCTCATATGGAACATATATTAAATGGTTAAAACATATATTCAATTAAATTCTAATAAGAACCATATGAGCACAATATTCAATTGATATGTATTCAATAAGAACCATAAAATTAAGAAATATTTAGTTTAAACATTTACTATATCATCAGACTAACTTTTAAAAATAAAACATCTGTTTTTTGAATATAAGAAAGTATTGGAGAAATAAATCTTTAGTTTGCATAAAATTGTCTATTAATTTTGCATAGACAAAGTGCGAGGTACATGCAGAGTGCAGGAGTGCAGAGTACAGAGGAGTCTGAGGGTACATGCAGTGAGTCTGAGAGGTGAGTATAGAGTGCAGAGTGCAGAGTACAGTGCAGAGGTCTGATCTGAGAGAGTCTGAGTACAGAGGTACAAAGGTACGAGGTACATATGAAATCTCCTAAATTATTGCGAGCTACCTTATTACTTCGGTTGGGATTTAGTTACCATGTTCTGAACAACCAGGCCGCAGAAAGTTAAACAAAACCTGCACAGAGAGTACAAATACCAGGAATCTCCAAAAAATCATCAGAACAGAGCCCAAATTTCATTCCAAAAGAGAATTACAGAATAACAGCTAGAAAGAAATCAGATAAGGGTTAAATTTAAATAACAACATCAAGAACATATATATAATCAGTGCGACTAATTAGCGATTTCCACCCTAGAGATGAGCTCCCAGGTTGGTAAGCCATCCAATGGAGGAAGGGTCAAGGATCGAGAGAAATCCATGAGAGACCCAATCCATTTCCCACAAAAAACAGCCACAAAAAACTTCCAGAATATGATTCAGAAGGAAGAAATTCAGCACCCGAACCCAATTATGCAGCTCTAAGTGATACCAGCTCTCACTAACCTAAACTCCACAAGGGAAGGAAAAAAACCAACAAAGATAACCATGAATCAACAGATCCTCGGGTTGCAACCACTTAACAACTATGGAGGAGCTCATAAATCGCAAAAAGAGAATATAAAATTCCATAAGACTTAGTCTCATCTCACTTGTATCACCTCGAAAAACCAACCAAGCTAAAACCAGTTTGAAACATCATAGGGCAAAAATGAAGCAAAGGAGGCTGCAACCATCAAACGACATGAGTAGGAAGAGCTCCTAAAACATACCAAAAAAACTGGAAAAAAATCGCCTCGGCGACCTCAAAATGCAAATGAACATGCCTAAACAGAATGGCAGAACAGAGAACAGCCTAAACTGATGAATTTTATTTAAGTGTTTTTTGAGGCCAAGCAAAAAATCGCATAAACAAAGTCGCCCCTAAATCTATTCATTTTTTTGTCCCAGTCCTTGTTCAGAGCCCAGTTAATTGTTGGCTTCTCGATGCTTTGTATGTATTTGCAATGAACATGCCGCGATCGCGTTCGACAGCAACCCGCCACCGTTTCAAGCCATTTCTTGGGTTCTTTGTCAAAATAATGGCCGATATCCGAGCCGAATTTAATCGCAGAAGATGGATAAGGTATTAGTGTGATCCCGGAGAACCCCGAAGAGTGCACCATATTCCTGAGAATGGTTTTATGTGTCGGTTTTGGCAATGAGTTAAAATGACCACACGCGCTTGATATTAGAAGTGTCCAAGTCGATTATGGATAACCGGGAGTAAGAAATCGACCACGGATGCACTATCTATGATGACATCTTTGGATATACATCTTGCTTTCTTTTAAGCCATATTACATAATTCGCAAAGGCAGATAACATCTATAAGAATGAGACATAGAATATCAAGAATGAATTGCATAAGTAATTTTGGAGGAGTAACTCACCCAATGTAAGCATGAAATGTAAAGGAATGGGACATACAATCCGGGCGAGTACTTCTCGGTAACAAATATCGAACGATCGGCGTGTGCATCGGCGAATCGATCCATCGATCATCGTCAATCGCCTCGCGAAATAATAATATTTCCATGCGAGCAGATCTCCCCATTATGTATAGAAACTTAGCATTATGACATTTGAATCTGTGAAAAGGAGGAAGATGTGGTGACTTACTTGTCTGAATCGAGCACAAGACCGCCTATGAGTTGGAGCATCGGTAGGCATGCCATCTCTGGATGGGAAGTCCACGCAGCTGTTTACCGGTAGTAATATAATTAGTTATGATGAAATTAATTGGTAAAAAGCTATATCAATTGTCATCCAGAGCTCGAGAATCGAACTCGCTAACTGCCCGGTGCTCCTCCACAACTACGATAGCCTTTGATGGCTCATCGAGGAAATCACGCCAAAGACAGTCGGGGGGAGGTACTGAGTCAGAAGCTTCGGGAGTACATTTTGCAAACAAGCATCTAAATTAAACTTCTCCCTCAAACTACTTCCGAAAGCGAACTTAAACCGGCAATAACAATCAAGAAAAATAGCCCAAAATCGTCTAATATATCGAGTACTGGGAGTGAGGGTGCAGGAGGATGAGGTATAGAGATCTGAGGAGGTATGAGGTATGGAGGTGCAGTGCAGGAGGTGCAGAGACAGAGTGATTCATTTTCTCCACAAAATACACCCTAAAAAACACAACCTCCCGGTTATTGAGCTTACTATGCCCTCCAAACGGGGAAAAATGGACAAAAAAAGCAAAATCTCAAGAAAGTAAAGAGGGCTTGTTGGGTTTGAGAAGCAAAACAATCAACAAAAATAGTCAAAATCATCTCTAATATCGAGGGAGTGACGTCTGAGTACAGGAGAATGCAGATAGAGGAAATATATCCAAAAAACCTAGAAACACTTACGATGGATTGTAATGGACAAAGACTAAAATCTCAAGTTCAGAATGCATGGAAATACCTCAGATAACCAACCGTAATACCTCAATTTGAAATGCGCTTAAGCACTAAGCCCTGACCGAACGAGGTGGACTGGGTGAGCTCGAAATTCTCGTCAGCCGACGAGTATTACGAAAGAATACCGAAGACGCAGATATTTGGTTCCCGAGGTTTAGGCAGAATGTCGTCGGGTCGTCGGGGCCGCGCTGAAAAATAGCGCTTTCATTACGTCATTTTGGCGTGCACGTAGCGTGATCGATTGGAGTGCAGTAAAGCTACGTGCGGACTCCGGACGTAATATTTTCCCCACGGTCGCATCCCGTGTCGTTTATATGTTTTTTGGCGGGCAAAATACCTGGTCTGTGGCGCTTTACCCCACGATATCCGCTGATGCAGATATTCACCATCCCTGTCGCTTCTCGAGCGAGCTCTAGGCGTTTCAGCTGGTAAGTTACAGTACCATCAACTGTCCACTAAAAACCCCGACGGATCGGGCTTGCTTCTTAGGTTGCCCTTGTTGTCTTCAGGCCTGGCTGGAAGAGAAGTATCCTTGAACTGGATGGTAGAATTTCTTCTACGTTTCGGCGCGATTCTTGCCAGCTCCTCCTTGATTTGTATGCCGAGGTTCGCATTGTTCTCTTTATTTGCTCTCAATCCCGCTCACACAATCCCGCTCGAGATCTAAACCATTCACGCTTAGCTCCTCCCGATCGAATGATAACACCCGCCTCGGCTTCGTCTCTTCCCGTCGCACTGCACAACCTCTCTCGTTCATTCGATTCAAAACTCCTCAACCGCAAAGGGTCATACATCTTCCCTCCCTCTGGCCCCTCTTATTCGTTTAGTTGAGAAACTGCAAGCTCGTTCGGGATTTCCTTCAACCGCAAGAAAATGAAATCCTTCTTCCTTCTCTTCCCTTTTGCCTCTAGCCAAGCACTCCAATCACTCTTCCTCTCTCCCATAATTTTCAGCATCCCTTCAATTCTCCTCTTCTACCTCTCTTGCGTTTGATTTCCCTCAACCAATCCTCTCCTTTAAGAGGAAGTATGTCTGACGAGGAGCATCACTTTGAGTCGAAGGTGGATGCAAGAGCTTCGAAGACTTATCCGTAGCACACAGGAACAATTCGTAAGAATGGTTATATTGTGACAAAGCGGAGACAGTGGCAAAGGTCACTAAGCAGTGTCAGCGGAGATAATTCCTCTTCTTCTTCATCTGCTAGTGATTTGTCGAAGCTCAAGGATATGATGTCGGAGTCTATTCTTTGTCTCATATTGGAGAAATTCCCTGATGTTGCTCATGATCTTGAATAGTTTTTGCAACTTATTGATAATGGACAAGGTGTTGATATAAAGGGAGTTTCTGACAAATCATTTGCCAAGCTTTTAAAGAAACTTTTCTTGTCATTGAATCTCAAAGAAAATGGAAAAGGAGTTTTCTCTCTTTCCTTCAATGGCGGTTCTTACTTTAAAGCTCATTGGATCTTCATTATGCTCACATATGAAGTCTAGGGAAAATCATTCCACAGCCGCCAGATCACTGAGGGGGTAACAAACTTCTCCATTGTGAGATACAGTCTAGAGACCAGAGGACAACGTTGGATGCTTACACTTTTCTCGTGAAGTGGTTCGAGAGATTTCCCAGTACAAGGACAACGTTGGATGCTTACACTTTTCTCGTGAAGTGGTTCGAAAGATTTCCCAGTACAAGTTCAGAGATTTCTATATAGCAAGGGAAAGCTATGCAGGTCACTATGTTCCTCAACTTTCTCAAATTGTCTACATAAAGAATCCAACAGTTCAGAGTCCTTCCATTAATTTAAAGGGGTTCATGATACTACATATAATGGCTTGGAGGCTGCTTGCCCATCACAATTATCGCGCTACCCATTCCTTCAACTGCTACTCTTCCAATGTTAATGATATAGAGAAATAGTTGTGAATGTGTGATGTGAATGTGGAAATTATATATGTGTATGCATATGCTTATCTTTATGCAAGTTTAAAGGGATCGCATTGCGTTAGATTTAGATGAATCGCTGTCAGACCGTCAAGCCGCCATTAGATACCGAATAAGCCAAAAATTATTCAATGTCATTTCCCTTATGCCGAAATGTTGCCAATATTTTGAGTAAATTTCGAACTTAAAAAAAGGAAGGAGGTTTGAATGTGTGGAAATTACATATATATCTGCTTTTATGTATGTGATTGAAGGTCTCATTATGCTTTAGTAACGAGATTGAAATTCAAAAGATTTCAAAACACCAATGCTTACGGATGATGAAGTAGCCAAAATAGTTTTGATTTCCTTATGTAGATGTGGAATACCGCCGAATTCGGTAGATTTTGGATTAAATTTGGGACTTGAGCAAATTTAAAGAAAAATCATCTAAACTAAAATTAAATAAATAAATACATAATAAACATAAAGATAAACATCAAACTAAAGAGAAGAAAAGGAAAAGCTCTTACAAAAAAATTCAAGCAAATTGAAAGCCTATCCAAATTTTGAACTAGAATCTCCTTCCTATTTAATATGCTTCAAACTCAAGTATATGGAATGAAGCCCCACTTAGCATTCCAATTTATAAGGAGAGGATAAGCATCATTTGATGACCCACCCATAAATATAAGAATGACTTTTGGTTGAATAATCAAATCTTATTACAACTTATATATCGAAGTTAAGTAACCCATCATTAATATTAAAGCGAAAATTCACTCTTAAGCAAGAGAAACATAAATAGGATATTGTTAACTTTCAAAGTATTACAATTATATTGAAAGGGTCAAAGTGATTTGAATGGAATCTATAGTGGGATTAAATGCTTGCCAAAGCACATAAATCAGTTGCAACATAAAGAATGGATGGAAACAATAAAATTGAAAGTTTCAAATTAAAACTTACATTATATTCGAAGGTTCATTAGTAAGCATAAATGCAGACTTTTGGTGATCCCAAATAGTATGATAATCAATATAATGAAGGGATCTTAATGAACAAATTTCTCATACTTAACTCCAATTACATGAGTTGAGAAGAGTTAAAGAGATTTGAGTAAAATTTACAAAGAATTGATGGCTCGCCAATGGATTTGAACATAATCCTTGCAATATTTCATGTCGAGTAATCTAAGAGTAAATTCAGTTTAACAAATGATCAAATCACATGAATCTTGCAACAACCTTGAAATCTAGCTTTGAAATGACAATACAATTCAAATATGATTCAAGCAACAAGGCTCATATCCAATAAGCTAAGTTGAAAGGGGTATAATAGCTTGTTTATGGGTGAGAATGAAAGTTGAATATGATGATTAGCAAAGATGTAAAGTCTTGTCAATATGTATAAGTTGAGCAGCCATTTTTTTATTTAACTTGCTATCAAATTAAGTATAAGCAAAGTTGCAATATTTTGAATCAAAAATATAAAGTTAAAATCTATGCCACCAGATCTACAATTTTTCGTACAAGCAAACAGAATGCGACACTAAATTAAATTATGCACAAATGAAGGAGCTTCCTTCAATCCAAAATTAGAAAATATTTATTCTAATTATGATTTTTAAAGTCAATGATTTCATTAATTAGATGAAATTATCTAAGCTTAAAAATGCTGACATAGAGATTTAAAATACAAATTTTAATATTAGCACGCTAAGTTGGAATTAAATAAAAAAATATAAAATCAATATCATGATTTATAAATAAAATTATTTGAATTACTAAACACCACATTACATTATGTTGAATGCTCAACTTAGTTTTGAGGATGTTACGCAGTTGCTTCTCGATTTAGTTTTAGACCCGGATCCAGTTAACAAAATCTAAAAATCCAATAATAATATGATAATAATCTCAATTCACTAAAATATTTGATAAGCTAATTCTGATATATGATAGTAGATCCGTCATCTATTAATTAATAGATCTCAAATAATAAACTACCCCGATGATGCGGTTGAATGGAAATTTCAACCGAGGATACTTGCCATCTAAATGCTCTTGTTAATTATCAATATAAAATCACAAATCACTAAACTCTAAATAGTTAAATAAAATTTAATCTTTAAAAACTTAAAGCAAAATCTGGTCCAATCCACCTTATGCAATAGTTTGTTGAAGGTGACAAATTAAGAAAATTTTAGCTCATAAAGAAATAAATGTCAACTCAAGTGTTCTACTACTCTCAATCAATCTAAAGTAAGGACGTGGCCCGTGTCCTCCGATCGCGTGGTTTGGCCAATAGGCTCCATATATGATATAGCACACGAGTCCTATAATCGTGGTTGTCACCAAATGACACCATTATATTATGATCATGATCGTCATATGCTCCACTGATTCTACCCTTTGAGTTGTGAATCATGGGGTACAATAATAGGCAAAAGTCCTCTATCGCTAAGCTAGACTTCTATCTCCTAGACAAACACCACCCCGTCTAGAAGAATTTCTTAGACGTAACAGTTGCGATAAAGATCCTTTGTCGTAGACACCTCCCCGACTAAATAGACTAGGGACCAGCCGAAGAACCATGGGATCTAGATCACGCGATTCCTCCAACCATTTAGTTAAAATGATGAATTTTATAATCTTAAATTTTAAACTCCATATGCTGCTACTATACACAATGCATTTAATGATCTGATGACTAGTCTTAATCGAAAGTTCTCTCAATTGGGAGGATAATTATATGTGCTTGCCTATAAGAAACCTAAACTAAATCTAAAGAATGAGGATGAAATCTCGAATAATGTCTTATATATTATTTCATCTTTTGAAAATTACGACATTCAAATCACTCTCTTCAATCATGAAGGTGATATAATTTTGGAGGCCACATTTAGCCCATAATCCATTTTCATCGTGCATTTAATCATAAGAAATCTCATAACCTTTATCAAAATGAAGAGTCAAAAATTAAATAAATTTGAAAAAGGTTTCTCATTAGACTAAGTCATTGTTCATACCACTCATGTTATAGTCTCTTAAAGAGTGGGTTTCAGGACTTTTAGTTGCTTTCTAAATAAACAACAACCTAACTATCTTGCAAATTATATGACCGGACTACATGGATTTAAAGCATAAGAGGAGTTAGCTGGCTACCACTCCACGCGATTATAAGCCCAATAGTTAGCTGATTTATCCTCTCTTGTTGAGGTAAACTATATGCCCATCTTAGCTTAGACTTAGGTCATGTTTTGGCTTATATCAAATCTCCCTAGATCTAGGATCCAAGGTTGTTGTTTTCTTCGGGCTACAAGCATGAATTCTCACCTCTTAGGCATTTTCACAACCTTGTATTGGTGGATTATAAGCCCTAGTAATTTAATAAAATTTCAACTCAAACAAAATAAATCTCTTCAACTTCAAATATGTAAAGCCCAATTATATGCTTTTGGAATACTCACTAGATTTCCTAGTATCATGAGCATTCTCTACTTATCTCCTTTGGTTTCCAAAATAAGTCTTTCTATTTGAAATTTTAAAACCCGGTTTAATATAAATCATGTTTTATTCATTCATGTAAAGCGGGGAAAATTTTCTAGTACATTCGAAAACCCATCATGCCTTAAGAGTCCTTATTAGGTGACTAGGTTCATTGAAGGGTGATGTCTCTATCTTTCGAGATAGTATATCATGCCTCAATATCATCTTCCACTGATAAATACCCTACGATCTGGTGGTGTCCCCCCTCCCCCCATATACATCCAAAAAAAACACCACAACTAATATTCAGAATAATTTTAATAACCTACATGTTCTTGTACACAAGCATAAAATCTTATGTTTTCATAAATAAATTTGTAAAAAAATTACTCGTGCTATTTATATATAAAAACATGAATTATGGGAATGGAATGTATTGCATTAAATTAAGATATTGTGCATAAAAATATATATATATTTTCCATTATAGAATAAATTCAATGAATAGAATTTTATGCATCAAATAAGGGCAAAAGTATTCATATAAATTGATACTTTTTTATGAATATTAAAGAAGATTTATTAACATAGACAAAAGTAGAACTAGTATCTTACAAACTACTAGAAACATATTACTAGTTTTATGGATAACATTCCTAACAAAAAAGGATATGTTTCTTCCTTGATAAAATATTATTTACTTACCTTCAAATGAGTAATACAAAAATCCAAATTTGTTTAAGATCCCATTAACAGCTATCATGAAACGTAACTCATAAGTCCTGCATCATAAGAACATCTATCAATTATTGATATGTAAATATAAGGCACTTCAATAAATATTTAACTAAAGAAGTGGTAATCTAGCTAACAATAGTTACCCCATTACTGTAAAGATGAAACCTAATTAAAAACTAAAACATGATTTCTCAAAATTTATCATCAACACATTAGTAATTCCAACTAGTGCATAAACTCCAATCAATCCTAACCAATAAACAATAATAATAAGGGGGATTTACATACATACCACGTCAAACTTTCATATTTACATATCTAACACCTAAACTTCAATTTTTACATATATAACACTCTAATTTTCAATATCACATCAAAAAATATCACTTTATTCACTTCTTAAAAGTGAAAGGCACCTTTTTAAGCATATAAAAGTGTTAGAAAAGTAAATATCTAACTTTAGGTGTTAGATATGTAAATATGGAAGTTTCACATGGTATGTATGTAACTCTCCCTAATAATAAACAAGATTATCGAACTTCTCATGTTAAAACTTATTAATTGGATAAATATAGATTTATGAGTTAAGAGGAAAAAGGATAAGACAAGGGATGAAATAATGAAAGAGGAGGTGGAGGATTAATGTTGGGGTAATAAACGAGAATGAACTTTGACCTTTGTTCTTATTAGAATTACTTTATCTATATTTGACTCATGTTCAAATGGTTCGAGTTTTTAGTGTTTGTGTTCGGATCAATTATTGTTCGAAATAACTACAAAAAAAAATAATCTAAAAAAAATATGGAGGTGAAAAGATTTGAACCTAAGCCAAATTTTTACATGGCAAAAGCTTCAACTACTAATTCATGCTTGCTACTATAAAATCATTATATATATATATATATATATATATATATATATATATATATATATATATATATATATATATATATATATATATATATATATATATATATATATATATATATATATATCTTTTTTAAACTAAAATAAGTCTAACAGGATTGGACGAAAGATTGTTCATTTTCGATTCGTTTATAAATCGAGCTTAAAAAATTTATTCGTGTTCGACTCACTTATATGAGTTGTTCATGAACAACGAGCTCTTTTGATAAGCTTAAATAATGTTATTACTCTAAAACTCTCAATCAAGAAAGATGAAAGTGGGGAGGAGACTCTTTATTGTCATGATCGAATGAGAAAAAAGATAAGAAAGAGGTGGTTGCACTACTAAAGGGGCTCGTGGTTATAAAGAGGAGGAATTGTGAGAATAGGAAATGGCCTAATCTCAGTCTCTTAAAATAATAAGCTCAGATAATGAAGATTTGTGTGATTTGGAGATTAGGGTGAAAGTAGTTGGGCTTGCGTGATTTGCAGGATTAAATAGCGGCATGCTTCAATGGTTTATATACGTTGAGTGGTTCAATCAAGGATTTGGTCCGGCTCAGATGTTGTTCCATTCTTATAAATTCAAAGAAGAAGAAAAAGATAATGTGGGGCTCATAATTCTTCTAAAATAAATTTTTCTCAACTTCATTCACTTTATATCACCTTGCTCGAGTCTCTCCAGCATCTATCCCACTTACTAATATTGTTGTTCTTCTCAACAGCTCAAAATATTTATATTCCTATGAGTTGACTTTCACTCCCTTCTTTTGCCATGCTTCAACTCCAAGCCCCAAGACACAAAGTTAGAACCCTAGTCATACTCGGCCGCTACATCATCATCAATTACTAGTCCCTTTGCCTATGGTATTAAGCTATATTCAACGTCACGTCGCTCTTATCTTTTGTTCTCTTGCCTCCTTTGTATCGCTTTAATCACTTTATAAAGCCAAATAAAATGGGATATTACAATCTATTCATCTAAAATTCCCTCAATTTAAAGTACTCTGTATGGAGGTGCCTATTCTAATGGTGGGAAAATTAAAGGAGGGCCCGACACGCATGGGTGATGAATGTGGCGCTAGGCCTCCGGGGGATTAGTCACAATGACATCCCCACCCACAAGATGGGTGAGGTGTTGGATGGATACACTTTCCAAAAAAAAAAGTGCTCTTTATGACAACTCTCTCTTCTATAATGATGTTACTTGTCTATCCTCCTTTAAAAATTTATCATTCACAATTATGATTAATAATATTTTATTTATCTCCACAACTACATTATTATGTTCAATTTTTTTTATTTGAGTTGAATGATAGAAGCTACCAATCGTTGAAGGTCCATAGCCAAAATTAACAAAAAGATTTAACAACGTCAATTTGCCGTTTAAAATATTTTTTTAGACCATCAGCCTGAGCCTCACGCAAACAAATTTTTAAATTAAGTATATTTTAATTAATAAGATTAAATATCGGTAAAAAATTTAACTTTAAGTACAGTCGCCCGATAAGTAGGCGGTGCCTTCATCGCCAGATGGTGACGCCTTCTTTATTATCTATAAGTAGGCAACGCCTATAAGTTAAGCGATAAGTAGGCGACATTTCTATCTAGAATCTCGACCACCCTCGCATTTTTCTTTCGCTTTTTTGTTTTGGCTTAGCTCTCTGTCCCTCCTCCTCCGTACGCACGAGACCCCATCGCGGCTCCACTATTTTGGATTTTTGGCATTCCCAGCTCCACCAAATGTTTTGATTGATTTAGCTTTTTAGATCGAGATCTGCAGATAAAGTTTGTTTTTTTTCTTCATTGCATATTTGAATTAGCAATAATGTAGAGGGAAGTTTTTCATATTTTCCATAATTATTCTCCTAAAATTTGTCGTGGTTAGGGTATGGGAAGTTTTTCATGTTTTTCATAATTATTTTCCTAAAATTTAGTTAGGTATACATACGGGATCATGTAATTTGGTAGTTCATTTTTTACTTTGCTAAATTGTTAGGTGTATAAATAGGTGAGCAATATGTATTTTTTTAACGGATTTTGAGTGAATTGTTAGGTTTTGTTACAACATTGGTTGCTGAACTAATAGTAGAATGAGTCAGGATCTCGTTTCCTTAATTTTGTTATCGAACCGATCATTGATGATCAGTTCATTCCAAGTTATGTTGGTGGCAAAAATCGGCCCATGTGAGTGTCGTGTCATGCAAGCTTAGGAGATTTAAAATAAAAAATACTCAGGTCTCTGCGTTATGACGTTGATAACTTCGCAGTGGAGATTACATGTCATTTTCTGATACATAGCTTATATCGTTGATGATGATGATGATGTCTGCATCAGGAATAAACTTCCCATCAAACATTGATTCTTTACGTGGAAATAAAGCCACAATATACTACTACAACCGAAATGCAATAACACACATAGGTGACTTGGGAGCCATACGACATTCAGATTAGAGGTCGTTTGACTGATATTTGCCTGACTGGTGAGGACATCTGGTTAGCACAAGTTCCACTAATTAGTTGGAAGAGAGTGGAGTGGCACCTTCATGACAGAGTCCTTCGTCAGTTTGGTCACTTGCCGAGCACTAATATAGCCCCGATGGACCCCAGTTTCATCAGAGTAGATGGTGAGGAAAGTCTGAGTGCAATACCATCGTGACATCTTTCAGAGGCTCAGAGATCGCGTGGTGGCCGACACTTACGACGCCACTCGGCAGCATGATCGGTTTAGGTCTGGGCATCGTTGTACTTGTTGAAGGCGCTTCGACCGATGTGTCTTATCCGAGCACCCGGCGAGCATATGTTAAGATAACTCTATAATTTGCATATTTTCTTAGTTATTATTTACACATATTTACGTAGTAACATTTTAAACTGGTTTACTATTGGCCGAGCATATTTTGGCGACGATGGATCTTTTTCGGCCTTTCTTCGGACGTTCAGATGTCGTGGACTATCAGTTGGCCATCAATAAGTACGAGCATATGTTGTAGGATCTGAGCTTGACGACACATATCAGATACTACAGGGTCCAGGGCGTTGCAGCAGAGCATATGTCACAGGATATAACACATGTCTACGATTCTGCTCTGGCTGCGCAGACGATAGACATGGGCGCGGGGCCATCCACCTATGCTGATCGAGGACCATCATCTTTTCCAGAGAGCACCCAGTCTCAGGATTGGGTATCTCGAACTTGTGGACATTGGGTCGATGATGCCGAGCTCAAGACATATGATGTCTCCCATCGATTACGATCGTCCGTCGCCCGCAGCACTATATCTCAGGTAGTCTTTGCGATAATATATAGACGCCGTCGTCGACGATAGTATAGGAGGAACAATTGTTTTGTAGCTATTGAGTTATAGTTAGATTTTCACAGCTATTTATTTCATTTTTTTTCTCCAGAGCATATGATTTTCCCCTATTTCATTGTGAATGGTTATTTATTTCAGCACTTAGTTGTGTCTTTGTTTAGAATGCAATCTTTACTTGGATGTACATTTGGTGTTGATTGAATATTTCGATTTTCGTTGTAAAAATTACAACTATTTTTTAAAAAAAATTTGGTAGGCTAAGACTTATCGCGGCCAATACCTCGTGCGCATGTTAACGACTTAACTGCGCGGGTCGTTAACTAATCGAGCATTTGGTATGTTTGGTCATTCAATCGTAAGCATAAATTAATGGCCGATCGGTGTATTTATCGGACTGTATATAAAATTAAATTTTTTTTATAGATGCTTAATCTGTTAATTATCAATTAAAATATACTTAATTTAAAATTGGGAAATTTTGTTCGCCTCACGCCATCAAGTTTCGGGCAATTGAAGTTCACTATAGTGCGAAAAGATCCTTCTCAAGTGATTTGCAGATAGTAAGTAAAAGAGAGTTTCCCGTGAGAAAGGAGGAAGACTGAAGGGCAAAGCATGGAAAGCTATCCCCTTCTCGGAACAACGGAGGCCATGGACGGCGTGCTGGATTACAGAGGCCGTCCGATAACCAAGCAGGGCTCTGGTCGGTGGGTCGCCGCTTCCTTCATCTTAGGTAAAATCACTAAAACAAGCTAGTTTCTCGTACAATCATTAATTGGAATCATACAGGGATGGGGACCGCGGAAAGGGTGGCTTTCAACGGCATCGGGTTCAACCTCATAAACTTCATGACAGGTCCTCTCGGCGAGTCTAATGCCGCAGCCGCCGCCGCCGTTACAGTCTGGAACAGCGCCTCAATGATGCTTCCAATTTTCGGCGCTCTCGTAGCTGACTCTTTTCTCTCCCGCTTCCGCACCATCGTCATTTCCTCCATCCTCTACATCTTGGTTTGCTCTCGACTTCTATTATATCCTATTACTGAGCATTAATCCATTATAAAAATCATATATTTATTTCAGCGGGCATTAAATCACAGGGTCTTGGACTGCTTTCGCTCTCTGCTGTGTTACCAAATCCCTCCAACTGTTCCAGTGTAGGGGATGAAACCATGGGCTACGCTACTTGCCCTCCGACTACTCTCAGAGTGGCGCTTTTTACTTTTCTCTTTATCTTGTGGCGGTTGCAGAGGGGGCGGGCACAGGCCTTGTTCTCAAGCTTTCGGCGCAGACCAGTTCGATGAGAATGACAGAGAGGAGAGCATGTCGAGGAGCTCCTTCTTCAATTGGTGGATCTTTGTATTGAGTCTCCCTGATTCGTATCTCCCCTCATCCTTAGCTATCTACAAGAAAACGTCAACTGGGGCCTTGGTTTAGGAATCCCCTGTCTTCTTATGAGTGCTTCTTTCACTGTTTTCTTGATGGGTTGCAGGTTTTACCGCTGCCATACCTTGAAAGAAACTAGCTCCTATGTTCGAATTAGTCGGCTTTTTGCCACTCTGATCAGGAAGCAGCGGCTTTCTAATGTGAAATCTGATGCAGAAGCGCATGAAGAACACTGCCCTGATTCATACCATCAGCCCAGGTAAAGAAGTTCCTTTTTCTCCTTAAATCGAAGTCCACATCCGGGATTGGATTTTTCAGAAACTATATTTTGATTGAAAAAAAAAAATGGTGAAACTAATATCAACTGGTCAAAATGATTTTCTTAAGATCAAAGAATATGATAGATAGATTATAAATAGATTCACAGGTTCTACGGATTCCTTAGTTTATGATTCTTTGGGAGTTGCGTTTTATGAATTGTCTCCATTGGGAGGCATTAACACATGATGAAATGAAATTTGATCAGCCTCCTCAACCTCGTGTTTTGATCCTTCGACGAGCTAAAATCTGTCATTTACTCCTCGTTCAACAATGAGCTCATATCAAATTCATAAGGATGGGTATAGATAATTTTATTTTGCGACTGATGCTAACAAAATTGTCTATTTTCTTGTTGTGCTTGGCTATTCTAGATTGCTTCCCAAGCGAACTTGAGGCTGGTGTAGAAAAACTAATGGCTGAGCAGATGGAAGAAGCTAAAGGTCTGCTTCGATTGTTTCCAATTTGGGCATGCTGCATGGGTTTTACACTCGTCATAGCCCAGTTGGAAACTTTTTCACAAAACAAGGTGGCACTTTGTACAGGAAAATAGGATCAAACTTCCAACTTCCAGCAGCAGGGCTACAGGGCCTCTACAGCGCCACTACTACTTTAGTCATAGTAATGTACGATCGCATTGCCGTTCCTCTAGCAAGAAATATTACGGGAATTCCTTCAGGCATCACGATGCTTCAACGCATAAGCACAGGATTTCTATGTTCTATATTTGTGATGGTTTTATCAGCTCTGGTAGAGATGAAAAGGCTTGAAACTGCAAGAGAATTTGGTTTAGTAGATGAGCCAGGCTCAGTGCTGCCTATGAGCATATTGTGGCTGTTTCCTCAGTACATTCTCGCGGGTTTTACAGCAGCCTTTAGCATTACTGGCATGCAGGAGTTCTTCTATGATCAGATGCCTGATTCATTGAGGAGCTTTGGGGTTGCTATCTGCCTCAGTACATTTGGCTTTGGGAGTCTCATTAATAGTCTCCTTGTTTACGTGATTGATAAAGCAACCATAAGAATTACTGGAGAGAGCTGGTTCTCCAATAATTTAAATCGAGCTCACTTGGATTACTTCTACTGGCTTATTGCCGGTATAAATGTCTGTTCATTCGTCGTTTTCGTCTTCTTTGCGCGATCTTACGTGTATAAGAAGAAGAAAGAGATTGTTGTGATCGCAAGGTTATGAAGAAGACCTTAAATGCATCGCAGGGCACACTTTGTAACGCACTGTTTCTTTGAATAAGTTCCTTCCATTTCCGATTCTTTGGAAGCTACTTTTTCAATGTCATTCAGTATTGCAACGTTATGTACGCTGGTTAGTTTAGAATGGGAATGTGCTGATTTTTTTTTTTTTTCCGTCCAACAGCGGCTAAAAAAGAAAACTAATCCCCTTCTTTTATTCAGAATAATTCAAAGCCGAATAAAACAAACAACCTGGGAAATCCCCTGCGGCGTTAAACAAATTCACTTACCTATACCAATAGCATTAGAAAGAGCAGCTCAAATTAGCTATAAGGTTGAAAATGCCCAAAAACCATGAGAAGAGGGTAGCATCACGGCCAAAAAAAAAAAAAAAACTAAAAATGACAGGATAATAATAAAAATGACACTCTCCGGATCGAAAATTGGCAGCAGCACAACGAACAGTGAGATTTTCCCTCCAACGTCAGCATCTAATCATTCATGATAAAATAAAGAACGGAAACAAAAGAAGACCCATTCTGCAGTGTAAAAAATTCCAAGACTGGTGCCAAAAATGGGGAAATATTACGTCAGAGTCCGCGAACCTACATGCGAGAAATAAAGAAAAAATCGGAATTTACTGCTCATGCATAAATCTTCATTCTTCTTCTTCATCCAAATCACGTAATTCCCCGTCGTAATAAAATAACAACAACTCAGAAGATAAACCAAATCCAAAAGCAACTTAGCCTATTGATTGATAGTTTTGAATTTAGATTAAATTTGCTTAAATGTCCCAAAATAAATAAATCAATCAATCAATCCAATCCAAAAAGGTCCAAAAGCAACATCAAAGGAAAAACTGATGTGAACATTTCAAAAATCCTCTCAGAGATCTCTAGAGTTGGCTAATTTAAAAATATTAATATAAAATACACTTATATATATATAATTAAAATAAATATTTAAATTTTTTTATCAGATAATTTCATTTTATTTTTCTTCTAGTTTATCATTCTTTTTATCATTTTATTAAAGCAATCGCTTGAATCAGGATCATTTTGTGAAATGCCTCGAGTAGAATGAAGTTGAATTTTAAACATTGAGACATCTCTTAATTTAATAGTTGAAATTTCATTAAAAATTTTAAAGTTAAATATGCTTATATGGGGGCACACTTAGAATGAGTAATCTCTTAAGAAAGTGCACCAATAGTAAAAATTGTGAGGCTATTTGGTCAAAATAGATAATATCTTGGTGGTTAGGAGTTTGACAAATGGTATTAAAGTGTTACACCAACCTAAATATTGGAACTAAGTGTCATACAAGCAAAGTGTTATATTATAAGAGCCATCTGTTAAACCCAATAAGGGATAAAGTGTTAGGCTTGGGCATTTCTCAACCTTAAAAACTAGTTATAAACATGATAATTGCCTATTTTTCACTATCAATGTGGGACTAAATCCCAACAATTTTCCCCTTCAGACATCAGACAATGGAACCTTTCATACAAACCTAGAACCAATGAGGTCAACTTAAGTCACCTTGCAGAACCAAATCGATGCGAGGCGAACATACTTCTCCTTTAACATGGTCATGGACCTACTTGACATCTAGACCAATCTAGAGCCATGGTTCAAATCAAATTTCATGCCCATCAAATGGAAATCATCACAACCTGAGCTCTAATACCAATTGTTATGGCTTATTCCTCTTTTAATCTCAAAAGTTAGCTCATTGAGGTAAGGCTTTCCATTACCTTTTAAACATTATAATTGTCTCTTCCACTATCGATGTGGGACTAAATCCTAATTCAATGTGTTACATGGTGAGTCACCTCTTGAACTTGTAGTGGCCACCTTTAAAATCTTATTTTCCTTGTGAATTATTTTGGGCTAAGAATAATGATGAAGATGTCAATGGGGATCTTGTAAAACCCTAAATAGAAATGAAATTGAATTTTAAACATTGAACAACTTTTGATGTAATGAATGAAATTTTATTAGAAATTCAAAGTTAAACGTACTCATATGAGAGCACTATTAGGATGAGAAATCTCATAAGAAATTACACCATTAAAATAAAATTATGATGCTAATTCCACTACACATTTTATCTTTTCCCTACTGCATGAGCCACCTTGAAATCATATAATAAAACTCGATTTCATGCTTAAAATCTATTAATTAATCAAAGCTCATGCCAAGGATAACTAAAACTCAACTGAATTTGTTCACTCCCATATCTCATAGTGTAGCTACATTATTGCCAAAATTTGTCAAGAATGCAATACAAAAAAGCATATAATAATTTCCTTGTTAAACAAAAAGAAAGTACATTATATTGCTCATTTCCTAATCAATTATTTGATCTCAAGTAACTATTATCCTTGAATTTCCATCTTCGAAGTTTAGTTGGCGCATGCATTTTCATTCTAGCCATTACACTTGGTAGGAAAGGTTGGGTGATGTTAAATAATTGATCTTTTCTTTTGCCATATGGTGTAAACCAAAACTGAAGTGATAAAATAGTAAAGTTCAATTGATGCTTTATTTGTTAGGTATGAACCTCCAAAAAGACTTGCTGCAAGGGAGAGCATTCTTTATTGCCCACAAAGAAAAGGGACACAAAAAGAGATGAGTATGACTTTTAATATTACAAAACAAAGCATGCAAATAGTGCAAGACACCTCAGCCTATGGATGAGGAGAACATAGGCTTTTAACTAAGAAGTTTAGGGTTTAAAGTTTTGCACATGTATGCGTGAGTTTATAATTAAACTCGCTCAAATATCTCAAAAAAAGCTGCAAATAGGATCAATTTTAACTTTTATAATTCCCAAATCTTTTACATGTTATGTGAACATGCATTTTAATGTCTTAAGAGGTGTCACATAAACATGGCTATGAATATGCTTTGAACAACAAGATTGAAATGTGGAGAAAGAAGTAGAGAGAGGGGAAGAGGCCAAGTAAAAGTGGGAGAAAAAGAGCTTCCTCTATTAACATTAAAAAATAAACTGTAGCTATAATTCTTAATTCTTATACTCTTATCATGTGCAGGGGCGGTGATGGTTATGGGTGAGAGGTTGAAAATGATTTCTTCTTCATACACACAAATGATATAAAAAAAAGTCAAAGAGTTATAAAGATTTTAGATGTCTCACCCTATAATGATAAACCACGTCTCTCTTTGTTTTTTTTTTTTTTTTTTTGGATTAGAGATTAGTAGTAGTTTTGAATATGTGCATGCTCACATCTTATACCAAGGCATTGGTATAGTGATAGTTATATAACACTTGTCAATTTGCTAGTGAGGTGGAATGGTTATTGTTTGGCTATTGTTGTGATGACAATATGAATGAATACTATTCTTTATATTTAAAGTGTTGGGTAATATCATCCTTATATTAGTTGTTATGAGGTTACGACGTATTTCATATGTTGTTGCCTAATTAGTGCCATAGAGGTTGTTGGTTAATATAAAAAATTGAGAAAAAATTATCAATTATGATCTATTATAAAATAATTGAGTTTGATTTCATGTTGCTATTTTGGCATTATTGATGTCATGACTTATGTATCCCCTTGTAAGAGATTCTTGAGTATATGATATTCGAAGTTCCTTGACGTTTACCATCAAAAGATAATATAATTTATTCCATATATTTGATTGAAGATTATAAGGTTATTTATATTTCTTGTAATTGATTTATTTTATAGCTTACATGGATACTTAATTGGGCAAAGATCAATGCATTTAAAAAGAACTAAATATATTATTTACATGTGAAAAATATTAAAATAGTTGATATAGTAAAAAAATATAAAAACATTAAAAATAAGATTTGATTAGTACCATTATTGAAGAACAAACAACAAAACAATTAGTTTAAGCTAGCTATAGGTGCAAATAGTGAATTATTTAGTATCAACAAAATGAGTAGTATAAAAAAATGAATGCCCATCTTTAATGATCAATTTAGGATTTTCCTAGCGTGTGCCACTCTTTTAAATCACGAGATAATTTCATGTTCATCTATTACAATGATAAACATTAAAGATAAATCCATTAAGATGTCATAAGGGAGTATTTGGTTAGCTGAAAAAAGAATACAGTGTAAAATGATTTCAATGTAAAATGAAAATAGTGTTTTTAAAATACATTGTGATTATTTGAATTGATATATATCAAATTCAAGAATTTACTTTTTTGTGTTTAGTTTGGAAAAAAGTAAAATAAATGAAAACATCAAAAGTGATAATTGGCAATAATGGCGAGCCGCCGTTGGTGATGGATGATAATGGCGGCAAATAACAGAGATAGTAGTGGGTGGTGGTGATCACGGCTATGAAAACGATCTACAATTGTTAATAGTGGTTGTGCTTAGTGAGGCAGGTGGTGGGCGGGTAAAGCGATTTACTACTCACTTTACACCAACTTTTGTAAAATAAAATTGTTCAAATCAGACAAAAAAATTTGTCACTGTATTTTAACTAATGGCTAAAAAAATACAATGAAATCATAGTTTCCAAATGAAGAAGATAACTTGGTTGTTGATAAAAGGGAAGCATTTCTCATGTCTCATGGAAGACTCCTTTTCTTAAAAACTCTTTGTCCAGAAGAGCAAGAAGATATTTACAGCGCCAAGGACCCTCCTTCATCACATGTTCCCTTTCCTATGATTTGAGGATGGAATGTACAATAAAAATGAGTCTTTTGGGCTAGCTTGGGTGGTGAGTGAAGAGGTTTATTCAGAGAATTATTACACTGAAAGATTCGAGAATAAGAAAAGACTAATGGTTTAATGGTCTTTGTATACATCAATTTCACTTTAGAATGCACTTGCTTCTATCTCTCAGCATTTGTGAAAAAGAAAGAAAAACTAAACTAGAACCACATTACAATTACACTACTAATTGAGTTAAATATATCTGAAGCTAAATATTTATTTAAGCAATTTGCACAAATCGGTTGGTGAAACCCCAGCATTTACTCAAGCTAAGTGTAACTCAAAATTTTAAGTTATTTTTATATATTCTTATTTACAAGGGAATATAAATTATAGGCTGATTCGCTCGAAAATTAAACTTTGTTAATTTTATGACCCATATTATAAAAGAATCTTTTACACATTTACCTATTAATGCTTACAAGCTAATATTTGGATTAATATCATATGCATTTCTGCATGACTGCATCCCATTTCACGAATAATAAAAAAAAAAGCGAGAAAACTTTAGATGATTACTAAATTATTGCCAATCAGCTTGAAATTTCACCTATATTAATTTGGTGCTCTAAAAAAATTCAAATTCATAATTTATTAATTGTTATATTATCCAAATATTAAAATAAAATAAAAATAAAACAAAATAAAGTATTCAAAGATTACATAAAAAACATGCAGAAACTTCAGCAGAAACTTTAGGTGAGAAATACAAGTAAAAAATTGATTACAATAAATGTAACTTTTGAATTTATTTTAAATTGATTTCAATATAAATATTTATTAAGGACTTATATGAGGTTAAACTTTATTTTATATTAGTTTTAAAAATATATATTTTTTATTTTTTATAAAATAAATCACATTATTTTAAAAAAATCTAAAAATAATTTTAAATAGGTTGAATATTTTAAAAAATAATTATCGCCTATAAATATTTTTATTTCAAATCTAAATATAAATAAAATAAAATAAAATAAATAAAAAGTAAAAAATAAAAAATGATTCTAAGTCGCCTTTAATTATTGACATATCATAATATTTTGCTATTTGGAATTTGGAACGCAGTAAAGTAAGGGACCTTTAACTTTTCTATTTGATTTGAAGAAAATAAATTTTCGGTAATATAATGTATTCCAAATATATTACATAAATCATTTTGGTGTATTTGGAATTACCGACGATTCCAAATACACCTAATCAAAAGTAGCATTGCCGTCACGGCCACCACCACTACCGCTCGCCACCACCGCCCATCATCGCCGTCACAATCATCGTAGTGTGTCAAAATCATCAAAATACTTTATATTATATTTTTTCACTAAACAAAAAAAGTAAATTCATCAATTCGTAAAACTCTAAATTAAATAAGTACAGTAAAATAATCCTTTTACAATATTTTACTTTTAAATTATATTGTTTTTTCAGCCAAACAAGCAGCCCCTTAATATAAATTTAAAAATAAAATCATCTTAATAAAAAAATTATTAAAAATTGTCTTCATCCCTCACGGTCGCATCCCGTGTCGTTTATATGTTTTTTGGCGGGCAAAATACCTGGTCTGTACCGCTTTACCCCACGATATCCGCTGATGCAGAGATTCACCATCCCTGTCGCTTCTCGAGCGAGCTCTAGGCGTTTCAGCTGGTAAGTTACAGTACCATCAACTGTCCACTAAAAACCCCGACGGATCGGGCTTGCTTCTTAGGTTGCCCTTGTTGTCTTCAGGCCTGGCTGGAAGAGAAGTATCCTTGAACTGGATGGTAGAATTTCTTCTACGTTTCGGCGCGATTCTTGCCAGCTCCTCCTTGATTTGTATGCAGAGGTTCGCATTGTTCTCTTTATTTGCTCTCAAATATTAATCGTTTAGGGTTTTCATGAATCTCGCCCCTCCCCTCAAAACTGCGGATGATTTTTGTGTTATTTGGATTTTCCTTTCGGGTTTTCTTTCATTCTCAGGCCTGATTATAATTTTCTTACTTGATGCTGAAAGGTTAGGTCTTTTGGGCATAATTGCTGTTCGCGCTCTGACTGTCCAACTCATGTAAGTGTCTCTTCTTGAATTTTTGTTCTACTAGTGTACTTCCTGAATTTGTCTTTTGTATATTTGGTGGTAGGTGAACGCGTGTCATAATTTAGTTGAGGTGTTCAATTATTAATAAGTTCTTCACAACTATACCATTCCATTCTTATAAAAATATTATTATACCTTTCAGGCTGCACGAGTTATTAGTGCTGCAAACCATAATAGATCAAACCCTTTTATAAGGTCTGTATATTGCTTTTCCTTCTTTATCCCAGCGTTATAATTCTTTATATAGTTGAATGGCTACATGGTTTTTCTTAAGTCATGCATTTTTCCAGCTTAATTGTGCCTGTTTCTGGTTTTTTTGGTGTTTCAAATGCATTATTTTCTGTATAACTTCAGCATTTTTCTTTGATGCAATCCTCAAGCAACTGTTGTTCCAGCGTTCTTGTGTGTTTGTATATTAAAACAATTGAATTTGATATGCCATGTCATATTGTTGACAGTCACAAAAAAATCTCAACTACTAAATAGAAATAGTCAAGGCTCTAGATTGATTATTTCCATCTGTTATCCCAAGTGGTCATTGGCATGACATCATGGAAGAGCTATGATAAAAAAGGTTTCATCTCTTAGTAATTGCCCTTTCTCATCAGATAAAGGTACCTTGCTAAACAAAGGTACACTCACAATTACATGCTCAAGTACATAATTATGTGTGCTCATGGGAAATTACCATGCATAATTTCGTGGCTAAGTATATAACTACATGGTCTTTTGACAATAATCTTAAAATCTCATGTATGATTAACCAGGAAATAGTATCATGCTATAAATAAGAATTCTAGCTATGTTGATTCTTGTGCTCAACTAGAAGAGTTTATGAGATCATCTCCCAATGATGCCATCACCCCTATTTACATAATGTTGAGTCATTAGGGAGTCACCGATTCCCTTAAGGGAACTAAAAGAAGGCTAAAACTTGATGTAGTTATAATTCTTTCAATTTTGGGCTCCAAATCTAAAACCCTGTCCATTCCATGGGTGAGCACACTCAAAAGATTTTCTTTATTAGTAGGATCATTAATATATGTAAATCTAAACAATATATGTAAATATAAAATACAAGAAAATGTGAATGATTGTTCAGTGTTTTTGAGTTTTTACCATCTTTGTCCTTTTACCCAAGATTTGCATAGGTATGGAAGCCAAAGTCAATCAAAACTCATAAAGAAGCCAATGCCATAGGCATGATCAAAATTATCACACTCAAAAGTATTTGCACTATAAGGACTAAGCGGAAATTATTGATTAAATTGGTCTAGCCTAAATATGTCTCTGAACCACTTATGAAGTCCTCTTTTAACCATAGTTAACCGTGAAATTGGTTTTTTTTGGGTCAAGTTTTACACCTCTATGCCATGCACTTTGGATAAGATAACTTATAGTTGCTAACAAAAATTCCTAGGTTAAAGACAAACAAAATATTTTTGCTTTTGATTAGCTGGATTAGCCTTTTTCTTAGACGTGGATAATGGAATAAGGAGATCTTGATAGGGTTTATCATCACCCCCTCCAATCTCGTTTAAGCATACAACCACCTTTTATTTAACCATGCAAAAGCAATGAGTTGAACAACAAAATGGAAGCCTGCAATGTGAAATCAATATAATGCATTGCAAAATATAATATTAAAATCTATCCTAAAATCTAGAGGAATAATTAAATATTTGGGCTTGTGATACCAATAAGTTCTCATTGAGGGCAAAATATTTAGGTTGTGTTTATCCATGATTACTTAGCCTCTTGTAGAATCATTTTGATTCTCTTAACACGGGCTTTGAGCTTTATAAAGGTCACAAATGAAGGACAAAGTTAATTTTTTTTGGATGAAACATGCCAAAGGTTGCTAGTTATTCTAGGTGTGCTCTTTATGTACCATCTATTTTTTATTTTGATCATTGAACCTCATTTACATACTGTTTAATTATACATGGTTGTTACCCTTGCAAACTCCATTTAGTACTGAATTTCACTATTTTTTCGAAAGTCTGGATAGAAAATGATAATTTTCTTAAGCATCTCTTAAGAATATTCTTGCCATCGTAGTTAACCCTTTTTTTGGCCATCCAAGTTCGTAAGATGGGATTTTATTATGATGTAGGCAAAATTAAAATTGAAGACCTTGATAACAACTTCTAGGGCTTTTACCAACCAGATTAATTGACACCGATACCATCATATATAATCTTATCTCTTTGTTTGAGTGATGTTTTAGCTAATGGTAGACCTGAAGCATGTCATATTTTCTTTCATTGGGATTTAAGCATGATGGATATTTTAGTTCATGCTATAATGAATATGTTTGACATCTATATGTTAGATCAATATTAGATCAATATTGAAGCTTGAGCATGATAATGTCATATCCACTATAGATCATCAAATAATTAATTCAGTGTTTTATACGAGCTTTCATGCATCCTTCTTTAGACTTATTTCGCTACTAAAAGCGGGCCATGTAATTTCATAAGTCTGTTTTCTCTTCACAGCTCTACTTTTGAGATGTACTATTTATGTATTATTGATGCTATTTCCCAAAAACTATGATTCCCAAGAAGTATTAATTGGGCTTGTCATTCTTCAGTTATTATATAAAAAAAATCCTACTAATGTGATTGTTTGATTGCTCAGTATATCTTCACATATGTAGGTGGAAGTTGTCATTTCTGTTCACCAGTGATTTTTTCTTCCCCCGTTTTCTTTTCATTTGAAAGAGCCATTTACCGCGGGCTTGTTGTTTTGTAGGGAGGGAATTTCGGGTTTGGAATTTGATTCCAAGGTTAGTAAAATGCCTTTGCTTTGTTCAAATATGAAGTCTGGGTTTCTACTTGTATTTTCAAAAACGTATTACAATAACTTCTTCGATTTGCTTTCTTAGTTTTATTTTGCATGATTACTCTTTGGTATTCACTTGTCATGAAGGAGTCACTCTTGGAGGCTTTGGGCTTTCTATGCCATTTATTGTTTACTTGTAGCTTTTACAACTTATTCTACAGAGTTTCTGAATCATGAGTAGTTAAAGTTCTTTCATTTTATCCTTTCATTTGTGGTGAATGCAAATAAGAATCTAAGATATTTTGCATATATCAGACATGAGGTTTTAAATGCCAAGATAATAGTCGCTAATGATGAGTTTTGATCAGGTAGTGTGAAATGATTATTCAAACTAAATTTTGAGCTAGATAAAACTTAAAGATTGACAACTTTTGTAATAGGTTTAATTTTTTTAAATAAATCTTCTTTGAAAAGTGAATAACCCATAATTATTTATTAATAATACTTATTTAATATTAAAGTACAAACTTTATAGTTTTATTATGTTTTAAAGTGTATATGCGATTCAAATAAAGTTATATATGAAACATTAAGATTAAGTAATAACTATTAATTAATATAAAATTATAAAAAGATAAAAATATAAATTCAAATTTCATGATTAAATTTTAATTTTTGATTAATATAATTTGTGAGCACATGAATAATTAATTTTTTTCTCTTTTATCTTTTATTTTAACATCTGAAAATTTTATTTATATTGAAATACATCTAATATAATTTTGAAGGAATTAATATTACTTTTATATCATGTAAGCTTTTTTTTAAGTTATTATTTTATATAAAAGAGTTTATAAGAATTAATAAATTTTTCATAAATGATATGCACATCAGGTAAATAATTATGAAATAAAAAGGAAATGCTATGTCATGCAAATCCTCTCTAAAACTTGTGTATTTCCAAAACTTGTGGTTTCTTCTACAATCATCAATAGAAAAACTAGAGAGAGGAAGCCTTTGAAAGAAAAAAGAGAAAAAATTTCATAATCTGATTTTATTTGTGGATTTCTTCTGCAAAAATCAAAATTAGAGGCAAAATGTTATTAATATTTTTTTATTTTTATGTTAATGCAAGTTATGTATCATGATTTTGAATTTATTTATTCATACACTTTAATGTTTTTATTTCTCTTATTTGTTATTTTGAATAATTTAAGAGTCATTATAAAACTATCATTGATTGATTTAAGATTAAGATTAACATAAAATTATTCAATTAATAATCTAAAAGAAAATAAAATTGATATATTTATGTTTTATTTATGAAAATGTTATTTCATAATATAAGTGCATTTTAAATAAAATGAATTTGATTAAAATAATGTTAGTATTAATTATTTATGCAAATATTATTTAATAATATGAGTATATTTTAGAGAAAATAACTGTGCTTAAAAGAGCTTAGTAAGTTACTTATTTTTTATTTTAAAATAAAGAAGTAAATTAGTGGTAGACTTTAATATATATATATATATATATATATATATATATATATATATATATATATATATATATATATATATATATATATATATATATATATAATTAAAAGCCTGAAGCTAATTTTAAATGAGTTATCTTCTATAATTATTTATTTATTATTTTTTGTTCTAAACTATTTATAAATTATGAATTATGTTAAAGCAAGAAAAAATTGAATATGCATTTAAAAATTTTGAATATATGGATAAACTATTACTTTTTTGAAAGAATATCTTTTATAGAAATATAAATAAATTGTCACTATTTGAAAGATTATCCTCTTTATATTATTTTAAAATATCAATTAAAAATTTAAAATAATAATAATTTTGCAAGCATGTGCATGTATATATGTATTTTTATGAGCATATTTTGTTTATGTGAGTTGCTACTTCTATAAGGATTCTTGCATCGATTTGCATTATATAAGTATATGTTTGGGAGTTTTTAGCTTAATATATGTTTGTTAAGGGGTTCTAGTGGTCTGTTCAAGTTGCATTCCAAACTTTATATTTTGATAAGCTTACCCTAGAAGATTATTTATACATGCACCATTATGAATCATGCATACAAATAAGTAAAATTATTATTTTATATAAGTATAAACTAATATATACATATGCATAGTATAATTTTGATCAATTCTTATATTTTTAAATTGTTTGCAATTTTTTTTTTTTATAATAACATATAAGTCCTATTGAGTTTTATAATTCACGAATTTTTTTTATATGATTTCAAATCAATCTGCAGGATGCTAGGATATGAAATTCACTGAAGAAAGTTAGGATTTGTGATATATATATTTATTTATCTTATTGTGTTAATCACTTTATATTTCTCACAATATATACTATTTTATCATGTTTATGTTGTAATGACTCTTTTTATGTTTGTTGCTACAATAAAGTAATGAAATTTGTTTGACCCAATATTATGTAAGATATTGGGAATAAATAAATAAAATAAATCTTAAGCATTCATTATTTTGTACTTAGTCATGACAAGTTTCTTTCCACCCGGTGCTGTATTCACAATTGCTCATAAAAAATGTCATATACTTGATTTGTTGCTCTTTTGCTGTTCAAGCAAGATGCTCATTATAGAAAGCTACTGTCTAAAAGTTGTGAAATTCGAACTTGAAAACAATCTAATACAATGATTTCTATGACTCTAATTTTTTCATTATGCAAATCTATGATGAAATGCAAAGGAACTCCAAAAAGATCAAAATATGTAGTCCACTAAATTCTTTGTAAGGTGAAAAATATTGTCCTGTTAATGTAATCACAAAAAAATTTAAAATTATTTCAAACAATAATTGAAAGATCATCCAAAAACTAAAATTTACAAGAACTCTTAGATCAGCTTAAAATAGCACAACATATGAGATTTACAATGTAAGAAAGAAAGCAAGAAATCTCAATCACATGCACAAAAGTCAATTTCAAAGTATGTAGATGAAAAATAACATACATAAATGTCTCCAAATGAGATTTAAGTTTTATGACACAATAAGAAAGTTTTCTTCAAAAGTTGTCATCAATACTCAACCCCATAATTGAGTTTAAGAAATATAAAATTTTATTGATCCGTTCAATGTCTTTTACATGTGTAAGATCCCTTATTTATAATTAAAATTAGGCTCATATTTAATAATTTTTCAACATCCCAAATTATACGTTGAAATTGGAAAAATTATGTTTTTAATATTAGTTACAACAAAACATGTTTTGTATCTTTGCTACAAAACCCAAATTAGAAGTTTGAGTTTTCTGCATATTAACTGAAGTAAAATCACTTATAGAAGAAACAAAGTAGCAGGTGTCAGACAACAAGAGCAACCTCTTAATAAAGAACATAAGCAGTTTCCAAATCAATGCTCATCCCTAATTGGCTCAAAACAATGAAATACAACGCCAATCTTCCAAAAACAGCATTTTGGTGAACAATAGACAATTGCAAGACTGCACAGAAAGAAATGACCAAGTAGTGAGTCAATCGACAACAACTAAACTAATATCTAAGCAAAGAAATCAATGGCTGAAATGACTCGAACCAGCACAATCTGTTCTTAATAGAAATCAATACCATATGCTTGTCCACAGCGTCACTAAACTAAAAACTATGAAAACAATTAAAGCAGCTCAAAACTCGAAATAACCACGTGTTCATCTCAATGCACATATCATGTGTTTTCAACTATTATAAAATTTCAAAAATTTAACCTAGGAGTTTTAATGAATTTAGCATTTGATAATTACCAAGTAGATCAAGCATATATGCTGTATTTCTTGCAATAAAAAAAATCTTTACAAATAGGCAGTGCTCGTAAACATATAATATACCTATGATATCCACCATTAGTGGTTGATACAATCACATCATTTAGAATAAAATTTTGAACTAGATGCATAAAATTGTCTTATTAAAGTGCTCAAGTTGATTATATGAGATGATTAAAAGTAAGATGAATCTTAGACATTAATAGCAAGTTCCTGAAGTAAAATCAATTTAGATACATTGAAGACTGAACAAATCATTGAAATAACCATATGCCGGTATGCCCCTCTCAAGGTTCATATACTGTGTTTCCAACGTATTTAAATTTTGAAATCTCCATCCTAACGACTTATAATTGGTGGATTGTTATGATCAAGTGAGTTGCTGCAAGTAGTGTGAATCACATGCAGATATTCTTCTTTTTCTTAATTTTTTTATCAATAATCAACAAGAAAAGTATATGTTGTATGAAGGAAATATAAATATATATTTTCTCAAACTTATAATACTCATTGTTTCTTGCAATTTTTGTTATTAATTGAAATAGAATTTATGACCCAAAAGTTTAATAATTTACTATTTATGTCTAGTAATTAAAGAAGATAATCTTTGTCTTAAATAGTCAGCAAACTTTTATATTAGCAAAGATTGTATAGGTTTATCTTTTATTTTACTACATCTGCTAGAACGCTGGATATCCTTTTAAGCTTTTGTTTTGCAACTGTCTGCTATTCAGGAAGACAAAGCTCTACAAAGTATGATCCTACAAGCTATGTAATACTAGGAATAGCTGTTTTAATTTTTTATTCACTGTGCGCTTTACCTTAATTCTTAGACACTTTTTTATTACTCTTTAGAGAAAGATTGTTTGATTTTATTTAGTAATTAAAAACTACTTTTCTTTTAAAATTTGAGCTATTTATCCAGTGTTCTTAAGTAAGTTTTTATGATAATTGTTCCTTTAATTATATAATACTTGCACTTTGTAGGGTATCTATGTGGCATCTGTGACAAAATCTGGATGTTTAACTGTGTTGGATTTTGAAACTCTGTATTGCTCAGTTTATGGCCCATTATCAAGTAAGTTTATTGACACTTTAAAAGGCTATGCTATTGTGACTCATACGATTTAATTTGAAAGGATTTACCTTAAATATTTATGTTATTATCCTATAAATATTTGCATTTTAATTTAATTCAATTATATATTTTTCTAGAGTATCTTTCTTGCACATGCTAATCATTTTCTTGTCCAAATATTTGGGGCGGTTCATCTAGTAAAATTTGTTAGGAACAAGCATTCCTTCCATGATGTTTTGAGTTGATTTCTAGCCTTTGCATTTGTCTTACGCCATCATTGTTTTATTCGATTAAGTCAACTTATGCATCATATGTTTAGTTCAACAACCAGTCTACATCAAGAATTAAGATCATAAATCAAAGATCATTAAGTATGCAAAAATTACTTTCTTCAAGTGAAAACCAATAAATACATGAGTGAGAACCCAAATGATATTGCAAAGATCAAATAATTTGTTGAGGTAACAATTTAAATCAGACAAAATCAATGAAAAATTATCTTATTTCCACCACAATTATAATCTTAGTTGTATGAAACTTGACAACAGCAACATCAACAACAACAAGCCTTTATCACACTATGTGAGGTCAGCTATATGAATCCAATTTCTCCAATGTGTCCTATTAAGTGTTAAATTCTCATTTAAATCTAATAAATTATGGTCAATTTTTATACATTCTAATCAATTCATTTTAGGTCTACCCTACTTTTTTTTAATATAAGATACATTTAATACATCTACTCTTCTAATTAGGTCATCAAACCGTTGATGCTTTATGTGGTCAAACCATTTAAGGTGACTCTTTCTAATCTTCAACTTTTTCCCAAACATATTCGTTTCACATTTTATCTTTAAGAGTAAAGCCATTCATAGCATCCTCATCTCTACAACACTTAACTTAGTTTTATGCTTATCTTTTACTAGCCAAAATTATGCACAATAAATCAATGCAGATCTTACCATCGTCTTATAAAATTTTTCCTTAGTCGAAGCAGTACTTTTCTATTAGGCAATAGACTGGATGCATTCCTCCACTTCAACCATCCAACTTGAATTCTACTAATAACATCCCCATCTATTTCACCATCATTTTGAACACTAGACCCGATATATCTGAAATGCTCACTTTATTTAATGACTTGATCACCTAATATCACAGCACCACTAAAACTTCTACAACTAAAATTACACTATATATATTTAGTTTTAGTTCTATTTAAACGAAAACTGTTAGACTCTATGGTTGACCTCCATAATTTCAATTTTTTTTTTTGAACTCCCTATCTAGTCTTATCAACAAGAAGAATATCATCAACATAAAGCATACACCAAGGTACATACTCCGGTAAATGCCTAGTAAGAACATCCATAATTAAAGCAAAAAGATATGGGCTTAAAACCGATCCTTGATGTAATCTGTTGGCTCCGAAAATTCGCCACCAATTTTTCACATTGAAAGAGAGTTTGATTTGAATGTCGGTGAAATTTTCAGAAGGCAAATGAGATAGTAGATAAGACACTATCCAAAGATCTCACCCTCATTTGACTTCCTGGTTTCCTATAAAGCAGCACCTATAAGTTAATTACCTCCCAATCAGAGAGAGAATTTTCACTAAGGCTACGTTAGTCGCCGAATGCTGATAAGAAGATCATGTGAAGTTTAAAAATTTGGAGTTTAGAATTTATGAAATTCACCATTATTTAACTTAAAGCTTATTTTTGATGGAATAATGACGCGCCCGATCTAGATCCCATGGTTCCGTCATCCCTTGCTGTGTTCCTAATCTACTAATGGAGAATAACCCAACCGACCCCAAGGATCCTGCCAGTCTGTGACGTCTGGGTAATCCTTGTACACCTGCGGTTTGTCGAGACACCTGTCTACCTTAATCGAGCAAAAGGCAGTTTATTAAATATACCCTATGATTCATAACTCAAAGGGTCGAGCATTGTAACATACAAGCCATAGAATATAATTGTCATTCACCGATCGAGGATCGATCGAACTAAGAATGTAGAGCTTATTACAAACCACTTCTGACGAGACACACGCCCTTACAAGCAGATTATTCGAATAATATAAAGATTTGACTTCGACATTATTTCGATCTGTAATTTTCTTAATCTGTCATTCCCAACAATGATGGATGGGTGGATGAATTGTTTGCTTTAAGTATTTAAATAATAAATTTCATTTAGTTAAGATATTTATTTAGTTAAAATTTAGTTTTATGATGAATTAGTTTAGAGCTAAAGTATCTTTTGATGATAATATCCCTTCCTGAGATTTTTTCAATGCCCATTATCTGTATATAAGTCGCTTAATCATTTAGCTTTATCGTTTGATTCACACTCTATTATTTTAATAATAGATAATCAGATCTAGATTTATATTTTGAGTATTTTGAATTTGAGAATATTGAATATAATATCGTAAATATTTTGATAATAGTTATCCCTCTAATTGATATCTTCAATCAACTCAATTACCATTAGGGTAGACCTTATCAACTCTACTTATTTGTTAGTGGAGGATCGAGTCTATGACTTATGTACAATTTAAATTTTTTAGAAAATTAATATCATAACTTACATTGTCAACTCCATTGCAATTATAGAGATCGAGTCTGATCTACCGTAAATTTAAGTTCATTTTGTTGATCGCAAGAATTGTCACTATTTCAAGCATACAGGATTAGGCCTATTGTAATCATATTTTATGGAGTAGAATATTTATCTTTTTCATTGATTTGAATTAGCATATGGAAACATTCATTAGTCTACATGCATATAGTTATAAATGGTTGAATTGATTTCATCATTCTTCTTTCCTTTTTTTTTAACCCGCAAAGATCCTCACACTAAGTTTGTGTTTAAAGATAAGTGTCCATGCCCAGTGTTTTAGTCATTTAGGTAATTTAATTTCTAAATTATGAAATTAATTTCATATTTATTTAATTTCAACTTAGCCTGCGCAACCTTTTTAAACATTAAAATTTGCACTTTAAATCTCTATGTCCGAGCACATGCAGGTATTTATAATTTAGATAATTTCATCTAATTAATGAAATCATTGATTTTGAAAATCATAATTAGAATAAAATTTCTTTTATTTTTAGATTGAAAGAAGCTCCATAATTAGTGTAACATTTAATTTAAGATCCTTCTCAGTAAGAATCGCAGATGCGTGAAATGCGTTTTAAATTGTTCTAATATCTTATTAGATCACTTGGAATAATATTTAATTATTTTTATTTTATTCAAAGTTGATTAGTCTTTGAATGTTCAATAGACTCTCATTTATGTCTATCGACAATTCTCAAATTTATCACAAACTCTATTCAATTTTTTTTGATCAAATTCTGGTATTTAATAAGACGAATAATATGCTTCAAATCTTTTCCAAGAATTCATTGATTATGCTTATTTGCAATTATTCAATTTCATTAAAAATCTCTTATGAATTCTTTGATTTTTTTCAATTCATTTGGAGTGAATTATGATTTAAAAACTATATTCCAATTCCAAGAAGATTTTTTGTGCTCTAATTGGATATTCAGTAAGGTCATCTTCCAAATCAATTGAACTGAGATATTGAAGTGTCAAATTTATATTTACTGTCAAAATATTCAATTCATTTCAAATTCATAAATCTGTTTGAGTTCAATCCACTTTTTTTATTTAAAATATAATATTTAAATTCTTTTTAAATTCATTCTCATTTATAATTCAAAATTCAATTTAATATCAATTTTATTTTAGCAAGCTTAGGCTGCGCTATCTTTTTAGCTTTAATTTTATTTGCAAGTATGAATTTTAGATAAAATTTCGCAGTATTCCATCATCGTCTCCACGTAGGGGCTACATCAGATTTGACGCCTATCGAAGGTGAATTGATGTCATGACACCACAACCAAGTCTTCATACCCACTAAACTCTATTGAGCATTAGTGGGGTCTTCGATGACCTGCATGTAGCAAACACATATATGCAACTTCTACATTCAAATTTCGTATTAGATTATTTATTTTTTGATGTGATCGATTTTTTTGTTTCTTTTTAGATAAATATTTATTCTCCCCCCTTTTTTTAAGTCCAAAATTTAATCAAAATTTCGGCAGCATTTCGGCATAGGGATTTGTATCTAACAATTTTGGCTTACTTGGTATGCCTTTATTGAAGGAAGGAAGGTCTCAGAAAACACCCTTTTAGACTCACTATGCCCTAATGGGCATTAGTCTCACTATAAAGAAAAAAACACAAACAGATATACAATTTCTTTTTACACATTCAAGATTTTCATACATCCACCAACATCAATAATAATAATTTTGCATGAGTTCAGTTAGAAAAAATTGAATAGGAGAGAGTATTGGGTTGATTATTTGGGTTGAATAGGTGGGGGAAATGCTAGAAACCAAGAGGAGCTCGCCTGATGACGGAGTTCCCCCTTGGTTGAGGCAAAGGAGGAAATAAGAAGGGATTAGATGGGGGAAATGCCGGAAACCGAGAGGGGCATGCCTGATGATGGAGTTCCCTCTTGGTTGCGGCAAAGGAGGAAATAAGATGGGATTCGATGGGAGAAACGCCGGAAATCGAGATGGGGGCTTACAGTTTTGTCGGTCGAAATGAGAAATCTAAGTGAGAACGTAAGAGGGGAAGCCGAGAGTAACCTACTTGGTGGTAGAGTTGCCTCTCGGCTGCCCTCATTTGTGAAAAGGAGAGGAACTTCGAATAGGGAGGTATGTCATTCGTTCGACTTGGACAGAGGGACGGCTAGCCGGACAGTCGAGAAGGAAGAAAAGGATGTAGCTTTGTGCCAAGGCAATGATCTCGGGGTCCTGGCCTAGGAAAAGAAGGATTTTTGACATATTGATCCAAAGAAATGAGATGGGTATTGAGGAGCAGAGTAGGAAGAGAATAGAGCGGTATAGTGTGAGGGAAAGAAGCTTATATTGGTTCGCTTCGAACGCCTAAGAACAAAGTGGTTCCATCCCAAGAGACAGCATGGAAAGAACCGAGTATACAATAATGTTGCAAAGGCGAGGGTCATCGATCCGGCGGCAAGTGGAAGATTACCGAGAAATTCAAGAAAGAGCATGGAGACGACTGAGCGTGAGTAGAGGAAAAGAGCTGTGAGGGCGATGGGGAACGAGAGAAGGGGTTTCAAAAGGGTCTGGGAGCGGGGGAAAGAGAGAGAACCAATGGGGAGGGCAAGAGAAAAGCAGACCTTACTTTGTCTCTTCTGATAGTGGTACAGGGAAAGAACCGACGGAGCTAGAGAAAGAGACGAGGAATCAAGAATCGAGAGAAAGGTTTCACTGCTTCGGTTGATCTGAGATGGGAAATGGGAAGAATGGGATTGCGTTTTGGGCCTAGGGATTGGAGCGTCGGGAAGATGGTTAAGGTGTTGGAGTTCGCTTCGGGCTATGTGAACAACAAAGTGTGCGAGTCTTTCACGAGAGAGAAAGAGAGAGAGAGAAGACAGATGGAGAGAAGAGAGGGAGCTTACCGTTTGCAGGTTTGTTCGAAACGAGGACATCGGGGACCAGAAAGAGAGCGGCTAGAATCAGAACATGAGGGAGAGATGGAGCGAGAGCAGAAATTCTTAGCTGCATGCTTGTCTTGGGAGGG
Organism: Cymbidium sinense; assembly: GCA_021442155.1. NCBI lineage: Eukaryota > Viridiplantae > Streptophyta > Magnoliopsida > Asparagales > Orchidaceae > Cymbidium > Cymbidium sinense. Next base: position 55,512,264 of record CM038216.1, read on the forward strand.
AATTAGGGATTAGGAGCCCTAATTGCTGATTAATTATTTTCCTTATGTATTTAGGCAGGATTTTCAATAAAATTTGAATGGAATTGAGTATGTTTTAGAAATAATTATACCTCAATTTTCTTGAATTAATTTTGAAATAATTTAGATATTAAGAAATCATATTTGATCAAAATTAAAATAAATATTCGAACTTAATTTTTTTTTATGGTCATATCTATGTGAAAAAAATTCATCAAAATTAATCTCATGAAATATGGATGTCGCTTTCAGGCAAATTGATGTTCGACGTTGCCATGACGACGCCGTTTTCGACCCGTCATTGAGTCGCCGTGTTTAAGTCGAATAAATTTCGATGCTTTTAGAGCACAAATCGAGGCTCAAACGCATCACCAAATATCACCGATTGAACGGACTTCATCGATTCGAACGTCGAAATTGCTCAAAATATAAATATTGCATAATCTAAAGATCAATCGATCAAACGATTGAGTCCAACACTACACGATATCGAGTCGTGACGATGATGTCAAACGACTCATGAAATTGATCGTGCCGTCTTCAAACATCGAAAACTACCAAATGAGACTGTTCGTTCTCAACTCGGACAAGTTTGTCGAGTGGTCGGAAATGATAACGCTAAATTGACCAATTGACGATTTGAACTAAACGATCGCGTTGCCGCGGAACATCGAATAACATCAATATACATACATATATATGTATGTATTTAAAAACTCTAAACTAATCCTAATGCCCTTAATCCCACTCAATCGGCTCTAATCTCTCGTTCGATTGGTTCGAGCCCTTCTTCACGCATGCACACAAGCCATTCACTTGGTTTCTTCCTTCTCTGATTTCAGAATCGACTCCTTCCATCGCTGTTTTCGCTCCTCCTCAATGAACGAACAGTTCAACAACTGCTCTCAGATGTTCGGATCCTCCTCAAACTAGGAAAATGAAGAAGGAAGGCTTTTTCTCCTTCTCCGCTCCTTCGATTCACAACAGTGAAACCAATGAGCCTTCCTCTTTCTTCCACCTGATTCTTCAATCCAGAGCTTTTCCACTCTTCTTCCCCACAACTGAATCAACTTTCCTTCCTTCATCTTTCACTCTCTTTCCTCATCCTAACTAATCCCATTTCTCCCTCATTTCCTCACAAAACTGAGAATCCCATTTTCCCTTAATTTTTCAAAATCGAAAATCGCTTCTATTTTCTCTTATTTTCTCTCAAAATCAAAAATTCTCCTTCCATTTTCCTCATTTCTTCAATCCGAAAATCCTTCTTCATTTTCCCTCAATTTCACTTGGCCGAAATTCCTTCATTCCCTCATTTCTTCTTTAGAATCCACTTTAGCCTCTTTCTTTTCAAGGGGGTAGCCAGAGGCAACATCATTAGTGGTTCCTTGATACTTTCTCACTTCCTCCTCTAATCAAGCGACAATCAATTTCTTCCAATTCCCGTACCAAGAGGAACACCGTTGGTTGGTTCTTCTCTTGGTTTCGATCTCTCTCTCTCACATCATTGTACAGAAAAATAAGAACATGTGATGTGATTGTGTATTTGTATATGCTTGCTTTTCAGGTTTGAAGGCCTGCGAGATGAAAAATCGCTGAATATCAGTGTTTCTGTCATGTCGCCTACTTAGTAAAATGATGTCGAAATTTCGATAAATTTTCGGACTTAGAAAAAAAATGGGAAAGAAAAAGAAAGAATCAAGATTCATTTAAGAAAAAGAAACAAAAAAATAAATAAATAATGAAACAATATGGAATTAAAATTGCATTAAACAAGTCAAATGTATATACAAAATAAATATAAATGTGAACATAAGAAAAATGAGATTATTTATAAAGACTTTTCTTTATAACTTAGAATTGAAATGATTTTCAAGATGACCACAAGATGAATTTAAAAGAGATTAAATAATTATAAATGAATTTGAGTGGGGATTCAATGATATTCATAAATAAATTAAATTCTATGCTTCAAACAAAGAAGAGATGATTGAACTTGAACTCAATTAGATCCGTTAGATTTGAAAGATAGTTTGAGTTTCATATATATATAAACATGATATATATATATATATATATATATATATATATATATATATATATATATATATACATATATATATATATATATACATATATATATATATATATATATACATATACATATATATATACATATATATATATATATATATATAAATTAACTTTGTGACATTATGCCTCACATAAGATCAGAGAAAGTTTGATCTAAACATTGAAAATTTCTTATAAATTAAAACATAGACTTCAAGTATGAAATTCAAATGAAATTTGTAAGTGATCTCAATAGAATTCCATTGAATCTGAAAGCTTAACTTCAAGCGATAGAATGAATGGAAATAGCTCACAAATAAATTTGTATTAAGCTCCATAATTTGGTTCAAAAATGAGAGTTTAATTAAATGACTTATTGGTAAATGTGAGTGGTTAGATTATTTGGTGATTCGCTATAGAATTTGAAAAGAAAAGAAAGGAGTGTTATTTGTAATATGTTTGAAATATCTATATGATCATAAATGAAACTCCTTATGTCTATGAGGACGAATAAAGCTTTTCATTGAATGTTACCAAATGTAATCAATGAAGAATCAAATGAAAATGATTCTACATTTGTATAAATATAAAATTAAATATTAAAATAATACAACGCCACCGTATCTGCAACTCTTTGTACAAGCAGACAAAATGCATTGACTTAAATTTTGAATAGACTTCAAATATATTAATTTTGTATAAATTATGAAGCCAACTATCACTCAATTCAAGTGTTTCAGAATTTATGCAATCTTGTACGAAATATAAAACAATCTTCAATTCAATTTGAGTTTTCCAAAAATTCGTACAAGTATTCTAATCATCTGCATGGGCCCTGATATTATGCTGAATGTTTAGATTCATGTGGATCAGACGGCTTTCCCTGCTAGTCTTAGACCGGATTTGAGTTAACAAAATCTAAAAATCTACTATAAGTATTTCAACTTAGTAAAATCGAGAAGCTAAATGCGACAAGAGATCGATCCTCGCAAGAGCTAAACAGAGTTGACAGGATCTAAAGTTCTCAAATATATTCAATTCAATCAACTCACCTACCTGATGATGGCTGTGTTGAATGGTGATTTCAGCCAAAGGGGATACTTTTATCAAAACAGGATTCTAATTTCAAATCAAATTAACTCAAATTAAGTATCAATCTAAAAACTGCTTAAATAAAATTTAATCTTTAAAAGTTTAAAGCAAACTCTATTCAATCCGCCTTCCGCAATAATTTGTTGAAGGTGATAAATTAAGAAAACTGTAGTTCACAAAGGAGTCAATGTCAAATCAAGTGTTCTACTATTTTCACTTTCAATCAATCTTAGCCATAGATGACATCCTTGACCTGACTTACCAAGAGATTCCACATACGACGATACGACCACCGAGTCCGGTGCCTCCAAATGGAATCATTATATTACGATCACGTAGATGCCCCCAATGGCTCGCCTTTGATGAATCAAGGTACACTGATAGGGCAAAAATCGTCATTTAAGACTTAAGATTGTCTCTTTAGATAAACACTATCCCGCCGAAGAATTTCTTGACGACGAAATTGCGGCGATAAGGATTTTCGGTCGGGTCGACTACCTCCTCGATTAAGTAGATTGACCGACGTTCGGATGATAATCATGGATCTAGACGCACGCCATCATTCCCCAACCATCCACTTTAAGCTAATAATGATGAATTTCATAAATTCTAAATTTTAAATTCCAAAACTCATATTTGCTACGCTACGCATTTTAATCTAATGACTAATCGAAAATTCTCTCAAGATTGAGAGAGTAATTAACTATAGTGCTTATAGAAATCTAAAATTAGATCTTAAGTCCTCACCAAATGAGGGCGAAATCTCTGGGTAGTGTCTTATCAACTATTCCATCTGCCTTTTGAAAATTACACCGACACATTAAATCATACTCTTTTTAATGTCGAGAGGTCGGTGGAGAATTTTCGGAGCTCACAGATTTTTGGCGACTCATTGGGACATGATTCTCTTTCCATCTTTGGCTATATATGCTTATAAGAAGAACAAAATATTTGAAAATTCAAAACAAAAAATGGTGATTTAAAGGTGTAATAAATTCAAATTACTAATGTATAAAATTTGATGACAAATGAATTCTTCTGTAAAGTATATTTTTATTACACTGTTATTTTGTTTTGTAGTACTTATGCATCTTGAAAGTATGAGGTAAAATAATAATTACTAATTACTAATCTCCATCTTTCACTTTTGTAGAATGAATCTATAGAGCACTCCTTTCACTGTCCATCTAGTATGGGTAACATCCGCTAAATTAACGCCATCAACAGAGATGTTGGGGCTACCATTCAATTTGGTAGCAATTTCCACCATCGTAGCCCAACTCCGGTACCGCACTCGCTCAAGGCCATGGAAGGCCTAAGTTATCAAACTTCTACCTATGTCGCTTAATCACCAATTAACCGCTGCAAGGAGTTCTCTTGACAGAGAACTTCAATTTTTAAAAGACTAGGTAAATCTGAAGCCCCTGTGATGAAAAGAACCGTCAGTGGGCAAACAGTGTCTTTAATGCCTCATGGTACAATTGCTTCGCCGATTGAACATTTCGTACCCGGAAAACATGATCATGAAGCTTCCTCATCAGGGAGCAAATTAACCAGAAGACAGAAAAAGAAGAAATGCTGAGCTGAGGGCTCAAAAGATCTCATTCGAACGACCTAGTGAACAAGCAATATTGCCGCCAGAAGCGAGTATTCTTACTCATAACAACTTTGACAATCTAAAATGGATAAAAAAGAATAGCTCTACTGGTGAAGTAAAACAGTTTTTTGGGACTCAACAATGTCAAGCTCCATCACCATAGAGGAGAGCCTAAAACATTGTCATCTAGAATAGATAAAGTTCTTAAAGTAGCCAAGGATAGAGGCTTGATGAAAAGAAAATTTCAGAGGCCTATGGTGATTTGAAATACTAAAACTCTACCAAGGAGGTTGTCATTTCTTATGGTAACCAGTCATCGAGCCAAGTATGCTTCGCGCGGTGAGCATCAGAGCGTGACACTCGGATCGCTTGTCCAAGAATCTGTTGTCGAAAGGTTCTGGCGAAAGGATAAGCAGATATGGAGGCCAATGCCTCATAATGAAACTTTGAAGAATGAAAGAGATGTGCTATCTGATACACATATTCAGAAATCCGTCTAAAAAATAACTCATCAGAAGTGGATACCTAAAAGAAGGGATATCACGGATGAAAGACATGATTGTCGACACCTTGGAGAATTCTCTAGGGGACCCCATCATCGATCATATTCACTCTCATAAGAGAAGGTTGACTTTTATCGCAGTCCTTTAATGGAAGAAGTGTTTGTTTCGCACATTGAACTAACGTCGATCAGAAATTCATGTGCATGAAGAAAATAATGAAGATGATACTATGGAAGTAGAATTCGTCTATATGATCAGGGATATATATGAACTTTCCGCTCGACACCATCAGTAGCAATATGGATTCAGGGAACCTGAACTTGAATTCGACGTTTATGAATAAGAGTTTTCACAGAAGCGAGTAGAAGATGGATCTTCAATCTCTGCTGCAGAGGAAGAAAAATAATATCAAAATGAGAAAGAGATTATGGGTGTTGAAGCTATTTATATGGTTGAACTAGGAAATGATCAGCCTGGTATATGCTTTTATACTCCGTCTCAAATTCAACAACAAATTGGCCCATGCAAATGCAAGAAGGAGTTAAGCTCTTTCCTCAAGATGAGCAGAGCGTAATAATAACAAGAAATAAGAAGGAAAGTCAGACTTATCGATGCGCGAGAGCAAAGACAAATGCAACGCCAAATAAGTTAAAGATAAGAAAATTGTAATGGTACCAAGATGAATGACATGATGATACAAATGAATATCATGATGGATATGTTGAAAAATATCACATCAAAGACATATTTTGTCCGGCATCAACAGTGGTTAATAATACAACTTCTATACCATCAGTCGCTCTGGTACCTCAAGCTCCTACAGTACGTGCTACACATGAAGCGAGGAATGAAGTTAACTAACTACCTCTTCAGCCGATAATTCAAAATATGACTAGCACACCTGGAACGGTAACAGCTGCTCAGCTAGAAACAATAATTAATGAAAAGGGAAAGGAAGATATAGCTTCAGAGCAAGCTGAAAAGTTGGTGAGTATGGGTGACCTTTACCTAGCTGAATATGATCAAGTGTCGTACCCGAAAGGTTACTCGGTGCCGAAATTTAATATTTTCTGTGGGCTTGGTAACCTAAAAGAACATCTAACCCAATTTAAGGCTACTTATGGTAACGCAGGAGGGAATGATATGTTGCTTTTTCGTCAGTTCGTCAGTAACCTGACCTCAACTGCGTTCGAGTGGTGTACAAAATTGTCGAATGATTCGGTTAAAACCTTTCTTGAAATGATGATATGAGCCAAAGGTAATCAAAAATAACAATAATGACCTCTTTAAAAGGAGAAAAGATGAGTCGACAAAATTAAGTCGCTTATGAACCTAAGTATGAAATGTATGCAACAATTGGAAGAAGAATATGCGATCCAATTGTTAATGAATAATATGGATGATAAAATGACACCATTTTTATGTATGACGTCAATTATAACATTCCATGTCTTACTTGATAGGATGATTAATTTGGAAAGCTGAATCGCCCTAAGTCTGAAACTTATACAGATAAGGCAAAGAGAAACAAACCTTTAGACACAAGAAGAAAAAAATTCATGCCATTTCTTATAGTTCAAATGGTGAAAAACAGGTGATATATAATGTGGATAAAGGAAAATAACCAATGTACAATGATGATACGGGAAAGAAGCCCGTCTATTCTAATCCACAATCAAAATTGGTATTGAGAGGCAATGATAAACCTCAAACTTTTTCAAGTAGTGGGGAGCACCCAAAACAAGTAATAAGAGATGATGAGCGAATGCGACCACCTCTTAAGGAAAAAATGAACAAAGAATATTCTTTTAGAAGGGACAATGTGGTTAAATTATTTCAGAAAAATCATCTCTAAAATTAAAAGAAGTCGATCAAGTAAATCCAATTTATCGTCCTATCATAGGATGATCCATCCTATTGAAGATTGTTATGTCTTCAAAGATTCAAGAAATGAAGTATCGAGGTGAATTTACATTATCCGATAGTTCTAGTCAACCCAAAAGAAAGTCTACAAGGATGATTACGCTCTTTTTCAGATTATCCATTAAAGACAAAAGAAGGAGAAATGTGATAACGAGAAACACAATCTCCAAAAAAAGACCGCGTGAAAATATTGAAACAGTTGAAAGGTGTTCCTAATGTTAAGTGGAAATCACGACTTGAACCTATATTGGACTTAAAAGAGATGCCTAAATTAAGTATTTGGGCTTCTCAATGGCATTCGAATAAAGCTACTTCATCACAACACAATGAGCAATTTATTAAACGCAGGCCTTATAAATCAAATAAGACGTCTAAGAAAAAGAAGATAAAGAAAAGAACTACAACCCAAAAGATTATTAACAATTTAGAGGAGTATCACCAGCCGACAAAACAACTATTTAGGCTTGCAAATTTTATGCCTAAACTTCGCATTGTTGAATTAGATGAAGAAGATAATGGTGAATCTTGTCCAGTAGAGACATGCTGAATCATCTATGTGATATCAGATGTTCATCAGCATTAGTTATTCCAAACTGACTAGGGTAGTCAAATAGACTTAACCAACCCATCAGAATTCTTATCTGGAAAGCAAGAAGAGCTTGAAGAGTTAAGATCTGAATTTTGTTTAATGACTCAATAAGAAGATAACAGTTCAGATGAAAATTTATGTTTTCTCGACGAAGAAGAGTTAGATTCATCGATATTATCACTAATGAAATGTATGAAGTTGAAAAATGAGTCTAGCCCTTTTGGTTAATCCTCCAGAATAAGAAAGAAATTTGAAAAAACTATCTCTTCAGATGAATCTGAGCAAGATAAGGTGATTCAAGTTCAGTTGATAAGAGATAAAGTCTGACCACCTTCATCAAAGAGGGGAAATGTAAATAAAAACAAAGACAAACAAATTGAAGTCAACAAATATATCATTCTCAAAACTCTTAGAATAAAGCTTAAATCAAGCGAAAAGATAGATTATAATATTTTATCACATCTGAAAAAGATCTCTACACAACTAAGCGTGTATGAGGCATAACGGCTTAGTAGTGCTATAATTACAAAATTTTAATGCGATGAGCACTCTTTTCCCTTGCTCCGGATCCAAAATTGACGCAGAGTTCTTCATAAAAATTTCTTACCGGATCCAAGATCAACGGACACGGGTCTTCTAATTTTAAGATTTGTGATTTATTTAATTTCAAATAATTTAAATTTTAGGTTAATTGTTTTTTTTTTTATTTCAGCACAATGGCGATTTAAGAATGTTGGAATTAGTCCATGAAACTAGAATTAGGTTAGGATCTTGGAATATAGGTACTCTTATAGGTAAATTAATGGAATTAATAGATATTATGGTTCAACAACAACAACAACAACAAGCCTTAATCCCACAGTGGGTCGCTACATGAATCCTTCTCCATCAGGTCCTATTATGTGTCAAATTCTCATTTATTCAAGTATACTAAGATCATTTTTATACATCTTAACCAAGTCTTTTAGTCTACCTCTACCTTTTTTTAACATAAGGCAAATCTAATGCATCTACTCTCCTAACATCATCGGACGCTTTATGTGGCCAAACCATCGCGACTCCCCTAATCTTATCTACCACCTGAGCTACTCCAATTTTTCCGAACATACTCATTTTGCATTATATATCTCTGGGTAAAGCCACTCATCCACGCATCCCTCATCTCTCGTAACACTTAACTTAGTCTTATGTTTCTTTTATTAGCCAACATTTAGCACCATAAGTCATCAGGTCTTACCACCATCTTATAAAATTTTCCTTAAAGTTTAAGTGAAACTTTTCTCACATAATAGGCCGGATGCATTCCTCCACTTCAACCATCCAACTTGAATTCTACTAATAACATCTCCATCTATTTCACCATCATTTTGAACAATTAAATATCCAATCGCCACTCTTATTAATGACTTGATCACCTAAAGTCACAACACTACCACTAAAACTTCTACCACTAAAATTACACTCCATATATTCGCTTTAGATCTACTTAAACTAAATCCTTTAGACTCTAAACCTCCATAATTCAAGACGACTCTCTGCCTTATCAACAAGAAGAATGTCATCGAAAAAAGCATACACCGTGGTACATCTTCTTGTAAATGCCTCGTAAGAACATCCATAACTAAAGTAAAAGATAAGGGCTTAATGTTGATCCTTGATGTAATCCAACTAAAATAGGAAAATAGTTTGTCAATCCTCCTTGTGTTTGGACACAAGTGATCTAGTATACATATCCTTAATGACTTGAATATATCCAATATTAACTTCTTTCGTTCAGAACTCCAAAGAACATCTCTTGTGACTTTATCATAAGCTTTCTAAATCAATAAATATCATATGTAGATCCTTTTATTTTCTCTATGGTTCTCCATCAAACCTCTTAACAAATGTATAAGATCCATAGTAGATCTACTTGGCATGAAACCAAACTCAGGAAACTTATCACATCGTAACCTATGCTCAATTACTCTCTCCCATAATTTTAATGTATGACACATAGTTGATAAAAATATATTTTATGACTTTTGGAATAGTTTTCTTTCTTGATGAGGAGAAATACAAAAAAAGTAGAGTAGTTGAATACCCAGGAGAAATGGTGGAGATGACTTTACATTTAGGATGTGATTGGTTGAGAGTTTGTAAAGGAGTTTTGAAATTTAGGTTTCTTGATGATACAATTAATGCGATGTGATGCGGAGAATACCTCCCTCATTATTATTGGTAAATTATTAGTGTTCATAATTGATCAAGCAACATCCAAAAGATGTTTATATTTCTTTTATACTATCCTATTTTATCGTGGTGTATGGATACAAGAAGCTCGGTGAACAATTCTTTATTGGAGGTGATATTCTCCAATATTGCAATGAAAATATTTCATCTGATTATTGATCATGAGGACTGAAAATTGAGTGTTTAAATTGATCTTTATAATAGAGTGAAATATTTTAAAAATAAAATTGGTTTAAGATTTGCCTTTTATATTAAGATTTAAATAGATATGTTAGTAGAGTGGTAGAAGATTTTAAAAGTGTTCAAAGCATGGATTTGGGATAATAAGAAGGTAAGACTATATTAGATTTTCTTTTATGATTTTATAGTTCTAATACTTTATTTAAGAAAAGAGATAAACATATTATTAATTATAAAAATTGATCTAAGAAAACACAAATTGATTATTTTCTAATGAGAAAAATAGATCGCTTTAGATTATAAAGATTGTGCGTCATTCCAAGTGAAAGTTTAAGTACCCAACATCGATTATTAGTTTTAGATTTTAAGATGAAAGATTGTAAGTGGAAAAATAAATTAAAGTATTGTTCTAGGATTAGATGGGGACGCTTAAAGAACACAAATAAAAGTATTTTTAAGAGCAAGCTACAAGAGCTTAGAATTTGGGATGTTCATAAAGAAGCTATTATTAAAAAAGTAGTAGTGAAATTAAGCATGCTAAAATGTCTGGAGAATCAAAAAAAGCTTTTAATAAAAATATTTGAATGAAGTCAAAGTGCAAAAGAAAGAAATAAGACGATTGTTATAAAATTTGGTTTAGTTGTAAAACTTGGATAATTGGGAAAGATATAAAGTGCTGTAGAGATTCTAAGAAAGAATATATGATGCAAAAAAATTTAGCTTTTAGTGATTTATACAATAGATTGGATACCAAAGAAGGTGAAAGATGTATGTATAAGTTAGCCCATATAGACAAGAGAAGTAAAGACCTAGTTAGTGAAGTGGGATGAAGATAATAAAGTCTTTTCTTAAAAAGGATATTGAAAATAGGTGGATGAGATATTTTGATAAACTTTTCAATGAAGGATCCGATCATTGATTTTAACAATCTTAATACCCTAAACAAAAAATATAGAATTTTATTTTATCGTCAGATTAGTAAATGTTAGTTTTAAAGAAAATGAAATGTGGAAAAGTAGTAGAACCTGATGATATTCCATAGAAGTGTGGAAATGTTTAGGAGATCAAAGAATTTCTTGACTTACAAATCTTATTTTAAAGACTAAAAAGATATCAGATGAGTGGAGAAAGAGTTTGTTGGTTCCTATATTTAAGAATAAAGGTGATGCACCAGAGTGCGCAAATTATAGAGGAATTAAGTTAATATGTCATACAGTAAAATTATGGGAGAGAGTAATGAGCATTAGACGATGTGATACAAAAGTTTCTCACAATCGCTTTGGTTTCATGCCGTAGATCTACTATGGATGCTATACATTTGTTAAGAGGTTTGATGGAGAAGTATAGAGAAAGTAAGGAGGATTTACATATGATATTTAGAAAGCTTATGATAAAGTTTCAAGAGATGTTCTTTGGAGAGTTCTAGAATAGAAAGGAGTTAATATTGGTTATATTCAAGTCATTAAGGATATGTATACTAGACATTGTGTCCAAACACAAGGAGGATTGACAAAATATTTTCCCATTTCAATTGGATTACATCAAAGATCGCTTTAAGCCCTTATCTTTTGCTTTAGTTATGGATGTTCTTACTAGACATTTACGGAAGATGTACCTTGGTGTATGTTTTTTTGATGACATTCTTCTTGTTGATAAGACTAGAGAGGGAGTCCAAGAGAAACTTGAATTATGGAGGTCAACATTGAGTCTAAAGGTTTTCGCGTTTAAGTAGATCTAACTGAATATATGGAGTGTAATTTTAGTTGTAGAAGTTCAGAGTAGTGTTGTGACATTAGGTGAACAAGTCATTAATAAGATGACAAGATATTTAGGCTCATTGTTCAAAATGATGGTGAAATAGATGGAGATGTTATTAGTAGAATTCAAGTTGGATGGTCAAGTGGAGGAATGCATCCGGCTGTTGTGTGATAGAAAGTTCCACTTAAACTTAAGGAAAAAATTTTATAAGATGGTTTTAAGACCAGAATGACTTACAAAACCGTCACCAATAAAAGAGAAGCATAAGACTAAGTTAAGTGTTACGAGGATGCTGTGGATGAGTGGCTTTACTCTCTGAGAGATAAAATGCAAAATGAGTATGGAAAACGCTTGGAGTAGCTCCTATAGATAAGATTAGAGAGTCCTTGGGATGGTTTGACCACATAAAGCGTCTACCGATGACTAGAGAGTAGATGCATTAGATTTTTCTTATGTTAAGAAAGGCAGAACTAAAAGACTTGGTTAAGATGTATAAAAAATGACTTTAGTATACTTGAATTAAATGAAAATTTGACACATAATAGGACACAATGGAGACGAAGGATTCATATAGCCGACCCACTTAGTGGGATAAAGGCTTGTTGTTGTTGTTGCACTTTGCGAAATATTGCGCATGTCTATTCCCCTTTGCTCCAGATACAAGATCGATGGAGGCCCGGAGGGAAGCAATTTGATTTTGCACTGGAACCAAGTTCGACGGTGGAGATCTTCAAAATTTTCTTGTGGAGCAAAGAATTAATTATATACAATTTTATTTTAAAATATGCTTAAAATTTATGTTTTAAAATATTTTTTTCTTCAATCTGGACTAAAACGCCCCTGTTTAAATTCACTCAAGGCTTAGGAGGGAGGGACAAAATGGAAAATGTCCTTTTATTTTATTTGAAATATTCAAGGAGGATCGGCTTGTTTGGTCCTTTACGTGCGAGGAGAGGGAGTGATGGAGGCACGACGATGGCCAAGGATCTTCTCTCTCCCTTTTTGCTCCATCTCTCTCTCTCTCTCTCTCGTGCGTATGAGGTTGGATACCTGACCGACCCTCATATTTATAGATGCTCGATCCCTAACCATTCCCGCTCTTGCTTTGAGGGGTTTCGAGTGACGTGGAGAACGGTTACTATGCGGTTAGAGTTTCAAAATTTTCTAACTCCCCCAACACACTTTTTTTCCTCCTGATTTTAGCCGTTAACAAATACCTAATATTAACTCCTTTCTTTTTTATAACACTCCAAAGCACTTCTTTTGGAACTTTACATATGCTTTCTTTAAAGGGTCGTTTGGTTGGCTAAAAAAAAAAGAATGTAGTGTAAAAGAAATTCATTGTAAAATGAATGCAGTATATTTGAAATACGTTGTGGTTGTTTGGATGGATGTCAACCAAATTCAAGAATTTATTTTTTGGTGTTTGATTTGAGTCAAAGTATAAGTAATGTAAATCTCAAAAGTGGTCTCCGACGTTGGGGAGTGGCGGCTGCGGCTCATTACACTAACTAGTATAAAGTTACATCGCTCAAATTGGTCGAAATCCTTTTTGAACTACATGGTGAAAAGAAATGCATTGGAATTTTATCTTGCATATCTTTTTCAGCTAACCAAACATGATGATTTTATTTTTCACTCAAAAATAAATGCAATGCAAGATCAATATGTATTATATGTAAATCCTCCTTACTTTCTCTGTACTTCTTCATCAAACCTCTTAACTATTGTATAGCATCCATAGTAGATCTACTCGACATAAAACCCAACTGGTTTTGAGAAACTTTTGTATCGCATCATAACCTATGCTCAATTATTCTAACCCATAATTTTAATATATGACACATTAACTTAATGCTTCTATAATTTGCACACTCTTATGCATCATGTTTATTTTTACAAATAGGAACTAACAAACTCTTTCTCCATTAATCTGACATCTTTTTAGTTTTTAAAATAACATTAAAATGATTAGTAAGCCAATAAATTCTTTGATCTTTTAAGCATTTCTACACTTCTATTTGGAATATCATCAGGATCTACTGCTTTTCTATACTTCATTTTCTTTAAAGCCTTTTTTAACTTCAATTTTACTAAGACGATAAAAATATAATTCTCTATTTTCAATTATGGTACTAAGATCGTTAAAGTCAATCATACTCTCGTAACATTCATTGAAAAGTTTATCCTATGTTTAATATTTTCTTATAAGAAAAATATTTTATGATTTTCATCCTTAATGCATCTCTCACTTATACTAAATATTTACTTCTCTCTCTTTTCTTGAATAACTTATAGAAATATTTTTCATTCTCTTTGGTATCAAATATATTGTATAAATCACTAAAAGGAAAATTTTTTGCATCACATATTGCTTTCTTATAATCTTTACGAGTCACTTTATATATTTTCTATTTATCCGAGTTTTTACATTTAAATCAAAAATTGTATCAAAGCTTCTTATTCTTTATCTTTTTTTTTGTATATTTTGACTCCAACTATTTTTATTAAAAGAAGTTTTTCATTTTGATTTATCATGCACATATTTTGCACTTTGTTAATCTCATTTGTTACTTTTTCTCATATAACATTAGTATTCTCATGAACATCCCAAATTTTAAGATCTTGCAGGTTATTCTTAAAAATTATTTTTATTAATGTTCTTTAAGTACTTCCATCTAATCCCATGACATTATTTCAATTTATTTTTCATCTTCCAACTCTTCATCTTAAAATCTAAAACTAGTAGTCGATGCTAGTTACTTAAACTTTCATAAGGAATTACTATAAAATCTTTACAATTTAGATGATTTAATTTTGTTATCGGAAAATAATCAATCTGTGTTTTACTAATTTCATTTTTATAGGTAATAATATGCTTATCTTTTTTCTTAAATAAAATATTAGTTACTATAAAATCATAAGCTAAAAAAAAATTTAATATAGTCTTACCTTCATCATTAGTCACTCTAAACTCATAGCTATCATAAATATTTTTAAAATTTTTTATCATTCTATCAACATGTCTATTTAAATCTCCTCTAATAAATACTCTTTCTTCAAGATATATTCTTTGTATTAATTCCTCTTAAGTCATTCTAAAATTTTTCTTTTGAGCCTATATCCAAACCCACTTGAGGAATAAAAATACTTATAACATTAATAATCTTAGTATCAATAATAATCTTTAAAGTTATAATTATATCTTCAATCCTATTAATATCTACAACATTATCCTTCAAACTTTTATTTATAATCACAACTACATCATTTTTAATTCGACTTCTACCTGAGTACCAAAGTTTAAAATCTAAACTATCAATCTCCATAACCTTCTCCCCAACTTATTTAGTTTCTTGAATACATAAGATATTTATCTTCCTATTAACCATAATATCTATTAACTCCATTAATTTATCTGTAATTGTATCTATATTCTAAGTTTCTAACCTAATTCTAGTTTTGTGGATTAACTTCTTTGCCCGCATTCGTCCATAATGTGGGAACTCTTGTTTATTTAACATTGCACCCGAATGTCGATGCAACGACCCTGGCACATTGTATTCAGGTCAAACAACTCGTCGCTTCCAAGGAACGCCTTAACATTAACACAATATATTAAACGATTCATGTCATGATTCTTTCAACAAGTTTTACGTTGCCTGTCAACTGCCTAACGTAACCCTCCGCTTTTCTCATTCGAGACTTGGTACCCGGCATAGTTGTATGAAACTTGAACAAAATAAAAAATGCTAACAAACTAATTACATGATATTTCATAGAAATGATGTCAATGAAAGAATTCATCAAAGTAATAGAATATATTCATGTTGGTACTAGAAGATTACTTCGATCAAAATTTGGTCATCACACATGTAGTACACAAAAGATTAACTTGCCTATACAAGCTTGATTCAAGAATAAGGAACCTTATTGAATCAAATTTTTCGATTACATTTCTTGACTATTTGTTTATATAATCCTCATCTTTAAGTTAATCGATATGGTTGGCATATGATCATCCAAATTCAATTTCAAATAATTCAAACTTCAATTTTACAAAAAAAATAATAATAAAAAAAAATATAAATAAATATATTTACTTTAGCAAAGCCTATAAGTAATTCCTTCTTAATAATTATCGGGCTTAAGGCTCAACATAGTAATATTTAAATAATTCAAACTTGAATTTTATAAATAAAAATGAAATTTACTTTAGCAAAGTCTATAAGTAATTGCTCATTAGCAATTATCGGGCTAAAGGCTCAACATAGTAATATTTATGAACAACTTATGGATATGCATCATAACAACTAGCCTCGCATAAGTTGTAGATGTAACAATAACCTCAAAGGCTCAAAAAGGTAGTTGAACAGATCGAAACACTAAAACAACTGGAGACCATTTCATCATCAATAGTAACTTCTTGAATAAGTTGTATAAAATTATTTGATAGAGGAGTGGATACATTTAAAAAGAGAAGAATTCAAAGAATAATAGCAGTTATAATAAATTAGGCACATCAAAAATTGATTAATGATATTATGATAGAATTTCTTGGATTTTCAACTTGTAGAAAGTAGTTCCAATATATTGCAAAATTTTAAATGCCCCTACTTTTTGTATTTAATTTTTTAGGTTCTCGAAGAAAATATTTTTGAATTTAAACAGTTATTTGACATTATATCAAGTTTAGGCCCCGTTTGGAGCAGTGCCTTAGTTTTGTTTTGTTTGAAAAATGCTAAAATTTCATTTTGTAAATTGTTTGGTTGCAATGCTTTTTTGAAAATGCTCTCTATAATTCTATTTTAGTGTCAGATTTGAAAGGTATTTTTGTTTTGCTTTTTTTTTTCTTTGGTCCTCATTTTTATAAAAATTTATACACAAAAAATACTTTTAACTACCCACAACTTCTATTTCCATCTCTTCCTCCCCAAACAAATTATTAGCTTTTTTAGCTACAACAGCTTTTAAAATTATTTTTCTTAAAGCAGCGTTTCAACTAATTTTCTCAACATCAACAACTCAACCGAACAAAGCCTTTAAGCTCCATAACCTCTTGTCTACATTAATAAAAAAAAATTATAAGCTAATTTCTTGTGAATATTCTCTTATAAATTAGGTAAATCACGCAAAGCTGCATGACAAGTCATGAAAAGCTAAAATACTAAGATGTAGGGATGCTACTAAGGATCTATCATTCCTAGAAAATGAGATCTTAGAGAAATTCAAAAAGTCAAACGTTCAATTGTGATATGCCTAAGTGGATGAACAACTTTCTAAAAAAATAAACTTTAAGTGTTCAAATATAAGTGTTAATAAATTATACGCCATTAGAGTTGACTAGATTGATGGAATTTCAAATTTTAAATTCCTTTTGTTGCATTTGTCTTTAATAAATTACTTAAAATATTAATGAACTTTTATTTGTTTAATAAAATGTTTTTTTTTTTTAATTTAGAAATCATAAACCATGAATCTAAAGCCAATAAACATGGGTGCTTAACCTGAGAGAAGTTGTAATATTTCTCCATATCTAAAACTGTGTGTAAAGCTTTATGCAATATTTTTGGTGAATTTTAGCTTAATTCATCCATAATTTCTCTCTTATGACTTTTAATGAAACATATAATAATAAAAACTGGTGATAAATAATATTTGGCCACATGAGTTGTGATGCTTTAATTGTACTCAAACACGTCATATTTACCTTTTTTACATTCGTTTAAATTGATCATTAAGTTGATCCTTGTATTCACCAAGTAACAAATATTTTTCTTCATTATCATATCAGCCCTAACCAATGAATACTTAGTGACAACCAAAATGATAGAGCATGTCAAATTAGCTATTGCCACATTCAATTGGAAATCAAACAATGAAATCTTTCAAGTCATTGATTTAATATGAAAACTTTGTAATATCATTTCTCCCATCAAATATAAGAATGTAATTTGAACCTTGCAATAGTTACAGTGTGTTTGTCTAAAATTATAACTTGCTCTATTTTATTTTACTTGCATCATTTGTGAATTATATTTATCTAATTAATATGCCAGACAATTAATTGATATGATGATGCAATCATAAGCTATGATACTAATTAGATCCATTATAGGTTTGGGTTTGGTTTCTTGTTGCAACCAGATTAATGCAATTAATATGCTCATCTATAAGGCATTATGATTCACATATAAAAAAGCCACTAATTATCGAAAAACTTGATTTCTTTTAGTACGAAGCAAAAATACATGAATTTGAACCTAACCTATAATGCAATGGTTGAAATAAACTTGAAAAAATTAACAATATATTATTATAATGCCAAATCAACGAGCACCTAGAATCCAAATTGTATCAAATTTGAACAAAGCCAAACATTTTAGCAAGCCAATAATAAGACGTTTAGAGGAATTATGTAAATGAATGAATTCATCAAAGTGGTGAATATCAACCTTATGTTGGTATAAGAAAATAACATTTTTTTTAAAACTTGGTTGTTGCACTTATGCTATACATGAAGGAAATCACATATTAAACTTACACTTGGAAGATTAAAACTGTAAATAGATCTTTTATTCTAGACACACTTCTCTAATTGCATGCCTCATACTATATATTTAGATTTGTCGTTTCTAGGCTAGTATATGTGGTTGAAAGTTGAAACATGATCAATCTAATTTAATTCTAGCTACTTCAAACTTTAATTTTATCAACATTACAATTCAAATCTGTGGCATCAAGTTTGGAAATGATCTTCTCATCACAATAGTCAGGTGCAAGGCATGAGGTATATGCGCTTCCAATTTATGTATAGGAATGTCCAACCCCGCATAAGATGGAAATGCAACATAAGTGCTTAACAACATCTGCAAAGAGACAATAGCATCCATAGAAATAGTACGTCATTTACAAATGAAGTCTTAATTGATTACAACAATTTTGGAAGTTGAGTAGTGATAATATTTGGCCTGTTTACATAGCATTTTTTTTATCTTGATTAAATACTTATTTACTTGTTCTTAAATGGGAATACATATTGAAGGGTTTTTTTTTTTCCTTTCTCTTCTATTTTGTTTCCTCATTCTGAAGGGACTATGTCTAACCGTAAAGTTTCTGGATTCACACTTATCTTTTCCGTACACATTTTTGCCGTAATTTTTGTGAGAATGTATGAAAGCATGTTCCATATTCTATATGCAAATCATATTATAACATGTATTTTATGTATCTCATGTCGATGTTTTAATTGTTTCTTCTTTTGCTATAGATGCTTGAAAGTTTTTTTTTTAAATTTTTCTTAATTTTTTGTTATCTATCCCTTTCTATAATACTGAAGGTTATCTTTGATTGTTCGTCCACTGAGTTTTTGGTAGGCTTGTTTGACGATGAAACAAAATGTGTGCTTCACATATGTACTTCTAAACCATTAGATGCTATTCGGTGGAATCCAGCAAATCAAGATGAGGTTTGAAATTTGTATTTTTGCATTTACCTTTCGTTTTATTTCAGCAGTAGATATTTGAACTGCTATTAATGGATTTCAATTACATGAGATAACCCTCCAGTTGTTTAATTATCATCATTATTATCCTCATTCCAATTATATGCGGCCTGCTTTATGAATCTTTCTTCAGCCAGTTGTTGTCCCTTCAGTTGTTTTGCATTAATATATATTGAACATTTTCAAGTTTTTGATGTTGAGTTGGAATGCATGCTTAATTGGCATACTTGTCTTCTTTTCTGCACTGTAATGTCAAACCCAAATTATTATCATGCAAACTGGCAGATTTATCATGTGGAGAGAATTATTGTTTCTATTTCAATGTTTTTTTATATTGACAAGCTACCTTCTCTATTGGCGATGTTTATTCTTTATGAACACACATCGAATGTAGAGAACTAATGGAGATTGTTTTAAGCCTTTTATTTGACTTTGAATTTTGTGAAATTGTCTTCACTGTTGTGTAGAGTTCTTCAAAAGTGGATAACAATGTCATCTTTTGTGCTGAGTTTTGTTTTTGCAGGTTTGCTGTGTATCTAGAAATGATTGTACAGTTCTTCTTTATGACATTGGCTATGTATCTTCCGAACCTGTTGAAGTAAGCATCTTGCATTGTTCTCCATGTTACTTTTGTTCAGTATCTTCATGCTTCTGTGGCCTTGACAAACATCTGAAGTATCTCCCTATTTGTAATTTTTTTTTTACCTGTTATTTTGGATTTTAGCATGTTTTCTACTTTATGCAGTGCAAAGAATTATTTAAAAATTTACTACTTTCAGATAATTTATTTTAGAAACTTACAAATTTGGAGTTTCTTCCAAATGATTATCAATCATAGAACTTGTAGTCTACTCGCTATGATATAATTTATTTGATGTAACATTCCTTTGATAAGTTCTCTTATTGCGATTTCTGCTGAAAGTTTTATGAGCTCTTTTTTTTTTATTATATTTGTAGGTCTTAAAGAAAGGGAAACTGAAGTTTTCTCTGCCTGAAGCTTTTAATGGCTTATCTGATATTACTTTTGTTCCAGCTGACAAGTCAAGGTTCTTGATTTTTTTGCTGATTGATACTGAAACGTGTACTTGTTCTCCTTTTCTTTTACATTTTTCGGAGTATTTTAGTTTATGCCAGTTTTGCTTTCACAAAAGGACTTATGCGGTGATATTTTTTTTAACTTTTAGCTTTACATCTTCTCTTATATTTTCAAAGCAAAGTTTTTTAATAACCAAACCACTCAATGAAATGCATATAATATGGTTCAATTAAAAAGAATTACCAAATGATAATTAACAAACCAAAATACACTATCAAAGATAACTCTATAATAAAGAAGAAAGAATCCTTATGAAGGATGAGGAGATTCCCAGGAATTCTAATTTATTGCATCTAGCTTGAAGTCCGTTGAACTTTTATGAGTGGCTATATATAAAAATATGCCTAGTTCATGCATGAGTTTCAAGTCAATCTGTAACTTTTCTGGGCATTTGATTGAACAATCTTACTAGTTGTCCTTACCTCTTAGTCATATGCGATGCATAATTATTTTTTACGTTTTGAAATTTTTTGTTTTGTGCACCTTTCTATTACTTTGGATGGTTACAATCTTACTAGTTGTCCTTTCCTCTTAGTCTTATGCGATGCATAATTATTTTTTACTTTTTCAAATTTCTTATTTTATACACCTTTTTATTATTTTGCATGGTTTATTAGTTATCATTTCTCTTCTCATTAGCATTATTCTAACTGTTTGGAGTTAGCTTTATAAATCTTCATTTTCCGTTCATTCTTGCCAAGTACTGCTTGAACAATTTATATTACCTTACCTTAGGGTGTTCTCCTTTTCTTAAGAAAAAACATTGTAAGAAAAATTTGGCCTAATGGGAGTATAAAAAAAGGCTTCTTTTGAAATTAAATAGTCGTACTTGCACCACATCCAATTGAATCACACATCTAACTTATTCTCATGAGATTGAAACTCCGAATGAACAGTTTTTCAAGTAAAGTTTTCATAATTATATTCCTCAAAATATCTATTTATGGACTCCTCATCCTTTAAGACAATACATGGTTGGAACAATATTTAGCTTAATCCATGGCTGTATAGAAAATCATACCAATGATGAAAAATCATAACTTCAATCCAAAAAATAATACATAGACAAATGGCTCATACCGAGGTCCACCACCGAGTAACAATCCTATATTAGATTTTCTCTTGTTACATAATATTCTTGAAACATTTTTCCATTTAATCATTTAATTTTAACTCTAAAAGTTAAAATTGAATATATGGAGTGTAATTTTAGTTGTAAAAGTTTTACTTGTGGTGTTTTGACATTAGGTGATCAAGTCATTAAAAAGAGTGAGTGTTTCAGACATCTCCGGTCTATTGTTCAAAATGATGGTGAAATAGATGGGAATGTTATTAGTAGAATTCAAATTGGATGGTTGAAGTGGAGGAATGCATGTAATACTTAATTAGTTTATTCTTAATTTATTCCTAATTATTTTTAATTAACCTGCCGTTATCAGAAGATCTAAAGTACGCGATGCATCGGCCGGATTAAAGCACGCCGACGCCAGAGGACCGGATCGAAGGTAAATTCATTTCTTCCCTCGGCTCCGTGACGAGACCGCTCCCTGCTTCCGCATTGACGGATTTCCTTTCCTTCCTTCGCGACCGACTCCGCGGAAAACGCAGAACCGCCGCTTCCTTCCTCGGCGTGGCCATTGAACCGCCGATCCCGCGTCGCCATTGAAACGCCGACCGCGAGTCCGTGAACAGGGGAAATCCGTAAGTGGTCGGATTTCGTTCGCCGATCGGGAAACTTAGAGGAATTTTGTAAATTGCTAATTTTCTTTCCTATCCCTTTTCTTTCGCATTCTTTGGGGTCAAAATTGAAATGCGGATCGAGAAATCGAACTTGGTCGCAGTGAGTCAGAGTTATTGTGTATTAAAATTTAGGATTGACATTGTTTGTTAATTTTAGTTTTGTTGATTGAAGCAGGTAATATTGGCGTTAGTAGATTACTTTGGAGTCGTATTCCAGTATTTCGAAAGCTTATGAGGAGATATCAATTTCAGGTAAAATTGGTGTCAGTCGATTATGAGTTTCATTTATGAGTTTCATGTATTAGAAGTATTTATAAGAGTTATTTCATTATGTACTGAGAGGAATGCCGAGCACATCACACCCACCTGAATCGAGGTGACATAATTGCTAATTTAAATTCGCTTATTCTTATGTATGCAATCGCTTTTACGACTATAAATTGTATGAATGACATGTAGATATTTATCATTGAATGCATATAAATGTTGATTACTGACTGCAGATTAATGATTTACAATGATTACAAGCCAACTCTCAAAGATTGATTTCATGGCATATAAATGTTTGAAAACATGTTAAATACAAGAATGTAAACAGGAAATGTCGAAAATTGTGATAGGAAGGCTATGTTACAGAATTGCAAGATAAAGTCGACGATGAGCGTGATTAGGGATCTTAGTATCCCCACCCCGCATTTGAGGTTGGGGTCGTTAGTCGCCCAACCGTGTGTCGTAGTATGTAGTATGGTTCCCGCCTTTACCTACTTTTGTAAAAAGGACGACCCTTTTTATATGAAGTCAAAACCTATGCAATTATAAATGACATTTTTAAAATGATTTGATATGAATCGAGAACCTAAAATGATTTAATGAAAATTACTGATCCTTGACAGATATAGTATGAACCTACATCTTATTACTGCAAAGATATTGTTATATATATGTTACGCTTCTACAAAGACTTACAAAGATATTGTTCAAGATATGTTACATTATCAGACAGTTTACCGCTTTTGCAAATTTACACGTATATGCTTGTTTCTACCGTCAGATCGAGCTTACTTTAAGATTCTTGTCTCACTCAAGCTTTATTATGATGCTACCGCTTGATAATTTCGCGAAAAGACGGTAGAAGCTACCGTTTGTTGAATTGTATAGTTTTGGGAAGCTTAAAGTCTTTTGCACGTACAAATTAAATGTCTTTCTTTCAGATTTATTTACAAACCAAAAGATTTCACGCTTCGATTATTTGTGATATGAATTAAGTTAAGTATATGAAATAGTTTAGTGATGATTTGATTAGATACACCTTCCACTTGCTCGCTCAGAAGACAGTTGGAACGCGTGGAATCGGTCCAATCCACATCCTATTCTGCTACACTCGGACACTCTAGCATGCGGGGTCATCCTCTGCATTTGACCTATTGTGACAAAGTATCGCTAGACTTAAGGAAAAAATTTATAAGATAGTGGTAAGACCTGTAATGATTTACTGTGCAGAATGTTGGCCAGTAAAAGAGAAGCATAAAATCAAGTTAAGTGTTGTAGAGATGAGGATGCTTGGGTGGATGAGTGACTTTACTCTTAGAGATAAAATGCAAAATGAATATGTTCAGGAAAAGATTTCAAGAGCTCCAAAGTGATAAGATTAGAGAATCGTTCACCCGGAGTTGAAATAGCGGAATGAGGGACGGATAAATCTTAAATAAAATTATTCAATATGTTTCTCCAATCATATAAGAGCCATTACAATTCACAACACAATTAACAATTTGCCCACACATATATAATAACAAAATTCATATGAAATACAATTTAAAACATAAATCAACATAACCGACATAAATATCTATCTCTTGAAGTCTCTTTACGACGATAAACATAATCCTCCTTTCTATCATCCATCAAGTTAGGATGGTTACCTGAAAAATATAAACAACTTGCAATTGAATAAAATTCAGTGGATGAATTATGCTTTTACACTATAGTAAAACAAGAAAGCAAAAATAATATGTATGACATATTTTTCTATAATATATAAATAAAAAAATTTTTTCAAACAATCAAACATGTAGGAGGTATGGACAAATGAACATTTCTTATGAACTTTACTTTTACATTTATCAATCATTTTAGGAGTCACTGTCTAAACTTTTACCAAAACTCATCCAAGGACAAGTAGCCATTACCATTTGCTATTCAATTGGCTTTTTTTGTGCACGCACATTAAGGCCCCTCACAGACTATAAGAGGGTTGTTGACCTCCACATATGCGTCATAAGTCGAAGTCCACAAGTAATTCCAGACTTCTAAATGACGTCGCAACGGAGCTCAAAATGCACTAGTCATCACCAAAAATGATCGAAACAACCTCCGATCGACGAACGGACTTCCCTGTCGCGTTCAGAACGTCGAAATTAATTAGAATATAAATGTTGCATAATTTAAAGAGCGATCGATAAAGCGATCGAGCTATCAATGTGTTAATGCGCATATCGGAGTCGGAAAGCTGCGACGATGTCCGAACGATCTTCGTTCATGAAATTGATAACGCCGTTAGATTCTAAACATAGAAAACTATCAAATGAGATTGCCCACGCTTAATTCGGACGAGTCTGTGCAAATATCGAATAATCAGAAGTGGCCGCGTGCAAATCGAGGCTGAAATATACAGGACGTCACCAAAATCAACTCAAATGACCTTCGATCGATGAACGGACTTCGCCATCGCGTTCAGAGCATCAAAATTGGTCAAAATATAAATATTTCATGACTTGATAATCAACCGATCAAGCGCTCGAGTCGTCAACGCGTCTGCACGCATATCGAAGTCAGGAGACACCGACGCAAGTCAAACGACATTCGTTCGCGAAATTGATTGCGCTGTTAGCTTCGAAACGTCGAAATCAATCATGTAAGATTGCTCGCACTCAATTCGGACGAGTCTGCATGAATGTCGAACGGTCGAAAGCGGCGATGCACATTTTGACCTAATTTGACGCCGACTTGAACCAAATTGCCTCCGATTGCGAAACGGACTGCGTTGTTGCGTTTGGAACATTAGAATAATCTTATATTGATATATATATTGATTATCTAATCGTGTCGGCATAAAATTCATATTAAAGGCGATTAATTAATTTAAAGTCAATTTCAAGACATAAACCTAACCTAAATCCCTAAATTCTACTATAATGAACTCCTGCCAGAATCTATTTCAGGACTCTCTCCCGCACCGACCGCATCGATAAAACCAAGTTTCTTTACACGCCGGATCGCGACAAGCCGAAGACGACTCTTCGAAGGACGGAGTTCCTCTCATGCGAAGTCGACTAAGCTTCCTCTCCTTCGCTCAACGAAGACGACAACTGCTCGTTACCAGTGATCCGCTTCCTCCAAACTGGCAAGTCTCCTCCTCCCTCATTCTGATTGTTCGATCCGAGAAGAGTTTCCTTCCAATTTCATCCGACCATCTAAACCATTAAAGATCCTCCGATCTTCTCCAAACCTGTTCCATCCATCCAATCCAATCCCTCTCATTTCATTAAACAATTTCATTCGATCTTCTCCAATTCAGTTATCTTTTCTCCAATCCAAAATCGGCTCTCCAAATCCCCTCATTTCCACAAAAAAAAAAAACAGAAAATTTCGCCTCTTTCCCTCATTAAACCCAATTACGAATCGCTTCGCCGCAATCCAGAAGCAACACCGCCAAGAGGCTGTTCTTCGCGGCGTCAGATTTCTTGCATTTCCTTCAAATTCCCGCTAATCTGAGGAAACAACACCAAGAGGGTTCTTCTTTCGCCGGCCAGATTCATTACGCTATCTTTTCAATGTTCGCCGCACGGAGGAAGCAACACCACAAGAGTGTTCATCTCTCGAAGTTTCGCATATCCAACCTCATTCCCATCATCATCGCATTACCAAAACATGTGAGATCCGTGGATATATATACATGCAATTGCTTTATAAGTTTGAAGGCCCGCTCAAGAGGGCTGACGAGATTAAAACCGTCAGTAGGTCGAAGCTCGCACAAGAGGCGCATCGAGTAAGTAAACATCCGTTAGATGTCGCTCCCCCTAGATGAAATGTTACCTAAATTTTGTCTAATATTTAGACTTAGAGAAAAAAAGGGGGGGATAAATATATATTGCATTTGTCTTCTTTAAGATTTGAATGTCTCGTCGCGCTCAAGAGGGTGCGACGAGATGAAAATCCACGCTGTCAGAAGACACCACTCTACACTCACTATGCATAGAAAGCCAAAATATGACCTCCACGGATGACGAAGATCTTAAATTTAGATTAAAATTCAAGACTTAAACAAATTCAAATGAAAATTACCTAAACTTAAGCCAAACAAAAGAATATATGATAAATATGAAGATAAATGTTAAATCAAAGAGAAATAGGGGGAGAACACTTAAATAAAATTTTGGAAAGAATGGAACACTCATTTAAAATGCAAGTAAAATTTGGAGAGGCTAATATTAAATTCGGAAGCTCTAATAGCGATTCTCTATGGCTTAAATTGAAGTAACGAGTGAGTTCTCTTTTCTTGTAAATTTCTTAAAATTAAACAAGCTTTAATTGGAATTTGGGGAGATTAATACTAAATTCATAATAAACTGTCAATAAACTTGAAGTCTATAAACTTTGATATGGACTTAAGGATGAATCCATATTGGGCTTAATAACTCTTATATGAATATGAAGGTGATTACTATGCTAATTAATAAGCGTGAGTAGGGCTAAAACATTAAATATTGAAATTGACATAACTTATCAAAGTGATGTAATTTGAACATAATCAAGTTAAAAAAATTACAAAAAATTAACATGTAAACTAAGTGCAAGTAATGTGTTAAACTACAATCTAAATCAAAATGCCTTCTTCGCCACCGGATCTGTAACTCTTTGTACAAGTAGACAGAAGACGATACTAAATCAAAATCTATAAAAATTATAGGGCTTCCTTCAACCAAAAATTAAGGAATTTCATTCTAATTATGATTTTCAAAATCGACGAAATCACTAATTACGTGAGATTATCTAAGCTATAAATACCGCACGCTTCTGACATGTAGAGATTTAAAGTGCAAATTTTAATGTCAAAAGCTGAGCTAAATTAAAATCAATTAAATATTAATCTAAAAAAATCTAATAAGATATTAGATTAATTTACAAACGTCTTCTACGCCACTGGATTCGCAACACATCGTATAAGCGAATATAAGACGTTAGTTAATAAATTCTTAAATACACTCACATGGGCCCCGACACTACGCTGAATGCTTAGATTCAAGTGTTTGAGATGCCTTGGGCTTGATTTAGTCTGATTTGTCCGTTAACAAAACCTAAAACTTATAATAAGAGTTTCAAATCAATGCAACATCTCGAGAAATTGATTTAGTGTAGATCTAATCTTCTCGAAGCTAAACAGAACAAGGATCTAAAGCTTTTAAACATATTTAAATTAATCAAATTTTCAAATCAAATTAAGTAATAATCTGAAACTGCTTAAATGAAACTCTACTATTAAAAAATTAAATCAAACGCAATCCATCTACCTTCCGCAACTGTTTGTTGGGGGTGATAAATTAAGAAAACTCTGGCTCACAAAGGAGCCAATGTCAAATCGTGTTCATATGTCATCTCACGCCAGTGACGCGACCCGTATCCTCCGATCAGGTGATTAAGAGGCTTCAGGGATAATTACGACCGAGTCCTCGACGGGTTTGGCTAATCGACTTATTATACTACGATCATGACCGTAGGATGCCCCAATGACTCTTTTGAGTGAATCATAGGGTATATTTGATAGCAAACAAAATTCTCCAAGACTTAAGATTGTCTCCTGGACAAACACCATCCTGTCACGGATTTCTGGCTGATGAGATCCTTCACGTCGGGTCACTACCTCCTCTAACTAAGTAGGGACCATGTCCGGATGATGGAACCATCTAGATTGGGACGCCATCATTCCTCAACCATCGGTTTAAGTTTAAATGATGAATTTCATAAATATAAAATCTAAATTTTAAACTCCATATGTTACTATACGCTTAAAGAATCTAACGACAAATTTTAATCGAAAGTTCTTTCACTTGAGAGATAATTAACTATCTTGTGCAAGAAAACCCTAAACAGATCTAAAGTCCTCACAAAATGAGGATTAAACCTTCGAGTAGTGTCTTACATACTATTCCATCTGTCTTCTGAAAATTACACCGACACCTTAAACCACACTCTCTTCAATTCAAATATTGTCGAGAGGTCCGTGGCGAATCTTTGGAACCCACAGGGGCGAACTCCACTTTCAAATATACACATTTATAACATACAATTTATATAGCTATGCATATTGATTTATAAGAAACCGCTTAACTCATGAAATAACGCGGTTACGATAAGATGCTTATTATTCAATATGAAGAAACGAGAAAATTAATCACAATTTGCAGTACAGAAAAAAATATAATCATGTATAAATGCATTTCATCACAGGAAAATAAATAAACATTTATCATAAATATAAAAATATAATTACCCACTTTAATTTGTAGCTTTCTCTTGAATCTCCTTCCTTTAACACTTCTTTCCTTAATTGAAGTTCCTATAAAATAAAACATTAATTGGATCAATATTAGAAAACAAATTATTTTATTTTATTCATTTCTTGTCTACAATACTTGCGTATGTCTTTTATTATTTAACGCTCACATTTCTCAAAATTTTATTGCCTATTTTCTAAATTAAGCTAAATTTACAATTAATAATAATAATAATTATTATTATTATTATCATATTTAGTAAATTTAATTATTAAATTATGTACATACACAATATCTTCCAAGGATTAATTTTCTTAATTTAATTTGATTTAAAAATTTTTATCTTTCTCTCTAATGATTTCAATTTAAGAATCATAATATATAATCAATTCAATTCTCATGATTATAAATTTTCTTTTATAAAATCATTAACTTTAAATTTTCAGGAATCCTTAAATAATTAAGGCTTAAATTCTTTCATTTACTAATTCATTTAAAATTTTCTTTTCTTAAAAATCTATTATTTTCACTAATATCCTATAATAAAATCATGACTATTTAAGAGTTTAGGTAATACAATAGAATTAGAGTTGTATAAATTTTAAAACTTAAAATTATATATAGATGTATTTTCGTCAAATTAGTGATAAAACAATGTCATATCATTATTTACGAAGCTCCTAAACAAATTCCTTACTGATTTAATAATAACCTAATTAAATCCAAAATTTAAAGAAGAAAACAAAAAACCCTTATATATACAGGCATTTCCTCATTTTGTAAAATCCAAAAGGAATAAAGAAATGATATACCTCTCGGTTTTGCCCTAAGCCCTAACCCATCTGGCTTAATAATGTCATGCGACGGCCGTTCTTTCCTCCCAGACGCAGTGGCTCTCTTTCTTCTTCTTCTTGGTCGCCGACTTAAGGGACGAGGGAGACTTAAGATCGGGCGATGGTGAAGTCAGATTGCTCGATTAGGAACGACGAGGAAGAGCGGTTCCTCCTCCCACCTTTCCTCTTTTCTCTCCCTTTCTCTCGTGTTCGCGGGTTCATTTTCTAAGAACCAAATCGAGCCTCCCCTTTTGACTTTTCCAATCCTGGCCAACCGTCACAAAGATTTGATTTTATATTTGTTTTTTTTGTTTTTTTTTTTCGATTCTGCTATTACAATCTCTCCCTCTTATAAAAATTTTGTCCTCGAAATTTAATGACAATAATAGATATAAATATAACTTTTAATTAAACAAATGAGGATAAAGTCCTCGCAATTCTAATTCCTTCTCCCACTTAGCTTCTCATTTTGATCCATGTTTTCACAGTACACGGACAAATGAAATTTCTTTATTCCTGAGATGCTTAATATCATAGTCTATAATTCT
This sequence comes from Cymbidium sinense, assembly GCA_021442155.1. Taxonomy (NCBI): domain Eukaryota; kingdom Viridiplantae; phylum Streptophyta; class Magnoliopsida; order Asparagales; family Orchidaceae; genus Cymbidium; species Cymbidium sinense. The sequence continues at coordinate 55,542,501 of CM038216.1, forward strand.
TTCTAGCTCCTTCATAAATGTGAGATCAAGCTGAATATCAATAGGATCAGTAATAATTTTGTTGGCTTCATCAGTAAAATATTTTTATAGGAGAGAAATATGAAACACATTGTGCATTCCTTGCATGTGAGAAGATAAAGCCAGTCTATAAGTCACTTTCTCAATTCTTTCTAAGATTTCATATGGACCAATATAGCGTGGGCTCAACTTTCCAACATTCCTAAATCATTTTATACCTTTCATGACGTTAACTTTAAGAAATACAAATTCTCCCACTTCAAACTTTACTAGCCGATGTTTAGCATCATAATATTTTCTCTGCTATCTTGAATAGCTTTTAATCTATCATGAATCAATCGGATCTTTTCAGTAGTTTCATCTATTATATTTGCACTAATGATTCTTCTTTCATCTGTCTCCACCCAATAAAATGGTGTTCTGCATTTCCTCCAATACAAGGCTTTATAAGGAGCCATACCAATACTTGCTTGAAATCTGTAGACAAACTCAATCAAAGACAAATGAATTTTCCAATTTCCCCCAAAATTAAGGGTACAAAGTCTAAGCAAATCTTCATATGTCTCAATTGTTCTTTCTGATTGGCCATCAGTTTGAGGATGAAATGCAATACTGAAAGTAAACTTGATACCTAAAGCTTTTTGAATTTTTCTCCATAATCTAGATGTAAATCGGCCATCCTGATCGGATGCTATAGATTTTGGCACACTATGTAACTTCACAATTTCATCAACATACTTTTTTGCTAAATTTTTAATAGAATCAGATTGTTTAATATGTATAAAGTGTGCAGATTTAGTCAACCTATCAATAATAATCCAAATAGCATCACAGCCTCTTCTGGATCTAGGTAAACCAACTACAAAATTCATAGCAATATCATCCCATTTTCACTCAAGTATTCCAAAGGCTGTAATTCACTTGACTTCTGATGTTCAGTCTTAACCATCTGGCATGATGGACACTTGTAGATAAATTCAGCTACACTTCTTTTCATACCTACCCATCAAAATATTTCCTTAAGATCTTGATACATTTTGCTACTGTCTGGATGAATTTTATAATTAGAATGATGCGCTTCATGTAAGATGTCTTTTCTTAAATCTCCAATATCTGGAATGCAAACTCTGTCATGATACTTCAGTAATCCCTCTTCATCAATTTCAAAATCTTCTGTATAACTTACTTTTACTAAATTTAAAATTTTCTAAAAGTCATCATCTTGAGGTAAAACATTTCGTATTCTGTCTTTCAAATTTGATTGTATAGACATTTGATTTAGCAATAAAGCATGATCATCTGTAGATTTAATAATTGAAAATTTCAATTTTTCTAAATCTTTAATCAACTCCTCTTGTTGAGAAATCAACCAATTAACACTACTAGACGTTTTTCTACTTAAAGCATCAGCAATTACATTTGCCTTCTCGGATGATATTGAATATTCAAATTATAATCCTTAATAAGTTCTGACCATCTCCTTTGTTTTAAATTTAGCTCCTTCTGAGTAAAGATGTATTTTAAGCTTTGATGATCAGTGAAAACTTCACACTTTATTTCATATAAATAACATCTCCAAATTTTCAATGCAAACTACTAGCTCTAGATCATGGGTTGGATAATTTTTTTCATGAATTTTCAATTGTCTTGAAGCATAAACAATCACTATTCTATTTTGCATAAGTACATATTCCAAACTACTTAATGGTGCATTATTATAAATTTGAAATTCTTCTGTTCCTGATGGAATAGTTAATACTGATGCAGTCATTAAACAATTCTTTAATTTTTGAAAAGCCTCTACACACTGATCTGAACATTCAACTTGATTGTTTTCTGAGTTATAGTCTAGATAGTGGCATGGTAATCTGTGAAAACCCTTTATCAAATTTTTGGTAATATCCCGCCAATCCTAAGAAACTTTTGACTTCTGTGACAGTGGTTGGCCTGGGCCATTTAGCTATTGCTCTGACTTTACTCTGATTTATTGAAATACATTCACTACTAATCATGTGCCCCAAGACTATGATGCTATTTAACCAAAATTCACATTTAAATTTTTTTTCATATAATTCATTTCTTTTCAGAGTTTGCAAAATAATATGAAGATGGTTTTCATGAGCTGCTTCATCTCTGCAATAAATTAGAATATCATCTATGAATACAATCACAAATGAATATAAAAAGTGTTTAAAGATTCTATTCATGAGATTCATAAATAGTATATTAAGCAAAGACAAACTCATAATTCCCATATCTTATTGAATGCGCTTTGATATATCTTTTCTTTTCTTTGATCTTAACGATGATAACTCGATCTTAAATCAATCTTCAAAATATCGAAGCTCTTCAGTTGATCAAAAAGATCACCAATCTTTGGTAAGAGATATTTATTCTTCAATGTGAGTTTGTTAAGTTCTCTATAATCTATCCATAGCCATCTTTCTTTTTTACAAACAATATAAGAGCTCCCCAAGGAGATGTGCTAGGCCTGATAAATCCTTTCTTCAACAATTCTTGTAGCTGATTCTTCAACTCTTGTAATTCTTTGATCGTCATTCTATATAGTACTTTTGCTATAAGTTTTGCACCTTGAATTAAATCAATAGAGAAATCTATCTCTCTAACTGGAGGTAAACCTGATAGATCATCTAGAAATTTTTTTGGATACTCCTTTACTATAGGTATATCTTCTAACTTCTTTACCTCTTTAGTAACATCAATAACTTGAGTAAGATAACCTTCATAGCTTTTTGCAAGCATCTTTTGAACTTTTAAGCAAGACACCATCATAGCTAATACTCCTTTATGCCCCACAAATTTGAATTCTTCTTCTGTAGGAATATTGAATTTGACCATCGTTTTGCAACAATCTATAGTAGATAATGTTTAGATAAATTCATTCCTAAAATCACATCAAATTCATATATCGACAGTGCTATTAAATCTGCATCCAAGCTTTTTTCACAGATATTCGTTCATCAAAAAATTTTAGATTCATATGAGACCATCATTTGCATCAAAAAATTATAGGCATTTCCATAACTTTCAATCCCAATATTCTCACACATTCCTCAGATATAAATGAATGTGATGCTCCAACATCAAATAAAACTCTAACAGATTTATTTGAATAGAGACTATAAATAAATAGATATATAAAACAAACATATCTAGCACAACATAGAATTTTAACAATGTTAATTTAAATAAAGGCATACCTGTAATGACGTCAGACAAGTCCTTTGCTTCCTGTTATTTGAGTGCATATACTCGAGGTAGTGTATTCTGTCGATTCTGATTCTGAGATGGAACTGATGCAGTTGATTCAGCCATCCTTTGTCTACCAATAGTCCTCTGAGGAGGTTAAACACTTATCTTAGTATCAGTTGAAGATTTCTGACCCAAGATATGACAAGATTTTGCCATATGTCTTGGCTGATGGCACCAATAGTAAGTGTTTGTTCCTGAGAGGCACTCTCCTTTATGTGCTCTTCTACATTTTGGGCATGTAGTAACAAATCGCTGGCATTAAGATATATTTGCTTCTTCTCTGATTTTTCAATTTGAACATTATGCCCAGATTTTGACTTATCTTCAATCCTCCTTTTCTGAATATCTCTTCTCCTTTGCGTAGTTTGTAAATCCAATTCTATCCTTCTAGCCCTCTCCATCACTACAGCATAGTCTTCAATACCCAGAGGAATCAATGATTGTCTGATTACATCATTTAGTCCAGATAGAAACCTATAACATTTCTCTTCTGCATTTGGTAACAACTGAGGTGCATACCTTGAAAGTATTGTAAATTCAGCTTCATACTGTATGATAGAGCGATCTCTCTGTACCAATTTGATGAACTTATCCTGCATTTATCTCCTAGTTGAGAGGGTAGCTGAGAGGGGTACAAACCAATTTCTAAAGGTCTTCACAAAATTCTCCCATGAAACAAGATTGCAAGGCCTTCCTTCAAACTTCTCTTGCAATTGTCCTCGTTACCACCTCTCAGCTTCGTCCTCAAAAGCAAAAGAAGCTAAAGCAACTTTTTTTTTTAGGAGGGCATGACATACTTTCTAAAATTTTCTCTTTCTGCATCAACCGATTTTCTGCTTCAACAGGTCCTCATGTTCCTGAGAAAAGATGTGACTTCATAGCTTGAGTATGTTGATTTCTTATCATTTGAGTAAATACATTTATAGCTCTAGTGCTCAGCAGTTTGTGCCTCTCTATTTTCACCCATAGCATCATCTTGAATTGATTTCATAGGCCTGAGAAGCACAAATTAATTATAATTATTACGAATCAATCAATATAACCATATGCAACTCTCTTCATAAAATTTATCATCTTCCTAATTGCTCTTTGATTATGATCATACTTATATCCCTAAATGTAAAATCTCGCTTTGATACCACTCATCAATGAATTGGAATACCGCAATGACGACGGATAAAGAAAATTTTACCTAACATTTACAATCTTAAACAAAATTACACAATATGTTTCTCTAATCATATAAAAGTCACTACAATCTACAACACAATTAATAATTTATCCACACATATATATTAATAGAATTCATATGAAATACAATCTAAAACATAAATCAATATAATAATATATCTTTAAGTCTTTCTAATTTTATAACTATCATCATCCATCCAGGATGGTTACCCAAAAAATATAAATAACTTCAATAAAATTGTGAATTATGCTTTTACATTATAGTAAAACAAGAAAGTAGAAATAATATGCATGATAAGTTTTTCTATAACATATACATAAAAGAAATTTCTCAAACAATCAAAAATATAGGAGATATGAACAAATGAACATTTCTTATGAACTTTACTTTTACATTTATCAACCATTTTAGGAGTCATCGTCTAAACCTTTACCAAAACTCATCCAAAGGACAAGAGTCATTACCATTTGCCAATTCAATTGGCCTTTTTCGTGCACGGGGTACATTGCATCCCCAGCCAATACCATAAGGGAGTGAACTTCACTTTCAAACATACATATTCATAGCATATAATTTATACAGCTATGCATATCAATTCATAATAGTAAATCAATTAACTCCGTGAAATGATGAAGTTACAATATGATTTAGCATTCAGGTTGTTATTTAATATGAAGAAACAGGAAAATCAATCACAATTTGCAGTATAGGAAAAAGTTATAATCATGTACAAATACATTTCATCATAGAAAAATAGATAAATATTTACCATAAATATAAGAATAAAATTACTCACTTTAATTTACAGCTCCTCTTGAATCTCCTTCTCTTTAACACTTCTTTTCTTAATTGAAGTTTCAATAGAATAAAATATTAATTGGATCAATATTGGAAAACAAATTATTTTATTTTATTCATTTCTTGTCTACGATACTTGCGTATATCTTTTATTATTTAACGCTCACATTCCTTAAAATTTTATTGCCTATTTTCTAAATTAAGCTAAATTTACAATTAGTAATAATAATTATTATCATATTTAGTTAATTTAATTATTAAATTATATACCTATACAATATCTTCCATTTTTTCTATTCACGGATTAATTTTCTTAATTTAATTTGATTTAAAAATTTCTATCTTTCTCTCTAAAGATTTTAATTTAAGAGTCATAATATATAATCAATTCAATTCTCATGATTATAAATTATCTTTTATAAAATCATTAACTTCAAAATTTCAAGAATCCTTAAACAATTAAGGCTTAAATTCTTTCATTTACTAATTCATTTAAAATTTCCTTTTCTTGAAGATCTATTATTTTCACTAATATCTTATAATAAAATCATGGCTATTTAAGGGTTTAGGTAATACAATAGAATTAGGGCTGTATAAATTTTGAAATTTAAAATTATATATGTGTTTTCGTCAAATTAGAGATAAAACAATGTCATATCGTTGTTTTGCTCCTAAACAAATTCTTCGATTTAATAATAACCTAATTAAATCCAAATTTTAAAGAAGAGAACTTATATATATATATATATATATATATATATATATATATATATATATATATATATATATATATATATATATATAGGCATTTTCTCATTTTATAAAATCCAAAAGGAATAAAGAAATGATATACCTCTCGGTTTTGCCTTAAGCCCCCCGCCAATGACCGATATGCCGACGCGATTGGTCCTTTCCTCCCACATGGCTCCTCTTCCTTCTTCTTCTTGCTGTATGAAAGGGACAATTCTAGGGCTTAGACGACAGAGCCTTAGGAACACACATAAGGTAGAGTGCGGTTCCTCCTCCCGACCCTTTCTCTTTTCTCTCCCTTTCTCTCTCGTGTTCCCATTTCGGGGTTCGTTTTCGACAAACTGAAATCAAGTTTTCCCCCCTTTTTGACTTTTCCAATCCGCGGCCAACCGTCGTGGCATTTGGATTTTATATTTTATTTTATTTTTGTTTCCTTTTTTTTGTGATTTCCTGTTATTACAATCGCCTTAGATGATTTGGCCACATAAAGTATCAGTCGTCTGATGACCCGGTTAGGAGAATAGATGTATTAGATTTGCCTTATGTTAATAAAGGTAGAGGTAAACTTAAAAGACTTGGTTAAGATGTATAAAAATTATCTTAGGTTATTAGAATTAAATGAAAATTTGACACAATAGTACACAATAGAGAAGAAGGATTTATGTAGTTGGCTCCATAGTGAGATAAATACTTATTGTTATTGTTATTGTTGTTTTATAGACTCAAGTTACTTAAACTCATTACATTTAGCTATCGCTTTATCTATCTATAATATCAATTAATTATTATTAATATCACATCAATTAAAATTGTATATCCTTTACTCCATTTTTAGTACTCATTCTAAGCTCACTATCTTCTAAGCATTTTCTCTATTATTATAAATTTTCATTTATTTCATTGAATGTCTCATGAATATAACTATCACTATTTGTAAAACATTTATACTAATAAACTTCACTTTGAATGTTCTTTATTAGGATCTTCATGGCCAAGAAATACTTAATTCAAAGCACATCAAACCAAATAGCCCTTTAAGCTTTGTAGTTTTGTCAATAATTAATTTTTTCTCCTTAATATTTGCTGATTGCTATGCAGCCAAATGAATATTTTAGTTTTTGTTTGGCAAAATTTGTGGCATGGTTTTTCTTCTCCCTACTGTTGTATTTTATGTAAACTTGATCTATAGCGTTATGCTAAACGTTTGTCTTCTATATTTTTCTTCCAACAGGTTTTATTTGTCTTCCACTATGGTAATTGTTTTTTCATTGGGATATCTTTCGTAGGTTGCTTGCATCTGGATTGGATGGTGCTATTTACATATGGGATAGGAGACTCAGCAATCTTCATTGTCTTAGACTGAGTACTAGCTCTCAGAGCCCTCTTAACAGCATTGAATTAGATATTGAAGATCGGGTCAGAAATGAACTAACCTAAAACCGTAATTTTTTTTTTTTGCATATTTATAATGACATGGGCAGTGTTTTATAGATTTGGACTTAATGTCTCTCCCATTTCGATTTCGACTCTAACTATTCTTAGCCATGAGGCCCATGATGCCTTTTCTTGGACATTATTAAGTACAATCAGTATAGTTCATCATCACGCCCCTCTCATAATTTTATTATATATATATATGTGAAAATACCTTATGTGCCTTTCAGATGTGTAGTAATTGTTCTTTGTAGTGGAATAGGTCCCCTGTTGACGGCTAATGATTATGTTGTTCTATTTTGTTTTCAAAGAGCCTCACTTTTTAAAGGTATTGTAGATTGTTTTTGGAGCTAGTCAACAAGGCATCATATATGCTTGGGATCTTCGTGGAGGAAGATCATCATTTGCTTTCCAAAGTCATAATGAGGTAAACTTAACTCATATATATATATATATATATATATATATTTCTCTTTTCTAAAGTTTATAAAATTAAAACCATGTTTATATTTTTCATAAGCTTAACTTCAACATGTCCATTAACTTCACTAGCCATGAATGCATCTTATTACTTAATTTGATTAAAATTCTGATTATTCTTATATTTGCCATTCCTTAAAAAACATGTTTATACTTTCTGTTGTTTTAAGAAAGCTCCACTAGATTCTTATTGTTTTTGATGATAACATAAGCTTAGAAAATTCATGCTTAGTATAGTTCCAGGTCAAAATTTTAGAAGATAGATTAGATTTAAGATAGTATTCTATCCAAATATTTCACCTTCATTTTATAAGGATTTTACATTTGATTCCAGGTTTCATATTAGTGCAAACCCCAATAGTTAATTATCTTCTTGGTGGTAGGAAAGATTTAAGTCTCGTTATTAGATGCTAAGTGCTTAGCATATAGCAACAATTTAGTTTTTAAGTTTAAAAAAAATATCACCATTAGCTTAAAGGAGATGATAAGGGGAATATTGATAAACTCAATCAAGTTATGATTTTATCATCTTGTGTTATCGTGATCTTTGATCTCTTAAGTTAGAGAAGGTTGTCGACCTACTTGGTTGAAGATCTTTGTTATTAGCCATGAGTTATTTCGTTTAAGAGGATTTTGTAGACTTGATATGAATGTGTGTCCAATGGGATAATTTTTAGATGTTTTTAGCTAACAACAGGTTTTGTGTTCTATAGAATACACATCATGATTCATTGTTCAAGATATTTAGACCATTGGAAAGCTTATGGGTTCTGACTATGATTGAAATTTAATGGTGGGATTTCACGATAAACTACTCAGTCAAAGGACCTTGATCATAACTACTTTTTTTTTGGTCATTTGATGGCAAAATCACACGGTTAGTGGACAAATGCCAAGTCATTATTGGCATGAGATTTTTGAGAGTGACTACAGGCGTACACTTGATACAATATTAGCTCTTTGTGAGCTTAAATTAATTCTAGATTTGTCACCCTTGATAAATTATTATGAAGGGTGGGCAAAATTTTTGTTCTTGGCATTAGGTGGTTAATATCTCTTAAATATTTTGAATTTTATGATTTTTTTTTCAAGCTTTGGTATTTTCATCTTGATTTAACCTTTAACGATTTTTGGTTTACTTTCAACATGGTCATTATCGAGGTATTTTGAGTGATTTTTTTTTTTTTTCACTTTCAACTCTATCGACTCTACAGCTTGCCTACAAATGATTGGGTATATAAATTACATAACACTTTAGTTCATTTAAATATTCGCTTAACTATTGATTTCGTCAATTGTACCTCATGATAGAGGATTGGGTTCATAAATTGGGATTGGTGATTGTGTTTACAATCTTTAAATTAAGATTTTTAATTGAATTATGTTTCAAAACTCTCATTCTCACCATCTTCAGTCCTTTAGGGAAAGAGGATCAAACTAATTATGTGAGATTAATTATGAGCTTTTTTAAGTGTTTGCACATTCTCAAAGATAAAGCAAGTTTGGATTCATCTCATTGTTAGCTTAGGAAGCATTCTCAGATCTATGCTTGATTATTTTAATATGTTAGCTTGAGCACTTGTGGTCATTTTTAATTGAAATGATTTGAATGTAATTTAAGAAATTTACACATTTTTTAGCAAAATGATTAAAGTCTGTTTTAAATTATTCCACTCAACATTTACAAACTTTATATTTGAACATATTGACACATAGATTCTACATGATGCACTTGCGCAATTCTTAGTGCACTTATATGATGCTCTTATATGCTTTTCAAAGCACCTGCATGACTTTCGAGATGATATGCCTGAGCTTGAAAGTTTTCCCACAAGGTGTGTAGGACTTATAATTATTCAATTTTAATTATTTATGATAAAGTCAAGTCCTTGAAATCAAACAATGTTTCATTTTTGTGAATTTTAAGGTCCCCTTTTGTTTGCTAGTAAATTCATATTGTGGATCCAATGGCGTAAATTTAAATCATTGCTACACATTTAAGATAGTGTATTTTATTGCTTATTTAGTTTACAATTTGTAGAACTTTTAATATTCAATGAAGCTTTGTTCGTTTGTTGTTGACAGGCCTCCAAGTTCACTACAAATTTCGTTAAGATTCATTTCATTTCTTTTCAGTTTGTTCAATGTGGCGTACAACATCATTTAAATATTCATTAGAAGGTTCAATTTATGCTTGTTGGCAAGCATAAAATTGTCATCATTCGTAAATAAGCTTCTAAATTCATTGCAAGTTCCTTGTAAGTCTAATGAAGTTAATTTGTATTCAATGCTATCCTTTCAAACATTGCACTTAAATATTCATTTTCCTATTCCTATTTTTAAACCTGCATTTATTAAAGTTATTTAGTTGTATTATTAAATTTAAGTGGTCATCATTTTTTTTTGTACTTTTCAAGTGATGTTTTGGTATAACTTCAGCTGCCTTCTGTCATCTCTTGCATAGGGGACACCAATAGGAGTACTAAGTCTTTCCACTATGCTTAAAAAGACATGGATATTAATTCAATATCGTGATATATTGTGAATGGGGTCTTCAAATTCACCGTGCTTAAAAAAGTACACATAGGCCTTTTGTTACTGCACGAGAGACCATTGATGTTCTCACGCCTTTAGAATAATATGCATGAGATCAAAACAAAATTTGTACCTATTTGCACAAATTTAAGGTGACATACTTTTGTGGTAAAGATCGAAACAAAATTTTCTCAATTTTCTTTTCTTCCTTTTGTTTTACTATTTTGTTTTTTCTCTAATGTTATTTATATATATATATATATAGAGAGAGAGAGAGAGAGAGAGAGAGAGAGAGAGAGAGAGAGAGAGAGAGAGAGACATGTGGATAAAATTAGAGTCAGGGAGAGCCAAAACAAGGTGTTGTTCAATTGAAGGAAGAGGGAGATCCAGCAGTATTTGGGAGCGAGTTGGGTCAAGTGACATGCAAGTGGTGAAGACAAAGGGTTCAAATGAGGAGCAAAATGGAAGAGAGGTTCATGTACACAACTTAGGATGAGCGAGAATGTTGACATTTCAGAGGGGGAGCATGAGAGAGATGGCTGGTGACCAGAGCTGTAAGAAAAGAGGAGGGTTTATTAAAAGGTGCTAAGAATGAGAAACTTGACTTATGTGATCAATTTATCTTAGGCAAGAAAGCAAGAGTTAAATTTGGTACTGTGATCCATCCTGCCAAAGGAACATTGCGTTATGTGGACATTTTAGTTTGGGACCTCTTAATTTGCTTTATTAGGAGGTAAAGATTTGTTTGTTATCTTTATTGATACTTTATTTCAAGATCTATCTAGGTATACACCATTAAACACATGGAAGAAGTTTTGGATTTCTTTCTTGAATGGAACAAAATGATAGACCATTACAAGCAAGAAAATAAAGAGGGCTTATATTTGATAATGGAGTCAATTGCTGGTTAGTTCTGTGGGATCGGGTCTAAATTCATTGTCTCAAGAAGTATAATCCTTCAAACCTTGTCAACTCTAGTTTGAACATAGATGATCGGGTTTGAGACTTTTCTTTTTGAGAGCTTGAACTTCAGAAGCTATATCAATTGATTCATATCTTATAATTATGATAATTAAACTACCGGATATTATTAGTTTAAAATTCTTATAATATCAAATTTTTAGGTTTTGTTAACCTGGATCTAGTCTTAAGACCAAATCGGGATTTATAGCATCTGTTCTTTACTTTGACTTAATAATCACTTCAACATGCACATGAATATCTGTTCTTTGAAAATTGCACAGACATTAAGATGTCTAAGTTGAAGTATATATGTTAAATTGTAGATTTTGATTTTTTGAGTTTTGTTAACCCGGACCTGGTCCGAAGATCAAACCGAGAAGCATAACATTTGTTCTTTTCTTTATCTTGCATTTGAATTACATGTCTTTCTAGATATCGATCATACTTGACATCATCTGATATCAGTTTTTTGTGAAATATTGTATGAACAAATGAATGTCTAAGTTGAAGTAGTTGAATTTGACATGATATATGCACCAAAATGCAAGTATGAGTTTTGATATGGATTTTTAGGTTTTGTTAACCCGGATCCGGTCCGAAGACCAAATCGGGAAAATAGACCCTATCAACTCTGACTATCTTCTTACAGAGGATCAGATCTAGATTAATTATTTCAAGATCTTTTATTCTCCAAATTTTGTCAACTCTAGATTATACATAGAGGATCGGGTTTGAGATTTTCTCCTTGAGATCTTGAACTTGAAAATATACATTAACAATGATGCCGATAGATTTATCTTTTGTCATTCTATGATAGAATTAAACAAGATTTAAAATAACATCATTAGATTTTTAGGTTTTGTTAACTTGACGGTCCCAAGACCAAATCAGAGTGTGTAGTATTTGTTCTTTCATTTCATTTGATTTCTTGCATGTCTATTTGAGCATTTAAGCTATCGAATACTTTAATGCTGATATAATTCTTTTTTAAAATTTTGTATGGACATTCGATGTCGGTTAAAGCATTGATGTTTGACATGACATAAATGTCGAATTATAAGCATAGCTTTGATACCTAAAATTATAAATCAAATGTAGATCGTTTCAAATATGAAATTGATTTCAAATGTTTATCATCAAGTAAAGGTCTATTCAAGACTATATATGAAGTTGACTCTTTCAACTATTTATCATGTAGTCAGTATAGATTTATCTATAAGATATCGTTGACTCTTTCATTTACTGCGTGTATCAAGTGAGAGTGCGTTATAAGAATGTGAATATACATTACAAAAAGTGATTTCATTCTAAATGATATAGCTTGGTTCTTTCAACCACTTATCATGATCAAGCATATATCGTTTTAACAAATCAAGCATTTTTCGAGTATGAATTTGATTCTTTCAAGTATTTGCATGAATCAAATGGTTAAGCAAAAAGAACATTGCTTCATAAAGTCATAGATTTCATTTATCTTGCATATTAAAGGCATTCAAATTGATTAGAAAGAGATAACACTTTGAATATGCACATGGAATCATTTCACTTAAGCATTTTAGCATGAGCTTTTGCCATTTGTTTCCTAAATGACATATGACATGCATTTGTATCTTTATCATTCTCTTTTAATGTCACATGATAAAAATGTGGATCTAAGAGAGTTTTTACTTATGTGTCTCTTAAGATGTCTTATTTTTTTTTAGCAACTCATTCATATAGTATATAAAGACATACTTGCCCATAAAGTAAAGTTTAAATCATACCATGCATTGAGTGTCACATTTTTATTTCTCACTCATTCATATAACATATAACATAATTAAAGTAAAATGAATTTAAACTTTAAATAAGTAATTGTCATATGTTATGAAAATTCAGGTAACAACTAAACTAAGCATGGGTAAGCATATTGTAATTCTCATATAGTATGATGAATAAGCTAAGCATGGATATACATATGCACATACCTTCCTTTTCAAGCACTTAGAAATTTTTACACATTTTTGTTTACCAAAATTTTTGGTAGCCTCAAATCATCTCCGTGAGGCTCCGGGAGAAGCCTTCCGAAAAAGGCGTATGGTAGTGTCTTGAGACATGGTAGAAAGTTTATTTTGCCCAGCCAAGAAAGGTGTTGGGTTAACCAACATAACATTTCCTACCAGATTGAGAAGCTTATCATAACAATAAATTTTCTTGCCATGTTAGAAACATGAGCGGTATTTATAAGAAGTTTCCCTGCTATGTTGGAGAAACATGAGCAGGTATTTATAACAAGTTTCCCTACCATGTTGGAGAAACATGAGCAGGTACTTATAACAAGTTTCCCTACCATGTTGGTGAAATATGAGCAGATACTTATAACAAGTTTCCCTACCATGTTGGAGAAACATGAGTAGGTACTTATAGCACAAAATAATTTAACAAATTTACATTCACATATATATGAAATTAAAATAAAACTGATACCCCCTTGTTATAGCATCATTTCATCACCATTTCACCTGAATTTTGCATTTGGAATATTCAAATAGCAAGCTATAACATGAGCTTGTACTTACATGAAAGCACCTTTCCAAATCTGAAATTTCATAGTTTAGTTGCCTGATAATAAGATGCCAAGTGATAGAAATAGGCAAGTATGCAAGTAAAGACTAAGCTCAAAAGCCAATCATTCCAGTCCTTCATTAGCTAATGCAAGGAAGTAACATGCTAAGCTCATATATATATAAACCTGAAATTTCAGATTGAGCTAAAACAATCGCTTGTAAAATATTCAAACAAACTTCAACCCTCATAGGACAGGCAACCATATTAGGTTTTGCCAAATGCAAAAATCTGAAATTTTACTTTAGCCAAACATTCTTTTGCATTTAGCTAAACATTCATTTGCATAATCATAAGTAACCAAATGATAGAAAGAGATGAGGACAAGAAATCATGTCATAAATCATCACCAAATCAATTTCCTTTTCTTCTTTGCTTATCGACTTAAAAAAAAAAGGTAGTATGTAATGATAAAACATGTGTAGACACTTGATAACAAAGCAAAGATTCAAATCATTCCTCACATCAAGTATCACATATCTTCCTCATTTCAATTTCATAGGAAAGAACAACCCAATTTCAAAAGATATGCACAATAAGAATTTACCGAACCCATTTCATCCAAGAAAGAGAACCGAAATAGTAGTGTAAAGCTTAGGGTTGATTGGAAACAACCTGGAGATTTCAGTTGCTAGAAAGAAAGAGGAATAAAAGCAAGATATCACGAAGGTAACCCTCATCTTTCCTCTCACTCCCTTTCAATACTTAGTTTGTTTAAATCCCACAAATTCGCCTGCCAATGGGATTTACCAAATCCAGGATTTAAGGCAAAACGAAGAAGAAACAGGATAACAAACAAAACAGCAAGCTGATTTTCTAGCTTTGGTAATTTCCTCCATGGCATCGATGCTCATCACGTGAACAATCATATAAATGGTATAATAATAAAGCTTGCCAAAATATATACTACCATAAGAAGCCACCATGGAGTAAATATAATCATTAAAGCGAAACAACTACTCCCACAAAAGAAAACACCAAGTATACGACTTCCTCTTGAAAAAGCTAGTCACCGAGTTCAAGAATAAAGACAACAAGAGCAAATTGCCAGAAGATTTAAATCTGATTTTAAAGAACCACTATCAATAACTGAATGTTATTGAAAATTTGTGTCCACGGGATAACTGAAAATCTGGTTAGAGGAAGGAGAAAAGCATACAGATTTGCTAAAGAGAATAAGCAAGATAGCAGCTGAAAAGTAGGATGGCCATAGCAAAGGCACGAAGGACCACTTCGGTTTGCTCAAAGTGAGTGGCCAAAATAGAGGGGAAGTCAAGTAACTCGCATTACACCATAAATCCAACATTATATCTTCATCATTACAAGTGCATAAAAAAAATGTAATCTAACCATAGAACTTATAAGGATAAACCGAAATCATTTCCTTCAAGAAAAACCCACATAGCAAAATATAGCTTAGGATTGAAACGAAACAACCTGGGGGTTTCAGTTGGAAAAGAGGAAGAATCGCTCGTGGAAGAGCTTTGGTCGAGAACAGGAAAAGAGGAAGGGAGACTCGCATGAGGGCTTGACATGAGGAGACGAAGAAAGGAATCATGAGAGCAAGGCCGTAAGAGGAAGCGAGATAAGCGTGAAATTCGGTTTAGAGGCTTGACGAGATTTAGTGCACCGCTTCGTTTAATTAGTACTGCGGTGACCAATAGGAATAGTAGAGGCGGTTGTTTTAATTGTCTTAGGCGGTAGGTTAAGATAAGGATTAGGAGAATTACGCACATTAGCTTAATAATTAAGATAATTAGCCATAATCACGCGAAATTTTCGAATCATCCTAATAATAAACCCAATATGGGTGTTGATTTTAGGTGTTTACATTTGTGCCGACGCACGCGATTGATTTCGATCGTCGCTTAAGCAATGTCGGCGACGGTCGAAGTGAAATTAGGTTTAAATTGTGCGACGTCGTGCTCGAATTGATCGACGTTTGCGCACACTTTTCCGAATCGATCGCGGTAGGCGTCGTTTGATAGGTTTCAACGTTTCGGCGACGATGCCGCGATCAATTTCACGAACGGAGGTCGTTCGGAGGTCGTCGGGGCTTCTCGACTTCGATATGCGCGTAATTCTGTTTAAAATTGATTTTAATTATTTAATTGGTCATTAATTGATTCGATATTTTTTCATTTAATTAATTTTTATATTTTAGGCGAAGCCGAATTTTCAAATCGATGCGAGTTTGATCGAATCCGATCGCGATTAGGGGGTTTTAAACCCGATTCATGCGACGTCCCTCTTGTTAATATTTATTTTAACTTTTATGGTTCATTTGACTTGTGAACCATATGTAGAGGTCAACAAGTTGTATTTTAGAATGTTTATAAAAATGAAGGAATAGTTAAAAATTTTAGTGTAATAGTCACATTACACCACAACAAATTGATATGGTAGAATGAATGAATTGTACATTGGTTTTAAGGTTTGATGCATGTTATCTCAATCTAAACTGAACAAGACATTTTGGGTAGACACCTTATTATATGACTCATATATTTATCAACAAATATTCTACATTAGCATCAGTAAAAATTTTTTATATGAGATATTATTTTGATTATCTATTTTTATTGTAATTGTCTACATATATTCAGGTGTCTCATATATTTCCATGTGAAAGAATCAAAACTAGATTGTTGATCCGAGAATTTCTTAGGTTTTAGAGACATAGTTAGGGCATATAAATTCCAAAAAGCAGACTATAAAGTGTCATTGCTAAGAAGGAAGGTGCTCTTGACAAGATTAAATCAATTATATAACCGATTTATCGCTTAAAGGTTGTGCTAAAAAGAAAATAGATGAATGTAATGAAGTTTTTTCATTTGATTGTTAAATATTTGTCTATCCAATTATTATTGGATTTGGTTGTGTAGCTTGATCTCAAGTCATTTTAGCTTGATGTAAAAAATACATTTCTCAATAAAACTTTTAGGAGATTTTTGTCTCATCCAAGATGTAAGTACTAAACTTTAAAATTGAGTAAATCACTCTATGGATTGAATTAGCCATCTGGATAGTGGTACATGTGGTTTGAGAAATTTATGAAGAAACATAGGTACTCATGGTAAATTTGATTAATGTCTACTTGAAAAAAATGCAAAGATATGCATTTGTCTATTTTATCTAATAATATTTAAGACCAAGAGTGAGATCAATAGACTAAAGGTTCAACTTAGCTTAAAGTTTATCATGAAGAATTTTGGTGAGGTCAAGAAGATTATCGGGATAAGAATCAAGAGAGACAGAAAAATACATAGTTTGCTCATCATAGATTTAGTATCCAAAGAAAGTACTCTAGATATTTTGCATTGATAAAAAAGACAAATTGTGAGCATTTATTTTGGCCTTATATTTCAATTAAGTATGCCAATATCTCCAATTATAAGAAATAAGAAAATGGTAGATGGGGACTATTCCATATGTAAATGTGTCACGACCCGACCCGGGAGCTTGGAATACCAAGGCGGGAACAGACGGTCGGACGGATAAAATAAAACATTTCTTAACATTTTCAATCATAAATAAAATCTCCAATCTTCAATCATAAAAGAGCCACTACAAACACAAATAATTATACAATTTGTCCATACTTAAATATTCTACAAAGTTCAAGAGAAAACACACTTTAAACATAACTCACATAATTACTATCTCCAAGTCCCTCGGTAAACATGACTTTCCTTATCGGTATTTAATTAGTAGGATTACTTGAAAAGATTAAACAACTAACAAATGAATATAATTCGGTTGGTCAATTATCTTTATTATCTTATAGTAAGAAGAAAGAAAATATGATGCAGGTTTTTGTCGCGTGCATAAAAGAAATCTGCCAAACAATCAAACCATGGGAGGTAGGTATACATAAACATTTATCGATAGCGTATGGGGTTGGTATACATAAACATTTATCGCGTATGGGGGTCGTATCATAAACATTTATCATATAAACTTTTACTTTTACTTTTATCATCCTTTCAAGAGTCAGTCGAAATACTCATTCAAAGAACAAGTATCATTACCATTGCATTTTGATTTCATTGTCTTTGAATCATTTGTGCAGTATATTAGTCCGTAGGTATAATAAGGGGTGAACTCAGGTTTACATACATTCATAGCGTAAAATTATACCACTATGCATTAATTCATGATTAATAATCAAATCGATGAACTTTATAAAATGATAACGTGATATAATCAGCATTCGGGTTATTACCGATATGAAGAAAGCTAAAATCGCGGTTTAAGAAAAAGCGGAAAAATCATCACAATGCATGAAAAAGTCATAATCATATGAACGTCATTTCATCATAAGAAATTAAAGACATTTTTTTACCATAAATGTAAAACATAATTACCCACTTTAACTTGCGGTTCTTTTGAATCTCCTTTCCTTTAATGCTTCCTTCCTTAATTGAAATTCTAGAATGAAATATTAATTTAATCTCTTGAGTCTCTTTACATATACTTAGCATAGGTTTAAGATTTTATTACATTTGAAATTATTTTTTATGTGAGGGTTTAACACTTAATTATTTAAGCTGATTCATCCCACATATTCCCAATTTACATTTCTTGCTTAAATCTATGACCAAGTCAATTTATAAACCCTAAATTAAACTTGAAATAGCATTAAAATCAAAGTTAATAACATTAAAATCAAAATTTAATTAAACACATACTTAAATAACTCATTTACTTACCTTGTATCTCTCGGTTTGCCCTAAGGACCCGTTCGAGCTTCTTCTTTTCCTCCCACGACGGTCCGTCAAGCATCGTTTATCTCCTCATAGAAGAGCTCGGTCTTGCGCCGTTGGCTTCTTCACGCCGCCGCGCGCCTGACTCGTGGCTCTTCCTCTTCGCTCGATCCGTCAGTAGGCTTCCTCATGCACGCCCACAACGCTGACTCTCCTTTATTTTTCGCCGCTGCAGCTTGGCTGTCGTTCTCCTCCTTCCTTGGCGACATTGAAATCTCCTTGTCCTTCCTCGGTCGTCCAGCGCCGGTAGAGCCTTCTCCTTCCTTTCCTCTCTCGTGTATTTTGAATTTGGTTTTGGTTTGTGAACCAGGCCCTCCCTCTTTGAATCCCTTTCTTTCCTTTCATGGCGATTATGAAATTTCCTTTTTTTTTCCCGATTATTACAAAATGTACATGATATGATATCTTGTATGCTGTCAATGTGTTGAATTGATGAATGCACAATACTGATAAAGGCCATTTTGCATGCAATTAAGTGGATTATACAATATATTATGGGCACCTTGAATATTAGTCCGGAGTTCAAGAAAAAGATGATGTCTAGTTGTACATGGTGATCCTAATTTTTTTAGTGATGTTGATAATCGTCTGTCAATAATTGGCTATGCGTTTATTATGGTAGGAGGTTTGATGAGTCGGAGATAAAAGATATAATCAATAGTTACTCTATCTTTTGCAAAGACAGTACATAATGATAACATAAACGTTCAAGAAAGCTATTTAGCTTCATAATTTGTTCAATTTCTTAGAGTTTTTTATAGAAAGTATGGTGACTTTCTGCAAAATTTATAATTTTATTTATTTGACAAAATTCCATGTCCATCGTGATCACATTAAGCATACTGATGTTCGATACCACTTTATTTGATAGTAAAAAGGATCATTCTACTCTAGAAGATTAGGACTACACATATGCTAATGAAGGTGATTATAGGGAGACAATTTTAATATTGCTTGAACTCAATCAATATCTCTCGAGTTTTTGATGCCTAAGGACACAGTTGAGACAGCATTTTAGAGGAAGTTTGTCATGGTGGACATTATTGGAATGGTGGCTAACTATGCCATGAAAATCCTTAAATGAGACTTCCACAAAAGTCCATCCACCATATAAGCTATCCCAAATATCTTGTATGGTGGCTAATTATTAATATTAGGGGTTGGGAAGATGGAATAACAGATGATACCTTATATGCGTGAGAATCTTGAGAAAAGTTTTGAGTGTTTTGTAAATTCTTATGTTTTTAGTGAATTTGTTGCCTCTTATGGACTAATGCAAATTGTTGAACCACATTCTTGTGTATTTTGTTTTTTCAATTGAATTGAGGAGCTTTAACAGAACTCCACTATGCATTCAATAGATTTTAAATTAATTATAAATTTTAAATCAAATATGAAGTCTTCTTAAAAGAGCCGCTTAAGAGTGTTTGATGAACTATGAACAATAATAGGTATGTGAATTTTTATATCATGGCTTGTATTTCTTTTTTTATTTGTTATTTGTTAGAAAAGGAATGAAATGATCCTCAAATTATTTGTGAGGGGCCATTTAGTTCTATATTGTGTAAAGGATCCTAAAACTCTTTAAATAGGGATCAAAATAATCTCATCATCTAAACTTAAAATAATAAAATTATTTGTGTTAAAAATGAGGTTTTTAGGGAAGTATATTTTTTTGAATTTTTTCATAAGCCTAATTTTCTTCTTATTTTATTTTCTCATGTATAATAATTACACATACATTAAGTGTGGATTGTGGTTGTGTAGGTTACGAAACCAGTTGATTTTTTGTAATAAATAATTTTATATGATATTTTTTGTTTTCTTGATTTCATTGTACCATAAAAATGAAAGTAATGTATTTTGTTACAATGGAACTAATATAACAAAAATGCAAGTAAAATTATTTAATATAAAAATCAATTTGCCTCGCAACCCACACAATTTTAATCTACACTTATTATATGCAATTTAGTTGTTGTACACAAGAAAATAAATCAAATAGAAAATTATATTTAATAAAAATATACTAAAAATATTTTTTAAATTAATTTTATTTTTAGCACTATTAATTTTAATTTTCATTAGTTTAGTTGAGATAATTATTTTAGATTTGGTTTATACATAGTTTGAGAGTAAAATGGTCCATCGCAATGGTTGGGGGATTATTCTGTGGTCTTTTTCTCATTATTTCCTAATCATGTAAGAGGCTTTTTACTTAAAACATCTGTTTGTCATCATATTAACATTCAAATGTCTCACCTATTTGAAATTTGTTTATCAGGATCCTTGCCCACTTCTTATATCTTTGAAGGTATCGTCAATGTTAGAGAAAATCTCAGCTTTAAAGGTATGAACATGGTAATATTTGGAATGCACTTTTTTTCTAGATTGTCTTTATAAGAACATTGTAACAGAAAATTTATTCATCAATACTGACTTGAACACTCGTCTTTTTACTAGTTAAATTTCTAAAATTATAATTATGGTGTAATTATGAACCAATTTCTCTATTTTTAAAAGTAACCAAGGATGTTTAAGTAATCATTTAGTGCAAAAAAGGTTAGTTAAGCATCTAACACTCAAAGGAGGGAATTTCTAGTCAATGCTTCATTTTTGAATCATGTTTATCTCAATGTCTACTTATGTAGATATTTAAATTGTAAATTTGATTTTAAAGCTGGAGTTTAATTATCTATGAAAGCATAACTAACTATTTTCATGCAGCCTCAAGCTTTGGCCAAGACTTTACATTATGTTCACCTTTGAACACCCTTATTTATAGACATTTGCATTAGGTAATATAGATAAGTAACAAGAATTTAATCATGTTAATCTAATCATAGCCATAACATAAGCGTAGGAACAATTTTGATAAGTTGTGGTTTTAATAAGAAGTTGTAGATATGTAAACTAATAAAATATGAAGCACACACTAGAAGCTTGGTAGAATAAGTTGAAAATATGAAAGTTTATACATATTAAATATACAAATCATGTGTGTTGAAATTGACTTAGTTTTCTATGTGCCATAGCATCTATTTTTTAGTTTATTTTGATAAAACTTAAATATGTTTAAGATGATGACCCTACTTAGAACAAGCTGTGTTGGTTTAGTTTGACACACTTTATATTGGTTTGAGTGTCCTGTTGTTGATTTGTTGGCTGTTATTAGCTCTAATTTTTATTATTTTATTACTTATTTTAAATGCTGTAATTAGAGATTTACTTCCTTCTCCTAACTTTATAGCTTGAAGATTGTTGAGCTTGATTTTGTGTTCGTTGCAGGTCCTGATCACTTTAGACTCTTGCATCATGAATAGTACTCATTGTTGTTTCCTTTTCGATGGATGTCATATTTTTGCTATTTTTTGCTTGCGAGTTCTATCACTATAGTAACCATTGAACTTGCCTTCCCCATTGATTCTTGAACCTCACAGCAAAAATAGGAGGTTGTTGGTTTTTCATTGTAACTAAAGAGGAAGGCTTTTGATTTTGATATTTATGCTAGAGTTGGGGATTTTGAGAAGCTATCAATTTTGGGTTTAATTTTGATTATAAATAAGGGGCCTCTAATCATATAAAGTTTAATTTTTACTCAATTAAATTTTAGATTTGTTTCAAATTTGTGTCATAAGGTGTATTTGGGGAAGGTTTCTGGTTGCTTTGCTTTTCAAAAAACAACAATCAACTTTGTTGTTTTTCAAAAAATTTTGTAGTGAATAGCTACTTTTGAGAACCAGAGCTATTAAAGTGTGGTGGCTGTCAGAAGTTGTTGTCTGACTTTTTAAAAAAATAAAATATTTGTAACATTCATATCAGCTTTTTAAAATGTTGCTTTCTCTACAACAGTTTTATAATTATCTTTACAAAAAATTGCAAGCGCCTACTCTTTGAGTTACTGATTGTTTGAAGCGATTGTGAATAATAGAATAAGCAGAACCCTTGTTCGTGTTCGGCTCGTGTTCGAAATGGCTCGAAATTTTAGTGTTCGTGTTCGGCTCGAATTGTTCGAAATGACTCGTATCAGCTTGAAATGTTATTTCGAGCTAAATTGAGCCAAACACGATCGAACGAAGGATTTGCGGGCTCCGAAAATTCGTGCCCGACCTCTCGATCAACTGAGAGTTTAGATTTTGTGCTAAACAAAAATTTCAAAAAACAGATGATTGTTTGTAGTGGATAAATAAGGCACTATCCAGAGATTTCGCCCTCATTTGGTGAGGATTTTAGATTTGGTTTCAAGTTTTCTATATGCACAAGCACCTATAGTTAATAACCCCTCCCCAATCAGTGGGAGGGAACTTTCAATTAAGGCTAGTCATAAGTCGCTAATTGATTAGCGTATAATTGCAACAATTCGGATTTGAAATTTAATGAAATTCATAATTTTTTTATGCTTGAAGCATATGGTTGGGAGAATGATGACGCATCCGATTAAGATCCCATGGTTCTGTCATCCTGGGCTGTCATGATCCCTTTTCCACTTAGTCAGAGGAGGTGATCGACCCAACAGAAGATCGCCGACAACCATGAGTTGCATCGTCAGAAACCTTGTGGGTAGGGTTGATATTTGTCAAATGGGACAATCTTAAGTCCACCCGGCTAATAGCGATATGCCTTGTATACTCATGATCCACTCAAAGGGGTAGAAAATCATTGGGGAACATACGGGCTACAGTCGTGACCGTAATTTAGTGGAGTCTACTAGCCAAACTACCCAATCAAAGAGCTCTGGTCGTAACCGCTTTATATGTGGAGCTTGCTGGCCAAACTACGCGGATAGAGGACATATGACATGTCTTTACTGGTGTAGAATATTTTGAGTGTGGATGTAGTAGTATACTTAATATGACATTGGCTCCCTTATGAGTTAATGTTTTCTTAAATTTCCACCCTCAACAAATAAATGAGAAAGGCGGATGGATGGATTTTTATTTAGATTTTTAATTAATGAATTTTATTTAAGCATTTTTTATTTTTATTGGATCTTCTTGAATATTTGATGGTTGATAGGAACTTGATTTAACATTGAAGATTCTAGAAAATTTTGATAATAGTAAACCCCTCCGGTTGAAATCTCTATTCAACACATGTCGACTTTGTTAATTCTACTCTTTGCTCGTAGAGGATCGGCTTTATAATTTTGAAATCTCATTATATCACATCAGATCTTGTCAACTTTACTCCTAAAGGAGGAGGATTAGAGCTATGGATTGAAGCCTGTAATTGTATTTTAAGATTTTTGAAATTAAATATTTGAATATCTAAACATGAAATAGCGATATTAAAACTATTAAATGCTTTATAAAAGAAGAAAGAGTGGACTTAATGCGATCAACTTGAAGGTATAATTTTATATTAATTTTTATATGCAACCTTATTGAGATTAATTATTTAACTTTCTATTAAAATAATTAGTTTGATCAACTCTAGTCCCTATGGGGAGGAGGATTTAACTGCTCAAATATGACTTAAACTTTTATCATATGAATGTGTTGATTTGTTAAAATACATACATAAGTATATTTTTAGAATATTGAATTTTTAAAATATGCTTAGAATTTTAAAATGATTATCTTCCTCTCAAAATGTTTGCATAATTTATAGTGTAAGACATTTATGTCAATCTGATTTTAACCCATGCAGCATCCTCAGACAGCTGAATTTAAACATTCAACATTGTGTTAGGAGCCCTGCAGGTATTTAATAATTTAGATAATTTTATTTTTAAATTATGAAATTAATTTTATATTTTTATTTAATTTCAACTTAATCTGCACAGTCTTTTCAGATATTGAAATTTACACTCTAAATCTCTATGTTCGAGTACATGCAGGTATTTTTTTAGCTTAGATTATTTCATGTAATTAATGAAATCATTGATTTTTGAAAATCATAATTAGGATTAAATTTTTTTAATTTTTTGATTGACGGAAGCTCCATAATTCGTGCATAATTTAATTTAGTATCGCTTTCTATCTGCTTATACGAAGAGTTGCAGATTCGGTGGCGAGTTACTTTAAATTTTTAAATGGTGCCTTCTGTCCGCCTGCACTTGAGTATTGCAGGTTCGGTGGCAAATAACCATTCTGATTCTATTTAGTCATATAAAAATATGCTCATTTTTTGCACTTTATTCGTGATTATTGAAATCTTATCTTTCAATGATATTTGGTTCATTCCCATTAATGAGCTTTTTAGCTCATTGCAAATCTAATTCAAATTATATGAGTTGCTTTTGATTCACCCAATATATCATACAGTGCAACTTGGGTGATTATTGAAATATATTGTATATGCTCATTGATGAGCTAGTTAGCTACATTGTAAGTCCTTTTATGAATTTCATTTGGATCCCATTAATTTTGAAGATAAACACTTAGATATATCACAACTCTCATGTTCTTCAAATCCGACTTTAAATGCAAGATTCAAATGATTTTTTTAAACGCCACATTCATAGTTGTTCACGAGTTATCTAATTGAACTTGTGCTTGTAAGCAAGCTATCATATTTCTTGCAAACTCATCCTCAATTTATAAATGAACATTTAGATTTGTAACCAATCGTTTGTTATTTTGTATTCAATTGAGGTTCTTATTTCATTTGGCATCAAATGTGGTTATTCAAGTGTTCAATTGATGCCATTCTTGCTTGTTACTTGTTCATGAATTTAACACTTTGAATAGTTAAGGAGAAGCTTGTTCATGTTAATTGGTGAATGTCAAAGCTCACACATGCTTATAAGTAAATTGTTTTATTCCTTATGAGTTTTCCTTAAGCTTAATGATAAACAATTAGATCCATAAAAGGTTAGCTTTTATTACCGCCGTAATTTTAATATTTAATAAAAAGCCCCATTGATACTTTTCACTTCTATAAATTAAGATAAGAGAAGCTATTCATTTTCACATTTATCATTTGAAAAGGAGGGGGGTAAAGAGGCTCTTGTTCAAATTTCAAGTGTGCCTTTAAGTCCTTTTGAAATTCATTGTAAGCTTCTTTTTATTTCAATTTTGATATTCATGTTTATCTTTATTTTGTAAAAATTTTCAATTTAATATACTTAAATTTCATTTCAGATTATTATATTTTGATCATTTAGATAACTTTTTATTTTTTTTAAGTCCAAAATTTAGTCCAAAATTCAGCGATTCCGTCGTCCTGCGTGGCTAAATTCGTATTGTTTTGGCCACTCACCTCGATGGCGTGGCATGCGTTGAAGCATAAGATATTCAATCTCGTCATGTCCTGATGAGCATAACGAGACTTTCAATCATCTGTATAAAAGTAAATATATATACAATCTCTATACATTTTATTTTAATAACTTAAGCAATTAGGCAATAATGACAATCAACTTTGAGAGTTTGGCTGATTTGACAATTTGGGTTGGATAACCAGTGAGTTTTTTGTTATGTTTTGAAAGAGAGAGAGAAAGAGAGAGAAGAGAGATGGAGCTGCGGATCTGAAATTGATGTGGTTGGGTAATGTGAGCTGAACTAGCTTCGTTGACGTGAAGATTCAAGGAATAAAAGAAATGAGCAACTGAGAGGAAGATTTTGTATGATGTGAGTTGGGAATGGCCGAATGTGAAGGTGCTAGACTATAGGGCCACGTGAGGGAGAAACAAAGGCTAGGATTCATGCGTGATGGACTTTCAGCAGGCAAGACAATAGAAAGGAATGAGAGAACCGATGAAATGGAGATCATTGGCTGAGTTTCTTGCGTTGGTTCTGCAGTGGAAATAAGAAGGAATGGGAAGCTTGCTCAGATGGACGTGTGCGACGTTCATTTTGAGTGAAGATGAGCTGCGGAATCCGGCATGAGGGAGAGGCAGTTTTGCTGTGGGGAAGGTGTGAATGGGTTCCGCAGCTTGCTTGGAGTGGAGTGAATTTGAAGGATGTGTCAACAACAATGATTGGAACTAGAGCTTTGAGTGGTTCACGATGTGCAGTGAGTCGAGGAAAAGGGTTGGTGTATTTGATCTGGGAAGATGAAGAGAGGTAGGCAAAGATCGGAATATGGGAAGTTAGCTATAGCAGAAAAGAGGCTGAGAGCTGCTTGTAGCTGTTGTATTGGATATGTGAATGGGGGCTGCTGGGAATGAAATCGGGTTTCCACCAATTGGAGCGAGGAGGGGAAATGTTTTTTTATTTTTTTCGACTGCAGCATGGAGAGACGTATGGCTAGAGAGTGGAGGGAATCCCGAGAGGAACCTACCTGATGGTAGAGTTGCCTCTCGGTTGCGAGAGGGGAGGTCGGAGCGGTGGTTGTTCATGAGATTAGTTTGCTGGAATCAGGAAGTAAGTTTTGTGAGTTTGGGAAAATAAGAAGATCAGAACCTGAAAGTTGGAGATGGCAAGGGATAGCTACGGGAGAAACGGTGATAAGAACCAGTGGCGGAGGGAGTGTGGGGGAACGTGCCCCCACTGGCCCACCACGGTTCACGCGATACTAATTAAGGGATTAGCTTAGAAACCCTCGTCATTCCAATTTCCAAATCCTCATCTTTCCTCCCTCCGGACCCTCCGCCACTGCCTTCGACGTGCTTCTGCTTCTCTAAATGCCGTGATTGTGAATTCGTGAAACACATTACAAATTGCGCAAAGCTAGTGAAGGTAAGTAACCCTCGCTTTCCTCGGTTCCTCCCAATATCCTGCGCATCTGCTTGTCTAAATCCCGTAAACGGTAAATCCTCCACAGGACAATTTCGCCATTCGAACCCCTCCTTTCTATTCCACTGCTGCAGCTTGCCGGAGTCGAGAAAGACAACGCCTGTCGGAATCGAGAAAAACCGTCGCCCATCGGACTGAAGTCTAAACTTCAAAGGTAATAATATTGCCCCAGTTTTTTTTCCCTTGCTTTTCCCTGGACTTGTTTCCTCCAATTCTTTTCCCTTGTTCTAGAATTTGATTTGTTGATCGTTATACATGGATAAGAAAGCTTTGAATGTCGAAAGGATTTTGTTTTAAATTCTCCATACTTCTCTTCTTCCGGAAGTTTCTTTAACTTATTTTTTGGTGTTTTGTATCCCTTCAAATGGCCAATATGCGGTTTATGTTCTTCCTTAGCTTTAAATTCCATGAATCTTGCTTGTGTGATGTTATCTTGAATATTTGAGTTTATCATAATTATTTGTTGGGGATAAGTTTTACTAAATTAATGACTAAAGCTGATTTTAAGCCACCTTTCGACTATAGCGAGTTTTGAATCCTCGACTGTCTTTAAAGACACGCAACTTAAGTTTAAATCATTTTCATCGCGAAAAATTGTAATTCATTCAAGAATCGATGATTCCCTTAACGCCATTTGAGCTTCTGAGATATGGTCGTGTAATTCTATTTCTAATGTGATATTTTATTTGTTTAGTTTTTTTGATAGATATCTTTTTTTAGGTAAAGTTCTTGTTTTTTGATGAAGTAGTTTATTTTTTATGTGATAATTTATTTTGAATATGTTGTCAAGAGGAATTTGATGGGGTTCCTGATGAATCATCATAGGTATTAATACAATATACAAATTTTGAGAAGGCATCATAGAGTCATGTGTTGTTGTTTTTTTCTAGAATTTGTTTTATTGAAATCTTCTATTTATAATAAATGTTGAAGATTTGAAAATTAGAAGGTTTTCTTATTTTAAGTTAATTTTTATGATCTTTATTTTTATACTTTGTTATTGAGATTTATTTTGTCTTAAATTATTAATTTTTTTTGTATTTAATCGTTCTTATATGATTTATATTATGTGATCTTAGAAGAGAAACGAGCATCCCAGAAATATTCTACGTGGAGCGGTCTTGTCTTAAGGTATGTGAATATTTTTAATTTAAAAAGTAGAAAGTGTGCCTTTTTTGAAAATTTAATGATTTATTATTTCTTAATAAAGTATTGTCTTTATTAAGAAATGTTAATGTTTTTTAGGTATAAATGTGTCTTTTTTTTTTTTTTTTTTTTATTTTATTTTGAAATATGTCAGTCGCATTATTCTCATTTTTTATGCATATTAATCTCAAGATTTTACATTAGTAATTTAATTTATTCTTTTAATTAAATATAGAGATATTTTAAAGAAAGATTAGCAAGATGAGTCTTTCAGCATCTTATTGGTGAAAGTAGTAATACAAAATCTAAACAATTATGATTCAGCGATATTGTAGATCACGGATTAAGAAGAAAAATTTGAGTATTATCACAATGATTGTGATTGAGTTAGAAGAGCATAAAAGGGTCATAATGATCATGAATTTCTCAAATCGGAAATTAGTAAGATTTAATCAAAATAGTTTGATGAATATAAAGGTTGGTTAGAGTCTGATATTGCAATCTGGCAATATTGTTTATTTTGTTATCTTTATAGGCGCGATATTGGTGAAAGCAAGTGGTGATAGTTTTGATAATAAATTTAAAATTGGAAAAAAAAAGATAGATTTGAAGTTCATATTGGCCGAGTTAATAATGTAATATTCGAAGAAAATGTGAAGATTTAATGAATCATGATCACATTGCATTTTCTTATGAAAGACATTGATCAAAAAGAAGGGATTACAGGCCTTATTGTGTAAGTTATTCTTTTATGCGATGATTAGCTTTTAGTGATGAATCGGAGGATTACGAAAATCGAAAATTTTCTTGACTTACACTTTTGGTGAGCATAATGAAAGTATTAATAAGGTTGTCTTTAAAATGCTCTAAAATTGAAGGATATTACACGTCACTTGTGAAACTTAGCTATTATTAATAATTTGGGTAATGAGTTATTTGCGGTTCTTTTAGATGAATCTCGTGATGTATCGATGAAGAAACAGTAAAATTTATTATTACGTTATGGTGAGAGGTTGCATTGTTGGCGTTTTCTTGGTATTATTATGCGTTTGATGAAATCTCCGATACTTAAATGTCTTATTGAGGCACTTTTCTCAAGTATGGATTGAGTATATCAGCGAATCGTGGTCGGTTATGATGGGACAAAGCAATATCGTGGTGAATTTCATGGATTAAAAGCTTTAATCTTGAAAGAAAATGATTGACTTATTACATTCTTTGTTTTCTCATTGATTACTTAGTTGATCGTAAAAATCATATTTAGATTTACTTTTTTTAATAATGTATCTAATTTGATAAATATTGTTGGAAGTTCTTAAAAGAATTAAATTAAAGCAAAGTTGTTGAGAATAGCGGTGGAGAATTACAAGCGAGAGGTTTAAATCGAAATAACTCTTCGGCACGCGGAGATACCGTTGGTGATCACATTATCTTCACGTTGATAAATATACTTATTTTATTAGGATCTATTATAGATGTTCTTGATATAATTGTAGAAGATGGTTTAAATAGTGAAACAGAGGTGCGGAATGCTTGCTTGATTCAATGTTTTGAGTTTGTTTTTTCAATCTGATGATGAAATCCGTATTAGGAATCCTGAAATGAGTTATCTGAGTTTTATAAAAAAAGAATATTATAAATGTCATGATTTTGGTTAAAGTGTCAAACCAAAGACTACAAAAGAGGGATGATAGTTGGAACATTTTATTTGAAGAAGTTCATGCATTCTGTGAGAAAAATGGTATACTTGGGTCAAATATGAATGAAAGATTTATTATACATTGGAGATCGAAGATATGCTTTCGAGGAATCTATTATCAAGTTGAGTTATTTTATTACATTATTGCTGATTTGATTTGATGATGCGATATTGAATTACTTTTATATGTGGCGCTTGAATCCATGTGATTCTTTCTCAGCTTTTGATAAAAAAAAATTGATATGTTTGTCAAAATTTTATCTCATAGACTTCTCAAAAGTTGATATTATTATTTTAAATAGTCAACTTGACATGAAATCCAATGATTCATTTTTGAAGTTGAAGATTGGAGAAGCGTTAGTAGACAAAGAAAAATGTTATCTCTTATATATTTTAATAAAGTTTGTTTTAATATTGTCGATCGTGACATTTGAAAGAGCATTTTACGTAATGAAGATCTTAAAATAAACTTGATAGAATGAAATTCTTGGATGAATGATTGTCTTATTACATATATTGAAAAGATGTATTTAAGAGTGTTAATAAAGAATCGATTGTCTGAAATATTTCGGAGGAGAAGTTATAAATGGTATGTAATGTAAAAAAAAGTTATTGTTTGATTTCTTTATTTTGTTATATGAGATCTTTCTAAGTTTAATTTATATATAAATTATTCATTATTTTATTGTGCCCCCTCTGAAAAAAATTTCTTGATCCGCCCCTGATAAGAACTTAGAGCAGACTTGCGAGATGTGATGGAGATCGGAGCGGCATGGAGGGATGAATGCTTTTGGCTTGAGGGAGACGGGATAAGAGCGAATGCCGTGGACTGTCAGATACGATGAAAACTAGAGAATAAAAAATCGAGTGCTACCGAGCTAGTGTCCTGAGAAAAAAAACTGATATATTATTATTGTTTTTGTTTGTTTCTTCCAGCAAAGGACGAAGAGGACTGATGGAGGTAATGTGCAGTTATGCAGAGGATTCGGATTTGATTTTAAAATTTAATTTAATTAATATACATATTTTATAATCAAATATGCACAGTTTTATATACATACACAATTGATTTTCTTTTAGTTATTCCATCTCCATTTCACTTTCACTTTTTTTTTAACAATGTTATAGCTAATATATATATATATACTTTTATTCAAAAAAGAGAAATTATTTTGAATTTTATTTGTCTAATATATGTACATATAATAAAATATAAATAGAAGTTATACAATAGTTAAGAATGTTTATTTAAATTTTAAGATGATAACTTAATTTTAATTTTAATTAATTCTTTTTTATAGTAAAATAAAATATGTAGCATTTACTTATATTTATAAGATATATATAAATATATTTATAATATAGATATATTTATGTTAAATATATATGTATATATATAATATAAATATATTTACGTACTTCCTTTTTTTAAATTTTTTTTAACATTTAGTGTTATTATATATGCTAATGACAAAAAAATATATATATATATATAATATTCTACGGATATATATATTACATATCCTGTTAACATTTTATTAATCTTATATCATATATTTTGTAACTAATATAATATATATTATACTTTAAACTTTACTCAATATTTTTATTTCTATATATATATACTAACTATTTTAATATATTATTATTATATAATAAACAATTATTTATCTAGTTAAATCTTTTGATTTTGATTTTATATTATTATATCATTTTTTAACTAATTCTTTTTTTTCAATTTTTTTTTTTAAAAGACTAATTTATTAGATTCTAGTGAAATGCTTTGGTTATCCATTTCTCATAAGGATCATTGCCGCTTACTTTGATTTGTGAGCTATCAATCATGAGTATAGACCATTTCAATTTTTGGCATTTATACAGGGATTTAAACAACGTGAATATCATCCATAAATAACTTTGATGTTTTGAATGCCTCGATATGATTTATTCTACATATGAGTATTGTTTGAATGAGTTTGACGATACTCGAGGTGATTCCAACTTGATTTTCATAATAAGTATCACCTGTAGGTTTCGTCGTATTTTCTTGATTGGAAATTTAGTATAGATATGAAGGTCAATAGGATTGTTCATGTTAGGTCATAAATTATGCTTGAAATATATGTTATTCGTTTAGTTAATGAGCAGGCGATCTTTCCTGAACAACGAGTTATTTTGATAGCCCTAGTTGTGAAGCTACAACAGAAGAAGTTGGTGGCAGGAAGCTACTGTTGTTGAAGCTATGATTCTATTTAGAAAATTTATTTGAGAAATTGTCGTGCTTGTTATTTTTGCATAAAATATAGAAATGTTATTTTGTGTAATATGATATAAAACAAAATTAAAAGAAATAAAATTTCTGATATTCATATATAACCACCATAAGTCCACTAATTTTTATTAGGAGATTACACATCACATAATTCTGAATAACACTAATATTAAGATTATAAGTGCAACAATTAAACTAATGCAATCAAAACATTAAATTTCTTATCATGTTGGTCAAGTCGTTTAAAATTTTTTTTTCTAATGCTGCACTCTAAACATGATCAATGTCTGAAGTATTCTCTTCATATTTGTCAACTCACTTGAAAAGTTACAATCATCCCCTATTTGATTTATGTATGCGATAAACCTATCAATCAACACAAAAATGGTTATGTCAACATAAATGAAAGCTACACTCTTGAAGCAAATGCCACCATTGAAGAAACATAAATCAATTTCTCAGGAAAATACATCTCATGGTATCCGGATCTCCAACTACTATTAGCATTGCAACAATCAACTTTCATTTTTTCGAAAATCACAGATCCATATGATCTGTAGCATTGGTTGAGAAAGAACTTGGATTGGAGAAAGAACTTGAAGATATTGTGGGATTCAAAATGTTTGAAGATGATTTGCGAGAGCGAGGAAGATGCGACCAGCAAGGGATTTCTCACAGGTCGCCGCGAAGGTCAATGATTTGGCAGCTTCTCGCACAGTCGAGGAAGGGTTTCGAGCAAAGAGAGGGTTGTTGGCTGCAATTGGGAATTAGGGTATTTTAAGGGAAAGCTGAACTTGAACCGCAGAACGCATGTTCGTAGATCCGGTTGCGAATAGTTGGTCGATCGTGGGTGTGTCGTTGCAAAACAAATGCGATAGTGTTGTGGTTTGTGATGTGCTAGAGAGAAAACTCTGCCCTAAATGGACCCTTAGTTTATGCACTCAGTGCAATAAAAATTTTTACTATAACTTTTGAGGGATAGCTTTCTTTTACCAGCTTGAGGTCTTAATCTGCTTTGCTTACTTTTATTCATATTTTCTTTATTTGCTTGCATTGAGATTGATTTTTTCAGTATGAATTTAAATCATTGCATTTTTTTTTCTCAGATTTCTTGCTAAATTTTAGATTTTAGATGAGCTTTAAATTATAATTTTGCATGAGTTTTACATGTTTTTGATTTGCATCAAAAGTGTCCAAAATTTACCCAAAATGAATTGTTGGGCTGTGAATTTTTATCTTTTGTGTGATTATTTTGTGCTTCCCATCTGACGTTTAGATAAGATAATGCTTGCATCATCATGTTATCAAGAAATATAGCATAATAATTACGGCAATGATAAATGATGCAATTTAAATGAAATTGAGTAAGCTTTGATATCGTATCATATTGACAAAGAGTTGGAGGCAAAGCAATTAAAACCATTGAAATCAAAGAATCATTAGCAATGATAATGTTGATAATCTCTTGCGGTCCAATTATCTAGCTTGGTAACCCACATGATTGCAAGCTAGTGAGATTCCGTGTGGTTAGTGTTGGCAATTCATGCGATGGCAAGTAGGGAAAATCTCTCCTTCGGATTCAAGTGGTATAAACTGTGCAAGCTATAGAATATCTTTTCTTATTCTTTTAGATTCATATATAAAAGCTTTTTTAATACTTGTATATATCATCGGAATTTTTTTATGTTATCACTATTTACTTAGTTGCTTCTGAAGGTAGAAACTATCTTGAGGAACATAGATTCCAATTGTATAAATGTGTATCCCCCTCTTGAAATACATATAAAATGCAAATAATCAATCGTCTCTCATCTCTTCATTGTATCAAACATCTTGGAAAGTAATTATTGAGCATCCTCATTTGGCTTCTAGTAAACATTCTTTGTTTGTTGTACAAAGGAAGGCTTCAATAGAGATTAGAATTGTCACATGCTCCTTCCATCAACTCTCTCCATTGGCAACTTCGAACAGTTGTCTTCATTGCTGCATCCTTTTTTTTTCTAGTAGCTGTCTCTACTACCTTCTATCCGTACAATAAGGAGAACTGTTGCCAGCTCTGCCTCAATCATATCATGGCTATAGAATTCAATGTTATTGAAAGTCAGGAGAACTTGAAGGGTTCCTAACCACAGCTAAAGATATCTGGAATGTGGTGAAGCAAACAATTTCAAGGTTTGTGATGTTGCCCTAGTTTATGAAATTAAAAGTAAAATTCACACCACCAAGCAAGGTATTTTTTCAATTACAAAGTATTATAGCAAATTGAAAATTTTTATGGCTCAAACTCAATTACTAGCATGTTAAAATGATGTGCAGCAAAGTTGTACTAGGCTACAAACTTTTGTAGGACAAAGAATTTCTAATTTTCTAGTTGAATTGAATGTTGAATATGACTCAACATGTATTCAAATACTTAGAAATGACTCACTTCCAAACTTAAATGTTACTTTTTTACCATTAGAAGTGAAGAAGGGAACTGAGGTTTTATGTAGAAACATTATTCATTGGTGAGAGTATTATCATAATGTTGTTGTTACACCAAATGTTATAAGGGAAGTCATCACACAATAAGAACAAATCATCATTTCTAAACTAGGCTTTTATGAAATAAATTGTTGTAGAGATGGAAGTGCTAAAGTAAAAAGAAATAGCAAAACTCTACACTTTCTTGATAATTTTGAGCAAAACAATGGGTATACTCAATCAGGTGAGTATTTTACTTCATACCTTTTATGTGCTTCTCAAAATAGTTCATTTGAAATGTGGATAATAAACTCATGGGCAAGACTACATGAGAAACTATTCAACCAATGTCTCTTATATATACCTTGCTTGGGAAGCCCAAAAAATGGATGTATCTAATGAAGCCTTTATTGTTATTGTTAGAAAGGGATGTATAACCTTTCCTTTCATTGTCATATCTTCACGTATCTAAATTAGCCATTAACCTATTATCTATTCAAAAATTAAAATCCAACTTAAATTGCATCGTAGTATTTTATCCTACTAATTATTTATTTTAGGATCGAATTGCTAGGAAGATGAATGGATATGCTATGGAATGACAAGGACTTTACTATCGGTATACAAGTAATAATCGTATCTCACAATTTTTTTAAAAAATATTAATATAAAAAACACAAATTTGTCTATATTACATCCATCCCTTATTGTATTACAATCCATGTTTTTTTTTTATTATCCAATAAAATAAAATGAAGAGTTCTAATATGATGTTTGTCAAATGGACAAACACCATCGAGTTCCCAACATCCTAAGTAACTCAAAAGCCTCAATGTCTAAGTAATCCACAATGATGTCCACATTGATGTATTGGGAATATTCCATATTATTAATGTTAATTGGGCCGAATGATTTTTAACATTTATAGATAATTGCTTGTGCACGGGCTAGCTATTCTTTTTGAAAAATAAATACCATGTGAGTACAATTCTTTCTATATTCCTTGAAATGATCCTTACCTAGTTTAACACTAATATTAAATCTATTAGGTTCAATAATGAGAAGGATTTTTTTAAATAAATGCTATAATCTTTTTTAAAAAAGACATCATCTAGGAATTCTTAATCGATACCTCACAATAAAATTTGTAGCATAAAGAAAAAATCATCTTCATAGGACCACCACAACCTTACTTTTTGAGAGGAATGTTTCAAAAATTTGTTCAGTGAAGTTGTTTGAATTCTCACAATTTTAATATATTTTTTAGTAATATATTATAAAATAAAATGCCTATTGAAACTTGTATAAGTATTTCCTTAATATAAAACAGTCAGCTTCCACTAGGAAACTTTTAATTGTGTTTCTTATGTCCATGTCTATCAAAATCATTGAAACACTAAACTTGATATAAGAATAAGTTGCTGAAATACATCTACGTTAGATACTAAAATTGTCATACTATTTGTTAACTTCAAATTTTTATCTGCATTTGGTTGATTTGCTCTACTTCTAGGCAATTATAATGATTCAAAGCAGTTTGGCAATTTATGATGTAATCGCTTGACTTGTAGATGGATCTTAGTACCTTAATGACGAGTCATTAACACCATTATTTTTGCCTTTTTAAAATTGTGTAATAAAAAAACATCCATCTCAACGCTTATTTTAAAAAATCTCAATAAGGCTTACACCTTATTGGTGATATGTGAGGCCCGACTTAAGTCATGTCTCATCTTAGTTTTTGTGAGACGTTCGCTTTTCAATCTAGATTTTAAAAAATTAAATATAAATTTTAATTATCAAAGTGATATGCATGCAGCCAATCTCAAAACAGACATTACCTAAGCCCCTCTTCTCTCGTGCCCTCTCTGCTCCTCACACATAATGCAGGCCACCGCTGCCATCATATATGCTTGTGATGTTCTTACCTTGATATTGGATAATTAAAATGAGAGGCCAAAACCTGTTATTTTAAATACATTTTGAATTGTTATGTCATTAGTTTTATTTTAAGATCTTATGTCCCTTGATGTTAACATAGTACTTCTTATTTCATGATTTGATGTCAAGATATTAATATATTATTTGATACTTTGCATCATTTATTACTTGTTATTATATTAGAATATTAATGTGTTATATTTTAATATGTTAATATCTTGAAATTCTTCTTTCTTTGTATTTTGATGTATTTACAATACTTCTTACTTTGCGCAATTTGTTGATTCTGAGGCTTATGCCTCAAAACATCTTGAGGCTTATGCCTAGCCTCATGGATGAAAAATGCCTTAATTAGGGGTGTAAACGGGTCGAGCTTGAGTGAGTTGGTTGCTTGTTCGTGTTCAGATCATTTGAAAATTCATCTGTTCGAATTATGCTCGAGTTAGAGATTGTTCAAAAATACATTGTTCGTGTTCGACTTATAAAATTTGTAATTAATTCATTCAACTTGTTGAGTTTGAATTGCCTTAAAATTCATATAATCGATAGTCTTAAAGCCACACATTCATATGAGATGATATTTAACCATTCTAAGTGACTTACATTTTAAAACATGATATTATTTGAAAAAATAAATAATAAATTTAATTAGAATAATATATGTAGGGTGTTGGATTTGAATTTGCACCACACTTATAAAATAAAGGCACTCAACCACTAGAGTTGTGGTGATTCTAGTTTTTTTGAACACGATCGAACAAAGGGTTGTTCGTGTTATGCCTTGTTTATAATTTAAGCTTAAAATATTTGAATTACTTATTTAATGAATGATTCAAACACGAGTTACTTAATGAGCCAACACGAGCTGTTTGCGAACAACAAGTTTTTTTTTACAATCCTTGCCTTAATACCCGATTACACATTTTTAAACTTTGGTTTTCAGCTATTTGGCGTGTGCCTTATTGATATTGTGGCTTGCATCTCTTGTTGCCTTATGATCTATTAGTTTCCCCCATAATTGGCTTCTTCCTTTGTCTTCTTGATCATTTTGACTTCGCCAAATTTTTCATAAGTCATTTTTGAGGATATAATATGAATTAACCTCGCTTTCAAGTTGACCTCAAATCACACTTTCCTAGCTTCTTAGTATTCTATTGACTTTAGTCGACACTTTTCTTGTCGTCTTCCTTCTCTTGTTAGTGGTGCCTCTACCTTCTTGGTGAAAGGGTTAATCATGCCAAATTCACTTTTAAACATTTTTTTATGTTTTTCCATTCACTAGCCTTGATGTCCACCATCCTTTCATTGATGTCATCCATTGTGTTACATGTCGTCAATCTATGTTATTTTCACTTTTATGTAAGAGAAATAGAGACCTAGGAAAATAGAAAATTTCCTTCCATTATTGGCAATAAAATAATTGAGGTCTACCAACCACGATCCCCTCTTTCTCTCTTTTCTCATTGCTTATGTGCAACCTTCTCTAATATGATACTCAAAGCCACCAAATTTTATCCTTTGTTTAAACCCTCACTTTGAATTACCGAAGGTTTGTGAGTTGGCAAGTTCACCGTGTTCATAATTTGGCCATCTCTTGCTTTGTTGCTAAGTTTCTTTTTTGCGAGTTATATTGATATGATGAGGATTCTTATCTCTTAGCTCTTGATCTCTTCACACCGCTAGCTCCAAAGTTCAATAATCTTTTTTCTCATTGCCTTGATATTGTTTACTATAGTGAGGTCCTCGAGACAGTCTTCGTTCCTTATGATTGCGTCCCTGTTATAGCAACATCTTTGTCATTATCAGGGTCTCCACTTAGTTGGACCTTCTCTAGTCGCCATCTAACAATGGGGTTAGAGAAGGGCTGATGATCCCCTTAGTTATCCATTAGGTTTCTTGCAGGTAACCTCTTAAAACCCTTAACAGGAGCTCTTGTATCCAACTTAAGGGTTTGCATGGTTTGTTGAAAAAAAAAAATGTAAAAAAATTTAATGTATTTGAAATACTTTAGAGTTGTTTGAGTAGATATAAAATAAATACAAGAAATTAGTTTTTTGTGTTTGATTTGAAGTAAAATAAAGTAGCTGCAACTGGCATGTGATGAGTAGTGGTTGATCGACGATGACGGTGGTTGGTCAAGGCTGATGAAATAGTGGGTGTGGGTGAGGGCATTATGGTTGGTTAAAACACAATTTTGGTGTATTTCAAATTCGGCTAAAATCAAATAAATTTGAATACGCCAAAAAAATGACATGGTGTTTTTGGAATTTATTGAAAATTTACACTATATTTCAAATTCTTCAATCCAAAAATCAAAATTCTTAAAACTAATGCATTCCAAATACTTTACACTTTTGTTTTTGGTTCTTTTTCACCAAACCAAATAACCCTTACGTAATAGAGAGGCTTTTTACCCAACAAATATCCATCTCTTCCAATGCCACTCAAATCAATGACTACAACCAGTCGGCTTTTCCATGGTCATCTACCTATCTATCAAACCAATGGTCATAATTTCTTGCTCATTCTCTATGCTTGAAATTTCTTTGCTCGGTTTACTTTAAAATCCTAAAAATACTTTCTAATGTCTTTATGATAAAATAAGAAATTTTGAATATTTTTTCTCTCCAAAACTAAAATGAGATTCTTTTGTTAACACATATACCTTAAGTGATTGTTTGCATCTAAAAAAATGAAATAAATGAACTATTACAACTTGGGGTGTTGCGGCGCTGCAATCGTAGTGCTTAGGCGTTGTCACCGCTTTATAGAATCTAGAAATGCAGATTGCCCCTGGCAGTTGTCTGCTTAATAGCACAACGCCGGGGCGCTGTGATCCTAGCATCTTAGCATTGTCGCAACGGCTTTTAATTTTAAATGCAAGAAAATTATCTCTTCTCACCCCAACATCGATAATCGTCTATGGGGGAGAGCGGGGGGACAATTATGGAGTAGAAAATAACCCAAGAGGCGGGAATGGTTACCCAAAAACCTTTATAAAAGAGGGGGAATTGCCCACTATCCCTTCTTCTTTTTTTCCCTTTCTAACTGTTGGGATTTCAGAGTTATTACAACTATTTTTGAACTCCCTCTTTCTCTTCCAAGTACTCTCAAACGCTCTATTCTCTCTACAATGCCTTCTTGTCGTTGTATAAAGGCGTGTTCTTCTCACATGAGGCAAAAGAAAAATGTGATTGTGTCAAACTACTGGTAAAAAGTTCTTTTATGCAATTTGTTTTCTCCTTAAAGAAATTCTGAAATTTTTTTATGGTTGATCGTGGATCCGGAGTAAGAGAGAAGAATTCAGTTTTGTTAAAATACATTTTAAATGCAAGAATCTCAAGAATTTTAAGTCTAGAGACCCCTGTCATTGAACTTGGTTTTGGTGCGAGATGAAAATCTCCTCTCCGTCGATCTTAGATCCAAAACTAAGGAGAAGAGTGCTTCTTGCACTAAAATACTATAAAATCTTGCACTGCTAAAGTATTATGCCGCCGAAATTCTCTAAAATTTCTAGTTAAAAAAATAGAGTTCTCGCTCCACGGCACCGCAACGTTAAGTCCCAGCTTCGAGGCATTGAATTCTCAGGTTTTAAAGTATTTGACGCTTCGCCCTCTGCAGCGTCGAGGTGCCAAATATCTGGCTCCGCGACGCTAAGCTTTTGGGTAAATGTCATTCTTACAGCGCTACCTTCTCGGGTTACAAAATAAAGAAACCTATTTTGAAATCATTCCACTGTTGAGTTTGGTTCTAGTGTGAAACAAAATCCTCTCTCCTTTGATCTTCGATCTGCGGCAAGGGAGAAAGGTGCTAATTCACTAAAAATCGTGAAACCTAGCATTGCTAAGGCATTATGTCGTCGAAATTTTAAATTTTTCTAAAAGTATTAAATCTTAGGCATTGATTAAACAACACCAAGGTGTTGTAATTCCAGCACCGCGGTGCTGAGTTCTCAAGAATCTTGAACCTTAGGCACGCATTCCATAGCGCCAAGGCTTCTATATTCTCGCGCCGAGGCGTTGTGCTCTCGAGAAAATTGAACTTTGATACTCATCTTACAACGTCATGGCGCTGCGCTCTCGGGAAATTAAACCTTATGCACATAGCTGATCTCTAACATTAAATCCAAGTCATATATGTAGCGCTGCAGCGCTACCCATGTATTGTTGAGGCACTGCATTCTCACGTTTTGAACTTATATCTTTCAGCTTAATGACGTCAAAGCGTTTATTTTATAGCGCCAAGGCATTGAACCCACTTTGTTCAGTTTTTACTAAAAATTTTATTATTAAGTTTTTATATCCTAGAGCATTCTATAGAGACAAACACAAAAAACATAGAAATAAAAGAATATCTATATTAAAGTCAAAAAATTATTGCAATATATTTTTTTACAATAAAGGAAAAATGAGGAAAATACAAAATAAAAAAGAAAAACGGGGAAAACTAATAATCATATTCATCGTCGTTCTCCTTTTCTTCTTTTGGATCTGGCGGAGTGCTCAAATAGGGTTGATAATAAAGCGCTGTAGCCAAAGAAGCCTGACCTGGTCTTACATGAAAGCCACAGTTTTCAAACATATGAACAAGTATTGTGTTAGACTCAACCATGTATGAAAATTATTGTCGTTGCTGACTCTTATGATGGTCGAATTTTATACACAGTTTCTACTCCTGCCGATTGGTTTCACCAACCATTTTTCTTAAATTCGAGACTTGTCCTCCAATTTCTTGGAGCTACTCGTTTTAAGTCTTGGAGGATTTGGGTTTAGATTGAGAAGCCCGTGAGCTTTCTCCCACCTCAGTCCTCGAGTTAAATCCTTCAATTACTCTCTTAGTTAGAGGAGCTTTTTGTATAAAGATTTCTTCATCTGGCTCCCTTTGCGCACTCGCTGCAATACAAAAAATAAATTAAAGAAGCATGAGCACACCCTACAGTAGTATTACCCTTAAGCATATTATAAATAATCCTCTTTACATCTATAGTAAAGCACTTTTGAATTGTAAAATTCAAAATGATCATATCCCTAGTCACCTCAGTGATATTGCCAGTGAATATTAACTTGGGACTCAATAGCGATAGATTTGGGAGGGTGTTGCATCGCTTGAAGAAGGCGAAAAGGGGTGTGAGGAGGTAGGTAGTTTTGTGTCTCAGTTCATGTGGCCGAAGAGAGAGGATGGAAGCGATCATGGATCGGCGGTGACTGGCTGGGCTGCCATGGAGATGTATCTCCGTGGCGTGAGAAGCTTCGTCCCTCGCCGTGGCGCCGACCAGTGTCACCGAGGCGTCCTCCTTAGCATTCCTGAAAGAATGATC
Organism: Cymbidium sinense; assembly: GCA_021442155.1. NCBI lineage: Eukaryota > Viridiplantae > Streptophyta > Magnoliopsida > Asparagales > Orchidaceae > Cymbidium > Cymbidium sinense. Next base: position 55,584,833 of record CM038216.1, read on the forward strand.
TAAGGATCTCTTCTCTAAAAGGGGCTTCAGGGGCGTCCCTCTCACCGAGCGATTCTTGGAAGCTTCGTCGTCCCTCTCCGCGTGGCTTCGGCGTCCCTCTCCGCCGGCGTCGGAGTGTCCCACACCGTAGGCGTCCTCCTCTCTCTCTCTCTCTCTCTCTGAAATCGACCTTCTCTCATGGTGGCCGTCTCCTCCTCACCGGACAAAGGATCAAGAAAGGATAGCAAGCTGCGGTTCGCATTACATGCCATGGAATCTTGTAGATGCGGGATCGCGAGGAATTGGCGGATCATGGCGGGCGGATCATCCATGGCAAGCTGCGATTAATGTTCATTCAGGGCGGAAGACAAGGCCAGCGCTAGTGCGACGGCGCAATGATATCCGGCGGTTCTTGATCATTTCAACGCGTAATTCTACGGCGGAGTTCTTACCGAAGCCGCTATCAGACTCACGGACAGGATTTCTGTCGCGGGTGACAAGTTCTTGATCTGCGTTCGTAAACTCGGACAACGGATTACTTTAGCGTCTGGTTCGGGATGCAGATCCTGCGGTGTGGTCACACTGGTATGAAGCGTGAGAGCGACGTCGAAGATCATGCGGGTGTGCTATTATGGAGTGGCCGGGCGTCGATTGGCAAGGCCACCCGCGCAGAGGCCAGCCGTAGACAAGCTTGCCAAATTACGGACAAGGAGGTGATCAAGCCGAGCAAGGTAATCGATTCCATGGCGGTTGTGCCAAGATGAATAGTGGTTTTGACCGCTTGGATGATTCAACAGGATGGACATTCTTGGGACACCCATGCTACAATGGGGCGGCTACAAGTGACCTCCATATGGATGATCAAGATGTTACACGGTGCACACAAGGTGTTTTGTGGAAATATCCCAATCAATTTTTTTGGGAGTTTCTCATGTTCCGAGGAGGTGGATCCACTACTAACCCTCTCTTTGAACATCATAGCCCATCCCAGGGGGTGTACAAGGTCAAACTCACTCTCCAACTCAAGGACAAGGGAGCTCTATTCCCCTAACCCATGAAACGAAAGAGTTTGTGAAGCTTGCTCGTGGATAAATCTTCACTCTAATGGAGGATGGTTCTACTTGTGACTAGATGATGATCTTGATGATAACCAGCTGGATAAAGCCCTTGTAGGGATACTTGGGAGAAGACCTTCTTACTTCCTAAATGGTGATTCTGAGAAAATGGGGTGGGAGCCTTCAAGCTAATGGTTTCTCCTTGTTTGTGTGTCTCTTTGACACAGTCGAAGCTAGGGATGCTGTTCTTATGAATGGCCCTTGGTTTGTGGCGGGAAATGTCATTGGCTTGGACAAGTGGACCCTAACCTTCAACCCCAAATCTCTTCATGGGTTGTCTTCTCCTATTTGGGTCAGATCCCCAATCTCCCCTTCAGTGGGACAATATCAACATTGGGTTGCTTCCTTCTTTGGAGAGCCATTATAGTGGATCATCCCAAAGAATTCTTTGGGGCAAAGCTGCTGCTAGTATGCATCGAATGGACCTTTCCGTAAGCTTCCCACAGAGCTTGGATCAACAAGAAATGGAAGGTTCTTCCAAATGAGTATGAGGATTTCCAGTATGCTTTACGTGGTAAGGTTGGCCATAAGGCGATTCTTGTCCCAAGACAGACCTCCAAGCACCAAGCCTGGGTAATTTAAACACCCCCACAGGCAAATGCAATTTCCTGCAGAAAAATCTCAAACTTCAATGTTTGAGAAAGGTGAAAGCAACTACCCATACCATGCCCGATCCGGTGGTATGGATAAGGGCAAATGCGAATTCTGATGACCACATACCACCGATATTGATTATGGCCCATGGGTGCTTGTTACCCATAAGAAGAAGAGCCAGCTCAGAGGTGGTCAGCTACTCTGGCGGCGAGCGAGGGGCCTCCACCGCTACTCCTTCGAATCTCCTCCCTGTGACATCTCAAAACCTCCTATTTTTCAAGCCCCTACAAATCTTGGAAAAATGCTAAACCTCCTGGATAAGGGAGGAAGACCACCATTCACAAAAGGGTCTCCAAGGCACACTTTCTGAGGGAGCTCCAAAATTTGGGGGTGAAAATCTTCCTAAAAAGAGGAAGAAGGCTCCACTCACCAGGATGGGACGGATCCCTATGGTGGGTGATTCCATCTTATGCAGGGGTGCAGAAGACCACGCTACCCCACGCCACTCATTGGTGGCCATGACTATCATCGGCTTGGTTGAGACAGATTGAAGCGACTTACCGGGAGGTGGACATCTTGGCTACAGCAATTTCTCTCCCCGGATATTCGGGAGGTATGATTATCTTATGGCGGGGACACGGTTGATTTTCATCCCTTATCCTCCTCACTAGTCTTTGGGGAAGGTTTGCATGGTTCATAACTCGGTGGGCGCTTGGTTGGGTGTATGCCAACCAGCTATCAGAGAGTACGGCAAGACATTAGTGATAATGTTGATCTACATACCTATATCATCAGGTGACTTGATTGTATCTCAGATAAGAAGGGGAAGAGATTCACTGTTCCCAGTGCTTGAGATGGAAGCTTGCTTGACCACCGACTTACATGATCTTGACTTCATTGCTTTACCCGGACCAACAACAAAGATGGGAGAAGCAAAAAAATCACGATTTGGATCGGGTTTTGGTCAATTCGGCTAACATAATTGGAGACATTAAGGTTCATCATCCGCATTGTTGCTTACCATTGCCCATTACTTCTTTCGGTCTTCTTATCCCCATATACTGGATCCGCTTTGAGGACACTTGCATTATCCTGTTTGTGGAGGCTAGTGTGTGGAAGTGGAGCAAGGCGATTCTGGTTCTAAGGTTGATGTGCTCCACGACCGCGCCGTGCTCTTTATTGGGGTAAGCATCTTTGAAGAACCTCCATTTGCTCGAGGAGGCGGACATTGAAACCCTCCAAACCCGATTGTTGATTCAGTCTCACACGATAGAGGGTGAGCTTGGCTCAAGGTTATTGATCAACTCTACATTGGCTAGGCGGTGGGAAGAGGGCAAAGACTAGATACAACAGGGAGATGGTAACACTCATTTCTTCCACACATTGCCTCCTCTGACATCGCACCAAGGATGTTATGGGATGATGGGAGGCAGTGTGGATAGAGGATATAGCGAGATCTTCACCACTTATTTCCGGAAGAAATGGGTTGAGGCGGTCTCCCACGGAATTGGCCTTCCCACGCCTGGCGGCGGTACCTTCTCATACTTCTTGATGCATCGGTGGCCGAGGATGAAGTTTGGGAGGCCACCCAGCTCTTTGGGGCCCTCGATGGGATTATCGCTTCCTTTACAAGCAGTTTTGAAGATGGCTTGATGTCTTGGCTATCCAGAGTTCTTTAGTACCTCCCGAATGGATGACTCATGGAAGGATACCCCCTCATTGATCCCAAGGTTGTTGGAGCCATTTCCCTCCAGTACCATCAATCACTTATCATATCGATTGCCAAAATCTTGGTCAAGCATCTCTACCCTCATCTCGAGGAGGCGAGCCTTTGTCCCTCATCTCTCACCATTGTCTCCTTGCCCAAGAGATCTTCAACAAATTTCAACATTCTACCTCTCAGGTTGGGTTCATGGCAATCAAGGTAGATATGGAGGAGCTATGATAGGATGAGTTGGCAAACCTTGGGCAGATGCTCTTTCTTTTGGGGTTTCCCGCGTTCGAATGGGTCATTCTGTGTCACCCATCCTAGGTACTCCATTCTTTTGAATGGTAGAAGGTTGGGGAGGTTAGTCGGCTTGGCTTAAGGTGTGTCCTCTCTCGCCCTCTTTATTTTATGTTGGCCTTTCGGGCCTTGACCAACGGGGTGCCAACTTAGGCATGACGGTGACACAGGTACTCAGTATCTCCAACTTACTTTATCTTGATGACATTTTGATTACCTCGGGCTTTGGTGGCACATGGTAAGCAAATTAAGGCTATCCTTGATGATTCTTGTTCTTGGGCAGGCATCATAAGCCAAGACATCCATCTTGTTCAAGGCGCAAAAGATGGAGGACCACCAACATTACCTTATTGGGTTCGGGAGGGTCCAAGAGATGGACTACTTGGGACTCAAGGCTATCGTGGGTTGTTCAGACGGATCACTCTCAGATTGAGAGGGCAGGAGAAGATTTACACTGGGGGGCACCTTTCCACTGGTGCCACACTTATTTCCACTGACCCTGCGGTTTAGTTTACCGGTGACACATACTATGCTACCCATGAATGTGTCACGGAGATTGAGAAGATGTGCGATCTTTCTTGTGGGACAAGAGCTCTTCCCAGAGCATCCATTATGTGAAATGGGCCTCTATTTGTACTCCCCAGCTGGGGTCTTGGGTTTCACTCTGCCACACACACTGGCCCTCAGGCACGATTGGCTGGGACTTCTTGAGCTGACTCCCTCCACACACTCCCAGAGGCCACTGGGATGATATCTGGGATTACTCCCTGAGGAGAGGTGACTCTAAGTCTTGGGCTGTCATTCTCAGTGGGGCTCAAAGCCTCAAACCTCTGATTCGCTGGAAGCTGGCCGACGGGAACAAGGTACATGTCCTTTCCCAGAATTGGTTGACTGACATCCCACTTTCCAGGAAACCCACATTCTTGGATCTTCTTGGAAGACCGGTGTGCTCTTTTATTCATCGGGCCGATCACGGGACATTGGAAGGCTGGAGCTTCATTTTGGGAAGGACGGTGGATCGATCACAGGGTGAAGTTACACACGAGTTAGTTCGATGAGCCGGTGACATCTCCCTCAAGCAAGCACTTGATGAGGCTCTCTTTCCACCCACTACACCTATCGCCGTGGCTTGACTTCGCATCCACGGGGAGTTCTTTTGGTGGCGTGTCCTGAAAGGGGCCCTTCCAACACTCTCCTGGCTACGTCACAGGGGGTTGACTGAGGAGGTCCAGTGTTCTTGGGGCTGCACCGAGGAGGAGGACTTAGAGCACATCCTGACCAGATGCTCTCTCACGAGGGCTGTCCTTCAGGTTCTATCCTCTTTGGGCTTTGTCATACCTTCCTTTATCTGTTCTCAAGATCTCTTCGAGGCCTTCGACAGCATCCCCAAGACTGATCTAGCTTGGGGGAAGGCATACTGCTATGTTATATACCAGTTTGGGAGGCTAGGAATGCCAAGATTCACGGTAGCCCTCATGGAACCCCCAAGGTGCTTGCTGCAACGTCTTGGAGGCATTCGTCAACACATCCGCCTTTCCATTTCGAGCAATGGAGTTCCAGCTGACCTCATCGGTGATTCCTCACACTTTTTGGACTCCACCCCCTCCCGGATGGCTTAAGGCCAATGTTGATGGTGCCCTCTTCTCTCGCTGAGGAGTTCGAGAGATGCAAGCAACCTCATCGGCGGATACATCTTCAAACCGATAACACTCGGTAGAGTTGCGGCTATGCTTTTGGTCACATCCTCGAGCCGTGGATGTATGAGTCTGAGGCGATCTTGGAAGGCGACAACCACGGGGTGGTCACTTATCTTCAGACTTGCGGACTTGCTCTTCCGGCCTGACGATATTGGCTTTCTTTCGATTCCACCTGATCTTCTTCACATCATAGGGCCGAGCAATTAGCATTCGTGCTCACTCGAGTCCGATTTTGTATGGCATCCCGGTTGATGCTTGTATCTTCCTTCGCTTTTCTAGCATTTTAGATATGGACCGTGAGCATGTACTGACTAGTCTTGTTTTTCCTTTCTAGTTTTGCACTTTTTGGTGCTTTTATTTTGTAACCCTTTACTTTTCTTTTAAATGCAAAATGCAACTTTCGAGAATATTAACTTGGCAAAAATGAAATAATACCAAGCTTTGGCTTTAGTAGTGAGACCGGCGTCACAAAAATTAATAATTTTTTGCTCGTCTTTTTCACTGAGCATTAAAATTTTTAACAGTGAGAAAATTAAATATTTCATCGAAATCGGGATGATAATTCTAATAGAAGAAATATTGATTATATACTAAATCTTGTAAATTGTAATATGCGCTGATAATGCTACTTTCAAAATTTACAAGTTTTTTGTGGTCAAAAACTCTATTATTCTAGCGTTCCTTTACTTTAGCGAAGAATTCTCACACCATGGGAGCGATGTCGGGTTTGTTGTCGTAGGCTAGCTTCTCGAAGCCTCGTTTGTTGATAATTCTCTTCACTCTCCCTCCCGGAGTAAAGCTCCTCTTCGGGATTAGATGTTTGTGTAGGAGAGTGTGGTGGTATTGTTCCTCCACCTCTACACTAATAAATCTGTTAGTGTCACTAATAGTTGTTTTCTTCTTGTTCTTACTGAGGTATTTTACTGGCATATTGGCTTTCTCAAAATAAAATGCAAGCTGAGAGAAGAGAGCAAGGATTTCCAAAAGAGAACCAATGAAAAATTTGCACCTTAAGGGTCCTATTTATAGACTGGATTCAGCGTTGGAGTGCTGCATTAATAGCGTCGAGGCACTGGCCTCTTGGTTTCTGAGATTTAAGACTAGCGTCATCGCGTTCTATATGCGGCGCTAAGGCGTTAGTTACCTAGTCAAAACGGTTACTATGTCGATAAAAAACAACACTTATTACTATTTATTACAATTAATTCCGCAACTGATTGTAATTGAAAAGCGTGTTAAACATTAATATAACATTGTGGTGCTCCGACATAGTGACAAAGTTAGTCAAAAAGTTTGTTCTTTCTAATTAAAAGTGTATGTCCGTTTGCCAGTTTTACTAAACTGACTTTTAACTGGTGCAGCGGCGCCAAATAGCTAGCACCGAGGTGCTAGTCAAGTAATCAACCTAATCAAATTATTCCAATCTCATGCTATTTTAAGCTGTTGCGCTGGCATTAGAGCGTTGAGGCGCCCAAGACATGAATTTCTATCCTCTAATGCTACAATGTTAATTACTTAATGCCAAAGGGCCTATTTAATAGGATCGCGATGCTATCATGATTACACCTAAGTGTCTTATTTTCAGTGTTGAAGCGTTGCTCCCCATAACCACAAATTAATATTTCATCATGAGAATATTTAAACCATAATGGCATTCCAAAGTAATGTAAGTCCAATCTATGTGTTCGCCATGCAAATAATTTATACCCTATAAATCTCGCATTCAAAAGGGATGTAAATCCAATCCATACAGTCGCAAGATGAACTTCTAAAAACATTACTAGCTTTCTAATGGATGTAAACCCAGTTTTATGTTCGCCATGCGGACTACCTTATAAATAATGACATTTCAAAGGGATGTAAGCCAAACCATATGTTCGCCATGCGAACACAATCTAATTAATATGGCATTCCATGGAGATGCAAGTTCAATCTACTCGTTCTCCATGCAAACAACTTATATTCATCTGGAATTTCAAAGGGATGTAAGTCCAATCTATCTGTTCATCATGCGAACGCTCCTATAAACTTGGCATTCTAAAGGGATGTAAATCCAACCGATGTGTTCGTCATACGAACACTAATGGAATTTCAAAGGGATGTAAGTCCAATCTGCCTGTTCACCATGCGAACACCACCCAATAATTCTGGCATTCTAAAGTGATGTAAGCCCAACCCATGCGTTCGTCATGTGTATACTTTAGAGGCATTCAAATGTATGTAAGTTCTACATCTGCAACATAGATTTCATCGAATTATTCGATAGCCTCATAAAATTGAGTTTACCCTTAATTCACTAAACTCCTATACTAAAATTTTAGTCTGTTCGAGATATCTGAGATGAAGCAACCAATGTCTGCTAATCAGACTTTTTGGATATTACGGTTAGCCCTCTGATGTTGGTAGACTAGAATAATGTAATCCCAAGATGACGAAACCATGAGTTTTTGATCGGGACTATTCTCTTATTATCCTTAGATAGTCATCTATGCCACACCACGCACACCACTAGACACCAATTCATATCGAAAATATATGTGTTTTCAGCCTTAATCGAGAGTTCTCTTTTATTGCGGTAAGAGGGGTAATTAATTATGAATATTTGCGTTCATAGAAAGTAGAACCCAGATCTAAATAAACTCTAACATAATGTTAAGGGAAATCTGGTTGAATATATATTAATTGTCTCATAAAAAATATACTCCTACTCATTCCAATAAAGATAACGAAGAATTTCTAGAAAGATAACTTTTTTTTTTTGGAGCAAATGACCATTTGATATATAAGATAACACTATTATAGTGTCCAACATCTACAGCAAAACTTATTGACATAAAGCTAAAATTCAAAACAAGCTTCTTATTCCCACTTTAGTAGTTACAAAATATAACTCCATGACTTGACTACAATGTTAAACTAAGGTTCTTTGACTCTTTTGATTGGAGCCTACTTGGTATATTTTTGAGCGATGAAACTATGAGATTTTGAGTCTGCTACAATGTTCATAATCATTTCCCCTTGCACAAGGGATATGTCTATGAATTCCATTTTTTTATTCACCTTCATGTCAAATAGAGTTTAGTGACCTTCTTAATTGAGAGTGTTTTCTTGACCTGGAGCTGTAATTGATTGTGGAGACTTGCATCTTCGTGAAGTTTTGAACCCTAGATCTACATAGGACCTCAAATATCGGAGTGAAATTTGATTATAAATATGAACTTCATAAAAATCATTGAGCTTCAACGCTCAAAACTTGAGTATTTTTATATCGAACATTATATGCCCAAGAACCACCTGATATCCTAAGCTTTTTACTGAAAACAAAGTTATTACCTGCATCCTCAGCTGTCTTATTCTTTTATTTGATTAGCTTGTTAATAAAATGGAGGACATGCAAAAGCATTATTTATCTTTGCAGGCTGGTATGCATCGATGAGATAGGAAGATGTTGAGTTTTACACATTTGCATGCTCATTGCATGTGACAATTCATGAAAAAAAATAACGCTTGCGGGAGAGTTTCAGTATCCTGTTTTATTTTGTCAGATGGATTGTTGAATTCGAAAGTTCATTAAAATCATGCCTTCTTCCAGGAGCAATCAAATATATTACCAAAGGAAATTCACTCGATCAAATTAGATCCTTCCTGCTCTTACCAGTTAGCTTTCCACCTTGATGATGGCTGGTATGTCATGAATATTTCTCTCTTCCATCATCTCTTGAATAGAAGATACATTAAATTCATGCGATTACTTGAGTCATTTGGTAATAATTTTATTTTTTACTTTTTTTAATTCTCTTAGATTCTGAATACCTTAGAAAGGATATTCTGAAGTTAATTTTTTTGACATTTATTTTCCTTTAGTTGATGAAAGGAAAACAGATATTATGCTGTTTCTCATGCCAGATTAGTTATCTTTGTTAATGCCTTAATTTATTGGTAATTTATTATTTCCTCTGTGGACATACTTGTGCCTTGACTTAATTTGAACAAAAATCCTATCCAATCAGTAGCCTAGTCATCACCTAAAGGTTGATCTCCTAACCTAACGGTCTCAAAATTCACCACCTCTTGAAAAAAGAGTAGTTTAAAATGTCTGTAATTTTCGTTGATGGAATAGTAGATAAGACACTATCGAGATTTTGTCCTCATTTGGTGAGAACTTTAGATCGTTCCCAAGTTTCCTATAAGCTATAGTTAATTACCCTCTCAATAAGTGAGAGAGATCTTTCGATTATGGCTAGTCATTAGATCACTGAATGCGAAGGCATATAGAAGAAGAATGGAGTTTTAGAATTTAGATCATGAAATTTATCATTTCAAATGGTAATGGATGGGGAATGATGACGTCCCATCTAGATCCCATGGTTCCACCATCCCTGCATGTCCTACTACTTAGTCGAGGAGTAATAATCAACTCGATAGAATGATCCTTATCAAGAACACATGACACGCCCAAGAAATCAGACACAGATTGGTATTTTCAGGAGACAATCTTAAGTCTACCTTAGCTGACAGAGGGTTATTTGCCCTATCAAGTATACCCTATGATTCACAATTCAAAGGGCAAAGCTATTGGGGAGCATACGGGCTATGATCGTGATCGTAATATAATAGAGCCGGACTGGTCAAACCACCCGATCAGAGGATTCTGGTCATAATTGCTTCATCCGAGCTCATCGCCAGCTACGCAGCTCAAAGGACACGTCACGCCCCACCGGCGTGAGATTGATTGAGAGTAAACATAACAGAACACTTGATTTGACATTGGCTCCTTTGTGAGCTAAAGTTTGCTTAATTTGTCACCCCCGACAAATAATTGCGGAAGGTGGATAGATTGTGTTTTGATTTAAGCTTTTAGTGATAGAGTTTTATTTAAACAGTTTTAGATTGCTATTTAAAAATTGATTTGATTTGATTTGATTTGAGAAATTGATTAATTTAGATATGTTTAAGAGCTTTAGATCCCGTCAACTATGTTTAACTGCTAACAGAGGATTAGATCTACTGTCACCTGACAGAATCAATTTCTCAAATATCTCACTGATTTGAAACTCTTATTAAAAGGTTTTTAAGTTTTGTTAACCCGGACCCAGTCCTAAGACTAAACCGAGAAACAACCCACGCAACATCTTCAGACACTTGACTTTAGGCATTCGATAATATGTGCGTGTTTATGTTCTTATTTATCAAGGAGACAATCTTAAGTTTACCTACCGACATATGCTTGTCAGATCAAGTATACCCTATGATTCACAACTCAAAGGGAAGAGTCATCGGAGATACTGACGATCATGATCGTAATATGATGGAGTGACTAGCCAAACCACCGATCGAGGACTGTAATCTTTCATCTGTGAAGCTTATCGCCAAGCCACGCAGCTTTAGAACACGTCACGCCCCATCGGGTGTGAGATTGATTGAGTGAACATAACAGAACACTTGATTTGACATTGACTTTTTTGTGAGCTAGCGTTTGCTTAATTTGTCACCCTCGACAAACAATTGTAGAAGGTGAATAGATTGTGTTTTGATTTAAATTTTTAGTGGTAGAGTTTCATTCAAACAATTTTAGATTGATATTTGAAAATTGATTTGAGAAATTAATTAATTTGGATATATTTAAGAACTTTAGACTGTCAACTCTATTTAGTTGCTAACAGAGAATTAGATCTACTGTCACCTGATAGAATCAGTTTCTCAAATATTTTACTTATTTGAAATTCTTATTTTACTTTTTTAGGTTTTGTTAACCCAATCTCCCAAGACTAAACCAGAAACCCGCAACATTCTCGGACATTTAAGCATTTAACGTAGAAGTGTCGAGGAGATTTAAATGGACATGTTGAAGTAGAGAAGATTTTAAAAGATTCATACATGATTCGATGAATTAAATGAAGAAGTATAATTATATTAGATTTTGCTTTAGCATGATTTTGTAATTGCTAACACTTTATTTAAGAAAGGAGATGAACATATTATTATTACTTATAAAAATGGATCTAAGAAAACACTGATTGATTATTTTCGATAAGTAAAATAGATCGTTTAGATTGAAAGATTGTAGGTCATTCCAAGTTACCTAACATCGATTGTTTTTAGATTTTTAAGATGAAAGGTCAGAAGAAAAAATAAACTAAATTATTGTGTAATTGGGAGACACTTAAAGATCACAAATAAAAATATTTTAAGAGAATGAGAGAGAGATTAATTTGGGATGACATGTTAATATTATGTGGAAAAATTAAGCAATCACAAAGATTTGGAGAATCAAAAGGAAAAGCTTTCTCTAATAAGAATAGTTTGAGGTGGAGTCAAAGTGTGCAAGAAAAGATAAAAAATAAGAAGTATTGTTATAAAACTTGGTTTAGATATAAAAATTCGGAGAATTGGGAAAGATATAAAGTGGTCTATAAAGATTCTAAGAAAGTTGTATATGATGCAAAAAATTTAACTTTTAGTGATTTATACAGATTAGAGTGATGAAAGATGTATGTATGTTAGCCAACCAAAGAGATAGGGAAGTAAAGACATAGTTTAAGTGTATTAAGGATGAAAATAATAAAATGCTTTTTTTAAAAAATGATGAAAAAAATGGATGAGATATTTTGATAAACTTTTCAAGGAAGGATCCGAAAGATTGATTTTAGAACCATAATACCCTAAACAAAAATAGAGAATTTCATTTTATCGTTGTATAGATCCGAAGTTAGTGAAGCTTTAAAGAAAATGAAATGTGGAAAGCGTAGACCTGGATAATATTCCAATAAGTGTGAAAATGTTTAGAGATCAAGAATTTCTTGGCTTACAAATTTTTTTAATGTCATTTTAAAGACTAAAAAGATGTCAGATGAGTGGAGAAAGAGTTTGTTGGTTCCTATATTTAAGAATAAAGGTGATGCACAAGAGTGTGTAAATTATAGAGGAATTAAGTTAATGTGTCATACATTAAAATTATGGGAGAGAGTAATTGAGCATAGGTTATGATGTAATACAAAAGTTTCTCATAATCAGTTTGGTTTCATGCCAGGTAGATCTACTATGGATGTTATACATTTGCTAAGAGGTTTGATGGAGAAGCATAGAGAAAGTAAGGAGGATCTACATATGATATTTATTGATTTAGAAAGCTTATGATAAAGTTTCAAGAGATGTTCTTTGGAGAGTTCGAGAACGAAAGGAGTTAATATTGGTTATATTCAAGTCATTAAGGATATGTATACTGAGTTACTTGTGTCCAAACATAAGAAAGATTGACAAAATATTTTCCTATTTCGGATTACATCAAGGATCGCTTTAAGCCTTTATCTTTTACTTTAGTTATGGATGTTCTTATAGGCATTTACAAGAAGATGTTTCTTGGTGTATGCTTTTTCGATGACATTCTTCTTGTTGATAAGACAGAGTGGGAGTCCAACGAAACTTGAATTATGGAGGTCAACTCTAGTCTAAAGGTTTTCGTTTAAGTAGATTTAAAACCGAATATATGGAGTGTAATTTTAGTAGAAGTTAGTGATAAGATAGACATTAAACAAGTCATTAATAAGAGTGGCGTTTGATATTTAGCTCATTGTTCAAAATGATGGTTGATATGACCCTGAAAATTCCTCTAATCGAAGCATGAATCTTGATGCCGAAAGCAAGCTAATCAGAAATTGAAATTGATTGAGATCAAGCACTTAAAATATCATTGGAAACTTTGAGACATCAGTTAAATTCTAAAAGCTCTCAAATATAGAGTCAAATCGAAGGCCTCGACGAAATGGTTCCAACAAGCTAAAGATCTTACAGACTTCATTTGAGCATTCAAATACACAAAATACATTATATGATCGAGGGAATCATCAGCCGTCCGAGGAGAGATGTATTTCTGAGACGCCACTCCGATCTATAAATTCTCATTCCTCATATATAGGAGAGAGAGGAGAGAGCTCTAAAGATCTTCCAAGACAATCGACCACTGATGATTGTCAACCACCACGGCCGCCGCTATGCCCGCCACCGCCGACCACCGCCGTCACCATCGCCGGCCATCATCACCGACCATTATCGTTGACATCATCGCCAACATCGCCGCCAACATTGTCGAACATCATCGCCAACATCGCCGTCAATTCGTCTGCTATGAACTGTTCCTTTCTCATATACAATTGTAATCCAAGATCGGGAAGATCTTGTACTCAAATGATACATAGTGGAAGCTTTCTTGAGCGTGGTTTTTCCCTCTTCGAGGTTTTCCACGTAAAAAATGCGGAGTTTTATTGTTCACTTTTAAATACAGGTGTCTTTGGATTTAACGAAGGCGAAAACTTTACTCTACGCATAAAGACGCATGGTGTGAAATAGATGGAGATGTTATTAGTAGAATTCAAGTTGGATGATTGAAGTGGAGGAATGCATCATCGGCTATTATGTGATAGAAAGTTTCACTTAAACTTAAGAGAAAATTTTATAAGATGGTGGTAAGACCGCAATGACTTATAGAATGTTTGCCAAAAAAGAAAGCAAGACTAAGTTAAGTGTTCTGAGAGATGAGGATGCTTAGATGGATGAGTGACTTTACTCTTAGAAATAGAATGCAAAATGAGTATATTGGAAAAAAAGTTGGAGTAGCTCAGTAGATAAGATTAGGGAGAGTCTTAGATGGTACACATAAAGCTTGTCATAATGACAGAGAGTATATGCATTTGTCTTATGTTAAGAAAGGTAGAGTAGACAAAAGACTTGGTTAAGATATATAAAAATGATCTTAGTATGCTTGATTTAAATGAGAATTTCACACATAATGACACAATGGAGGCAAAGGATTCATAAATTGACCCCACCTGGGATTAAGGCTTGTTATTATTGTTGTTGTAGCGTAGTGTCGATGCCCATGCGGTGTTTATAGCTTGGCTAATTTTATTTAACTAATGAAATCATTGATTGTTAAAATCATAGTTGAGATGAAATTCCTCAATTTTGGTTAAAAGAGACACTATGATTTTTGAAAAATTGGATTTATTATCGTCTTCTATCTGCTTGTATAAAGAGTTGCAGATCCGATGACGAAGAAGGTATTTTGAAACTATAGGTTCGAAAGATAATTTAATTTGTCATTTTAAGAAAAAGATTTACTCTTAAAAGTAATTCTCATTTTCTCTCTCTTTTACTCAAATTTAATTTTCCCTCTTTATTATTCAAATTTGATTCCCCCCCCCCTTTTTTTTTAAGCCTTTAAATCGACAAAATTTCTGACCTCCGCCATCCTCAGGGGGTTCAGACGTGTTGGCTTTCAGACACCTTTGAAGTGATGTCTTCGACACCATCGGTTATCTCGTCACGATGAGCACAACGGGTTCTCAAACTGAAAGCATATACAATATATACTTATTCTCCCCTCTCTTTTTCTAAGTTTAGGATTTAGGCAAAATTTTGACAAATTTCTCGCATCTCAGATATGATCTGCAGATCTATTTTTGACGCTTCTTGGTTGATTTGATACCACAACCGGCCTTTTTTTTTTTATCTCATTTGAGCATAACGTGTCCTTCAAATAATAAGTCAATCAAGTAGCCAAGTATATGCATGCGTGCAGAAGGACCATAATTAAACACGTAAAGCGTCTCTTATAAACGCCTCAAAACTTGTGCTTCCATCATCCGGAGGACATACAGTTTTCCAAATCTCAAATCTGCCTCATTCGAACTGTTGTGCTTTTGTGAATAGAAAGCACATGTGATGGGGTCATCTTTTTATATGCATAGAACCATGTAGAAACAACTAAGAAAGTTGTCAACAGCACAGCAATGACGTAGAAATGCAGGAAGAACCTATATGGAACAGTTAACTTGGTAGACGGTTGTATAGTCTTGCCCCTAGCAGCAAACCCCACCAAAAATCGACGAAAGAGGCCAATGGACCCAACGGGAACCAAGGCTACAAGTATCGGCAGCGTCGCCGCAACCCAAGCGATGCGCAGCAGAGGCACCATCCCAAACTCCATCAGAGCATGAGCAGCGGACATGGAATTGCAGTAGTAAGCAAAAAGCTCCATCGGCCCATTGGATCCACGTGTCAGGTCCTCAGGCCCCCGCAATTGCTGCGCGTGTTACTGATTAGGCGGAACTAGGATACGACGCCGGAGGCGAAAATCGCAAAGAATGATAGAGAAACGGACGAAGCGGAGCAGATGATATTGGAAGCGGATTGGAAAAGCAGAAAGTAATAGTGATGACTCAGCATTGGACTTGCGAGGATAGATTAAAGGCGACGTATTCGTCACCGAAAAGAACTTGCGATTCAAGAGCGCCAATGATGAAGGAAGTTCAGAAGAGGATCAGTGGCAATGATGAAGATGATCGTGATGTGGAAGTAGAGGCGTCCTAATAACCCGGTTGTGAGATTTGATGCTTCGATCCTTACCAGTGGACTTCCGACAGCCAGCTTCAGTCGCTCTATTTGAGCGCAAACCATTTGGATACTTCCTATCACGAGAGGTGAAGAAATACCACTTGTTGTCTCTTGTTGGGATCTGACAACATGCTGGTAAATCCCATGGCTTATGCTTATATATGTCCAACTCTGGAATCACTTCTAAGTCGACTTTCACGCCTTGATTTTTCCTCTTAAAATAGTGAGATATAAGCTCTGCATCTGTAGGATGAAAGCCAAACTCAGGTGGTAGGTAAATGGCCTTTAAAGCTTCCATTTTTACAGATCTATCGAAATACGATGAACTCGAACGGTTCTGCCGGTCAGCCGGAGTTAAGAAAGAACAACTAGTCTAAAGAATCGATGGCCAATAACGGCAAAGAAGACTCCGGCGAGCAGTTCGACAGCGGTATTGGATATGGAGAGAGAGAAAGAGAGTGGAGAGGAGTTACGTCCTTTTCCTCATGCATGCGGTTTTTCATAGAGAGAGAGAGCCGGGGGCGGAGAGAGGGGGCGGAGAGAGAGGACCGGCCATGGTTGGGAGGAATTCAAACGAGAGAGCGGGGCTAGTTTTTTTCGGCTAAGAGGGAACGGTTGAGGAGCGGTTTTAGGTTTTATTTTAAAATTTAAGCTAATTAATATGTTTATTATGCTAATTAATATACTAATTAATTATACTCTGAATTTTATAACGACAAAAATATATAGTTAATATATATATCCTTAGATTATTCCGATATCCATAAGCAGTCAGTTTACGATTGGAGCCGTTTGGTCAGTCGACGAAATTGAGACATTTCAAAAACGCGCGATCCGCTGACGCCGACATTCGCGACTCGTCCAATTGAGCGTGAATGCCTTATTTGATAGATTTCAATATTTTGAAGCATGACACGCTTCAATTCAATGGCGGTCGTTTGACTTGGCCTACGCTCGATTTGGATACGTGTCGACATATCGATAAATTTCGAGCTTAATGATTGATCATTAGATTTTGTAATATCTATATGTGATCAATTTTGACGTTTCGAATAACGGCGTCGCATTAATCGATCGGCGTCATTTTGATCATTTTAGTGACATCCAGGTGCATTTTGAGCCTCGATTTGTGCATGCCACCTCCGTCCGTCAGAATTGATTTGTGACTGACATGACACATATACGTAGGTCAACACTAACCTAATTGTTGACTCAGCTTCATCTGAATTTGCTGAAAAGGAAGGAATTAATTTTTAATTGACTTGTTTAGTGACCCAAATTGTACGCACAGTTGTAATATACATGTGGGAGGAGCAAATTTTATTATGCAGAGGATCCAAAGGAAACATGAAAAGAGTTCTTATAAGATAGGTTTCGTTGCATGTTTCAGAATTTTTTTTAGAAACTGTTTGACTAGGAATCAGTTGGCCTTGCCTAGAACCTCCTAGAAAGCTTGATACCCCTGAAGAATATGTATTTTAGGGGGAAAATAATAATAAGAGAATTTTGCGAAGGCAAAGGATGTCTAGCTAGTTCAGAGGACTGTTATGATTTATTTATGTTTTAACGCATTAACATTTTCTCATTTCTGTTAAAATGCTCTGAAAAAGCATCTGAAGATGCAGATTTCAAGAATATTGCTCCGTATTCAATTTCAGGTCTGGAGTTCTGAACCTCAACAGTTTAAATGTGACGCACATGCACTGCCCTCCCCCTCCTTGGTTGTAAGTTTAGCCGGTACACTTGCTTTCATAGAAATGATATTTAGGATTTTCTTTTATATGTTTGAATAATCTATTCAGCTTTTTTCTTTTTGGTGGGAATAGGGATGGCATTGATGAACCTGTTGCTCCATTTTTGAGAAAGCCTACTTGGCTACCTGCAAATTCGGTATGTATTACAATTTTGATAGTGCATGGCACGGGATGAAAATAAAATGACAGAAAAATATGGCACCAAGTAAATTATATTAATTTTTATGCACTGCCTTAATTTATTTTTTACTATATTGATATAATGTATTGTTTATGAGAATTAAGAACTAAAATAAATGTTAGTAACATCGTATTCTAGCATTACAAAGGAAATGAGGTAGGATATGCTTATATGATCGTTTTTATTGTATTTAGTAGTGCAAAGAATTAGATTTTCGTCTAATCACTTTCATTTTTGTGATAAAAATAATTACTTGTCAAAGCTAAGCCTGATGGTTCCATAACCTATCCCACCGTTATTATAGTGAACTTTACTGATTAATGGGTTTGGTCCTCGAAGTAGTTCACCACATTGATATATCATCTTCAGCATAAATTGCCTTATTCATTTAATTGGTGTCAAATTTATGATTACTAATCTCACTAGTTAATCTTACATTGAATGAGGTGTTAACCCTTTTACATTTATTATCATCATTGTTAGTTTCATCCCAACTATTTGGGTGCACTCTATGACTCCTCATTCACTATTCATTTTTATTGAGGGATGCATTTAGCGTGAATTCTGTTTAATACAACTTCTAATTAAATTATCTCCGTTGGTCCCTTTCTTTTGAAGTCATTTTATATTAATTTTGCAGATCTTTGTGCTGCATTTTCTACTCTGTGATTGTGCATTGCCAATTACCTAAGTCAACCCTACATGATTTTTTAATAGATGCTACCCCTGCTATGTTTAATATTTTTATTTTTGAATCAATTTTTTTAGTTTTACCACAAATCTATCTTCATGGATAACAATTACAATATCTAGATAGCCTTGGTCTCAGGTTTTCTTGGAATTGAGATATGCAAATCTAAAGCCAATAGTATAGTTGCAAGGCATCTATTTAGCTTGTTAAATAGAAAGATCTAAATTGTAATGATTGGTTGCAATTTCTGGAAGGTTTAAGAAAGTTTTTGGCATTTATAAGGCATAAAAAGAAAAAAAAGGCTTGCTAAAAATACCTAAAAAATACATCTACATTGTTAGTTTTATCCCAACTATTTGAGTGCACTCTATGACTCCTCATTCACTATTCATTTTTATTGAAGGATACATTTAGCGTGAAATATATTTTATACAACTAATTAAGTTATCTCAGTTGGCCCCTTTCTTTTCTTTTGAAGTCATTTTACATTAATTTTACAGCTCTTTGCGCTGCATTTTCTACTCTTTAATTGTGGATGCCCGATTACTTAAGTATATCCTACATGATCTTATAATAGGTGCTGCTCCTGTTATGTTTAATATTTTTATTTTGAATTTATTTTTTTTGTTTTACCACAAATCTATCTTCATGGGTAACAATTACAATATCTAGATAGCCTTGGTCGTAAGTTTTCTTGCAATTGAGAAATGCAATCTAAAGTCAATAGTATAGTTGCAAGGCATCTATTTAGCTTGTTGAACGGAAAGATCTAAATTGTAATGATCAGTTTGCAATTTCTCGAAGGAATGAGAAAATTTTGCCATTTATAAGGCATAAAAAAACATGCTAAAAACACCTTAAAAAATATCTACATCATATACTTGTATTTTAACATTTTTGATAAAACTTTTCTTCTCTCGTTTTTGTTTAAGTTTCATATATGCCCCATTTTTAGCTTCTAGATCATTGATCAGACCACATGACCAACTCCTCTCATAATTTTTATGTACCTCTTATCCGGGCAACAAGAAAATTATCATGGCTAATAGATCTTTGATAGACATGGTTTGGTGAAGAAGATATATTTTAAATAAATTCCTCATATTTTGAGATGTTCTACATATATCTAAATTATTTTCTATTTTGTTCTTTATTCAAAAGCTAACTAAAGATTTCAAGTATTATGTTGTATTTTATCATTCATATTGTCTTTGAGGAGTAGGCCGTGGGGAGGATGTTTGGGCTTGCTAAAGAAAAGGATTTTTTTATCACTTTAAAGAATCCAATAATGAAGAAAACTCTACACAACCTTGAAATATTCTCTCTTCTCTCAAAAACTCAAAAATCCCAAAAAAAAAAAAAAAGGATTGGATTCAACACCTTCATCTTGGCCATCTATTTTTTTATTGTTCTCAGTATCATAGTTTTTCATTGTTCAAAGAAATCAATATCAGATAATTTCTTGTGATTTTTAAGAACTATCAAAACACAAATATTTCAACTTTACAATAATTGACACAAGAATTATTAGTCATTTTTCTCTTATTCATAATAGAATATGAGAATCATCTTCTACATTTAACATTTCTAGGGCACATTGGTTTGTGTCCTTTATCGATAATTGCATATGAGTGTTATGAATTTTTTTGCTAAAATCCTTAAGTAATGCAAGCATAATTTTTTCTCCTTTTTCAACATGATAAAAATCAACGCAGTATTGAAATTTAAAGACTCATTATTCAAGAATATAATTACTATCTTAACTATTCTATTTTTTCATACTTTTAAGAGTAATGCATGAGTCCTCTTGTCTGTATGCTTCCGAAAAAAATTGAATGGTTAAATGAAAAAAAATGACTATTTACTTGGCTACTTGTTACCATAACGGTACTTATTTTATAAAAAAGCTTCCCTAAAATATTATTATGGAATATTAACAGTCACTCTTAATATAAACCAGTTAATTACAAAAATTCTTCAATTCAAGAGTCCTATAGAAGTCCTAACAAAATTTCCCCGTTTCAATATCTCAAACAATTTTGTTTCTAAACATTTAAAAGTGCTGCCTTTGTGCATACACATTCTTATAAAAATGAAAAACTTGATCCTCAAGTAATTAAATGTGTCTTCATTCGCTATTCTACCGGACAAATGGAACAAATGTTATCATCCCTCTACAAGAAAGGTGTTTTTAATAAGAAATTTCTGCTTTCTTACTAATTACTTTAAAACAGAAATAGCATTTATAAGTATATATATTTTTTCTAGATTATTTCTTTCTTGCCCTTCATCTCAGCAAATAGTTCTATTATAAAACCAGCTTGTCCTACACTAGCATAATCGATTGCATAACCTTTCCCAACTCAGCCATTGTTAATTGACTCAATAATTTAAATAAATCTATGCCTGTTCAACTAATTTAATTAATTTTTTTTTCATAGCATATATTCTGGGAATTATTAAGCCTATAAATGAAGGTACAATAACTTTTACTAAATAATTCTTGCACTTATTTTGTTATGCAAAAATCTTTCTCATTATCACCAATCATTCTTTAGCAGCTTGCATAATGTTTCTATCCCTACTATAATTTTTAAGATTTTAAATAATGTGAATTAGAATAATGCTATGAAGAATGAATTGAGATCCCTTTAAAAACCAAAACTTGAGAACTGTCAAAATTACTAAAATAATGAAATCAGATTGATGTTGATGGATTTTTACTCTGAAATACAGATTTGATTGTTCATTAAAAAGATTTAAAGCCATACAAGCTATCAAAGATTACACCAAAATAGGTGAAATTGATTATCTTGGATCATTTATTTTTTCTACTAAAATTAAAATATTTGAGTTATCTTTAGTAGCTAATACTTTGATATAAACAAAGTCAAGGCAATTATTTACTATTTATGAAATGCACAACATTAAGTGGAGTCTCATCACTATTAGTTTATGTTGATGACATTATCTACATGTAGTAACTTGGAAAGAATTGAGAGTTTGAAGAAATAATTGCGCCACAAATTTGGAGTCAAGGAATTTAGCAATCTTAGTACTTCTTTGGCATTGAACTTGCTCTCAGCATGAATCTTTATATCACAATAAAAATACATATCAGTTTTATATCTCAATAAAAATACATATCAGTTTTAAAGGATGTATAAGTTCAGATGTAAGCTTATTGAGAGCTATATAGAATTTAATTCTAAACTTAGACAAGCTCCAAAAGCCATTATAGTTGTAAAAACCTTTTGTCAATTATTGATATGAAGAATTATCTACTTATTGTATACTTGACCTCACATTATCTACGATGTTAATGTGATAGATTAATTCATGCATGATCCTAAAGAATCACATTGTAGGACAATGTATATAATTTTACAACATTTGAAAAGAACACTATGTAAAGGAATTCGATTAAAAAGAGTGTAGGGATCTAAATCTTGAAGCATACACAAATGCAAATTATATGGATTTTATGGTTGACATATGAGGCCAATTTCATGATTTTGCACAAGCTTAAGAGGCAATCTTATAATTTTATGGCAGCAATTGTTCTGGGAATATACAAATTGTTATGATTGTAATTTATTTTGCGATATTTAAAAGTTGTGATAAGAAGTTAGTCATCAATGTAGCACATAATTTCGTGCATCATGATTGTACAAAGTATGCTTAGGTTGATAGGCATTTTATAATGGAGAAATTCAAAAATAGTCTACTTTATACTTGTTCATTACCACAAATAAAATTTTCTCCAACATTTCTACTAGAGGATTATAAGGGTAATTTTTTATAAATTATCAGGAAGCTTAGAGTGGATGGCATCTATTCATTTGTTTGAGGGGGAATATGAAATACTTACATAATTTCATTCAACTATGACCCACAATTACCAAAACTATCGCCTTACTTTCTTTTTTTTCACTTTCACCATATTGATAAATGGGATTCATATATTTTACTCATCAATTTGTGGATGATTGTGATTACTTTATAATTAATTTTGATATCATATTTTCCATATTACATGCTTTCCTAGGATTTTATAAAATTGAAATAATATGCACTTAACCAATTCTTATATATGTATGTATGTATATGAATGTTATATATACATTAGCATTTGAGGCCATTAATGGATTTTTTTTTTTTTTGAAATAAAATGTTCAAAGTCTTATAAGAGTGTAAGTGTATATTAAATTGACAGGGACTATGGTGAAAAATAATTAATAGGAGATGCTGCAAGATGTAGGAGGTGAGGATTTTGTTGCCAAATAAAGTGCCCCATATTTTTATTTTAAATTTTATAATATTTGCGAGAAAAATAAATATTTGAGACTATAAATGTCTAAGATCAACTTAAAGAGGTAATTAAGTTTTTTTGTAATAATTTAAATTTCTACTGATTTGTGAATATGTGTAGATGCGAACAAGAGATATGACCTTGGTTTGTTTAATTTTTTTTAATTTTAAATTTATTTGATTCATCACTTCCAACCAAACACAACAAAGTGGTACTTTATTTAACAATTAACCAAACAACTTCTGAGTATTACAAAAAATACACACTGCATTTATGATATCCTAAATTCTATATACAATTAAACATCTCCTTAGATTATTATTTTTTAGCTATTTTGCTATATGTAAGCCCCTTATTGAAATTAATGAAAATATTACTTGAGAAAATAAAAAACTTTTTGTTGATCTACTTATCCTACTTATCCCTTTTACTAGAAGGGAGAGGCTAAGATTGCAAACTTAAAAATATGCCATGCTCCTATGTGTAGAGAAGATAGATTACTCTCTTCATACTGACATGGCTTCATGTATGTAGATGGATTAGGAAGGTAAATTACTTTCTCTTTAGACTGACATTTTATTTTAATAATGGTAAATCATACGTAATTTAATTCTCAAAATACTAGACAATGTCAAACGTATATTTTCTTGTTTATTTATGCTAGTTAGAAAATTTATCTTTACGTCTGACTTGCTTGACGTCAATCTTTAAATTTATTAATTGGTCATCCTACATTTTGGTTGCTTTCCTTGTTTTAACGTGTAAATGATTGACCAAGAATTCGAAATTCACAACATCTACATGGTGGTTACTAATATATATATATATATATATATATATATATTTGTCTAGTAGGTCTATGCAGTGGGTTCTTCTTCTATTAATGGAGTTTATCTGCTAGATTTCTTTCCAGGTAGAGGCTCGGCTTGCCATGTAGATGACAGGTGAGCCCCTTTCATTATTATATGAGCAATGCACACAGATGAAAGTTATGGCCGGTATATAGTTTGCTTTGTGTCGTTATGTACAGGATTGTTGTCGATATTATGTACACTTTAATGGATATCAAAATAATACATTCTAACACACCCTACTGTGTATTGTTGTGCGAAAAATATTGATTATATTCCTCACATAATACACAGCAAAATACACACCAATACATGACTCAACGTACCTTCTTCTACATATGTTTTGATCATCTGATAATTTTTCCACCTACCCACTCTCCAACATCTATGCTGACACACTTTCCTAATTTGGCAGTGACGCGCCAAATAGTGTTTCGGTTGAAAATAATAGAGTTGGCAAAAACAGATTTATTCCTGTCTCAGAGGTTGTTCTAGCTTGTGCTGTCCATCCTCAAGATGGCACCATCATAGCTGGATCTAAGGTTTGATTAATTTCCATTTTGATTTTTTGCAAGGGTTATTTTATATGTCAAAAACTGCTACTAACTCTATGAAGCTTTACTGAACAACTGCTTTGGCTTTGCTTTATTTTACATCTTTACTTTTTGAGATTGTCTCTGTTTACTTGTTTTTAAATAGCTTTCGAGGTCCAATTTTAGGTACTATAAGTGCACAATGTTCAGTCTTGCATCCTTCTTTTGTTGGGATCCACACCTGAAATTTCTTATTTCTGGCCTCCTCTGGCCTCCGTCGTTAGTCCTCCATGGCTACACTTCCCAGTATACTTTAAACATCACGGTTAAGTGGGCATCATTAATTGCTATAAAGGATGCCCCTTCTTTGCCAAACCGTAATTCCTACTAGAAATATCTTGTTCAAATATTCTTTTCAACTTGGTGTATAGTTCGGAACAGAGCTTTGGTCTAGAGGTGACTCTGAAGAATGAAATATTTCAGAAGCTATGATCTGTCAAAGATTGCTATTTTTTAAGGAAATCCCCGGCTTTCTTCTAAACATTATTTTGTTTTTTTTTAACTGGTTTAGAAAATTGATATTGGCTTGCATTAGTCTTGTGAATGAATATATCGATTAAGTGGCATTGTATGATTTCAGCTATCTGCATTACTGATGCTTTCTCCGATACATCAAACTGATGACAAGCTACATGAAGACTGTTAAACGCTTGGTACTTTAATATGTAAACCTACCTTTTTTTTCTTTCTGAATTGCAACTTTTCAGCAATATTTGCGTTTTTATTGCAAAAGACATCAACTCCTGAAAGAACGTGTGGTTTCTTGAAATTCTGTATTGTAGAAACTATTATGACAGTCCTGAAGGGTGGAAACGTTGAGAGCACGAAGAACATAACCTTTGGCCCTTGTGAAGCGTCAGTGCTACACAACTTAGATTCTTTTTAGTATGTTAATGTTTTATTTATGCTGGAAGTTGTATAATTTATTGTTTCATTAAGTCTTTTTTCTCTTAGTTTTCTTCCTGACTGTATTTTCGAACAACAACCTTGAGTTAGGTTCAATGTACCAAAGCAAGCATTTATTAGTGTCAAGTGTCAGACAGCCTGAAATATAGTACTCCCTGGTGATATAGGGCACAATTAGGGGATTTGATCTCAATTTATGAGATAAATTTTAAGAGTGAAGACCTAGTAAATCAGTTCTGCATTCAAAAGAAAAAGGCTCAACTAAAAATGCTGTAAATATAATATTGTAAGTGAAAATAGTCATAAATGGAAGAAATAAAATCTTATTGAATCAATAGAATCTCTACCAATCTTTTATCAAGAAAAATTAGTACATTAGCTAGTAGAAAGAAATCAATAGAATCTCTACCAATCGTTTATCAAGAAAAATGTACTCAGTTTTTTTTTTTTAATATGAATATAAATTGTTTTTTATGCATCCATACAATGAATTTACAAAGTCAACATAAACGATCAAAGAAAAGTACATTATTCTTTAGATTTTTTTTTGCCCTTCGATATTTGTGCCTTTTTTATCATAAATTGACAACATTCTACCTAATGTTCCTCTTTGCATCATCAAGACACAATATTCTAATCATAACAAAAAAAAATGGTGAAGCACTACCCCTTAGCTTTTTCCAATTCTTTATTTAATCTCGTCATTAATGATTGCTTTAAAAAGAAAGGCATCTACACGTAGGGGTTGTTTGGTTAGCGGTAAATGGAATGTATTATAATTAGTTTACATATTTTTTCTCTTTTTTGTTGTTTGGATGGAAGTAAAATAAATACAGTGTAATTTTTTGAGGTAAATCCACCATAATAGCCATTTTGCGTGACTTCTAAATACGCTCGAAACGAGCATATTTCGAAATCACGGAGTGGAGCGGAGTGGGCGTCTGGGAAGAAGAAATTTTTTAATTTGCTTTTTTGAGATTGCCAAATGAATTTTCTTTTTCGAATTTGTTTTTTCGTATTTCGAATTCTTATTAATTAATTAATGTTTAATATAGTAATAAAATTATATTTATATATTAAATTTGGGTCATTTTATTAATATAAAATGATAATATTCAAATTTTATTTATTTATAACACTAATAATTAATATCTTAGAAAATTTGTAAATTAATTACTAATAATTAAATATTCGAAATATATTGTATTTGTATTTGATTTTATTTATTTTTTAGCCAAGAAAAAAAATTTTATTTATAATTTATTTATATTTTAATATATATTTATTTTTTAATTTAATACGTTTATTAGTGAATAAATTCTATAATTAATTTAAATATAATAAAGTATTCAGAATATAAATATTTATTTTATATTCATCCAACCAAATAGAAAAAATAGTTTTCATGTATTTAATTTACACACAATTAAACAATAATAAAGTATTTAGAATTATCGTATTTATTTTCTGATTCTTGATTCTAAATCTGAATCAAATATCCCAAAGAAGGGTGGCCATTTCTTACTTTAAAAAAATAAAGAAAGATTTACATGCATATAATTTTATGTATTTTTATATCTAATATTTAAAATAAAATATTTATTTATCTAAAATTTTTTTATATTTAAAAAAAAGTATATTTTATTTAAAAAAATGAATAATTATGATATTTTTGATATGATATTAAAGATTAGAGTATTATATAGATAATATAGTTGTTCTCACGATCAAATGCTGATCGA
This sequence comes from Cymbidium sinense, assembly GCA_021442155.1. Classification (NCBI taxonomy): domain Eukaryota; kingdom Viridiplantae; phylum Streptophyta; class Magnoliopsida; order Asparagales; family Orchidaceae; genus Cymbidium; species Cymbidium sinense. The sequence goes on from CM038216.1 coordinate 55,611,645, forward strand.
TTATAGTACACTTTTTATATCTATGAGGAGTTTGTTTCATCACCATATTGTTTCATTATATCTATGAGGAATTTCTTTCATCAATTATAGTACACTTTTTAACACAAACGTATCGGGAGCTACTGTTGCAATTTGTTTCATCGCCATATTGTTCATTAGAATAATTAAGAATAAAAAGTATAATGTGGAGAAAAAAGCTTGTCCTTTTAGAACGCTACAGCAATGCACATGCGCTTCTGTGAGGAAGAAAACAAAATTAACTAACTTTTATGAGCACTTCAGCAATTCTTGGCAATTTAGCAATTAAACATTAGTCTTTGTATCTTTCTGTCTTTAATCAGCGTGATATAATTTATGGTGGCGGAATTTAAATTGCAAATAAGAGAGATTGAATGGATTTGTCATAGATTGAAGAGGAATGAAAACTTAATTTATATAATTATAGAAAGATATATATATATATATATATATATATATTGTATGGAATGAATTTTAAGAAGACTTAAGAGACACTCATTTCATCCTTCTAGATTTAAGAAATCTGTAATTATGTATAATATAAATAATTTATTTCCGTGCTTATCTATAATTATATAAATTATGTTTCATTCCTCTTAAATTTATGATAAATCTATTCAGTCTCATGTACAATTTTAATACTGCAACTAAATTGGAGAGCAAAAGCAAAAAATTTACCACAATACTTTCAGTTTGAATCCAACGACACAAAAAGCTTTTTAATTCATGTCCTTTTTATTCTACATCAAGCATCTAAAAGTCTAGTTATAAGTTTTGTGAGTTTATTTATTTGAGGAATTTAATGTTCTATAAATTTTATGCCATGACAATCAAAATGATTATCTTCATGAGTAAGCTCAATATGACTAGATTTCATCATCATCATCAAGGCACTACATTATCTGAAAACAGTATATGATTAAGAAAAGCCAATATAAATCATCCACTAGATTTTCTTTCTTTTTTTTTTTTTTTTTTGACGAATCAATTTATACCCCCTCCAAAACTCTAGAATTAGGCATTGCTACATAAAAAAATTAGAATTATTATATGATAAAAATATTCATGATAATAATAAATTTTTAATACAAAATTTCGCACAAAGACAAGTTAAGCATAATAGAAATAAAAAAAAATGACTTTTATGTGAATTTAAAAAAAAAACATGAGAATTATTTAAATCAAAATATTTCAATGATGTTAATAAATAATTATAATAATGTTTGTTTTTTTTATAAAATTAAAAAAAAGGCATATTACAATATAGAAAACTAACAACAGTCATTATCACGCAAAATTTTTAGGGAGTATTCCATGCTAGGGCATTCGCAGCAGTAGAGTGATGGTGTTTAATTTTGTATGAAAATATAACACATAATAAAAGATTAATCATAGGACGTACAAGAGTTTTTATATAAAAAAATCTAAAATAGCAAAAATCATGATGTTTAGTTCTATTGAAATAATTTCGTCAATATAAAATGCCGATTATAAGTGATATCCTTCCACATAATCAGAAAAGATAATATATATATATATATATATATATATATATATATATATATATATATATATATATATATATATAAGACATAATCTTAGAGAATACTCTAATATAAAAGTTTGAAAAGCTTTGAGATATTAGATTTTTCTAAAATAAATTGTGTTATGATATGTATGATCACTCTTCTTTGAGAAGAGTAAGCTAAGAAATAAAAAAATCTGATATAATCTTAGCACAAATCTAAAAAAATTAGATTTAATGTTAATAGTATGTACCGATCTAATCAGCAATAACATCTATCAACGTTATGAGGGTTAATAGATGATAAAGTGTCAGCCATAATATTGATAGTGTGCATCAACGATTCATATCGACCATATAATCGATGATATGTATTGATTTTATTGACCTGATAGGCAATAAAGTTTAGCATGATAGGGGATGGGCAAACGTGGCGAAAGTTAAGTGATTATATTCAATTGTTAAAGGTTAGAAGGTCATAGTTAGATGGCTGATGATGAACAATCATAATTAATAATCATTGACAATCAGACAATTATAATCAAATAATGAGAGTCAACTAAATGTAATCTGACAGCAGTGGTTGTATGATCGTAACTTGACAACATTGACTAAGAGACTATCAGTAGGTGAAGCTTGTATGGAGATTATAGTTAGGCAATGGAGGACGAATAACTACAATTAGATATCGTAGATCATGCAATTATAATCAATCGTCAGAATTTGAGAGAATAGGAGGTCCTAAGCATGAATGATTAGAAGATGAGTGATAATAATAACATGATTATAATTATATGATGGTTAAACAATGATACGTAAAGAATTATATTTAACTGAAAATTTTAGATAATGATGAGGCAATGTGATCCAACTGAATAATTCTTGTGAAAATTCGTCAAAAAAAATAAAACGATGCCGTAAAGCAACGGCATGTCTACCGTCTTCGGAGTAGCATACCGACAGCGAGCCGCAAACATCCATGTGCTTCGCCTCCTCAATAATCGTACATTATTTTTGTCCTTTTCGTTCTGTTTAGCTCTCATTTTCTCTCGACGCATTAAGCATAGAGCATGTTCATCCGATGGTTCAATATCACAATATGTTCTGGTAACCGCCCTTATTAATTCGAGGCATATATATAGCATATAATTCATATTTATTTATATATCTAATATTAAAACTTTTATTTTTATATAAAAAAAATCTAAAATTTTAATATTAATTCAAAGTTAATATTTTTATTAATTTTCTAAAATAAAATTCACTTTTTTATACATAAAAATATTATTTTGTAAATATTAAATTTTAAATATTAGATATATAAATACATAAAAATTATGTGTTAATTTTTAATGGCATCCTAATGGAAGATAATTGACGGTACTCAGCAACTAAGAGGTTATTTAGGATCAATTTTTTTTTTTTATTTATATTTTGTTTTAAAGTAAAATATATTTGATGATAATTATTATTTTTAAAAATACTCAAAATATCTAAAAGATATTTTTGTGTATTTTTGAAAATAATAAAAAATACATAAAAAATATATCACACAAACATATTCTTAAAAATAGCATAAAAAACATAAAATTGATCCCAAACAGCCCCTAAAAACCTGAATATTTAGCAGCATTTTATTTCCGCTAATAAAAATGTAAGTTCACTCGTGATTAATATTTTATTTTAAAAATTTTATACTGAAAATATGTTTTAAAATCTTGCCCAAGTTAGTTGTCTAGATTTTATTCTGAAATTATTTTTGTAAAATTCAAAAATATTCAAAGGTATAATTTTTAAGAAGTTACTAAAATGAAACTATCAGTAGCTTCTATTATTTATATAGAAGTAAAAGTAGAAAACTATATAAAATATATCAAGTGGTTAGAGAGTAGGAGGAGAATAGAAGAAATTCATGCTATTGAAGTTGCAAAATAGTATCATGAGAGGGAGGATGATTAAGAGTGATTATAAACTGCTTATCATCGATTTAGGAGAAGAAATAAAAAAAATTGTATATTCACAGTAACTTTTTTATACATCATTTTTTTTTTCTTTAGCAATTTCATCACTAGCTTTTTATATTATTGTAGCTATCCTAAGTAGATCTAAGTTGAGTATATTAAGAATAAACATCTATAAACATATTTTATTGAATTAAATAATTTTTTTTGAATAATGTTAATAATGCTTATAAAAGAAGGATGATAAAAGAAAGGCAAATTATGAGATTTTTTATCACTCTATAAATAAAAGTTTAAATAATAAACTTTTAAATAGATTTAATGGATGAGATTAATGGTTAAAATAATAAATGAATGATTTGAATTATCTTTTAGTAAACTAATATATAATAATTAAATTGATTAAATAATATACATAATTGAAATAATAAATAAAAGATTTGAATTATTTCTTAAAGAAATAATAAAGTATGTTTCTTCTCCTACCTGCGTGCCTCCACGCACGCGCGGTGATGGTATCCCAAGCAACTCCTTAACAGCCACCCTAATGCCCAATTAAATATATAACAAATGCCCACTAATCATTCCTCTCCAAGACGATGGAAACCACCCTACAGCGCGCAATTTCTCATTCAATGGAACTAGACTTCGACAACCTATCCGCAATCCGCGTCCTAGGCCGTGGCGCCACCGGCACTGTCTTCCTCGTCGCCGACCGTTCATCTCCATCATGTCCACCCTTCGCCTTAAAAGTCGTCGAGAAACACAATCCGCTGGCAAAACCCGACACCGAGCGCCGAGCCCGTTGGGAACTCTCCGTCTATTCTTGCCTCCTCGCCGATCACCACCCGTTCCTCCCCTACCTCATCGGTTACGTCGAAACCCATGACCTCTTCGCTTTAGCCATCCCCTTCTGCCCCACCGGCGACCTCAACTCCCTCCGCCACTCCCTCTCCCCCGACCGCGTCTTCTCTACCTCCGCCATCCGCTTCTACCTCTCCGAACTCATCGCCGCCCTTTCCCACCTCCATTCTCTCGGCATCGTCTACCGCGACCTCAAGCCCGAGAACGTCCTCATCCAATCTACCGGCCATATTCTTCTCACTGACTTCGATCTCTCGCGCTACCTTCGCCCTCGAATCGTTTCCCCAATTTCATTCATCCTCCTTATGTCCTCACCGGTAGGCCACCACCACCGCCGCCACCGCCATTACCGTAATCTCACCCGCATCTTCTCTGGCGCCCAAAATTCCACCCCTGCCTCGACCCCAACCGACCTGCAGCTCAAGAAGGCGAAATCCGCGAAGGTTTCTCCGGTCAGCCGGCAACGCACCAGTTTCGCGGAGAGGTCCCACTCATTTGTTGGGACGGAGGAGTACGTGTCGCCAGAGGTGATAAGAGGCGATGGACATGAGTTCGCCGTGGATTGGTGGGCGCTGGGTGTTTTGGCTTACGAGATGGCTTATGGCCGGACGCCATTTCGAGGGCGGAACAGGAAGGAAACTTTCCGTAACGTGCTGACGATGAAGCCGGATTTTGTTGGGAAGCACCAGTCGGAATTGACGGATTTGATCGCGAGGCTTCTTGCGAAGGATCCGGGGCAGCGGTTGGGGTATTTCGGTGGGGCTGAGGAGGTGAAGTCACACCCGTTCTTTAATGGATTGAAATGGGAAATGCTTGCCGACGTTGGTCGGCCACCGTTCCTTGCGACGGCGGGGGAGATTGAGGAGAGTGAACTGTGGTTATCGGATGGGAGTAGAACCAAAGGGTCTGATGTGAGGGACTACTTCAAGAAGCTCCGGCAGAAGCAAGCGGCCACGGCAAGGTCGCCGGCATCGATGTCGTTGAGCGAGTTCTGACGGTAATGGCAGAAATTTTTTTTTTTTCTTAAACTACGTTTGGAAGGGACGAAACAGTTTGCCTGATTTAGGTGGGTACTGGAGTAGTACTGGACAGGGTGAGGCCGTGAGGGGGAGGAAAGGCATGGCGAGGAAGGCGGGGAACAGGGGAAACGGTTGAGGCGGCGGGGGGCCTTGTGTAATTAGGGAATTAACTTTGAATTAAATTATTCCAATTTCTGCGTAGTTAACTGTGGATGTGCACGTGCGCTTTTGCTGTCTCGACAAATAATGTGTGGTGTTAACGGTGAAGTTGTTATTGGAATTATAATTTATTTAAAGAAATTATATCCGAATATTATGATATAAATTATTTATAAAGTCGAATGATTTATTTATTATAACTATCATATTCTAATTAAATTAATATAAAAATATTTATTATTATTAATTTTTTTAAAAAACTTAGATAATTAGGATTATGATAGTTGTCTTAAAAGTACGAGGTGCTAACAAATTTACTCTAAATATTATAATATAAAAATTGATCAAAAAGAGAATAAACATTATTAAATTAATTTCAAAATAAATGCAATATTAATTCTCGATATATAAATTTAATCATTTTAAAATTTTCCTTAGCTAAAATTGAATTATATTATTTTTTAACACAAGATTTTAATGAAAAAACTGCTTTAAATAGGTATTAAATATAATATGTTAGTCAATCTATATATTACCATTTTTTCTTAAAAATTTGAGCCTAGTTCAATAAAATTAAACTAAAAAGAAAAGAAAAGAAGCTAAAGGCCAAGCCTTCAAATTAAATAAAGTATAACGAAATAAATCCCGAGCACAAAATGGTTTAAAACACAGCAAAAGCATTTCAGTTTATGTAAGTAAAGGAGTGGGGAACAATATCAAAGGCTCTTATTATTTATTCAGAGAGAGGCCATAAAAAAAAAGATTCTCATACATATTATATAAATATTATAACTTCTATATATTTACATAGCTAACACAATTTTAGATATTGTTTAATATAATATTTTAATATTAAAATCATATCAAAATATATACATAAAAGATATATTTCATTATAAAATTTATAATAATGATATTTTTATTTGATATTAAAATTTAGATAATATATAACTAAATATTAATATTTTGGTCTTGGATATATTATAGATATATTATAGATATGAGATTATTCAATTATAGTAGTGAAATTTGAGATACATTTGAATAAATTATAAAATAAAAAATAATGATGAAGGTGTTGTTGAAAAAGCTTTTATTTGAAGAAGCTATGTTGAGTATACAAATTTCTTTTTATTTTATAAAAATCAAATCTCGACTTTATAACTGTCATCAAAGATAATTATGTGAAGTTGGAAAACATAATTTTTTCATTACAAATTCTTTAAAACACAATTAGAATATAGTGTCCTAAATGACACAGTAGTGTATTGCAGAACGTAATGTCCCAAATGACATAATTTTCTCACCCCAAATATGGCCTGAGTCATATAAAAAATAATGCATGCTCCTAAATTTGTAAACTATAAAAATAGAATCAAAATAAAAAGGGTTTAATAATTTTGCACTCATTTGAAAGCGCGTGGATTCGGAGTCATATGCTTTTAGACTTTTCAGTAAATTGCAACATTTATAGATAACCCGCAATATGTCACTTTTATAATTTGTGCTTCACATGACATTTGAGCGATCATCGTAAAAAATACTCTTATTATGCTTAATCCGACTGATGAAGATTATGATGCAAATAATTATGATATATAATTGATTAGCCTAATCATGATTCATTCACATGCTATTGTTCGTTCTAGCTTCTGTAAATTAAATTTCATATTTCCTAGGTTTGGTACAGATTAGTTGTTTGATAAAATTACAAGAATATTTTTCAGTCCCATGTCATAATTATTTATATTAAAAAAAACCGAAAGTGCTACAGACCTAATATGACAAACATAACCTTAGGCCCTATACATTAAAAATGGTATTATATATATTTAAAAAAGAAGATTTATATATTATGCATTTAATATCGAACTCTAAAAATTTGATATTTATAAATGTAGTAGTTTTTCTAATGCATGAAAGATACATTTCATTTAAAAAAAAAGTAATGATAGTTGTTGCATGCTTGAAAATAAGTTACGATGAAATAAAAGTTTATGCCTTAGTCTTATTGAGAAATCTAGCAGACACATATATATTTGAAGAAAGAACAAAAAACTCCTTAATTTTTATATGAAAATATCCCAAAAAGATGAGAAAAAAACTATGAGGCTTAGCCCAATAAAATTTTTTCACTATATACCTGCTTTGGAGTACAAAGTTTAATTTTTTTCTATAACGGGATTGTAGAGTTGTATGCGCGACAATGAATTCACAGAATGTGATGATATAGATGATAGTTGAGCAATAGTTTTGGTGGCGGTCGGCGATGATGAGCGGCGGTGGCCGGTGGTGAGTGGCGGCCGGCTGATGGCCGGCGGCGGTGATGGCGGTACGACTAAACACGATTATGCTTGGGGTTCTTCAAGCCTCAGAGCTCTCTCTTCCCTTTAGCTTTCGAGGGCTTCTCATATGAAAAATGAGGGGCTATTTATAGATTAGAGGAATGACATTTCTGTAAATTCGTGCAAAATCCAAACAACTCCATCGGATGGCTCAAAATGATTCATTTGATCATCTCATATATTTTAAGTATTTGAATACTCAAATGAAGTCAAAATTAAAAGATCTTGGGCGTGTTAGATCTGGCTCGTCAAAACGCTCGATTTGACTATAAACACTCCATATTTAGGAGCTATTTAGGAATCTGATTGATGTCCCAAAATTTTTAATTATATTTTAAACGCTTGATCTGGGTTAATCTTGAGTCAGAATCAGATTGCTTTCGACATCAAGATTCGTGCTTCAACTAGTGGAATTTTCAGTGGCATATCGTTGTCCATCTATTTTTTTGATGACATTATCTTTATCATTCAAAAATACATGCCAAATAATTGAAAATAATAACTTCTTTAATGTTAATGAAATTTGCGGGTTCATTAACCTTTGCATCACATATGGTCTGAGAGAATAGATCTTCATGGGTGCACAATACTATGTTCACAGGCGTGCGGGGCCGAGCGTGTCAGGCATGAGGGCATGTGTAGGCCTTCACCAGGCGCGAGCTCTGAACGGTAGCTATCAGCTCAGCGTCTTAGCGTCTTCTGAATTTTGGGATTTTTTTAAATTTTTTCTTATTTTCTTCCCTTTTTTCACTTTTATAAAAGGAAAGATATAATCGAACATAGAAATTTTGAAATCTATTTAATATTTCTAAATTTTTTCTTAAAATTTATTCCACTTTTGCCCCTATTGCGGATTTATAAACCCCCCCAGCTTCGGGTCAAGTAAAGAGACACATTTTTCTCTCATATGCTCTAATGTTCTTCTGAGTTGGATGAAAAATTATCTAGCAGAAGTTTATCTAGCAGAAGTTCAAGACTTAAGAGTAATAAAAATTTCTTTTGTCAGCAAAGCTCTGACTTTCTTCTGACAAGAAGGTTATTTACTTTGTTAATCAAGACCTGTAGTTTATATGGCGAGGCTCCGGTTTCCCTCGAGAGAGGTGTCAATTGTCCTTATCGGGCCGACCGAGTTTGGAGGCGATCAATGTATTTAGTTCATATGGCGAGGCTCTGGTTTTCTCTCGAAAGAGGCTTCAACTGTCCTCGTCGAACCGACCGGGTTTGGAGACGATCAATGCCCGTAGTTCATACGACGAGACTCCGATTTTCCCTCAAAAGAGGCGTCAACTATCCTGGTCGGATTGATTGGGTTTGGAGGCGACCAAGGCCCGTAGTTTATACAGTGTGTCTCTAATTTTCTCTCGGGAGAGGTGTCAATTGTCCTCGTCGGACTGACCGGGTTTGGAGGTGGTCAAGGCCTGTATTTCATACGACGAAGATCCGATTTTCCCTCAAAAGAGGTGTCAACTGTCCTCGTTAGACCGACTGGGTTTGGAGGCGATCAAGGCCTATAGTTTATAGAAAATTAATTTTCTTGAAACTCCAATAGATGGTTCAATAGTTGACAATTGTCAAGGTGATGGGAGAGTATTGATTAGGAATCATTCTTCAAAAAACTCAGAAATTTTAGCAGATAATTTCAGAGTGTCATTTTTCCTGATGTTATTTGATATCGTTGACTTGTATGGAAGAAGTTGAAAGAATCTGTGAAATATTTTTGACATATTCGAGGTTGTTTGTCAAAGTGTCACTTGATGACATCAACCTGTATGGAATAGGTAGAATCAAATCCGCTGAGGATTTTTAACCCACCCAAGATTGTTTGTCAAAATATTACTTGATGACATTAACTTATTGTGGTGTTTATTTTTTGTAAATGGGACACCACATAGATCTTAGGGGGTACTTATTGAGGTGGTCGGGTATGACATTGAGGAATGATGTATTATCTCGAGAGATAGAAGTCATCATCCTATAATAGACTTAATCATTAATAAGAACTCCTAAGGCCAAGGGGTCTTCGAATGCACCGGAGATCTTTCCTCTACTTTACCAGAAAAAGTAAAGTAAGATTTATTTTAAGCCGGATTCATTAAGTTCCCTATGGAGGCAAGCCCCCACAATTAATTACATCCTAAGGAATGAGGTTCTTTAGAAATACTCTCGATTAAGATAAACGATCGTTGTCTTCAAAGATTTTCAAAGATATGATTATCAATCAATTCGTTATTTTTAGAAAATCAAGTAGGATTGATCAAAATGAGAGAGTTATTATCAAAACCAAAGGGATATGCTCATGATACTAGGAAACCTAGTGAGCATCCCAAACTATCCTATGGTTGTGCTTTATATTTTTGAAATTGAGGAGAATTATATATTTGAGTTAATTTTTTTATTAAAAATCTAGGGCTTATAATTTCATGATATAAAATTATTGAAATGCTAAGAGGTGAGGATTTATGCTTGTAGCCCTAAAGGGAAACAACAACCTTAGATACTAAATCTAGGGAGCTTCGACATAAGCCAAAGTACGACCTAAATCTAAGCAACAAAATGGGCGTATGATTTACCTCCACAAGAGAGGATAAACCACCAGACTGTTGGACTTACAACCGCCTAGGGTGGTCACCACCTAACTCCTCCTAGGATTTTAAGTATATGTAGGCAAGTCATATGCTTTGTAAGATGGTTAGACTGTTATTTACTCAGAAAAGAAACTAAGTCCTTAAACTCACCTCCTAAGAGACTAGATTATAAAGGGCATGAATAATGACCTAAATCTAATACAAATTTTGTCAAATTTTATTTTGATTTTTGGACATTTTTATTTGACATAGGCTATGGGATTTTATATGTCTAATGTATGAGAAAATCAATTATGGGCTAAAATTAGAAAGAAGGAGGTGTGTTTCCACCATGGCTCTTAAAGGTCAAGCTATTTTCTCTAGCAAAGGTGGAAACCCTCCATTGACAAGAGTGAGACAATATAATTTATGCATGATATGAGATATACAACATCCAGCTAAAGGGTTGCTACATCTTTTATTATCTTGATTTATGTCCTAGGATTTAGGTGAGATTATAAATTATTTAATTTAATTTTGAATTGATTAATTGGATAGAAAATTTATTTTTTCCTAAGAGCCTAATCGCATCTAGGCCATTCAATAATCATCAAATAATTAAGAAACTAGAAAAATCATGCCATCCTAATTACACAATTATAAACATAACATCAATCAATTTATAAAATTAGCGCAAAAAATAAGAGGTTGATGTGGTCGGGTTCCACTGCACAACCCAAAAAAGAAAAATGGGTAGCTATGCTCTACCATTATACAATATGGATTATAAATGAATAATTACAATTAAAAAAGAATAGAGTCTTCATTTCTTGAAGCTTTCTTTCCTCCATTTTCTTCTTTGATTTGGTTCACTCCAAAGAATGTCATGGTACAAAAAAGACCTGACCTCTTTAACCAATGTTCATCCTAATCCCCCATAACATTCATTCCAAATTATAATTACAAAATTTACATCAAAATAGGAAAGATAAATCTAACTAAATCTACAAAAGAAATGTTAGCTAAACATACCACATAAATCAAGCAGTTATATTAATAATTTAGACTTATCACCTTGCACATAGGTAACCAAGTTCACCTATCCTAATTTAAATTATGCTTAGGGGCTAAGCAACCTGCACAACAAAAGTATTTATATTCTTTTTATTTTTATTACAATGGCCCCTTATGCACAATCCCCTACAGAAGGCATGATTAAGCTAAGAACACCTTATCCTCCAATATATGTACATACACCTTAGCATCCAATCTAAAATACTACACCACAAAACAAAATTATGCATCAATCCATACACCGCCCAAACATCTAAAAGTGGTGATTTAGCCTAATGTGTATGCCATTTAAGGCTTGTGTGGCATATCTTACCTAGGATTTAAGGTTGAAATTTTTTTAAGTGTGAAAGATTCAATTTAGATGGTGGTTTCGTTTTAAGTGATTTAGTTAACTTGTCAATTTTAGTTGGTGATTTGATTTGGTTTGAATGAACCTACACTTAGTGACTAAATATTATGAAGAGAAGAAAAGAAAAGAGAGCTTTCTTTCATCCCTACCTTAAAGTATTTTTAAAGCAGATTCATTATTTAAATTCTATTTAATGAATGATATATTATGTGTTTTAATTGATCCTAAGTTTGGGTTCTCTTTTAAATGATTCCATTTAATGTGAAAGACTTCTTAAGATTAATTCAATTGAAATACTATCACATAACAAATATTGATTTATTAAACCAGAGAAAAATGAGGTAATCAAATGACCTCATTGGGGCTAGCTAAAGCCTCGCATTCCTGGGATGTTCAAGCTATATACCCCATTAACATTCTTATTTATACAAATCAATACATGGATAAAAGAAAATAAACTCCATTTCATACATTCTAGCTATAATCACATACACCTCTTATGTATTTGTATTTTATGACGCATATAATCTTTTGTTTATAAGTTTTGAAAAATAGATTTGAATTTAGTAGTGATAATAGCCACACAAATATTAAATTTAAATCAATACATGCAAGCTTGACATAAAGAAAACCATTTGCTTTAATTAATTTTGTAAATCATGTATGCATGAGTCAAATGTCATTCAATAATTTAATGTGATTGGAAAGGAATAAATGAACACAAGCATATAATTTCTTTCAATTAAATTACTTCTTAAGTGCAATCACATTACATAAAAGGATTTAAAGGGAACTAAAGCTTGTTAAAGTAATTTTGTATTGATTTGGTTTAGAAAATATGAGAATATGTTTGCTGGTCCTAAACCGTTCCCATGTTTGTGATTCAATTTGGTTTAATGCAAAAATAATTAAGTTGATTTTATGATTTGATTAAATTCTTGTATAAACTAAATCAATTAATTACCCCTTTCCTACACCACTTTAATATAATTATCTAAGTAATTATGAGCCAACATATGATATGCAATCACATAGAAATTAAATCAGTAATGCACCTAATAAATGAAGGGGCCTAATGCAATTGGCTCACTATTATTGGTTAATTAAGCTAAAGGGTTTGATTAAGTACTTTTATAATCTTCTTACACCTGTAGTTTGATTATTATTTCCTTTAAAATTCTCTTAGGTTATTGAACACCTAAGAATCTACCCAAGAATTGAATGATTGAGTTTTGGAATGATTTGGTTTTAAGTTTTATTAATTAAACTATTTAATGAGGTGATTAAGCCATTAATTAGTTGCAAATTGATTAAGTGTTATCCATATGAAGTAAACTTAGGGGAAAATATTAGAAAAGAGGTCTTAATCTCATTCCCTATGTCCATTCACTATTTCATAATGATTAGCTAACTTAATTAATAGATTCATTACTATTTAACATGCTAATTAATCATTTAATTAATTAAGAGAGATTAAGAATGAAATAAGCAGTTCTCCTAATTAATCAAGTAATAAATTTTAAGAAAATCATGAGAGGCATAGGTCATTCCACTAATCAATCTCAAAAAGTTTGGAATTAATTGTTGGAGTAATTAGAGAGTAATTAGTTTAATTATATTTCTAATAAAACTTAAATTGAGTCAAAATCACTATTCCAAATTAATTGATTTTAATTTTCTATTATTCTCTTCTGAATTACCTTTAAAATGAGTATTTATTTATATTTTTGGATTTTTATACAATTAGTTATGAATTTTGAAAGTTTTACCATTAAAATCATATTAATTAAGCCTAATTAAACTCATAATTCCGTCGGGCCACATGGCTGCTGACGCGGTGCACTTTCCACATGGCGTGACGGGATTAGTTATTTAAGTTGTCACATCTGTCGACTGAGTCAACTAGCGGCGGATGCACTTTCCCGTGGACCGTCCGATCTAACATTGGACGGTCACAATTTAATCCACGATTAAGGAATAAATTTGAGAGATCTAAAGTGCGACTTGATCAGGACCATCCTCCAATCACACGGAACGGACGGTCTGTGATCTGTCTCCTCCCGAGCGGCGAGAGACGGATGCTGTCCATCAATCATCACTTGATCTGAGCTCACCCGAGCTCGAATGGAGCTCAAATTTATCCCACACCTTTATGGAAGCACAAGAAACACATCTAACGGTGGAGATCGCATGACATAATAATTTCTTTCACAAAGGACCAAGCAAATTTTACTCTAAGGTCCGTTTCAATGCCATACCTCACCGAAGCTTGTGATCGACAATTCCAATGATTGAGGAAGCTTCATTTGGATGAAACGGAGCCCTATTGAGCCGCACGAGCTTTGATTCAATGTAGTTAGCTTGGAAGACCAATCCACGGCACATAGGTGATCAGCTTCGATCAAACTCCTAGCTCTGATCATCGAGAAGCTCGGGATTTGACTCATTTTGACTCGCTTTGGTCCAAGGATGGTGTGTGCAAGGTTAATTGCACTTTGGTTGAGGATTGAGTGAGTTGAGCTCGGGATTGATCTCCCATATTTTGATTTTGAGTAAAATTGAGAAACGGGAAGCAAAGAAGCTCGAGAATCGTTGGGAAAAGCTTGGGGATGGTGGAAAAGCTTAAGTAAAATCCCATGTTCTGGTTTCGATTCGACTTCTAGAGCTCTGAGAAATGAATCACTTTTTTGTTTGAGTGAGAATGAGGGGAGGGGGGGGGGGTTATATCTCTCCCTCCTTGAATTGTATGGTGGATGGCTGATTTATCATTTTAGCTCAATGGCTTGGATTGGCTGATCGGTGGAGGAGTGAGGGAGAGTGGCCGCCCAAGGGATTGGTGAGTGAATTTAGTGAGCCAAGTGTCCAAGGGTGATTGGGGAGGTTAGTTTGGCCTCCTCTTTGGTCATGGCAGACCCAAACTCATTGGGTCATATTCACCACCCTCCTTGGTGCCCATGTGGACCAATAGATGGGTGTCAAGTGGCCTTGGGAAAGGAATGACCAAATTCTAAATGAATTTGATCATGAGATACCCTTTGACCTAATGGCAAAGTGGTCATTTGGCCCAACCCATTTTTAAATCATTGGGTTGGGACAAATTTCAGGTGATTTGGAGTTCATTTAATTTGATTTGGCTTAATTTGACCCATTTGGGTCAAGTTAGGTCAAATTGAGTTAGGTTGACTAATTTGATCAAATTGGGTCAGACTGTGGGTTAGGTTATGTTCAAATGATCATTTGGATCTTATGGGTATTATTGATTTGATTTAATTTGGTTTATATTTAGTTTTGTTTCATTTAGGTTCATTTGGGTCAAATGGGTCAAGTTGACCAATTTGACCCATTTGACCCAATTGGGTTAGGTCATGGGTTGGTTTAGGCTTTATTGATCATTTGAAAAGTATTGCAAGCTTTGATTTCAATCAATTCTGATTTGCTTTCATTTCAAGATGATTTGACCTTTTGGGTCAAGTTGGGTTCATGATCAATTGGGCTATGTTGGGTCTAGTTAGTTAATTGAAGCTTTGGTCAAGTTCAACAATCAATTTGGAATGAATTTGATCCATTGGTTGCAATCAATTTAGCTTAGCTCAAGATTTAACTTATTTCAGCTTTTTTAGGTCATTTTGGGTCAACTTGGGCTAGGAGGGCCAATTGGGTTTGTTCTAGCTTAAGTGAGGGCTTGGTCATGTTTAATAATTGATTATGGATTGGTTTAGATCAATGGTTTCAATCAATTTGGCTCATAGTGAATTTTGGCTTGTTTAGGTCTCATTTGGGCTAAGTGTTGACTTGGTCAACAGCTAGATTTGACTTGGTTTGAGCCAATTTGAGTGATTGATCATTCTAGAATGATTGTTGATCACAATGTGAGGCTTGAGTGGCCTTGGTTCAACCTAATTTGGGTTGGATTAGAACTTAGTTCAAAAAGGGTCTTTAGACTACTTTGGGTCAAGTGGATCTAAAAGAGTGAGTTAGCTTGATCATGGCTTGATTCAAGTTTGTTTGAACTCACATATGGACTTATGATAGAAATACAAATCCAATTACAAGTGGTTTGGAGTCAAATGGGTTTTAGTTCATTTGACAATTTTAAGTCAAAAGGATGAACATGAGTTTGACTTGGGTTAGTTTGATTTTGGCTTGGTGATTGTAGTTTATGTTTATATTTAGGCATGTGATTAAAAGAGTGATTGTTTGAAGAGAAAATCCAATAGTTTGGATTGATTTGAGAATGATTTAGCTAAATTTAAGAAATTAGCTTAAATGATATAAATTGGATTTGGATTTGAGTTTTGAATTTATATTGATTTAATTTTGGCCATTTGAATTTATATTTCATTTATATTTGTGAAGATAAATGAGAACATAAATGATCCATGAGAGAATCATGTAAATTAGGAGTGATTTGATTGTGAATTTGGTTATGGTTGGTCAAAAAGTTTGATAAAGAGTTTTGATTTGGTTTGATTTATATTCATTTGATTTGGATGATTTGGATGCCAATTTTATTTATAGTTGTGAATGCAAATGATGGAATAAGTGATTTATGAAGAAATCATTTCTCTTTGGATTGATTTGAAGGGTTTAACTAAGCTTATGGATGTGATTCATATGGCTTGGGAAAGTTTTGGAATTGGAATTGATCATGGGTTTCAATCATCTCGAATTGGAAGTTGATTTGGAATTGATTTTGGATTTGAATCATTTGGGATTGGAATTGAATTTGGAGTTGATTTTGGATTTGAGAAACTCAATTAAGTTGGCATTTATTTGAGATTTGAGAAAATCAAGTGAGTTGGAATTGATTCGAGATTTGATTTGGATTTGTTTGAAGGAGTGTACATGGGCTGGATTTGAGATATAAGGTAAGTGGTTGCCTTAAATCCCTAATGCAAGGTTGTTTGTCAAAGTGTTACTTGTTGACATTAACGTATGGAAGAGGTTGAATCAAATCCGCTGAGGATTTTTGACCCATCCGGTTGTTTGTCAAAGTGTTACTTGATGACATTAACTTGTATGGAAGAGGTCGAATTGAATCCGCCAAGGATTTTTGACCCATCCGAGGTTGTTTGTCAAAGTGTTACTTAGTGACATTAATCTGTATGGAAGGGGTTGAATTGAATCCACAAAGGATTTTTGACCCATCTGAGGTTGTTTATCAAAGTGTTACTTGATGACATTGACATATATGGAAGAGGTTGGATCAAATTTGCTGAGGATTTTTGACCCATTCGAGGTTGTTTGTCAAAGTATTACTTGATGACATTAACCTGTATGGAAGAGTTCGAATCGAATCCACTAATGATTTTTTACCCATCTAAGGTTGTTTGTCAAAGTGTTACTTAATGACATTAACATGTATGGAAGGGGTCGAATTTAATCCGTGAAGGATTTTTGACCCATCTGATGTTGTTTGTCAAAGTGTTACTTGATGACATTAATCTGTATGGAAGAGGTCTAATCAAATCCTCTTGTGATTGATCATGCTCCGACCAAGACACAACGTGAGTTGTGCATTTCTCAAGTGAGAGGATTGAAATGAAGAAGATCATTTATGTGCAACAAGCTTGAAAGAAAAAGCCATAAACTCATAACTTTGATAATGTCGGTGATACAATATTATTATAAGATAACTTAACAAGAGGAATGAGATAAATTTATAGAGAGAGTTAACGAAAGATAAGAGGTGGAGAGGAAAAGACAAACGAGGTAGAAAAAAGGCTGCAATATTTATGCACCAAGAATTACTGATAATACTTTCAGAGATCCTTCATGTTCCAAGTTCTAGGGAAGATTTTTTTTCTATAGATCCTTGATCATAGCTTGATGGTTGGTCATCTGATAATGAAACAGAGAGCAAGTATTCTATAGGCAAAGCCCTTTGAGGTACTTTTTCATCTCGAAGGTTAAAATTGTTGATGTTGATGGTCGCTGAAGGGCGTGGTTGAGATTGTGCTATTTGTTGATTTCCACAGGCCACTCCAACCCTAGCAGGGTTTAGAAATTTTATCTTAAGATGAGGCACTGAAGTGATAGCACCAAAGATTGATTAGAGGGGCTTTCCAAAGATAGCGTTGTATGCTAAATTTGACTTGACCACTATGAATTGAATTGAATGAGTGACTTGTTGAGAAAATTCTCTGAGAACAACAGGAAGGGTGATTGCCCCCTCCACTCACACAGGGTGATTATCAAACCCATATAATAGTCCTGCGGCAGGTTGGAGCTTTTCCTTAACCAAACATATGCTAATAAAGGTGGAGTAATTTATCAATCAAAATTCTCTTAACAATTATGGTGAAAATTATTTCTGCCTTCATCTATCCCCCTTCGAAAAAGAGGATAAATGAAAATAGAAATATTTGCCTTATTGGATGCCACGTAAATCTGCAGATATTCTTATTAGGGTGATCGGGTACGACATTGAGGAGAGGTGTACTATCTCAAGAAATAGAAGTCACCACCCTACAATGGACCTAATCACCTCAATAAGAACTCCTAAGGACTATGAGTCTTCATAATATACCAGAGATTCTTCTCATACTTTACATGAAAAAAGTAAAGCAGGTTTTACTTTAAATCGGGTTCGTTAAGTTCCCTATAGGGGAAAACCACCAGAGTTAATTACATCCTAAGGAACGAGATTCCTTAGAAATACTCTCGATTAAAGTAAATGATCAATGTCTCCAAAGATTTTGAAAAGGTAGGACTATCAATCGATTGGTTTATTTTTGGAAAGTCAAGTGGGATCGACTAAGAGGAGGGAGTTCTTTATCAAATCCAAATGAAAATAAGTAGGGGGTGCTTAAGATACTAAGAATCCTAGTAAGCATCCCAAACAATCCTATGGTTTGGCTTTATATTTTTTAAATTGAATTGATTTATTTAAGTTAAATTTTTCTTAGAATGTTAGAACATATAATTCCATGATACAATGTCATGAAAATTCCTAAGAGGTGAGGATTTATGCTCGTAGCTTGCAAATGAAAGTACCAACCCCTAAACTTAAATCAAAGGAGCTTTGGTGAGAGTCGAAAGCATGACTTAAATCTAAGGCAAAAATGGGTATTTGGTTTACCTCCTCAAGAGAGGATAAACCACATGTGAACTTACGGGGTTGCCACCAACTAACTCATCTACGGTTTTAAATATGTAGGCAAGTCAAATGCTTTTAAGATAGGTCATTATTTATTTAGAAAGAGACTAAATTCTTAAACACGCTCCATGTTTAATGACTTAACTCATAAATTTTATTACATTTTATTTTTATTTTGGACAATTAATTTGACATAGGCTTTAGGATCTATATGTCTAATGCATGGGAAATTAGATTATGAGCCAAAATCAGCAAGATAAGGAGGTGTGTTTCCACCACAGCTCTCACAGGTCAAGCCAAGTTCTTTGGCAAAAGTGGAAGCTCTTTAACCAAGAGTGAAACAATATGATTTTTATGCATGATGTTAGAAAAGTAAGACAACATCCAGCTAAAGAGTTGTTAATTCTTTTATCTTGTTTCATAACCTAAGCTTTAGATAAGGTTATGAGTTGTTTAATTTTTAGTTTGAATTGATTAGTTGGATAGAAAATTTATTTTCCTAAGAGCCTAATCCTCATCCAGGCCATGCATCAAAGCAAGAAAGAAACTAGAAAAATATGTTAACTTAATGCACAAGTTAAACAAACATTAATCAATTCATAAAACTAGCACAAAAGAATAAAAGGCCATTTGTGGTCGGGCTCCACTGCACAAACCCAAAAAAATAAATTGGGTAGTTGAGCTCTACCCTTATATAACCTGGATTATAAATGAATTAATTAAGCAAGGAATTCATATTATGGTGGTCTTCATTCTTCATTTCTTCATTCTTCTTTTCTTCTTTCTTCTTTTCTTCTTTCTTCTTCACTTCTTCTCTCTTCTTTGATTCCTTCTTTTGGATGGTTGGAATGTGGTTGCTCCAAATGTTTCACATGGTACATAAGACATAGTCTTATAACCAATGTTCATCCTAATCCCCCATAACAATCATTCCAAAATCCTAAGTATAAAAGTATATGAAAATGGGAAAAAAGGAAATCTAACTAACACCTGCAAAATAGAGATTAGCCAAACGAACCATATAATCCCAAGCATGTATATATATAAATTGGACTTAGCACCCTGCACGTGGGTAACAAAGTCCACCTGGCATATTTTGGATTATGCTTAGGGGTATAAGCACCTGCACAATAAAAATAGTTATATTTTTATTATAACGCCCCTTAAGCATAATCCCCTGCAGAAGATAATGATTAGACTAAATCGTCATACTATTCATTCAACGTATATTCATCCTAGCATCTAGACTAAAATAAAATATCAAAAAATAAAAGTAAACATCAAACCATGCACCGTCATAACCTAAAGCTAGAAATGGTGACCTAGCCTAATGTGTGTGTCATTTAAGGTTTGTGTGGTATGCTTAGCTAGGCTTTGAGGTTGGAGTTTTCTAAGTATGAAAATGTTCAACTTAGAGGGTTTATTTCATGTAATTGATTTAGTTGCTCTAGTTGATTTTATTTTGTATTTTGATTTGGTTTAAGTGAATCATACAATTAATTACTGAGTTGTAAAGAGAGAAGAAGAAGAGAAGAGAACTTCTCTTTCCTCCTTACCTTAAGTAATTTCTAAAGTAGATTCATATTTAATTTTTTATTTATTGAATATTTTATTATATATTTTTAATTAATCCTAAGTTTAGATTTTTCCTAAACAAACGTATTTAAAAAGGAAGACATTTTAAGATTATGTAAAGTGAAATACTATCACAAAACACACATCACTTCATTTCTTTTCCAACATGTGTAACATGCATATGAATGAATCCTAACCATATCTATACATGCAAATAGAAATGTTTAGCACACCTTAATGATGAATGCTAAATAGATTTGTTTAAGAAATTTGAATGTTTTTTTTTATTATGCATGATTTTGTTAAGTAAAAAAAGAGGGATTCTTTTATCCATTTTTTATATGCACACATACATGTATGAAAGACATAAGTGAGTACGGGTCCATTGTTAGCACCAGGGGTGTAAGGCACAAGACCTACTTAGGGCTACTTAAATCCTCGCAACCTCGGGGTTGTCCAGACTAATATATTACTTTCCTTAAATACATATATATGTACAAAAGAAATGAATGGGAAATTTTTTTTGCAAAAGTATGTGTTTGTTTGTTTGATTTATTTATGCAATTTATATGTGTAAGTGTGGATGTATTTCTTAAGTAATAACATAGGAATAAATAAGAATGGATGAGAGAAAGTATTGTGATCTTTTTAAATGAACTATACACTTTGCAAAATCCTATTCAAAATTATGCTAAAAGAAAAGAGAAGGAAAGCCACACTATGAACATCTTTATATTTTTACTCACATGCAAACTCATAAATAATTATAAGTAGCATACCTTTCAGTTTTGATAATTGATTTATAAGTTTTGAAAATAATTTTTAGATTTAATCGTGATAATAGCCATTCATATTCTTATTTTAGCCAAAACATGCAAGTTGACATAAAAGAGACATTTCATTTTTAATTTGATTTTCAAAAAGCATGAATGCATGATTTTCATATGGCATACACATTTAGAGTGCTAGAAAATAAATAAAGTGATGAAAGCATGTAAATTCATTCACCCTAATTAATTCCTAAATATAATCCTATGAATAAGATTGTTTAAAGTAAATCAAATTTATTTTAGGAGAGTTTGGATTTTGTTTGAATTTTATTTCAATTTGAGAAATGTGAGATGAGTTTGTTGGTCCTAACCCATCCCCCCATGTGTGAGTTATTTAAGTTCAATTTTTAGGTAATTAGATCAATTTTATGCTTTGGTTAGGTTAAGGTGTGAATTAAGTGTAATAATTACCCCTTTACCTACACCACTTTAACATACTTAATAAAATAATTATGTGCCAATGTATGACATAAAACCACACAAGAAATTTAAATCAGAAATGCACCTAAAAAAGAAACGTCCTAATGCAATTGGCTCATAATTAGTGATTAATTAAGTTAAAGGGGTTAAAGGGTTTAGTTTTAGTACTTTCATAACCCTTCCCACACATGTGGGTTGGATTTTGATTTCTTTATACTACTTAGGTTATTGAACACCTAAGCACCTACCCAAGATGAATTGATTAAGTTCTGGAATGTTTTAAAATTTTTTATCAAGTTAATTAAGTAGGTGATTAGTGGGTTATCCCTTAATTAAGTTTGGATTAAGGAAGGAAAGGGGTTTAGGGAATGGCTTAGGGAAAATTCCCCAAATCCATTTCATAAACCTCTTCTTCACTTAAGCAAGGCTTAATTAACTTTAAAAAGGGGTAAACCACTGTTCAAATGCTTAATTACCCTTAATTATATAAGGAGAGTAATTAAGGATTCATTAATTGATCTCCCTAATTATCCCTTAATAAATCCTAAGAAAATTAGGGGAGGCATAAGTCATCCTCCTAAATGCACATGAGAAGTTTGGAATTAATCAGTGGGATAATTATGGAGTAATTAGGGTTATTAAGTTTTTAATAAAACTCTAATTAAGAAAAATACACTATTTAAAACCCATTGGAAATAATTTTAAATATTCTCCTCTAAATTATCTTTGCAATGCATTTTTACCTTATATTTTTATGATTTTTCTAGAATTAGTTACGTAATTATGAAGTTTTTATGATTATTTAATAATTAAATAGCCTAATTAAGTGATTAATCCCGTCGGCGCCACGTGGAGGCTGACACGATGCGCGCTTTCCACGTGGCGCAATGGGAGAGACCACTTAAGTTATTAAATCATAACGTTGCGTCAGTGGCTATGCTACGCGCTTTCTCCCCGTTCATCCAATCAGAGATCAAACACTGAGATAAAGCCCACGGTGTTAATAGGATAAATCAGATATTCCTATGCGTCTTGATCATGACCGTCCATCCAAAATGCACGGATGGATGACCCGTGATCTGTCATTGAGCTCTCTTGCGTGAGATGGCCACCATCCATCTTCCATGACATGATCCGAGCTCAATTGAGCTCGAATCGAGCCCAAACTCAACCCACTCCATCATCAAGCAAGGGGATGAAGATCCAACGACTAGTTTTACATGAAGTGAAAATTTCTTTCACAAAAACCACCCACTCTCTATTTTAAGCTCAATTTGATCCATCCCGTGAGGCTATCACCACTCTAATGAGGTAGCGCTCTAGTGGAGATGAAGCTCATTGAAGATTTGAGGTTATTGGTTGAGTGGATCTTCCTATGGACCAAGCTCACTTCAAGGCTCTGGCCTTGATCAAAGTCCCACCTCCCTTGCCTTTGGAGCTTGGAAGAAGCTTGGGATGAGTTCGACTAGGCCCTCTGAGGGTGCTCGAAGGAGGAATTAGATTGATTTAGGTGTTGGCTAAGTTGGAAAAATGGAAGAGATCCCCTATTTTCATTCTAAGAAAAACTGAGAATGGAGAATTTGAATTCACTCTAGGAAGCTTGGGGAGACTTGCAAATGCTTGCTCTGAGTTCCCTTAGCTCAATCGAGTGTGGCTCTCTTCAATTCAAGTGGAATTAGGGGGAGTATATCTCCCCCTAGGTGAATTGGACAGCCGTGAAGAGCTTTGTCATTTTGATCCAATACAACCTATTCAATGGGTTATTTTGGCCGTTTAGAGTTGCATGTGGTTCTATTTTGGACAGAAGGGGTAGTGGAGAAGTTTCCATGTGTAAAACAAGGTGGAGGAAGGATTTCTATGTGCTCATGTCCATGGGGGTGGTCGATTTTAGCCTTAGATTGGGTTGGGTTGACACAAATCCATTGGGTCATGTGCACCATGTCCATTAGTGACCATTTGGTCCACTAAGAGGATGTCAAGTGTCCATAAAACGAAATTGACCAAATTCTAAGTGGTTTTGATTTTAGGTTACCTTATGGACTAATGGAAAAATGGTTATTTGGCTTGGATCTCATTTTGAATATGTTTGGTATGATTGAAAAATGGGTTGGGCCAAGTTTTAATGAATTTGGAGTTTGTTTGATATGATTTAGCTCATGTTAACCCTTTTAGGTTAAAATGGGTCAACTTGGGTCAAGTTGACCAATTGGTCAAATTGGGTCAAACGAAGGGTTGGGTCAAGTTCATATGATCATTTCAAATATTTTGGCATTATTGATTTGGTTCAATTTGATTTATATTTGAATTTAGTCTGTTTGATTTCATTTAGGTCAAATGGGTCAAGTCGACCAATTTGACCCATTTGAACTATTTGGGTTAGGACATGGGTTGGTTTATGTTTGGTTGATCATTTGAAATGGATTGGTATCTTTATTTCCAATCAATTTGGTTTATATTTGGATTTGGCTTAATTTGACCTTTTAGGTCAAGTTGGGTTTATGGTCAATTGGGCTAGGTTGGGTCTAGTTGGCCAATTGGGGCTTTGGACAAGTTCAACAAGTGATTTGGAATGAACTTGACTTATTAGTTTCAATCAATTTGGCTTAGATCAAGTGTTGACATATTTTGACTTTTTAGGTCAAGTTGGGTCAACTTGGGCCAAGTGGCCAATTGGGCTAGGTTAGGCTCAAATGATGACTTGGTCAAGTTCAAACATTGGTCATGAATGAGTTTTGATCAATGGTTTCCATCAATTTGGCCTATGGTAGATTTTGGCTAATTTAGATTTTATTTTGGTCAAATGTTGACTTGGTCAACCCTTAAGTTTGACCCATTTGAGTGATTGATCATCTCATGATGATTGTTGCTCACAATGTGAGGCTTAGTTGGGCTTAGTTCAATCCAATTTTGGTAGGATTATAATTTAACTCAAAAGGATACTTTAGGTCACTTTGGGTCAAGTGAGCCTAAGTAGGTCAAATGGCTTGGTCAAAGCTTGATTTGAGTTTGATTGAACTCACATATGGACTTATGATTGAAATATAAATCCATTTGTGATTTGAAGTCAAATGGGTTTTGATTCATTTGACAAATTTCAAGTTCAAAGGGTGAACATGAGTTTGACTTGGGTTTTGATTTTTGAATTTAATTTTGGTTTGATGATTGGAGTTTATGTTTATATTTGGATTCATGATTGTAGGATTGATTGAATCATGAAGAAAAATCAAAGGTTTGGCTTGATTTGAATTTGATTTAGCTAAGTTCAAGATTTTGACTTGAAGGCTTAGGTTGGATTTTGATTGAATTTGAGTTTGAGTTTTGAATTAATTTTTGGATTAATGATTGAAGTTTGTATTTATATTTGGATTTATGATTGTGAGATTGATTGAATCATAAATAAAAAAAATCAAGGGTTTGGCTTGATTTGAATTTGATTTGGCTAAGTTCAAGATTTTGACTTGAATGCTTATGTTGGATTGTTGATTAAATTTGGGCTTGATTTTTGAATTTATTTTTAGATATTTGAATTTATATTTCATTTATATTTGTGAATATAAATGAGAATATAAATGGGTTATGAGAAAATTCCTTGAATTTGAATTAATTTAGATTTGATTTAGGCTAAGCCCATGAGAGGGAATCAAAGGACTTAGAAAATATTTTGGAGTTTAGGATCCAATCATAGGCTTCTATCATAAATTTCAATTATTTGGAATTGATTTGAGTTTGAGAAAATCCATCAAGTTGGAATTAATTTAAGTTTCACTTGAATGTAGGAAGTGAGGAAATTGGTTCAAGCTATAAGGTATGCAAATTTTCTAACACCCCTATGGCATGACCTATTTCTATAGCTAACTCTTCTAAGTCTTTAGGGTTAGGTTGAGTGTCCACCTAATAACTAGATGTGTTTTAAGACTAAGAAACTCTTAAAGTCTAAGAGAAGTCCTATGTCTAAGATGGAGGGGTTGAGAGCTCATTCCAAAAATGAGGTCAGCAAAGGGCGCCTAATAGGTGTGGTGTGACTTATAAGGTACATCGCATGTATTGGTGTTGATCGAAATGATCAACAACACTGAACGATCACAAGCATTAACAGAGACGATCTACTCCTAACCCAAGGTGTAGAATGAATCCAGAGCTTAGTGCAATGTGGCTCTACTCATGTCAAGAACATAAGAGAGGGAAGGAGGAATCCACTAGGGATAGAGTATGTGGACCTTCCATTGAAGAAACAGGTTCAAATCATCCATAAGGGGATGAGAGGTTTGATTTGAGTCTCACTGGGGAGAAATTGATTTAATTTGTTTAATTTGTTTTGATTTTTTTGATTTAATTAACTTCACTAGGGGAGGTTGATTGGATTTGTTTTGTTGAATTTATTTTGCTTATTGTTTGACTCCATTGAGGGAGGAGGGTTGACTTTGTTTCATATTTTAATTTTTTAGATTTGAGATGGGCCCTGCTGGTTTGCGATGGATCGCACTGAGTAGGAATCACAGAGACCTAAACCTAACTCAGATTTACCAATCTAAATGGGTAGTCTACTAAACACATAGTAAGACTAGCCAACTAAAGATTCAAGATCATTGTATGAAGAATATACTTACATCCTCTAAATTAGGGACTAGTTGCTGGGGTGATCCATTGGCAAGGCAATGGATCGAACCCAACCTAGAGCTGACTATTAAGTGAATGTCGTTGGGGGACTTAGATCAACTCAAAGATAGTCAAGATAAATTTTATTTTTTAATTATTTTGATGGGTCTCATCAGTTTACAATGGACTGCACTCGTAGGGGCTGTGGTGGCCTTGGGCTAACTCAGATTTACCAATCCAAAGGGAATAGTCTACCAATCACAAGGTAGGACTAACCAATTAGAGGGATGTTTTTCGGTGTGCAATAGTCAAGTTAGGAAGAAAGTGTGGGTACTCACATCTTCCAAAATAAGGAACCACTAGGGTGATCGGTTGGCAAGGCAACAAATTGAACCAGATCTAGGGCTGACTATTGAGTGAATACCGTTGGGGGATTGAAATCTGCTCAAAAATAGTCAAGATTAATTTCATTTTTTAATTTATTTATTTTGATTGATTCCGTTAGTTTGCGATGGATCACACTGAGAATGAGGTTATATCATCCTAGACCTATCACAGATTTACTGAACTAAAGGGAGTAGCTTCCCGACCGATGGGAAAACTATCCATCCAAAGGAGTGCCTTTCAGTTTGCAATGATCAATTCAAGGGAAGAAAGCTCAGGGACTCACATCTTCCACTACAAAAGATCACTGGGGTGATCGATTTCTTTGGGCAACAAGTTGAACCCAAACTAGGGCTGCCCGTCAATTTGCGACAGTCATGCTAAAAAGAATGCATCATAGTCTGACATCTTCCAAAGTGGAATGATTGTCGGGGCAACCTGCATGTGGAAAAATAAATTGAACCTAACCTAAGGGAGACTATAGAGTGAGTACCAACCTAGGGATTTATCCCAACTCAGGTAGTAAGGCAATTCCTAGAAGGAGTTCTGCTGGCACTGCCCTTAAGATAGGATGCCTGTTTGGGAAAAGGGGCCCTTTGAGGGCTTGAATTTTTAATCCACAAGCGAATTAATTAATTTGTTTGTTTAGTCTGTTTATCATGGGCCCTGTTAGTTTACGAGGGATCAAATTAAAAAGAAGCTTATATCAGCCAAAACATGTCTCAGATTTACTGAACCAAGGGAGAATCTTCGCATCTGCTAAACAAATTCTCCAACCACAGGGGTGGCTACTAGGAAAGGGAGACTATCCAATCTAAGAGTAACCCATGTTGTGTCTAAATAGGGTCACAAAGGATGTTATCCAAGTAGAATGCCCACCGGGGAAGGGGCCACTAAAGGGTTAATACAACACCTTGGAGAAAATGACATGGCTAGTCATATATCAAATAAGTATTTGGTGTCCGACTCAAGGAGAAAGCTCAAGGACTCATATCTGTCAAGAGTGGTGTATCCACTGGGTGAGTCACTGTCAGCATAACGAATATCAGCAAATCTAAGGTGTTCATCGATTTGTAATAATCAACCTAGGAAGAAAGCTCAGGGACTCACATCCTGCTATAGCGGAACTGATTGCTGGGATAGTCTGTCTTTGGCTCAACAGGTGCTATCCGACCTAGGGCGACTACTAAGTGAATGTCATTGGGGGACTTATATCAACTCAAATGTAGTTAAGAGGAAAGGAGCCTCTGGGAGACTTATTCTAAACTTTGAATATACTTGATCTAGTCAGATCATGATGATTAGTTCATGAAGAAAGTACGGGGACTCACATCTTCTTAAACAAAATCAACACGAGGTAGCCTATTGGCTGGGCAGTGAAGTCTACCATACTAATAAGAAGATGTGGTACCATGGATAGCAACTGGGAATTTCCCATTAAGAAAGGATGTTGCTCGGGGTTCTATTACACCTAACTTAGTTGTGCTAACTGAAATAGGATGCCTCTTGGGTTCTCTCACACCTATTCTAATAACTCTGGGAGATTGTGTTTGATTGTGTTTGTGTTGTGAAAGAGGGATAGGATACCGCTTGGGGACTCTTACACCTATCCTAAACACGTCATGGTGGATTCACAAGACAAGCAAACAACGCTTTGAAAGAAGAGAAGATTTTGATGAAATGGAATCATAATTTTATTCTTTTGTTGATAATATTTTCAAACATATTTTATGGGTAATATTTCTTCAAATAGAACCCATTGATTGAAAGCATCAGGTATTCCCCTTTACAATCAATGAGCTGATAAGTTCTTCCTTGGTAGGCCTTCTCTATGATATAGGGGCCTTCCCAAGTGAGTTCAAACTTGCCTCCCATCTTTCGACAGGCAACAATTGGTCTCCTTAGGACTAACACAAGTTCTTCTACTTGAAAAGACCTAGGGTAGACTAGCTTGTTGTGAGCTTGAATCATTTTGGCCTTGTATAACTCGAGGTTCTGGCACGCCCGTAGGCGACTCTCCTCCAAACCTTTGAGCTCTTCTAACTGCAACTTCACATTCTACTATGTAGTGATCTTTCTACCCAATGCTATCCTTAGTGATGGGAGTTAAACTTCTAAAGGTAGAATGACTTCGGACCCATACATTAAGGAAAACATAGTAGATTGAGTAGGAGTTCGATCACAAGGTAGGCGATGGCCACTGCTTCTAGTTATGAGATGGTGGAAGTCATTTCAATCTATACCATGTCTTCAAAGTCGTTGATCTTGGTGCTTTTCAATTTACCATTATCGATATAATTCATCGATGCACCCTGAACCTATATACGATATGGTTCCTAAAAATTGAAGCACATGTTAAGCTGTGATCTCTCTGAGTGGGATTTCCTCCGCCCACTTCGAAAAGTGGTTGGTGACAACCAAGATGATACGATGTCCCTTTAAAGAAGGAGGATCGATCGAACCTACAATGTTAGTACCCCAACACTCAAATGTCCATGAAGCTAATGTAGGGTGTAAAATGTTGGGTGGTTGATGTAAGACCACACCGTGTACCTGATATTGATGGCATCTCCTAGCTACATCCATGCAGTCTGTGATCATCAAAGGTCAGTAGTATCCTAGTCTCTTGATCTTCATATTCATCGTCAGACTGGATTGATGCGCTCCACATAGACCTGAATGTACCTTAGCTATAATATCACGGGCTTCACGTTTATCTAAACAACTCAACCACATTTGATCAAAGGTTCATCAGTACAGGGTTCCATCAACGAGAGCATAGGAGAGAGCTCTCTGTTTCACCTGATGGGCTTGTGACTTTTCTTGAGATAGTTTGTCGGTGTTCAAATAGTCTATGACTGGTTGCCTCTAATATAGCTCCTTGTCCTTATACAATGATAACCTCCCCTTCAAGAGAAAGTATCTCGATGAGTTCAGCATCAATAAGGGATATGACTTGTCTATTTTAGACCCTTATTGGAATAGACTCATCTTCTGGACATGCCAATTCTTTGGCAAGTTTGGCCAAAGCATCTACTACTGCATTCTCTACTCGGGGAACCTTATAGATGGTGACTTCAGGGATTTGAGCCAACAGCTTCATGGTATACTAGTGGTAATGATGAAGCTTGGATTTGAGAAACTTGTAGGACCTGATAATATGATTTATGACCAACTGAGAATCTCCAAAGATATTGATGCTCTTGACATACACTGTGATAGTTAACTCCAGACTGGCAATCAAAGCCTCATACTCAGCTTCATTGTTGGTGCAGGGATTGGATAAATAGTATGAGAATCTCATCACTTCACAGTCTAGAGTTAAGAGAATGATTCCTACTTCTACCTTTTCTGGAAGAATAGATTGTGGTGCTTCCTCTTTATGAAAAGAAGCTACACCATCAAAATACATCTCCCATCGGTGGTTATCAACCTCCCCTAAGTTCATGATTTGTTCATTGGAGAGATCATCACTAAGTAGAGAATCAGCAGGAAGTGGGTGTGCTTCTAAAAAATTCGCTAATTCTTGTCCTTTTACCACACAGAGGGGTGCAAATGTGATATCAAACTGTGAGAGGATCATGGACCATTGTGCCAAACGTCTGGATAGCATTGGCCGTGTCATGAGATACTACAGTGGATTGGTTCTAGAAATCAAGTTCACCTTATGAGAAAGCATATAATGTCATAGCTTTTAAGATGCAAAGATCAAAGCTAGGCAATGTTTCTCAATGGGTGGGTAGTTCGCTTCAGTAGGAATCAGATGACAACAGAGGTAGTAGAGAGCACTCTCCTTCCCTTCGTCATTGGCTTGGGTCAACAAAGCACCAAGAGAGTCATCCAATGCAACAGTGTAGAGGATGAGTGGCCTGCCCGGGATAGGAACTGCTAGAACTGATGGCTTCACCAAATATTGCTTGATACCTTCAAAGGCATGCTGACACTTTTCATCCCACTCAACTTACGCCCTTAACAAGTGAATGACTTGCATCTCCGATAGTTGGAAATAAAACATTTTAGATATGCTAACCGTCTCGAAAGATCTCGAAGTTTAGTTAAACTCTTAGGAGGTGGCATTTCTAAGATAGCTTTGATCTTTTTTGGATCTATTTCTATTCGTCGATTTCAAACAACAAACCTAAGGAATTTTCCTGAAGCTACTCTGAATGCATACATCAGGGGATTCATTCTGAGGTTATATTTTTTTAACCGTTCGAAAACTACTCTCAAGTCAAAGAGATGATCTTCCTTTTCTCTATTCTTAACAACTAGTTCATCAACATAGCACACAACTTGATGTTGGATGAGTTCATCAAGATC
The DNA here is from genome assembly GCA_021442155.1 of Cymbidium sinense. NCBI lineage: Eukaryota > Viridiplantae > Streptophyta > Magnoliopsida > Asparagales > Orchidaceae > Cymbidium > Cymbidium sinense. Next base: position 55,642,747 of record CM038216.1, read on the forward strand.
CGAAATATGGCCCATCATATGTAGCACAAGCATTTTAATGAAAGCATGACCTCATATGCTAGAAAATCACCGTGGTAGAGTGAAAGTTTACGCCTTAGCCTTGTGGAAATCTAGCACACACAGTATTTAAAGAGTGAACAAGAAAACTCCATAAATTTTAACGGAAAACCTCAAAAGAGGGAAACCACGGCCTAGCAAGAAAAGCTTCCACTATATATTTATTTTGAGTACAAGTTTTCTCGATAACGGATTACATAATTGTATATGAGAAGGGTCGACAATGGGAATCCCAAAATCAAAAAACAACTATATAGTCATGCTTCGACAGAATTACAAGCTGGTGCAGATGATGGTGAACAATAATACCGACGATGAAGGTCAATGGTGGTGACCGACGGAGATGGACGAAGGATTGCCGCTCGGCGCATCGCTAAGTAGCCCTTCAACGGGTTTCCCAGACATTGATGGATGATTTTAAGCGTGAGCTATCTCCTCTCTCCTGCCTCCCCATATGAGAAATGGGGATTTATAATGGAGAGTGGCTGTCTATGTCTACATGCAAAATCCAAACTACTCTCCATCGGATCGCTCATGATGATTCCTCATCATATGATGTATTTTGTGATTTTGCTCAAATGAAGTCGAATTGCATCTTTCTACCATATCTCCACTGATTTTTTCTTCCAAATTTTTTTTTCTTTGCCTTTTTATTTTTTTTTTCTTTTCAATTTTTTTGATAGCTTTTATCAAGACTTTGTATTTTGTAAGGGGTTCATTTTGAACTTATCTCCTCTTTTGATTTTGAGCTCTTCAGTGGGCTGCAACCTCTCTTTTCGAGACTCTCCTGATGAAGATTATCTCCCCTACCGCTCATGTTATCATGATCACCTCCCAGAATGATCAAGGCCCACAAGATACATATCGGTTCATAGTTTTCCCTAGAAAGAGGCGCAACTGCTGTCTCCGATCGTCCGTTCGGATTATGCGCTCGCAGACATACTGTTCACGCTTTTTCCTCGAAAGAGGCATCAACCTACCTTGTCGGACCGTCCGGGTTTGTAGGCGATCAAAGCCCACGATACTTACATCATTGTTCTGGTTTTCCCTCGAAAGAGGCATCAACCGGCCTCGTCGGACCGTCCGGGTTTGGAGGTGATCAAGGCCCGCAGTACTTACATCGTTGTTTCGGTTTTCCTCGAAGAGGCCAACCTACTCTTCGGATCGCCCAGTCGTGAGGCGTCAAGACCCATAGATCATATGGCAAGGCTCCACTTTTCCCTAAAGAGGTGTCAACCGACCTCGCCGGACCGACCGGTTCGATTTATCAAGACCCGTAGTTCATACGGCAAGGCTCCAATTTTTTCTCGAAAGAGGTGTCAACTAACCTCGTCGAACCGACCGGATTTGGAGGCATCAAGGAGACGATAACCGGAGATGGGGGTTGACGACGATGCTCGACGATGGTGGCCGACGACGCTGGTCTGCATGCGACCGCCACGGGGTTGGTGGTTGATGGGGTGATTGACGGAAACCGACGACGGGATGATCGACGACAAGGTGGACGACTAGAAAAAACGGCGATGGTCGACGCGGTGACCACACGGCGGTGGCGGCCGACGGTGGTGGCTTAATAACCGACGGTAGTCGATGGTGGGCGCCGGTGATGGGAGACCGGCACGATGGTGACCAAGATTGCCGCGACGGCGTGCGGTAATGACCACGCATTTGCGCGGATCCGGCTGTTGGTTGGCGAATCGACGAGGGTGGTGGCCGAACCAAGAACGGTACCGATGGTATGACCGGCATTGAATGGGCGGGGATGACCGATGGCGATGGCGGACCGTGGAAAATTGCCGGGCGATGGTCGCGGTGACCGACGATGGTCGGCTGCGGGTGACCATGACGGTATTGGCCGACGAGGGTGGTCGGCAACGCAACTGGGAGACGAATGATGGTGGTGATCGGCATCGGTGAATGGGCGAGGATGACCCGACGATGGTGATGAAAGCGATTACCGACACCAGCGGATCTGCGAATGGTCGATGGCGCGACCCGACGGTTGGCGGCACGAGGGTGGTAATGGCAACCGCGACGGTAGTTGGTGGGCGATTCTGGCCGCAGAATGGGGATGACCGGGCGACGATGGCGTGACCCGAAGATTGCCAATGGTCACCGGACCGGGCGAATAGTCAACACGGTGACCGCCATAATGGTTGGCCGACGAGGGTGGTCGGCAAAAACCGTAGTTCACGGTATGCACGGCCAGAATGGGTGGGGGATGACCGGCGATGATGAGGATTTTTGACCTATCCGAGGTTGTTTGTCAGGGTGTTACCCGATGACATTAACCTATATGGAAGAGGTCGTGAGAAGTCCACCAAGGACCTTTTGACCTATCCTAGGTTGTTTGTCAGAGTGTTTGCTCAATGATGTTAACCTGTATGGAAGATGTTGAATTGAATCTTTTGAGGATTTTTGACCCATCCGGTTGTTGTCGAGTGTTACCCGGCGATGTTAACCTCGCGGTGGAAGAGGTTGAATCAACTCCGAGAATTTTTGACCCATCCGAGGTTTGTTTGTCGAGTGTTACCCGGCGATGTTAACCTCAGATAAGAGGTTGAATTGAATCCGAGATTTTGACCCATCCGAGGTTGTTTGTCGAGTACATGACGCTAACTGTATGGAAGAGGTCAATTGAATCCGCTGAGGATTTTGACCTATCCGAGGTTGTTTGTCGGTGTTACCCGATGACGCAACCGTATGGAAGAGGTTGAATTGAACTGCTGAGAATTTTGACCCATCCGGGGTTTTGTCGAGTGTTACCCGATGACGTTAACCTGTATGGAAGAGGTCAAATTGAATCAGCTGAGGATTTTGACCTATCCGAGGTTATTTGTCAGAGTGTTACCCGATGACATTAACCTGTATGGAAGAGGTTGAATTGAATCCGCTGAGGATTTTTAACCCATCCGAGGTTGTTTATCAGAGTATTACCCGATGACGTTAACCTGTGTGGAAGAGGTTGAATTAAATCTGCTGAGGATTTTTGACCCATCCGAGGTTTATTTGTCAGAGTGTTACCCAATGACGTTAACCTATGTGGAAGAGGTTGAATTGAATCCGCTGAAGATTTTGACCCATCCTAGGTTGTTTGTCATAGTGTTACCCGATGACGTTAACCTGTATGGAAGAGGTCGAATTGAATCTGCTGAGGATTTTTGACCTATCCGAGGTTGTTTGTCAAGGTGTTACCCACTGTTGTACTTCGTTCAGTTACGTATTGCTATTAAAATATGTTGTAGTTGTAGCCAAAGTTGCTCCTTAACCGGTCTTGTTTTCCATGAGTGTGATTGGAAAATCATAATTTGCAAAATATATCTCTTCTCTTCAATGTTGAAATATCCTCCAACTTTGACTTGTTTCTTGGGATGGTAATCGATTAGATGCTTAACATATTAACATAGATCTTCGAGATTAAGAGTCCCCAATTTTGATAAAAAATGGAAGGAGCGAAGTTTTGATGAATCTTCATTCTTTGCTTGCACTCCTTAAAAGCTCGAAATGCTCCACCTCGATGGTGATTTTGATCTTGTTGGGAAACTTGGTCATCATACAAAATTGAAATAATGGGAATCAGTTTCCACGGATCAAACTATTGCGTCTAGAAAATCACCGATGAGTGAAAGTTTAGCCTTGTTTGTGAAATCCGACACACACAGTATTTAAAAGTGAACAAGAAAACTCCAAAATTTTAACATGGAAAACCTCAAAAGAGGGAAAACTACAGCTGAGAAAAGCTTCCCCTATATATTTGTTTTGGAGTACAAGTTTTCCCGATAACGGGATTACATAATTGTATATGAGAAGGGCTGACAATGGGAATCCCAAAATCAGAAAATAACATCTATATAGTCACGTTCAGGTTGTAACAGTTGATAGTGGTAGCAGATGATGGTGAACAGTGGAGAACAGCCCCTGATGATGAAGGTCGTCATGATGGTGACCGACGGAGATTGATGATGGCAAGGATCAGTAGCGACGGCTGACGGCGGTGGCCGGTGGCAATGGTTGACAATCGTCGAGTGGTGGCATGATTGTGCTTGGAGGATTTTCAAGCTTTAGAGCTCTCTCCTCTCTCTTGCTTGGCCTCCTCTCATATGAGGAATGAGGGGCTATTTATAGATTGGAGGAGTGACGTCTCTATAAGTACATGCAAAATCTGAACCACTCCTCTCCATCGGACAGCTCATGATGATTCCCTTGATCATATGATGTATTTTGTGTATTTGAATGCTCAAATGAAGTTAGAATTATAAGATCTTTGGCTTGTTGGAACTGGCTCATCGAGATGCTTGATTTGACTATAAACACTCCATATTTGAGAGCTTTTTAGGAATTTAACTGATGTCCCAAAGTTTTCAATGATATTTTAAGTGCTTAATCTCGACCAGTTTCAATTTCTGATCAGCTTGCTTTCGACATCAAGATTTGTGCTTCGACTAGAGGAATTTTCAGGGTCATATCAACCCTATAACAATAGAATTCGATCAGAGTTTGAAAAGTAGTGTTTCTTTCATCATCGGGAGCCATCTTGATTTGGTTGTAGCTAGATGACCCATCCATAAAGGAGAAAACTGCATTAGATGAGGTGATGTCCACCATTAATCCTGGTATAGAAAGAGGAAACTCATCCTTAGAACTTACCTTGTTTAAGTCCCTAAAATTGACATATATTTGAATTTGGCCATTCTTCTTCTTAATTGAGATGACACTGGCTAACCATATAGGATATTTTTCTTCCCTGATGAAACCAGCATTGATCAGTTTCTTGACTTCAGAAATGACCTGTTGTTCAATTTCTAATCGCATGCGTCTAGAAGTTTGCTTGATAGGGTTAGCGCTAGGATCTATTGCTAGTTTGTGGACTACTATGTCAGGAGATAATCCGGGCATTTCTTCATAACTCCATGAAAAGCAGTCCTTAAACTCAATCAATAGCCTAACTAAGTCATTGGTGTCTTCTTCATTTAGCAACGAACTGATGTATGTCGGGTGTGGATTTTCTTCTATCATGAGGTTAATTTCTTTAAGCTTGTCAATTTTTGAATGGATCTCCTTTTCAAATTTTGATGATGCATCTTTGATTTGGAGATCATCTGGATCATCTGAGGTTTGTACATTCTCATAAGAGTTGGTTTGGTGTGAAAAGAACCTATTAGACTCCATATGGTCGGTGATAACTAAGCAATAATTATCATCATCGATTGGACCCACTGTACCAAATCCTAGTCCTGATCTTGATTGTGCATCCCTACCTGTGTTGTTCCATAACTTTTCAAAATACTCTAACCCATGCTTAAACCATGAATAAGGAATCAAACCCTTCTTTGCAAGATTAATAACACAAGATGAGTATCAATCAAAATGTAATTCGATTAATTCTTTATATAAATTCTCCTCAAGTTGTACATCAACTTCAGGACTTAAGGAGGATGATCCTAAAAAGAATCTCTTTGGTTTCATATCCTTGGAAGACTGAGGGGCTTCCTTAACTATTAAACCTTTAACTTTTTGAGATGAAAGTGAAGTTAGAGCTAAGGTTCCTAACTACTGTCTGATAGTTTCACATACATTTGATTTGAATACTTTGCTTTGTCTGGAGGCCCAGTCTTCATCTTTGTCTGGCTCGAGTGTCATATCCAATGAAACCCGCTGAGGGGGGTTGGCTGGTATGCTAATCACATTAGACTCGTCCTCCGAGATGGATTCCAAATCTATGTGAATAGTAGGGGTACTCATATGAACTGGAACATAACCCTTGTTGGCTGATGGCCAACCAGGGGGTCTTTCACCTCTGGAACTACCTCTATTTCTACCTCTGCCTCTGCCTGGTGGAGGTTGAGTCATCCTACCCACATGCCCATATGATGGAATGAACTTTGGGTAGGATGTGATATGCAGCTTTATTTCTTCTTCAATTTTCCTTTCTTGTTGCTTGGATTTTCATTTTTCTTTTATCTTTCTTTTTTTCTTTTGTTTCATTTTCTTTTTCTTCTGAGTTTAAATTTTTTCCAAGTTCATGAGAAAGGGTGTTTTGAGAGGAAGATACAAATCCCTCTCTCATTTTAATGGCTTTTCTCTTTGACATATTCAATCCCATCTTTCTTGAATGAATCAATGGAGGAGGATGGAATCATCTTTCAGTATCCAAGGCCCTGCAAAATAAAATAAATGATGTCTTAGCTTGTCTTCAACCTATCTCCAAAGTAAAATGAAAACATAATATCATGAATCTCATCAAGATTGTTCATCAATGATAAAATGAACAATAGAAATTTAGATGTAATGTTCATCTGTACTAAGAATGAGAACTGCCAAAATCTTATCATCTCATGTAAATGTAGGGGATGATCCCTGTCTAAGAATCTATCTAATAAAAGCACTCGTATGAAAGCAAATGATCAAATGAGAAGAAAATATCTTAGGGTAAAATAGCATATATTGGAGCATTGGAGGATTTGATCATTTCTGTTCTCATCTTGAAGTGCCATTAGATGAAAATGCCATATTTTTTATGGGGTAATGGAAGATTCATTCATATAGGTGTTTCATCTCTTGATTTATTATGATAAAAGTTTCTAAAAATCTCTATTGAAAGAAAGAAAAAATAAGTTTTTTGTACTTGACAAGTTATCATTAGGGTTTAGATAAGGAATATCAAATTTTAGATTTTAAAGAATACAATATCAAATAAAGTAAGAGGGTGAGAGATTTGATGCCCAAAAAGGCAAGAGGTGGTTTGTATAATTGGTAATTAAGAGTTTTATGAAGAATTTAAACAATGTTTGAGGCAGAAAAATTGAATAAATTTATTTTCATTTTTTTGAGGTTTGGGAGCTAAATAGAAGTTTTTAAGAGATTTTTTTAAAAGGTTTTTGATTACCCTCTCTTAAATGAATAAAGTTGTTAAGTTGAAAAGTATATAGTATAGCCAATGTGATAGCTCTTTGATATGGTAGGGATAATAATGATTCGCCATCCAGATGGTAAGCAACTTTGTGGAAGCATCTAAACTATCTTGGTTTTCTTGCTACTCTATCACTTTACAGGTGTTCTCTCTACCTTAAATGATCTTTGTTGGTTGATGGAGAAGGTAGGCTATGGTGTTTATTTTTTGAGGATGTGGGACACCCTGCAGATCTTAGGGGTACTTATTAGCTATGACATTAAGAATGATGTACTATCTCGAAAGATAGAAATCACCACCCTATAATGTACTAATCACTAATAAGGACTCTAGGCATGATGGTCTTGAATAGAGATATTTCCCTACTTTACATGGAAAAGTAAAGTAGGGTTTATTTTAAGCCGGGTTTGTTAAGTTCCCTATGGAGGTAAGCCCCCATAGTTAATTATATCCTAAGAAATGGGAATTCCTTAAGAATACTCTCGATTAAAGTAGACAATTAGGGTCTCCAAAGATTTCAAGGTTAAGACTATCAAAGGATTGACTATTTTAGAAAATCAAATGGGATAGATCAAGGAGAAGACTTATTTTGGAAGCCAAAGGAGATGAGTAGGGAATGCTTATGATACTAGGAAGCCTAGTGAGCATTCCAATATACCTTATAAGTGGGCTTTATATTTTTGAAATTAAAGAGAGTTAATTATTTGGGTTCACATTTTATTAGATTTATAGAGCTTATAATTCCACAACATAAGATTATGGAAATGCCTAAGAGGTGAGAATTTATGCTTGTAGCTCGCAAAGGAAAACAACAACCTCAGATCTTAAATCTAGGGAGCTTTGACGAGGGCCAAAGCGTGACATAAATCTAAGGCGAAAATGGGTATATAGTTTACCTCCACAAAAGAGAATAAATCACCTGACTACTGGACTTATTACTGCTTAGAGTGGCAGCCATCTAACTCCTCCTATGCTTTAAATCCATGTAGGCAAGTCTTATGCTTTGCAAGATGGCTAGGTTGTTATTTATTTAGAGAGGAAACTAAGTCCCCCTAAGAGACTAGAGCATGAGTGGTATGAATTCATGACTTAATCTAATGCAAATTTTATCAAATTTATTCAATTTTTTTGAACTCTTTATTTTGACACAGGCTATGAGATTTTGTATACCTAAATGCATGCGAACTTGATTATGGGATAATCAAGAGAGAAATGAGTGTTCTTCCATCAAAGGCTCTCATAGGTTAAGCCTTCATTCTCTAGCAAAGATGGAAGCCCCCTCTTAACAAGAGTGGAAGAATATGATATGTATGATATTATACATTCATTCATTTAATTAACGGGTTGCTAAAAATTTTATTATCTTGATTTAATTTCTAAGCTTTTATGTGAGGTTATGAGTTATTTTAAAATTTTAGTTATGAATTGTTTGAGAGAAAATTAATTTTTTATCCTAAGAGCCTACCGCATCGGGCCACACATTCAAACATCAATCATAAAGAAACTATGAAAAGCATGTTGTTCTAATGCACAATCTAAAACATAACATCAAACAATTTTATAGACTACTAAAAAAAATAAAAGGGTGTGGGTTCCATACACCCAAAAAGAAAAAAAAAATATGGGTAGAGCTCTACCCTATACCGGATTATAAAAAAATAATACATGCTATTCTTCTTTTCTTCATTTCTTCCTTCTCTTTCTTTTGATTTGATTTGCTCCAAAGATATCCATAGGCACCCTAGGGGCTAAGCCTTGCTCATCCTAATCCCCATAACACTAATCTAATTCCTAATGCAAAATTACATCAAAATAGAAAAGTAAATTTAATAAATACCATACAACCCAAGCAGTTATATGAATAATTTGGACTTAGCACCCACATGGGTAACCAAGCCCACCTATCTAACATAAGTTATGCTTAGGGCTAAGCAACACCTGACAAACACATTTATATTTTTATTACGTGCCCCAAAGCACCCCTACGAAAATATGATTAAATTTAATATATAACATCCAATCTATGAAACATACACCCTAACATCCGTCTAAAATATTACATCACAAAATAAAACACAACATCATACATACAGAACTTAGCACTAGAAGTGGTGACTTACTAATGTGTGCTTAAGGCTTGTGTGGCAAGACTTTACTAGGCTTCTTTAGTTTAAGTTTCAATTTGGAGTTTGAATTTATTTAAATTTTACCTTTGGGTGATTTCAATTTAAATGATTTAATGATTTATTTTTATTTTTATTTCACTTTTATTTGGTTAAAATGATGTTTAGATTTTCAAGAATGAAGAGTAGAATGAATTCCATTTGTAGATAGAACTCACCTATTCTACATCTAACTCTAAAGAATCTAACTAAGGTCTTAAGTATCTTAATTAGCCCATTTGTGTGATTCATTTGATTTGATTTATTTGATTTGATTTAGAATTTAGAATTTGAGTTTGTTTAAGTATTTGATTGATTGATTTTGATTTGATGTTTTTGGTTTAATTACATCTTGATAATTCAATATCCTTAATATCTAATGAAGTTTAAGTTTGTTTAAATTCATGTGTTTTTTGATTGATTAATTTTAGATTAATGTTTTGGTTTAATTAAATCTTGATAATTCAATATCCTTTTAAATTAATATTTAATTCTTTTCTTTGATTATGGTTATGTGACTTAATTTTATGCTATTTGATTTGATTGTGGTTCATTTATTTGTAGTTTAATCACATTAGATTAATTGAGATTTTATTTTGATTTTAATTGAGTTTGATTCTTTGTAATTAAGGTTTTATTTTTAATCTCATCCATTTATCATGTTTATCAAAGTTTGGTTTGTATTTTGATTTCATACATTGGATAGTTAATTAATTTATCTTATTTAAGTAGGTTGAATGAGGTTTGACTTGATTACATATTAAATTGATGAGAGTCTTTCTTAATTTAATTTAATTTGATTTGATTTAATTTAATTTGATTTTATTAGCTTTATTAGTCTATGGCTTTGCTTAGGTTCATTGTGATTATGTGATTAGTTTAATTAAGAAGTGAATTTATGTTAATTATAAAGGTTTGTTTAATTTTCAATTTGATTTCATATTTGCTTAGGTTAATGATGTAATTAATGACTTAATAATTTAGATTTAATTTAAGTTTTGATTAGTATTTAATTGCATTTATATTTGATTAAGTTTAAGTTTAATATGATTAATTTGATTAACTTAATTAGCTTATTTAAGATGTGTGATCAAATTAATTAATATATTAATTAAGTGTTTGATTTGAATTTGATTTAAAATGTTAATTTGGTTCATTAAGATGATAATTCATTAGTTTGTATTAAGGTGTTTATTCAATTGGATTAGCTTTTTAATTAAGAGTGTGTTTAAGTTAGTAAATTAAATAAATTTATTTAATTCTTAATGATGTTAATGACTTAATAATTTAGGTTTAATTTAGGTTTTGATTAGTATTTAATTGTATTGATTATGTTTATTAAGCTTAGGTGTAATATGATTAATTTGATTAATTAGTAGTTTAGAGTGTGATTATTAAATTAAATAAAGATTTATTTAATTTTTTAATTTGATTCATATTTATTTAGGTTAATGATGAATTAATGACAATGATTTAAGTTTAAATATTTGATTTATTTAGCATTTTAATGTTTGATTAAGCTTAAGTTTAATATGATTAATTTGATTGACTTAATTTTATTTAAGAATTTGATTAAATTAATTTAGATTAATTAAGTGTTTGATTTAATTTTAATGTGATTTATAAAATTAATTTGGTTCATTAAGATGATAGATTAATTCATTAAGTTTGAATAAATTAAATGTTTTATTAATTAAGTTTGATTAAGGGTAATTAAAATTTTAAATCATTAGATTAATTAAGGGTTTGTTTAATTAAAGATTAATGACTTAATTTCTCACATGTGAGTGATTTGATTTAGTTAAGTGTTTTACTTAAGTTTGATTTGATTAAAGGATTATTGTTATTACCATCATTATTATTAAGTGAATTATTTATTTATTTCATTTTAATTAAGTTTAATTATTTATGATTAGAGTTTTATTTGATTTGATTCATTTATTATGTTTGTTTGATTTCATTAACATTTTTGATTTAGTTATTAGGTTGAAATATTTAATGGCTAATTAATTATCTTATTCCAAGTGGATGTAAACTAATCATATGTTAATTAAGTTTACTTTGACTTTATTTGGTTTAATTTGATTAATATCAAATGATTATGTTGAATTAGTTTTTTTAATCAATTTGATTTTTAGCTTATTTAATGATTAATTAGTTTTAATTTATTTATATTCATTAAGGAGTATCATATGATTAAGACATCAAGCTTAGTGTAGGTTTAGTTATACTAGTTTGACCCATATTAAAGTTTCCTAGACTTATTTAATTTAAAGTTTGATTTAAGATTTAATCATTTAATTGAGTTTTATTAATTTAAATAGGTTTAATCATATTTAATTTATTTCCTCTAAGGATGATATTTTTCTGATTTGAGGTTTAATTAAAGATTACTTAAGTGTTATTTCATTTTTGATTTTGATTTGATATTTAAATTATTTTTAGATTATATTTTAATTAACTTCTTAATTGATTAAACTTTAATCTTAAGTATTTGTTTGGGGTTCATTAGGATTCAGAAAATCATATTATTTCCTTAAGAGTCCTAGATGTCAATTGAAGTGATTTAAGCAATTTTGAAGATTTTTGTAAATTTCTGAATTTTTATTTGGTTTATTTTATTACAATGGATAATTTAAAATTCAAAATTTATTTTCTCCCAATTCAGAAATACTTTTCACTTGAAATTTTAATGGTAGGTTTGTTTTAACTTTATTTTCTATCCTTAAAAATTTCAACTTAATCTGACATATATTTTTGGTTTAATTAATGAAATTTAATTTTTACTAAAACTCAAAAATTAAGCTCAAAATCCTTAGTGAAATTTGGGGATTTTAGATTTGTTGGATTTCCCTCAGAAGGATGAATCCAACGAGCCATTGTTTGCAATTTTTGGTTTAGCATTTTATTTCATATGAATTTTTGAATTTTCACATGATTTAAATTAATTTTTTAAATAAAAAAAAATTACGTGCAGCGTCGACCATTGGGCGAAAGATCGGTCAGCGGTCGGAAGCGACCCACGGTTCACTCTGACCATCCGATCATGGTGATGGTCTAGATCAAATCGTGATCCAGAGGCGGGATCGCGTTCGAGGTCCGAGGCCGTTCGATCGCATGCGGTCAGATCACATCGGTGATCAAAGGCCTCATGCGATCCATGCATCGAGCAATCGTGAACGCTAGATCGGACGATGGATGTGGCGTGGATGGTGAATAGTAAAAATAGGTTTTTAAAGGAAAAAATAGGGTTTTCTAAGTGAAAATTTGTCCAAATAGATTAATTTTCATGTCGATTTGTACTGAAAAAATTTTATTTTTAATTGGGATGCTTTAAAGTAAAAAATGTGGGATTATCTAGGGGAAATTCCAAAAATCACAAGAAAATTAACACAAAATGGGAGAAATCCTAAGGCCGGCTAAAGTTTGGCAAAATTTTTCTTGTCGGGGATGGTTTCCAGTGGCGGTGAAGATCCGAGGGAACTCCTAGGTATATGAGCAAGCTTTGGAATGATCTTTAACCTTTGCCTCACTTCAAACATCTCTATGTTTCGCCGTCTCCAAAAAACTATTTGTATTTTTTAGCTCAAAAATGGCTCAAAGAGGTGGGGGATGAGTTCCTTTTTTACTTTGGGGAGCTTTTGAGGGTTGAATGATGGTGGGAGCAAGAGGTGTGAAGCCTCATTTTCCCTCCTTTTATAATGGTCGAAAATCCATTCTTTTTTGAATTTTTTGGCTCCAAATTGATTGTTATCTTGCTTGGAGTGGTTGGGATGGATGATAAATTGATTGAGGACTTTGGATTTTTGCTCCAAAGTCCCCTCTTTCTTCCATACAATCATCTCGATTAAATGCAAAAGTTGGGGAGGAGTTAAGTGCTTGTGATGGGGGAGAATTAAATGAGGTTGGGTGAAATCTTATGTGGGGGAGGATCCATGAAGGATTTAAATGGGCTAGGTTGATTTTTGGCTGATCCCAAATGGTTTTGGGTCAGGTTTGATCAGCCCCCAATGGGTCATGGCTTGGTTTCTAGGGATTTGGCTCAATTTAGGTCATATGGGTCATATTGGGTCAAGTTGACCAATTTGACCAAAATTGGTCAAATTAGCTTGGGTCATGGGTTGATTCATGTTCAATTGGCTAATTAAAGATGAATGTGATCTTTGGTTTGAATTAATTTGGATTTAATTTGGATTTATGGCAAATTGACCCTTTAGCTCTATTTGGGCTTAATGGCTCAATTGAGCTCAATTGATCAAATTGGATTTAATTATGGCTTTGGTCAAGTTCAATAATAAATTTGGAATGAACTTGAGCTATTGGTTGCAATCAATTTAGGTTTGATCATGATTTGACCCAATTTGGTCCTTTAGGACAATTTGGGTCAACTTGGATCAAATGGCCAATTGGGCTTGGTTTGGCAAATTGATTGCAATTGATCATCCTAGGGTGATCAACAATTATGGTGGAAGGTTTGGTGACCTTGGTTCAATCTAATTTGGGTTGGATTGGAAGTTGGCTCAAATGGGTCCTTCAGGTCACTTTGGGTCAAGTGAACCTAAGAGAGTCAATTGGTTTGGTTTTAGTATGATTAAAGTTTAGTTGAACTTATATATGAGCCCTAGATTGAAATATAAATTCAATGAAAATCAATTTGGAGTCTAAGGGATTTTGGCTCATTTGAAATTTTTAAGTCAAAAGGGTTAGGTTGGGTTTGACTTGGGTTAGCTTCGATTTAGTTTGATGATTATAGGTTTTATTTATACTTGGATAAATGATCGAATGAATGATTGATTTGAGAGAGAATCCATTGATTTTGACTTGATTTGGATAGAATTTGGTTAAGTCCAAAGAATTGGCTTAAAGGGCACAGATTGAGTTTGGATTTGATTTTTGATATAGTTTTGGTCATTTGAATTTGGACTTCATTTATATTTATGAATATAAATGAAAGAATAATTGATTTATAAAGAAATTAATTGATTTTGATTTGATCTAAATAGAGTTTTGGCTAAGCTTATGAATATGGTTCATATGGCTTAGGAAGGGTTTTAGGATTTGAATTTGATTTTGGGTTTCAGTCATTTAGAGTCAAATTTAAAATTAGATTTAGAATTTGAATTTGAAATTGAGAATTGATTTGAGAATTGAATCTAGGTTTGATTTGAGAAAGTGTATTTAGATTGGGTTTAGGCTATAGGATGGATAATTTCCTTAAGCCCTAAGGCATAACCTAATCTTATGATTAACACTTCTAAGTCTCTAGGCTTAGGTTAAGTATTCACTTAAACACTAAAAATGTCTTATGACTAAGGAGTTCTTAGTGTATAGAAGAGTACTAAGTCTAAGGAGAGGAGATTAATAGCTCACTCCAAAAGTGAGGTCAACAGCTTCTCCTTGCAAGCTAGCCGCCTTGTTGATTAATTTCTCAAAAATTTTGATAGTGAAACCTTTGAGCATGAAGGTGACCAGACCATGGATATTCTTAAGTAGAATATCAATGACATGTTGTTTAGATAGCTTCAGTTTGTATTTCATACTCAAATTATGCCATCTTAGAATGTAATCAACGAGGGACTCACCGGAGTTTTGTTGAGCCACAACAAGATCGTCTACTGTCACCCTTTGCTGAGCTCCAGCAAACTTCTTGATGAAGAGTTGTTCCAACTTAACAAACATCTTCACTGAACTATGTACTAATCAAATGCTATACCCACTAAGCTACTGATGAAGAGACAGAAGAGTAAAGTGTCACTGCCACCAACGTTGCAACAAACTAAATGTTGCACCTCGTGTTCACCATCAAAGCTCTTAAAAGAATGAGGAATGAAACCCTTATGATATTAGATTACATCAAATTCCTCTAGGTAGAGTCTACCCTTTGGAACTGATATTCCTCCTCGGGCTTCAGCCAACGCTTCTCTCACCTACTGCTCAACCATGCTCTTGATATATTTTTCTTGTATGGAGGTACTATCTACTACCTTTCTATACATACTGGTGTACCTTACTCTACTAGAGGTAAAGTCTTGGCTGGATCCAAGACATGCACAAACTCTGGTTGACTAGCCTCAACTATAGTAGGATGAACAACCGGGGCTTAGTTTTGAAGTGCTAAGACAGCTGCTAGCAGATCTTCAATACTCTTCTCCATCCTATCTATTTTTTTAACCTTTTGCTTTATTTGTTGAAGGAGGTGTTGGGTCAAGTAGGCTGTGTCTTCCTGCTTGGCCTCAACACCTTCCATGGTCTACTGCTATCTAAGAAGGGATCCCCTGATGTCTACTATGCAAACTCCTGCTAAATCTCTCAATAAATCATCTTCATTAGGATCAAAGTTGATCTTCTCCTCATCAGACCAGTCATATCGTAGGATCTCTTTCTTCTCCATGAGATAATGGGCTACTATATCATCTAGAGAACGATCCGTCTAAACAAATGACTTTGGTGCCATGGTGGGATCACTCATCTTGTGAGGCATAGGACCTCCCAACTATTTGGAGAGTTAACCCTATGAGGGCTATACTCGCTGGAAGAAATATGCTCATGACTATCACTGAATCTGTATGGAGTGACACTCCTAGGAGGATCTATCATCATAGGCACCACTGAGTTATCACCTTCTCCCTCGTTAACTGCTATCTCCATCGTATGTTATGGTGGCGATGGTGAGATGACTGATACCAGGTCACCATTCCTTCTCTCAGTGGCGGTCATGCGAGAGCTCGACCTGCCCAGAGTGGTGTAGATGAAACAATCCCTGGTCAGGATCACGGGGTCCTCTCCTCCCCATATGTGGCTTTCATGGCCTTTGGTGGGCGGAGATCTTTGGAACATGGATGAGATGGTGGGCGGGGTAGAAGAAGCGTGTGGTGGAGAACACCGACTCTCTCTGAACAGGAGCTCCTCTCCTATGATGGGTAGTCCCCGTGAGCAGAATGTTGTCGGTATGATCGACACGAGTAGTGCATCGATCAAGAAAATCAACAAGTGCAGAGGCCGCTGACTGCTGGCTGAAACTCTGCCTCTCTTGGTTGGTAATATGAATTGAAGTATGGGCCTCCGTGGCCCTCTTCTATCTAATATGCTTCCCCACACTACGGGTGATAACGGATCTCAAATCAAACTGAGCCCCAGACTCCAATCATTTGTAAGCTCTGGCAACCTAGCGAAGAACTGTCCTCAGGCCGACGTAGGACCTCCTCCTCTTAGTAATAGGAGCCTGGAAATGCACTACTGGTGGAGGCAAAGCAGAAATAATCCTGGCATACTCTCTATCAGACCTAGAGAGAGGATGGAACTAGTTTATTGTAACTAGTGGGGAAACCATCGTGGGCAACTCCTCAACAGCATACTGCGTGGATGCTTCCATCTCCCTAGCAATGCTAGTGTGGTACCACTTTATCATGCAGTTCTTGTTCCTTTGTTGGGTCCGAGTAGGTCAAGCGGAGTAAGAGCTAGACCCAACCTCAAAAGCAGGGGAGACAATCCCTGGGATCTAGGGCTTCCCCTTAGAGGGTGCTAGTGAGTGGGTTCTAGCCCTAACTAGGGTAGCATGGGAACAAAGGTGGCTTGACTGCTGTGGAACTACCACATCCTTCATCTTCATGAATCTCGATGACATGTCAACCCAATGACCATCTGCCGACCCCATGCTCTACTATGTCATGAGGGAGGTCCCCTCACATGTAATCTGGGCCCCCTCAAAACCTCAACCAAAGTGGATGAGGTGGGCATAGTCAGAACATGGGAGGTTGGCCTGATCTAGGGCCAAGTACATCCCATGAGGAAATGAGAACACGTACTTTTGCACTGCCATTGAATCAAACTATATTGAATTGAGACTAAAACTGCAATATCAAAAATAAACTTGAATCATATTTTCTTGCTTTGTTGATACTGAATTCGAATTTAAAATTTGATCCCATACTCAACATCTTAAAAGTGTTAAGTCGGGCTCAAATGGATTTAGAAAAAATTTTGAGATTTGATTGTGAAGAGGAATTTTTGAATGTAGAATCCACTTTCAATAAATTTAGGTATGTTGAAAAATGGCTTCAAATATTTTTGAAGAAATGCTGCCATAGGCTCATATTTGAAGTTTGATTTTTGATTTTGAGAACCCTTCATTTAATAAATTTGGGTATGTTAAAGTAAAGGGGTCAATTGATTTTGTTTTTGATTTGTGATTTTTTGAATTTACTCACTTAGCAAATTTAAGTATGCTAGGTGAGGTGTTTGAAAACAATTTTTTCTTTCTTTTTTTTTTTGCTTGCTTTGTTTTGTGAATCATTTGTGATTTTAAAAAAATGAAATCCTCATTTAGCAAATTTGGGTATGCTAAAATGAAGAATCCAACTGTGTTTTATTTTTTTGAATTTTTTTGAAAATAATACTCTTAGCAAATTTGAGCATGCTAAGAAAATCCTAATGTGTTTCTTTTATTTTTAGAGATTTTGATTTTGAAAAATAGGATCCTTAGCAAATTTGGGTATGCTAAGGAAATCCTAATGTGTTTCTTTTTGTTTTTGATATGAATAATAGGATTCTTAGCAAATTTTGGTGTGCTAAGGAAATCTTAATGTGTTTCTTTTATTGTGAATTTTGTTTTTGAAAAATGGAGACTTCACTTTAGCAAATGTGGTATGCTAAAATGAAGTTCCAATGTGTTTCTTTTCTGTTTTGGATTTTGTTTTTTTTTTGTTTTTTGTTTTTTTGAAAAATGGAGACTTCACTTTAGCAAATGTGGTATGCTAAAATGAAGTTCCAATGTGTTTCTTTTGTTTTGGATTTTGTTTTAAAAATGGAGCCTTCACTTTAGCAAATATGGTATGCTAAAATAAAGTTTCAATGTGTTTTGAATTTTGTGAAATTGACATTTCACTTAGCAAATTTGAGTATGCTAAATGAAATTCCAAAAATATGTTTCAAATTTTTGTTCCTTGATTTTATTTTGAAAAATGGAGACTTCATTTTAGCAAATGTGGTATGCTAGAATGAAGTTCCAAAAGTGTTCTGAAAAATTTTCTTTTTTGTTGATTTTGAAAAGAGAGATTTTCATTTAATAAATTTGGGTATGTAAGATGGAAATCAATTATGTTTTATTTTTTTTTAAAGATGTATTTTCATGTGTGATTATTACTTTTTGAAAGAGGAAATTCCAACCTAATCATATATAGAATATGTTAAGTGATATTTCAAAATAATGTCATTTTATTTGGAAATGAAATCTTCATTCAATAAATTTGGGTATATTGAATGGAGATGTTCATATGTGCTTTTTGAAAGTTTATTTTTGATTTTGGTTAGAAATGAAAACTCCATTCAATAGATGTGGGTATATTGAATGGAGATATTTCATATGTGCTAAAATTAAAATTTTGATTTTGATTGGAGATGAAACTTCCATTCAATAAATATGGGTATATTGAATGGAGAGGTTTCATATGTGCTTTTTGAAAAAGTGAGAATTCCAACTTAACACATGTGTTATGTGTTGAGTGGAATTTCAAAGTTGTGATTTTGGCTTGAAGATGTAACATCCATCCAACACATTTGGATGTATTGAATGGAAAGACCCATCTTCAAATTTTGTGCTTTTTGAAAGTTTAGGATTGTTGGAATTTTATTTTTGAAAATGAAGTCTTCATCAAAATGAATTGAGAGAAGAAGTTTATTTATGCTTTTGAAAGTTATGATTGTTAGTTTTATTTTAGAGTAAATATTTTATTAAATGTATTTTGAAAAAGTACTTTTGGAAATTGAGACTTTTCATAAAGGATTTATTTTTTCTTTACTTTTAGAATGAACCTTTCCTTACTATAAATATGATAAGGAGGAAGTCTTTAATCATTTTCTTTTTATTAAATTTTTATTTTCACCCATTGGGGAACCTAACGGGGGTTTTAAGACCAATACGGGATGAGGTCCTAAAACCTAAAGATGTTGGCTAGCTTAACTTAAGGATGAAATAACCTAAGTGCCAACGAAAAGAAAGATAGTCTTGGGTTCATACAAAAGTACAAACCCACTACTGATACTTGGAGATAATGATCATTTACCAAAGATGAAAAGGAGAACTATCTCCAGCGGAGTCTCCAGAAAAATTTGTGGCGAAAATTATTTCTGCCTTCATCTATCCCCCTTTTGGAAAAGAGGATAAATGAAAATAGAAATATACGCATTGTTGGATGTCACGCAGATTCACAGATGTTCTTATCAAGGGCGAATCCAAAAAAATTTTTCAGATGGGGCACAATAAATAAAAATAATAATATACTCTTAGATAAAATAAAAAGTAAAGCATAATGTATAACAAAATAAAAAATTAAGCATCTTAATAAGATAACTTTTATTTATATTATATATTATCTATAATTTATCTCTTAGAGTCCTCATATTTTGAAATTATCACAAAATCAATTCACTATCAACACTCCTAAATATATCTTTTTAAATATATATATATAATGAAATAATCTTTCAAGAAAATTAATAAAATAATAGCTGTATATATTGAAAATAATATATCAATATTACCATGTAAGAAAAACTCAAGAAATATTAAATATGATTTTTATTAATGACGCTATAGTTTCACATAATATAATATAAAAGTGAATATCCAAATAAAAAAATATATTATCAATTTTCCTCAATATCTTAAGAAATTTTATTGACATATATAGATAAAGCGAATATCAAATATAACTTACAAAAATTTTATGTAAATGAAAGATATGAGATATGCTATATATTGAAAACTAGAAACTCAAGATTTGATTCTCATTGAAAAAAATAACTACATAATATTTGATACAATAGAGAATTTAAATTAGTTAAAATTTCACCAATGTCATCCACAGATTTTTCAATTTGAAAAGAAAACAGGATAGAGCAATAAATTTTTTAACTCTCCAAACTATTTTTCAAAAGAATAGCTACACTTATTACATTGTCCACAAAGCACACATTAAATTAATTAGTAAATATGAAGAGTCTAAGAAGTCATATCTTTAAGATTCTTACTAGTCGCTCACGTTTACGAGAGAAAGAAGTTCTTCGGGCAACTAACTAAACTCTAAAGATCATCCAAAGCCTAAGACGAAGCAAAGCATACAGTGGTCAAATCAGTTTTACATTAACCACTGATTATGCTTTTTTTTTTGGACTTACATTAATTTGTCAAATTTTAAAATCTGCATAAATCAAATTAAATTGTTTAATTATCAATATTTTAATATCAAAAGTACTCTCAGGTGATATTAGCATAATAATTATAATTTTTATTTTTGAAAAATATTAGTCATGGGGGTAAATCATAAAAATATTAGACATTTAAATATTTTTAATTTTGAAAAAATAAGTGTATTTAATACTAGAGCTTAGAACAAAAGATTGCTTTTTCATTATTGGAAACAACGGACCATTTGATGGCATTATTGAAGAAAATCGAGCCCATTTAGCTAGCAATGGTAGATGATCGATCAAATCCAGTAACCCCGAACTAGGTACACCTCCACCGGAAGGAAATGACAACGATGAATAGTGGAGGTCAGTGGAACGTGAGTTGAGTCAGTGGCAGACTCAGAAGCAACCAAGTCGGCGAAGCTATAGGTTCAAGATGACACTCTGACAGATTCTCGAGCCAACTTAGAAGAATGGGAAAGCAAATATATCAAAACCTAACTTTTATTTTCATATTTCTTTATTTATTTTATATAAAGAGGATTGCCCTGGGGCGTGCTCCAATCCCCATGATCTCTCGAGCAACTCGTTGGCTTTCTCGGCTCCCGGTCGCATTCATTAACTAGTGCCAAAATCATACCTGCCTCATCAAGCTCCAATGTCGCCTCCTTCCACTCATACAGTCCTCACATTCCTAAACCCACCCAAACAGAGCTCACCTGACGCGCCGTCAAGAAATAATTCTCTTGGAGCCTGTAGTATCGCTATTCTTTCTCTGAAATGACCTTTTGCAACTTCTGTAAAATAATTTTTTCTTGGATAATGAGGTATGAACTTCTCCCATGTCAATATAAATTTTTCAGATAATCTTCTTTATGCCAACCACGTTCTTAACAACTTGGAAGAATGAAAAGCAAATATGTCAAAAACTAACATTTCTTTTCATATTTCTTTATTTATTTTATATAAAGGAGGATGGGCTGGCACGTGCCCCAATGCCCATATGAATCACTTATGGTTCTTATGTGATGATGCGACATTGAGGAGAGGTGTACTATCTCGAAAGATAGAAGTCACCACCCTATAATGAACTTAATCACCTCAATAAAAACTCCTAAGGACTATGGGTTTTCAGAATATACCAGAGATTATTCTCCTGCTTTACATGAAAAAAAAGAGTAAAGCAGGGTTTAATTTAAACTTGGTTCATTAAGTTCCCGATAAGGGCAAGTACCCATAGTTAATTACATCCTAAGAAATAGGATTCCTTAGGAATACTCTTGATTAAAGTAATGATCGATGTCTTCAAAAATTTTGAAAAGGTAGGACTATCAATCGATTGGTTTATTTTTAGAAATTCAAGTGGGATCGATCTAGAGGAGGGAGTTCTTTATAGAAGTCAAATGAAAATAAATATGGGTGCTTAAGATATCAGGAAGCCTAGTAAGCATCCCAAACTACCATATGATTGGAAATTACATTTTTCAAATTGAATTGATTTATTTAAGTTGAATTTTTATTAGAATGCTAGGGATTATAATTCCATGATACAAGGTCACGAAAATGCCTAAGAGGTGAGGATTTACGCTTGTAGCTTCATAAAGGAAGTAGCCTAAACCTAAATCTAGGGAGCTTTGGACGAAAATACCAAAATCTAAGGTAAAATGGGTATTTAGTTTACCTCCACAAGAGAGGATAAACCATATTGGACTTATTTGCACAGGGTGTGGCCTACTAACTCCTCCTACAGTTTTAAAATATGAAGGCAAGTCAAATGCTTTTGTAAGATAGCTGAGCTATTTTTTATTTATAAAGATACTAAATCCTTAAAAATGCTCTCTAAGAGACTAGATCATGTAGGGCATGTTTTAATGACTTAAATCTAATACAAATTTTGTTACATTTTATTTTTATTTTAGACAATCAATTTGACACATGCCTTAAGATTTAAATGCCTAATGCATGGAAAAATTAGATTATGGGCCAAAATCAGCAAGTAAGGAGATGTGTTTTCACTATGGCTCTCACAAGTCAAGCCAAGTTCACTGGCAAAGGTGGAATCCCTTCAATCAAGAGTGAAATAATATGCTTTTTATGCATGATGTTAGAAAACTAAGATAACATCGAGCTAAGGGGTTGCTAATTCTTTTATCTTATTTTATAACCTAAGCTTTAGGTAAGGTTATGAGTTATTTAATTTTTAGTTTAAATTGATTAGTTGGATATAAAATTTATTTTTTTAAGAGCCTAATCATCATCCATGGCATACATCAAAGCAAGGAATAAACTAGAAAAAGATGTCATCTTAATGCACAAGTTAAACAAACATCAATCAATTCATAAGACTAGCGTAAAAGAATAAAAGGCCATTTGTAGTCGGGCTTCACCGCACAAATCCGAAAAAATAAATTGGGTAGCTGAGCTCTTCCCTTATACAACCCGTATTATAAATGAATCAATTACAATTAAGCAAGAAATTCATGTTATGGGGGTCTTCATTCTTCATTTCTTCATTCTTCTTTTTTTCTTTCTTCTTCTCTTCTTCTTTCTTCTTTGATTCATTCTTTTGAATGGTTAGAATGTGGTTGCTCCAAAGGCTTCACATGGTACATAAGACATAATCTTATAACCAATGTTCATCCTAATCTCTCATAACAATCATTCCAAAATCCTAATTACAAAAGTACATGGAAATGGCGAAAAGAAGAAATCTAACTAACACCTGTAAAATAGAGATTAGCCAAACAAATCATACAATCCCAAGCATGTATATATATAAATTGGACTTAGCATCCCGCACATGGGTAACCAAGTTCACCTGGCCTATTTTGGATTATGCTTAGGGGTATAAGCACCTGCATAGCAAAAGCAGTTATATTTTTATTACAGCGCCTCTTAAGCACAATCTCCTATAGAAGACAATGATTAGACTATCATCCTACCATTAATTATATGCACATTCACCCTAGCATCCAGACTAAAACAAAATATCATAAAATAAAAGCAAATATCAAATTATGCACTGTCATAACCTAATATTAGAAATGGTGACTTAGCTTAATGTATGTGTCATTTAAGGTTTGTGTGGTATGCTTAGCTAGGCTTTAAGGTTGAAGCTTTCTAAGTATGAAAATGTTCAACTTAAAGAGTTTGTTTCATGAAAGTGATTTAATTGCTTTGGTTGATTTTATTTTGTATTTTGATTTAGTTTAAGTGAATCTTATAATTAATTACTAAGTTGTAAAGAGAGGGGAAGAGAAGAGAACTTCTCTTTCCTCCCCACCTTAAGTAATTTCTAAGGTAGATTCGTATTTAATTTTTATTTAGTGAATATTTTATTTTGTGTTTTAATTAATCCTAAGTTTAGATTTTCTCTAAACAAAGCTATTCAAAAAGAAAGGCATTTTAAGATTAAGTAAAGTGAAATACTATCACAAAACCACATCACTTCATTTCTTTCCCAACATGTGTAACATGCATATGAATGAATCTTAAGCATATCTATACGTATAAATGGAAATGTTTAGCACACCTTAATGATGAATGCTAAGTAGATTTGTTTAAGAAATTTGAATGCTTTTTTTAATGGTGCATGATTTTGTTAAGTAAAAAAAGAGGGATTATTTTATCCATTTTTCATATGCACACATACATGTATGAAATGCATAAGTGAGTACGACGCCATTATTAGCACTAGGGGTGTAAGGTACAAGACCTACTTAGGGCTACTTAGAGCCTCGCAACCCTGGGATTGTCCAGACTAATATACCACTTTCCTTAAATACATATACATGTACAAAAGAAATGGATGGAAAAAGAAAAATGTAAAAGTTTGTGTTTGTTTGTTTAATTTGTTTATGCAATTTTTATGTGTAAGTGTGGATGTCCTTCTTAAGTAATAACATATTAATAAATAAGAATGGATGCAAACAAGTGTTGTGTTCTTTTCAAATGAACTATACATTTTGTCAAATCCTATTCAAAACTATGCTAAAAGAAAAGAGAAGGAAAGCCACACTATGCACATCTTTATATTTTTACTCAAATGCAAACTCATGAATAATTATAAGTAGCATAACTGTCAATTTTGATAATTTATTTATAAGTTTTGAAAATAATTTTTAGATTTAATAGTGATAATAGCTATTCATATTCTTACTGTAGCCAAAATATGCAATTTAACATAAAGAGACATTTCATTTTTAATTTAATTTTCAAAAAGCATGAATGCATGATTTTCATATGGCATACACATTTAGCATGCTAGGAAAGAAATAAAGTCATGAAAGCATGTAAATTTATTCAACCTAATTAATTCCTAAAGACAATCCTATGAATAAGATTATTTAAAGTAAATCAAATTTATTTTAAGAAGAGTTTAGATTTTGTTTGAATTTGATTTTAATTTAAGAAATATGAGATGAGTTTGCTGGTCCTAACCCATCCCCCCATGTGTGAGTTATTTAAGTTCAATTTTTAGGTAATTATATCAATTTTATGCTTTGGTTAGGTTAATGTGTGAATTAAGTATATTAATTACCCCTTTACCTACACTTTAACATAATCAAATAAATATGAGCCAATGTATGACATAAAATCACACAAAGAATTTAAATCAGCAATGCACCTAGGAAAGAAAGAGCCTAATGCAATTGGCTTACAATTAGTGATTAATTAAGTTAAAGGGTTTAATTTAAGTACTTTCATAACCCTTCCCACACATGTGAGTTGGATTTTTATTTCCTTAAGCTACTTAGGTTATTGAACACCTAAGCACCTACCTAAGATGAATTGGTTAAGTTCTCGAATATTTTAAAATTTTTATCAAGTTAATTAAGTAGGTGATTAGTGGGTTAGCCCTTAATTAAGTTTGGATTAAGGAAGGAAAGGGGTTTTGGGAATGGCTTAGGGAAAATTCCCCAAATCCATTCCATAAATCTCTTCTTCACTTAAGCAAGACTTAATTAACTTAAAAAAGGGTAAACTACTATTCACATGCTTAATTACCCTAATTATATAAGGAGAGTAATTAAGGACTCATTAATTGATTCCTTAATTAACCCATCAATAAATCCCAAGAAAATAGGGGAGGCAGAAGTCATCCCCCTAAATACACATGAGAAGTTTGGAATTAATCAGTGAGATAATTAGGGAGTAATTAGGGTTATTAAGTTTTTAATAAAACCCTAATTAAGAAAAATACACTATTTAAAACCCATTGGAAATAATTTTAGAATATTTTTCTCTAAATTATCTTTATAATGCATTTTACCTTGTATTTTTATGATTTTTATAGAATTAGTTATGTAATTATGAATTTTTCATAATTATTCAATAATTAAATAGCCTAATTAAGTGATTAATCTCATCGGTGCCACGTGGAGGTTAACGCGGCGCGCGCTTTCCATGTGGTGCGACGGGAGAGGCCACTTAAGTTGTGACATCATAGCGCCATGTCAACGGCGGCGCTATGCGCTTTCTCCCCATCCGTTCGATCAAAGATCGGACGGCTGAGATAAATCCCACAGTGTTAATAGGATAAATCAGATATTTCTACTCATCTTGATCATGGTCGTTCATCCAAAACACACGGATGAACAGCCCATGATCCGTCTGAGCTTCTGGGAGATGGCCATCCATCTTATGGCATGATCCGGCTTCGATTTGAGCTTAGATTGACCCCAAACTCAACCCACACCATCATCATGCAAGGGGATGAAGATCCAACGGCTAGTTTTACATGAAGTGAAAATTCCTTTCACAAAAGACCACACAATCTCTAGTTTAAGCTTGCTTTTGATCCATACCTCGCTAGAGGCTATCACTGGTGCTCAAATCTGATGAGGTAGTTTCGTCTAGTGGAGACAAAGCTCTGTTGAAGATTTGAGGTGATTTGGTTGAGTCGATCTTTCTATGGACCAAGCTCTCGTTCAATTAGGCTCGGCCTTGATCAAAGTCCCACCTCCCTTGCCTTTGGAGCTTGGAAGAAGCTTGAGATGAGTTCGACTAGGCCCTCTGAGGGTGCTCGAAAGAGGAATTGTATTGATTTTAAATTTTGGCTAAGTTAGAAAAAAGGAGGAGCTCCCCTATTTTCAGTCTAAGAAAAATCAAAAATGGAGAATTTGAATTCACTCTAGGAAGCTTGGGGAGACTTGCAAATGATTGCTTTGAGTTCTCTTAGCTCAATCGAGTGTTGTTCTCTTGAATTCAAGTAGAATTAGGGGGAGTATATCTCCCCCTAGGTGAATCGGAATATCTTGAAGAGCTTTATCATTTTGATCCAATACACGCTATTCAATGGGTTGTTTTGGCCATTTAGAGTTGCATGTTGTTCAATTTTGGCCAAAGGGGGTAGTGGAGAAGTTGCCATTTGCAAAATAAGGTGGAGGAAGGATTTCCATGTGCTCATGTCCATGGGGGTGGTCAGTTTTAGCCTTAGGTTGGGTTGGGCTAACCCACACCCATTGGGTCATGTGCACCATGTCCATTAGTGACCATTTGGTCCACTAAGAGGATGCCAAGTGTCCATGAAAAAGAATTGACCAAATTCCAAGTGATTTTGATTTCAGGTTACCCTATGGCCTAGGGGTAAAATGGTCATTTGGCTTGAATCTCATTTTGAATATGTTTGGTATGATTGAAAAGTGGGTTGGGCCAAGTTTCAATGAATTTGGAGTTATTTTGATATGATTTGGCTCATGTTGACCCATTTAGGTCAAAATGGGTCAACTTGACCAATTGGTCAAATTGGGTCAAACCAAGTGTTAGGTCAAGTTCATATGACTATTTCAAATATTTTGGCATCATTGGTTTGGTTCAATTTGACTTATATTTGAATTTGATTCATTTGATTTCATTTAAGTCAAATGGGTCAAGTTGACCAATTTGACCCATTTGACCTATTTGGGTTAGGTCATGGGTTGGTTTATATTTGGTTGATCATTTAAAATGGATTGATATCTTTGTTTACAATCAATTTGATTTATATTTGTATTTGGCTTAATTTGACCTTTCTAGTCAAGTTGGGTTCATGGTCAATTGGGCTAGGTTGGGTCTAGTTGGCCAATTGGGGCTTTGGTCAAGTTCAACAACTAATTTAGAATAAACTTGACCCATTATTTTCAATCAATTTGGCTTAGATCAAGTTTTGACATATTTTGACTTTTTAGGTCAAGTTGGGTCAACTTGAGTTAAGTGGCCAATTAACTAGGTTGAAATGATGACTTGGTCAAGTTCAAACATTGATCATGAATGAGTTTTGATCAATGGTTTTAATCAATTTGGTCTATGATGGATTTTGGCTAGTTTAGATTTTATTTTGGTCAAATGTTGACTTGGTCAACCCTTAGGTTTGACTTGGTTTGACCCAATTTGAGTGATTGATCATCTCATGATGATTGTTGCTCACAATGTGAGGCTTAGTTGAGCTTAGCTCACTCCAATTTGGGTAGAATTAAAATTTGGCTCAAAAGAGGTACTTTAGGTCACTTTGGTCAAATGAGCGTAAGTAGGTCAAATGGCTTGACCAAAGCTTGATTTGAGTTTGATTGAACTCACATATAGACTAATGATTGAAATATAAATCCATTTGCAACTGATTTGAAGTCAAATGAGTTTTGATTCCTTTGACAATTTCAGGTTCAAAAGGGTGAACATGAGTTTGACTTGGATTTATTTTTTGAATTTAGTTTTGGTTTGATGATTGGAGTTTATGTTTATATTTGGATTCATGATTGTAGGATTGATTGAATCATGAAGAAAAATCAAGGGTTTGATTTGAATTTGATTTGGCTAAGTTCAAGATTTTAACTTGAAGGCTTTGGTTAGATTTTGATTGAATTTGAGTTTGAGTTTAAATTAATTTTTGGATTGATGATTAAATTTTGTATTTATATTTGGATTCATGATTGTAGGATTGATTGAATCATGAAGAAAAACCAAAGGTTTGGCTTGATTTGAATTTGATTTGGCTAAGTTCAAGATTTTGACTTGAAGGCTTAGGTTAGATTTTTGATTGAATTTGGGCTTAATTTTTGAATTTATTTTTGGATATTTGAATTTATATTTCATTTATATTTGTGAATATAAATGAGAATATAAATGGGTTATGAAAAAATTCCTTGAATTTGATTTGATTTAGGCTAAGTCCAAGCGAGGGAATCAAAGGACTTAAGAAATGTTTTGGAATTTAGGATCTAATCATGAGCTTGAATCATAAATTTCTATTATTTGGAATTGATTTAAGTTTGAGAAAATCCATCAAGTTGGAATTAATTTAAATTTGACTTGAAGGGAGGAAGTGAGGAAATTGGTTCAAGCTATAAGGTAGGCAAATTTTCTAACACCCCTAAAGCATGACCTATTCCTATGACTAACTCTTCTAAGTCTCTAGAGTTAGGTTGAGTGTCCACCTAATCACTAGATGTGTCATAAGACTAAGAAACTCTTAAATTCTAAGAGAAGTCCTATGTCTAAGATGGAGGGGTTGAGAGCTCATTCCAAAAATGAGGTCAACAATATTATAACATGTGTCACCGATCCCCGCACTGATGACAAGAGGATCTTAATGCGGAACTTGGACTCCAAGTCTGAGTCATTAAAAGTGATGGGATGATTAATACGAGATTTCTTTAACTCTGGCTCTTCAAAGGTGGCGATGAAAACTTGATTAGATAATAGTGGCCCTCTTCTAATCGTTTCAATTTCTCCAACTATTTGACGACTATTTTGTTTTTTTTTATGATTGTCTCAGTTGCCCCCCAGTTGGAGTTATGTTAGCTTGAGTTGATTGATTCTACATAAATTGACCCAGATATCCTTGTTGAATGAGCCTATCGATCTCTTCTTTGAGTTATTTACATGCCTCTATAGTATGTCCACGACTTCGATAGGAGTGACAATATTGCTCCTGATTTCCTGAATTTAGTTTCAGTGGATGTGGCCACTTAATGGTCTCTTCATCTCGAATGGTCATCAAGACATTAACACGAGATGCATTCAGTGGTGTGTATTCCTTTTATAGTCATGATTCACGTCGTTGATGTGGGGACCGTGGAGAGAGATCACGATTGTCTTGTTACTTCTTTTGATGAGATTATTGATCTGTGTTTTTTGGGGCACTCTTATGTTTTCCTATGGATTGTTTGAATTATTTTCAATAGCCTCATCAATAGAAATTAATAGAAATTTGTGCTTTCACACAATGAACCAAGTTAGTATATAAGCGAACCGTAGCATGCATTAGTGATGAGTAGAAAATCTCAGGATGGAGCCCTCCAAGGAAAACTCCTCTTAGTAATTCAAGGTCTACCCCTGATATTTGACAAGCCTCTGAGGAGAACCTCTGGAAGTACTCCTTAAGTAATTCACATTGATTTTGATGAATGCCTGAGAGATGAGAGGAATCTTTAATAATCCTCCAGTTTGCAATAAACTGTTCTACAAAAATCTTGACGAGTTCGCCAAAGCTATGGATAGATCCCCTTGGAACGGAGTAAAACTAAGGTGGGTCTGACCTTTGAGGGTGACTAGAAAGACCTGACAAAGCAGTGTGTCAGGAGCTCGTCGAATATGCATGATGGTTCAATAATGGTCGATGTGTTCATATGAGTCAGTTGCCCTATCATAGGATTCAATGCTCGGAAGCTTGAAACCTACGGGAATAGGATGTTGATGAATAGCTTCAGCTAAAGTGAAGACTCCTAATAGCCGCGGTGAGAGGGAAGATGATTTCTATTTTTAAGGCAGAATTCTTCTCACATTAAGCGTTATAATTATGCACGTATAACATGATGGATGGAATCAACAGGGCAAGAACGTGCCAAGCTACCGGGAATAATCGATGGGTTAGCAATCAGTTGTGTCGCACATGTTGGATAAGTAGAACTAGCAATATCAAAAAGGTCAACATCACGGTTTGGAAGCAGAGGAACTTCAGCCTGATGGAGAGAAGTTCCCATATCAGCATTTTAACCTCCCCTGACTAATAATCGATATTAGGGGAGATGCATTTGTCAGATGAGTATCGCATTTCTTGAATTATCTCATTTTGAGACTCTTCCATTCGAACACGATCTTCTAGAGGTTTCTCTTGCACCTTCACCGATAGGTCATGCCTTCGTGAAGCGTCATTGGTTTAAGGATTGGTTTCGGGTCCGTTGTTGCGAGTATTATGCCTATTGGCCATAATGCAAGTATTCACAGAGATCACGATTGTGGGATAAATTTTTCACATACGGTGCCAAACTATTGCGTGCTAGAAAACCAGTTGTGGTAGAATAAAAGTTTATGTCTTAGCCTTGTTGAGAAATCCAGCACATACAAAAATATTTGAAGAGAGAACAAGAAACTCTAAGATTTTTACGTGAAAAAATCCTATAAAGAGGGGGAAAAATCACGGGGCCTAGCCCAATAAAAATTTTATACTATATATCTACTTTGGAATACAGAGTTTAACTTTTTCCGATAATGGATTACAGAGTTGTATGTGAGAAAGCTTGACAATGAAAATTTTAGAATTAGGTAACAATAGCTATGCAACGATAGTGGGCTACAACAATTGTTGGTGACGGTCGGCGATAATGTGAGCGGCTGACGGTGGGCTGGTAGTGGCTTGCGATGATGGTGACGGCCGTGGCGGTGGTCACCGTCCGGTGGTGACGATTATGTTTGGAGGTTCTTCAAGCCTCAGTGCTTACCGGGGCCTCTCATATGAAGAATGATGGACTATTTATAAATTAGAAGAATGACATTTTTGTAAATTCGTGCAAAATCCAAACCACTCCATCGGACGGCTCAAAATAATCACTTTGGTCATCTAATGTATTTTAAGTATTTGAATACCCAAATGAAGTCAGAATTAAGATATATTGGGCTTGTTAGATCCGACTGGTCAAGACGTCGATTTGAGTATAAACACTCCATATTTAGGAGCTACTTAGGGATTTGACTTATATCCCAAAATTTTTAATTATATTTTAAGCGTTTGATCTGGGTTAGTCTTGACTCAGAATTAAATTATTTTCGACATCAAGATTCGTACTTCAACTAGTGAAATTTTCAGTGTCATATCAATAGTGATATTTTTATGTAATATTAAATATTTGAATAAACATTTAAATATTAGATATTCAAATTTATAAAAATTATATAAAAACACTAAATGTTGAACTTTTCGAATAAGTCATACAACCTTTAGCATTCAGACGATTTAGGCCAATATAGTGGAAAACATATATATTTATCATCAACAAATTCTAAGAATATTTTAATGTGCATCGAAAATACAAAAAAAATAAGGGTTTAACTTACAAACAATAACAAGTTCAAATTCATTAATGTGCTAAAAATATACATCGATATTTAACTTATTTACATTAATCTGACGACTAATAATAAATCATGAATTTCAATAATTTCTTTATTACCTCACAAACAAAGCCGAGAAGAGATAATGAACATTAGACAATTAAAAAAAATTGGCATTTGAAGACATAGCACACAATTTTATATATTTACATGTTTAATATCTAAATACTAATATATATTTAAATAACATATAAATTTTAAATATTATTATCATTAACTTTTAAAGTGAAATATACATTTTAAAGCTCATAAAAGTATTATATTTGTAAATATCAAGATATTAGATATGTAAATACATAATTGTTCTCATCCAATTTTGATCAAGATAAATTTTAAAAATTGGCATATAATATTTTCTTATGATTTAATTTACAGTTAAATTTAAAATTAACAAAGAACTTTGATATGGAATATATTATAAATTAATGAATATTAAAGTCTTTAATACAATCAAAATAATAAAATTTAATAAAAATGGACATATGGCATATAATAATAATACTAATAATAATAAATAATGCAAGCAACTTTAACCTAGTGGTTAAGAGCTCGGACTTTCAACTAATTGGTCTTGAATTCAAAAGTTATATATATATATATATATATATATATAGATATATATATATATATAGATATATATATATATATATATATAGATATATATATATATATATATATATATATATATATATAGATATATATATATATATATATATAGATATATATATATATTATGTGAGTCTACCATTAAGTTTTATCAAATGTCCCAAAAACATAATAATAATAAAATTTAGGCCAAATGCAATTTTTTTCCTTGGCTAATGAAGCATTAGAGATGTTGCATGTTAAAAAATTCATGATGATTGAGAGATAATTTTCATCCTAATTTTGCACGAAAAATTGTAACACATAGATAGAGAATAATTATAAAAGAAATCATAATTTTACATATTTGAAAGGAAAAGAAATCAACAGAGTTTATCTGAGATTAAATTATCTACTATATTGATAGAGATTATAAAAGTTTTATCTTTCTATAAATTAGAGAAAACAATATTATTAATTATCAAATACAAATATGATCAAGAGTATTATAGAAGCATTAAAAGTAATGATGATAGTTAAATGAGAGTAGACAAATGATGGTGGTTAAATGATAGTAGATGAATGATGTATTCGAATGATGACATATAACAAAGATGATTGAGCAAAGGTGGTTAAATGAAGATAGTCAAATGATCATAGACAGAGAACAACAATTAATAAAAGAATCTGTGAGATTTTTGAGTATTTTTTTTCCTCTGGCCCTTGTTCTCTTTATATGAAGAATGTTCAATTTTTTTAATCAACATTTTACTAAAGCATTTTATTGATACTATTGTGCACAAATTGTTCATTCAACATTCAAATAGTTTAATGATGTTCCTACTAAGCGATCTTAGATTGGTTGAAATCTTAACATCAAAATTTATCTATACGCATGTAAAAAATAGAAATCATTTCATTCCTTAATTGATATCTCAAAGTTCTCAACAATAATATCAAGTCAGTTGATCCCCAATTTAATTTTACTAATTCTTTAATTTAAAAACTATATCACGTTTTATATTTAATCAATTAAAATTTTGATTAATGTATCAATCTAAAGTTACAAAACCTCTTTTAGTAATCTAAGTTAATTTAGGGGATGTTTCGTTGCATGAAAAAGGAATACAGTGTTGTTTAGTACTAGAAAACCAAATGGTAGAGTAAAGTTTTAGCTGAAATCCAAAGACATACACACAGGTATTTAAAGAGTGAACAATAAAACTCTAGAATTTTTACGTGGAAAATCTCGAAAAGAGGGAAAAACCACGGGGCCTAGCCCAGTAAAAAGCTTCCACTATATATCTATTTCAGAGTACAAGATCTTCCCGATACCGGATTACAGAATTGTATATGAGAAAGGAACAACAGCTATGTGACAACGATCGTTGTAATGCTGTTAGTAGTAGCAGATGATGGTGAAGCGGCGAGCAATCACCGATAGAAATGTGGGGAACAATTACTGTAAAATGGGAACAATCACCGCGTAAATGCAGAACAATCACCGTAAGTCATCATGATGATCACCGGTGATCGCGACGCAAGGCGATCAACTACGGCAATGACGGCGGCGCCGCGGGCGGTGGTAATCGAGTGGCGAACGATGCTTGGAAGATCTTTAAAGCTCTCTCCTCTCTCTTCCTTGGGCTCCCCTCATATGAGGAATGAGAGGCTATTTATATATTGGAGGAGTGGCGTCTTTGTAAATACATGCAAAACTCATACCACTCCACTTCATCGGACAACTCACAATGATCCCTTTGATCATTTGATGTATTTTAGATATTTGAATGCTCAAATGAAGTCAGAATTTTGAGATCTTGGGCTTGTCGTCGAGACGCTCGATTTGACTATAAACACTCTATGTTTAAGAGCTTTTTAGGGATTTAACTGATATCCCAAAGTTTCCAATGATATTTTAAGTGCTCGATCTACCCTGATCGCTTGCTTTTAGCATCAAGATTCGCGCTTATAGTATTTTAAGTGTCATATCTTGCCCCTATTTTTGGATATCATTATTTCAATCATCAATATATATATATATATATATATATATATATATATATATATATATATATATATATATATATATATATATATGTCAAATACTAAGATAGCAAATTCTTCAATGAAATTTGAGCATCCATTAATCACATATTTTAGAGAACAGATCTTCAGAGCACAATATTACTATGTATGCATGTAGGTCGTGAGATGAGTATAAGTATGCGTGAGCACAAGATTTTGAGGTTACTTTTCCTGCTCTTACTTAGATTCATACAAGGCCATGTCATGGATCTCACACGCCTCTTGGTGTCCACACCGGTCGCGGGTCACTGGGGCAGCTGAACGCTGGTCTGGGCGAATAACGGCTCTGGTCGCGGTCAGGCATGACGCTGGCTGTATGGGCTACGGCAGCGCTGGTCATACTGATGCCTCACAGCGGGTCGCCAGAGCCGGCGCAGAGCGCTTCGAGACGCCAGCTGCGGGCTGAGAGCGCCACCCTTCAAACAGCTTTTGACGCTTTGGGCGCTTTTGAAGATTTTATCCTTTACCCTGGGTCTATAAAACCCCCAGGCGGAGAAGGCACACTTCTTCAATGCTGCTCTTCTTCGAGTGAGGGTCATTTGAGTCGAGTCCCGAGATACGCCGTTGTTCCGGTTTTCCTCGAAGAGGCTAACCTACTCTCGGATCGTCGGTTTGAGAGGGGCCCGCGATTACGTCATATTCCGTTTTCCCTCGAAGAGGTTTGGAGGCTGATCAAGGCGTGTACTATTCGTTGTTCAGTTTTCCTCGAAGAGAGGCGTCAAGCGACCTCGTCGGGACCGTCGGGTTTAGGGCGATCAAGGCGCGGTTTCAACTTTTGTTAGAAATTGGATTTCTGACTTTAATGGATGATTGATTGATGGTTGATAACAGCGAGATGTGAGGGAGGTATTTCAAGTTTTGGCGGGTAATTTATGAGCATCATCGGAGGGAATATCTTCTCTCTCCTCTTTTTTTATCTTTTCTCATATGTGTGTGTATCCTTTTGTCGGTCGTGGGGAAAAATTTTATATAAACTATCGTGGCGAGAGAGTCAAAAGGAGGCTAGCATTGGGGTGAGTGAGTTGCTTTTACAAAATTCTCAGTTTTTGTCATTTCTCCCTCTTTATTTATTATGTATTTTCCAGGTGATGGCGGAAAAATAGTGTGGCGATATACCATCCACTATCACATCGGATAGTTTAATGGTGTTCAGAGAAAGTTTTCTTCCCTAATGAGTTGGTGGTCATGTTGCCAAAAGTCGATCGAGCCCATCACCTCCGGGTACTTTTCTTGTTTACGAGATGATTCTTAGATGCGGATGCGATTCCCTTTTGGCTCACGAGTTGATTGAGATATTCAAAATATGTGGTGTAGCTTTGTCACGCAGTTTTTTATTTGAGCTTTAATGGTCATCGTCGGTTTTTGTCTTCTTTAGAAGCGTGGTGTTACTTTGAACATCAAATACTTGTGTTGAATGTGCAATTACATGTGATACCAGGGGCGTGTTTCTTATGGACTATAAAAGAATTGGATAGAAATTGGTCTAATGGATTCTTTTTGTGAAAAATGAGTGGGGCCTTCCTGAGAGATGGGGAAGATTGAATGACCTTCAGATCCATTCGATGTGGAGAATGAGATCACGGCAACTCTTAATATCCCGATGTAGGAAGCTTGCAGCATGAGTTACGTCACATTGGCAAATATATAGTTGAAGATAGAATGTTCAAGGTTGGCCTTTCTATCCAAGTAGGGAGATCTCATTCTTTTCCACTAAAGAGGTCAAGTAAAGGTGATGAAAGGTCTCCTCATATTCATAGGGTTCTTTAGAAGCGTCCGAAATCGAGGTGGTGGCAATGTTTCTTCCCTAAAGAAAAAGAAGACATGTGACTACGTCAGATATATCTGCGAAGATGTTCACCCAGTTGACCTCGAGTTTAGTTATTTCAACTCATGATGGGGAGTTCGTTTCTGAAGCACATTCTTGAAGAGGTGTTAAATCATATATGCGTCAACGAAGCGGATGAATTGGTATGTTGTCTTCCTTCTTCTTTTCTTCTTCTTTTTCTTTTTTGTAATATTTGTGATGATTTTTTTTCTTTATAGGTAACTCAAATATTGAGGGTCGCTCATTTGGGTGTTGCTTTAGATGAGTGGAATCTTGAATTTGTGAAGATAAAATATCACAAAGGCAGTATGAAGCAAAGATGAGTATTAAAGCCAGAAGTGGAGACTTTGGAGGATCGGTGACTGCAGCTAGCGAACATGTCGACTTCTCTTTCTCTCAGTGTCGGAGGTGGAGCGCCTCGTGATGAGCGATTGAGGTGAGGAAGACTTAAGAAAGAGAAAAACTTAAGGCACTCTGGAGAAGAGAGCTCTTGGAGAAGAAAATACAGGATCTCTTTCATATAATGTCGAGCGGAAGCAAATGAAATCTCCTTGAAGGTGGAAGACTTTAAGAACTCTGGCTTATCTGACACTCGAAGACCATGTTGAAGCTTCGTAATCATATACTTGATGTTGAAGTGAAGGACTTGGAGCACCAATGTTTAGAGGAGGGCTTCATCAGGGTTCTAAAAGAATCCGCTTAATACATCGCAGGCTGAGCTAGTATTGAGGATCTCTAAGTATCCGAAGACTCTTTTCGATTGAGATGAAGGAGTTGAGAGTGAGTCAAGGAGTATCTCTAGTGGTGAGGAGGCGTTGATATCATCGATATGATGTAGCATCAGTTGAGGATGCATTTTTTTTATATGTATTGTTATTAGTGTGTATCAAAATCTTGATTCTTTCTTATATCATCATGTTAATACTATCAAAAAAAAATTATTTTTTATTATTATTATTTTTTTAAATGATACGCTCTTATTTTATTTTACTATCAGGTAATTGGTGAATATTATTGACACTAACTTATGCGGATGAGGTTGAATTGAATCCTCAAGATTTTGACCTATCAGATTGTTTGTTGAGTTATGACATTAACTTGGAAGAGAGGGTGAGGAGTCCACCAAGGACCTTTTGACCTATCCTAGGTTGTTTATCAGAGTCTTTACTCGATGACATTAACCTGTGTGGAAGAGGTCGTGGAAAGTCCCCTTGGGATTGATCATGCTCCGATTGAGATATAACGTGAGTTGTATATTTCTCAAGTGGGAGGATTAAATGAAGAAGAAACAAGTTTGTAAGAAGAAAGCTATAAATTCATTACTCGATAAGTTCGGTGATATAAAAGACGATTTTAACAGGATATGAGTTTTAAGAGAAAATGACAACAACAATAACAAGTCTTTATCCCACTAAGTGGGGTTGGCTACATGAAGAAATGATAGCGAGATAAAATAAAAAATAATTATGTAGTAGGAATTCTGATAATATATTTTGGAGATTCTCGTGTTCCAAGTTGAGGTAAAGTTTTTCCTCTGAATCCTTGAGCTTGAAGTTCTGGCTTCACCATAGCTATAACCACATATGGGCCATCCCAAGAGGTGAGAGTTTATTGCGTTGAGGGCCTTTGCTGCGACTTTGAGACTTGGGACCAAGTCACCGACAAATATGGGATGAGATTTTACTCTTACAGTGGAGCTACCCTTTGGTGATAGGAAGCGGTCAGAAGTGGGCCATGTCACGAGTTTGGGAGTAGGTCAGTCTTTGTCGGAGTTTTCTTCATTACCATCATGATCGAATAATTGAACTCTTGGACTTGGAACCGATACCTACTAGTATAATAGCTTACATGCGGCACAAGTTATACGTGTCTCACCGTCGGTGCGATGTAGTGATAAGCCCAAAGAACATTAGAAAGCTCATCAACCCATTGCCTTCTCAGATATTTTTTAGTCCTTTGAGTATAGTCTGTTGGTAGCTTATGATTAGGATGTGCTGGCATATGTGAATGTGAAGATCTTTGCAAAGGACATAAAGACTTTTCCAGAAATTGGGTTATTGTCGGTGATGATCTTTGCGGGAAGACCAAATCGACATACTATATTTTTCTAAATAAATTGTTTAGCATTTGCCTCCGTAATTTTAGTGAGTGGTTTGGCTTCCACCCATTTAGTGAAGTAGTCGATGGCTAAAATGATGAACTTTAAATTCGATCTTGCTCGAAAAGGTCCCATGATATCAATCCCCCATTGAGCAAAAGGCCATGGGCTTTGAATGGATGAGAGCTCTGTATGCGGCATGTGAGGGAGATTAGAGTGCACCTGACAACTTGCACATTTTTTCATGAACTCCAAGGCATCTTATTTCATCTTAGGCCAATAGAACCCTTGCCTTATAATTTTAAGGGCTAGCGCCCTTTCTCCTAGGTGTTCTCCACATATCCACAGTGGATCTCTCTCTCTTAATGCCTCGGTGAGAGACATTTGAGGTAGTCGAAAGCTCATTTGTATAGTTCACCTCAGATAATAGTAAAGTTTGAAGCTTGTCTTGAGATGGCAGTTGGGTCTTGGGAAGAGTTCCTTCTTGTAGAAAAGAGATGGGGTCCATCCATGAATGTTCTTTATCTCATCAATTGCTTGAATTACCCATGACCCTTGGATACTGAAAATGTATTTCTTCAACATGCCTTCTCTTAGATCCCTAGTAGAGGTTGAAGCAAGCTTAGAGGCGTCGGCCGTATTCTTCTCTATGTGAATGATTTGATGTGTCTTGAAATGGGCAAGAAGAGACTTCACCAAGTGAAGGTATTGTGCCTGAGGATTATGAGCATTAAAGTTTCCCTCAACTTGGGGGAGGTGACAAGTTGGGAGTCAGTGTGTATCACTAAGTCTTGAGCTTCATGGAGTCTCAACCTACATGAGCCTCATATTGACCATATTATTAGTTGAAATTTTAGGCGAAGTCCATACTCTAAGGTATTCTGCTGGGGGGAAATAAGTAAGATTCTCCACGACGACTCTGAGCTCATCACACATGGAGGGTCCATTGAGGATGAAAGGCATGTATAGATAGCTCCTCTGAGTTGGGCGGTGCATTCCTATAAAGTCTCATGAGTGAGACTTTATAGCGGTAGAGAAAATTTATATCAAACTCTCCCAATTCTGAGACCACTTGATTAACCTCCCGGATGCTTACGGTTTTATGGATATTAATGGTAAATGAGTGTAAACTTTGATAGTGTGAGTTTGGAAGTATGGACGTAATTTTTACGCTGAGAAAACTAAAGCCAGGGCCACCTTATCGGCAAGTGGATAACAACTTTCTATATCAGAAAGAATTTTGCTGACATAATAAATATTGTATCCCACTTTCTTCACATAAAAGCGAACTTATATTGTGGGAAGAGACTAGATATAAATATAACATCTCTCCTTGAATAGGCTTGGATAGTAGGGGTGGAGATGCTAAATACTCCTTTTCAAAAGCGCGACATTCATCAGTCCATTGAAAATTATTATTTTAGCTCCTTTAATATTTTAAAGAATGGCAAATTTATCCCAGGGGCTAGGAAGCGGGATAACGCAGCAATTCGTCCATTCAAATGTTGAACTTCCTTAATATTCTTCGGAGGAGTCATATTTTTGAGAGCTTTGATTTTTTAGGGGTTGGCCTCTATCCCAAGGTGGGTTATCATAAATCCAAGAAATTTTCCTGACATAACTCCAAAAGCACATTTGGTCGGGTTGAGTCTCATGTTATAACATCGAAGAAGGTTAAAGCATGTTTCTAAGTCAGAAATATGTTGTGATTCTTCCAAGCTTTTCACTAACATGTCATCCACATATACCTCCATTGTGGCCTAGTAGGTCTTTAAAGACCTTATTCATAAGCGTTGATAGGTAGCACCATTTTTTAATCAAAGCGGCATAACTTGGTACGTATAAACCTTTATATGTTTGAAATGTTGTAGCTTCTTCATCCGTTGGGTTCATTTTTATTTGTAACGAGTAAGCATCAAAAGCGAGCATTTGATGTCGCGTAGCATCAACCAACTTATCAATTCGAGGAAGAGGAAAACTATCTTTTGGGCAAGCCTTGAGTCGGTTTAATCAATACACATTCTCCATGTTCCGTTTATTTTCTTAACCATGACAACATTCGCTAGCCATGTAAGGTAATGTACCTCTCGTATAAATCTCGTTTCTATAAGCTTGTTAACTTCTTGCTCAATAGCCTGGAGGTGATCAGGTGCAAAACTTTGCTTCTTCTGGATGATCGGTTTGAATGTCGGATCGATCTTGAGGGAGTGCATGATCACATTGGGGTCGACTCCCGGCATGTCCGTTGGACTCCAAGCGAAGATGTCTTGATTTTCGCAAAAAGTCTATGTATTTTTCCTTTGTTTGTGAGGCAGATCCAACTTGCACTATTCGTGGTGTTGGTCATCGATAATGCAACAAAACAAGTCTTCTACAGGTGAAGCTTTCTGGGGTACTTCTTCATCTCGAAAATTAAAATCTTTATCTTTGAAGGTCAGAAGGGATGGTTGAGCTTGTATAATATGATTATCTGTTGATTTTCTGGACCACTCCAACTCCAAGGTTAGAAATTTCATCTTAAGATGAGATCTTGAAGTGGCGCACCAAAATTGATTGGAGGGGCCTTCCAAAGATAGCGTTATATCGACTTGACCACCATGAATTGGATTAAATGAGCCACTTGTGAGAAAATTCACTAAGGATAAGAAGGGTGATTGTCCCTCTACTGCACAGGCGATCAAACCCATAATGGTCCCTGCGGGTTGGAGCTTTTCCTAACGGGCCCATGTTAAGAAATGTAGTAAAATAAGACATCAACAAAACTCTCATTGTCAATCAAAATTCTCTTAACATTATAGCATGGGTCATCGATCCTGTGACAAGTGGATCTTGATGAGGAACATGTACTCCTTTAGTCGAGTCATTAAAAGTGATGGAATGATCGAGACTTTTTA
Organism: Cymbidium sinense; assembly: GCA_021442155.1. Lineage (NCBI taxonomy): Eukaryota > Viridiplantae > Streptophyta > Magnoliopsida > Asparagales > Orchidaceae > Cymbidium > Cymbidium sinense. The sequence goes on from CM038216.1 coordinate 55,683,920, forward strand.
ACTTTCTGAGATGGTAATGAGAACTTGATTAGATAGTATTGGTCCTCACATTATTTCAATTTCTCCAATTGTTTGATGATTGTTTTATTATTTCTGTGATGATTGTCCTGGTTGCCCCCCAGTTGGAGGTATGTTTGTTTGAGTCGATTGATTCTTCACAAATCGACATAGATATCCTTGCTGAATGAGCCTCTCAATTTCTTCTTTGAGTTGTTTGCATGCCTCAGTAGTATGTCGACTTCGATGGAAGTGACAATATTGCTCGATTTGAATTTGATTTGATGGATCGACCACTTGATATTTTCTTCATCTCGAATAGCCATTAGGAGGTTAACACGAGATGTGTTCGGCGTGTATTCCTTTTTGGTGGTTCACGTCGTTGATATGGGGTCATGGAAGGAATCATGGATCTTGTTGCTTCTTTTGATAGGGGCTGTGGTCCGCATTCCAGCAAGGTACTTTTACGTTTTCATGGTTTGCTTTCGAATTTGCGGTGTGGCGTGTAGCACTCATCGGTGATTTGTGCTTCCACACGATGAACCAAGTTGGCATATGGCGGACCGTGTCTCTCTTAGTGGCAGTAAAAGGCACTGGGCCGGAGTCCTCCAAAACTCCTCTTAATAGTTGAGTGCTACACTCTAGGTATTTGGTGAGCTTTAAGAAGAACCTGCGAAGTATTCCTTAAGTGATTAAGCCCTGTTTTGTGAATGCCTGAAGATGGGAGGAATCTCTAATAATCCTCCGGTTGCAATGAACTATTCTACAAAAATCTTGGCGAGTTCGTCAAAGGTATGGATGGATTCCTTGGAAGGGAGTAACCAAGTGCTTGTCCTTGAGGGAATCGGAAAGACGACAAAGCGGTGTGTCGTCGTTGGATATGCATGATAGTCTTGTAATGGTCGATGTGTGGGTCATTCATCATAGGAATCAATGTTCTGAAAGCTTGAAACCCACCTGAATAGGATATTGAAGAATAACGGTAAAGGTGAGGATTTCGTCAGCGGTGAGGGAAGATAATTCTATCTTGGAGGTGAAATTCATCTTGCATTAAGCATCATAATTCTACACGTATAACATGAGTGGGGTCAAACGGGGCGAATATGTCAATTAATAGTGGTGGATTATTATTGAAGTTTGCGTGATGGATGAGTAAGCTAGGTGTCGAGATCGACATCGGTCTACATGGAGGAACTTCAGCGTTAAGGAAATTAGCATTTTGACCTCCCCCAACTAACGATCGATCTTAGGGGAGATGTGTTTTCCGCGGTAGTACATGTATTCGCAAAAGTGGATCATCTCATTTGAGACTCTTCCATTGGCCACGATCTTAAAGAGATTTTACTGCCTTCACCATGAGTCACGCCTATCGAGGGAAGCGAGGTTGGCATCTTTAGTTCAAGGATTGATTTCGAGAGTGACGGGAGTTAAGCGGGAGGCTCCGTTGTTACGAGTGTTGCGCCTATTGGCCATAACGAGGGTGTTCACAAGAATTGTGATTGAAGGGTTCTCTTCCCACAGACGGCGTCAAACTGTTGCGTGCTAGAAAACCAGTTGCGGTAGAGTAAAAGTTTTCGCCTTAACTTCATTGTAAAATCCAACACACACACACAGGTATTTAAAGAGTGAACAATAAAACTCCAGAATTTTTACATGAAAAATCTCGAAAAGAGGGAAAAACCACGGGGCCTAGCCTAGTAAAAAGCTTCCACCATGTATATGTTTCAGAGTACAAGATCTTCCCGATATCAGGATTACAGAATTGTATATGAGAAAGGAACAACAGCTATGTGACAACGATCAGGTTGTAATAGTTGCTAGTAGTAGCAGATGATGGTGGCTATGCGGGCAATCAGTAAATGCGAGAACAATGCTAAATACAGACAATCATGGCAACATGGAACAATCTGGTAGAAGTCATCATAATGGAGCCAACGAGATTGATAACGACAAGGATCAACGGCGGCCAGTACGGGCGGTGGATGATGGCCAGGTCAGTGGCGGCACTGATCTTGGAGGATCTTTAGAGCTCTCTCCTCTCTCTTCCTAGCTTCATATGAGGAATGAGGCTATTTATAGATTGGAGGAGCGTCTCGTAAATACATGCAAAACCCGTACCACTCCACTTCATCGGACGGCTCATAATGATCCCTTTAATCATTTGATGTATTTTAGATATTTGAATGCTCAAATGAAGTCAAAATTTTGAGATCTTGGGCTTGTTAGATCCGTCGGCGCCGATTTGACTATAAACACACTCCATGTTTAAGAGCTTTTAGATTTAAGCGATATCCCAAAGTTTTAATGATATTTTAAGTCTCGATCTCACCGGTTTAAACGGATCGGTTGCTTTTAGCATCAAGATTCGTGCTTCGCCTAGTAGTATTTTAAGTGTCATATCAAGTGTAAAGAAAATGTAATGTAAAATGAATACAGTATATTTGGATTACTTTAGCGTTGTTTGGCTGAAAACCCTATAAATACATGAGTTTATTTTTTTTTTTGTAAAATAAATATAATATAAAGTATTCTTAAGGTTGTGAGGCGGCAACAATGAGGTGGTGGTGGCGTAGGTGATCTGCGGCGGCCCGGCAATCTAAGGGTGGCATTTGGCGACAACATAACACTTTACGCTGACCGGTGTAATTGGAATTTGCCCAAATCAAACAAATTTCAAATACACCAAAAAGAACCTCTATAATGTATTCTAAATACATTATATTATCTTGAAAACTTTACTTTGTATCATATTAAATATCAAAAAAGTTTTCCTATATTTACTTTATTTTACACCCAAAATTCATGCAATCAAACAGCCCCATGATGACTTTCGGGGATCCCACGCCAGCTAATTAAGATTAAATCCAATGCACCTACTCTTTCCCCTTTTTGTTCTCATTCTTACCGATATGAAAAGAAAGAGTGGACCCAAATGCAGTAAATCAGGTAAAAATCCCCTGCGCTTGTCCCCCAGTCCTCACAATCTGAATTTGTAGAAAATCTCCGTGATCAAATAGATTCCAACTCTTGAAAGCAAGCTCACTCGACTTCTCCCTATCAAAGACCCCCTATATGGCCCGGCACTGTCTTCTTTTTTTTGGAACTTTTCACCTGTTGCTGTTGCTTCTAAGTATCAAACAATCTATAGTAGAGAGAAAAAAATGTATTCATATTTTTTAATAAAGTTATTTATCTATTAAGTATATTAAAATTAATTGCATTAAATAAAATTCAATTTAAAATATATTGATTTTTCAGAAAATTTCTTCAGAAAGATAAAATCAAGGGCTTGTCACATAATTCACATATATTTATGTATCTAATATCCAAATTTTAATATATATACAAGTAACATCTGAATTTTTAAAATCACATAAAAAATATTAATGTCATAAATTTCTTAAAGTGAAATAGACAATTTTATGTATAACAAAGTGTTACTTATATAAATATCAAAATTTAGATATTAGATATATGAATGCATACAAATTGTGTGATATGGATACAAATTGTGTGGTATGGATAAAATCAATAAACTTAATTTCTCACTTATTATGTATAAATAAGAATTTCTCTTTGTATTTAGAACTGAAGCGTTCGAACACACATCTCCATAGTAAGTAATAATTTCGAGAATTTTACTGACCCCTACTAAAAAAAATCTAAATCAATTTACAATAGGCACAATTAGTGGCTTTCTAATGATGACAATCATTGCTAAGTTCTTAAATTAGGCTCATAAATAATCTTTTTAGCAAAGTGAAATTTTAAGGAACAAAAATTCATATCCTCCAAATAGAACCAACAAGCATAAAAAATGAGTTAGTCGATGCCTTGCTTTTTTCTCAGATATCGAATTTGAATCTTGTGTAATACATGGATGTATGCATTTGTTATAAAAATAGCTGAAATGGTCCCAAAAAAATTAATAAAATTTAAAACAGATTTTTTTTTTTTTGATGACGAGGTGTCCACCCCTGATCCCACCCATTTTGTGGCGTGTGACTTTAATTATGGTAATCCCAGTCTAGCTCCATTCGGCTTATTTTCCTGCAGTTCTGCGCCTGTAGAGAATCGAAACAGCGTGAGTCTCAACCATCCGTTTAAAACTGATTCATTATTTGTTTACTTTTTCTTAATGAAGAAGAAACCCAATCAATCGAGCTGTCAGAGAGGAATCCTAATAGTGATTGAAATCCATTGAATTTTGTTGTCATTTATAGCAGTAAGATGGCATGACATTCCTGCAATTATTGAAAGATTCAATTTGAGAAAAATAGTTTTCTTGATACTTATTTTGAAATTTCGTAATTTCAAAATTGCCTTTTGAATTGGGAATGAGCAGATAAGCTTGTTTAATAAACCCCTTAAATTAAAGTGTTTAAAGCCCAACATACTTTCGACCGCATAATTGGCATTGTTGTAAGGGATATTATTGTTCATTTGCATACTTCTAAAATAATGTTTTCCCTAATAAATTAAATATACACATTTTTTCGATTTTAAGTTTGAGTTAAAATCAACTTAAGTATAATTAAGTCAAGTTTTGAGCGAAATTATTATACTCTAAACTCATTTGAGACCTAGACACTACCTCCTTCACTATTTTATTTAAATTTAGGATTATTTTAGACTATAATGACATCATATTTTTAAATGATGAATATTTTTTACAATACTCCGGCCTATGAAATTAAATCAATGCTAAATTTCAAGGTTTTGATTTTATTCATTAATAAGATTGAGGAATGAAAAAGATAAATATAAGTTTTTATATAAATGAAAGATTCCAATACAATACATAAAGATTAGCTCTCATAATCCATATATTGAACAAAATATGACATAATAAAGAAGATATAGAGGTGACCCAATGGTCTAGTAGATGATAAAAGCAAGGGGTTTAGTGAAGCATATGTCAACTTAAGATTAAAATTGATGGGCATAAGTCTGATAAAATCTTTTGTGATAGTCTACTTTGATGTGCTTGATGCACTCACAAAAGATTTGATTGATAGCAATGCAAATAATAATTTGCTTAGCGTAATAAATGAGTACAAAATTGAGATCTTATTTGAAAATCATATAATAATAAGTTGAGCATTCTGCTTCGACAGAAAATTTAAAGATGGTGGATTAATTTTTTTACTACCAGGAGATTGAATCTCATAAGAAAATATAATAACTAATGACTAGTATCCATTTATTGAGATAGGATTATCAATCATAACGAGAAAAAGGTTGTAAGTTCTATAAAAGAAAAACAAACTAAAAAGAAATATGCCTTGCCTCGATGGAGTATTGAGGTAACATATAAGTGATTGTTCGTCATTAAATGTAGGGTCTGTGGTTGAGATATTATGTTCATGTATATTAGAGTATCAATATTGTGATGGATCGGACAGGTGATCATCATCAAAGACATTTAATTTATTACTAGAATTAGCTAGAAATCCCATATCTTCCAAAAAAATCAGGGTAGAACGGTGACTCCATTAGATTTGGCAAAAATTTTCGAGTTCGTTAGCTTGAATTGAGTGCTCAAAGAGGGGGTATAAAGTTTCAAAATTGCTTATAATTTGATAAAATTATTGTCAAAGTCACTACAAACCTTTACCTGTTAACTAAAAATATAATTATTTACTATGTTTAGATTAGCTTAAAATATTGGTGTGTATGTACAATCATATCTGATTGTATTTTAATGGTTGTTATCTATGCTTGATTTTATTTGATAATTATCTATTATTAAAAAAAAAATTGAGGCCTACTATAGCATTCTTCAATATTTTCAATCGAGTTATAATCGAACATCTAGCCCCATTTGAGTCAGGCTTATTTCATCTCCTACATGTTATAGCATTTTTTATATTAATAAACATGCATGAAATCATATGATAAATACTAATCAGAATTACACGGAAAAAGCATAAATGAAAATATTCTGACTAGATTTCTAATTTTTTTTAAATATATATAATATAAAAGATGATTAATATTTATATTTTGTACTTTATCTTGAAGTAAATTAAAAGTTAAAAATTTTATTTTAATTAAAATATTGGGTCAATTTTTAGAAAGATAGAATTGCTTTTTGGGCCTACAAATACTGCTCTTTTCAGTAATTCACTCTTTATATATATATATATATATATATATATATATATATATATATATATATATATATATATATATATATATATATATATATATATATATATATATATATATATATATATAGGTATTTTATTTTCCAACTTCCGAACCTGTTTGTTTGGGTCGACACTTCACATATATTGACTCGTTGGCGTAATTCTGTGGCTGCGTGAACTAGCAGATTAGGGTTTCGGCTAGTAATAGAAGCGGCGGCGAGGATGGTCGAGAAGGGCAGCAAAGGGAGGAAGGAGGAAGTTGTCACACGAGAGTACACCATCAATCTTCACAAGAGGCTCCATGGATGGTATCTTTTTACCATTTAACGTTTTCTTTTTCTCGTTTTACTCTTTGGCTTTAATTTATTTCAATACATGCATGAAGAAGCGTTCAGTTGTTATTGTACAATAAAATTAGTATGCTGCGTTAGCTGATTTTTGGATTCAATGTTTTAAAACTACTACATGATATTTCGTTTTTTTTTTTTGTCTGTGGATCATTTGAACATTGTTCTTGCTGTCTGCTGTTAACTGTTTTCTGCTATCAAAGAACCAATGGAATCCCCATTTTTTTTTATTTACATTGTTTAATTTTCCAGTAAGGTCTATCAATTTGTCCCTAGGAAGTAAAGAAGAACAAATCATCTTCACGTACTTATTATTGCGATCCGGTCATATTTTAAGATTTATGTTTAACTTCTTAATGGTGAACACTAAAAAAAGGTGATCGCCGAGTTCTTGTGTCTGTGTTATGACTGTTTCACCATGCCTTACCAACTAAGTTCAGTTATGGTTAGATGGTTGGCTGTAGTCAGTGGAGTTGATTCCACTGCACTATTTGAAATCCTAAATGATTGCATTAGGAGGGCTCGTAGCTGTTAGAGCGGATGCTACACAGAAGTGATCAATGGCTCTGCATTGAAAGGGAATCATTCATCACTTTTTATTCTATTTTATAAAAAGAAAATAAGTCTTGAGAATTGCTGGGCATCAAATTTTTGATAATCGATTATTTTTTTTGCTATTTTTTTTTTGTAAGCGCATTGACTATATTATGCATCATTAGCAAGTAATTTCTTAGCATTGTTTCGTATTTTGACCTTGAGCAATATCTTTTGCATGTGTTGTGACCACTCCCTCGCATTATTTTAATGTCAAGCCAAGACACCAATATTTGGGCAGTTTTACATTGTATAAACGGATGAGGCCATTTTTTTATTGTTGTCTAGTGATGGGTGATCTTTTAGAACTATTGGAGCAACAAGCATGTTCTGACAGCAAGAGTGTTGTTCATTGAGGATTGTTGGATCTAAAACTTAATAATGCGAGGGAGTGGTCACAACTAAAATAATCTTTAGTGTAGTATCTCCCATTTAGGAGTGTAAACGAGTCAAGCTTGAGCAAGCCGAATCTTTGTTCGTGTTCGGCTCATTTGAAAATTACTCTGTTTGTGTTGGGCCCGTGTTTGAAAAGACTTGAAATTTTAGTGTTCTTGTTTGGCTTGAATTGTTCGAAATGGCTTGTATAAGCTCTAAATAGCTCGAAATGGCTCAAAAATCAATAATCCGAAAAATCTCTAAGAGGAAGGATTTGAACTTGGGCCAATCTTTTGTGTGCGTGTAGGTTGCTAAACTACAAGTCCCACTAATTAATTTTTTTCTAACTATCACTTGATTTCCTTAAGAAATCAATCCAAAACTCCAAAAGGTTTTTTTGGAATCATGCTGGCCTGTTGTTTTGCATGGATCATTACTTTCTTGGCTTGGTTATTATGGATGCCGCCATCTTGAGTGCACAATTTTACTTTAAGGCTATTTAAATTGGTCAATATTGGTTAAAATGGTCATCCAAATGATACATCTCAAACTTGTTTTTATTATGTTTTTGTGCTAAAATTGGATAAAGCTTTATTAAATCTCTTTTTTAGTTTTAACCAAAAATATACATTGGCTTATTCAAACTATTGTGAGCGGAATATTATTATAATAAATTGCACTTTGTTTAATACATTTAGGGCCTAATCAATACTTGGTTAGACTTAAGCATTGAATCATGGAGTTGCTTTGTCTGTTTGATTTTTCCCATCAAAACTGTTTCAATGGAAAAATTTAGGTTAGCTTGTCTTGAAGCTATAAGAGGTGCAGATTAAGGTACTAAGGTGTGTGATTGGAACCTTCATATATTAAGTATATGATAATCATGCTTGATTCAAAATTATAAAATGGTTTAGTTGGAGCACAATAAGCAGGACCGTCTTCAAGCCAAGACATGCTTGGATGAGAGTATCTACCTTTTTTGGCCAATCATGAACTTCACTTTGACTATGGTTGAAACAATTTTAAGCATATGATAATCATGATGCTTGATTCAAACTTATAAAATGGCTTAGTTGGAGCACAATATGCAGGACTATCTTCAAGCCTAGACATGCTTGGATGAGAGTATCTAAAAAGTTGACCTATTTTGGCCAATTATGAACTTCAAATTTGACTATGCTTGAAACCTAAGTTTTTGTTCAGTATTTTTTCTTCAAAACTAAGAATAAATATTTCTTACTTTTGACTGCATTTGTGTACTTTGTGATGTTTCATTGGAATTCCTGGTCAAATATGGTTATGTAACTTTTTTATGGTCTCTAAATTTCTGTTCTATTTATATGAGAATTACTGATCTTAAATGAGGGAGGATGGGCAGATGTAGGGCATTTTGTGCTTTGGAAGAAGGTATATTGTGGGAAATTTTAGAAATTCTGGGGCTAATATTTAAAGGAGGCGGCTTAGGGACATGGTATGGATATTGTTTACTTTTCTAACTCTCATTCTTTATGAGTTTCACTTTTTTTTATTTTTTTTCCCAAGGAATATCGAGTCTTGAAAGTGCACCTGATGCAGCAGATAGTGAACTTTATTTACAAAGACCCGAAGATAGATTTGGTTTAGGAGCCTATATACTTAGTTTTGAGAAGGGAGGACCCAGTTATAATGTGCCTCTAAATGTAGATACATAAGCAATATGTCCCCATTTTTTGCGGATTGATGAAAAATGCTATTGCCGTCCCTTCATTAGAATACAAGTCAAAGTGGTGACAACTAAGCAACAGCCTTCCAATGCTAAATGTTAATTTTAACATCAATTTGTTGCCGTGAATGAGTTGTTGCTAACGTCCTCCAAAGAAAGCAATTACTTGATGTTTTCACTCATTCATTTTCAGTGAAGTGTACTTTGGGTCTCCACCTTGTGTTTATCTAAGTCTGGAAGTTGATCTTTGGTTAACAATTTACTGCTTTTATTTCTTCCTTTCACTGATAGTTCCTCTTTGAAACAATAGTTTTGATGAGTGCATACTATGTTGTTAATACTTGAAAGGGCTCAAATATTATGCTAAAACTCAATGAAGTTCCATATTTAAGATGGCAGATTTTGTTAATGTTCCATTGTGATTTTGTAATCCAAAAAATAACTGTGAAGATAAATTAGCTAACTTATTTTTATTGTTTAATTCTATTTGTTAATTGGCTCAAATCACTAGGCTGTTGTTTTACTGATAATTGGTTATTAAGAATTTCTATAAAAACAATCTTATTTGTATGGATTTGGCCTTTCCATGTTTCATCAAAATGCCAAAAATTTCTAGTTTTATAAATTAGTTTGTTGTACGAATGCAATTTTTTTTATATGGACTTTGGGTCAGGCATCCAACTAACTTGTGCACATTCTTTGAAAGTATTTATCATCTCCCTAATTTGTTTTGCCATAATTATAAACATTGTAATTTTGTTTAGTTTTTTTCTTTTTAATTTTGTAATTTTATATAGTATTGACTCTCCATCTCCATTCACTCTTTGTTAAATGCTACAAGAGGTCTTGACTCTCTTCTAATCATCCAACGTTGCTTTCTTTGGTCGTCATATTCTCTTCCTATCCATTTTGATGGCAGTCTATTTTAGGCATTTTCTTAAAACAATCATCTAAAATAATTTTGCTAACGAAAAGTCACTAAAAAAATTTAGAAGGGCAACATGATTTTAGGCAAAATTTTTTAAAAGCATTCATCTGAAATAATTTTGTTAACAAAAAATCACAAAAATAATTTTAGAGGGGCAGCATGATTTTCTATGTGGCTACTGTTAACTACATTATTTTGAGAGTTTATTCAACTATCTTTATTCCTTTCTCTCCTGATACTGCATATGTTAGCAAACTGCTGTGGCTCTTTGGTTTATTTTTGATTGTTTGATTGTTTGATTGTTTGATTGCATTCCTGTTTAGTTAATTTTTTTTCACCCAATTTTTTGTCTCTAATTTTAAGTGCAAGCAAAATTACACTACATGATCTTAGAAATTTACTGATAAAATATCACTGCATTTTATCACTGGACTAAATGACTGAATTTGGACTTTCAATGCAACTCTTTTGTTTGATATAGTTTGGTCAACTATCCTCATTCCTGCTACTTCTGATACTCTGCATTTAGTAGCAAATTGATTTGGCTACTCGCTTCTTTAGTTCTGCTTGTCACGTATTTCATGCCAAACTAGTTTTTTCATATTTTCTGTGATATTTTGGTCAGGTAACATAGCTTTCCTTTGTCCCATTTTTTTTGGGTCCAATCAGAATTCTACCTTGATGATAGGGAAAAACATGTTATAAAACATTGGTTTTTGTCAGTAGAGGAAATGACTAAGTACTTGGACTTGCAATGCTAACTCACCTCGCCCTGTATACTTAAATTTACGCTCTACATTTAGGAAGGCAATGTTAATTAGAATGTAGCTTAATTATTTTAACTTAAATTAATACTGAAAAAAATTGAAGCGTTGTTTATTGCCACCTGCATCTAAATGAAGCCACTCACAGAGTTTGTGCTGGTCCTTGGTGCATTTTTTTAATTGAGATCTGATTTGCTTATTTTGAAGCTTCTCTCAAATTTGAATTTTTTTCTTAACCTGAGATGATATCCTTATAAAAGCATGCTTCAGGATGTGCTGATCAGTTTTTGCTGGTTGTATGCATGGTTTGGTTTCAAAACCAAATCACCGCCATTACCAACAACAAGCTTTTATTCAACTATTTGTACATGAATCTTTCTTCTCCATTATGTTATATTAACTGTCAAGTTCTTATTTAATTCTAATAAAATAAGATCATTTGTATACTTCCTAACCAAGGCTTTTTAGGTTTATCTCTATTTTTCTTAACAATAGGCCAAATCTAATACATATACTCTCTTAATTGAGTCATCGGATGGCTGACATTTTACATGAGCAAACCATCTAAGGTGACTTTCTAATCTTATTTTTTATTGGATCTACTTTAACTTTTTCACGTAAATATATTCATTTCGCATATTTCAGACCAAACCATTTAACCAAATCATAACCTAGTCAAACCGAGCTAGATGGTTTGGTACGGTTTAGTTTTCAGTTCAAAAACTTAATATTTAAGGATTGATTTCACGAATCAGTTTGGTTCACATAAATTTTAATTTTTTTGAATGGACAATGCTCGGTTTAGATTAAATGTCAAATCATAACCAATCGAAATCTAAACCCAACCAAAATTAAATTAGTTGGCCGGTTTTAAATTGATAGATCATTAAAGCATGTATAATATTTCATGGTATATTGAAGAAATGTTGTGATAGACCTGAATTATGCGATAAAATTTGAGTATATAATTAATAGTTGTGCATATTATGCATAATTGATTCGATTTTATTTTCTGGTCTACAAAAATCGAAACCTAAGTCAACTCACACAAGTCTATCTAGATAAAATGCCAAGTCACAAGCAAATCAATCTAAATCAAATCTAAATCAATCGGTTTAGTCAGGTTCATTTCAATTTTTCTTTCAGCCTTTTTTTTAACACACCTCGGTTCTGTTGATCTTCTATTAAAACTCACTGGAAAAATGAATCTCTAGGATAGACTACAGAATGTTCTGAGATGTTTTTTCTCATCCTAATTGTTATCAACGTTATTAATGTCATCAAAACCATCTTCTAAAATTAATTTTAATATCAATCACATTTTGGGACCTGCTTTGTCAATTCTATATGATTCATCATTGAACAGCACTTTCAAGAAGAAAGCCCCCAAGGCTATAAAGGAGATCAGAAAATTTGCACAGAAGTCAATGAGGACAACGGATGTAAGAATCGATGTGAAGGTCAATAAGCAGATCTGGAGCAGGGGTATCCGAAGCGTCCCCAGGCGTGTTCGCGTGAGGATTGCTCGCAAGAGGAACGAGGAAGAGGATGCCAAGGAGGAATTCTACTCTCTTGTCACTGTTGCTGAGGTCCCTCCTGAGGGTCTCAAAGGCCTGGGAACGAAGGTCATCGACGAAGCAGATTGATTTCGAACCTTCTAGCCTCGTCTGAGATATTTATTAATCAATCTCTGCTCTATCATTTTGGACTGTATGTTCCATGATTCAAGCATACTTGAAAATATTTATTTGGAATTTTGCTTTCATTTGGAGTTTATCTAATGCTTGTTATTATATAATTTTTTAATGGAAGTGTTAAACATTGGTTTAGATAGTATAATTATGGAAATTTTTAGAATTGGTTTGTCGCAATGTAACGTTTAACTATACCTGTTTTCAGTTGTGCTACGTTCATCAACAGGTTATGACTGAATTATATCCAATAATAATAATATTATTATTCTTATAGGCCAAATTTATGCAATCTTTTCACCGAATTATTTTTAGTAAATTCATTTGGCATCTCCCCTTCAAAATCACTATACTTCCTGGACCGGCAGACACTGTTGTTTTTGTGGGTGATTTACCTTTTTGATGATGTTCTAATATTGAGCATTTGCGCCATTATCTCCAGATTTTGAGGAAATTTTTGTTTCTGTGGTTTGGTTAAAGCCTTTTTCTTTTATCCTCTTTACAGGGGAACATATTATAAATAATTTAATGAATTAGAGTTAGAGAGTTTGTCTAAGATCGTCTATTGCTTTTTTACAGAACATTTATTATCTTTTTGAAGGAGATAATATCCCAGTGTGAACACATTCTCTGTTTGGTTTGAAGTGATTGACAGAGGAAATGAAAATGTTGGAGTAATTAAATTTAAGTTAGTTTTTAGTTTTTATCCATTTATTTAGTTGAGAAATTGAATGTATATTTACTTTTTTTTTTTCTTTTTGGGAAGTTTTAGGGAAGATTTAAGAAATTTTCCTTGGCTATTACAATTGGGTAAAAAAGTTGTCAGAAAATGAATGTTTTTTATGTTTTAAAGGTCAATTTAATTACCTCTTAATTATAATGAAATGAAATATGCTGATTGTGTGATACTAAATGAAACACTGATTGTGTGTGATGTGTATGTATGTACAATCAATCAAATTATTTTGTTATAAATAGAGGGTAATTTATTACATGATAAAATAAAAATGACTCAAAATCGAAGTGGCAAGTCACCTTAGCTTGGTGGTTGAAAATTTTGATTTTCAATTAAGAGATTTTGGGTTTAAGTCTTTGTATATGTGTTGTGTGTGTAAATTTGTGATTAAATTCACTTAAATGTCTCAAAAAAAAGTGGGTGAGGATTAACATATAAGCTCCTTTGCATTTAATGCTGAGTTCTTTTATATAATGTATAGAATTGCAAGTTATTAGGTGCAACGTTTAATTTGAGTTAAAGAAACAGTTTCTAAATATTATGACATTTGACATATTAATTCTGTACCTTTAAAAATCATAACCATGTCCAATGACTTTTTTATTAGGACTCATAAATATTCTATTGGAGAAAAAGTGGTTGATTGAGCCCATTTCTCTTCATTTTTTTTATCATCATAAATGACAAATTTAAATTATTTAAATTTAAAATAACTTTAAGGCATTGACTAAGCAATATTTAAAAAAAGTTGTTTTAAACTATTTTAAATTCTATTAATTTAAAGTTTTTGATCTATGATGATTGATCTAGAAGAAAGAGGTGCTCCTTTTATTTAAAATAACATCAATCTAAGTGTATGTAAATTATTATCCTTCATTCATTTCCTTTATTAACAGCGACACATTCTTTGTGGGCACTCCATTTAGATCACGTCCTTAGCGATCTCATTTAGACATTATCCCAGTTATTCTTGGATTGGACAATCTCCCTTTCCTAGTAGGTAGGGGTGTAAACTAGAGCTGAGCTTGTACTGTGTGTTAAAGAAATATTTTGTTCAATATCGACTCGTGTGAAATACCATTAATAGTTATTGTGTCGAGAATTTGTTCGTTTCATATCGAAGGTTCGAATTTGCTCGTTAAGAATTATTTATTTATTTATTAATATTTAAAAAAAATATTAATAAAAAAATTTTAATACAAAAATGTAGCTTTGTAATTATTTATTTATAAATTATGGAGTGTGGACTAATAATAAAAATGATCTTTTAAAAAATAAATTTTATTACAAACAAAATTACATAATGCAAAATTACAATTGAATATGATTTAATAACATAATTTATTACTAACAAAAATTATATTATTATAAATATGATTTATTACATTTGAATATGATTTAGTGCATAAAAAATAAAAAAATTACAAATAAATGAGTACATTCCAATCATACACTTATACAAAATAAAATAAAACTTTAACATCTTTCAAACTCGAAATAATCTTGATAGTCTTGACTTGATTATTCACTCTAAGGTTATCAGCCACATAATATCTACTCTTTCTTTATACTTGAATACTTCGTATATAAACAACAAAACAAAAAAATTTATGTTATATAATTATTGAATGAGCTGGTTTGAAATTTTATATCGATAATCAATTAGTCGTCACGATGACTCATGCTTAAATTCTTAAAAAATACATAAATCCAACCTATTCAGCACTAAACCAAGTGTAGTATTGCGGAAGTAAATACCAAAATATAGTCCAAAAATAAATGAAATAGACCCATCTAAGGACCTAACTAAATGAAAGCTGCAGTCAAAAAATAATTGAAATAGACCCAACTAAATAAGATATATAAGTTTTTATTTAAGTTAGATCTCATATATTAAAATGATTTAACATCACAACCCTTTAAAAATCACAAATCTAAGCAATCCAGCATAAAACCAAGTGTAGTATTAATAAACTAAGGGCCAAAATATAATGAAATAACAAATAAAATGAAAGATGCAGTAAAAAAATAATTGAAATAGACCAAACTAAATAAGATATATAAGCAGTCATTTTATCAAGCTAAGTTGCATCTCATATTAAAAAATATTTAACATCACAGCCCATTAAAAATATTAAATCTAAGCAATTCAGTATAAAACCAAGATTAGTGTTGATAAACTAAAGATCAAAATACAATGAAAAAATAAATAAAATGAAAGCTACAATAAAAAAAATAATTGAAATAAACCCAACTAAACAAGATATATAAGCAACAATTTTATCAAGCTAAGTTGCATCTCATATTAAAAAAGGTTTAACATCACAACCCATTAAAAACTTTAAATCTAAGCAATTCAGCATAAAAATAAGAGTAGCATTGATAAACTAAGGACCAAAAATAATGAAACAACAAATAAAATGAAAATAATAACCTACATGTAGCCAATAACCTGAAGAATTTGGAGAGAACAATAAGTAGCCATATCTCAAAATAAATGCATGTAATTTTTAGGCTGTATTATGGAGAATTTGATTTCTTTCTAATGAAGCAATAACCTGCCAATTTATAAAGTGACTGAAATTTGAAGGTATGTTGTATATATATTCCAAATAGATTGATATCAAAATAACAACAAAGACAGCAAAAAGTATTATACAGTAAAACAAGCTCACAACTCAATAATATTGATGACTGGTTTAATTATAAAATGGGCTCAGTTTGAAATTTTACATCAGCTAATCAATGATACCTTCATAGCTTGATGACTGCTTAAATTTTTCAAACACCCAGAAATGATAAAACCAACTTATTCAGCACTAATTTGCATCTTAGATTCTGATATTAAAAAAGGTTTATCATCACAAAATATCAGCTAATCAATGAGGTCATCATAGCTTGACTTGATAGCTGCTATCAAATTATTAAAAACCCCATGAATCTAAAATATTCAGCATAAAATCAAGTGTAGTAATATTGAAGTAAAGATTAAGTGTAGTATTGATGAACTAAGCAACCATTTTATCAAACTAAGTTGCATCTCATATTAAAAATGGTTTAAAATCACAGCCCTTTAAAAACCACAACTCTTAAGTCTTAATGTAATCATAATGGTGTAGCCCGATTACTATATAAGTAGTGTCAAATGATCCTCATGAATGAAGAATCTGGAGAAAATAGCAAGCAGTCATATCTTAAAATAATTGCAAGTAGTCATATCTCAGAATAATTGCAAGTATTTTTAGGCTGTATCATGGAGAATTTGATTTCTTTCTAATGAAACAATAATTTGCCAATTTATAAAGTGGCTGAAATTTGAAGGCATAGTGTGTATATATTCCATGGCTAAGAAAATAGGAAAAAATAGTAAGTAGATTGATCTCAAAATAATAATAAAGACAGCCAAAAAGTATTATGCAATAAAACAAGCTCACAGCTCAATAATATTGATGGATGCTTTAATTATAAAATGGGCTCAATTTGAAATTTTTTATCATGCCTTCATAGCTTGATGACTATTTAAATTCTTCAAACACCGAAATGATAAAACTAACTTATTCAGCACTAATTTGCATCTCAGATTCTCATATTAAAAAAGGTTTAACATCACAAAATATCAGCTAATCAATGAGGCCATCATAGCTTGACTTGATGGCTGCTATCAAATTATTAAAAACCACATGAATCCAAAATATTCATGACAAAATCAAGTGTAGTAATATTGAAATAAAGACCAAGTGTAGTATTGATGAACTTAGCAACCATTTTATCAAGCTAAGTTGCATCTCATATTAAAAATAGTTTAACATCATAGCCCTTTAGAAACCATAAATTTAAGCAATCTAGCATAAAACCAAGTATAGTGTTGATAAACTAAGGACCAAAATACAATAAAATAACAAATAATATGAAAGTTGCATCATTCAAAATTCAAAAATGAAAGATATACCTTAATGTATTCATAATGGTGTCGCTCAATTGGTATATAAATAGTACCAAATTGTCCTCATGAATGAAGATTTTGGAGAGAACATCAAGTAGTCATATCTCAAAATAGTTGTAAGTAATTATTAGGTTGTATCATAGAGAATATTGATTCTTCAAAATAGCAATAAAGGCAGCCAAAAAAGTATTAAGCAGTAATATTAAATGGGCTCAGTTTGAAAATTTTTATTAGCTAATCAATGAGGCCGTCAAAGCTTGTTGGCTGCTTAAATTCTTAAATATCCTATAAATCCAACTCATTCAGCACAAAATCAAGTATATTATTGTTGAAGTAAAGACCAAGTGTAGTATTAATGGACTAAGGTCACTAAGCAAGTAAACAACCATTTTATCAAGCTAAGTTGCATCTCATATTAAAAATGATTTAACATCATAGCCCTTTAGAAACCATAAATCTCAGCAATCTAGCATAAAACTAAGTGTAGTATTGATAAACTAAAGGCCAGAATACAATAAAGTAGCAAAAAAAAAAATTTGAAAGTTGCATCAAAGATTCAATTGTAGCCAATAAAAAATTAAACATAGTGTTAAATTATTAATAATCCAATGTCCAAATAAATTCAATTGCATATATGTTGCTCCTCCATTCTCTTCATAGATCGTAGCTTTAATATTCAAGAAGTTTCACTTGTAAATTTTCTCCATCCATGATCTCTTGATGTAATCAATGATCATTTATTAGACTCACATATGAAAAAGCTGAGATAATAATAAATTAATAATTAGTATACAAAATAAAATAAAGATGAAATTGATTCTTGAAATTGATTGTAATATAGTAAGAGACTTTTTAAAATATCTTATTGACTCCCTGATTTGATAAATGATATTCTGAATCTCCTTTAAATCATTATATTTAAGATATGAGCATAACATCTGACATGAAAGAAATAACCTATAAAATGTAACTTATCTCTTGATTGAAAATTAGATTTGAGAGCATTAGCGGTAACATCATTGTTACTAGCATTATCCAATTTAATTATAAAAACTTTATCCTGCAAATTTCACTCCAATAAGCATTCATATATAGCATCACAAATAAAAGTACTTGTGTGAGGTGGTTCAAGCTCAAAGAAATTGATAATACGCTTGTGTAATTTTCAAGACTCATCAATATAATGAATTGTTAAGCACATGTACCCCACTGTTTGATTGGAAGTCCAACAATCAGATGTTAATGAGATAATAGGTATGCCTTTAAGATATGCCTTTAGCTTTTCTTTTTCTGCTTCATAAACTTTCATGCAATCATTTTTTATAGTATTTCTAGAAACTCTTTCATAATTATGATTCAAGATCTTCAACAAAATATTGAACCAAGTATACTCATCCATCATAAAAGGATACTCATACACAATTATCATTTTTGTTATTATTTCTCTAACTTGAATATGATCATAATTCTTTGGATCAGTAAAAATAGGAATCTCAATTTCTGAATTAGCAATAGAAGGCATAAAATTTAACAAAATTTGCCTTTTAAGTGGCAACTCCACAACTTATTTAGTTTTAGCTTTGATCTTATCACACTCCCTAACATGTTTGAGAAGTTGTGAAATGGCGTCAGTCTTGGATTTATGAAATTTTGTACCACAACATATGAATTGTAAATAGGATGCATTGACGCCTTTCAAAGTTGAAACAGTTTCAGTAAAGCACTGTCAAACTATAGACTTCTTTTTTCTAGTCTTCTTAGGAGGGATTCCTCCAATTTTAGTATTAAATGTAATTGCTTTTGAAAAACTAGGTTGTGAAAAAATATTAGGATTTTCATTACTACTTCCATTATCTATAATAATCTCATTACCAGATGATGCAGTTTGAGATAGATCAAAATTTGACATGATAGTAGACTATATTGAAAAAGAAAATATTTGTCAAAACTAAAGGTACAATCCATATGCTTCAAATAAGAACATTAAGATAATTTATTGACATAATCCATATAGAAATAGAGCATTAGTAAATTTGACATTTTAAGCATACAAAGTCAACTTAAACATAAAGCACGAGGCTTTTCTTCTTGATTCCAGCAAAACAAAATAGAATTAAATGAGAAGATATTTAGAAAACATCCTATTTTATTCACTATTTTATTATGTTTTGGTCTTTACTTTATCAAATACTATACTTGCATTTATGCTGAATAAGTTGGTTTTATCATTTCTGGATGTTTGAAGAATTTAAGCAGTCATCGAGTTATGAAGGCATTATTGATTAGCTGATAAAAAATTTCAATCTAAGCCCATTTTATAATTAAAATAGCAATCAATATTAGTGAGTTGTGAGCTTATTTTTCTGCGTAATACTTTTTGGCTGTCTTTGCTGTTATTTCTGATCAATTTACTTGCTATTTTCTCCTCATCTCCTATTTTCTTAGCCGTGAGGGAAAAACTCCACATGGAATATATACACACCATGCCATCAAAATTTAATCACTTTATAAATTTGCAAGTTAATGCTTCATTAGAAAGAAATCAAATTCTCAATGATACAACCTAAAAAATACTTGCAATTATTATGAAATATGACTACTTGCAGTTATTTTGATATATGACTACTTGCTGTTCTCTCTAGATTCTTCATTCATGAGGACCATTTGACACTATTTATATAGCAATCAGGCTACATCATTATGACTACATTAAGAGTTAAGAGTTATAATTTTTAAATGGTTGTGATGTTAAATTTTTTTTAATATGAGATGCAACTTAGCTTGATAAAATGATTGCTTATATATCTTGTTTAGTTGGGTATGTTTCAGTTATTTTTTGACTGGAGCTTTCATTTTATTTGCTATTTAATTTATAAATATTACACCAAAAATCAAAATCAGAATACTACACCAGCTACATATAGATAGTAAACCCTAAATACCAAAATATGCACGACATTATAAAATCAAACAGAGAAGAGGCACTTCAGCATTTCATTACACATTCCAACCAGAAATCGAACACTGAAAATAAAAAATCTGAGAAATTTTAATAGCATATTAGCATTTTTGAGTTATCTAGAACCTAGGCACTTCAACAACTCAAGAAAAAAAAGGCAAAAGATGGAGAAACTAGAAAGTAATAAATGATACCAAATCGTAGAAAAGCATGTTTTACAATGGCGGTTAATGCTACCCATGGATTAGAATATCAAATCATGCCTCATGCTCAGAGAGAGAGGCCCAAGAGGGAAGGAGATTGGGGTTTGGGGACTCGTGATCACAAAAATAGGGAAACAGTCGAAGAATCAAAGAGATGAAGAGCCAAAGAGTTGAAGAGCCGAAGAGGCTGCAAGTGCGAGCCGCAAACAGTAAACTATGAACCCTATCCCCCCGTCTCGTAAGCTTAAATAGTTAGGATTTAGGATATAGGTTAAGACTTAATTCTTAATAGGAAATCTCTTGAAATTTGAACCGTTCAATTAAAAAATAGAGAATTTTAATGATTCTCATTTCATCTAAATCATTAAATTAATTTTAATTTTTATAACATATTTAAATTTATTTAATTTAAACATCATTAATTAAATTAATTATTCATATAAATATAAATTAATTAATAAATAATTTAATGATATAACATATATATTATATAATTTTATATAATTATTTATAAATATTTATTTATTTCGATCCAAATTGAGCCGAACATGAACGAACAAATGATTATTCATGTTCGGCTCATTTATATATCGAGTCTAAAATATTTATTCGTATTTAGCACGCATACTTTACGAATGAGCCAAACACAAGCTACTTAACGAGCCGAACACGAGCTGCTCGCGAATAACGGGCTTTTTTGACAACCATACTAGTGGTTGGAGAATTTGTTCAGTGGATACGCAGATTATCCCTTAGTCTAGTAAGTCTGAGATAGGACTATGTTGATATAAGCTTATTCTCAGTATGGTCCCTCACAAACCAATAGGGTCCACATAAATATAAAACAAACAAAATATATCTTCGCTTGTGGATTAAAAATTCAAGCCCCAAGTGGCCCCTTTCCCAAGCAGACATCTTATCTTTAGGGTAGTGTCAGCAAAACTCCATATAGGAATTGTCTGACTACTTTAAGTTGAGATAAGTCCCAGGGTTGGCACTCTCTCAGTAGTCACCCTTAGGTCGGGTTTGACTTGTTGTGCCACCAACGAGTCATCCCGACAGTCATCATTGCTTTGAAAGATATAAGTCTATTACGCATTCTTTCAAGCACGATCGTTGCAAACCAATAGACAGTCTTAGGTCAGGTCTAATTTATTGTGCAAGCGATCGATCACCCCAATGGTTTCTTGTTTAGAAGGATGTGAGTCCCCATGATTTATTCTTAATTTGACCATTGCACACCGAAAGGCACCCCTTCGGGTGGTTAGTTCTTCCCCAACATCGGTAGACCGCCCCTTTGGATTTGTAAATCTAGACATGTCTAGGCTGATATTAGCTCCTTCTTAATAGATCCATTGCAAACCAACAAGATCCATCAAATTATTACAATTGAAATTAAAAAAAATGTAACTCAATCAAATGACATTATCTTGACCACTTCTGAGTTGATATAAGTCCCCCGGAGGCATTCGTTTAGTAATCACCCAAGGTCGGATCCGATTTGTTGCGCAAGTGACCGATCACCCTAGTGGTTCCTTATTTTGAAGGATGTGAGTCCCCATACTTTCTTCCTAATTTGACCATTGCACACCGAAAAACAACCCTTTATGTCAGATAGTTCTACCATGTGCCTGGTGGACTACCCCTTTGGATTGGTAAAACTGAGATAGGCCTAGGCCGACAAAGCCCCTTCTCAGTGCAGTCCATCGCAAACCGATAGGGTTTATCTTAAAATCCTAAACTTAAATAAATAATCAATCGATTTCTCCCTAGTGAGACATCAATCTTACCAACTTCTCCCTAGTGGAGTCAATCAAATTCGATTCAAACTTGTATTCCCCAGTGAGTGCACCCTCAAAAGAAATCTCATCAAATCCTTATCCCTAGTGGATAAATTAAACCTGCTTCCCTTGTGGAAGGTTCATCATTCATGCATCTATCCTTTGTGGGTTATACATTCTAATCCCCAGCGGATACTCTACCCAAATCATACCTTGCATTCAAATCGAAACCTCTTATCTCTAGTGGATAACTTGAACCTGCTTCCCTAGTGGAAGGTTCATATGTTTGATCCCTTGATGGATCCCTCTTATTCCCTTTTGCCCTTGGCATGAGTTGAGTTGCATTGCACTAAGATCTTGATTCCTTCTACACCTCGGGTTTAAGAGTAGATCATTTCTGATAGTGTTTGCAATTCTTCGGATGTTGTTGATTCTCTTGGTCAACACCAATATGTGCGGTGTGCTTTGTCAGTCACACCACATTTATTGGGCGCCCTTTGTTGACCTTACTTTTGGAGTGCGCCCTCAACTTTATCATCATAGATGTAGGACTCTTATAGATACTAAGAGTCCTTAGTCTTAAGACACTTATAGTGATTAGGTGAATACTTAACCTAACCCTACAGACATAGAAGAGTTAGCCATAAGAACAGGTTGTGCCTTAGAGATTTAGGAGGATTTGCCTACCCTATAGCCCAAACCCATTCCTTGCTTTCTTCTTTCAAACCAAACCTCAAACTCAATCTTAATTCAAATTTTAAATCACAAATCAAATCCAACTATCCAATGATTGAAATCCATCATTCAAATCAAACTCTAAATCCCTTCCTAAGCCCTTTGATTTTATCTTATGGACTCAGCCTTAACCAAATCCAAATCAACCCCAATGCAATTTATTTTCTCAATTATCAAATTAAATCTCAAATTAAATTCCAAATCATGAATCAAATCTAAACTCCAAATGATTGAAACCCATGATTAAATTTAAACTCCAAAATTCTTTCCTAAGCCATATGAACCACCTTCATATGCTTAGTCAAAACCCCTTCAAACCAACTCAAACTTGGTTGATTTCCTTATAAATCAATCATTCCTTCATTTATATTCATGAATATAAATGAAATCCACCCTATAATGACCAACAATAAATCAAACCAATTCAAAATCCAAGTTAGCCCTTTTTGGCCTACATAACCTAGTTTGATCAAATTTGCTTCCAAATCACTCCAAACTCAAGTGATTTTATATTTTCATTTATATTCACAAATATAAATGAAGCTGACCAAAACCAAATTCAAATCAAATCAAATTCTTTTTAGCCCTTTTAGCCAAACTTTTGAACTTTCAAACTCAAATCAACTCATAAATTTCTTCATGATTCAATCATTCCTACAATCTGATCCAAAACATAAACCACCATTAAACCAAATCCAAGTCAACCCAAATCAAACCCAAGTTGACCCTTTTGAGTTGAAATTGTCATATGAACCAAAACCCATTTGGCTCCAAACTAATTGCAATTGGATTTATATTTCAATCCTAAGCTCGTATGTGAGTTTAACTAAACCTAAATCAAACTTTGATCAAGCCAATTGACCATTTAGGCTCATTTGACCCAAAGTGATCTAAAGGACATTTTTGAGCCAAGTTCTAATCCAACCAAAATTGGATTGAACTAAGCTCATCTAAACCTCAATCATGATCAACTATCATCATGGGGTGATCAACCACCTTGAATTGGGTCAAACCAAGTCAAACCTAGCCTTCGACCAAGTCAACATTTAGCCCAAATGAAACCCAAACTAGCTAAAATCCACAATATGCCAAAGTGATTGAAACCATTAACTCAAACATATTTATAATCAATGATTGAACATGACCAAGCCATTAATTAAGCCAAACGAAGCCTAATTGGCCACTTGACCTAAGTTGACTCAAATTAGCTTAAAAAGCTAAAATGGGTCAAGTCATGATTTAATCCAAAATTGATTACAACCAATTGCTCAAGTTCATTCCAAATCACTTGTTGAACTTGACCAACACCATGATTGAGCCCAAGTTGACCAATTGGTCAATTTGACCCAACTTAGCCTAAATTGACCTAAAAGGTCAAATTGATCAAAATCTAAATTAATTTTAAATTAAACCAAACCAAAGCCTACAATCATTTTCAATCAACCAATTGAACTTGAATCAACACCTAACCCAACCTAATTTGGCCAAATTATTGACTATTTGTGAATCCAAATGAGTCAAATTCAAACTTAGGCCAAACCAATCCAAACTAATTGAACTAAAACATCCCAAATCATCATATGAACCTAACCCAAGCCTTGGTTTGACCCAATTTAACCAATTGGTCAACTCAACCCAACTTAATCCAAATGACACCCATTTGACCAAATGAAGCCAAATCTCCCCAAATCAACTTGTGAGACCCTAGAACTTAGCAAAACTGGGCCCAAGCATGTCCTAACTCACTTCCAAATCAGCCTAAAAGCCAAGTGGGCCCCACTAAGGAGATTAACCATCAAACCATAGGATTCAAGCCTTAAAACTATTAGATCCAAGCCAAAGTCAACTACCCATCCCCCATGACAGCTCATTATCACTCCGTGAAACCTTCTCATGACCCACCTAGCTAGCCTAACTCACCCTAGGTCGGCCAAGATCCTTTGGGAGGTGAGTTGACTTACCTCCAACCCAAACTGAGCACCCATTGGATCAAGCCCATGACATCCTTGCACATTGGGTCCATGGAAACTCCCCATTACTTTCACCATCCTTGGTGCGTGGCTTGACCTTGATGGAGTCAACTTCGACGGCCGGACAGTGGCGAGCTAGTGCAAAATGTGTGCACGCAGCTGTCCATCAATGATGAAAAATTGAGGGGTATACCCCCTCAATTCAAACAAGAATTCACACATAATCACATCGTGAGCCCTCCTAACCAAATTCTGAAACCCCTCAGAGCATTTCCATGCCTCCCCGAGCCCTCTCCATTCGACATTTACCATTCTTGTGAGAAGCCAAAATAGGGCATCCCAATCCCGAGCAATACTCCCTCAATCTGAAACCAAACCCAAATTCCTATTTGCCACACCATCACCACACTTCATCGAGCTCAACCAAATAAATTCCCAAGCTTCCAAGCCACGGTAGGATCAAGTTTGATCAGAGCCGAAGCCTTCATGTGTGTGGATTGGTTGACCGAGCCTCCCACACCAAATCAAGATCGAAGCTCCTCAACAGAGCCTCACCTCATCTAGGCAAAGCTACATCCAGCGTTGCACCCCCGGACATTAGCTCCGGTGAGGTAATTTCCCAAAATCGTAGCTTTAGGCCTCTATGCATTGGTCTTTTGTGAAAGAAATATCCATGTCGAGGGATTTTAGCTGTTGGATGTGATTGAATGCTCCTATAGATGGTGTAGGATCCATTTGATCCCAATCCGAGCTCGGGTGAGCTCAGATCAAACTGGGAAAGACGGATGGTGCTCGTCTTTTGCTGCTTACAAACGGGACAAATCACGAACTGTCCATCTCGCATGATTGAGATGAATGGCTCTGATCAAACCACGCGATAGATTCTTTGATTTCTCCCTTAACCCGCAGATTAAATCGTGGCCATCCAATCTAAGATCAGATGGCACATAAGAAAGCGCATCCCCCGCCAGTTGAGTCAGTGCTTGGATGTGACTACTTAAATAACCAATCCCATCAAACCATGTGGAAAGCGTGCCGCGCAGCAACCACGTGGCCTGATGGGATTAAGGTTTTAATTATAATTAATTAATTAGTTTTCAATCCCAAAACTTCCTAAAATCATAACTAATTATAGAAAAATAAAAAAATACAAACTTATGCTCATTTTGAAGATATTTCAGAGGAGAATCTAAGAAAATTATAATTAATTGATTTTAAATAGTGACTTTGGCTTAATTAGGGTTTTATCAAAAATCTAATTAACTTAATTACACTTAATTAAGTGCTCAATTAATCCCAAAATTTTTATGGATGTTTATGGCGATGACCTCTGCCTTCCCTATTTTTCTGGGATTTTATTGATTTCCTAATTAGGAGAATCAATTGATTAAGCTCTAATCACTCTCTTAATTCAATTAATTATAATGAATGAATAAGCAATAGCTTAATTAATCATTTAAATATAGTCACCTCTGTTGAATAGTAAGTTCACTTAGGGAATGTGGTTGGGATACTTTCCCTAATCCATTTCCTAAGTCTTCTTTACTTTTAAAAATCAAATTAATTAATGATTAATGAAATGCTTAATTGGTTAATTAAGTGACTAATCTTCAAATTGAGAAATCAAAATTTAATTCAATGATTTAAGGATTAGGATTAGGGTCATACTCTTGATCCTCTCCCCTAAGTTGATTTTATCATTCAAATTAAAATATAACTGTTGACCTCACTTTTGGAGTGAGCTTTCAACTTCTTCATCTTAGACATAGACTCTGCATTAAAGAGTTCCTGTCTTAAGACACTTCTAGTGATTAGGTGAATACTTAACCTAATCCTAGAGACTTAGAAGAGTTAGCCATAAGAATAGGTCATGCCTTTGGGATATTAAGAAAACTTGCCTACCCTATAGCTTGAACCAAATCCTTACTTCCTTCTTTCAGGTCAAATTTTAAATTCAAATCAACTTCAAATTCAAATCAATTCCAAATCAAATCTTAAATAAATTCCAACTCAATTGATTTTTTCAAATTCAGGTCAATTCCAAATGATTGAAATCCATGATCAATTATAAATCCAAAAATCTTTCCTAAACCTTTTGATTTCATCTTATGGACTTAGCTCAAATGAAATCCAAATCACTCCAAATTCAAAAGATTTTCTCATAACTCATTTATATTCTCATTTATATTCACAAATATAAACAAAATATAAATTTAAATAACCAAAACTAAATTCAAAACTCAAATCCAAATCCAGCCTAAATCCAACCTACATCCTTCAAGTCAAATTCTTGAACTTAGCCAAATCAAACTCAAATCAATTCAACCTTTAGATTTTCTCTGCAAACAATCAATCCTTCAATCACAAACCAAATATAAACATAATCTTCAATCATCAAATCAAATCAAACTAATCTAAATCAAATCCATGTTCATCCTTTGAACTTGAAATTGTCAAATGAATCAAAACCCATTTTACTCCAAATCACTTGTAATTTGATTTATATTTCAATCATAAGTCCATATGTGAGTTCAACCAAACTTGAATCAAGTCTTGATTAAGCCAATTGACTCACTTAGGCTCACTTGACCCAAAGCGACCTAAAGCACCTTTTTGAGCTAAATTCTAATCCTACCCAAATTAGATTGAACTAAGTCCATCTAAGACTCACATTGTGAGCAACAATCATCATAGGATAATCAATCACTCAAATTAGGTCAAACCAAGTCAAACCTAGCCTTTGATTAAGTCAACACTTAGCTCAAATGAAATCCAAACTAGTCAAAATCCACTATAAGCCAAATTGATTGAAACCATTTATCTAAATCAATTCTAAATCAATGATTGAACTTGACCAAGTCATCATTTGAGCCAAACCTAGCCTAATTGGCCACTTGACCTAAGTTGACCCAAATTGACTAAATGGGTCAAATCTTGATCTAAGCTAAATTGATTGCAACCAATGGGTCAAATTTATTCTAAATCACTTGTTGAACTTGACCAAAGCTCCAATTGGCCAACTAGACCCAACCTAGCCTAATTGACCATGAACCCAACTTGATCTAAAAGGTCAAATCAACTTGAAACTTAACCAAATCAAAATTGGTTGAAACCAAAACTTGCAAAACATTTCAAATGATCAATCAAGCCTAAGTCAACCCATGACCTAACCCTCATCAAATGGGTCAAATAATCAACTTGACTTAAGTGAATTCAAAAGAACCAAAACCAAATATAAATCAAATTGAACCAAACAATGATACCAAATCGTTCTAAATGATCATTTGAACTTAACCTAACCCATGGTTTGACCCAACTTGACCAATTGGTCAACTTGACCCAACTTGACCCATTTTGACCTAAATGGGTCAACTTGATCCAAATCATATCAAATCAACCCCAAATTCCTTGAAATTTGGCCCAACCTATTTTTGAAACATCTCAGATTTGCCTAAATCAAAATCAAGGCCAAATAACTATTTTACCCTTGAGTCAAAGGGTAGCCTATAGCCAAATTCACTTGGAATTTGGCCAATTCATTTTCATGGCCATTTGGCATCCTACTAGTAGACCATTTGGACACCAAGGGAGGTGGTGCACATGACCCAATGGGTTTGGGTCAGCCAAACCCAATGGGTTTGGGTCAGCCAAACCCAACCCAAGGCCAAACTGACCCCTCCAATCAAAATTCTCCACTTGGATCACCTCCCACACTCATTTAACACATGTGCACCACCTCCATTACCCTCCTCTACCAAAATTGAACTATATGGAGCTCCTAACAACCCAAACAAGCCATTCAATGTCCTCAATTTGATCAAAATGATAAGGCAAGCAGCATCCAAGTTGTAGGAAATATACACCCCTCATTCCCTCTCGCACCACCCATCTTGCATATGATTGAGAGGATCGAAAGCAAGCATTCACAAAGTTCCCTAAGAATTTCCAAGCTCTCTCTAATTTCCCTCCTTGGTTTTCTCTATAGCCACAATAGAGAAGGTGTGAGGAAATTACAACTTACTCAATACTCAACTGAAGTCCAATTCACTTTGCAAGCACCATCAAGGAGTTAAGTCGAGCTCACCCAAAGCATTTCCCAAGCATCCAAGCCACGGGAAGGGAGACCTAGACCAAAGCAGCAAGCCATTGGAGGGAGCCTTGGTCAATTAGAAGACCCACTTCATCTCAAAGCTTGAAACCTTCAGTGAGCTTCGGCTCCACTACGCTACCTCTTCTAGAAGCCGATAGCCTCCGGTGAGGTATGACTCAAAACTAAGCTTAAGTTAAAAATTTCTTGGTCTTTTGTGAAGGAAATTATAATCACATCAAAATTTAATCGTTGGATGTTCTTGCCTATGCTTCTAGATGGTATGGGTTGAATCTCAGCCTAATCTGAGCTCAAGTGAGCTCGGATCAAGCTGTGGAAGATGAACGGTCTCTATCTCTTGTAGGAAAAGGCAGGGATGAATAATGGGCCGTCCATCCCGCATATTTTTGATGGACGACCCTGATTAAAATATTTATATCTGATGATTTAATCCTTCATAACTACGGGATTAATCTTGGTCGTCCGATCCTTGATCTGACGGCCCAGGGGAAAGCGCGTAGCGCCACCGACTAACACGACATGTGATGTGATAACTTAAATAATCAATCCTGTTGCACCATGAGAAAAGCGCGCACCACATCAGTAGTCTACGTGGCGCCGACGGGATTAGTTAATTAATTAGGGTTATTTAATTACCCTTTAATCACAAAAACTTCATAAATTCATAATTAAATATAGAAAAATAAAAAAAAATGCAAACTCAACTTCATTTTAAAGATAATTCAAAGGGGAATCTAATAAAATTGTCTCTAATTAATTTTGAATAGTAAATTTTCCTTAATTGAGGTTTAATTAAAAAACTTAATAGCTCTAATTTCTCCCTAATTACTTCATTAATTAATTCCAATTTTCTAAGGCATGTTTAGGGGGATGATTTCTGCCTCCCCCAATTTTCTTGAAATTTATTAATGAGTTAATTAGGAAAATCAATGATGAATCCCTAATCATCCTCTTAATATAATTAAGAGTAATTAAGCATGTAAATAGTAGTTTAATCACTTAATTGAGATAATTAAACTTTGTTTAAGTAAGTAGGAGGTTTATGGAATGCATTTGGGATATTTTTTTAAAGTTATTCCCTAAATCCCCTTTCTTCCTTAATCCAAACCTAATTAAGGATTAATTTAGTAATGATCTACTTAATTAGCTTAATCAAACTTTCAAAATCAATCTAAACTTAATCAATCTCTTGTTTGGTAGATCCTTAGGTGTTCAAAAGCCTAAAGTAAATTTAAGGAAATCATTTCCAACTCACTTGTGTGAGATGGTTATAAAAGTACTTAATTAAACCCTTTAGCTTAATTAATCAATTAAATTGCATTAGACCCCTTTCTTTAAATTATTTAAAATTCCATGTGATTGCATATCATATATTGGCTCATAATTGTTAGGTTAATTATGTTAAGGTGGTGTAGGTAAGGGGTAATTAATAGACTTAATTCTCACTTTAACCTAAGAAAAATATAAAATCAACTTAATGGCTCTAAAAATTAAACTAAATCAATTCACACATGGGATAATGGGTTAGGACTAGCAAACTCTTTTCACATTTCCGAAATCAAATCAAACTGAAAACAAAAATAAAAATCTCCTTAAAGAATTTTGATTCACTTTAAATGATCTAATTCCAAAGGATTGTCTTTAGGAGGGTGAACAAAATTACATGCTTACATTAGTTTATTTCTTTCCAAGTATGCTAAATGTTGTATGCCATATGAAATCATGCATTCATATCTTTAGAAAAATTAAAATAAATCAAATGCTTCCTTTATGTCAAATTGCATGCTTTGGCTAAAGTAAGAATATGGGTGGCTATTATCACTATTAAATAAAAAATTATTTTCAAAACCTATAAATCAATAATTACAAATGAAGGTATGCTACTTATAAATTCTTATAAGCTTGCATGTGATTATAACATAAAATGTGTTATGCGATTTTCTTCTCTTTTCTTAACATGGGTTTGTATAGGATTTACAAAGTGCATAATTCATTTGAAAAGAACATAACACTTTCTTAAATCCATTCTTATACACTTATATGTCATGACTTAAGAAGGATCTAATCATTTACACATATAAATTGCATAACCAAATCAAGCAAACAAACAAAAATCTTTTGCATGATTGTTCATCCATTTATTTTCTTTTTGTACATGCACATATATTTAAGAAAAGTGGTATATTAGTCTAAAAATCTCGAGGTTGCGAGGCTTCAAGTAGCCCTAAGAAAGTCTTGTGCCTTATACCCCTGGTGTAAAAAATAATGACATCGTACTCACTTATATCTTTTATACTTGTAATTGTGCATTTGATTAATGGATAAAAGAGTCCCTCTATAATACACAAAATCATGCATTCATAAAATATCCAAATTTTCTTAAGCAACATCTTTTAACATTCATCATTAAGGTGCGCTAAATATTTGCATTGCATGTATAGATATGCTTAGGATTTATTCATGTGCATGATACATACGTTGGAAAGAAATAAATGGTTGTGTATTTTGTGATAGTAATTCACCTTAATTAATATTAACATACCTTTCTTATTAAATAAGTTTATTTAGAACAAATCTAAACTTATGATTAATTAAAACACATAATAAAATATTCACTAAAGAAAAATTATTAATGAATCTACCTTAGAAATTACTTAAAGTAGGGAGGAAAGAGAAGTTCTCATCTTTATTCCTCTCTTTACAACACTTAGTAATTAAATATAGTTTCATTCAAACCAAACCAAATCATCAAAATAAAATTAACAAATCAACTAAATCACTTAAATGAAACCACCCTCTAAGTTGAATCCTTCACACTTAGAAAATTCTAACTTTAAAGCCTAGCTAAGACATGCCACACAAGCCTTAAATGACACACACATTAGACTAAGTCACCATTTCTAGCTCTATGTTAGGGAGGTGCATGGTTTGATGCATGATTTTGTTTTGTGATGTAATATTTTAAACTATATGTTAGGGTGTATGTACATAGACTGGATGATAAGATGATCTTAGTCTAGTCATTATCTTCTGCAGGGATTGTGCTTAAGGGGTGCTGTAATAAAAATATAAATGTTTTTGCTGTGCAGGTTGCTTATACCCCTAAGCATAATCCAAATTAGGACAAGTGGACTTGGTTATCCATGTGTGGGGTGCTAAGTCCAATTCATTCCTATAACTGCTTGGGATTGTGTGGTATGTTTAGTTAATCTCTGTTTTATAGGTTTAGTAAGATTTACTTTTTCCATTTTCATGTACTTTTGCAATTAAGATTTAGAATGAATGTTAGGGGGGAATTAAGGTGAACAATGGTCATAAGACTATGTCTTATGTATCATGCAAAGCCTTGGAGCAAACTACATCCCAAGTCCAAAAGAAGAAAGAAAGAAAGAAAGAAAGAAAGAAAGAAAGAAAAAAAGAAAAGAAAGAAAGGAAGAAATAAAGAAATGAAGAATGAAGACCCCCATAACATGAATTCTCCTAAAGTATAATTAATTCATTTGTAATTCGGGTTGTATAAGGATAGAGCTCGGCTACCCACATTTCTTTTCAGGTTATGT
The DNA here is from genome assembly GCA_021442155.1 of Cymbidium sinense. Taxonomy (NCBI): domain Eukaryota; kingdom Viridiplantae; phylum Streptophyta; class Magnoliopsida; order Asparagales; family Orchidaceae; genus Cymbidium; species Cymbidium sinense. Next base: position 55,716,465 of record CM038216.1, read on the forward strand.
GGTGGTACCCGACTACATTAGCCTCTTATTCTTTTTTGCTAACTTTATAAAAATTATTTGATGTTTGTTTAGCTTGTGCATTAAGATGACATATTTTTCCTAGTTTCTTCATTGATTGATGAATGGCCTGGATGTGATTAGGCTCTTAGAAAAAATAAATTTTCTATCCAATTAATCAACTCAAAATTAAAAATTAATAACTCATAACCCCACCTAAAGCTTAGGTTATAAATCAAGATAATAAAAGATTTAACAACCCCTTAGCTAGATATTGTATGTCTCACATCATGCATAAAAAAGCATCTTACTTCACTCTTGCTAATGGAGGGATTCCACCTTTGCCAGAGAACATAGCTTGACCTTTGAGAGCCATGATGGAAACACACCTCCTTCTTTCTGATTTTGGCCCACAACTAATTTCTTATGCATTAGGCATATAAAATCTCATAGCCCGTGTCAAATAAATTGTCCAAAAATGAAAATAAAATTAACAAAAAATTGCATTAGATTTAAGTCATTGTCCTACAAGATCTAGTCTATTAGGAAGTGTGTTTAAGGACTTAGTCTCTTTCTAAATAAATAACAACCTAGCTATCTTAAAAAAGCATAAGATTTACTTATATGTATTTAAAATCATAGGAGGAGCTAGTTGGAAGCCACCTCATACGGTTGTAAGTCCAACAGTCGGGTAGTTTATCCTCTCTCATGGCGGTAAACCATATGCCCATTTTTGTCTTAGATGTTAGTCATGCTTTGGACCTCGCCAAATCTACATAGATTTAGGTTTTGAGATTATTGTTTCCCCTTTGCGGGCTGCAAGCATAAATCCTCACCTCTTAGGTATTTCAATGATCTTGTATCATAGAATTGTATGCCACATATTTCTAATAAAAATTTAACTCAAATAATTAAATCTCTTCAAATTTCAAAAATATAAATCACAACCATAGGATAGTTTGGGATGCTTACTAGATTTCCTAGTATCATAAGCATTCCCTACTCATCTTTCTTTAGTTTTGATAATAACTCCTTTATCTTGATCAATCCCACTTGATCTTCCAAAAATAAACCAATTTATTGATAGTTCTACCTTCAAAATATTTGGAGAAAATGATAATTTATCATAATCGAGAGTATTCCTAAGGGATCCCATTTCTTAAGATGTAATTAACTATGAGAGATTGCCTCCATTTGGAACTTAACAAATCCGATTTAAAATAAACCAACTTTACTTTTCCATGTAAAGTAGGAGAAGAATATATGGTACATTCGAAGACCCATTGTCCTTAGGAGTCTTCATTAGGTGATTAGGTCTAATGTAGGATGGTGACTTCTGTCTCTCAAGATAGTATCATTCTTCAATGCCATACCTGATCACCATAATGAAAACATTTGCAGATCTACGTGGTGTCCAACTAGCATATTTTTATTTTCATTTATACTCATAGATGAAAATAAAAAAATTCACCATAATAACCAAAATGTTTAACCAATTAATTAAAGGCTTAATGAAACTAAAATTTAAAAAATCAATTCATCCACACCTAAATAACCCTTAATTGATTTTGGATAGCTCCTTAGGTGTTCAATAACCTAAGGTGAGAGATAATGAAATTATGGTTGGCTCACATGTGTGAAAAAATCATAAAAGTAATGAAGTGAGATCTATTAAACTTAGTTAACTATTAATCATAAGCCAATTGTATTAAGCCCCTTTCATTTCTTAGGAGCATTACAAATTTACTTTTCATGTGATTGTATATCATATTGGCTTATTATTAACTAGCTAATTAGCTTAAGATGATATAGGTAAGGATAATAATTCATTAATTCAAATCCTCTTTCACATTCCTTAAATCAAATCAAACTCAAATTTAAAAATATCTTTAAAGAATTTTGATTCATTTTAAATAACCTTATTTAATTTGATTATCCTTAATTAAGAATTAATTGGGATGAATTAAATCATGTGCTTAGATTCCTTTATTTCTTTCCAATCATACTAAATATTGCTTGCCATATGAAATCATGTATTCATTGCTTTCAAAATTAATTAAATGAAATATTTTCTTTTATGTCAAATTGCAAGTGTTGACTTAAATAAAATATGAGTGACTATTATCACTATTAAATCAAAAATTATTTTCAAAACTTATAAATCAATTATTAAAAATGAAATGATGCTAATTATAAATATTTATGAGCTTGCATGTGATGATATTATAAGATGTGTAATATGAGGTTCTCTTTCCCTACTTTAACATGGATTCACATAGGATTTGTAAATGTATAGTTCATTTGAAAAGAGCATAACACTTGCTTAAATCTATTCCTATGCATTTCAATGTTAAGACTTAGGAAGAATTTCATATTACACATATAAATCATATAATTAAATCAAACATTATTTCTTGCATGATTTCCCATTCATGTGGTTCTTTTTGTACATTCATATGTATTTGAGAAAAGTAGTATATTACTCTAGACATCCCGGGGCTGCGAGGCTTTAAGTAGCCCTAAGTAGGTCTTATATCTTACGCCCCTAGTATAGAAAATAATGGGGCCGTACTCACTAAAACTATTATACATATGCATGTGTGATGTGGCTAATGAATAAAGAATCATAAATCAAATAAATCAAACATCACCTTTTGCATGGATTTTCTATCCTTACGGTCATTCATACATCTACATATATCTAAGAAAAGTGGTATATTAGTCTGGACATCCCGGGGATGCGAGGCTTTAAGTAGCCCTAAGTAGGTCTTGAACCTTATGCCCCTGGTATAGAAAATAATGGCGTCGTACTCACTTAAAACTTCTATACATGTAAATGTCTGCTCAGCTAATGGATGAAAAATCCCTCTTTTCTACATAACAAAAACATGCATTCACAATTTAATAAAAAAAATGAAATATTTAAAATCCAAATACATTTCTTTGCATTCATCATCAAAGTATGCTAAGATTTACATTACATGTGTAGGTATGCTTAGGATTTATTCATATGCATGATATACATGGTGGAAAGAAATAAATGAATGTGTGGTATGCGATAATAATCCATTTCAATTAATCTTGAGAAGCCTTTTTTATTGAATAGGGCTATTCAGAGTGAATGTAAACTTAGGGTTAATTAAAATATATAATAAATCATTCACTAAAGTAAATCCATTAATTAATTCATCTTAGAAGTGACTTAAGGTATGGATAAAAAAAAAGATCCCCTCTCTTTCTTCTCTTTACAACACTTAGTTGCTAAGTGTAGGTCATATAAAATAAAAGAAAATACTAAATAAAATCTTCAAATCAATTAAACCACTTAAAGAGAAATCAACCCCTTTATAAATTAAATCCCTCACATTTAGCAAATCATAAATCTAAAGCCTAGTTAGGACATACCACACAAACCTTAACACATGCACATTAGATTAAGTTACCATTTCTAGCTTTATGTTAGGGCGGTGCATGGTTTGTTGAATGTTTGGCTTTGTGATATATTATTTTAGTCTGAATGTTAGGATGTATGTGTGTAGTTTGGATGGTAGGCCGATATTAGCCTAATCATGCTTTTTATAGGGGGTTGTGCTTAAGGGGCGTTGTAATAAAAATATTAAATACTTTTTGCTGTGCAGGTTGCTTATACCCTTAATCATAACCCAAGTTAGGATATGTGGGCTTGGTAATCCATGTGTGGGGTGCTAAGTTCAAAATATTCATATAACTTCTTGGGTTGTATGGCGTGTTTTAGTTAGCATTTATTTTGCAGGTGTAACTAGATTTACTTTCCTTCTTTTTTAATGTAATTTTGCATCAGGATTAGGATACGTGTTATGGGAATTAAGGATGAACATTAGTTACAAGACCATGTCTTATATACCATGTGATACCTTTGGAGCAAGCTACAACCCAATCAAGTTACATCCCAATCAAGCCAAAAGAAAGAAAAAAATGGAGCAAATCAAAGCCAAAAGAAAGAAAGAAATGAAGTAAATCAAGATGAAGGAATGAAAGATGAGTAGTGAAGAATGGAGGATGAATAATGAAGATCCTGATAACACTTATCATTTTATAATTATAATTATTCTTTCATTATACCAGGATGTCTAAGGGTAGAGCTCGACTACCCATATTTCTTTTTCGGTTGTACGGTAGTACCCGACCGCACCGACCTCTTATTTTTTGCAATTGCTTTATAAAATTATATGATATTTTGTTTAGCTTGTGTACTAGAAATAACATGTATTTCATAGCTTCTTTATAATTGGTGATTGTTGTATGACCTGGATGCAATTAGGCTCTTAGTACAAAAATAATTTTCTATCCCACTAATAACTTATAACTAAAATTTTAAATAATTCATAACCTCACATAAAATCTTAGGAAATAAATAAAGATAATAAAAAATATTTAGCAACCCCTTAGCTGGATGATTGTATGTATAACATCATGCATGTCATATTCTTCCACTCTTGTTAAGAGAGGGCTTCCATTTGTGCCAGAGAATAAAAGTTTGACATGTAAGAGCCTTTGATGGAAAGACACCTCTTTCTCTTCTGATTTAGCCCACAATCAATTTCTCATGCATTTAGGCATACGAAAACCTAGAGCGTGTATCAAAACAAAGAGTCCAAAAATCAAATAAAATTTGATAAATTTTTGCATTAGATTAAGTCATTACTCATGCCCTTCATGATCTAGTCTTTTAGGGAGTGAGTTTAAGGACTTAGTTTTCTTTTCTAAATAAATAACAACCTAACCATCTTGCAAAGCATATGACTTGCCTACATGGATTTAAAGCCTTTGAGGAATTAGCTGGCTACCACTCTAGGCTGTAATAAGTCCAGCAGTCGGATGATTTACTCTCTATTGTGGAGGTAAACCATATGCCCAATTTTGCTTTATAATTAGGTTGTGCTTTGGCCCTTGCCAAAGATCCATAGATTTTGCTATTTTTTTTTGCGAGTTATAAGCATAAATCCCCACCTCTTAGGCATTTCCACAACCTTGTACTGTGAAATAGTAAGTCCTAGATTTCAAATAAAATTTTAACTCAAACAAATAAATCTCCTCAATTTCAAATACATAAAATCCATCCATAGGGTAGATAGGAGTGCTCACTAGGCTTCCTAATATCATGAAAACTCCCTACTCATATCCTTTGGTTTCGATAAGAACTCTCCCCTTTTTGATCTCTCGCACTTGATTTTCAAAAATACAACCAATCCTTTGACAGTCCTATCTTTGAAATCTTTGGAGACAACAATTGCCTACTTTAATCGAGAGTATTCTTAAGAAATTCATATTCCTTAGGATTTAATTAACTATGGATGATTGCCTCCATAGGAAACTTAACGAACCTGGTTTAAATAAACCGTGCTTTACTTTTTCATGTAAAATAGGGGAAAAATCTTTGGTATATTCAAAGACCCATCATGCTTTATGAGTCTTTATTAGGTGATTAGGTCCATTATAGTGTAGTGACTTCTATCTCTCGAGATAGCACACTATTCTTTAATGTTGTACTCGGTCACCCTAATAAGTTCATTTGCGGATCGCATGGTGTCCCTCACATATACACCCAAAACACAAAAAAATATACACCACAGATTTTTTTGGTGACTCCGCTGGGGAAGGTTCCTCTCTCTATCTCTAGTAGACGATTGTTGTCTCCAAGCATCGATAGTAGACTTATATTTCATGTGAGCCTAAGACTATCCTTCTTTTCATTGGCACTTAGCTTATTTCATTCTTAAGCAAAGTTAACCAACATTCTTTAGGTTTTAAGACCTCACTCTGTGTAGGTCTTCAAATCCCTATTGGGTTCCCTAATAGGTGAGAACATAATTTATCAACAAAGAGGGAAATAATAAAATTTAGAACCTCCTCATCACTAGCTTAGTGAGGCAAGGTTCATCATAAAATTTAAAGAAAATAATTTCTTTCACAAAAAGACACTTTCCAAAAGCACCTTTCATGAAACTCACAAAATCACAAAATCAAAGCCCCCTCCATATTTGCTACATGGAGGTTCTCTTCAAAAGCAAATCATGCCATAATTAATTCCCACCTAACATATCCAAATTTGTTAAGTGATAATCTCTATTTGGATCAAACATAGAATTTAACCTTCACTTAACAATTTCAATTTGTTAAGTGGGGTCCCATTTTCAAAAACATAAAATTTGTCCTTCACTTAATAATTTCAATTTGTTAAGTTGGGGTCCCATTTTCAAAAAACATAAAATTTAATCTTCACTTAACAATTTCAATTTGTTAAGTGGGGCCTCATTTTCATAAAATTTGACTTTCACTTAACAATTTCAATTTGTTAAGTGGGGTCTCATTTTCAAAACATAAAATTTGACTTTCACTTAACATATTCAATTTGTTAAGTCTCATTTCAAAGCATACATTTAGGCTTTCACTTAGCATATCCAATTTGCTAAGTGAGAGTCTCACTTTCAAATCATATATTTGGTTCTACTTAAACACTTCAAACTTTGTTAAGTAAGAATCACATGATCATGCCACATTAGATTCCCACTTAACATACCAAAATTGTTAAGTGAGAATCTAATTCTCAAGTCATATCATACTTTGATTTACACTTAACACACCAAATTGTTTAGTGAGAATCCCATTTACAAAAAAAAAATATATATCAAATACATTTAGGCTTTCACTTAACATACTAAATTTGTTAAGTGAAGGTCTCTTGTCAACACACATTTGGTCCTTATTTTAACATACCAAATTTGTTAAATAAGGATATAATTTTTTTAAATCAAACACATTTAAGCTTTCACTTAACATACTAATTTTGTTAAGTGGGAGTCTCACTTTCAAAGAAAAAAAAACAAACACATAAACACATATGGGGCTTTCACTTAACATACCAAATTTGTTAAAGTGGGCCTCCCATCTTCAAAGGAAAGTAAATCTATCTCACAACCATATTTATCTTTCACTTAACATACCAAATTTGTTAAGTGAAAGTCTCATTTTCAAGCACAAATCAACCACATGTGATCTCTACTTAACATATCAAATTCGTTAAGTAAGAAGCCCCATTTTTCAAATCGAAACATCACACAATCAAATCTTCACAAGCACAAAAAAAAAATTTTTAAACACACAATCACAACCTCTTCTTAGCATATCTAAATTTGCTAAGTAAAAGTCTTTCAAATTATCCACAATTTAAAATAAGAAACAAAAAAATGAAAACAAATCTCCCAAAAAAAAATCTCTCCTCAAAATTTTGAACCGCACCCAACCTACCTAAATTAGTTGAGTATGGGTTCTAAAATAAAAATAAAAAAATCAAATAGCAAAAGTCTCTCCTCCAAACATCCAAATCTCTCCAACGAACACAACTTAACATATTTGAATTGTTGAGTGAGGGTTTGAAATTCTAAACTTCAGTTACTTATGTGGAACAAATATTAAGACAGAAATTTAATACATGTTATATCTCAATAAATGCAGACATACAGCTCAGAGTAGTTAGTGCAGTCTTGTGTAGTTAGCAGATATGGCCTCTCATAATTTTGTTTTCACCTTTCCATTTAGGATGGATTTGGCCCTGGATCAGGCCAGCCTCCCTTAGACTGACTCCACTCATCTAGTGTTATTTGGCCGAGGATTTGAGTGAGCTGATCATTTGAGGGGTGACCCTCACCATTAGCTGGGATGAGGTGGGCGCGTTCATCTGATCAACTGCCATCCGACAAGTATTCTTCCCTGAAGAGGAAGGCAATTGAGGTTCCACCAGTCAATCTAGTTCATGCTTAGTCAGTTGTTCCCATAGCTGCTCAGGTGTGTGCTAGCACCTCCTTGATGGTCCCCTCTAAGGGAAAGGCTATCCTATCCTAGCTTCAGAGGTAACCTTCCCTACCTTTGAGGTAGGATCTAGCTGTCACACCACCTTACTCAGCCAAACACAGCGCCGCACACAACGACGCAATAGGAGCTGCAAGATCAAGCGGCACCACGACCGTGCCGCTTGAGAGATGGATGTTGCATCTCACATTGTAGAGGAAGGTTCCCCCTGTGAGGTTTCCCCATTGTTGACTAGCATCCCACCCCTCTCTCGATCGATGGAGAGGATGACTATCGAGGATAGGCATTGCTCCACCTCCTACATACCATGAGGCTCTGGGGAGGAGGAAATCCTATGCATCTATGGGAATTAAATACATGTGAAATTCCGGGTACATTATTTAACTTGAGGTATGTCATCCCCAAAAGTGTTATCAGATTCAAAGATAGTGCATCGAGGCATCCAGGGAGCAGAGAGTGACTGATCAGAGGTGGTTTGTGCTAATTGATTAATCATCTACTATGGCCATATCGATATAAGATAGTACCACAGTACCACCAATCATGGGGAAAAGCCCCACTAGGGTAGAGGAGTGTTGTCTCCACCGCCGATCACTCGCCCACTCAGTTGAGGTCCACCATCCATTCTAGGCACAAAGATAATATCCGGGGAAGAAAGCCCCCTTAGTGATCCAGCTATGGCCAAAGGATCTCACTCCATCTACTCCATTGACTGAGGTGAAGGTGAGTTCCCCTACACGACCTCCTACTTTAGTCTTAGTGAAGAAGAAGTGGCGACCCCGCAATATCATGGTTGCACCACCACCACCACCATCATCAGAGCTAGTGGCAGTAGCAGCAATAGAGGGAGAAGGGGACAGTTCTGCAATCCCTATGGCAGTGGATCTTCCTAGGGATATTACTCCACCTATGAGCAGTCACTAGCATATCTCTTCCAACAGTCATGACCCTCATAGAGCCTGTACTCCAGTGACAGGTAGTGTTAGGTGCATCTTTGTTAGTGAGCACAACCCCTCCACCGGTCAGCAACACGTATTCATACCGACACAATTAGATCATTCTTTTTATGAGATTTTAACACAATACTTTGTAGAGAAGAGAGAGCTTTTGGGGAGTGACCGATCAGATTATGAGGACGGAAAGGTAAGCTTTGTTCCAGATGAGGATGATCTCCTTGAAGATTCGGCTGAAGTCCATATGGTCGATACTAGGGGGTCCCTTCATAGAGACCAGCATAGGCAAGAAGGTATTCTAGTTGAAGAAGATGATGTCATCCATTCAACTCAACACCTCCTCCAATAGCATAGATAGAAGGTTGATCATATTGATCACATGGAGAAGAAGACTGAAGAGTTGATGGCAGCGGTGTCAGCATTGCAGAATTCAGCTCTGATTTCATAGTCTTCTCCCACAGTGGCTGATAAAGCAGAGTTAACACACACTTTAGATCATTGTAAATGCATTCCTGTAGAGGAAGACAGTGGTAGCTTGCATAGGAAGGTGGTAGATAACACCTCCATGCATGAAAGAGACATTAAACTCATGGTGGAGCAACAAGTGAGGGATGCATTGGCCCAAGCCCGAGATGGCTCATCTGTTCCAAAGGGTAGACTCTACTTGGAGGAATTTGAAGGTGTTCAATACCCTAAGGGCTTTGTGCCTCCGTTCTTTAAGATTTTTGATGGCAGTGGGAACCCCTAACAGTACATAGCATATTTCAGAGCCAGATATTATAATGCTAGTGGGAGTGATGCACTCTTGTTTTGCCTTTTCATCAGCAGCTTGACAGGCATGACATTCAATTAGTATGCTGAACTACCCAATGGTTGAGTGAAGACATTTGATGAGTTGGAGCAGCTCTTTATTAAGAGATTTGCTGGAGCTCAACAAATGGAAACTGTGGGCAATCTCATTGTAGTAGAACAACACCCCGGTGAGTCCTTTATTGGTGCAATTTAAGTATAAAATGAGAACCACAACTGTCTGAACAGCATGCCATTGAAATTATACTCAAGAATATTCATGGCCCGATTGCCTTCATGCTTAAAGGTTTCACCATTAAGATATTTGAGAAATTAATCAACAAGGTGACTAGTCTATAAGGAGAGGCTAAATAGCTATATTTCCAGATTAGTCAGCCAAGACTAGACTGTAGAAGACATTCAAGAAAAAGCCAGGGGTAGTCAGAGCAGTTGACAAGGGGAAGTAGCCAACCAGGGTTTAGTTAGGCAAGCCTCAAGCTCAGCAACCTCCTCTACCACCTCTTTGCCATCATCATCATCGACCACCTTGCACGTGCCTCCATCTCCGCAGCGTATCCCCATCCACGGCATGAGGCCTCCTATCCACCACTAGGTAGCTACCATTTACCTACTCTTGCTGACAAATTGAATAAACCCTATTCATTTAAGAGGGAGATATTCAGGAATATCTTTAAAAACCTCTTAAAGAAGCCTATTTTTCAGTTACCAAAGCCTATGTGACCGGAGGATGTGGGCAAGAGTCACAATTCAAACTTTTTCCCTACCACTGCATGCTAGGTCATGTCTTAGAAGATTGCTTTACCTTTAAGGTGGCAGCATACGGTGCCATTGTTATCCCTAAAGAATTCTTACTAGAATAACCCTCTAGTTCTGTTAGAGTAATCCTTGGGGATATACATTATCTTCTCAAGACAGAGGAAGGTTTAGATATCTCTCTTTCTCGAACCTCCAAAAAAATATTTTCTAAGATCATAAAGTTACCCTTGCATGTGCCTAAAGTAGCTCAAACCTCTAACTCTAAGGAAGGTTTGCAAGTTGCTAAGGATAACTTAAGGGAGGTAGAAGCCTAGCAACAGCACCGATAGCTTCCACTTGCCCGGGATAACACATTAGTACAACCACCGACCAAGTCTAGCACTCCTTCCATAATTGCAGCCACAGCTCCTTCAACTAGTTATTCTTCTAGTAGCAACACTATATCAGCGGAGGGGGTACCAAATCCCTCACTCCGCTCACTTTACTTGATTTCTACTTTGTACCTACATCCAAATCTAAGAAATCAATGAAGAAGAAGACTGATTCCACTTGCATTCTCTCTACTTTTGATGATCTTGATGATTTTATTCCCATAGAAGGCTCTCAAGGTGCTAATAACTATAATAATTTTGATCCAATCCTTTCTAATTTTGAAATGGATTATCTATTTTAAAATCAATTGGGTTCACCCATTAAGTTAGATTTGGAGTCATTCGACTCTGATGATCCTATAGGAGAACCTGTAGGTGAACCTGATGAGCAGGTAGAACTTTCTATTACACCATTTCATGAAGTAATTGACGTCAACCTTTGTAGTGGCAAAGTTCTACCTCCTAAGGTAGCACCTCAAAATAAGGGTAAATAAATCATTGGTTCAAACAGTTAAGAAGCCCCTTCACAGGATGCTCCACATATGTATATGCTTGTGGAGGACCTACCCAAAGTTGACTATAATGTCCTCGCTCACCTAAGAAAGTTGTCAGTTAAACTAAGAATATATGATGCCCTTATCTTATCCAAAGAGATGAGGGAGTCATTGATCAAAGCCCTTCTTGACCCAAAAATATGCTTAGCTCAGCTTACCGCTATTGGAGAGGAGGCATGTTTTTCAAGAGAAGCATGTGGAGTCACATTCACCGATGAAGACCTTATTTTGGGACAACAGAGCACAATCGTCCCCTCTACATCACAATCGATATGGGCAGATTCAGACTCTCTAGGGTGTTAGTTGATCAAGACGCATTAGTGAACATTATGAGTCTAAAAACCATTACCTATTTGTGGATCAATATCTCCAAACCTTGAGGAGATCATATGATGTTGAGAGAATTCAATGAATAAGGCGAGAGGGCTTTAGGCTCCATAGTGTTACCACTAAAGATAGTTGACTGGAAGATAGAGGTCAAGTTCTACATAATTGATTCAGATACATTTTTCACTACTTTGCTCTATAGGCCTTGGATACATGCAAATAACATGGTTCCATCCTCTTTACATCAGTGCATCAAATTCAGAAGAGGTATAATTAAGTATTGTGTCAAAGGAGACTTGAAGCCATTCTCAGTTAGAGAGATCGAGATTTATAAAGGTGCAACCTACTATCTTCCTCCAAATCAAAAAGTTTATTCTCATGAACTTGGTAAAATTTCAAAATCAAAAGAAAAAGAAACAAAAGAAAAAGAAAAAGAAACAAAAGAAAAAGAAAAAAAATGAAAAAAAGAAAAAAAAAAAGGAAAAGAAAAAGAAAATACAAGTGAATGAGAATCAGACACTAAGGAAGAGGTAGAACAAGATGTTACATACCGCCCACAGTTCATTTCTCCAGATGAACACATGGGTAGGATGACTCGACCCCCATTAGGTAGAGGAAGAGGTAAGGTCAGAGGTAGTTCTAGAGGTGGAAGACCTCCTTGCTGGTGGCTAGCCAGGAGGAGTTATGTTCCATGAGTACCCCAGTTATCCACATAGACTTAGAGTCTAGTTCAGAAGATGAGTCTCATGTGGTTAGCATGCCAACCAGCCCCTCTCAATGGGTCCCTTTGGAGGTGACATTTGATCTAGATAGTGATGAAGACCAGGCCTCCAAGCAATGCATGAATATATCCAAATCATCATTATGTAGAATAGTCATGCAGCAATTAGGAACTTTAGCTCTAACCTCACTTTCTTCTCAGAAAGTTGAAAATTTGGTAGTTAAGGAGGCCCCCAAGTCATCCATAAATATCAGGCTGAAGAGGTTTTTGTTGGGAGCATCATTCTCAAGTCAGAAAGCTGATGTAAAATTTGAGGATAATTCATATAAAGATATAATACAACTACCTTTTGATTAGTATTCTCCTTGTGTTATTAACTTAGTAAAGAAGGGATTAATCTCACATATTTGGTCAAAACACTGGTCAAACTACTTTGAAAAACTATGGGATAACCAAAGTAGACATTCTCAATCAAGATCAAGACTAGGGTTCGACACAATGGGTCCAATCGATGATGACAACCATTTCCTAGTCATCACCACTCATTTGGAGTCTGATAAGTTCTTCTCAAATCATGTTAACTCTTATGAGAATGCATGTTTAGAAACTTCAGCTGACCCAAATGAGCCCGAAGTCAAAGATGCACATTCATAGTTTGAAGATAAATTAGATCAACCATTGACGAACTGAAAGAAATCATCTTTGAAACAAAAGATGATCCACGCCCTATATACATTAGTTCCTTATTGAATGAAGAAGAAACCAATAACTTAGTTAGCATATTAGCTCAGTTTAAGGACTACTTCACATGCAGTTATGAAGAAATATCTGGTTTATCTCCTAATATAGTAGTCCACAAGCTAGTAATAGATCGTAATGTTAACCCTATCAAGCAAGCTCCTAGACGCATGCGATTAGAAATTGAACAACATGTCACTTTTGAAATCAAGAAACTAATTGATTCTAGCTTTATCAGGGAAGAAAAATACCCTACTTGGTTAGCTAATGTCATCCAAGTTAAGAAAAAGAATAACCAAATTCGCATATGCATCGATTTTAGGGATCTAAACAAGGCATGTCCTAAAGATGAATTTCCACTTCCTATACTAGAATTGATGGTGGACATTGCCTCATCTCATACAATATTCTCTTTTATGGATGGGTCATCTGACTATAACCATATCAATATGGCCCCCGAGGATGAAAGAAGCACTACTTTTTGAATCCCGGTCAAAATCTATTGTTATAAGGTCATGCCTTTTGGTCTTAAAAATGTTGGTGCTACATACCAACGGGCTATGACTCAAATTTTCAACGAACTCATTATCATCAAGTTGAATGTTATGTTTATGATCTTGTAGTCAAAAGTAAAGAAAAGGAAGACTATCTCTTTGACATGAGAGTAGTTTTCGAATGGTTAAGACAATTTAATCTCAAAATGAATCCCCTGAAGTGTGCATTTGGAGTAACTTCACAGAAATTTCTTGAGTTTGTTGTCCAACACCGGGGAATAGAGATCAACCCAGAGAAGGTCAAGGCTATCTTAGAATTGCCACTGCCTAAAAGTCTAACTCAACTCAGATCATTCCAAGGGCAGTTAGGGAAGATGCCAGCCATTCTTAGCACTTGTCAAAAAGGATGTCAAGTTCAAGTGGGATGACAAGTGTCAGCATGCCTTTAAAGACATCAAGCACTACGATGATGCGTGGTTCTAGGAGCCTATCCCAGGGCCATTGATCTCTACATAGTCATTAAATGACTCCTTGCTTTGTTGGCTCAAAAGCGAAGGAAAGAAAATGCTCTCTACTACCTCAGTCATCGCCTGATTCCTGTTGAGGCAAACTACCCACCTATTGAAAAGCACTGCCTAGCTTTAATCTTTGCATCCCAAAAGCTATGACATTACATGCTTTATCACAAGGTGAATGTGATCTTTAGAATCAATCTATTGTAATATGTTATAACATGGCCAACATTATCTGAATGATTTGCATGATGGTCCACAATTTTATTATAGTTTGATATCAAATTTGTACCCCTCCGTGCTGTGAAAGGATATGCACTAACGGATTTCTCAGCAGCACACCGACTTTCTGTTGATTCTCCACTTAGTGATGACCTCCCCGATGAACAAATCATGAACTTAGCGGACACTAGAATTCTCCATTGTGAGATGTATTTTAATAGTTCAGCTTCCTCTCAAATGGAGAAGAACCACGATCTACTCTTCTAGGGAAGGTAGGGGTAGGAATAGTTCTTATAACTCTAGATCATGATGTGATGAGATTCTCATATCATCTGTCCAATCCATGCACCAAAAATAAAGTTGAATATGAGTCTCTCATTACTGGTCTGGAGTTAGTCATTACACTATGCGTCCAGAGCATTAGCATCTTTGGGGATTCTCAGCTCGTCATCAACCAAATCACTAGGTCCTACAAGGTTTTAAAGCTTAAGCTCCACCATTACTATAAGTACACCATGGAGTTATTGGCTCAAATCCCAAAGGTCATTATCTACAAGATTCCTCGAGGAGATAATACTATAGCAGACGCATTGACCAAGCTTGCCAAGAAATTGGAATGCCTAAAAGATGAGTCCATTTTAATAAGGGTCCAAAATAAACAAGTCTTATCCCTTATAGACGTTGAACTCATTAAGAGACTCTCTCTTGAAGGGGAGGTTGTCGTTGCCAAAGAGGATGACGAGTCAGATTGGAGGCAACCATTCATGGATTACCTAAGAATAGACAAACTACCTCAAGAGAAGTCATCAGCCCATTAGGTAAAATAGAGAGCTCTCTCCTACGCTCTCATGGATAGCACTCTATACTAGCGGTCTTTCGATCATATATGGTTACGTTGTTTAGCCAAATATGAAGCCTGTAAGATCATGAAGGTACACTGGGTTTATCACTCACCGTCGTCCAAGATGATAGCTAAGATCAAAGAATTACTACGGCTGTGATGATTACAGACTGCATGGATGTAGCTAGGAGATGCCACCAATGTCAGGTGCACGAGGTGGTCCTATATCAACCACCCAACATTCTACATCACACATTAGCCTTGTGACCATTTAAGTGTTGGGGCACTAACATAGTGGGTCTGATATATCCTTCTTCTTCTAAGGGTCACCAATTCATTCTAGCTGCCACAGACTACTTTTTCAAGTGGGCGGAGGCAATCCAACTTTGAGAAGTCACAGCCCTGCATTTTCTCCTTGAGTTGGCCACCAAATACATACAGGCTTTCTTTTATAGGGTTTTGGATAAAGCCCCCAGTGACACCTTCCCTGTGGGGACTCTACTTAGATCACATCCTTAGCGACCCCATTTAGACACTACCACAGTTACTCTTGGATTAGACAGTCCCTCTTTCATAGTAGCCACTCTTGTGGTTGGAGAATTTATTCAACGGATGCGTAGATTCTCCATTGGTCCAGTAAGTTTGAGATAAGACTAGGCTGGTATAAGATCATTCTCAGTATGGTCCCTCGTAAACCAATAGGGTTCACGTAAATATAAAATGAACAAAATATATCTTCACTTGTGGATTAGAAATTCAAGCCTCTAGTCCCCCCTTTCCCAAGCAGGCATCCTATCTTTAAGGCAGTGTCAGCAGAACTCCCTATAGGAATTGCTTGACTACTTTGAGTTGAGATAAGTCCCATGATCGACACTCTCTCAGTAGTCGTTCTTAAGTTGGGTTTGACTTATTATGCCACCAACGAGTCAGCCCGAAGATCATTAATGCTTTGAAAGATATAAGTCTATTATGCATTCTTTCCAGCACGACCGTTGCAAACCAACAGGTAGCCTTAGGTCGGGTCTGATTTTTTGCGCAAGTGATCGATCACCCTAGTGGTTCCTTATTTAGGAGGATGTGAGTCCTGCACCTTTTTCCTAACTTGATCATTGCACATCGAAAGGCATCCCTTTGGTTGGTTAGTTCTTCCCCATGATCGGTAGACTATTCCTTTGGATTTATAAATCTAAGACATGTCTAGGATGATATTAACCCCTTCTTAGTGGATCCATCACAAACTGCTGGGATCCATCAAATTAAAACAAATGTAACTCAATCAAAAGACATCATTTTGACTATTTTCGAGTTGATATAAGTCCCCCAGAGGAATTCATTCAGTAGTCGACCTAGGTCGGGTTCGATTTGTTATGTAAGCGACCGATCACCCCAGTGGTTCCTTGTTTAGGAGGATGTGAGTCCCCGTACTTTCTTCCTAACTTGACCATTACACACCAAAAGGAAACCCCTTAGGTCGGATAGTTATACCATGTGGCTAGTGGATTACCCCTTTGGATTGATAAAATCGAGATAGGCTTAGGCCGACATAGCCCCTTCTCAGTGCGGTCCATCACAAACTGATAGGGTCCATCTTAAAATCCTAAACTAAATAAATAATCAATGGATTTCTCCCTAGTGAGACATCAATCTTACCAACTTCTCCCAAGTGGAGTCAATCAAATCCAATTTAAACTTGCATTCCCCAGGGAGTGCACCCGCAAAAGAAATCTCATCAAATCTTTATCCCTAGTGGATAACTTGAACCTGCTTCCCTAGTGGAAGGTTCACGCATCTATCCCTGGTGGGTTATACATTCTAATCCCCATCGGATACTCTACCCAAATCATACCTTGCATTCAAATCCAAATCTCTTATCACTAGTGGATAACTTGAACCTGCTTCCCTAGTGGAAGGTTCACATGTTTGATCCCTTGCTGGATCCCTTCTTCCTCCCTTCTGCCATTGGCATGAGTTGAGTTACATTGCACTAAGATCTTGATTTCTCGTACACCTCAGGTTTAAGATTAGATCATTTATGATAGTGTTTGCGATCCTTCAGACATTGTTAATCATCTCGGTCAACACCAATATGTGTAGTGTGCCTTGTCAATCACACCACACATATTGGGCACCCTTTATTGACCTCACTTTTGGAGTGAGCTCTCAATTTTCTCATTATCGATCTAGGACTCTTATAAACACTAAGAGTTCCTTAGTCTTAAGACACTTCTAGTGATTAGGTGAATACTTAACCTAACCCTAGAGACTTAGAAGAGTTAGCCATAGGAATATATTGTGCCTTAGGGATTTATGAGGATTTGCCTACTCTATATCCCAAACCCATTCCTTTCTTTCTTCTTTCAAACCAAAGCACAAACTCAATCTCAATTCAAATTCCAAATCATAAATCAAATCCAACTATCCAATGACTATAATCCATCATTCAATTCAAACTCTAAATCCCTTCCTATGCCCTTTGACTTTATCATATGGACTTAGCCTTAACCAAATCCAAATCAACCCCAATCCAATTGATTTTCTCAATTATCAAATTCAATCTCAAATCAAATTCCAAATCATGAATCAAATCCAAACTCCAAATGATTGAAACCCATGATTAAATTCAAACTCCAAAAGTCCTTCCTAAGCCATATGAACCACATTCATATGCTTAGTTAAAACTTCTTCAAACCAACTCAAACTTGGTTGATTTCTTTATAAAGTAATCATTCCTTCATTTATATTCATGAATATAAATGAAATACACCATCTAATAATCAAAAATAAATCAAACCAATACAAAATCCAAGTTAGCCATTTTTAACCTACATTATCTAATTTGGTCAAATTTGCTTCCAAATCACTCCAAACTCAAGTGATTTTCTCATAGATCATTTATATTCACAAATATAAATGAAGTATAAATCCAAATGACCAAAACCAAATCCAAATCAAATTCCCAATTTTATCCCTTTTAGTCAAACTTTTGAACTTGGCTAAATGAAACCCAAATCAACTCAAAACTCATGGATTTCTTTACGATTCAATCATTCCTACAGTCATTGATCCAAATATAAATATAAACCACCATTATCAAACCAAATTTGAGTCAACCCAAATCAAACCCAGGTTGACCCTTTTGAGTTGAAATTGTCATATGAATCAAAATCTATTTGGCTCTAAAATAATTGCAATTGGATTTATATTTCAATCCTAAGATTTTATGTGAGTTCAACTAAACTTGAATCAAACTTTGACCAAACCAACTGACCCATTTAGGCTCAGTTGGCCCAAAGTGACTTAAAGGACCTTTTTGAGCCATGTTCTAATCCAACCCAAATTGGATTGAACTAAGCCCATCTAAAACTCAATCATGATCAACTATCATCATGGGGTGATCAACCACCTTGAATTGGGTCAAACTAAGTCAAACCTAGCCTTTGATCAAGTCAATATTTAACCCAAATGAAACCCAAACTAACTCACCCTAGGTCGACCAAGAACCATTGGGAGGTGAGTTGACTCAGCTCCAACCTAAACTGAGCACCCGTTGGATCAAGCTCATGGCATCCTTGTACATTGGGTCCATGGAAACTCCCCATTACTTCTCCCATCTGTGGCATGCAGCCTGACCCTGATGGAGACAACTCTAGTGGTCGGACAGTGGCGAGCCAGTGCAAAATGTGCGCATGCAGCCGTCCATCAATAATGGAAAATTGAGGGGTATACCCCCTGAATTTGAACAGGAATTCACACACAATTACATCGTGAGCCCTCCTAAACCAATTTCAAAACCCCTCAGAGCATTTTCAAGCCTCCCCGAGCTCTCTCCATTTGGCATTTCCCATTCCCGTGAGAAGCCAAAACAGGGCTTCCCAATCCCGAGCAATACTCCCTCAATCTGAAACCAAACCCAAATTTCTCTTAGCCACACCATCACCACACTTCGCCGAGCTCAACCAGACCAATTCCCAAGCTTCCAAGCCACGGGAGGATCAAGATCGATCGGAGCCGATGCCTTCGCATGCGTGGATTGGTCGACCGAGAATCTCACACCAAATCAAGCTCAAACCTCTTCAACTGGGCCTCGCCTCAACTAGGAGAAGCTACCTCCAGCGTTGCAACGCCGGGCATTAGCTCCGGTGAGGTAATTTTCCAAAATCGTAGCTTTAGGCCTCTATGCGTTGGTCTTTTGTGAAAGAAATCTCCATGTCAAGGGATTTTAGCCATTGGATGTGATTGAATGCTCCTTTAGATGGTGTAGAATCCATTTGATCCCAATCCGAGCTTGGGTGAGCTCAGACCAAACAGGGGAAGACAGACGATGCTCATCTTTCACCACTCACGAATGAGATAGATCACGAACCGTCCATCTCATGTGTTTGAGGAGAATGACTCTGATCAAATCGCATGATAGATCCTTTGATTTCTCCCTTAACCCGCAAATTAAATCGTCAGATCACCAGTTGGGCGGCCCAAGCGTGTCTCGGCGATCTGCGTGGATGTGACTACTTAAATAATCAATCTTATCACACCAGGTAGAAAGTGCGCCGCGTCAGCAGCCACGTGGCCCGATGGGATTAAGTTTTAATTAGGGTTAATTAAATTATTTTTAATCCTAAAACTTCCTAAAATCATAACTAATTATAGAAAAATTAGAAAAATCCAAACTTAGGCTCATTTTGAAGATATTTAGAGGGGAATCTAGGAAAATTATAATTAATTAATTTTAAACAGTGACTTTAGCTTAATTAGGGTTTTTATCAAAAATTTAATTAGCTTAATTACACTTTAATTTAGTGCTCAAATAATCCTAATTTTTTGTGGATGTTTAGGGGGATGACCTCTACCTCCCATATTTTTTTGGTATTTTATTGATTGCTTAATTAGGGGAATTACTTAATTAAGCTCTAATTAATCTCTTAATCTAATTAATTATAATTAATGAATGAACAGTAGCTTAATTAATCATTTAAGCATAGTCACTTTTGTTGAAGAGTAAGATCACTTAGGGAATGTGGTTGGGGTACTTTCCCTAATCCATTTCCTAAGTCTTCTTTACTTTTAAAAATTAAATTAATTAGTGACTAATGAAATGCTTATTTGGTTACTTAAGTGACTAATCTTCAAAATGCAAAATAAAATTTAATTGAATGATTTAGGGATTAGGATTAGGGCCTTGCTCTTGATCCTCTCCCCTAAGTTAATTTTAACATTCAAATTAAAACATAACCAAAATATTTAACTAATTAATTAAAGACTTAATGAAACTAAAATTAAAAAAGATCAATTCATCCACACCTAAACAACCGTTAATTAATTTTGGGTAGCTTCTTGGGTGTTCAATAACCCAAGGTAAGAGATAATGAAATTATGGTTGGCTCATATGTGTGAGAAAATTCTAAAAGAAATTATGTGAAATCTCTTAAGCTTAATTAACTATTAATCATAAGCCAATTGCATTAGATCCATTTTATTTCCTAAGAGCATTACAAATTTACTTTTCATGTGATTGTATATCATATTGGCTTATTATTAACTAGTTAATTAACTTAAGGTGATATTGGTAAGGGATAATTAATTCACTTAATTCATACATTAACATAATTAAAACATAAAATCAACCTAAATATTTTTTATTAAACCAAATTAATTCATATATGGGGAATTGGGTTAGGGTTAGCAAACCTCTTTCACATTCCTTAAATCAAATCAAACTCAAATTTAAAAATATCTTTAAAGAATCTTGATTCATTTTAAACAGCCTTATTTAATTTGATTGTCCTTAGGAATTAATTAGGATGAATGAAATTATGTGCTACATTCTTTTATTTTTTTCCAATCATGCTAAATGTTGCTTGCCATATGAAATCATGCATTCATTGCTTTCAAAATTAATTAAATGAAAATATTTTCTTTTATGTCAAATCATAAATATTGACTTAAATTAAATATGAGTGACTATTATCACTATTAAATCAAAAATTATTTTCAAAACCTATAAATCAATTATTAAAAATGAATTGATGCTAATTATAAATATTTATGAGCTTGCATGTGATGATAGTATAAGATGTGCAATATGAGGTTCTCTTTCCCTACTTTAACATGGATTCACATAGGATTTGTAAGTGTATAGTTTATTTGAAAAGAACATAACACTTGCTTAAATCTATTCCTATGCATTTCCATGTTAAGACTTAGGAAGAATTTCATATTACACATGTAAACCATATAATCAAATCAAACATTATTTATTGCATGATTCCCCATTCATGTGGTTCTTTTTGTACATTCATATATATTTGAGAAAAGTGGTATATTAGTCTAGACATCCTGGGGCTGCGAGACTTTAAGCAGTCCTAAGTAGGTCTTGTACCATACGCCCCTAGTGTAAAGAGTAATGGTGTCTTACTCATTAAAACTCTTATACATATGCATGTATGATGCGACTAATGAATAAAGAATCATAAATATCAAATAAATCAAACATCACCTTTTTCATGGATTTTCTATCCTTATGGTTGTTCATACATCTACATGTATATAAGAAAAGTGGTATATTAGTCTGGACATCTCGGGACTGCGAGGCTTTAAGTAGCCCTAAGTAGGTCTTGTACCTTATGCCCCTGGTGTAGAAAATAATAATGTTGCACTCACTTAAAACTTTTATACATGTCAATGTGTGTTTAGCTAATGGATGATAAATCCTTATTTTGTACATAAACATACAATCATAATTTAATAAAAAAAATGAAATAGTGAAAATCCAAATACATTTCTTTGCATTCATCATCAAAGTATGATAAGATTTACATTACATGTGTATGTATGCTTAGGATCTATTCATATGCATGATATACATGGTGGAAAGAAATAAATGAATGTGTGTTATGTGATAGTAATCTATTTCAATTAATCTTAAGATGTCTTTCTTATTAAATAGGGCTATTTAAAGTGAATCTAAACTTAGGGTTAATTAAAACATATAATAAATCATTCACTAAAGGAAATTCATTAATTAATTTACCTTAGAAGTGACTTAAGGTAGGGATAAAAAATAGATCTCCTATCTTTCTTCTCTTTACAACACTTAGTTGCTAAGTGTAGGTCATATAAAAGAAAAGAAAATACTAAATAAAATCTTCAACTCAATTAAACAACTTAAAGAGAAATCAACCCTTTTATAAATTAAATCCCTCACATTTAGAAAATCATAACTCTAAAGCCTAGTTAGGACATAGCACATAAATCTTAACACATGCACATTAGATTAAGTCACCATTTCTTGCTTTATGTTAGGGTGGTGCATGGTTTGATGAATGTTTAGTTTTGTGATATATTATTTTAGTTTGGATGTTAGGGTGTATGTGCATAGTCTAGATGTTACGATGATATTAGCCTAATCATGCTTTCTACATGAGGTTGTGCTTAAGAGACACTGTAATAAAAATATTAAATATTTTTTGCTATGCAGGTTGCTTATACCCCTAAGCATAACTCAAGTTAGGATATGTGGACTTGGTTACCCATATGTGGGGTGCTAAGTCCAAATTATTCATATAACTGTTTGGATTGTATGACGTGTTTTAGTTAATATTTGTTTTGTAGGTGTAGCTAGATTTACTTTTCTTTTCTTTTAATATAATTTTACATTGGAATTAGGATAAGTGTTATGGGGATTAAGAATGAACATTGGTTATAAGACTATGTATTATATACCATGTGATACCTTTGGAGCAAGCTACATCCAAATCAAGCCAAAAGAACGAAAGAAATAGAGCAAATTAAAGCCAAAAGAAAGAAAGAAATGAAGCAAATCAAGATGAAGGAATAAAAGATGAAGAGTGAAGAATGGAGGATGAAGAATGAATACCCCATAAAATTTATCAATTTATAATTATAATTATTCTTTCATTATATCGAGATGTATAAAGGTAGAGCTTGGCTACCCACATTTCTTTTCGGGTTATACGACGGTACCCGACCACACTGGTTTCTTATTCTTTTGTGATAGATTTATAAAATTGTGTGATGTTTTGTTTAGCTTGTGAATTAAAAATAGTATGTCTTTTCATAGTTTCTTTATGATCGGTGATTATTGTGTTGCCTGGATGCGATTAGGCTCCTAGGACAAAAATAAATTTTCTATCCTACTAACAACTCATAATTGAAATATTAAAACAATTCATAATCTCACATAAAGGCCTAGGAATTAAATCAAGATAATAAAAAATCTTTAGGAACCCCTTAGTTGGATAATTGTATGTATAACATCATTCATATCATATTTTTCCACTCTTGCTAAGAGGGGGCTTCCATCTATGCCAGAATAAAGGCTTGACATGTAAGAGCCTTTGATGAGAAGACACCTCTTTCTCTTTGATTTAGCACATAACTAATTTCTCATGCATTTTGGCATATGAAAACCTATAGCCTGTGTCAAAATAAAGACTCCAAAAATCAAATAAAACTTTATAAATTTTTGCATTAGATTAAGTCATTACTCATGCTCTTCATGATATAGTCTCTTAGGGAGTGAGTTTAAGGACTTAGTTTCTTCTTCTAAATAAATAACAGTCTAACCATCTTGTAAAACATATGACTTGCCTACATGGATTTAAAGTGTAGGAGGAGTTAGCTGGCTGCCACTCTAGGTGGTAATAAGTTCAACAGTCGGGTGGTTTACTCTCTCTTATGGAGGTAAACCATATGCCTACTTTTGCCTTAGATTTAGGTTGTGCTTTGGCCCTAGCCAAAGCTCCCTAGATTTAGGATTTAAGATCATTGTTTTCCTTTGTGGGCTACATCCTCACCTCTTAGGCATTTCCACAACCTTGTATTATGGAATTATAAGTCCTAGATTTCTAATAAAATTTTCACTCAGACAAATGAATCTCCTCAATTTCAAGTACATAAAGTCCAACTATAGAATAAATTGAAGTGCTCATTAGGTTTTCTAGTATCATGAGCACTCCCTACTCATCTCCTTTGATTTCGATAAGAACTCTCCCCATTTTTGATCTCTCCCACTTGATTTTCAAAAATAGAACCAATTCTTTGATAGTCTTATCTTTAAAATCTTTGGAGACAACAATCGGCTACTTTAATTGAGAGTATTCTTAAGGAATTCACTTTCCCTATGATATAATTAACTATGAAGGCTTTCCTTCATAGAGAACTTAACGAACCCATTTAAATAAACCCTGCTTTATTTTTTTGTATAAAGTAGAGGAAAAATCTTTAATATATTCGAAGACCCATCATGCCTTAAGAGTCATTATTAGGTGATTAGGTACATTATAGGGTAATGACTACTATCTCTTGAGATAGCACACTATTCTTTAATGTCATACCTGATCACCCTAATAAGTATATCTGCAGATCTGCATGGTGTCCCCTCACATATACATCCAAACACAAAAAAATAAATGCCACATTTTCCAAGAAGAAATAGCTTTTGAAAGTAATTAGACAACAACTTTGTTGAGGTTGATTATCTTTCTGTTATTTTTTTGGTAGCCACATTGACAATTTAATGTATCATTAGGTGTTAGTTCTTCAGAATGATTTCAATTTTTGACCTTGACCAATAACATTCTCATGTGCTATATCAATTTTTGCCTTATCTCATTTATTCACAAACCAAAACATTGAGTTATGAGCCTTTTGGCCCCTATGGATGATTTATAGTTGTATATGAAGATGCCATCTACTTTTCAGTAATTCACTAATAATGTGTGATCTTTTAGCAATACATGAGGGTAATCCATCTTTTTGACAGTAGATTTGTGAGTCATTGAGGATCATTTGGTCTACAACATAATAATGGTGAGCATGGAGGGGAATGTAGGTTGATGAGCTTTGACTATAGTAATTCTGTAGCTATCATGGCCAATGACGGTCTGAGCTTAAGGGGTGGGTGGCATTGATTATAAATCAAGGAGATGATAGATTTGTTTGACCATTTGCATGTTGGTGGACTGTTGAATAGTTTTTGGCATTATTTTAAAGAAAAGTTGTGTTCGGTGCAATTTGAACTTGAAATATCTATAGATCATAAATCAACTTTTCAACCATTCATTTCTTATTATTAGGATATGGAGATAATTTAATAAATGAGAATAATTAGAACATAGAAGTATATCATATTTAATGTAATTTTTTAACAATGGTTTTTATTTTTATCCTTTACATGCACTTTCTTTTGTTCTATATTTTGGAAATATCATATAGTTTAATTTTAATGACTACACAAATTGTATTTTTGAGCATTTTCATGTCTCTTTTGGGTAAATGATGGGTGATTGGAAAACTGTCTAAAAATATTTTGTTAAATTTATAGTTTGCTAAATTATAAATCCCACCCAAGATTTTGTTCGTTATTAAAAGTAAGGCTTGATATTCTTCTGAAATCAATCTATAACTTATGAAGGCTCTTTTGGACTTCGTGGCCCATTTCTATATGGGACTATTTGTTGGTCAATTTTGTGATCATGCAAGCCTCAATCTTGAACCCTCAATTACAAATTATTGTACCAATTGCATTTGTATCACTTGTATTAGCTGATATAATTTAAAACTAATTATCTTAACCATACATCTGAAACTTGTTTGAATAATTTTTTTTAATTAAAATTTGTTGAAACTTTATTGAATCTCATTCTTAGTTTCAACTAAAAATATAATTTCATTTTTTGGATCTCTGATTAGTCAAAAATTGTTATGATAACTTGCATTCTAGTTTTTAAGTCTGTTTAATTTATTATTGGTTATATATGAGCATGATATCATTGAGTTGGATAGGTTGATTGACTTAACCCATCGAAGATATTATTATTGGACAAAAATTCTATGTAAGAGAGTAAGGAATGAAATCCTGTCCATTTTACCTGATGGATTCTCGACTCAGAGTAGCCAACCAACCATTCTTATTATTAACGAGCCGGTTACTTTGGGTCAACTCGACCTCATATATAGTTTCTTCTTCGATGGCCGTAGAATCGGAAGATTTGGGTTTGGTTAATAAGAGAAGCGGCAGCGAGGATGATCGAAAATGGTAGCAAAGGGTAGAAGGAGGAAGTTGCTATGCGAGAGTATACAATCAATCTCCACAAGAGGCTCCATGGATGGTATTATCCTTACCATTTCACGTTCTTTTTTTTTTTTTCTCGTTTCACTCTTTTTCTGGTCCATTCCATTTTAATTCATTTCATTACATATATGATGAAGTGTCCGGTGGTTGTCGAGATTAATTTATTTAGTTTGATTCTTAAATTTATGCTTTGATTCAGTGAATTAAAGTTTCTAGATTTTTTTTTCATTTTTCTTAGCGTGGATCATTTGAAGTATGGTCTTGTCCGCTATTAACTTTTTTTTTTTTGCTATAAAGGAACCACTTGGGATCAACTGTGATCTTTTATTGACCTTGGCAAATTTCACTCTAAGGTTTATCAAGTTGTCTTTGGATATTTAAGAAGAATAAATCATTGTATGCTTACAGGTGTGTTCTAGTCTCATTGGAAGGTTTATGCTAGACTTCTAACTATTGAACACTTAAAGTAGGCGGCTGTTTTTTTTTGGTGTATTTTTGAAATCACTATCTGCTATCCCTAGCCAACTAATTCCAGTCAACGTGGGATTGTAGGGATGCGATAAATGTGGGAGTTCATTTCATGGTTAAATTTGATATCCTAAATAATCGCATTAGGAAGACTTGTAACTGTTAGCTTAGACGTTGGTGATCAATGGCATTGTACTTACATGATTGTTGTGCATGATACATTTCTTTTAGTATTTTTTTTCCAAGAAGAAATAACTTTTGAAAGTAATTAGACAATAATCTTGTTGAGGTTGATTATCTTTAAGTTATTTTTTGGTAGCCACATTGACAATTTAATGTATAATTAGGGGCCTTTTGGCCCCTATGGATGATTTATAGTTGTATACTAAGATGCAATCTACTTTTTGGCGATTTACTAATAATGTGTGATCTTTTAGCAATACATGAGGGGAATGCATCTTTTTGACAGTAGATTTGTAGGTCATTGAGGATCATTTGGTCTAGAACATAGCAATGCTGAGCATGGAGGGGATTGTAGGTTGATGAGCCTTGACAATAGTAATTTTGCAACTGTCATGGCCGATGACGGCCTGAGCTTAAGGGGTGGGTGGCATTGATTATAAATCAAGGAAATGATAGATTTGTTTGATCATTTGCAGGTTGGTGGACTGTTGAATAGTTTTTGACATTATTTTAAAGAAAAGTTGTGTTGGGTGCAATTTGAACTTGAAATATCTATAGATCATAAATCAACTTTTCAACCATTCATTTCTTATTGTTAGGATATGAAGATAATTTAATAAATGAGAATAAGTAGTACATAGAAGTACATCATGTTTAATGTAGTTTTTTTAACTATGATTTTTATTTTTATCGTTTACATGCACTTCCTTTTGTTCTATATTTTGGAAATATCATGTAGTTTAATTTTAATGTCTAAACAAATTGTATTTTTGAGCATTTTCATGTCTCTTTTGGGTAAATGACGGGTGATTGGAAAGCTGTCCAAAAATATTTTGCTAAATTTATAGTTTTCTAAACTACGAATCTCGCCCAAGCTTTTGTTCTTTATTAAAAGTAAGGCTTGATATTCTTCTAAAATCAATCTATAACTTAGGAAGGCTCTTTTGGACTTTGTGACCCATATCTACATGAGACCATTTGTTGGTCAATTCTGTGATCATGCAAGCCTTGATCTTGAACCCTCAATTACAAATTACTATAGCAATTGCATTTGTGTCACTTGTATTAGCTGATATAGTTTAAAACTAATCATCTTAATCATACATCTGAAACTTGCATGCATGATTTTTTTTAATTGAAATTGGATGAAATTTTATTGAATCTCATTCTTAGTTTCAACCAAAAATACAATTTCATTTTTTGAATCTCTAATTAGGCAAAAATTATTATGATAACTTGCATTCTAGTTTTTAAGTCTGTTTAATTTATGATTGGTTATATATGAGCATGATATCAATGAGTTGGATAGGTTGATTGACTTAACCTATCAAAAATATCATTATTAGACAAACATTCTATGTTAAGTCTTCAACATAGATTGACTCAAAGCTATGAGCATCAAATTAAGGCATTATGTTGTGCAATCAGACCCTTCAAATTTCAAACTTTAAGAATCATGCTAATTTGGGTTATACTAATTAAATGGTTTGGTTTGAGCATAATAAACATGATTATCTTCAAATCAAAGATGTGTATAGATGCAACTATCTATCATGTGGATTTCTTTTGACCAATAAGTTTGAAGATTTTGATTTTGTTCATTAATAATGTTGAGAAATGAAAAAGAGAAATATAAGTTTTTATATAAACGAAAGACTCCAATATAATACATAAAGAGTAGCTCTCATAATCCATATACTGAACAAAACATGGCATAATAAAGAAGATATAGAGGTGACCCAAAGGTCTAGTAGATGATGCTATGCTTTTCTAATATATGTAATATCCTATCTCAAGATCAGCAATATACATTCTTAACAATCATCTTGGACAATAGTGTTGATAGAGGGGTGAAAGCAAGGGGCTTAGTGAAGCATATGTGAACTTAAGATTAAAATTGATGGGCATAAGTTTGATAAAAACTTTTGTGATAGTCTACTTTGATGTGCTTGATGCACTCACGAAAGATTTGATTGATAGCAATGTAGATGACAACTTAGTGTAATAAATGAGTACAAAGTTGAGATCGTAATATGAAAATCATATAATAATAAGTTGAGCATTCTACTTAAACGAAAAATTAAAAGTTGGTGGACTATTTTTTTAACTACTAAGAGATTGAATCTCATAAGAAAACACAATAACTAATGGCTAGTATCCTTCTATTGAGATAGGATCATCAATCATAATGAGAAAAAGACTTTAAGTTATGAAAAAGAAAAACCAACTAAAAAGAAATATATCTTGCCTCGATGGAGAGTATTGAGGTAACATAGTAAGTGATTTTTCTTCATTAGATGTAGGGTCTATGGTTGAGGCAAGAATTTGCTATATTTATGTATATTAGAGTCATCGCTTAAGGCATCAGTATTGTCATGGATCAGACAACTGATCACCATCAAAGAAATTTAATTTATTACCAGAGTTACTTAGAAATCCTATATCTTCTAAAAATTATAATGTAACTGTCATTAGGGTGGAACAATGCCTATGTTAGATTTGGCAAAAAATTTCAGACTTTGTTAGCCTGAATTGAGTGCTCAAAGGGGACGTATAAAGTTTCAAAATTGCTTATAATTTGATAAAATTGTTGTCTAAATGACTGCAAACTTTTAGCAGTTAACTAAAAATATAGTTATTTTCTATGTTTATATTAACTTAAAACATTGGTGTACGTACAATCATGTCTGATTGTATTTTAATGATTGTTATCTACATTTAATTTTATTTGATAGTTATCTATTATGAAAAAATAACAATCTTTCTAAAGCATTCTTCGATATTATCAATGGAGTTATAATCGAATACCTTGCTTCCATTTGACTTAGGCTTATTTCATCACCTAGATGTTATGGCCTTTTTTTATACTAATAAAGAGACATGGAAGTATGGAATCATATGATAAATGCTAATCAGAATTACTTAGAAAAGCATAGATGGAAATATTATGACTAAAATTTAATTAAAATTAATATTATATATATATATATAAGATAATTAATTAGGTATATTTTGTATTTATCTTGAATTAAATTAAAAGTTTTAAAATTTATTTTAATTTAACTTTAATTAAAACATTCATTCAATAAAATAAAATGACTTTTGAGTCTACAAAGATTGCTGTTTTCAGTAATTCACACGAGTCATGACCTATTTATTTAAGACCAAGGTATTTTATTTTCGGCTCAAAGTTGCCAGCCAAGCTTCCGAACCGGTTTGCTTGGGTCGACTCACTTACATATATTGACTCGTTGGCGTATGCAAGGGCTTCTTCTGTGGCCGCGTGAACTAGCAGATTAGGGTTTCGACTAGTAAGAGAAGCGGCGAGGAGGATGGTCGAGAAGGGCAGCAAAGGGCGGAAGGAGGAAGTTGTTACACGAGAGTACACCATCAATCTTCACAAGAGGCTCCATGGATGGTATTCTTTTTACCATTTCATGTTTTTTTTTTCTCGTTTTACTTTTTTGCTTTAATTTATTTCAATACATGCATGCAGAAGCGTTCAGTGGTTACTGTACAATAAAATTAGTATGCTCCCTTAGCTGATTTTTGGATTCAATGTTTTAAAACTACTAGATGATATTTCGTTCTTTTTGTGT
Organism: Cymbidium sinense; assembly: GCA_021442155.1. NCBI lineage: Eukaryota > Viridiplantae > Streptophyta > Magnoliopsida > Asparagales > Orchidaceae > Cymbidium > Cymbidium sinense. Next base: position 55,746,951 of record CM038216.1, read on the forward strand.
GTGGATCATTTGAACTTTGTTCTTGCTGTCTGCTTTTAACTGTTTTCTGCTATCAAGGAACCATTGGAATCCCCATTTATTTTTAATTTACGTTGTTTAATTTCCTGGTAAGGTCTATCAATTTGTCCCTAGAAAGTAAAGAAGAACAAATCATCTTCACATACATATTGTTGTGATCTGGTCATGTTTTAAGATTTATATTTAACTTCTTAATGATACACTAGAAAAGGTGATTGTCGTTTTCTTGTATCTGTGCTATGACTGTTTCACCGTGCCTTACCAACTAAGCTCGGTTATGGTGAGATGGTTGGCTGTGATCAGCGGACTTGATTTCACTGCAGTATTTGAAACCCTAAATGCTTGCATGCGGATGGCTCGTAGATGTTAGAGCTAATGCTACACAGAAGTGATCAATGGATTTGCATTGAAAGGGTTGTTGAATGGGCGTGATTCATCATTTTTTATTCAATTTTATAAAATGAAATAAGTTTTGAGGGTAATTGGGCATCAAATTGTTGGTAATTGATTATCTTTTTCATTTTTTTATTTTGGTAAGCGCATTGACTATATTATGCATCATTAGCAGGTAGTTTCTTAGCGTTGTTTCATATTTTGAGCTTGAGCAATATCTTTTGAATGTGTTGCATCAAACTCACATCTTTCTGATTTAATATCAAGCCAAAACACCCATATGTGGGCAGTTTTATGTTGTATAAATGGATGAGGCTCATTTTTTTATTGTTGGCTAGTGATGGGTGATTTTTTAGAACTATTGGAGCAACAAGCATGTTCTGAAAGTAAGAGTGTTGTTCATTGAGGATTGTTGGATCTAAAACCCAATAATGCGAGGGAGTGGTCACAACTAAATGAACCTTTAGTGTAGTATCTCCCATTATGACCTATTGGTAGCCTGAGCTTGAGGAGTGGCATGGGTCACAGGTCATGGAAATGGTAGATCTGTACGAACCTTTTACAATTGTTGGACTATGGGTTGTGTTTGGGCTCAATTTTGAAGAAATAAATTGTTTTAGGTGGCATTTGAACCTGAACATCTATCAACTTTATACATCCATAAACCAATTCTTCGGCCATTCTTTTCTTACTAGTTGTCTATGTAAAACCAAGTTTAAGCTTTATTTTTGAAATATTGATTTTTCTTTTTTGATTTTTCCATACACTATCTTTTATTTGTTATTTTGGGATTGCTATATGTTTTGATCATGAGGTATGCTTAAAATGTAGTATTATTAATATATATTTTTTAATTTTGTGTAAACGATGAGTGATTGGAAAGTTGTCTAAATTTGTTTTATTAAGTTTGTAGGTCACTAAGTATTTTTTTTTCTAACTAGTTCTTGATATCTTTAAGAAATCAATCCAAAACTCCAAAGGGTTCTTTTGGAATCATGCTAGCCCATTGTTTTGCATGGTATCATTACTTGATTGGCTTGGTGATTATGGATGCCACCATCTTGAGCGCACAAATTTTCTTTAAGGCTACTTAAATTGGTCAATATTGGTTAAAATGTGTCATCCATATGATACATCTCAAACTTGTTCGCATTATGTTTTTGTGCTAAAACTGGTAAAGCTTTACTAAATCTCATTTTTAGTTTTATCCAAAAATACACATTGGCTTATTCAAACTCTGGTGAGCACAATATTATTATAATAAATTGCACTTAGTTTTATACATTTAGGACCTAATCAATAATTGGTTAGATTTAAGCATTGAATCATATGTTTTCAATGGAAAAATTCAGGTTAGCTTGTCTCGGAAGCTATAAGAGGCACAAATTAAGGCACTAAGGTGTGTGATTGGAACCTTCATATTTTAAGCATATGATAATCATGCTCCTTGATTCAAAATTATAAAATGGTTTAGTTGGAGCACAATACGCAGGACTGTCTTCAAGCCAAGACATACTTGGATGAGAGTATCTAAAATGTGGAACTTTTTTGGCCAATCATGAACTTTACTTTTACCATGCTTGAAACATATTTTAAGCATATGATAATCATGCTGCTTGATTCACACTTATAAAATGGCTTAGTTGGAGCACAGTATGCAGGACTATCTTCAAGCCATGACATGCTTGGATGAGAGTATCTAAAAAGTGGACCTATTTTGGCCAATCATGAACTTCAATTTGACTATGCTTGAAACATAAGTGTACAGTGCTTTTTTTTTTTTTTCAAAATTAAGGATACAATTTTCTGACCATTGCCTGCATTTGTGTACTTTGTAATGTTTCATTGGAATTCGTAGTCAATTATGATTATGTAACCTTTGTATGGTCTCTGAATTTTTGTTATATTTATATGAGAATTACTGATCTTAAATGAGGGAGGATGGGCAGATGTAGGGCATTACATGCTTGTGGGGTAGGGTATTGTGCTTTGAAAGAAGGTATATTGTGGGAAATTTTAAAAATTCTGGGGCTAATATTTGTAGGAGGCGGCTTAGGGACATAGTATGGATATTGTTTACCTTTCCAACTCTCATTCTTTATGAGTTTCACTTTTTAACCTTGCCAAGGAATATAGAGTCTTGAAAGTGCACCTGTTGCAGCAGATGGTGAACTTTATTTATAAAGACCTGAAGTTAGATTTGGTTTAGGAGCCTATATACTTAGTTTTGAGAAGGGAGGACCCAGTTATAATGTGCTTCTAAATGTAGATACTAGATACATAAGCAATATATCCCCATTTTTTGTGGATTGATGAAAAATGCTATTGCCGTCCCTTCTGTAGAATGCAAGCCAAAATTGTGGCAATTAAGCAACAACCTTCCAACGCTAAATGTTAATTTTAACTTCAAATTGTTGACGTGAATGAGTTATTGCTAACGTCCTCTAAAGAAAGCAATTGCTTGATGTTTTCACATTGTTCTCATACATACATTTTCTGTGAATTGTACTTTGGGTCTCCACGTTTGTGTTTATCTAAGTCTGGAAGTTCATCTTTGGTTAACAATACTGCGTTTATTTCTTCCTTTTACTGAAAGTTGTTCCTCATTGAAACAATAGTTTTGATGACTACTGATAAGGAGCTATTTTCTGAAATTACAGCTGAGAGAGTGATTAATTTCTGTAATTGGAATTGATACAGTGAGCTTGAGTGATTAATCCAGTTCTTTCTTCTATTCTGGTTCGGTTGAGTTGTTTTCCTTGGATCTGGGTCAGATCTGGCTTGGTTTGAGTCAAGACAATGCTTTAAACCCTTTCCAGTGAGTTAACCCGGCTGAGTTAATAGGCTATATCTGTGCGGGTGTTATCTGATCCGTAGGATCTAGCGCTTATCTAGTTGGATGGGCTCCCTTGGATCGAGTTCTTCTTTTCTTCTTGCTTGAGCCGTCAGATTTCCGCGATTATTTCTAACCCTTGGATTTGTTATTCGATCTTTGCGGCCGATTATTACTATCTGAGTGGATTACAGTGTTCAATCCGCCGGTTTGATCCGCCTTTGGGCGAGGATCGTGGGATGAGCTTTAGTGGAGTACACGCGTTGAGCATCCGTCGGTTGGAATTCGAATGGAGGGTTTGAATCTAATTCCTTTGCTCATTTCTTTCAGCGTCTTCGCGTCTGTAGGGTTCTGAGGGGAGATCGGAGGGAGAGGGAAGATCCTACCGATGGGCGATCAGATCCACCGTAGGAATGTTACGAGGATGCAGGCCAGAGATAAAGTGGAGGGCTCGGGGATTTGCGCCGTCTGTTTGGGGTTTTCCGACGGTTTCCACCTTGAGAATTGAGAGAGGAGAGAAAGACTGAGAAAGGAGGAGGCGAGAAGTTAGAAAGTTCTTGAGATAATTCTTCCCAACTTTCTTTGATTTCCTCTTATTTATAGTCTTTTGCGCTTCTTAGAATGTTCTTACATTTGGTTTTACTAATTTACATTAGAGTCTTGCCGCCTCACTGTAGTTAGTTAGATATCTTGATTTCCTGTTATTATTCTGATGCTCTGTATATCATGCTGGTGTTTCTTCTTGTTATAGTTCTTGATCTTAGTTTGTCCTTGTCATCATCCTCACGATTGGATTTTAATATTATGCAAGCCTTGTATATTGAGCATGTCTTGGAGATCCTCAGTAGTAAAAGCTGATTTTATTTATTTATTTTGTTTATTTGTTCTCATTTTATTGTGGAACTTCTTACATATCTGTTATAATGGTTTGGGAATGTTGGTGAAGTCTTTTAGCCAGTTTGGCCTTTTCCCGATTCTTTTGTCTCTGTTGATGGGGATATGTGTTCATATCATTACTCCCTCCTCCACCACGACCTTGTCCTCGAGGTCAAAACGGAAAATTATCCTGTATTTCTTTCTCTGTCACCCAGGATATATCTGTTTCTAATAATCCTTCCCATTGGATTAGTAATTCTTTGATCTGTTGATCTCCCCTTAGTCTAATTCTGTGATCCAAGACTTTAATAGGTGTGATAAACATGTGACCCTCTCTGAATTGATTTGATAGCTGTGCTGGATGGATATTAGAGTCTTGTCTGTATGGCTTTAATCTAGATATGTGAAATACATTGTGTATTCTTCATTGCGGGTAATTCAATTTTATATGCCACCATACTACTTTTGTAGTACTTTGAAGGGTCCATAATATCTTCTTTGTAATTTGGTATATTGGTTCCCCATTCAAGTCTGCATATGGTTGTATCTTGACTAATACTAATTGATTGACTTCTAATTGAATGTCTCTTCTATGTTTATCAGCCATCAGTTTCATTCTGTTTTGAGCTTCTTGTAAATTTGTTTTCAGGATCTGTATGATTTGGTCTCTTTGTTGTAATACTGAGTCTACTTCTGGATTAGTACTTGTAGTGCCCTCATATGGAATTAATGTAGGAGGAATTCTACCATAAAGCTGCTTGGAGTCATTTTGGTTGAAGTATTGATGGATGTGTTATAGGAAAACTCACCCAAGGCATAAATTGTAACAAGTCTTGGGCATAACAAAACTCCTTAGATCGTTCTAGTATTGTTAATCCTCCGGTTTGTCCATCTGCGTGGATGATAGCCTTCTTTGTAGCAATGTATAAGTTTGAATATTTCTTTGAAATTACTCATGAATATAGGGTCTCTATCGATTATTCCTCGGGTATCCCATGCAATTTGACAATGTCAAACAAATAGATGGTATGTAGGATCTTTGTAAAGCGGTTGGTAAGGTGAGAAATGTGCATACTTTTGAAATCACCACCACTTAAGTTTTGTTATGAGACTTTGGTAGACACTAATAAAATCCATCGATACTTCTTCCCCAAATGTTTGGTATAGAGGTTGTAGTAACCCTGAGCCTTTGAGTATCATATTTCATTTGTTGACATATAGGCAAGTTCTTTATGAAATGTTGTATATCTTTTTTATTTTTTCCAATAGAATTGTTGAGTAATTACATGTTTTATGAACTCCCATATGCCCTCCGTTGGTGTAGAATGTAACTCTCGATAATTAGATTTCGAGATCCAGATTCGGCATATGACAATCCTCGCTTTTATAGTATATTAGTCCATTCGGATATTTATGTTTTGGAAACAATTCGGTCGCTTTATTTGTTCTTTGCTTTGTAGTTGATTATTTTGTAGTTTCCTCTTTTATTTGCTGTAGCAGTGTGGTGAACTGTTGAGTATAAGCATATAGCTGTAAGAACATATGCACCACTAATTTTGTTACATTTTGTTTTACTGCATAGTTCCTTCCGATAATGCATCGGTATTTGTTCTGGTTTATACTCAATAGTATAATCAAATCCCAATAGTTTAATTAAGAACCTTTCTTTGTTCGGTGTTTGGATAGTTTGTTGTAATAATTCTCTAATGCTTTTCTCGATTCAAATTTGGCTCCCGATAAGTATTGTCATCATCGCAGCGCTTGATAATTCATAGAGTTCTCTAGCATAAGTTGAAGACTTTGCATTGTAGGATTTAACTTTTCAAATAAGCTAATGGGTGATTATTACGAGCTCTGACTCTATTGTCAGATGCATCTGTTTAGTATAAATGGCATAGTAAAATTAGGAAATGCTTGTCTTGGTAATGTTACCATAGCCTCTTTCGTTTATGAATCTGTTGTTGATTGATCGTCCAATGGAATTGTTGTTTGTGGCATTGATGTAAGAGGAAGCAATTGTTGCATAGTTTTTACAAACTTCCTATAATATCCTAATCCCAAAATCCTCTTAAGCTTTTTGATTTTGGCATAGTATGCTTTATCGCTTGTATTTTCTTGGGATCCACTTATCCCTTGAGTGATAAAATATTCCAAATAGTATTCTATCTTGAATAAAGGAACATTTGGATGGTTTGACATATAAGTTGTGTTGATTGTTCGGTATAGTTTGTAGATGTCCGATGTAATTTAGGTTTGGTATATGAGTATATCATCAAAACTAGAATAAATTTCCTTAAGAATGGTTTTACCGAATTCATTAGTGCTTGAAAGGTAGATGGGGCATTGGTTAACCCAAAAGGCATTCTATGAATTCATAATGGCCTTCCGTGTGTTACAGCGGTTTATGAATATCCTTTTCATTCTTATTTGGTGATAACGATCTTAGGTCCAACTTGGAAAAAACTTATATAATTCATCCATTAATTCCTCGAGTTGGTATGAACCATCGGGTATGGTGCACTTGTTTAAAGCTCTAATCAACACAAAAGCGCCAAGTGCCATCCTTTTTTTAATAAGCAAAGGCGGAGATGAGAAGGACTAGTACTTTCTCTTATAATGCCTGTATGCATCATATCTTTAATCAGTTTTTCTATTTCTGTTTTCTGAAAATAAGGATATCTGTAGTTTTTAAACTTAACAGGCTGAGTCCCAGGTTGCAGTTGTATTTGATGATCAATATCCCTTTGGGGAGGCAAAGTTTCGGTTCACATTCTTGTATTGTTAATACACATTGTATACTTACTGTAGATATGAAATCATGATTAGGGACATTGTTCCCTTAATTTCTCGATCTGTAAGTAAACCGATATTTTTTGATTGTGTAATTTGGTGCTTGTTGGAATGTAATATTATCATTTTGTTTGAAGTGTCTCGTATTGAATTAATTTTCCATTTTGATAGAACTTCATTGTGAGCTTTTGTAGTCCATTGTGCATTCACCTAATTGTTCCAACCATTGCACTCCTAACACCACATCACCCCTGCATTTGCGGTAGGTAAATCGTATTAAAAGTGTGTCCTTGTAGGTGAATAGGTACATTAGAGCATACTCAGAACATTGTAGGGTCTCTCCATTCCTCTTTAAAAGCGATATTGATGTTCTTGTCGGTTTAAAATTTGGCAAGTTTAGATTGGATAAAGTTGTGGGTTGATCCACTATCAATCGACGAACTTGTTTGTTCTCTACGCCTGTAACCTTAGAGTTCTAGGGTTTGACTGTCTGTAAAGGCATTTAAAGCGATTTGAGCTCTTCCGAATTAAATCGATTCTTCATGATTCGCTTTGAATAGGATTCTCTTGTTCATTGGCTTCTTCTGAGGGTAAGAGTTTTGATTTGCATCTATGACGTAGAACTTCTCATCACAATTGAACAGACCTTTTCTTTTCTTTCTTCTAATTGAGCGAGTTAATTTACGAATGGGTATTTGTGGTCTTTGTTGGGTATTTTGGTTAGTTGTTGCCAATGTTGGTGTAAAGAAAGCGTGGCTTTGTTTGTCGGTTGTGGAGTAAATGTATATGCATTGTAGATATATCATCTTGTAATCTATCTTCCATTAACTTGGCTAATTGAAAGGCTTGTTGTAATGATGTTGTAATGCCTCACTTCTCTTTTAATGTCATGTTTTAATCCGATTCAAAGCAACTCAGTAAAAATCGGAATTCTTCGGTTGGCTAACTCTTCAAACTCATTGTAGAAATCACGAGCGATTTACATTTGTAGTTAAAATTCACCCTTAAATCTCTATAAAGGGAGGGTCCAAACCTCAATTACGCATTCTTTTGATGTATTTAATTGTTTATTGCCATGCATTGATACCAACTAAGTGCGGCCATCCATGTAACAATTAAGAATTTCTGATCTTGAGGCTATAATATTGAAAAAATTGGTCTGCCTTAAAGAGCCAGCCTCTAGGGTTCTCTCCATTGAATCTAGGCATATCTACTTTCACGCCTATTGTTGTTTTGAGTTTGTTGTCTAGGAGGAAAAGAAATTTCAGAGTGAGGATGGGTAAATACCTGTGATTGTTGTTCTTGCAGAGAACTTTCCAATTTTTCTTCTATTGATGTGAGTCTTCTGGATACTTCATTTAGTATCATGGTAATGGATTGCATTTGTTCATCATTTTTGTTTAGTCTGTTGACACATTCTTCCATAGTTTTTGCTGAATATCTTGTACCTTCTGCCATTGTTTGATATGTGGAAAATCAACGAGAGCACTAATGATAAGGAGCTATTTTCTGAAATTACAGCTGAGAGAGTGATTAATTTCTGTAATTGGAATTGATACAGTGAGCTTGAGTGATTAATCCAGTTCTTTCTTCTATTCTGGTTCGGTTGAGTTGTTTTCCTTGGATGCAGGTGGATCGGCAGTTTGAAGACAATGCTTTAAACCCTTTCCATTGAGTTAACCCGGCTGAGTTAATAGGCTATATCTGTGGCGGGTGTTATCTGATCCGTAGGATCTAGCGCCTTATTTCTCGGCCGTTGGATGGGCTCCCTTGGATCGAGTTCTTCTTTTCTTCTTGCTTGAGCCGTCAGATTTCCGTGATTATTTCTAACCCTTGGATTTGTTATTCGATCTTGCGGCTTCTGATTATTGCTATCCTGAGTGGATTACAGGTGTTCAATCCCTGTCGGTTTGATCTGGCCTTTGGATGAGGATCGTGGGATGAGCTTTAGTGGAGTACACGCGTTGAGCATCCGTCGGTTGGAATTAATGGAGGGTTTGAATTGAGCGACGGCTAATTCCTTTGCTCATTTCTTTCAGCGTCTTCTGCGTCTGCTAGGGTTCTGAGGGAGATCGGAGGGAGAGGGAGAAGATCTTTACCGGGATGGACGATCCAGGGAAGATCCACCGTAGGAATGTTCTGAGGATGCCGGAACTGGCTTGAGATAGAAATTGGAGGGGCTCAGGGGGATTTGCGCCGTCTGTTTGGGGTTTTCCGACGGTTTCCGACGGTTTGAATTGAACGACGGCTAATTCCTTTTGCTCATTTCTTTCAGGCGTCTTCTCGTCAGGGTTCCCTGAGGGAGATCGGAGGAGAGGGAGAAGATCCTTACCCGATGGGACGATCCAGGAAGATCCACCGTAGAATGTTCGAGATCTGGGCGGCCAGATGAGGCTCGGGGATTTCGCCTGCTTGGGGTTTTCCGACGGTTTCCACCTTGAGAATTGAGCTGCAGAGGGAGAGAAAGACTAGAGAAAGGAGGAGGAGACTGAGAAGTTAGAACAGAGGAGTTCTTGAGATAATTCTTCCCAACTTTCTTTGATTTCGTTATTTATAGTCTGGTGCCTTCTTAGAATGTTCTTCTTGGTTTGTAACTAATTTACATTAGAGTCTTGCCTGCGTGTAGTTAGTTAGATATCTTGATTTCCTGTTATTATTCTGCTGCTCTGTATATCATGCTGGTGTTTCTTCTTGTTATAGTTCTTGATCTTAGTTTGTCCTTGTCATCATCCTCTGTTGGATTGGATTTAATATTATGCAAGCCTTGTATATTGAGCATGTCTTGGAGATCCTCTGTAGTAAAAAGCTGATTTTATTTATTTATTTACCTGTTTATTTGTTCTCTGTTTATTGTGGAACTTCTTCTGGCTATCTGTTATAATGGTTTGGGAATGTTGGTGAAGTCTTTTAGCCAGTTTGGCCTTTTCCTGATTCTTTTGTCTCTGTTGATGGCTTGGGGATATGTGTTCATATCAACTACATGCTATGTTGTTAATATTTGAAATTGCTCAAGTATTATGTTAAACTCAATGAAGTTCATATTTAAGATGGTGGATTTTGTTAATGTTCCATTATGATTTTGTAACCCAAAAAATAACTGTGAAGATAAATTAGCTAACTTTAATTTTTATTTTTAATTTTTTTGTTAAACTGCTCAAATCGCTAGGCTGATGTTCTTCCTGATAAATGGTAATCAAGAATTTTTATAAAACAATATCATTTGTATGGAACTGGCCTTTCCATGTTTCATCAAAATGCCAAAAAGTTTTAGTTTTATAAATTAGCTTGTTGTTCGAATGCAATTTTTTTTCATATGGATTTGGGTCATGCACCCAATTATCTTCTGCACATTTTTTGAAAGTATTTATCATCTTTCTAATTTTTAGCCATAATTATAAACCATGTAATTTTAGCTTGTTTTTTTTTTGTAATTTTATATAGGATTGACTCTCCATCTCCATTCACTTTTATTAAATGCTACAAGAGGTCTTAACTCTCTTCTAATCATCCATCGTTACTTTCTTTGGTCGTCATATTCTCTTCCTATCCATTTTGAGGGCAGTCTATTTTAGGCATTTTCTTAAAGCACTCATCTAAAAGAATTTTGCTAACGAAAAAATCACTAAAAAAATTTAGAAGGGCAACATGATTTTATGAAAAATTTTTTAAAAACATTCATCTGTAATAATTTTGTTAACAAAAAATCACTAAAATAATTTTAGAGGGGCAACATGATTTTCTATGTGGCTACTGTTAAGTATATTATTTTGAGAGTTTAGTCAACTATCCTTATTCCTTGCACTCCTGATACTGCATATGTTAGCAAACTGCTGTGGCTCTTTGGTTTATTTTATTCTGCTTGATTGCATTCCTGTTTAACCTGTTTTAGATAAATTTTTTCACTCAAAATTTGTCTCTAATTTTAAGTACAAGCAAAATTACACTACATGGTATTAGAAATTTACTGATAAAATATCACTGCATTTTATCACTGGACTAAATGACTGAATTTGGACTTTCCATGCAACTCTTTTGTTTGATATAGTTTGGTCAACTACCCTCGTTCCTGGTACGTCTGATACTGCGTTTAGTAGCAATTTGATTTGGCTTCTTGCTTCTTCAATTATGCTTGTCATGTTTTTCATCCCCAACTAGTTTTTTCATATTTTCTGTGATATTTTGGTCAGCTATCATAGCTTTTATTTGTTCATAATTCTTTGGGTAAAATCACAATGTTACCTTGATGATAGGGAAAAACATGTGATAAAACATTGGTTTTTGTCAGTAGAGGAAATGACTAAGAACTTGGATTTGTAATGCTAACTCACCTCACCATGCACACTTAAATTTACGTTCTACATTTACGAAGGTGATGCTAATTAGAATTTTGCATAATTATTTTTTCTTAAATTAATACTGGAAAAAATTGAAGTGTTGTTTATTGCCACCTGCATCTAAATGAAGCCACTCACAGAGTTTGTGCTGGTCCTTGGTACATTTTTTTAATTGAGATCTGATTTACTTATTTTGAAGCTTCTCTCAAATTTGAATTTTTTTCTTCGCCTGAGATGATATTCTTATAAAAGCATGCTTCAGGATGTCCTGATCAGTTTTTACGAGTTGTATGCATAGTTTGGTTTCAAACCAACTTATATTTCAACCCAAACCATCACCACTACCAACAACAATAAGCCTTTATTCAACTATTTGTACATAAATTTTTCGTCTCCATTATGCCTTATTAAATGTCAAGTTCTTATTTAGTTCTAATGTAATAAGGTCATTTTTATACTTCCTAACCAAGGCTTTGTGGGCTTATTTAGGGCTATCAAAAAAGTTCGTTGTTCATGAATACTCTTTGTTGTTTGTTAATAGCAATAAACAACAAACATTTTAAGCTCGATTTATAAATGAGTCGAACATGAACAATCCTTTGTTTGATCGTGTTTGACTCGATTTAGCTCGAAATAAAAAAATTATATTATACATACAAACACACACACACACACACACACACATATATATATATATATATATATATATATATATATATTCAAAGCGTAGTTTGATGGTTAAAACTTTGTTATGCAAAAGACTCAGTTCATCTCTCTCTACGATTTTTCTGATTATTGCATTTAGCTATTTCAATCTGAACCGAATCTGACAGTAATTTTCAAACGAGCCAAACACGAATAGTAAAATTTTGAGCTATTTTGAGCACACTAACGAAATTCAAATAATAATACAAACGTGAATAAGGGTTCGGCTAGCTCATGTTTGGCTCGTTTACACTCCTAGGTCTATGTCTACTTTTCTTAAAATAGGTTGAATCTAATACATGCTTCCTAACTAGGTTATCGGATGACCAACGTTTTATGTGTGGAAACTATCTAAGCGACTTTCTAATCTTATATGCATTGGATCTACTTCAAATATATATATATATATATATATATATATATATATATATATATATATATATATATATATATATATATATATATATATATATATATTCATTTCGTATATTTCTAACCAAACCATTTAACAAAAATCATAACCTATTCAAACCGAACCAGATGGTTTGGTACCGTTCAGTTTTCAGTTTAAAAACTTGAATATTTAAGGATCGATTTTGTCACGATTCAGTTTGGTTCACATAAATTTAATTTTTTTTCAATGAACTGCTTACTCGGTTTAGATTAAATGTGAAATCATAACCTATCAAAATCTAAACCCAACCAAAATCAAATTAGTTGGTTGGTTTTAAATTGATAGATCATCAAAGCGTGTATACTATTTCATGGTATATTGAAGAAATGTTATGATAGACCTGAATTATGCGATAAAAATTGAGTATATAATTAATAATTGTGCATATTATGTTTAATTGATTTGATTTTATTTTCAGGTCTACAAAAATTCAAACCTAAATCAACTCACACAAATCTATCTAGATAAAATGTCAAATCACAAACAAATCAAATTAAATCAAACCAAAATGAAATCAATCATTTTAGTCAGTTTCAGTTCGATTTTTCTTACAGCCTTATTTTTAAACACACCCTCGGTTCTGTTGATCTTCTGTTAAAACTCACTGAAAAATGAATCTCAAGGGTAGACTACATCTAGCTGACCTCAGAATGTTCTGAGATGTTTTTTGTCAACCTAATTGTTATCAATGTTATTATTGTTGTTGCGTCTTTGGAAAAACCATGGTAGAGTAAAAATGTCTTATGTTGATTAATTCACACAGTAATTAAAGCGAACACGAGACACTGCAATTTTTAACGTGGAAAATCTCGAAAAGAGGGGAAAACCACTGCTTAAGATTCCTATGTATCCTTTTAGTACAAAATCTTCCGATAACGATTACATAATTCTATTTGAAAGGACAACGAAGACGATCGGTTAATAGTTCGATGTTGGAGATCTTTGGTAAACAGGAAATCACGGGTATAATTACGATGGCGGAGATAGTCGATCTTGCTCGGGGATCTTCAAGCTTTGAGCTTTCTCTTCTCCTCACTTTTCCTCTTCTCCTCGATCGGACTCTTCCTCTTCTCTGCCTTCTTCCCTTGCTTTTCTTCACTTCTTTCTTGACTCTTCTTCTTCTCTTCGGGTTCTTGTTCTTCTTCACTTGCTTGACTTCCTTCTTCACTTGCTTCTTCTTCTTCACTTGCTTCACTTCACTTAGCTTCTTAGGCCCTCCATGTGAGGGAGGCTGTTATAGATGGGAGGAGGTATTCTAAAATTGTAAGGCCCATACCACTCCTCGATCGACGGCTCAGATGACTCCTTCGATCATTTGATGTATTTTGAGCATTTGGATGCCCAAATGAAGTCGAATTATGAGATCTTAGGCTCATTAGATCGTCAGACGCTTCGATTTGGTATAAATACTTCATATTTGAAATGTTTTGGGATTTAATTGATAATAGAAGATTCTAATGATATTTTAAGTCTTGATCTGATCGGTTTTGACTCAAAATCATATAGCTTTCGATATCAAGATTTGTGCTTTGACTAGTGGTATTTTGAGAGCTATATCAATTGTCATCACAACCATCTTCTATATTTAATTTTAATATCAGTCACATTTTGGGACATGCTTAGTCAATTCTATGTGATTTATCATTGAACAGCACTTTCAAGAAGAAGGCCCCTAAGGCTATAAAGGAGATCAGAAAATTTGCACAGAAGGCAATGAGGACAACAGATGTAAGAATAGATGTGAAGGTCAATAAGCAGATCTGGAGCAGGGGTATTCGAAGCGTCCCCAGGCGAGTTCGCGTGAGGATTGCTCGCAAGAGGAACGAGGAAGAGGATGCGAAGGAGGAATTCTACTCTCTTGTTACTGTTGCTGAGGTCCCTCCTGAGGGTCTCAAAGGCCTGGGAACGAAGGTCATCGACGAAGCAGATTGATTTCGAACCCTTCCAGCCTCGTCTGAGATATTTATTAATCAATCTTACGGTGCTTTTTTACTTCAGTTTTGTATGGGGTTTGTCTGCTCTATTCATTTTGGACTGTATGTTCCATGCTTCAAGCATACTTGAAATATTTATTTTGAATTATGCTTTCATTTGGACTTGTTATTATATAATTTTTTATGGAATTGTTAAATGTTGGTTTAGAAAGTGTAACTAGGAAATATTTAGCCTTGGTTTGTCGCGCTGTAACGGTTAACTTCACCTGTTTTCAGTTGTGCTGACGCAGGTTCCATCAACAGGTTATGACTGAATTATATCCAAAAATAAGTATAGTATTACTCTTATAAGGCCCAAATTTATGCAATCTTTTTGCCCAATTATTTTAGTAAATTCATTTGGCATTCTCCCCTTCGAAGATCGCTATATTTCCTGGACCGGCGGACTGTTGTTCTTGTGGGCGATCTACTTTTTGATGATGTTCTAGTATATTGAGCATTTGCGCCATTATCCCCAGATTTTGAGGAAATTTTTGTTCATGTGGGTTGGTTAAGTCCTTTTTCTTTTGAAGGAGAGATTATCTCAGTGTGAACACATTCTCTGTTTGGTTTGAAGTGATGATTGACAGAGGAATGAAAATGTTGGAGTGATTAAATTTAAGTTAGTTTTTAGTTTTTATCCATTTATTTAGTTGAAAAATTGAATGTATATTTACTTTGTCTTTTTGGGAAGTTTTAGTGAAGATTTAAGAAATTTTCCTTGGTATATTTTATTACTATTGGGTAAAAAAGTTTCCAGGAAATGAATGTTTTTTTTTTTTTTGTTTTAAAGGTCAATTTAATTACTCTTAAGTCTTAATTATAATGAAATCAAATATGATGACTGTGATATTAAGGGGTTCTATGATTGCGTGTATTTAGAGTGTAAAGTAAATTGAATGTAGTTTAAAAAGAATGCATCGTATTTGGATTATTTTAATTTGTTTGATTGAAAATTCTATAAATATATGAATTTTTTTTATAGTTTGTCAAAATAAATATAATGTAAAGTAATTTTGAGGTTATCAGCGGTAGTGGAGTTGGACGATTGGTGGTTGCAGTGATTAGTGGTGGCAGTAGTCGGTCGATGATAGTATTAGTGGTAGTGGTTGATAGTAGTTGGTAGTGGCGGTGAGTGGCGGTGTGGGAGGTAGAAAAAGGTGGCAGTGATCAACAGTCGAGGTGAAGCGGAAGCCGGTGGTCAGCGCAACGGCGGGCGGTGGTCGGCGGCAAGTGGTGGCAATGGTGAGTGACACTTTCAATGGTAATTTCAAATAAAAATCTTATCATTTGAAATTTTACTTTACCCGCAGGGTGGAAGCGGTGGTTGGCCGGTGGCGGCCGGGCGATTGGCGGTGACGATGGTTGTGAACACTTTACATGGGTGAATTTTAAATACACCTAAAATGAGCATTCTAATGCATTGAAATTATACTTTGCACCAACCAAATATTCAAAAAATTAAATTTTTTGTATTTGATTTATTTTACACTCTAAATGTAGATAATTAAATAGCTCCTAAATGAAATACTAATTGTGTGTCAAATTTTTTTGATATAAATACATGGTAATTTATTACATGATAGAACAAAAAGGACCCAAAATCTAAGTGGGTGAGGATTAACATATAAGCTCCTTTGCATTTAATGCTAAGTTTTTTTTATATAATGCATAGAATTGCAAGTTATTAGGTGCAACGTTTAATTTGAGTTAAAGAAACAGTCTCTTGAGTATTATGACATTTGGCATATCAGTAGTCATAATTCTGTACCTTTAAAAATCATAACCATGTCAAATGACTTGATTAGGGCTCATAAATATTCTATTGGAGAAAAAGTGGTTGATAGAGCCAATTTCTCTTCATATTTTTTTATCATCATAAATGACAAAATTTAAATTATTTAAATTTAAAATAACTTTTAGGCATTGACTAAGTGACATGTTAAAAAAACTGCTTTAAACTATTTTAAATTCTATTCATTCAAAGTTTTTAATTTATGATGATTGATCTAAAAGAAAGAGGGGTTCCTTCTATTTAAAATAACAGCAGTCTTAAGTGTATATAGATTATTATCCTTCATTCATTTCCTTGATTAATTGAGATTAAAAAAAAAAAATTAAAAATTAGTTATTGTGATTTGAAAATTGTGGATGATCTACTTAAATATCTATCACACCATTCATTATGAACTACAATATGCAAATTGTTATAAATCGAATTTTATTATTTTTAATTTTGGTACGCCTAAATATGTGCTAAAAAGAATCATGATTAATATGTACAGCAGTTCACATAAAAACTTTTTTTTAATCAAGATCACTAGATGTATTTAAATATCATGTAAAAATCATTAATTAAATTACTTTACATTTAATTACTCTTCGAAAAGAATCGTAAATCATTTTTTTAAAATTTTTTTATAGAATGTTGTGCATTGATTATGAAGCATCTTATGATAAAAGCTAAACAAGCAGAAATTAAATAGATGTTAACAAATTGGTTCTATACTCTCAAATCTCTTTTTATCTGAGTAATTTTAAGAGAATGACAATTTTTTAATTTGAAAATTTAAATTATGTATATGATTAATCATCTTTAATTCATAATTTATTAACACTTATAGTAATTTGAATAAAATATGAAATTTTAAATATGTATATATTAGGCTAATAATAGCATTAAAATGTTTAGAATATAATCATTTCTTAAATATATGCATAATGCATATACCATTGTACTTTCACAAAACTGTAATAAAATAAGAGAGCAAGGAATGAAATTCTGTTCATTTTACCTAATCGATTCTCGGCTCAGAGTAGCCAGCCAACCATTCTTAGCATTTACGAGCCGGTTACTTTGGGTCAACTTGACCTCATTTATAGTTTCTTCTTCGGTGCCGCGGAATCGAAAGATTAGGGTTTGGTTAATAAGAGAAGCGGAGGCGAGGATGGTCAAAAAGGGTAGCAAAGGGAGGAAGGAGGAAGTTGTCACACGAGAGTATACAATCAACCTCCACAAGAGGCTCCATGTTACCATTTCACGTTTTTTTTTTCTTCTCGTTTCACTCTTTTTCTGGCCCATTCCCATTTTAGTTCATTGCATTACATATATGATGAAGTGTTTGGTGGTTGTCGAGATTAATTTATTTAGTTTGTTTTTAAATTTATGCTTGAATTCAGTGAATTAATGTTTTAGATTTTTTTTTCTTTTTTTTTTTTTGCTATCAAGGAACCACTTTGGATAATAGTTATCTTTTATTGACCTTGCCAAATTTCGTTGTAAGGTTTATTAAGTTGTCTTTGGAAATTTAAGATGAATAAATCCTTGTATGCTTACAGGTGCGTTCTAGTCTCATTGGAAGGTTTATGCGAGACTACTAACTGTTGAACACTCAAAGTAGGCGATTGCTTTTTTTTTTTTTTTGGTCTATTTGTGAAATCACTGTTTGCTGTCCCTAGCCAACTAATTCCAGTCATCGTATGTTGA
This sequence comes from Cymbidium sinense, assembly GCA_021442155.1. Classification (NCBI taxonomy): domain Eukaryota; kingdom Viridiplantae; phylum Streptophyta; class Magnoliopsida; order Asparagales; family Orchidaceae; genus Cymbidium; species Cymbidium sinense. The sequence continues at coordinate 55,764,814 of CM038216.1, forward strand.
CCTCATTTTTTGGAGTGAGTTCTTAACTTACTCATCATAGATCTAGGACTCTTGTAGACACTAAGAGCTCCTTAGTCTTAAGACACATATTTTTAGTGATTAGGTGAATACTTAACCTAAGCCCGGAGATTTAGAAAAGTTAGCCATAGGAAGAGGTTATGCCTTAGGAATTTAGAAAGATTTTCCTACACTATAACCTTAAACCCAATCCTTACTTCCTTCTTTCAAATCAAACCTCAAATTCAATTGATTTTCTCAAGATCATAAATTCAATCCCAAAATCAAATGATTGAAACTCATGATTAAATTCAAAGTCTAAATCCCTTTCTAAGCTCTTTGATTTTATCTTATGGACTTAGCCTTAGCCAAACTCAAATCAACTCCAGTTCAATTAATTTTCTCAAGATTATAAATCCAATCTCAAATCAAATCCCAACCCAAATTTAAAATCCAAATCTAGCTCCAAATGATTGAAACCCATGATTAAATTCAAACTCGAAAATCCCTTTCTAAGCCATATGAATCATCTTCATATGCTTAGCCAAAACCTCCTTTAAACCAAACCAAATTTGGTTGATTTCTTTATAAATCAATTATTCATTCATTTGCATTCACAAATATAAATGAAATCCAAATTCAAATCATTGAAATCAAATCAAACTAAATCATACCAAATCAATTCCCTACTTAAGCCCTTTTGACATACATCCCTCAATTTGGTCAAATTTGCTTCCAAATCACTCCAAACACAAGTGATTTTCTCATGAATCATTTATATCTTCATTTATATTCACAAATATAAATGAAATATAAATCCAAATGGCCAAAACCAAACCCAAATCAAATCAAATTCCCAATTTTAACCCTTTTAGCCAATTTCTTGAATTTGGCTAAATGACACCCAAATCAATTCAAAACTCATGAATATCTTCATGATTCAATCATTCCTTCAATCATTGTTCCAAATGTAAACATAAACTACACTTACCAAACCAAACCTAAGTCAAGCCCATGTTGACCCATTTTGATTTGAAATTGTCATATGAACCAAAGTTCATTTGACTTCAAACCACTTACAATTTGATTTATATTTCCATCATAAGTCCATATGTAAGTTCAATTAAACTTGAATCAAGCCATGATTAAGCCAATTGACCCATTTAAGTCCACTTGATCCAAAGTGACTTAAAAGACCTTTTTGAGCCAAGTTCCAATTCAACATAAATTGGATTGAACTAAGCCCATCCAAACTCCATATCATGATCAACAATCATCCTAGGTTAATCAATTGACTTGAATTGGGTTAAATCAAGCCAACTTGGTCCTTTGACCAAGTCAACCTTTAGCCCAAATGAAACCCAAATTAGCCAAAATTCATCATATACCAAATTGATTGAAACCATTGACTCAAACCCACTCATAATCAATGATTGAACATGACCAAACCCTCAATTAGGCCAAACCAAGTCCAATTGGTCAACTTGACCCAACCTAGCCCAAATTGACTTAAAGGGTCAAATTGGCTAATATCTAAATTAAATCCAAATTAAACCAAATCAAAGCCTACAATCATTTTCAATTAACTAATGGGGGATTTACATACATGCATATTCTGAATTTCATTATTACTTTAATTTTTTACTTAAATAACACTTAAATCTTTATTATTACATCAAAAATACCACCCTTGTTACTTTTTTCAAGTGAAATGCACTTTTTTTTGCATAGGGAAAGTGCTAGTTTTGTAAATATTCAAGTTTGGGTGTGAAATATGTAAATCTAAGAATTGTAAATTTTCCTTAACTAATTGATCTTAACTCAACACCTAACCCAACCCAATTTGGTAAAATTGGCCAAATTGGTCAACTTTACCCATTTGACCATTTTGAATCCAAATGAGTCAAATTCAAATCTAAGCTAAATTAATCAAAATCAATTGAACCAAAACATCTCAAATCATCATATGAACCTAGCCTAAGTCTTGCTTTGACCCAATTTGACCAATTGGTCAACCCAACTCAACCTAACCCAAATGAGCCTATTTTGACCATATGAGGCCAAATCACCCAAAATCACTTTATGAAACCTTGGTGGCTAACCTAACCCGACCCAAATGGACCCTAGGTCAACTCCAAACCAGCCCAAGTCCATGTGGGATCTAACCCAAGGGGATTAACTAATGGACACCCTCTCTTTACATTGGATTCTTGTCTCAAGAGGCAAAGTCCACTCTCCCATCTCCATGGCAACCATCAAACTTCCTAATGAGGAACTCCTAGGCCACCTTAGGCCACCCTAAGCCGTCCTATCTCTTGCCATGGACCAAGGGAAGCAAGCCAAGTAGCCACCTCTCATGGCCGAACACCCCATGGGCAAATGCAAGATTAATCCAACACAATCCTCCCATATCAAGCCTTGAGACTCCTGCCACTACTTCCTCCACTCTTGGTGTGCCACGTGGAGCTGATGACGACCCCTCCGACGACTCGACGACGACCAATCGATGGATTTTCAGGGATCAATCCCGTCCATCCATCATGTGCAATTGAGGGGTATACCCCCTCAATTCAACGGGCAAATGGCACCAATTGCTTTGTGTGAGTCCCTAAGACAATTTCGAAACCCCTCAGAGCTTCTTAGAGCATCCCAAGCCTTCCTCGATCGAAATCCCTCCTCCCCGAGCAAAGCCGAAATAGGACACCACCTTCCCAATCAATACTCCTCCTATACTTGATCAAATACAAATTTCTTGCACCCACACCATCCTCTTACTTCGTTGAAGCCAATCGAATCCTCTCCAAGCCTTCCCAAGCATTGGAGATCGGAGTTCGAATGGAGCCGAAGCCTCTTGCGTTCATGGATTGGTCGACCAAGAGCTCTACATCAAATTGAGACCCAAGCTTCTCAACAGGGCCTCGCCTCAACTTGGAGAAGTTACCTCCGTCTATCCACCGCCGGACATTAGCTCCGATGAGCTAATTTTGCAAAACTGAGCCTTGTATGGAAAATCACTTGATCTTTTGTAAAGTAAATTCGAATATCATGCATTTTTGACCGTTAGTTGTGTGCGCCTCCTTTCTCTGAAGGTGTGAGATGAATTTGGAGGCAATCCGAGTTCGGGTGAGCTCGGATCGAACGGGGAAAGATGGACGACATTCGTCTTTCACCGCTTACGAAAGGGATAGATCATGAGCCGTTCATTCCAAGTGATTAGAATGAATGACTCTGATTAGATCCTGCGTTAGATCCCTTGATTCCTTTCCTAAATCACAGATCTGATCGTGGCCGTCCAATTTTAGATCGGACTGTCCATGGAGTTATCGCGTTCGCCGCAATCCGAGTCAGTGACGGATGTGATAACTTAAATAGCCAATTTCGTCACGCCATGTGAAAAGCGTGTTGCGTCACCCACCATGTGGCTTGACGGGATTAAGGCTTTAATTAGGTTTAAATAATCCATTTTTAAGCTTGAAACTTCCTAAAATCTTAACTAATCCTAAAAAAAAAAATGCAAACTTGGGTTCATTTTAAAGATATTTCAGAGTAGAATCTAAGAAAATTATTATTAATTAATTTTGAATAGTGATTTTAGCTTAATTAAGGTTTAAATAAAAATCTAATTAGCTTAATTACTCTTTAATTAACCACCCAATTAATCTCAAATTTTTTGTGGATGTTTAGGGGGATGACCTCTGCCTCCCCTATTTTTTTAGGATTTTATTGGTTGCTTAATTAGATAAATCAATTGATTAAGGCTTAATCACTTTCTTAATTTAATTAATGATAATTAGTTAAATTAACAATGACTTAATTAATTATTTAAGCCTAAATACCTCTATTGAACAATAAGGGAGCTTAGAGAATGTGATTGAGACATTTTTTCTAATTCATTCCTTAAGTTTTCTTCACCTTTTGGAATTTGATTAGTTAATGATTAATGAGGTGATTAATTTCTTAATTAATTAATTAATCTTGAAGATAAAATCAAAGTTTAAGTGATCAAATATAAGACTTAGGGATTGAGATTAATGCCTCTTTCTTGATCTCTTTCCTTAAGTTAATTACATTTCATTAATTGAAAATGCTTAATGCTTAAACCAAATGGATTAATGCACTTAACTAACTCAATATAAAATCCACTTCACATCTAATCACCTTTAATCAACCTTGGGTAGCTCTTTGGGTGTTCAATACCCTAAAGAGAGAGCTAATGAAATTATGGTTATCTCACATGTGTGAGAAAATCATAAAAGAAGTTAAGTGAGATCGCTTAAATCTAATTAACTATTAATCATGAGCCAATTGTATTAGGCCACTTTCATTTCTTAGGAGCATTGTAAATTTACTTTTCATATGGTTGCATATCATATTGGCTCATTATTAATTAGTTAATTAACTTAAGGTGATATAGGTAAGGGTTAATTAATTGACTTAATTCATACCCTAACCTAATTAAGACATAAAATCAACCTAATTATTCTTCATTAAACTAAATTAACTCACACATAGGGAATGTGATTAAGATTAGCAAACCTCTTTCACATTTCTTAAATCAAGTCAAAGATGGAAATGAAATGACATTAAAGAACTTTAGTTTGTTTTAAATAATCTTATTTAGTTTGATTGTCCTTAAGACAGTTGGATTGAATGAAATCACATGCTTGTGTTGTTTTATTTCCTTCAAATCATGCTAAATGTTGTATGTCATATGATTCATGTATCCATCTCTTTTAAAATTAATTAAATAAAATAATTTCTTTTATGTCAAGTTGCATGTGTTGATTTAAATTAAAAATATGTATCGCTAGTATTGTTATTAAATCCCAAATATATTTTCAAAAAAATTTACTAATGATTGAATATACATATATATTATAAATTTAGTTATATATACATATCAAATGCAAGTGAATATAAATTTAATGTATGAAATAAAGTATCTTCATTACATTCATGCGTTGATTTGCATAAGTAAGAATGTTAGCGGTATATTAGTTTGGACATTCTAGGGATGCATGGCTTTAAGTAGCCCCAAGGAGGTTCCTGCCTCATTCCCTTGGTGTAAAACAATGGCGACGTACCTGCTTGATTTCATCCTTATGCATTTGAAAATTAAAATTTAGATAGAGCTTTAATTCATTTATACAAAATAAATCAATCAAATCAAAGTACAATTTTTGCATGGCTTTCTATTCTTGTAGTTGTTTATGCATCCACATATATTTAAGGATAGCGGTATATTAGTCTGGACATTCCAGGGATGCACGGCTTTAAGTAGCCCCAATGAGGTTCCTACCTCATTCCCTTGGTGTAGAACAATGGTGACGTACTCATTTAAAACTTTTATACATGTGGATGTGTACTTATCTAATGAATAAAAACCCTCTTTTTATATTAAAAAGACATGCATTCACACTTTGTTTATTTGGTTGAGTTGATTAGTCATGTGATTTAAGATTCTTTCCTTATGCTTTTGCATAGGAATTTAGATAGAGCTTTAAATTAATATGACAAAATCATTCAACCAAATAAAATATTAATTCCAAATACATTTGCTCACATTCATCATTTAAGTGTGCTAAGATAAAAATTGCATGTATAGCTATGTTTAGGCTTTAATCATATGCATGATATACATGATGGAAATAAATGAACAAACATGCATTATATGATAGTGATTCATTCCAACTAATCTTAAGATGGCTTTCTTATTGAATGAGTTTATTTAAAGTGAACCTAAACTTGGATTAATTAAAATATGTAGTAAGCCATTCACTAAAGGGAATTGATTAATTAATTTGTTTTAGATGTGACTTAAGGAATGGATAAAAGAGAGTGATCCTCTCTTTCGTTCTCTTCATAACACTTAGTTATTTTGTGTAGGTCAAATGAAACAAAAGAAAATATTAAGTAAAATTGGTAAATTAATTAACCATTTAAAGTGAAACCACCTTTGATAATTAAATGTCTTTCATACTTAGGAAATCTTAACTCTAAAACCTAGCTAGGACATATCAAACAAGCATTAACACGCACATTAGATTAAGTCACCACTTCTAGCTTTATGTTATGGCGGTGTATAGTTTGATGTATGTTTTATTTTGTGATGTAATGTTGTATACTAGATGTTAAGGTGTATGTGAGTAGACTGAATTTTAGGCCGTGGTTAGCTTAATCATGTTTTATGCAGGAGATTATACTTAAGGGGTGTTTAAAATAAATATAAATATTTTGCTGTGCAGGTTACTTAACCCCTAACCATAATCTACATTAGGATAGGTGGACTTGGCTACCCATGTGTAGGGTGCTAAGTACAAATTATTCATATAACTGTTTGGGTTGTATGGTGCATTTAGCTAACACTTATTTTGTTGAAAAGATGCATTTGCATTGATAAAGAAAAAGACTGGTTACAAGTTATAAAAGTTGCAAAAGAAAGCAAAAACTAGCTACTAACAACATGTTTCCTATCCTCCTCCAAAAGCACAAAAAAGCTGGAGGAATAGTGGTTATCTGCTATGCCATACAAAATCAAAGCAGTATACCGCACAAAAGTCCTAAGCTATTGTTAGATCTTTGTGTGTAAGCAAAAATAACCCGGTGGAAGTTCTTCAAAAGCTTATGTCGTGAGCCTCGAGGCTCGCCATATCTCACTGAAGAGAGCTTGAGGTGGTCCACCACGATGTTATCCCCTTCAATGACTATGCCTCAGTCTGTCATCCAAGGCTCCATGATGTTACGAATGTAGAGCATGGAATTAATGTCGTCGTCCCAATGTTGGAAACAATGACCCATAGCTTTGATGAAGTTTCCATTGTCATCCTTAAGACCACGAATATCTGACCCATTAGAAAGCAAAGATCCATCCACGCTTTGATCCAACTAGAGGGGAGGACACCACATAGTAGGTTTGATCACCAGTGTGATGTCCCATTGCTTCTAGGGGAAGGAGGAGCCGTTGGTGATGGATTCAAGAATTGAGGCAATAATTTTGGGGTGCCATGGCTACGGCCATGCGTTTTAGACAGGCCCTCGGACTTGGTAGATGATGACACGAGCATTTAGCCCAACATAACCATACTTGGTTGCACATTTTGAATGGCTTGAAGGAGATCAATTAAGTTGCTAAACATAGGAATTGAGAACCCCATTTTGCAAGAATCAATTATAGCATTGGGGGTGCAATGGACGCAATATGCTCAATATCTTCCTCTTGGTTGCATCCCCAAGGGCACATAGTGTTTTCCACGGCGAGCCAACCAACAATTGGTTGGTATAGCATGTTGGATGAGCCTCCACCAGAAAATTCTTTCCCAAGGGGGAAGTTTCAGCTTTTGCAATTGGAAATCTGATGTTTCTTTTTCAGAAAGATACCTTGGTAAACTATAGAGGTGATGGTGGTTCCCAATGGGTTCTTGATTAGCTCAGTTGATCGATGTTGGTTGGTCCAGATTTGTATTTTGGAGATGCGACGACCATAAGGTTGCCAAACAACACAGCTTCTCCAAATTCCAGCATTTGTTGGTAATCGGTTGGCAATGCTAATGCATAATTTTCCATGTTAAGGAAGGTAGGCCATTTGGCGTGGTCCGATCCATTTTGTGAAGTCAATGTCCTCCTATAATTTTCCAATGCAAATTCAGCAGATTTTTTGCCCCATCGATGATTTTCCGACTCATGGAGTCACTCCTTTTGTGTTTTGTTGCCAAATATTCTTCCCATATCTTTCCAAAAGACACTTGTGTAGGAGTGTGTTTGGTTTGTTAAGAAACTCCCAAGCTAACTGATCGGAGAGGTCCATGCCACCTCTCGACCAATGACCCAAGTCCGCCATTTCTGCGGGTGTACAAATTTTTCCCAAGCAATGTAAGCCATGTTGGTTGGGCCCCTGCCAAAGGAAACACCGGCGTTTCTATCTCATTGGTGATGCTTTTGCACCAAGTGTGTGAGTAACTTGATACATGGAAATCGAAAAGAAGACTTGATTAGTTGGAGTCGACCCATAGATAAATGCGAATACCCCAATGGCTTATCCTTTCTCTTGCCTTCTTGGTTAACCTGCATTCTTCAGTTTTCTCATGGCCAACTTGATGCCTAAGTATTCAAGCTCTTGGACCTTCTTGAACCCCATGAGTTTGGCAATCTTTTGCTTTCCACCGTGAATGGCTTTTCGAAAATGATAGCACTCTTGGTAGTGTTAATCCGTTGCCCGGTCCGCAATAATCATCTAGAACTCTGATGATGCATTTGGCATGGGTGATGGATGCTTTGGATGCGATGAGGATGTCGTCGGCATAAAGCAGGTGGGATATATTAGTGCCCCCGTTGGCTATGGGAACACCAATTTCGGTTTGCTGCTGTTTGATGGCCATGGAGAGGAGTTCCGAGCAAAGTATAAAGAGGTATGGAGATAGTGGGCAGCCTTGTCGAAACCCACAATGGTCTTTTATCCAATTTGTTCTTTGGCCATTGAGTAGTAGTGCAAAGGAGGGAAGGAGACACATTGGAGAAGCCAATTCTGAAATTTGTTTGGCATTCTCATTTTATGGAGGACAAGAGTTTCCCAACTCATTTTATCATAAGCTTGCTCCATGTCAATTTTGAGTGCCATGAAGCCATCTTTAGATGTAGAGTGTTGAAACTTGTTGATAATCTCACGCCAAGCAATGGTGTGATATCGATCTGAGGTACAAAGGCCCCGCTCCTCGAGATTATGTGTGGAGAATGTTTTTCGACGCAAGGATCTTGGCTATAATCTTGTATGATGTTCTAGCAAGTACGAATTGGGCAATCAAGATGAGATTTGGGCAAGAGGATCACCAAAGTTTCCTTCCAGAGAAGCCATGGTGCCCTGGAAGAACTCTTTATAGCCTCAATGGCGCCCCGGCCAATGATTAAAAGTGCTTAAAGAAAGATGCGGTGATGCCATCTATCCTTGGAGCACGGTTGGCATAGTGATCACCTCCCAAATTTCAGTTTCGTTGGTGTCCATCTCCAAAAGTTCCCCTATTTGACGTAGGATTCTGAAATTTTCAGCAAAAATTGGCCATCCAGAGGTTGTGTTTGGTAGAGCACTCCATTTATGTTGAAAAAAGTCCATGAAGGTTTGGTGGATTAAGGTTGGATCATCCGTGCTCCGTCCATCTTCAAGTTTGAGTTTAAGATTCGATCTCCTCCGAGTGCATTGCATGAAAAAAGTGGGTATTGGCATCCCTCCTCCACCCGATTTTGGCTCTTTGTTTCCACCAACAAGCGAGGCGCAAGAGTTGAATTGTTCATTAGCTTTGCACGGAGTTCCACTCTTTGCCGCTTGTCCCATTGGAGTGCAATCCGTTACCAGTAGTTGCATAATTTCAGCTTGGAGAGTGTCTCTTTGTTTGCTTAAGTCGTTGAGCTTATTCTTGCTCCAATAGAATAGGTTCTTCAATGTCTTGCCGCACTTTCTATCTAGGTTTTCAGCTTTGGAGCCATTGTAATTGCTATGCCAATTTTTTCACACAAGCTTCCATGCCATTGGGTAAGACAGCCATGTGTCTTCAAATCGCAGCCATCTATGTGATTTCCACTCTTCATTGGCCTGAATTTGGAGAAGGATAGGGCAATGATCCGATGCAATCCGTGGTAGGTGTTTGGTTTGGGCAAGAGGTAGGAGGTTGGAGGCAATTGAATTGATGAAGAAGGTCACATAAATCGGTGCTCTTATCTTTATTGTTGGTCCATTTGAATCTTGGATCATTGAAGTTTAGTTCATGAAGGTCCCCAAGCGCCAAGAAGTCCATCATCTCCTTGCTGGAGAGAATTTAAATTGCTTTCCACCTTTTGTCACTAGCATCGTAAATACAATTGAAATCTCCCAATGATGAATAAATCACCAATAAGGGAGTTAAGGTGTCCCATAACCCCGTGAGTGTGATAATCCTTGTTAGCATAGTGATGGCCACCCTCCATATGGACTTGTTAGTAACCCAATGTTGCCCACCATACACTTTCATAGTGATGAGAGAAGGTGATTAAGTCACTTCTCCATGAAAGGATACCTCGATTTTCCTACGGTTGGTGTAGAAAATCCCACCAATTTTATCAATTTCCCTTCTTGTGACTTCCTCCACTTTGGTTTCAATGAGGCTATGAAGAGAGCATGGTGCTCTCCAAGAATTTCAGATAGTTGGGCCTTCTTACGGACTCCACAATTCCATATTATGATGGAAGTCATGGGTGGATGTATGGGAGGTCCCTCCCATCGATGTGGAATTCACTCTTTTTCGCCTGGTATCGCTTTGATCGTAGCTAACCAAGTTCCAAGGTGTGTTTTAGAGACATGGCCTTGCCCATTTTTTGCTTTGTTGTGTTTGAAGAAAGTGGTGGCATCTTGGTTTCCTTGGTAGAAGAAAAGCTTTGTATTTGAGGTGAGGATGGTTCCCCTTGTCCTTGTCTTGATGAATTTGCAATGGATTTCTATTTGCCTTGCTTTGTGGAGTCTTTAGAGTCTTTAGAGTGGCTGCTATCTCTTCCTCCCTTGTGCAGATTTCTATTTTGTTCAGCTGCTATTCTGACTTTTGAAGGCTCCCCTTTGATATGGTTTTCTGCTTTAGGAGGCCTAGACTTCCTCCTTGTGACCAATGTCCATGGTCCATATGACTTATCCAACTCAATTTGAGTTGTAGAATCACTAATAACTTCCTTTCCCTTGGATTGTGGTGCCAAGAAGGTGCAGAATTCTGCAGCAGGTGGGCTGGCCGAAATTCTGCAGCAGTCCTGTAAATGGTTGGGTTGTTTAATAGGAAGTGTGGTGGTTCTCGGTTCTGTTGTTTGTCAGCTATACCGTTGTACTTGTTCAAGAGGAAATGAAATTATGTTGCACTTGATCCATGAAGGGAATGGCTTGTTTCTTTGTTGAGCTTTTGCATACTGCGTTTTCTGCTCTTGAAGTGCCTTGGAAGTGATATGGTTTGATAAGGGGTTGGTGGAGAAGTTGTGAGATGAAAGGTTTAGTAGAGCATGTATGTTGGCCTTTACACGTTTCAATTTTATGTCCAACTTTTCCGCAATGGAAGCAAAGTTGTGTAATCCCTTCATATTCAACTTTTTGAAAAAAATGGCCGTTGTAGCCATTGATCCATATTCCAGGAGGAAGTCGCTTTGATAGGTCAATTTTGACACAAATTCAAAGCATAGCTTGCTTACTTGCTTGTTTGGTTATCCATCCACAATGGTTCACATGAATGAAGCTATTCGAAGTTGTTGTCATCCCAAAATGAGTGGTAGCGAGTCGATCCATAAAGGTGTGGTCGACTGCGAGCGAAAGTGGGGGTCCATCTATCCAAAGAATGACGTTGCTCGATAAACCACGGTCCATTACTAAGAAGGCCACGTGTGGATTGAAAATGCATAAAGCAATCCGTCCAACAAGGACCAACTCAAAATCCCCACGACTCCATTTGCTTGAGGTCAATGTTGAGGAAGTAGAAGGAGTTTTGCCTAGTAATCTTCCAACAAGAGCCTCCTCTTAATGTTGTTTTGCATAGAGTGATCATCAAGGGTCACTCCCACACCATCCTTGTCTTGAACTTCTTCGAATCTGAATTTGGCAAGTGGGACCACTACCGGTCACTTCCAAGCATTGTTTGTAGCTGTGCCTTGTCTCCTAATAGCATGTGGTGTAGTCAGATGTCTTTGGGACAACCCTTGTCTCTATTAATTTGTGTGAAATCTGCTTGGTTGGCCACTAGCTTTGTGGGAGATACCACTTGGTGCATCCTTGCTAATTGGTGTTGCCGTTGTCTCCTGAAGGTGGGAAGTAGAAGGGCTGATACTCCCCTGTATAGTGGATAAAAATCTTCAAGTTTGGCTAGCATTATCAAGTCCAGATTCCTTTGCGGCAAACTTACACAAAGCATGTAGAATCGGGCAATCGGCTGATGGGGCTGTTTGACCTTCAGTTGGTGTGGAAAGCCGGCCATAGTATCCTGCTTAGAATGCACATCCACACAAGATTTCACAGTAATTGTATTCGAAATGAATTGTCGAGGGCCACACACCCCAAATCTGATCGACTCACCAGGACTCATAGGGTAGATCACATTGGACATACCTGCTATCGTAGCCACGCTGTCGATGGATCCTAGGGTTGGTCGGAGATCCCCATGAGCACTAGCAATCAATCTAGAGTGCACTTCAATTCCGCCATCACCTGCCCTCCCCGAGCGGTTAGTGTTCAGGTTCACCCGTAGTGTCGTCTGCAGTGGTGAGTTTTGCTCGGCCCGCATGACCTCCATGAGCATCGGGTCACCGTTATGGCACCCCACAAGCGCTAGACGAGCCGCGACTGTGGTCCTGAATTGACTATCGTCGCTGCCAACAGCATCCGTCTCCATTGCCTGAGTGGTGCCAATTGGGATGCCATGTAGTGCCTTCTGCTGCTATTGATTTCTTTTCAGCATCGTCTAGAATCATGGACACCTTTGTTCCATTGTAAACCCTTCGTGTGTTTATTCGGGTTCTTGTTCCTCCATTGTAGCATCTCGGCGGTCGTGACCTTGCACTCCTTCTTGACGTGGCTGCAGTAACATTGGTGTTAGTTCCATGTTTACATCTTGGTTGTAGCAATCGAGCCACATCCGGTTTGGAGGGAGGCCTGCTGGCCTCCTTCTTTGCCATATGCCTCTTCTCCCTTTGGTCCAAGGTTGCCATGTCTCCCCTTGGAGCTTCCTGGCCTGCCTCCTTTGCTGGCCGAACTCACTCCAGCACCTCCTTTCATGCTAGCTGCCCTTACCTCCAAGGCACCACCACCACCCCCACTCCTCCTTGAGTGAGGGGGCGACCCTTGGTCACCCCCCCGCATACCCAGAGCTTCTCTCACTAGAAAACAAGAGAGAGAAGAAAAGAAGAGAAATGAAAGAGCCTTAACACTTATTTTGTAGGTGTAGTTAGATTAAATTTTCTTATTTTTAATGTAATTTTGTATTAGGAATTATGATTAGTGCTATGGGGGCTTAGGATAAACATTGGTTACAAGACCAAGTCTTATGTACCATGTGATCCTATGGAGTTTACCCAACCAAATGAAAGAAAGAAATGAAAGAAGGAAATGAAAGAAAGAAGAAGCTTTGAAGATTTGAAGACCCCCATAGCTCCTATTCATTTATTGTAATTAAATTATAATTATTCTTTCATTATACTGGGATGTATAAGGGCAGAGCTTGGCTACCCATTTCTTTTTCGGGTTGTACGGCGGTACCCTACCGCACTGACCTCTTATTATTTTGCGTTAGCTTTATAAAAATTGTTCGATATTTTGTTTAGCTTGTGCATTAGAAAAAACATGTCTCTTCATAGTTTATTTATGATTGGTGATTGTTGTATGGCCTGAATACGATTAGGCTCTTAGGAAAAATTAACTTTTCTACCCTAATTAACAACTCATAACTAAGTTTTCTAAAAACAAACTCATAACCTCACATAAATCCTAGGCATTAAATCAAGGTAATAAAATATTTAGAAACCCCATAGCTAGATGTTGAATGCTTAATATCATGCATGTCATTTTATTTTACTCTTGCTAAGAGAAGATTTCCATCTTTGCTAGATAGTAAAAAGGCTTAACTTTTGAGAGCCTATGATGGAAAAAATACCTCTTTCTCTTTTGTTTTAGCCCATAATCAACTTCATCATACATTTATGCATGTAAAAATCCTATAGCTAGTGTCAAAATAAAGAGTCCAAAATCAAATAAAATTTGATAAGTTTTGAATTAGACCAAATCATTATTCATACCACTCATTCTCTAGGCTGTTAGGGAGTGGGTTTAAGGACTTAGTTTCTTTTCTAAATAATAACAGCCTATTTATCTTGCAAAAATATAAGACTTGACCATTTGGTTTTAAAACGTCGGAGGAGTTAGCTGGCTACCACTCCAGGCGACTATAAGTCTAACAATTGAGTGATTTATTCTTTCTTGTGGAGGTAAACAACATACCCACTTTCGCCTTAGATATAGGTCGTTCTTTGGTCCTCGCCAAAGCTCCCTAGATTTAGGATTCGAGATTGCTATTTTCCTTTGGGGCTAAAAGCATAAATCTCCACGTCTTAGGCATTTCCACAATCTTATTTTGTGGAATTATAAGTCCAAGATTTCTAATAAAATTTTAACTCAAATATATAATCATCCTAAATTTCAAACATATAAAGCCCTACCATAGGGTAGATTGGAATGCTCACTAGACTTCTTAGTATCATGAGCTTTTCCAATTTTCTCCCTTTGGATTCCAAAAAAAAGTCTTCTCCTTGATCTTTCCCATTTGATATTCTAAAATAGCCAATCTTTTGATAGTCTTAACATGGAAATCTTTGGAGACCCTAATTATCTACTTTAATCGAGAGTATTCTTAAGGAATTCCCACTCCTTAGAATGTAATTAACTATGGGGGCTTGCCTCCATAGGGAACTTAACGATCTCGACTTAAAATAAACTTTACTTTACTTTTCCATATAAAGTAGGAGAAAGATTTCTGGTATATTCGAAGACCCATCATGCCTTAGGAGTCCTTATTAGGCGATAAGGTCCATTATAGGGTGATTATTTATATTTTTGAGATAGTACATCATTCCTTAATGTCGTACCCGATCACTTCAATAAGTACCCCCTAAGATTTGCGTGGTGTCCTACATCCTCAAAATAAACACAACAGGTACAATACCTACTTAGAATTACTTAAAGTCTCACAACCACGGGATTGTCCAGACTAATATACCACTTTCCTTAAATACAAACATATGTATAAAAGAAATGAAATAGAAAAGGAGAATGCAAAAGTTGTTTAATGGATTCATTTTTGTTTATGCAATTTACACATGAAAATATAAGTAACCCTTCTCAAGTAGTAGCATAGAGATGAATAGGATGTGGAATTAAGTGTGTGTTAGGTTCTTTTCAAATGAACCCTACATCTTACCAATTCTTATTCAAAACTATACTAACATGAAAGAGAGAGGAAACCTATGCTAAGCATGCCTTTATAATCTATCACATGCAAACTCAGAATTAAAATATAAGCAGCATACTTTCAGATTTGGTATTTAATTTATATGTTTTGAAAATAATTTGAGTTTAGTAGTGATAATAGCCACTCATATTTCTATTTTAGCCAACACATGCAATTTGATATAAAGTAAACAATTTCATTTTAAAATTTGAATTTCAAAATTATGAATGCATGACATCACATGACATATAACTTATCATATTGGGGAAAGATCCAAAGCAATGAAAGCATGTAAACAAATTCACTTAACTTAAATCCAAAAGACATTCTTATAGAATAAGAAAGTTTAAAATAAATCAAAGTGAATTCAAAGTGATTTTTGTTTAGTTTGAAGTTTGATTTAATTTTGAAAATGTGAGATGAATTTGTTGTTCCTAACCCATTTCCACATGTGTTTGATATTTTTTTGTTTAATTTTTAGATAATTAGATCCATTTTTATGCATTAATTAGGTTAAGATATGACTTAAGTAACTTAATTAACCCTTACCTACACCACCTTAGAATAATTAACCAAATAATTATGAGCCAATGAGATGATATAAAATCCACAAGGAATTTAAATTTGCAATGCACCTAATAAGTAAGAGGCCTAATAAAATTTGACTCATAATTAAAAGTTAATTAACCTAAGGGATTTAGCTTAAGTAATTTCAAAACACCCTTTCATACATGTGAATTGAGTTTTGATTTCTTTAATTGAACTTAGGCTATTAAACACCTAAGCATCTACCCAAAGTAGATTAATTAAGTTCTGAAACTTTTTAGAATTTTTAGAAATTGATTAAGGGGATAGTTATTGAATTAACCATTAATTAAGAGGAGATTAAGGAGCGAAGAGGGGGGAGGGGGGATTATGGAATAGCTTAGGGGAAATTTTCCAAAATTATTTCATAAACCTCCTACTTATTGGATCTGATCTTGATCAACCCCAATCATAGGTTAAAATCACTAATCATACCCTAATTATGCTTAATTACATAAGGAGGATAATTAAAAAATGTATATGCAATTTTTCTAATCAAGCCTTCAATAAATCCCAAGAAAATTAGGGGAGGCAGAAGTCATCCCCTAAAACATACCCAAGAAATTTGCGATTAATCAGAGGCTTAATTAGAAAGTAATTAACAAAATAAAATTTCTAATAAAACCTAAGTTCAGAGAAAAATATAATTCAAAACCCATTGAAATTATTTTAAAATATTCTAGGTTGAATTATCTTTTCATTGGATTTTATCTCATAATTTTTGAGACTTTCTAGAGGGAGTTATAAATTTTAGAAAATCCTTAAGTTAATTAGGATTAATTAAGGCATTTTAAGTAATCCCCTAGCTCACGACATGACATGTGGTGGTGGCGATCAACGCACTTTACATGTCGTGTGAGGGTTACTTAAGTCAAATCTCGGATGACGGCAATACCACGGTTCCCATCCCTATCAAAGATCGGATGGTTAAAAATCTCTCTGTGATTTTAAAATGAGTAAAGGATTTCTAAACGTGCGAAATTAT
Source organism: Cymbidium sinense (assembly GCA_021442155.1). Lineage (NCBI taxonomy): Eukaryota > Viridiplantae > Streptophyta > Magnoliopsida > Asparagales > Orchidaceae > Cymbidium > Cymbidium sinense. The sequence continues at coordinate 55,781,365 of CM038216.1, forward strand.
CTCAGTCATCCATCTAAAATGCGCGGATGGACGGTTGAAATCTCTCAAGTTCTTCTCCTTGATCAATAGAGACCATCCATGATCAAGGGGAAGATCCAAGCTTGATATAACATGGATTCAAATCAAACTCAGCCCACACCATCTAAAACTAAAGAGCGATAAATCCAACGATAAAAAATTCATGGGGTGAAAATTTCTTCCATAAAGCTCCACACTACATTGAGTTTAATGGTCAAAAAATCTCATACCTCATCGGAGGTGATCACCGGTGCTCGATTCCCTTGAGAAGCTTTGTCTAGTTGAGAAGAAGCCTTGCTGAACTTTTGAGCACTTGAGGTTGAGTGGATCCTCCTATGGGTCACCTCCTCCTTAGCTTGAGCTCAGCTTGGATCCAATTCAATCCTTCCTTGCTTCAAGAACTTGGAAGAGAGCTTGGGTGCACTCGACTCGGTCCTCTAATGAAGCTTGAGGAGGGAATTGAGTGGAGTTTGAGTGTGGAGAAAGTTGGAGAATGGATTGAACTCCCCTGTTTTCACTGTTTGAAAATCGAGAAATGGCTTTTTTAAATCCTCTCTAAGAAGCTTGAGAGTACTCTCTGATGCTTGCTTTGAGTTTCTTAGCTTCAATCGATAAAGGGGAAGTGAGAATTGAATTGAATTAGGGGGAGTATATCTCCCCCTTGAAGGATCGGACGACCGACAATGCACTTACCATTTTGATCCAATTGAGCTTAGGCTGTGGGTTGTTTGATTAGTTAGGAGTGTGCACATGGTTGGTTTGAGCCAAAGAGTGGATTGCCAACCTCCCATGTGCTTGAATTTGAGTTTGAGAGGGAGTTTGAATTTTGCATTTTGACCCATAGGGTCAGATTTGGTCAGGGACCAATTGGGCTGACCCAAACCCATTGGGTTTGGTGCACCACTCTCCCCTAGGTCCCCTTGATCTTTTAAGAAAGCCTCAAGTGAATGTGAAGAGGGTATGACCAAATTACCCATGGATTAAGCCAAAATTTGTTCTATGGCCTAAGGGTAGGATGGTCATTTTACAATTTTTCCACTTTGGATTTGTTAGGTATGTGGAGAAACGAGGTTTGGCCAAGTTTCATGAGATTTCAAATTCATTTGATAGGGTTTGGTTCATGTTGACCCATTTAGGTAAAAATGGGTCAACTTGGGTCAAGTTGACCAATAGATCAAATTGGGTCAAACCAAAGGTTGGGTCAAGTTCATATGACCATTTGAAATATTTTTGTGGCTTTGGTTTGATTCAATTTGGATTAGTTTTGAATATGGCTCATATGACTTCATTTAGGTCAAATTGGTCAAGTTGACCTATTTGACCCATTTGACCTATTTGAGGTAGGTCAAGGGTAGGTTTAGGTTGGGTTAGTCATATGGAGTGGATTGGTATCTTTGTTTCCAATCAATTTGGGTTAAGTTCAATTTTGGCTCAACATGACCCCTTTAGTCATGTCTAAGGTCAATTGGGCTAGGTTGGGTCTAGTTGGCAAATTGAGGATTTAGTCAAGTTCCACAAGTGATTTGGAATGGACTTGACCCATTGGTTTGGATCAATTTGGCTTAGATCAAGTTTTGACACATTTTGACGCTTTAGGTTAAAATTGGTCAACTTGGGTCAAGTGGCCAATTGGGGTTAGGTTATGCTCAAATGTTGGCTTGGTCAAGTTCAAACATAAGTCATGAGTGAACTTAGATTAATGGTTTCAATCAATTTGGCCTATGGTGGAATTTGGCTATGTTAAGTTTTATTTTGGGTTAAGTGTTGACTTGGCCAACCCTTAGGTATGACTTGGTTTGATCCAATTTGATTGATTGATCATCCCATGGTGATTGTTGATCATGATGAGAGGCAAATATGAGTTTGGTTCAATCCAATTTGGTTAGGATCAAAATTTGGCTCATAAGGGTACTTTAGGTCACTTTGGGTCAAGTGAGCCTAAGTGGGTCAAATGTCTTAGTGAAAGCTTGATTTGAAGTTGGTTGATTTTGTATTTGGACTTATAATTGAAATATAAATCCATTTACAAGTGGTTTGAAGTCAAATGGATTTTGATCCATTTGACAATTTCATATTCAAAGGAAGAATATGAAAGGATTTTGGGTTTGATTTTTGAACTAGGTTTTGACTGTTTGATTGGAGTTTGGATTTATATATGAGCTCATGATAGTAGGGTTGATTGAATCATGAGAGAAAATTAAGAGTTTGGCTTGATTTAAAAATGATTTTGCCAAGTTCAAGATTTTGACTTGAAAGGCTTAGGTTGGATTTTGAGTTGATTTGAATTTGATTTTTGGAATTTATTTTGATTGTTTAAATTTATATTTCATTTATATATGTGATTATAAATGAGAATATAAATGGATCATGAGAAAATTTCAAGGATTTGAAGTGGTTTAATCATGATTTAAGTCCATTAAGGATTTAAAGGACTTAAGAAAATTTGGAGTAGGGTTTTGAATTTTGAATTTAGTTTGATTGATTTATATTTATATTATATATATATATATATATATATATATATATATATATATATATATATATATATATATATGTGAATATAAATGAGAACATAAAAGAATTATGAGAAAATTCCATGACTTTGATATGGTTTGATCAAGATTTAGGCTAAGTTCATTAATAAAAATTAATGACTTAAGGAGATTTTTATTTGAGAATTTAATTTGATGGATTTGATTGATTTATATTTATATTTTATTTATATATGTGAATATAAATGAAAATATAAATGAGTTTTGAGAAAATCCAATGAGTTTGAAGTGATTTGATGATGATTTAGGCTAAGTCCATTACGGGAAACTTAAAGGGACTTAAAAAAATTTCATGAATTGATTTGGAATTTTGAGTTTAGTTTGATTGGTTTGAATTTATATTTCATTTATATATGTGAATATAAATGAGAATATAAATGAATTATGAGAAAATCTCAAATATTTGATTTGATTTAGATCATGATTTTGGTTAAGTCCTTAAGAGAAAATTAAGGACTTTGGAAAATTTGAGCTTAGGAATTTTCATGGATTTTGATCATAGATTTCAATCCTAGATTTGAATCATGGATTTAAACCATATGAATTTGATTTAGATTTGGAGAAAATTAAATAGAATTGATTTGGAGTTTGACTTGAAAGAAGGAAAGTAAGGAATGGTTCAAGCTAAGGGTAGGCAATTTTCTTAACATACCTAAGGCATGTCCTATTCCTATGGCTAACTCTTCTAAGTCTCTAGGGCTAGGTTGAGTATCCACCTAATCACTAGATATGTCTTAAGACTAAGGAACTCTTAAAGTCTAAGAGGAGTCCTATGTCTAAGATGGAAGGGTTGAGAGATCATTCTAAATATGACGTCAACAAAGGGCGCCCAATAGGTGTGGTGTGACTGACAAGGAACACCACACATATTAGTGTTGATTGAAATGATCAACAATACCGAGAGATCACAAGCACTAACAGAAATAATCTATCCTTAACCCAAGGAAAAGAAAGAATCCAGAGCTTAGTGCAATGTGACTCTACTTATGTCCAAGACATAAGAGAGAGGAAGAAATCCACTAAGGGATAAAGTGTGAACCTTCCATGGGAAGAGTTCAAGTCATCCGGGGATGAAAGATTTGATTTGATTTGAATCTCCAAGGAGAAAAGATTTGATTTGTTTTGAAAGAGGGTTGAATTTGTTTCAATTTTAGTTTAGATTTTTGAGATGAACGTGGTTGTTGATACACAAGTAAGAGCCATGGAGACTAAAACCTAACTCAGATTTACCAATCCAAAGGGGTAGTCTACTAAGCATATAGTAGGACTAACGAACCAAAGGGATGCCTTTCGGTATACAGTAGCTGCACTAGGAAGAAAGCGTGGTAGACTTACATCTCCAAACTAGAGACCAGTTGCAGGGGTAATCTATTGGCAAGGCAACAGATTGAACCCGACCTAGGGTTGACTATTGAGTGAATGCCACTAGGGACTTAAATCAGCTCAAGGATAGTAAAAATTGATTTCATTTTTAGATTTATTTGTTTTAATTATTATGGATCCCATAGGTTTGTGATGAACTGCACTGAGTAGGGGCTATGAAAGCCTATACCTAACTCAAATTTATCAATTCAAAGGGAGTAGTTACCAATCACAAGGTAAGACTATCCAACCAAGGGGAAATGCCTTTTGGTATACAATGATCAAGTTAGGAAGAAAGTGCGGGAACTCACATTTTCTAGAAATAAGGAACCATTGGTGTGATTGGTTGCTTTGGGCAATGAATCAAACCTGACCTAGGGCTGACTATTGAGTGAATGCCACTAGGGGACTTAGATCAACTCAAAGATAGTCAAAGATTAATTTCATTTTTTAAATTTATTTATTTTGATGGATTCTATTGGTTTGTGATGGATCATACTGAGAAGGAGCTTATAGAAGCCTAAACCTATCTCAGATTCACTGAACCAAAGGGAGTAGCTTCTCGACCGATTGGAGAACTATCCGACCAAAGGAGTGCCTTTCAGCTTGCAATGATCAATTCAAGGGAGGAAAGCTCAGGGACTCACATCTTCCACTAGAAAAGACCATGACGGTGATCGATTGCTTTAGGCAATAAATCAAACCTGACTTGAGGCTACCCGTTGATTTGCGACAATCATGCTAGAAAGAATGCGTCATAGTCTTACATCTTCTAAAGTGAAAAGACTACTGAGGTAACCTACTTGTGGAAAAATAGATTGAACCTGACCTAAGGGTGACTATAGAGTGAGTACCGACTCAAGGATTTATCTCAACTCGTAGCAATTCCTATAGGAGTTCTCACACGCCTCTAAAGATAGGATGCCTGCTTGGGAAAAGGGGCCCTTTGGGGGCTTGAATTCCTAATCCACAAGCAAATTAATTATGTTTATTTTATTTTAGTTTGTTTTAGTTTATTTTATCGTGGACCCTATTAGTTTATGAGGGATCAAACTGAGAAGGAGCTTATTCAGCCTATCTCAAATTTATTGAACGGGAGAATCACATCCACCTAAATTCTCCAACAGGGTGGTTATTAGGAAAGGAATTGTCCAATCCAAAGTAACTGTAGTGTCTAAATGGGGTCGCAAAGGACTTGATCCAAATAGAGTGCCCATGGGATTATTAAGGGCTTAATCCAACACCGAGAAATGACATGGCTAGTCATATATCCAATGTATATTCGTCCAACTCAAGGAGAAATGGGACTCATATCTGCCAAGAGTGGTGTACTCACCGTGAGTCCGCGATAAGAACATCAACCAACCTAAGGTGCCCTCGCAACAATCGCCTAGGAAGAAAGCTCGGGACTCACATCCTCTTATAGCGAACCGACTCTTGGGATAGTTTGTCTGCCCTGACAAAAAGTTATCCAACTAGGGCGACTACTGAGTGAATGCCACTAGGAGACTTAGATCAACTCAAACGTAGTCAAAAGGAAAGGACCCTCTAGGGGACTTATCCTAATCCTCAAATATACTCAACCTAGTTAGAGCATGATACCTATTTAAGAAGAAAACATGGGGAGTCACATCTTCTTAAGAGAAGTCAACATGAGGTGGCTTACTGGCTGGGTAGTGAACACTACCATACTAATAAGGTGCTCGTTGGTTTGCAATTATCAAGTTGGGAAGAAAGATCAGGACCTACCTTAAACACACTAGGGGTTTGATGAAATGATGCCATAGATGGCACAAAGATTCCCACTAAGAAAGGATGCCACTTGGGTTCTCTCACACCTATCTTAGTTATAATAATCAAAATAGGATGCCTCTCGGGTTCTCTTACCCCTACTCTAATAGTGTCGATAGATTGTGTTTGTGTTGTGAAAGAGGGATAGGATGCCATTGGGCGACTCTTATACCTACCATAAACACATCACAATGGATTTACAAGATAAGCAAACAACACTTTGAAAGAAGAGAAGATTTGATGAATGGAATCATATTTTGTTCTTTTTATTAATGATTATTTTCAAATAAAAGTTTTATTTCATGAGTTATATTTCTTTAAGTAGTGCCCATTAATTGAAAGCATAAGGTGTTCCCCTTTACAATCAATAAGTTGATAAGATCCTCCTTGGTAGACCTTCTCTATGACATAGGGGCCTTCCCAAGTGGGTTCAAACCTGCCTCCCATCTTTTGACGGCAAAAAGTCTCCTTAGGATTAATACAAGTTCTCCTACTTGGAAAGACCTAGGGTGGACCAGCTTATTGTGAGCTTGAATCATTTTGGCCTTGTATAACTCGAGGTTCTAGCATGCCCATAGGCGACTCTCCTCCAAACCTTCAAGCTCTTCTAACTACAACTTTGCATTCTGCTCTATAGTGATCTTGTTACCCAATGCTATCCTTAGTGAAGGGAGTTGAACTTCTAAATGAAGAACATCTTCAGACCCATACACTAAGGAGAATGAGGTAGACTGAGTTGGAGTTTGATATGTGGTGCGGTAGGCCCACAAGGCTTCAACCAACTGCTCATTCCACTATTGTTTGTTGTCATCAAGAGTCTTCTTCAGTATCTGGATGAGAGTTTTGTTGAATGCTTCAACTAAGCCATTAACTCTGTGATAGTAGATGGTGGAGTATCTCCAATCTATATTGTGTCTTCTGGAAAAGTTATTGATCTTTATGCTTTTGAATGCAGTACCATTATTGGATATAATTCATCGAGGCACCTTGAACCTATATACGATATGGTTCCTAAAAAATTGAAGCACATGGTGAGGTGTGACCTCTCTGAGTGGGATGGCTTCTGCCCACTTAGAAAAGTAGTCGGTGGCAACTAAGATGAACCAATGCCCCTTGAAAGAAGGAGGATCGATCATACCTACAATGTCAGTATCCCAACACTCAAATGTCCATGAAGCCAATGTAGGGTGTAGAATATTGGGTGGCTGGTGGAGAACCACACCGTGCACCTAACATTGATGGCATCTCCTAGCTACATCCATGCAATCTGTAATCATTGAAGGCCAGTAATATCCAATTATTTTGATCTTCATCTTCATCTTCAGATCAGATTTATGAGCTTCACATAGAACTGAATGTACCTCAATTACAATGCCATGGGCTTCGTGTTTGTCTAAACAATGTAACCACATTTAGTCAAAGTACCATCAATATAGGGTGCCATCAACAAGAGCGTAGGAAAGAGCTTTCTATTTCACCTAATGGGCATATGACTTTTCTTGAGGTAGTTTATCGGTGTTCAAGTAATCTATAAATGGTTGCCTCAATCCATTTCATCTCCATTGGCAACCTCCCTTCAAGAGAAAGTCTCTCGATGAGTTCAAATCAATAAGAGATGACTTGTCTATTTTGGACCCTTATTGAAATGGACTCATCTTCCGACATGCCAATCTTTGGCAAGTTTGGCCAAAGCATCGCACGCATTCTCTCGGGGAACCTTGTAGATGGTGACTTCAAGAATTTGGCCAACAGCCTTCATGGTATACTGTAGTAATGCTTGGATTTGAGAACAGTAGGACCCGGCAATGTTGATGATCAACCGAGAATCCCCAAAGATGTTGATGCTCTTTCATTGTGATGAATAACTCACACAATCAAAGCCTCATACTTGCTTCATTGTTGGTGAAAAGATAGTATGAGAATCTCATCACATCGCAGTTTGGAGTTAGAAGAACTATTCTTACCCCTACCTTTCTTGAGAGAATAGATCATGGTGCTTCACCTTTAAGAAAAGAAGCAGCACCATTAAAATACATCTCCCATAGTCGGTTGCTGGCCTCCCCCAAGTTCATGATTTATTCATTGGGGAGATTGTCACTAAGCAGAAAATCAACAGGAAGTGGATGTGCTACTAAGAAATCCTCTAGTGTCTGTCCTTTTATCGCACAAAGGGGAACAAATGTGATATCAAACTGTGAGAGTATCATGGACCAATGAGCCAATCGTCTGGAAAGCATTGGCCATGTCATGAGATACTGCAGTGGGTTTGTTCTAGAGATCAAGTTCACCTTATGAGAAAGTATGTCGTGACCTAGCTTCTGAGAGACAAAGATCAAAGCTATGCAATATTTCTCAATAGGTGGATAGTTTACTTCAACAGGAATCAGATGACGACTGAGGTAGTAGAGTGCGCTTTCCATCTCTTCATCGTTGGCTTGGGCCAACAGAGCACCGAAAGAGTTGTCTAATGCAGCAGTATAAAAGATGAGTGGCCTGCTCGGGATAGGGGCTACTAGAAATAGCGGCTTCACCAAGTACTCTTTGATGTCTTCGAAAGCGTGCTGGCACTTATCATCTCACTTGAACTTGACATCCATTTTGACAAGTGTTGAGAATGGATTGCATCTCCCTGATAGGTTTGAGATAAAGCATGTTAGATATGCTAGCCATCCTTTAAAGGATATGAGTTGAGTTAAACTCTTATGAGGTGACATTTCTAAGATAACTTTAATCTTTTCAGGATCTATTTCTATTCCTCGGTGTCAAACAACAAACCCAAAGAATTTTTCTGAAGCTACTCCGAATGCACACTTCAGGGGATTTATTTTGAGGTTATATTATCTTAATCGTTTGAAAACTACTCTCAAGTAAAAGAGATGGTATTATTTTTCTCTACTTTTGACTACTATATAATCAACGTAGCACTCAACCTGATGATGGATGAGTTTGTTGAAGATCTAAGTCAAGGCCCGTTGGTATGTAGCACTAGCAGTTTTAAGGCCGAAAGACATGACCCTATAATAAAATATTCCGATCGGGGTTTAGAAAGCAGTGTTTTTTTTATCTTTAGGAGACATCTTGATTTGGTTATAGCCAGATTACCATCCATGAAAGAGAAGACTGCATGAGACGAAGCAATGTCCACCATTAATTTTGGTAAAGAAGAAGAAACTCATCCTTAGCACATGCCTTATTTAAGTCCTTAAAATCGACACAAATATGAATTTGGCCATTCTTTTTCTTAACTGGGATGACACTAGCTAACCAGGTGGGATATTTTTCTTCCCTGATGAAACCATCATCAATCAGTTTCTTGACTTCAGAAATGACCTGTTGTTCAATTTCTAATCGCATGCGCCTATGAGCTTGCTTAATAGGGGTAATGTTAGGGTCTATTACTAGCTTGTGGACCACTACGTTAGGAGATAATCTAGGCATTTCTTCATAACTCTACATGAAGTAGTCTTTAAACTCAATTAATAGCCTAACTAAGTCATTGGTTTCTTCTTCATTCAACAACGAACTGATGTATGTCGGGCAAGGATTTTCTTCTGTCCTGAGGTTGATTTCTTTAAGTTTATCTATTGTTGAATGAATCTCCTCTTCAAATTCTGGCAGTGCCTCTTTCACTTGGAGACCATCGGGATCATTTGAAGTTTCTAAACACACATTCTCATAAGAGTTGGGTATGTCTGAGAAGAAACTATCAGACTCCAAATGGTTGGTAACAACTAGAAGTAATCTTCATCATCGATTACCATATCAATCCTAATCGCTCTTGATTGTGCTTCCCGCCTATAATATTCCATAGCTTTTGAAGTACTGACTGTGCCGACCATGTGTGAGGAACTAAACCTTAAGTATAAGATTTTGAACACAAGCAGTAAAATTCAAAAGGTAATTCCATTAATTCTTTAAAGTATCTTCTCCTCAAGCTCTACATCAACTTGAGGGCTTAAGGATGATAATCCCAAAAAGAACTTCTGCTTCATGTCATTGGAAGACTTAGGGACTTCCTTAACTACTAAACCTTCAACTTTCTGAGATGTAAGTGAGGTAAGAGCTAAGGTTCCCAACTGCTGCCTAATAGTTTCACATAAACCATATTCGAATACTTTGCTTTGCTTGGAGGCTTGGTATTCGTCTTGGTATGGATCAAAAGTCACCTCCAATGGAACCCGCTGAGAGGGGCTGGCTGGTATACTAATCACATTAGACTCGTCCTCCAAGCTGGATTCCAAGTCTATGTGAATAGTAGGGGTACTCCTATAAAACAACCTATTGGTCAAGGCCAACTAGGGGTCTCCCACCTCTGAACGCTTCTCCCCGCCTCATGGAGGTTGAGCCATCCTACCCACATGTCTATATGATGGAATGAATTGTGAGTGGAATGTGATATGCTGATCTATTTCTTCTTCAATTTCCCTTTCTTGCTCACTTGGACTTTTATTTTTCTTTTTATTTTATTTTATTATTTCTTTTTCTTCATTTTCTTTTCCTTTTGTATTTGCATTTGAATTTTATCTAAGTTCACGAGAAAGGGTGTTTTGAGGAAGATATTAGGTTGCATCTTCATAAATCTCAACCTCTCTAAATGAAAATGGCTTCTCATCCCCATTGACACGATATTCAATTCCATCTTTTCTGAACTAAATGCATTGATGAAGGGAGGATGGAACGATCTTGTTCTTGATGTATCCAAGGCCTAACAAGCAAAGCATTGAATGAAGTATTCGAATCAATGATGTAAAACTTGGCTTCAATCTTCCAGTCACCAATCTCCAATGGTAACACTATAGAACCTAAAGCCCGCTCACCTTGATAATTGAATCCACTTAAAATCATCCCATCTCCTCAAAGTGTAGAGATGTCGATCTTCAAATAGGCAAGGGTCTTTAGACTCATAATGTTCACCGATGCACCTAAATCCATGAGAACCCTGGTGAGTTTGAACTTGTCCATGTCGACTGTGATGTAGAGGGGACGGTTGTGCTCCAAGTCCCTCATAAAAAGGTCTTCATCTATGAAGGTGATCCCTTGGGCTTCTATTATAATGTGCTTCCTCACTATACCGAGTTAAGCATATTTCGTGATCAAGGAGAGTTTGATTAGTGATTCCCTCATCTCTTTGGATAAGACAAGGGCATCATATATGCTTAGCTTAGATGGAAACTTTCTTAGATGAGAAAGGACATTATAGTCCACCTTCGAATGGTCTTCCACAAGCATATCCAAGGGTGGAGCATCCTGTGGAAGGGCTTCTTGATCTTCAGTTCTAATGACTTATTTCTCTCTATCTTGAGGCGCTACCCTAGGAGGTAGAACCTTGCCACTACGGAGGTTGACTTTGGTTATCTCTTGAGGTAAGGTGGTGGAAGGTTATACCTATACTTCAAGCTCACTTATAGCTTCTCCTATGGGACCCTTGGAATCAGATGATTCCAAGTCTATCTCAAGAGGTGAACCTGTAATATTCAGAGTTGAAAAATCCAACTCTGAATGAGCAAGAAAAAGATCAGAATTGTTATAGTTATTTAGACTTGAAGAGTTATCATTAGGAATAGAAGAAGACAACCCATCGAAAGTGACACAGATGTAATTCAAACTAGCTTTATTCTTCAATTTCTTAGAATTATTTGGAGGTACAAAGTAGAAATCAAGTAAAGTGAGTGGAGTAAGGGATTTGATGCCTTATCCACATACAAGAGTTCTACTAGTAGAAGAAACATAAGAGCTAATGGAAGAAGTCGCTAGGTGGAAGCTACAACCATGGGCTGAGGTCGGACATGCCATGGTCGCACTAAAGGGCTATCCCGGCAACATGAGCTCACCAGCTCCCCCCTTCCTAGAGTTGGCCGACAACTTGCAAACCTTCCTTGGTGTTGGAGGTTTGAGTGACGTGCACCTACAAGGAAAGCTTCTTGATCTTCTGATGATCTTCTTAGAGGTTTTGGATAGAGAAACATCCCAACCTTCTTTAGTTTTGGTAGGATCACATGTATCCTCAAAGATTACCCTAATGGAACTTGAAGGTTGTTCCATAAGGTATTCCTTTGGGATAACTACAACACCGATCTTGAAATTGTGTTCAAGCCAGTCCTTGAATGTGAAGCAATCCTCCAAAATGTGGCCTAGCATATGGTGGTAAGGGCAAAAGTTTGGATCATGACTTTTGCCTACTTCCTCCGGTCTCCTAGGCTTGGGTAGCTAAAAATCAAGTTTTTTTAAGAGATTCTTAAAGATTTTCTTGATTACCTCCCTTTTAAAAGAATAAGGTTTAATTAATTTATCTAAAAGAGTAGGTGGACCATAGCTACTGACGGATATGCATGCACTCGCTGTGGTGTGGTGGCTAGGCCGTGGAGGCTGGTGGAGGCCTAGGGTCGCTCTGGTGGCAAAGGAGGTGGAGGTCGCCTCTGGACCGATCACTAGTGGCTTCTTCCCTTATCAACGCTATACTCTCCCGCTTTTCATAAACCTTTAAGCTTCGCTTAAGAAACCGATCTTGAAAAGGCAACTTGGCCTCCTTGTAGACTAGCCTCCTTGTTGATTAGCTTCTCAAATGTCTTGATAGTGAAGCCTTAAGCATGAAGAGATGGCCATGGATATTCTTCAAGAGAATCTCAATGGCATGTTAATAACCACGGTTCACACTTCATACTCGTTACACCATAAGAATATAATCAAGTGAATTTGTTGTACTACAATGAGATCACCTACAAGAACCCTCGAAGCTCCAACAAATCTCTTGATGAAGAGTTGTTCTAACTCAAAAAAATATCTTTACTAACCATTGGCGGATACCAATCAAAAGCAATAACTAGGCTGCTATAAAAAAAGAAAAGAAAAGCATCACAGTGTTGCAATAAATGGCCCTAAAGAATGTTTTGCCTGGTTTAACGCCATCAAAGCTTTTGAAGGAAGGAGGCATAAAACCCTTGGGATATTGGATAACATCAATTCCTCCGTAGGGTCCTTTGAACCGATGATCCTCCTGGCTTGAGCCAAAGCTTCCTTCACCTGCTCAACCATGGATTTTATCTTTTCTTGTATGGAGGTACTTTCCACTACCTTCCTATATAGTGCTACCTTGCTCAATGAGGTAGAGTCTTACCGGTCCAAGACATGCACTAACTCAGTCGATGACATTGAATGTAATAGGATGAACGGAGGGCATATTTCAAGTACTATCGCGCTAACAAGTCCTATAATCATGTGTCATCCTATCAATGCCTCCTCCTCAATTGATGTTGAGGTGGGATTCGCTATATCTCTTGATCAACCTCATCACCTTCCATGATGTGTTGCTCCCTAAGAAGAGATCTTGTAGTGTAAACCATGCATACTCCAGCTGAATCCCCCATCAAGTCATCTTCCTGGGATCAAGCTGACTCTCTTCATCGCATCCCCAAGATCTCTTTCTCCATGAAATAATGTGCAACTATCTCATCTAAGGAATGATCCAACTCGAGGGTATAAACAGCTTATGTGACCGGTGATCAATATCGCACCGAGAGGCACCCACCTCTTATTGGAGAGTCAATCTATGATGTACTCACTGGAAGAATGACACTCTTACTACTTGCTATAAGAGGGTAACAATCCTAGATGTTCCTCTACCACCTACAACTAACTCATCTAAAATATCTATAACTATCACCATCTCCATCCTACCAGAGAGTGTGAGAAGGGACAACCACGATGCTTGGTCGCCACTCTCCTTCCACAAGGCGTAAGGAGCGAGAGCTGACCCCTACCACAATGGGTGGTGTTGGAGGGGTGGAATCCCTTGGCCATAGCTGGATCACCAACGGGGTGCGCTATTCCTCGGATGCAGCCTTCATGACTTTAGATGGAATGGGAGATGTAAACTATACCGCAATGGCGACGAGGAGGGTGGTGGAGACATCACGACTCTCTGCAGTGAACTACTCCATGGTGGTTAGTCCCAGTGAAAAGAATACTATCGATGATCGACGTAGCGTGGAGTAAGAAAATCAATCAAAGCGTAAGCCGACCGACCTGAACCCATCGCCCGCTAGTAATATAGGATGTATGAGCTTAATGGGCCCTCTCTTGATGAATTTGCCTCTCTACACTATGGGGAATAACAGATCAAAGATCAACAGTCTAGACTAGCATCCATGCTCCACCTAGCATAAAAGATCTGAGGCCGATGACCTCTTACCTAGAAACTACTGGTTGCAAGTGCACTACTAGAGGAGGTGACAAACAGATCCTCCTAACATCCTCTCTATCTAATCTAGAGAGATGATGGAACTCATTTTCTGTAACTAATGGTGAAGTGATAATGGGAGACTCATCCATGGCTGATCAAGCAGCTGCCTCTATCTCCCTAGCTATCTGAGTGCGAAACCACTTGATCATGCAGTTCTTGTTCCTACATTGGGTACGGGTAGGATGGAAGGAGTGCAAGCTAGACCCATACTCAAATGTAGGGAGGAAAAGCCTCGACTGTGGGAGCCTTACCCTTATAGATGGTGGTACTCACCGGGGCAATATGAGAAACTCGGGATGAACCAATTTGAGAGCCAAGAACCGACACTATAACAACTAAAGTCTGGTACCGCCACTTTTGCTCTTAGTGAGGGGACATTAAATCGGGTAAGTCATCATGATGACCGGCTTATGCCCCGATCACCTTGGTCACACTATCAGAGAGGAATGCCCTCACAAGTGATCTTGGCTCCCTCAAATCCTCGGTGAAAGTGAAACAGGTGGGTATGGTCTAGACGGGGGAAGTCAACCTGATGTAAAGCTAGATCCATACTGCGGGGGAAGGTGAAGACAAACTTCTAAGAACCAGCCATTTCAATAACTATAACAAATTGAAACTTAACTGTATTGCACTGACTGTAAAGAATATGCAATGAGAAATGAACTTGTATCATATTTCTGTTTCCATAGATTTTTTTGAATTTTGAATTTTGAAAATTCAAACCCACATCCAACAACTTGGATGTGTTAAGTGGGGTTCAAATGAGTTTGAGAAGATTGATTGAAAGAGGAATTTGAATATGAATCCAAACTTCAACATATTTAAGTATGTTGAAATATGGATTCAAAATTTTTTGATAAGGATGCTTCCATAGGTTCATTGTTTGAAAAGAACCCAAGTTTATTTTGTTTGATTTTTGAAAAAAATAGGATCCTTAGCAAATTTAGGTATGCTAAGGAAATCCTAAGTGTTTCATTTTATTTTGATGTTTTTTTGAAAGTGGGGATTTAACTTTAGCAAATTTGGTGTGTTAAAGATGAAGTCTTACTTAATTTTGTGAAATGGAAATTTCACTTAGTAAATTTGAGTACACGAAACAAAATTCCAAATGGTGTGTTCAAGATTTTGATTTCATTTTGGTTTTGAAAAATGGAAACTTCTCCTTAGCAAATTTGGTATGCTATGGAAGGAATTTCCAAAAGGTGTTTTGAAAATTTTGATTTTGGATTTAGAGACTTCACTTAACAAATTTGGATATATTAAGTGAGGTTCCAAATTTATTTTGAAAACCTTTGGATTTGGAGACTTCACTTAACAAATTTGGGTATGTTAGATGAAGTTCCAAAGTGTGTTTAGAAAATTTTTGGATTTTGGATTTGGAGATTTCACTTAACAAATTTGGGTATGTTAAATGAAATTCCAAATGTGTTTAGAAATTTTGAATTTTTAGATTTGGATACTTCACTTAACAAATTTGGGTATGTTAAATGAAGTTCCAAATGTGTTTGAAAAATTTGAATTTTTGGATTTGGATACTCACTTAATAAATTTGGGTATGTTAAATGAAGTTCCAAAATGTGTTTATAAAATTTTTTGGATTTTGAATTTGGAGACTTCACTTAACAAATTTGGGTATGCTAAATGAAAGTTTCAAATGTGTTTTTGTAAATTTCAAAATATGAATGTTGATTTTTTTTTATTTTAGATTTTGGAAACTTCACTTAGCAAATTTGATTATGCTAAATGAAGTTCTAAATGTATGTTTGAAAAATTTTGTTGGATTTTGAATTTGGAGACTTCACTTAACAAATTTGGGTATGTTAAATGAAGTTCCAAATGTGTTTGAAAAATTTGAGATGTAATTGTTGATTTTGGATTTTTTTGATTTGGAAACTTCACTTAGTAAATTTGAGTATGCTAAGTGAAATTCCAAAATGTGTTTTAAAAATTTTTAAAATATGATCGTTAAAGTTTTAATGTTTTGAAAAGAGGACTTGCATTCAACAAATTTTAGCATGTAGAATGGAGATCAATCTTTGAAATATGAAATTTTTGTTTTGTGTGTGATTGTTGCTTTTTGAAAGAGAGGAATTCCATCTTAAAACATATGTGAGTTATGTTCAAGTGGGATTTCCCAAATGATATTTTATTTTTAGTTGGGAATGAAATCTTCATTTAATAAATTTGAGTATATTAAATGAAGGTGTTCATATGTGCTTTTTGAAAAGTTTAATTTTGTTTGGAAATGAACTTTCCATTCAATAAGTGTGAGTGTATTGAATAGAAAAATTCATATGTGTTTTTGAAAACTTTATGATTAAGATTGTGATCTTTGGAAAAGATAATTGTTCATTTTATTTTGAAAATGAAATCTTCATCAAAGTGAATTGAAAAAATATATTCATTTGTGCTTTTGGAAAATGTTGTTTAGTTTTATTTTTGAAAATCCCTACATGTAACAATTATGGGAATTGCTAAATAAGGGTGACAAAATTTTGTGGAAAAATATTTTATTAAGTGCATTTTTGAAGAGGTGCTTTTGAAAAGCAAAGTTCTTTATGGAAGATTTTTTATTTTAGGATGAACGTTTCCTTATCATAAAAATGATAAGGAGGAAGTATTTAAAATTTTTTTCTCTTTCTATTTAGATCTTTTCATTTTACCCATTGGAGAACACAAAGGGGGTCTTAAGATCAACAAGGAATGCAGTCCTAAAACCTAAAGATGTTGGCTAACTCAACTCAAGAATGAAATGAGCTAAGTGCCAACAGAAAGAAGGATAGTCTTGGATTCATACCAAAGTACAAACCACTATCGATACTCAAATACAATGATCATTTACCAAAGATGGAGAGAGAACCATCCCGAGTGCCAAAAAATTTGTAGTTAAAAAAATTTTCTAAAGTCACCTTCAAATTTGTGGAGAGAAAGAAAGGCAAGACCTATAGAAATTTGTCTTTTTAGGATATCACGTAGATCCGTAGATGTACTTATTGAGGTGATTGAGTACATCATCAAGGAATAGTGTATTATCTCAAAAGACAGAAGTCACTACCCTTTAATGGACCTAATCACCTCAATAAGAACTCTAAGGATGATGGGTGCACATATATGTAAGAGATTCTTCCTACTTTACATGAAAAAATAAGCGAGTTTATTTTAAATGAGGTTCATTAAGTTCCCTATAGAAGACATAGTTAATTACATCCTAAGAAATGGGTATTCCATAGGAAAACTCTCGATTAAGGTAAATGAACGTTGTCTTTGAAGATTTTAATAGGAAAGGACTATCAATTGATTGGTTTATTTTTGAAAGATCAAATGGGATTAATCAAAAGAGGGATTTATTATCAAAACTAAAATGGAAGATAAGTAGGAGATGCCCACGATGGTAGGAAACCTAGCAAGCATCTCAAACTATCCTATAGTTAGGCTTTACATTTTTGAAATTGATTTGGTTTATTTTAGTTATATTTTCATTAGAAATTTAGGACTTAAGATTCTTTAACACAAGATTAAGAAATACTAAGAGGGATGTTTATGGCCCACAAAGGAGAAGCAACCTCGAACCTAAATCTAGGTAGCTTCTGAGGGCGAAGCACAACCTAAATCTAATGTAAAATGGGTAATTGGTTTGCCTCCGAGAGGATAAACCACCCGACTTGGACTTACAACTGGGGTGGGCCACCAACTCCTCCTATGATTTTAAATACATGTAGGCAAGTCTTAATGCTTATGCAAGATAGCTAGGCAGTTATTTAGAAAGAGACTAAGTCCTTAAACTCACTCCTTAAAGAGACTAGATCATATAAAGGGACATGCTTCAAATGACCTAAATCTAATGCAATTCAAATTTCCTTTTATTTTTATTTTTGGATAATCATTTTTGACTCAGGCTAATAGGATTCATATGACTAATGCATGAAAAAGAAGAGTGAAGGGAGGAGGTGAGTTTCCACCATGGCTCTCAAAGGTCAAGCCAAGTTTCTCTGGCAAAGGTGAAAGCCCTCCAATCAAGAGTGAAATAAGATGCATTTGTGCATGATATTATAAAAGAAATGCTCATCCAGCTAAGGGGTTGCTAATTCTTTTATCTTGATTTTAAACATAAGCTTTAGGTGAGGTTATGAGTTATTTAATTTTATTTTTGAGTTGTTAAGTTGGGTAAAAGGTTTATTTTTCCATAAAGAGCCTAATTCACATCTAGGCCATACATAAAGAAAGGAATAAACTAGAAAAAAAATATGCCACTTAATGCAAAATCTAAACAAATCATCAACTAATTTATAAAGCTAATCATAAAAAGAATAAAAGCCTGTTGTGGTCGGGTACTACCACATAAATCCAAAAATATCAAATGTGGGTAGCCGAGCTCTACCCTTATACAACCCAAATTATAAATGAATTAAATTACAATTAAGCAAGGAATTCATTATTATGGGGGTCTTCAAGCTTTATTCTTCTTTATTCTTTTTTTGTTCTTTCTTCTTTGGTTCCTTCTTTTGGATGGTTGGAAGGTAGATTCTTGAAGGCTTCACATGGTGCATAAGATAGAATCTTATGACCAATGCTCATCCTAATCCCCATAACAATCATTCCAAAATTCTAATTGCATAAATTTACATGAAAAAGAAAAGTGAAAATCTAACTAACACCTGCAAAATAAAAATTAGCTAAAACAAACCACACAAATCCCAAGCCTGTATATTGGACTTATCACCCAACACATGTGTGACTAAGTCCACCTGGCCTATGGATTATGCTTATAGGTATAAAGCACCTGCAAGCAAAAGTATTTATATTTTTATTTATGATAACTCCCCTTAAGCACAATGCCCTGTAGAAAAGAATAGTTAGAATAAGAATGTTCTACCATTCATTCTATGAGCATACACCTTAACATCCAGTCTAAAACATATATCACAAAATAAAATAAACATCAAACCATGCACCACCTAACCTAAAGCTAGAAGTGGTGACTTAGGCTAATGTGTGTGCTTTGAAGGTTTGTGTGGTATGCTTAGCTATGGCTTTGGGTTCAAATTTTCTAAGTGTGAAGAACATGCTCAACTTAGAGGAGGGTTTCATTTAAGTTGTTTAATTATTTTGGGTTGGTTTTATTTCATGTTTTAATTTGGTTTAAGTGAAAACTACAATTAATTATTTTGTGTAGGTGAATATTTTGATTAAATCTTTTACTTAATCCTAAGTTTAGATAAACTCTAAACAAACCTATTCAAAAAGAAAGTCATTTTAAGATTAAATAAAATGAACCAAATTCACATAACACACATTACTTCATTTCTTTCCCAACATATATATAACATGCATATGGATAGACCTTAAGCAAATTTATACATACAAATGAGAGTATTTAACACACTTTATGATGCATGCTACGTAATCCATTTAAGAAAATTTAAAAGTTGAATATGCATGATTTTTCTTAAGTAGAAAGGGTTCCTTATCCAAATTTTCACATACACACATGAAAGTAAGAAAGGCATAAGTGAGTACAGCGTCATTGTTAACCAGAGGTGTAAGGTACTGTTGACCTCACTTTTGGAGTGAGCTCTTAACCTCCTCTTCTTAGACTTATGACTCTTCTAGACATTAAGAACTCCTTAGTCATAAGACACTTCTAGTGATTAAGTGAACACTTAACCTAAGCCTAGAGACTTAGAAGTGTTAATCATAAGATTAGGCTATGCCTTAGGGCTTAAGAAAATTATCTATCCCATAGCCTAAACCCAATCTAGATTCACTTTCTCAAATCAAACCCAGATTCAATTCTCAAACAAAATCTTAAATTCAAATACAAATTCCAAATCTAATTTCAAATTTGACTCCAAATGATTGAAGCCCCAAAATCAAATTCAAATCCTAAGACCCTTCCTAAGCCATATGAACCACATTCATAAGATTAGCCAAAACTCCCCTTAGATCAAATCAAAATCAATTGATCTATTTATAAATCAATTATTCCTTCATTTATATTCACAAATATAAAAAAAATCGAAATTCAAATGACCAAAACTATATCGAAAATCAAATCCAAACTCAATCTAAATCCTTTAAGCCAATTCTTTGGACTTAGCCAAATTCTATCCAGATCAAGTCAAAACCAATGAATTTTCTCTTGAATTAATCATTCATTCAATTATCTACTCAAATATAAATGAAACCTACAATCATCAAATCAAATCCAAAATAACCCAAGTCAAACCCAACCTAGCCCTTTTGAATTGAAAATTTGAAATGAGCCAAAATCCTTTAGACTCCAAATTGATTGCCGTTGAATTTATATTTCAATCTAGGGCTCATATATAAGTTCAACTAAACTCGAATCAAACCAAAACCAATTGACCCACTTAGGTCCACTTGACCCAAAGTGACCTAAATGACCCATTTGAGCTAACTTCCAATCCAACCCAAATTGGATTGAACCAAGCTCACCAAAACCTTCCACCATGATTGTTGATCACCTTAAAATGATCAATGGCAATCAATTGGGTCAAACCAAGTCGTTAGTCATTTGACTAAGTCAACCCTTAGCCCAAATGAACCAAAATAAGCCAAAACTCATCCTACACCAAATTGATTAAAATCAATGATTTGAATCAATCCAAAATCAATATTTAAATATGAATTGACCACAAATTGAGCCAAATCAAGCCCAATTGGCCATTTGATCCAAGTTGATTGGCCTAGGACCAAAATCAAATCATGATCTAAGACAAATTGATTAATGGCTCAAGTTCATTCCAAATTGATTATTGAACTTGACCAAAGCCATAATTAAACCCAATTTAATCAATCGAGCCCAATTGAGACCAAATAAGCCTAAAGGGTCAATTTGGCCTAAATCCAAATTAAGTCCAAATTAATTCAAACCAAAGACCACATTCATCTTCAATTAGCCAATTGAATATGAATCAACCCATGACCTAAGCTAATTTGGCCAATTTTGGTTAAATTGGTCAATTTGTTCCACTTCCATTGGAGAAGGTAGAGCAAATTGAATTCTATTTGTATTTGTCTAATAAAACTACTTCTTGCCAAAGTATTGTACTTCAAAACACATTGGGAGCTCATTTGACATGTTCAGGTATATCAAATGAGAACCCCCTTTTTGAAAATCATAAGAAGAAATTGAACTCCATTTAACATACCTAAGTTTGTTAAATAAGTTCTTCTTTCAAAAATCATAAACACATTTGACTTTCACTTAACATACCAAATTTGTTAAGTGAGAGTTTATTTTCAAAATCATAAACACATTTGAATTTCACATAACATACCAAGTTTGTTAAGTGAGAGTTTCATTTTCAAAAATCATAAACACGTTTGACTTTCACTTAACATACCAAATTTGTTAAGTGAGAGTTTCATTTTCAAAATTATAATCACACTTGACTTTCACTTAACATACCAAATTTGTTAAGTGAGAGTTTCATTTTCAAGAATCATAAACACATTTAACTTTCACTTAACATACCAAATTTGTTAAGTGAGAGTTTCATTTTCAAAACCATAAACACATTTGACTTTCACTTAACATACCAAATTTGTTAAGAGAGAGTTTCATTTTCAAAAATCATATACACATTTGAATTTTACTTAACATACTGAATTTGTTAAGTGAGAGTTTCATTTTCAAAAATCATAAACACATTTGTCTTTCACTTAACATACCAAATTTGTTAAGTGAGTGTTTCATTTTCAAAAGTCATAAACATATTTAACTTTCACTTAACATAAAGTGAGAGTTTCATTTTCAAAATCATAAACACATTTAACTTTCACATAACATACCAAATTTGTTAAGTGAGGGTCTCTTTTCAACACACATTTGATCCTTATTTTAACTTATCAAATTTGTTAAATAAGGATCCAATTTTTCATGTCAAACCACACTTGAGCTTTCACTTAATATACCAAATTTGTTAAGTGAGAGTCTCATTCTCAAAGAAAAAAAAACAAATATATCTCAAACACATTTGGGGCTTTCACTTAACATGCCAAATTTGTTAAGTGGGAATCCTATCTTCAAAGAAAAGCAAATCTATCTCGCAATCATATTTGACTTTCACTTAATATACCAAATTTGTTAAGTGAAAGTCTCATCATCAAACATAAATCAAACACATGTGGCATCTACTTAACATACCAAATTTTTTAAGTAAGAAGTCCCATTTTCAAATCAAAATATCACACAATCAAATCTTCACAAGCAAAAATATTTCGAACACACAATCACAACCTCTTATTAGCATACCCAAATTTGCTAAGTAAAAGTTTTTCAAACTATCAATATTTTCAAACATATGCACAAAACACAAATATCTCCAAGAAAATCCCTCCTCAAATTTTAGAACCCCACCCAACCTACTTAAATCGGTTGAGTATGGGTTTAAATCAAAATAAAATGGCAAAGACTCTCCTCAATATCCAAATCTCTCTAATGAACTGCACTTAACACATTTGAATCGTCGAATGTGGGTTCAAAAGTCCAAACTTCTATTACTTTCTTGGAACAAATATCAAGGCAAAAATTTGATATAAGTTATATTTCTACAAATTTAGACATACAGCTCAGATCAGCCAGTGCAGTCTTTTAAGTTTTCACACATGGCAGCTCAGAAGTACATGTTTACTTTTCCTTTCAGGATTGATTTGGCCTTGGATTGGGCCAGCCTCCTGCAGACCAACTTTGCCCACCTCATTAATTTTGGCCAAGGTTTTGAGGGGGCTATGATCACTTGTGAGGGGACCTCACCCCGTCAGTGAGGCGAGGTTGATCATCCAGGAGATGCTTTGGCTCAGTTTCCCTCACAAGAGCAAGGCTGCGGTTCCATGCTTGTGCCGGTGCACTGGTGGTTTTCTATCCCGACTAACACCCACTCATTGGCTCCTTCCAAGGGGAAGGCTACCTATCTTGAATAGTCTCCACTGAGGTTGGGTCTAGTTGTCTTTGCCCCTCAAGGACTCAATGCCGCAAGATCAAGCAACATCATGACCGCATAGCCAAGAAGCTAGAGGTAGCTTTCTAGTCTACAATAGAGGAGTTACCGAGGATAGTGTCTCCTCTTATCATAGAGAACAAGTTTCACCCCCTCTCTGGTTCTGATGGAGAGGAAGAAATTAGGAGGATCTCAGTTTCACCTCCACTCGTAGTTCATTTTAGGCTCTATGGTGGGGAAGTCAGGCCGACAGATGTGCTCTTGGGGTTACTGAGACGATCGAGTCTAGGGCTCAATTATGTTATGTCATCCTCACATGGGTAGAAAAATCGATAGGAGAGGCGGAGTCACAGTATGATTTAGAGAGAGAGATGTAGGTTGCTGACCTCAAATAGTGGACTTTCCTGATTGGTATGCTACCCGCACCGATTATACTAATAGCATTCTACTGATGGGCACTACCCATAGAGAGAAGCTCACCTTGAACAAAAGTTACCTCCACCACCGATTCTCCCGCCCACATCACATGTTCGGATCCCATCAACTACCGTGTCTACAAAGGCATAGAAGACAACATCCAGGGAGAAGATAGCCCCATTGGTGATGCGGCTATGGCCAAAGGGTCTCACTTCATCTACTCCATCGATTGAGGTGAGGGCGAGTTCCCCTACTTGACCTACTACTTTAGTCTTGGTGAAGAAAGAATGGCGACCCCGTAGTGTCATGGTCGCACCACCACAACCACCACCATCAGAGGTAGTGACTGCAGCAGTCGTAGAAGGGGAAGGGGATAGTTCTTCAGTCCCCATGGTAGTGGATCTCCCCAAGGACACCACTCCACCCATGAGCAGCCATGAGCATATCTCTTAGCGGTCGACCCTCCAAGAGCCGCACTCCGGTGATAGGTGGTGGTGCATCTCAGGTGAGCACGGCCTCCTCCCTCAGTGAGTGTGTTTATCCCCTCTGATTACTACTCTTTAGATGAGATCGTCCTCACTCGAGAAGAGGGAACTCTTTGAGATTGCTATGAAGTGGATGCTTGGGGTTGATCCGAGATGAGGATGATCTCTTGGAGGACTTGGAAGTCCATATGGTTGGGGTTCTCTCCTTGGATTAGCATAGAGGGTGTTGTAGTTAAGGAAGAAGACACACTCATTCAACCCAACACCTTCATCAAGCGGTAGAGATGAGCATATCGAAGATGGAGAAAAGAGTTGAAGACTTGTTAGCGAGTCCAATACTTTAAGGTGAAGCTCCATCACTACTCCGAGAGAGATGACCACCACAGGTTGTTGCATGTTTGGATCACCCAAGAGTACATCTCGTGGACCGGGAATAGGCGATGCATAGGAAGGTCACTGATAGTACCTCCATACTTGAAAGAGATATAAAGCATATGGTGGAATAGCAAGTGAAGGAAGCGTTGGCTCAAGCCTGAGGTGGCTCATCTGTTCCAAAGGGTAGACCTTACCTAAAGGAATTCGATGTAGTCCAATATCTCAAGGGTTTTGTGCCATCATCCTTTGAGATCTTTGATGGTAGTGGAAACCCTCAGTAGCATATAACACACATTAGAGCTGGCTATTGTGACGCCAGAGGTAGTGATGTACTTCTCTTTTGACTCTTCGTTAGCAGTCTATCAGGGATTATATTTGATTGGTACGTTGAACTGCCTAATAGTTTAGTGAAGAATTTTGCTTAGTTGGAGCACCTCTTCATCAAGAGGTTTGCTAGAGCCCAGCAAAGGGTAACTGTGGGTGACCCTATTGTGCTCAACAAAATCTCAATGAGTCCCTTGTTGATTATATTTTCAGGTGGCAAAACCTGAGTATGAAATGCGAACCACAACTATTTGAACATCATGCTATAAAAATTCTTCTTAAGAATATTCATGGCCTGATTTATTTCATGCTCAAGAGATTTACAATCAAAACCTTTGAGAAATTAATTAACAAGGTGGCTAGCCTATAAGGGAAAGCCAAACAATTACCTTTTCAAGACCAATCATTCAAGCCCAAGCGAAAAGCAGAAGAAGGTGGGGGAGTAGTGTCAGTAGACAAAGGGAAGCAGCCAGCCAGAGCTCAATATGAGAGACCTCGTGCATATCAATCTCCATTACCACCTCCTCTATCACCACCTTGGCTAGCATACTAACCACCATAGCTGCCATAGTGGCCGCCACTGCCTCCTCCATAATATACTCAGTAGCGGTACTCATATCCACCGTTAGGTAGCTATTACCCATCTACTCTTGCCAATAGAGTGAATAAGCCATATTCATTCAAGAGGGAGGTAGTTAGGATGATCTTTAAGAATCACTTAAAGAAACTTGACTTTCAGTTACCTGAGCCTAAGAGGCCGAACGATGTGGGCAAGAGTAATGATCCTAACTATTAGCCCTACCACTGCATGGTTAGTCATGTCTTAGAGTATTGTGTCACATTTAAGGACTGGCGAGCAGCTACAAGTCGAGAGCTGTTATCCCAAGGAATACTTGTTAGAACAACCCTCCAGTTCTATCAGAGTAATTCTTGGGGATTCGTGCGATCCTCTTAAGATAAAATAAGATTGAGATATTACCTTACGTTAAACCTCTAAAAAAGTGGTCTCTAAGATCAAGAACCTTTCTTTACAGGTGCTTGAAGCAACCCAAACCTCCAACACCAAGGATGATTTGCAAGTTTCCAAAGACAACTTGAAGAAGGTGTCAGCCCAGCAACAGCCTACCTTACTTTCCCGGGATAGCATAGCAGCACAACCACCATCTGAGTCCAACACTCCATCCACCGTTATAGCTACTACTTCTTCCTTCACTAACTCCTCTTCTGCCAGTAGGATCATTGTATCAGTGGACAAGGGCACTATACCCCTTTCCCGCTTATTTTATTAGATTTCTATCATGTACCTCCATCTAAGAAGAAATTAATGAAGAAAGATTTCACTTACATCTTGTCTACTTCTAATACTCTAAATTTTATTCCTCTCAAAAACTCTCTAAGTCTACCAAATAATAATGATACTCTAGTTCTGATCATTCCTCTTCTGATTTAGAAATGGATTTTCTATTCCTGAATGATTTGGGTTTGCCCATTGAGATTGATTTGGAGTCATCTGAATCTGATGATCCCATAGGAGAAGCTGTTGGTGAACCTAGTGAGTAGGTAGAACTTTCTACTAAATTATCTCACGAAGTCATTGAAGTCAACCTCTACAGTGGCAAAGTTCTACTTCCTAGGGTAGCACCTCAGGATAAGGGTAAGCAAATCATTGGTTCTAAAGAACAGATAGCACATCCACAGGATGCTCCAACCATGGATATGCTTATGGAGGATCAAGCTAAGGTTGACTACAATATCTTAGCACATCTTAGAAAGCTGCCAACCAAATTAAGCATATATGACGCCCTTATCTTATCCAAAGAGATGAACAAATCTCTAATCAAGACTCTTCTTGATCCAGAGATATACTTAGCCTAGTTGACCGCTACTAAGGAGGAAGCTTCCAGTTCAGAGGACGCTCTAGAAGTTACATTCAGTGATGGAGATTTGCTTCTAAGAATGACCAAGCACAACTGCCCTCTTTACATTATAGTGGATATTGGAAGAAACAGGATATCCAGAGTTCTTGTTGACCAGGGTGCATCAGTGAATATTATGAATCTAAAAACCCTTGCTTACTTGAGGATTGACATCTCCAAACTTTCAAAAGAGAGGATGATGTTGAGAGGATTCAGTGAATAAGGTGAGAGGGCTTTAGGCTCTATAGTGTTGCCACTAGAAGTAGATGACTGGAGGACAACTGCCAAGTTTCATATTATAGACAACATCTTTCAATGCTTTGCTTGGGAGACCATGGATACATGAGAACAGCATGGTTCCATCCTCTCTACACTAGTGCATGAAGTTCAAGAGGGGTGGGATTGAATACTGTGTCAAAGGAGATCTTAAGCCATTCACAGTTCATGAGGTCAGAATATATGAGGATGCGGCCTACTATCTCCCTCAAAATCATCAAGTCTATTCATGTGAACTTGGCGAAAGTTCAAAAATAAAAGAAAAAAAGAAAGAAAAAAAAGAAAAGAAAAGAAAAGAAAAGAAAAGAAAAAGAAAAAAAAAGAAAAGAAAAAGAAAAAGAAAAAGAAAAGAAAAAAGGAAATGAGAAAGAAAACAAAAAGGAGCGAGAAATAGACTTGGAGGAGAAAGTAGAGCCTGACATTAGATTCCATCCATAGTTTGTTACTCCATTCAAACATATAGGTAGGATGACTCAACCTCCACTAGGCAGAGGAAGAGGTAGATCCAAAGACATGCCTAGGGATGGAAGACCTCCTTATTGGCCATCCAATAGGAGTTATGTCCCTGCTACCAGGACAACACCTATTATCTATATAGACTTAGAATTTAGCTCAGAGGATGAGTCATATATGATTAGAATGCTAGCTTGCACTTTTAGACAGCAGATCCCCATGCAAGTGATAGTTGAGCTAGACAACGATGAAGACCGGCCTCCTAAGCAAAGTATAAGTGTATCCAAGTATATATATGAAATAGTTAGGCATCAGTTGGAAACTTTAGCTCTAACCCCACTTTCCTCACAAAAAGTTGAGGGTTTGGTACTTAAGGAAGCATCTAAGTCTTCCATAAATGTAAAGGTGCAAAAATTTTTTCTTGGAGCATCATCCTCAAGTCAAGAAACTGATGCAGAACTTGAGGATGATTCATACAAAGATTTAATAGAATTATCTTTTGATTAGTACTCACCTTGTGTTCTTAATTTAGCAAAGAAAGGATTAATTCCACATGCTTGGTCTAAAGGTCGATTACTTTGAAAGGTTATGGGACAACAAATGCGATTCAATTAAGACTAGGACTAGGATTCTCTGATGGGTCAGGTTAATAATGATTACCGCTGTCATCACCAACCATTTGAAATTTGATAGTCTCTTTACAAATCATGTTAACTCATATGAGGAGGTGTGCTTAAAAACTTTAGATTATCCAAATGATTTTGAAGTTAGGATGCACCGCCAGAGTTTGAAGAGGAGATCAGATCAACTATCGGCGAGCTCAAAGAAATCAACCTAGGAACTGAAGAAGATCCACACCCAACATATATCAGTTCTCTATTGAATGAAAAAGAAATCGATGATTTAGTGAAGCTATTGACTGAGTTTAAGGATTACTTTACATTGAGTTATGAAGAGATGCCTGGTCTATCTCCTGACATAGCAGTCCATAAACTAGCAATAGAACCTAATGCTAACCTTGTCAAGCAGGCTCCTAGACGCATGCGATTAGACATTGAACAACATGTCACTTCTGAAATCAAGAAACTAATCAATTCTGGCTTTATCAGGGAAGAAAAATATTCTACCTGGTTAGCCAGTGTCATCCCAGTTAAGAAAAAGAATGGCCAAATTTGCATATGCGTTAATTTTAGGGATCTAAATAAGGCATGTCAAAAGGATGAATTTTCACTTCCTATACTAGAATTAATAGTGGACATTGCCTCATCTCATGCAGTATTCTCCTTTATGGATGGTTCATTTGGCTATAACCAAATTAAGATGGCCCTAGAGGATGAAAGAAATAATGCCTTCAAAATTTATTGTTATATGGTCATGCCTTTCGGCCTTAAAAATACCGGTGCCACATACCAGTGGGCCATGACTCAAATTTTTGATGAACTCATTCATCATCAAGTTGAATGCTACATTGATGATCTTATTATCAAAAACAAAGAAAAGAAAGATCATCTATTTGACTTGAGAGTAATTTTTGAATGGTTAAGATAATACAACCTCAAAATGAACCCCCTGAAGTGTACATTAATGGTAGCTTCAAAAAAAATTCCTTGGATTTGTTGTCCAACACTGAGGAATTGAAATCGATCTGAAAAAAATCAAAGCGATATTAAAAATGCCACCCCCTAAAAGCCTAACATAACTCAGGTCATTTCAAGGGCGGTTGGCATATCTATGATGCTTCATTTCCAACTTATCAGGAAGATGCCAACCATTCTCAGCACTTATCAAAAAGGATGCCAAGTTCAAGTGGGATGCCAAGTACCAGCATGCCTTTAAAGACATCTAGAAATATCTGATGATGCCACCAGTTTTAGTAGCCCCTATCCCAAGCAAACCACTCATATTATATACTGCTGCATTAGATGACTCCCTTGGTGCTTTGTTGGCTCAAACCAATGACAAAAGGAAGGAGAATGCTCTCTATTATCTCAGCCTTTGTCTAATCCCTACTGAGGCAAACTATCCACCTATTGAAAAGTACTGCCTAGATTTAATCTTTGCATCCAAAAAGCTACGATATTACATGATTTCTCATAAGGCAAACTTGATCTCTTAAGTCAATCCACTATAATATCTCATGACATGGCGACCTTATCTGGATGGTTGGCGCATTGGTCCATGATTTTATCTTAGTTTGACATAACATTCGTACCCCTCCATACTATAAAAGGACAAGCACTTGTAGATTTCTTAGCAGCGCATCCACTCCTTGCTGATTCTCCATTTAATGATGATCTCTCCGATGAACAAATCATGAAATTAGGGGGTACTAGTGCTGGCCACTTGGAGATGTACTTTGATGGTGCAACTTCCTCTTAAAGAGGAGAAGAACCATAATTTACTATCTCAGGGAAGACAGAGGTAAGAATAGTTCTCCTAACTCTGGACCGTGATGTGATGAGATTCTCATATCATTTGTCCAATCCATGCATCAACAATGAAGTCAAATATGAGGCTCTGATTGCTAGTCTGGAGTTAGTCATTACATTGTACATCTGGAGTATCAACATCTTTGGGGATTCTTAGTTAGATATCAACCAAATCACTGGGTCCTACAAAGTTCTAAAGCCTAAGCTCTATCATTACCATAAATATACTATAGAGTTGTTGGCCCAAATCTCAGAGGTTACCATTTACAAGATTCCTCGATGAGAGACTGCAGTAGCAGACACATTAGCTAAGTTTTCCAAAGAGTTGGCATGTACAGAAGATGAGTTGTCTTATCCCTTATTGATGTTGAACTCATCGAGAGATTCTCTCTTGAAAGGGAGGTTTCCATTGCCAAAAAGGATGAGGAGTCAGATTGGAGGAAACCATTCATAGATTATTTAAATATAGGCAAACTACTTCAAGAGAGATCACTAGCACACCAAGTGAAGTAGAGAGCCCTTTCCTATACTCTTGTAGGTGACACCTTGTCACGGTCCTTGATCATATGTGGTTATTGCGGACAAACACGAAGCAGGATCGTGATCGAGATACACTCGTTTATGCAGCACACCAATCCGAAGATGAAAGCCAATATCAGATTAGAATACTCGGTCTTGATGATCAGACGCATGGACGTAGCTAGAGATGCCAATGTCGTACATGGTATGGTCCTACATCAACCACCCAACATTCTACATCTTACATTGGCCTCATGGCCATTTGAGTGTTAGGGTACCGACATAGTGGGACCTATCAATCATCCTTCTTCTAAGGATAACCGGTTCATCCTAGCTGCCACCGACTACTTTTCCAAGTGGGCAGAGGCAATCCCACTTAGAGAGGTCATAGCTCAGCATGTGCTCTAGTTTCTAAGGAACCATATCATATATAGGTTCGAGGTGCCTCGATGAATTATATCCGATAATGGTAGTGCATTCAAGAGCACTAAAATTAATAGCTTTGCCCTAAAACATAGCATAGATTGGAGGTACTCTACCATCTACTATCCAAGGGCAAATGGGTTAGCAGAAACCTTCAATAAAACTCTCATCCAAATATTAAAGAAGACACTCAATGACAATAATGATGGCAGTTGGTTGAAGCATGGGCCTACCATACCACATATAGAACTCATCACCCCTTTCTCTTTTGGTATGGGTCAAGTGGTTCTACCATTAGAGTCCAACTCCATCACTGTAGCAAAATCATTCTGAACTAAGTTGGTTGGAAGAGCTCAAAGGTTTGGAGGAGAGATGCCTGCGGGCATGCCAGAACCTCGAGTTATACAAAGTCAAGATGATTCAAGCTCCTAACAAGTTGGTTCATCCTAGAGCTTCTCAAGTAGGAGAGCTTATTTTAGTTCTAAGAAGACTAATTATTATTCGTCAAAAGATAGGAGGCAAGTTTGAACCCACTTAGGAAGGACCTTATGCCATAGAGAAGGCCTACTAAGGAGGATCTTATCAACTCATAAATTGTAAGGAGAGCGATGCTTCCAATCAATATCTACTAAAATATTATCATAAATCTTGAAAATATATTTGGGTAAGAACACAAGAGGCATCCTATCCCTCCAAAATACAAACAAAAACTACAAAATGATCCTCCAGTGCTATTAATAGGTGTAAGAAAACTCAAGAGGTATCTTATTTTAACTAGTACAACTAAGTTAAGTGTAAGAGAACCCGAGCGACATCCTTTCTTGGTGGAGTCACAATTGCCCCTGCGGCACCATTTCATCCATTGATGTGTTTAGGATAGGTGTAAGAGAACCCAAGTGGCATCCTATTCCCTCTTTCACACAAATATATATTTTTATCTCGAGCTACTTTGATGTGGGAGCAAGCTCTATGGCACTCACTCATTACTGCTTGTCTACATACCTCGGTATCACCCAGTGATTACTTGTTGGAGGATGTGAGTCCCCATACTTTCTTCCTAACTTGACCATTGCAAACTAATGAGCACCTTGTTAGAATGGTAGATTTCACTACCTAGCCAGTGAGCTACCTCATGTTGACTTTGCTTAAGGAGATGTGAGTCCCCGTGCTTTCTTCTTGAACTAGCCATCATGCACTAACTAGGTTGAGTATATTTGAGATTTAGGGTAAGTTCTCCAGAGTCTTCTTTCCTCTTGACTACATTTGATCGATGTAAGTCCTCCAGTGGCATTCACTCAGTAGTCATCCTAGGTTGGATGGCACCTGTTGAGCCGAAGACAGACTATTCTAGCAATCAGTTCCGCTTTAGGAGGATGTGAGTCCCCGAGCTTTCTTCCTAGGCTGATTGTTGTAAATCGATGGGTACCTTAGGTTGGTTGATGTTTGCTATGCTGATTGTGACTCACCCGGTGGATACACCACTCTTGGTAGATGTGATTCCCTGTGCTTTCTCCTTGAGTTGGCCACCGAATACTTATTTTATATATGATTAGTCATGTCACTTCTCCAGGGTGTTGGATTAAGCCTTTAGCAGCCCCATCCCTTGCGAGCATTCTATTTGGATCACATCCTTTGCGACCTTTAGACACTACCTGGGTTACTTTTGGATTGAACAATCCCCCTTTCCTAGTGGCCACCCCTGTGATTGGAGAACTTATTTAGAGGATGCACAGATTCTCCCTTGATTCATTAAATTTGAGATAGGTCTAGGCTGATATAATCTCATTCTTAGTTTGATCCTTCGCAAACCAATAGGGTCCACGTTAAAATAAACTAAACAAACAAACAAAATTAATTCACTTGTGGATTAGGAATTCAAGCCCTCAGTGGCCCCTTTCCCAAGCAAGCATCCTATCTTTAGGGAAGTGTCAGTAAAACTCTCTATAAGAATTGCTTGAATACTTTGAGTTGAGATAAGTCCCTAGGTCGGCACTCTCTCAGTAGCTGCCCTTAGGTCGGGTTCAACTTGTTGTGCCATGAATGAGTTACCCTAGTGGTTGTCTTTGCTTTGAAAGATATAAGTCTATTACGCATTCTTTCCATCATGATCATTGCAAACCGACTGGCAGCCCTAGGTCGAGCCTGATTTATCGTGCAAGCGATCGATCACCCCAGTGGTTCCTTGTTTAGGGAGATGTGAGTCCCCACTCTTTCTTCCTAACTTGACAATTGTAAACCAAAAGAAACCCCTTAGGTTGGTTAGTTCTACCTAATGGTTGGTAGATTATCTCTTTGGATTTATAAACCTAAGATAGGTCTAGGCTGATATTAGCTCTTTCTTAGTAGATCCATCGCACACTGATAGGGGTCCAACTAAAATTAAATTAATTTTGACTATTCTCAAGTTGATATAAGTTCACAGTGTCATTCTCTCAAATAGTCACCCTAGGTTAGGATTGACCTGTTGCACCATCGACAGATCACCCCAACAGCTGATCCCTACTTGTGAAGATGTAAGTATGCTATGCTTTCTTTCTAGTACAGCCATTGCACACTGAAAGGCAATCTTTAGGCTGGATAGTCCTACCTTGTGGCTAGTAGACTACCCCTTTAGATTTGTAAATCTGAGATAGGTCAAGGCTGACATAGCCCCTTCTGAGTGGGTCCATCGCACACCAATAGGGTCCATAATATAATACACCAAATTAAATTAAATTAAATCAAATCAAATTAATCATTAGGATTACTCTTCAGTTGAGGTAAGACCCCCAGCAGCACTCACTGAGTAATCGCCTTAGGTAGGGTTTGATTTGTTGCACCATCGACAAATCACCCCAACAGCTGATCCCTATTTTGGAAGATGTAAGTCTGCTATTCCTTCTTCCTAGTACAGTCATTGCACACCAAAATGCAACCCCTTAGGTCAAATAGTCCTACCTTATAGCAGGAAGACTATCCCTTTGGACTTATAAATCTAAGATAGGACAAGGCCCCCATGGCTCCTTCATAGTGTGGTCCATTGCACACCGATAGGATCCATAATAAAATAAATTCAAAACCAACCTCCCCAGTGGAGTCAAATTAAATATATTGAACAAACCAAATTTCTCCCCAGCAAGGCACAAATCAGATTAGCCTCCCTAGTAGAACCTAGATCCAAATCAAACAAGTTTAACCGAGTGTACATCCCTGAAGGACATGCCCTCAATCTAGAACCATTCTCCCTAGTGGAGCCATAACAAATTAAACCAACCTACCTAGTGGAGTCTAATTAAATAAATCAAAGAAATCTAATCAAATTCTTATCCCCTGTGGATAGCTTAAACCTGTTTCCCAAGTGGAAGGTTCATGTACTCAATCCCTAGTGGATACACACCCAAATAAATCATACTCATAATCAAACTTAGATCCATATCCCCAGTGGATAGCCTAAACATTCTTCCCTAGTAGAAGGTTCACATACTCGATCCCCAGCGGATTCTTTCTTGCTCTCTTATTCCCTTGGCATAAATAGAGCTGCATTGCATTAAGATCATGATCCTATCTACCTTTCAGGTTTAGATATAGATCGCTTACATTATTTGTTGTAATCTTCTAGATGTTGTTGATCATTTTGGTCAATGCCATCGTGTGTGTGCCTTGTCGTTACACCTATTGGGGTCCTTTTTTATTGACCTCACTTTTGGAGTGAGCTCTTAACCTCCTCTTCTTAGACTTAGGACTCTTCTAGACACTAAGAACTCCTTAGTCATAAGACACTTCTAGTGATTAGGTGAACACTTAACCTAAGCTTATAGACTTAAAAGGGTTAATCATAAGATTAGTCCTTACCTCAGGGCTTAAGGAAATTACCTATCCCATAGCCTAAACCCAATCTAGATACAATTTCTAAAATCAAACCTAGATTCAGTTCTCAAACCAAATCTCAAATTCAAATTTAAATTACAAATCTAATTTCAAATTTGACTCCAAATGATTGAAGCCCAAAATCAAATTCAAATCCTAAGACCTTTTCTAAGCCATATGAACCACATTCATTAGCTTAGCCAAAACTCCACTTAGATCAAATCAAACTCAATTGATCTCTTTATAAATAAATTATTCCTTCATTTATATTCACAAATATAAATGAAATTTAAATTCAAATGACCAAAACTATATCAAAAATCAAATCCAAACTCTATCTAAATCCTTTAAGCCAATTCTTTGGACTTAGCTAAATTCTATCCAGATCAAGTCAAAACTAATGAATTTTCTCTTGAATCAATCATTCATTCAATTATCTACTCAAATTTAAATGAAACCTAAAATCATCAAATAAAATTGAAACCAACCCAACTCAAACACAACCTAGCCCTTTTGACTTGAAAATTTGAAATGAGCTAAAATTCTTTAGACTCCAAATTGATTGCCGATGAATTTATATTTCAATTTAGGGCTCATATATAAGTTCAACTAAACTAAAATCAAACCAAAAAAAAACCAATTAATCCACTTAGATCCACTTGACCCAAAGTGACCTAAATGACCCATTTGTGTCAACTTCTAATCCAATCCAAATTGGATTGAACCAAGCTCACCAAAACCTTCCACCA
Organism: Cymbidium sinense; assembly: GCA_021442155.1. NCBI lineage: Eukaryota > Viridiplantae > Streptophyta > Magnoliopsida > Asparagales > Orchidaceae > Cymbidium > Cymbidium sinense. The sequence continues at coordinate 55,816,502 of CM038216.1, forward strand.
TGATTGTTGATCACCCTAGAATGATCAATGGCAATCAATTGGGTCAAACCAAGTCAAGTTAGTCATTTGACCAAGTCAACCATTAGCCCAAATGAACCAAAACTTGCTGAAACTCATCCTACACTAAATTGATTAAAACCAATGATTTGAATCAACCCAAAATCAATATTTAAATATGACTTGACCACCAATTGAGCCAAACCAAGCCCAATTGGTCATTTGATCTAAGTTGACCAAAATTAGCCTAAAGGACTAAATCAGGTCAAATCATGATCTAATCTAAATTGATTGCAACCAATGGCTCAAGTTCATTCCAAATTGATTTTTTAACTTGACCAAAGCCATAATTAAACCCAGTTTGATCAATCAAGCTTAATTGAGCCATTAAGCCCAAATAGGCCTAAAGGGTCAATTTGGCCTAAATCCAAATTGAATCCAAATTAATTGGGACCACATTCATCTTCAATTAGCTAATTGAACATGAATCAACCCATGACTAGGCTAATTTAATTTTGGTCAAATTGGTCAATTTGATGATTAATTGGGCCAAATCCCTTGAAACCAAGCCATGACCCATTGGGAGCTGATCAAACTTGACCCAAACCCATTTGGGATCAGCCTAAAATTAACCCAACTCATTTAAATCCCTCATGGATCCTCCCCCACATAGGATTTCACCTAACCTCATCTAATTCTCCCCATCACATGCACTTAACTCCTCCCCAACATTTGTATTCAATTGAGCTGATCATATGAAAATAAGAGAGGACTTTGGAGCAAAAATCTAAAGTCCTCAATCAATCCATCATCCATCCCAACCACCCCAAGCAAGATGTCAATCAATTTGGAGCCAAAAATTCAAAAAAGAATGAATTTTTGGTCATTATAAAAGGATGGGGAAATGAGACTTTAGATATCTTTCTCCCACCACCATTCAGCCCCAAAAAGCTCTCCAAAGCAAAAAGGAACCCATCCCCCACCTCCTTGAGCCATTCTTGAGCTCAAAAACACAAATAGTTGGTGAGGGCGACATGGTAAACAGAAGATGACATTCCAAAGGCAGGTTAAAATCATTCCAAAGCTTCCTACATACCTAGGGATCACTGATCTTCTGCCACGAAACCATCCCGTGAGGTAAAATTTTACAAACCGTAGCCGCCTTAGATTTCATTTTATGTTAATTTTCTTTTGCATTTTAGAATTTCTCCAGATAATCCTGCATTTTTACTTTAAATCATCTCAATTAGAAAATAGAAATTTTTTGATGCGAATCGATGCGAAAATGAGTCCATTTGGACAAGTTTTAGCTTAGAAACCCTCATTTTTCCAAAAAAAAAGCTATTTTTACTATTCACCACCTGCGGGGCTACAGCCACCGTCCGATCCCATCGTTTGAGGGATTGGACGGCTCAGATTGTGTGTGGATCACACAATTTGGGCCTTCGGATTGTCTGATGTGATATGGACCGCCCGATCGCATGGTTTGCACGATCGGATGACTCAGATCATGCGTTGATCGCGCGATCGTGGCCTCTAGATCGCATGATCTGATCTGGAAGATCCGATCTGCGATAAGAGGGTCCAGAGTAAACTGCGTGTCACTCTCGAGACCATTGACCGGTCTTCCCGCCCAACGAGTGACGTCAGTGCCGCGCACATTCTTTTTATTTAAAAAAATTAATTTAAATCACCTAAAACTTCAAAAATTAGTAAAAAAATAAAATACTAAACCAAATATTACAAACAGGGGTTCGTTGGATTTGTATTTCTGAGAGAAATCCAATAAACTCAAAATCGTCAAATTTTACTGAGTATTTTGAGATTAATTTGAGTTTTTGTAAAAATTAAATTTCATTAATTAAACCAAAAATATAAATTATATTTAGTTGAAAATTTCAAAGATTAAAATTAAAGTTAAAACGCACTTATCATAAAAATTTCAAGTGGAAAGAACTTCTGGATTGGGAGGAATTAAATTTTGAAGTTTATATTATCCATTTTAATAAAATAAATTAAATAAAAATTCAAAAATTTACAAAAATCTTCAAAATGGCTTAAATCACTTCAATTGACATCTAGGACTATTAAGAAAAATAATGTGATTTTTTGAATTTTAATGAACCCCAAAAAAACACTTAAGATTAAAGTCTAATCAATTAAGGAGTTAATTAAAACATAGTCTAAAAAATAATTTAAATATCAAATCAAAAGCATAAATGAAATATCACTTAAGCAATCATTAATCCAACCTCAAATCAGAAAAATATCATCTTTAGAGGAAATTAAATTAAATATGATTAAACCTATTTAAGTTAATAAAACTCAATTAAATAATTAAATCTTAAATTAAACTTAAAATTAAACAAATCTAGAAAACTTTAACATGAGTCAAACTAGTATAACTAAACCTACACTAACCATGGAATTTTAATCATATGAAACTCCTTAATGAATATAAAAAACTAAAACTAATTAATCATTAAATAAATTAAAAAAATTAAATTGATTAATAAACCAATTCAACATAATCATTTAATACTAATCGAATTAAACCAAATAAAGTTAATGTAAGCTTAATTAACATATGATTAAATCACATCCATTTGGAATAAGATGATTAATTAACCATTAAATATTTCAACCTAATAACTAAATCAAACATGTTAATGAAATTGAACGAACATAATAAATGAATCAAATCAAATAAAACTCTAATCATAAATAATCAAATTTAATTAAATGAAATAAACAATTAATTCACTTAATAATGATGGTACAATATTAATCCTTTAATCAAATCAAACTTAAGTAAAACACTTAACTAAATAAAATCACTCACATGTGGGAAATTAAGTCATTAAAACAAACCTTAATTAATCTAATAATTTAAAAATTTAATTACCCTTAATCAAACTTAATTAATCAAACATCTAATTAATGCAAACTTAATGAATTAATCCATCATCTTAATTAATAAAGTTAATTTAAATAAGTTACATTAAAGCTAACTCTAAAATTAAGCTTAAATCAAACCCCTAATTAAAATTAAATTAATCACACCCCTCAAGTCTAATTAGTTAATCAAATTAATCATATTATACCTAAGCTTAATCAAACATAATCAAAATGCAATTAAATACTAATCAAACCTAAATTAAACCTAAATCATTAAGCCATTAATTACATCATTAAGAATTAAATAAATAAATCTTTATTTAATTTAATAATTAACTTAAACACACTTTAATTAAACTATTACCTTTAAGCTAATCCACTTGAATAAACACCTAATTAATGCAAATTTAATAAATTAATCCATCATCTTAATAAACCAAATTAACTTTATAATTAGATTAAAATTAATTCAAATCAAACACTTAATTAATCTACTAATTAATTTGATTACACATCTTAAGTAAACTAATTAAGTTAATCAAATTAATCATATTAAACTTAAACTTAATCAAACATAAATGTAATTAAATACTAATCAAAATCTAAATTAAACTTAAATTATTAAGTCATTAATTACATCATTATACTAAATAAATATGAAATCAAATTTAAAATTAAACAAATCTTTATAATTAATATAAATACACTTCTTAATTAAACTAATCACATAATCCCATTCAACCTAAGCAATCCCATAGACTAATAAAGCTAATCAAATCAAATTAAATCAAATTAAATTAAATTAAGAAAGGCTCTCATCAATTTAATATGTAATCAAATCAAATCTCATTCAACCTACTTAAATAAGATAAACTAATTAACTATCCAATGTTTGAAATCAAAATACAAACCTAACTTTGATAAACAAAGAATCAAACTCAAAAATCAAAATCTCAATTAATCTAATCTGATTAAACTACAACTAAATGAACCACAATCAAATCAAATAAACATTAAATTAAGTCACATAACCATAATCAAAGAAAATAATTAAATATTAATTTAAAAGGATATTGAATTATCAAGATTTAATTAAACAAAAATATCTAATATAAAATTAATTAACCGAAAATACATGAATTTAAACAAACTTAAACTTCATTAGAAATTAAGGATATTGAATTATCAAGATGCAATTAAACTAAAACATCTAAATCAAAATCAATCAATCAAATACTTAAACAAACTCAAATTATAAATTCTAAATCAAATCAAATGAATTACCCAAATTTAAATGGGCTAATTAAGATATATAAGGACCTTAGTTAGATTCTTTAAGAGTTAGGATGTAGAATAGGGTGAGTTCTATCTACAAATGGAATTCACTCTACCCTTCATTCTTGAAAATTTAAACATCATTTTAACCAAATAAAGTAAAAAAAAAATCATTAAATCATTTAAATTGAAATCACCCAAAGGTAAAATTTAAACAAATTCAAACTCCAAATTGAAACCTAAACTAAAGAAGCCTAGTAAAGTCTTGCTACATAAGTCTTAAACTCACACATTAAAATACTAAGTCACCACTTTTAGTGCTAAGTTAGGGCGTTGTATGTATGATGTTTTGTTTTATTTTGTGATGTAATATTTTAGACTAGATGTTAGGGTGTATGCCTCATAGATGGATGGTAGCGTTATTAGCCTAATCATATTTTGTGCTTAAGTGCTGTAATAAAAAAATATAAATGTGTTTGTTACACAGTGTTGCTTAGCCTCTAAGCATAACTCATGTTAGGACATGTGGGCTTGGTTACCCATGTGTGGGGTGCTAAGTCTAAATTATTCATATAAGTGCATGGGTTATATGGTGTGTTTAGCTAATAATTATTTTGCAAGTGTAGCTAGATTTACTTTTTTTATTTTTAATGTAATTTTGTATTAGGAATTAGGATTAGTGTTATGTGGATTAGGATGAGCAGTGGCCAGAAGGATTAGTCCCCGGGGTGCCCTATGATGCCTTTGGAGCAAATCAAATCAGAAGAAAGAGAAGGAAGAAATGAAGAAAAGAAGACCCCTATATCATGTATTATTTTTTGTAATCCGGGTTGTATAAGGGTAGAGCTCAGCTACCCATATATTTTTTTTTCTTTTTTGTGTACGAGAATTTGACCCAAGAGGCCTTTTATTCTTTAGTGTCTATAAAATTTTTGATGTTGTGTTTAGATTGTGCACTAGAACAACATGTTTTTCATAGTTTCTTTATGATTGATGCTTGAATGTGTGGCTTGGATGCGGTAGGCTTTTAGGATAAAAATTAATTTTTATACCCCAATTAATAACTCATAACAAAAATTTAAAATAACTCATAACCTCACCATAAAGCTTAGGAATTAAGTCAATATGATAAAATTTTTAGCAACCCCTTAACTGGATGAATGAATATGTAATATCATGCATGTCATATTCTTCCACTCTTGTTAAGAGGGGGCTTCCATGTTTGCTAGAGAATGAAGGCTTAACCTGTGAGGGCCTTTGATGGACGAACACCCCTTTCTCTCTTGATTTGGCCCATAATCAAGTTCTCATGCATTTAGGCATACAAAATCTCATAGCCTGTATCAAAATAAAGAGTCCAAAAGAATCGAATAAATTTGATAAAATTTGCATTAGATTAAGTCATGATTTCATACCACTCATGCTCTAGTCTCTTAGGGAGTGAGTTTAAGGACTTAGTTTCCTCTCTAAATAAACAACAACCTAGCCATTTTGCAAAGCATAAGACTTGCCTACTTGGATTTAAAGCATAGGAGAAGTTAGCTGGCTGCCACTCTAGGCGATAATAAGTCTAGCAGTCGAGTGATTTATTCTCTCTTGTGGGGATACACCATATACCCATTTTTTCCCTAGATTTAGGTCGTGCTTCGGTCCTCACCAAAGCTCCCTAGTTTAGGATCTGAGGTTGTTGTTTCCCTTTGGGGCTACAAGCATAAATCCTCACCTCTTATGTATTTACACAATATTATGTTATAGAATTGTAAGCCCTAGCAATCTAATAAAATGTCAACTCAAACAATTAACTCTTTTCAATTTCAAAAATATAAAACCTAATTATAGGGTAGATTGGAATGCTCACTAGGCTTTTTAGTAGCATGAGCATTTCCTACTTTCTCCTTTTGGATTCCAATAATAAGTCTTCTCCTTGATCTATCTCATTTGATTTTCTAAAATAGCCAATCCTTTGATAGTCTTAACCTTGAAATCTTTGGAGACCATAATTGTCTACTTTAATTTAAAGTATTCTTAAGGAATTCCCACTCCTTAGGATGTAATTAACTATGGGGGCTTGCCTCCATAGGGAACTTAACAAACTTGACTTAAAATAAACCTTACTTTACTTTTCCATGTAAAGTAGGGGAAAGATCTCTTGTATATTCGAAGACCCATCATGCCTTAGGAGTCCTTATTAGGTGATTAGGTCCATTATAGGGTGGTTATTTCTATCTTTTGAGATAGTACATCATTCCTTAATGTCATACCCAATCACTTCAATAAGTACCCCCTAAGATCTGTGTGGTGTCCTACATCCTCAAAAATAAACACCACAGGTATAAGACCTACTTAGGACTACTTAAAATCTTGCAACCTTGAGATTTTTCAGACTAATATACAACTTTCCTTAAATTCAAACATATGTATAAAAGAAATGAAATAGAAAAGGAGAATGCAAAAGTTTTTAAATGGATTCATTTTTGTTTATGTAATTTACACATGAAAATATAAGTAACCCTTCTTAAGTAGTAGCATAGAGATGAATAGGATGTGGAATTAAGTAAGTGTTATGTTCTTTTTAAATGAACCCTACGTCTTACTAATTCCTATTCAAAACTATACTAATATGAAAGAGAGAGGAAACCTATGATAAGCATGCCTTTATAATCTATCACATGCAAACTCATAATTAAAATATAAGTAGCATACTTTCAAATTTGGTATTTGATTTAAATGTTTTGAAAATAATTTGGGTTTAGTAGTGATAATAGCCACTCATATTTCTACTTTAGCCAACACATGCAAATTTGACATAAAGTAAATAATTTCATTTTGAAATTTGAATTTCAAAATTATAAATGCATGGCATCACATGACATACAACTTAGCATGTTGGGAAAAGATCCAAAGCAATGAAAGCATATAAATAAACTCACTTCACTTAAATCCTAAAGACATTCTTATATAATAAAAAAGTTTAAAATAAATTAAAGTGAATTCAAAGTGATTTTTGTTTAGTTTAAAGTTTGATTTAATTTTGAAAAGGTGAAATGAGTTTGTTGTTCCTAACCCATTCCCACATGTGATTGATATTTTTGTTTAATTTTTAGGTAATTAGATCCATTTTTATGCATTAATTAGGTTAATGTATGAATTAAGTAACTTAATTAACCCTTACCTACACCACCTTAGAATAATTAATCAAATAATTATGAGCCAATGAGATGACATAAAACCCACAAAGAATTTAAATTTGCAATGCACCTAATAAGAAAGAGGCTTAATGCAATTTGGCTCATAATTAAAAGTTAATTAAGCTAAGGGGTTTAGCTTAAGTAATTTCAAAATACCTTTTCACACATGTGAATTGGGTTTTGATTTTCCTAATTAAACTTAGACTATTAAACACCTAAGCATCTACCCAAAGTAGATTAATTAAGTTATGGAACTTTTTATATTTTTTAGAAATTGATTAAGGGGATAATTAATTAATTAATTAACCCTTAATTAAGAGGATATTAAGGAGAGAAGAGGGGGGATTAGAGAATAGCTTAGGGGAAATACCCCAAAATTATTCCATAAATCTCCTACTTATTGGATCTGACCTTAATCAACCCCAATCATAGGATAAAATCACTAATCATACCCTAATTATGCTTAATTACATAAAGAGGGTAATTAAGAAATTCATATGCAATTCTTCTAATCAAGCCTTCAATAAATCCCAAGAAAATTAGGGGAGGCAGAAGTCATCCCCTAAAACATACCTAATAAATTTGGCATTAATCAGAGGCTTAATTACAAAGTAATTAGCAAATAAACTTTCCAATAAAACCTAAATTCAAAGAAAAGTATAATTCAAAACCCATGAAATTAATTTTAAATATTCTAGATTGAGTTATCTTTCCATAAGATTTTATCTCATAATTTTTTGAATTTCCTATTATGAATTTTAGAAGATCCTTAAGTTAATTATGATTAATTAAGGAATCTTAAGTAATCCCCTAGCTCACAAGCAACATGGCGGCTTTCAAGCTTTTACACGCCGCACTGAGGGGTTACTTAGCCAAATCTTAAAGGCCAAAAGCATTGATTATCCGTCAAAGATCGAATAGCCAGGGATCTCTTTGGGATTTTAAAATGAGTAAAGGATTTCTAAACGTGCAGAATTATCTCAGTCGTCCATCTAAAACATGTGGATGGATAGCTGAGATCTGCCAAGTTCTTCCCCTTGATCAATAGAGATCGTCCATGATCAAGGGGAAGATCCAAGCTCAATCTAGCATGGATTCAAATCAAACTCAACCCACACCATCTAAAACTAAAGAGCGGCAAATCAAATGGTCAAAAATCCATGGGGTGAAAATTTCATTCACAAAGCTCCACACCACATTGAGTTTAATGGTAAAAAAATCCCATACCTCACTGGAGGTGATCATGTGTGCTATGGAGAAGCTTCATCTGACAGACAAAGCTCACAAGTTTTGAGCACTTGAGGTTGAGTGGATGCTCCTATGGGTCACCTCCTCCTTAGCTTGTGCTCAACTTTAATCCAATTCAATCCTTCCTTACTTCAAGAACTTAGAATAGAGCTTGGGTGCACTCGACTTGGTCCTCTAATGAAGCTTGAAGAGGGAATTGAGTGGAGTTTTAGTGTGGAGAAAGTTGGAGAATGGATTGAGCTCCCCTGTTTCCACTATTTGAAAATCGAGAAATGGCTTTTTTTAAATCCTCTCTAAGAAGCTTGAGTACTCTGATGCTGCTAGTTCCTTTCAATCAATAAAAAAAGTGAGAATTGAATTGAGTATATCCCCTTGAAGGATTGGATGGCTAGCAATGCACTTGCCATTTTGATCCAATTGAGCTTAGGTTGTGAGTTTTTGATTTAGAGTGTGCACATGGTCTTGAGCAGAATTGCCAACCTCCATGTGTTTGAATTTGTGTTGAGAGGAGTTTGAATTTTGCATTTTGACCCATGAGTCGTTTAGTCTAGGGACCACTGAGTAACCCAAACCCATTGGGTTGGGTGCACCACTCTCCTTAGTCCCTTGAGCTTTTGGACTCAGTCCCCTTGAACTTTGGAAATCCTCAAGTGAATGTGAAGATGACCAAATTACCCATGATTAAGCTAAAATTTATTCATGGCCTAGGGTAGGATGGTCATTTTACTTTTTTCTACTTTGGATATTGGTGGAGAAACTAGGTTTGACCAAGTTTCATGAGATTTGGAATTCATTTGATAGGGTTTGGCTCATGTTGACCCATTTAGGTCAAAATGGGTCAACTTGGGTCAAATTGACCAATAGGTCAAATTGGATCAAACCAAGGATTGGGTCAAGTCAATATGACCATTTGAAATATTTTGGTGGCTACAGTTTGATTTTAGTTTTGAATATGTCTCGTATGACTTCATTTAGGTCAAATGGGTCAAGTTGACCTATTTGACCCATTTGACCTATTTAAGGTAGTCGGGAAGGTTTAGTTAGTTATTTAGTGGTATTGTTTCCAATCAATTTGGGTTAAGTTCATTTGGCTCAACATGATTTATGTCATGTTGGAAGGTCAATTAGGCTGTTGGGTCTAGTTGAATTAAGGCTTTGGTCAAGTTCCACAAGTGATTTGAATGGACTCATTGGTTTGGATCAATTTGCTTAGATCGTTTTGACACATTTTGACCCTTTAGGTCAAAATGGGTCAACTTGGGCCAAGTGACCAATTGGGTTAGGTTAGGATCAAATGTTGGCTTGGTCAAGTTCAAACATAAGTCATGAGTGAACTTAGATCAATGGTTTCAATCAATTTGACCTATGGTGGAATTTGGCTATGTTAGGTTTTATTTTGGGTTAAGTGTTGACTTGTTCAACCCTTAAGTTTGATTTAGTTTGACCCAATTTGATTGATTGATCATCCCATGGTGATTGTTGATCATGATGAGAGGCAAATATGAGTTTGGTTCAATCCAATTTGGTGGAACTCATAAGGGTAATTTAGGTAACTTAGGTCAAGTGAGCCTGTGATCAAATGGCTCAAAGCTTGATTTGAAGTTGGTTGATGTTGTATATGGACTTATAATTGAAATATAACCATTTACAAGTGGTTTGAAGTCAAATGGGTTTTGATCCATTTGATAATTTCATATTCAAAGGAAGAATATGAAAGGATTTTGGTTTGATTTAAATTAGGTTTTGATTGTTTGATTGGAGTTTGGATTTATATATGAGCTCATGATTATAGGGTTGATTGAATCATGAGAGAAAATCAAGAGTTTGGCTTCATTTAAAAATGATTTTGCTAAGTTCAAGATTTTGATTGAAAGGCTTAGGTTGGATTTTGAGTTGATTTGAATTTGATTTTTGGAATTGGTTTTGATTGTTTGAATTTATATTTCATTTATATATGTGAATATAAATAAGAATATAATTGGATCATGAGAAAATTTCAAGGATTTGAAGTGGTTTAATCATGATTTGGGCTAAGTCCATTAAGAAGGATTTAAGGACTTAGGAAAATTTGGAGTAGGGTTTTGAATTTTTGAATTTAATTTGATTGATTTATATTTATATTTCATTTATATATGTGAATATAAATGAGTATATAAAAGAATTATGAGAAAATTCCATGACTTTGATATGGTTTGATCATGATTTAGGCTAAGTTCATTAATGAAAAATTAATGACTTAAGGAGATTTTAATTTGAGAATTTAATTTGAGGGTTTGATTTGATTGATTTATATTTATATTTCATTTATATATGTGAATATAAATGAAAATATAAGTGAGTTTTGAGAAAATCCCATGAGTTTGAATTGATTTGATGATGATTTAGGCTAAGTCCATAAACTTAAAACTTAGAAAATTTCATGAATTTATTTGAAATTTTGAGTTTAGTTTGATTGATTTGAATTTATATTTCATTTATATATGTGAATATGAATGTGAATATAAGTAAATTATGAGAAATCTCAAAGATTTGGTTGGGTTTAGATCATGTTTTTGGTTAAGTCCTTAAGAGAAAATTAAGAACATAGGAAATTTTGAGCTTAAGAATTTTCATGGATTTTGAACATGGGTTTCAATCATAGATTTCAATCATGGATTTCAATCATATGAAGTTGATTTGGATTTGGAGAAAATCAAATAGAATTTATTTGGAGTTTGACTTGAAAGAAGGAAAGTGAGCAATGGTTTAAGCATGGCAAAGTGCTTTTCCTAACATCAAGGCATGACCTATTCTTATGCCTAACTCTTCTAAGTCTCTAGGGCTGTAGTGTCCACCTAATCACTAGATGTGTCTTAATACTAAGGAACTCTAAAGTCTAAGAGGACCCATGTCTAAGTTGGAAGGTTTGAGAGCTCATTCTAAAAAATGACACAAAGACACTTTCTTCACAAAGGACCAAAGAAATCTACCTCCCGCTTTTGATCCATACCTCACGAGGCTATCACCCAAGGTCAGCCAAGGTAGCTTCCTATGACAAATCTATTAAAGTTTGAAGGATCGAGGTTGAGTAGATCTTCCAATGCCAAGTCCTCCTCCCCTTGCTTTTGGTCAAGCTCACACCTCCCTTGCCTTGTAAGCTTGGAAGAAGCTGATCAACTCGATTGGTCCTCTGGTTCTGCAAGAGGAATTGATTGAAATATGAGTAATGGGAATTCTTGCTACCTCCCCTATTTTTGATTTTGGTAAATCGAGAAAAGGAGAATTCAAATTAGCTCGAGGAAACTTGGAGGAGCTTGTGAATGCTTGATTTGGCTTCCTATCACTCAATCGAACGCAAGTCATCATAATTCAAGTGAAATGAGGGGGAGTATATCTCCCCCTCCAAGGATCGAACGATTGAGAGTGTAGATGCCATTTTGATCAAATTGATTACCATGAGTGGGTTGTTTCGGCTATCTGAGGTGGCACGTGGCTCAGAGAGAGGTAGAGAAGTTTCCATGTGCCAAAGAGTGTGAGGTGATCCCATGTGCTTATTTTGAGTGGGTCCTTGGGTTTGATTGGGCTGTTTGACCCAAACCCATTGGGTCATGTGCACCACACTCACTAGTGTCCACTTGGTCCACTAAGAGGGTGCTAAGTGGCCATGAAAAGGATATGACCAAATTTCAAGTGGAATTGGCCATAAGTTATCCCTTGACCTAGGGGTGAAATGGTCATTTAGCTTTGATTCCACTTTGGGCAAATTTAGAATAGTTTGAAATTAGGTTGGGCCAAAATTTAAAGAATTTAGAGTTGATTTGATGTCATTTCGCTAATGTTGACCCATTTAGGTCAAAATAAAACCACAATTGGTCAAATTGGTCAAACCAAGTTGGGTCAAGTTCATATGACCATTTGAAATGTGTTGGCATCATTGGTTTGGTTCAATTTGGTTTATATTTGGTTTTAGTTCATTTGATTTCATTTAGGTCAAATGGGTCAGGTTGACCAATTTTACCCATTTTACCCAATTGGTGGGTCAGGGTTGGTTTAGGTTTGGTTGGTCATTTGAAATATGTTGTAAAGCTTTGGTTTTAATCAATTTTGGTTTTATTTGATTTGGCTCAATTTGACCTTGGTCAAGTTGGGTTCATGGTCAATGGGCTTTTGCCTAGTTGGCGATTGATGGGTCAAGTTCAACAAGTGGTTTAGAATGAATTTGACCCATTGGTTGAAATTAATTTGGCTTAGATCAAGATTTGACACATTTTGACTTTTTAGGTCAAGTTGGGTCAACTTAGGTCAAGTGGCCAATTGGACTAGGTAGGCTCAAATGATGACTTGGTCAAGTTCAAACATTGATCATGAAAAAGTTTTATTCAATGGTTTCAATCAATTTGTCCTATGGTAGATTTTGGCTAGTTTAGGTTTCATTTTGGCTATGTGTTGACTTAGTCAACCCTTAAGTTTGACTTGGTTTGACCTAATTTGAGTGATTGATCATCTCATGATGATTGTTGCTCACAATGAGGCTTTGGGCTCATCAATCCAATTTAGGTAGGATTATAATTTGGCTCAAAAGGGGTACTTTAGGTCACTTTAGATCAAGTGAGCCTAAGTGGGTCAATTGACTTGATCAAGGCTTGATTCAAGTTCGGTTGAACTCACATATGGACTTATGATTGAAATATAAATCCATTTGCAAGTGATTTGTAGTCAAATGAGTTTTAATTCATTAGGCAATTTCAAGTTCAAAGGATGAACAAGGGTCTCATTTGAGTTTGAGTTTTGAATTTAGTTTTGATTTGATGATTGAAGTTTGTGTTTATATTCGATTTCATGATTGAAGGATTGATTGAATCATGAAGAAAAATCAAGGGTTTGGCTTGATTTGAGTTTGATTTAGCTAAGTAAAAATTTGACTTGAAAGGCTTAGTGAATTTTGCTGAATTTGGATTTGAGTTTTGAATTTAGTTTTGGTTTGATGATTGAAGTTTGTGTTTATATTTGGTTTCATGATTGAAGGATTGATTGAATCATAAAGAAAAATCATGGATTTGGCTTGATTTTAGTTTGATTTGGCTAAGTTCAAGAATTTTACTTGAAAGGCTTAGGTTGAATCTTGATCGAATTTGGATTCGAGTTTTGAATTTGGTTTTGGATACTTGAATTTTATTTCATTTATATTTGTGAATATCAATGAGATTATAAATGGGTTATGAGAAAATTTATTGAATTTGAATTGATTTAGATTTGATTTGAGCTAAGTCCATAAGATGGAATCGAAGGGCTTAGGAAAGATTTTTGAACTTTGAATTATTTTTGTTATTTATTTATATTTCATTTATATTTGTGAATATAAATGAGAATATAAATGGGTTATGAGAAAATTTCTTGAGTTTGAAGTGATTTGAATTTGATTTGAGCTAAGTCCATTAGATGGAATCAAAGGGCTTAGGAAAGATTTTAGATTTAGAATTCAATCATGGATTTCAATTATTTGGATTTGATGCATGGTTTGAGAAAATCCATTATAATTGATTTAAGGTTTGTTTTGGAATTGAAATTGATTTGTGTTTGGAGTTTGATTTGAATTTGGAGTTTTACTTGAAAGAAGGAAGTGATGATTTGGTTCAAGCTATAGGGTAGGCAAATTTTCCTAACACCCCTAAGGCATAACCTATTCTTATGGCTAACTCTTCTAAGTGTCCAGGGTTAGGTTGAGTGTTCACCTAATCACTAGAAGTGTCTTAAGACTAAGGAACTCTTAGTGTCTAAGAGGAGTCCTATGTCTAAGATGAAGGAGTTTAGAGCTCATTCTAAAAATGAGGTCAACACATATCATCCAAATTTATTAAGTGATAATCTCTATTTGAATCAAACATAAAATTTGACCTTCACTTAACATTTTCAATTTGTTAAGTGGGGTTCTTATTTTTGAAACATGAATTTGATTTTCACTTAATAATTTTAATTTATTAAGTGGGGGTCTCATTTTCCAAAAACATAAAAATTTGATCTTCACTTAACATATTCAATTTGTTAAGTGGGGGTCTCATTTTCAAAACATGAATTTGACTTTCACTTAACAATTTCAATTTGTTAAGTGGGGGACTCATTTTCCAAAAAAAAAAAAAAACCTAAAAATTTGATCTTCACTTAACATATTCATTTTGTTAAGTGAGGGTCTCATTTTCAAAACATAAAATTTGACCTTCACTTAACATATTCAATTTGTTAAAGTGGGGGTCTCATTTTCAAACATGAATTTGACTGACACTTAACAATTTTAATTTATTAAAGTGGGGGTTTCATTTTTAAAAAATTTAAATTTGACTTTTACTTAACAATTTTAATTTGTTAAGTGAGGGTCTCATTTCAAAAACATAAAATTTGACTTTCACCTAACAATTTCAATTTGTTATGAGAGGGTCTCATTTCCAAAAAAAAAAAAAAAACATACATTTAGGCTTTCACTTAACATATCTAATATTTCTAAGTAAGAGTCTCATTTTCAAAGCATATGTTTGATTCTATTTAACACATCAAATTTGTTAAGTAAGAACCACATAATCATGCCATATTGGGTTCCCACTTAACATACCAAATTTGTTAAGTGAGAATCCCATTCTCAAGTCATATATTACTTTGATTTCCACTCAACACACTAAATTGTTAAGCGTGAGTCCCACTTTCAAAAAACATATCAAACATATTTAGGCTTAAGTGAGAGTATCTTTTCAACAAACATTTGATCCCTATTTTAACATACCAAATTTATTAAATAAGGATCTAATTTTTCATATTAACTACATTTGAGCTTTCACTTATCAGACCAAATTTGTTAAGTGAGAGTCTCATTCTCAAAGGAAAATAAACATATCTCAACCACATTTGAGACTTTCACTTAACATACAAAATTTGTTAAGTGGGACTCCCATATTCAAAAAAATAAAAATAAAAATAAAAAAATTAATTAAAAAATCTATCTCACAATCATATTTGGCTTTCACTTAACATACCAAATTTATTAAGTGAAAGTCTCATCTTCAAGCACAAATCAAATACATGTGACCTCTACTTAACATACCAAATTTGTTAAGTAGGAAGCCCCATTTTCAAATCAAAATATCACACAATCAAATCTTTATAAGCAGAAATATTTCAAATACACAATCACAACCTCTTCTTAGTATACCCAAATTTGCTAAGTAGAGGTCTTTCAAACTATCCATATTTTCAAACAAGCAACATAAAATGCAAACAATCTCCAAAAGAAAGAAATCCTCCTCAAATTTTTTGATCCCCACCCAACCTACATAAATTAGTTGAGTATGGGTTCTAAAATTAAAAATCAAATGGCAAAAGACTCTCCTCCAAAAAATCTAAATCTCTCCAATGAACCCCACTTAACATATTTGAATTGTTGAGTGTGGGTTCAAAACTCCAAACTTTTGTTACTTTCATGGAACAAATATCAAGGCAGAAATTTGATACAAATTATATTCCAACAAATGCAGACGTACAACACAGATCAGTCAGTGTTGTCTTTGTAATCTTCACACATGGCCTCTCAAACATTTGTTTTCACCTTTTTATTCAGGATGGATTTGGCCCTGGATCAGGCCAGCCTCCCTTCGATTGAATCCACCCATCTAGTGTTCTTTGGCCGAGGATTTGAGGGATCCCACATGACTTGTGAAAGGGTGACTATCACTACTATTAGCCGAGATGAGGTGTTTGGGTAAAAGCCAGTCATCCGCATCGAGCTACCTTCTCACACTGAATATCCTTCTCTAAAGAGGAAGGCAGTCAAGGTTTTGCCAGTCAGTCTAGTTCCTACTCAATCAGTTGTTCCCACTGCCGAGGCGGGTGCGTGCTAGCACTTCCTCATTGGTCCCCTCTAAGGGGATGGTTATCCTGGCTTCGGAGATAGCCACCCCTACCATCGGGGTAGGATCTAACTCTCACACCGCCTTGCTCAGTCGCGCACAACACCTCACACAGTGACACAACAGGATCCGCAAGATCAAGCGGCACCACGAGCATGTCGCCCAAGAGATGGATCTTGTATCCCACATTATAGAGGAGGGTTCTCCTCGTGAGGTTTCCCTATTGCAGGCTAGCAACTAGTTCCATCCCCTCTCAGCATCATAAGAAGAGGAGCACTACCAGAGGATAGCTGCATTACCCCCACCTCCTACATACCATAAGGTTTTGGCTAGGGATAGGAGGAAGTCCTGTCGCTACGAATGGTATATGGCAGTGGTTTCACGAACGTGAGTCGTTGCATTATTTAACTTGAAGTCGATCATCCACAAGAGTGTTACCAGGCACACTCACAGTGATAGAGCATCAAAGGTCTGAGTAGCATGGGAGCAAGGAATGAGAGGTTTTCCGTGAAGTCAGCCTCGCCTAGTTGATTTCCCAATCATCGCCACCTGCAGGATGATAACATAGTGTCAGTGTCCCACCGGGGAGGAAGCTGAGGGTAGAGCTGCCTCCACCACACCAATCCACTCCTCACCCACCTTCACTAGTTCAAGTCTTGCCATCCACCGTGCCTACAAAGGCACATAAGATAGTATCCAGGGAGAAGAAAGCCCACTTGGTGATCCAGCTATGGCCAAAGGATCCCACTTCATCTACTCCACCGATTGAGGTGAGGGTGAGTTCCCCTACTCGACCTCCTACTTCAATCTTGGCAACCCCAAAGCATCATGGTCGCACTACCATCGCCACCACCAGAAAGAAGTGATAACACTATGAAGGGAAGAAGGGGTAGCCCCATGGTAATGGATCTCCCTAGGGACACTACTCCACCGATGAGCAATCACGAGCATATCTCTTCCAGCAGTGACCTCCCGAGCACTCTAGTGACAAAGTGTAAGTGTATCTGCGGAGCAGCCCTCTACCTAGCAATGATGTATTTGTATCGGCATGGTTAGATCATTCCTTAAATGATATTTTAGCATAGTACTTTGCAAAGAAGAGAGAGCTTCTAGGGAGTGACCAATGAGATTGTGAGGAGGGAAAGGTTAGCTTTGATCTAGATGAGGATGATCTTCTTGAGGATTCAATCAAAGTTCACATGGTCGATATTAGGGGGTCCCTCCATAGAGACCAACATAGTTAGGAAGGCATTGTAGTTGAAGAAGATGATGTCGTCCATTCAACTCAACACCTCCTCTAGCAGGTTAGACAAAGGGATGATCATATTGATCAAATAGAGAAGAAGATCAAAGAGTTGATGGCAATGGTGTCAGCATTATAAAATTCAGCTCCGGTTTCACAACCTTCTGCCATACTAGCCGATAGAGCAAAGTTGGCACACATTTAGATCATCCTAAATGCATTCCTACAGAGGGAGACAGTGGTAGCATGCATAGGAAGGTGGTGAATAGCACCTCCATGCATGAAAAGAACATTATACACATGGTGGAGCAACTGGTGAGGGATGCATTGGTGCAAGCCTGAGGTGGCTCATCTATTCCAAAGGGTAGACCCTACCTAGAGGAATTTGATGGTATACGATACCCTAAGGGATTTGTGCCTCCATCCTTCAAAATTTTTTTAGGCAGTGGGAACCCCTAATAGCACATAGCACATTTTAGAGCCAGATGTTGCAATGCAGGTGGCAGTGATGCACTCTTATTTTGCCTCTTCATCAGTAGCTTGACAGGCAATGCATTTGATTGGTATGTTGAACTACCCAGTAGTTTAGTGAAGATATATGCTGAGTTGGGGCAGCTCTATATTAAGAGATTGATGGAGCTAAGTAAAGGGTAACTATGGGCGATCTCCGTGTAACTCAATAACACCTCGGTGAGTCCCTTGTTAATTACATTCTTAGATGATGCAATTTAAGTATGAAATGTGAACCACAACTATCTGAACAGCATGCCATTGAAATTCTACTCAAGAATATTCATGGCCCTGTCGCCTTCATGCTTCAAGGGTTCACCATTAAGATATTTGGAAAATTAATCAACAAGGCGGCTAGTCTACAAGGAGAGGTCAAACAGTTACCTTTCCAAGATTAGTCAGCCAAACCTAGACCATAGAATGCATTTAAGAAAAATCCAGGGGTAGTCACAATAGTTGATAAGGGAAAGCAACCCGTGAAGAGATGCACTGAGCTCAAAGAACCCCTACCATCTCTTTGCCACCACCCTACCGTCATATCACCACCTCCATAAGTGGCTCCACTCCGCCCGCCAGTATCCCATCCACAACATCAGCAGTAGTATTCCTATCCACCACCAGGTAACTACCACTTACCTACTCTTATTGACAAATTGAATAAACCTTATTCATTCAAGAGGGAGGTTGTCGGGAATATCTTTAAGAACCTCTTAAAGAAGCCTGATTTTCAATTACCAGAGCCTAGGAGGCTGGAGGATGTGGGCAAGAGTCATGATCCAAACTTTTGCCCCTACCATCACATGCTAGGTCATGTCTTGGAAGATTGCTTTACCTTTAAAGACTGGCTTGAGCATAGCTACAAGCCTAGTGCCATTGTCATCCCTAAGGAATACCTATTAGAACAACCCTCTAGTTCTATTAGGGTAATCCTTGGGGATACACGCGATCTTCTCAAGATAGAGGAAGGTTGGGATATCTCCCTATCCTGAACCTCCAAGAAAATAATTTCTAAGATAAAAGTTACCCTAGTGCTCAAGATCAAACCTCCAACTCTAAGGAAGGTTTGCAAGTTGTTAGGGGTAACTTGAGGGAGGTAGAAGCCCAACAGCAGCAGTGAAATCTTCCACTTGCCCGGGATAGCACATTAGTGCATCACCTACCGAGTCCAACACTCCTACTGTAGTTGCAACCAGCCTCTTCAGCCGCTCTTCTTCTTCGCACTGCATCAGACAGTGGGGGGGTACAAATCCTCGTTCCACTCACTTTACTTGATTTCTATTTTCTATTTTGTACCTTCATCCAAATCTAAGAAATCAATGAAGAAGAAGACTGATTTCTCTTACATTCCCTCTACTTTTGATGATCTTGATGATTTCATTATTATAGAAAGCTCTCTAAGTGCTAATAATTATAACAATTTTGATCCACGCCTTTCTGATTTTGAAATGGATTATCCATTCCTAAATCATCCGGGTTCACCAATTGGAGATAGATTTGGAGTCATTTGACTCCAAATATCCTATAGGAGAAGCTGTATGTGAACTTAATGACAAGGTAGAACTTTCCAGTAAACCATCTCATGATGTCACTGAAGTCAACCTTCATAGTGGAAAAGTTCTATCTCCTAGGATAGCACCTCAAGATAAAGGTAAACAAATCATTAATTTGAGCTATCAAGACGTCCCTCCACAGGATGCTCCACCTATGGATATGTTGGTGGAGGACCAATCCAGAGTTGACTATAATATCCTCGCTCACCTGAGAAAGTTGCCAGCTAAACTAAGCATATATGATGCCCCTGTCTTATCCAAAGAGATGAGGGAGCCATTTATCAAAGCCCTTATTGATCCAGAAATATGCTTAGCTCAACTGACCGTTATTGGAGAGGAGGCAATTTTCAAGAGAAGCCTGTGGAGTTACATTCACCATTGGAGACCTTCTTTTGGGGACAATAGAGCACAACCATGCCCTCTACATCATAGTGGATATGGGAAAATTCAAACTCTCCAAGGTGCTAGTTGATCAAGGTGCATCAGTGAACATTACGAGTCTAAAAACCCTTGCCTACTTGAGAATCGACATCTCTAAACTTTGAGGATTTCAGATGATGTTTAGAGGATTCAACGAACAAGGAGAGAGGGCTTTAGGATCCATAGTGTTACCACTAGAGATAGATGACTAGAAGATAGAAGCCAAGTTCTACATAATCGATTCAGATACATCTTTCACTATTTTGCTCGGTGGGCCTTGGATACATGCAAACAACATGGTTCCATCCTCTTTGCATAAGTGCATCAAATTCAGAAGGGGTGGAATCGAGTATTGTGTCAAAGGAGACTTGAAGCCATTCTCAGTTAGAGAGGTCAAGATTTATGAAGATGTAACCTACTATCTTCCTCCAAATCAAAAAGTCTATTCCCATGAACTTAGTGAAAGTTCAAAATCAAAAGAAAAAGAAACAAAATAAAAAGATGTTAAATTTCGCCCACAGTTTGTTCCTCCATATGAACACATGGGTAGGATGACTCGACCCCCATAGGGTAGAGATCAAGGCAAATTCAAAGGCAGTTCTAGAGGTGGAAGACCTCATTGCTGGTGGCCAACCAGTAGGAGCTATGTTCTAGCTCACAGGAGTACCCCTGCTATCCACATAGACATAGAGTCCAGTTCAGAGGATGAGTCTCCTATGATTAGCATGCCGACCAACCCCTCTCAGCAGGTCCCTTTGTAGGTGACGTTCGAGTTAGATAGTGGTGAAGACCAGGCCTCCAAGCAAAGCATGAATGTATTTAAATCATCATTATGTAGAACAGTCAGGTAGCAGTTAGGAACTTTAGCTTTAACCTCACTTTCTTCCCAGAGAGTTGAAGGTTTGGTAGAAGGGGAGTCATCATCAAGTGATGTCGCCGGAGATGATTCATATGATTTAATACAACTACCTTCACATTAACTTGTGGATTTCAAAATACTTGGTCAACACCTTTTGAAAAATGGGACAACCAAAGGTATACACTCTCAATCAAGATCGACTAGATTCGGGATACTAGTCTAATTGATGATGACAACCATTGCCCAGTCATCACCACTCATTTTGGGTATGATAGGTTCTTCTCAAATCATGCTAACTCTTATAAGGAAGTATGTTTAGAAACTTCAAATGACCCAAATGAGCCTGAAGTCAAAGATGCACCTGCAGAGTTTGAAGAAGAAATTAGATCAACTATTGACGAACTTAAAGAAATCAACTTGGGAATAAAAGAAGATCCACACCCGATGTACATCAGTTTCTTATTGAATGAAGAAGAAACCAATGACTTAGTTAGGATATTAGGTGAGTTTAAGGACTGCTTCACATGGAGTTATGAAGAAATACCTGGTTTATCTCCTAACGTAGTAGTCCACAAATTAGCAATTGAACCTAATGCTAAGTCCTAGATGCATGCGATTAGAAATTGAACAACAAGTCACTTCTGAAATCAAGAAATTGATCGATGCTAGCTTTATCAGGCAAAAAAATATCCCACCTGGCTAGCTAATGTCATCCCAGTTAAGAAAAAGAATGACCAAATTCACATATGCGTTAATTTTAGGGATCTGAATAAGGCATGTCCTAAAGATGAATTTCCACTTCATATACCAGAATTCATGGTGGACATTGCCTCATCTCATGCATTATTCTTCTTTATGGATGGATCATCTGGTTACAACCAAATCAAGATGGCCCCCAAGGATGAAAGAAACACTACTTTTTGAACCCTGATCAGAATCTATTATTATAAAGTCATACCTTTTGGCTTTAAAAATGCCGGTGCTACATCTTAGCGGGCCATGACTTTGATTTTCAATGAACTTATTTATCATCAAGTTGAATGCTATGTTGATGATCTAAGTGTCAAAAGCAAATAAAAGGATGACCATCTCTTCGACTTGAGAGTAGTTTTCAAATGGTTAAGATAATTTAACCTCAAATGAATCTCCTGAAGTGTGCATTTAGAGTAGCTTTAGGAAAATTCCTTGGGTTTATTGTTGACATCGGGGAATAGAGATCGACCTAGAGAAGATCAAGGCTATCTTAGAAATGCCACCACCTAAAATTCTAACTCAACTCAGATAATTTAAAGGGTGGTTGGCATATCTAAGATGCTTCATATCCAACTTATCAGGAAGATGTCAGCCATTCTCAGCACTTGCCAAAAAGGACATCAAGTTTAAGTGGGATGATAAGTGCTAGCGTACCTTTGAAGACATCAAGCACTACCTGATGATGATGCGAGTTCTAACGGCCCCTATCCCAGGAAAGCCATTGATCCTCCTCACCACTGCATTAGATTACTCCTTTGGAGCTTTGTTGGCCCAAGTCGACAACAAAGGGAAAGAAAATGCTCTCTACTATCTCAGTCATCGTCTAATTCCAGCTGAGGCAAACTACCCACTTATTAAGAAGTATTGCCTAGCTTTAATATTTGCATCCCAAAAGCTATGACATTACATGCTTTCCCACAAGGTGAATCTAATATCTAGAATCAATCCACTACAATATCTCATGACACAACCAATGTTATCTGGATGGTTAGTGTGATGGTCCATGATTTTATCACAGTTTGATTCGTATCCCTCCATGTTGTGAAAGGACAGGCACTGGCATATTTCTTAGCAGCACACCCACTTCCTATTGATTCTCTGCTTAGTAATGACCTCCCCGATGAACAAATCATGAACT
This sequence comes from Cymbidium sinense, assembly GCA_021442155.1. Taxonomy (NCBI): domain Eukaryota; kingdom Viridiplantae; phylum Streptophyta; class Magnoliopsida; order Asparagales; family Orchidaceae; genus Cymbidium; species Cymbidium sinense. Next base: position 55,839,452 of record CM038216.1, read on the forward strand.
TAGGGGACACTAGCATTCACAATTGGGAGATGTATTTTGATGGTGCAGCTTTCTCTCAAAAAGGAGAAGAATGATGATATACTCTTTCGAGGAAGGTAGGGGTAGAAATAGTCCTCCTAACTATAGGCCATGATGTGATGAGATTCTCACATCATTTGTCCAATCCATGCACCAACAATGAAGCCAAAAATGAGGCTCTGATTGCTAGTCTGGAGTTAGTCATTACATTATGCATCCAGAGAATCACATCTTTGGGGATTCTCAACTCATCATCAACCAAATTGCTGGGTCTTACAAAGTTATAAAGCCTAAACTCCATCATTACCACAAGTACACTATGAAGTTGTTATCTGAGATCCCAGAGGTCACTATTTACAAGATTCCTCGAGTAGATATTACTGTAGCATATGCATTGGCCAAGCTCACCGAGGAGTTAGCATGCCTAGAAGATGATTCCATTTCAATAAGGGTTTAAAATAGATAAGTCTTATCCCTTATTGATGTTGAACTCATCGAGAGACTCTCTCTTGAAGGGGAGGTTGCCATTGCTAAAGAGGACGATGAGTCAGATTGGAGGTAACCATTCATGGATTACCTAAACATAGGAAAACTATCTCTCAAGAGAAGTCATTAGCCCATCAGGTGAAACAGAGAGCTCTCTCCTATACTCTCGTGGGTGGCACCTTGTATCAACGGTCTTTCAATCAAATGTGGTTACGTTGTTTTGCCAAACACGAAGCCCATAAGATTGTGATTGAGGTACATTCAGGCTTATGCAAAGCTCGCCAGCCTGATCTGAAGATGAAAGCCAAGATCAAAAGACTAGGATACTATTGGCCTTCGATGATTACAGAATCTATGAATGTAGCTAGAAGATGCCACCAATGTCAAGTACACGGCGTGGTCCTACATCAACCACCCAACAATATACATCCTATATTGGCCTCGTGGCCATTTGAGTGTTGGGTCACTAACATAGTGGGACTGATCGATCCTCCTTCTTCCAAGGGTCATCGGTTCATCCTAGCTGCCACCGATTACTTTTCCAAGTGGGCGAAGGCAATCCTAGTTAAAGAGGTCACAACTCAACATGTGCTCTAGTTTTTCAAGAACCATATCTTATATAAGTTTGGGGTGCCTCGACAAATTATATCTAATAATGGTATTGCATTCAAGAGCACTAAAATTAACAGCTTTTCCTAGAGATGCAGCATATATTGTAGATATTCCACCATCTACTATCCAAAGGCAAACAGTCTAGCAGAAGCATTCAACAAAACTCTCATCCAAATATTGAAGAAGACACTCGACGAAAATAAGTGACAGTGGCATGAGCAGTGGGTTGAAGCTTTGTGGGTCTACCACACCATATATAGAACTCCAACTCAATTTTCACCATTTTCCTTAGTGTCTGGGTCCGAAGTCGTTCTACCATTAGAAGTCCAACTCCCATAACTATTGATAGTTGTGGGTAGCAAGATTACTACTAAACAGAATGCTAAGCTATAGTTGGAAGAGCTCAAAGGTTTGGAGGAGAGACACCTCCGAGAATGCTAGAATCTTGAGTTGTACAAAGTCAAAATGATTCAAGCTCACAATAAGTTGGTCAGTCCTAGAGCTTTTCAAGTAGGAGAGCTTGTTTTAGTTTTAAGGAGACCAATTGTTGCCCATTGAAAGATGGGAGGTCAGTTTGAACCCACTTGGGAAGGCCCTTTTGTCATAGAAAAGGCCTACTAAGGAGGAGCTTATCAACTTATAAATTATAAAGGGGAGTACCCAATGGTTCAAATCAATGAGCTCTACCTAAAGAAATATTATCTATAAATTCTGTTTGAAAATAATCATCAATAAAACTTCTTTTCATATCAAATTCCATCTATTATGTGTTAGAAACATCTTTTGCTTGTGAATCTGCCATAATGTGTTTAGGGTTGGTGTAAGATAACTCAAGAGACATCTATCCCTCAATAACACAAATACAAATCATATTCAATCCTCTAGTGCTACTAGGATAGGTGTAAGAGAACCCAAGAGGCATCCTACTTTGACTAGTACAACTAAGTTAGGTGTAAGAGAACCCAAGCGACATCCTTTCTTGGTGGAGTAACATTCTTACATGTTTAGGGTAGATGTAAGAGAACCCAAGTGCCATCCTATCCCTTCTTTCCCAACACAAATAAACACATATCTTTTTTCTCGGGCTATTTTGATGTGGGATCAAGCCCCCGGTGGGACTCACTCATTAGCTGCTCTAGGTCAGGCTGATATACTACCTTGCTAGTATGCCACCCCAATGATCACTTGTCTATCGGATGTGAGTCCCCACGCTTTCTTCTTAACATGACCACTGCAAACTAATGAGTGCCTTATTATTTTGGTAGGTCTTACTACACAGTTAATAAGCTACCCCATGTTTACTTCATTTAAGAGGATGTAAGTCTTCATTCTTTCTTCTTAAACTAGCCATCATGTACTAACTAGGTCGAGTACATTTGAGGTTTAGGGTAAGTCTTCCAGTGGATCCTTTCCTATTGACTACTTCAAGCTTAGGTTTAGTCCTTACACAAGACTCCTCGCTTAGTAGTCGCCCTATGTCAGATAGCCCCTGTTGAGTCAGAGACAAACTATCCCGGTGATCAGTTCTTCTTTGGAGAGATGTAAGTCTACATGCCTTCTTTCTAGATTGATTGTTTCAAATCGATGAGCACCTTAGGTTGGTTGGTTGTTGCCATGTTGACAGCGACCCTCCCGGTGGATACACCACTCTTGGTGAATGTGAGTCCCCACGCTTTCTTCTTGAGTTGGCCACCGAATACCTACTGGCTTTCTTTTACAGGGTTTTGGATAACGCCCCCAATGACATCACCCCAGTGGGCACTCTATTTGGATCACGTGCTCAATGACCCCATTTAAACACTATCCCAATTACTCTTGGATTGGACAGTCCCCCTTTCCTAGTAGACACTCCTGTGGTTGGAGAACTTGTTCAGCGGATGCACAGATTCTCGCTTGGTCCAATAAGTCTGAGATAAGACTAGACTGATATAAGCTCCTTCTCAGTGTGGTCCCTCGCAAACCAACAGGGTCCATGCAAATATAAAACAACAAAATATATCTTCACTTGTGGATTAACAATTCAAGCCCCCAGTGGCCCCTTTCTCGAGCAAGCATCCTATATTTAGGGCAATGTTAGCAAAACTCCCTATAGAAATTTTCTAACTACTTTGAGTTGAGATAAGTCCTTGGGTCGGCACTCTCTCAGTAGTCGCTCTTAGGTCACGTTCAACTTGTTGTGCCACTGACAAGTTACCCTGACAGTTATTTTTTCTTTGAAAGATATAAGCCTATTACGCATTCTTTCCAGCACGACCGTTGCAAATCGATGGGTAGCCTTAGGTCAGATCCAATTTGTTGCACAAGCAATCGATCACCCAAGTGGTTCTTTGTTTAGGAAGGTGTGAGTCCCCTCACTTTCTTCCAAACTTGACCATTGCAAATCGAAAGGCACCCCTTTAGTTGGTTAGTTCTACCCCATGGCTGGTAGACTATCCCTTTAGATTTATAAATCTAAGATAGGTCTAGGCTGATATTAGCCCCTTCTTAGTGGATCCATCACAAACCAAGGGGATCCATCAAATTAAAATAAATAAAATTAAACCAAATGCAATTCAGTCAAATGACATTATCTTAACTACTCCTGAGTTGATATAAGCCCCTAGAGGCATTCATTTAGTAGTCGCCCTAGGTTAGGTCCAATTTGTTGCATCCAATATATTACCCCAGCGGTTGTCCCTTGCTTTTGGAGATATAAGTTTGCTACGCTTTCTCCCTAGCACAACCGTTGTACACCGAAAGGAAACCCTTAGGTCGGATAGTTCTACCATGTGGCCGGTGGACTACCCCTTTTGGATTGGTAAATCTGAGATAGACCTAGGCTAACATAGCCCCTTCTCAGTGTGATCCATTACAAACTGACAGGGTCCATCTTGAAATTCAAAACTTAAACAAATAATCAATCAATTTCTCCCTAGTGAGACATCAATCATCCTGACTTCCATAGTGGAGTCAATTAAATCCAATTCAAACTTGCATTCCCAAGCAAGTGCACTCTCAAAAGAAATCCAAATCCTTCTTATCCCAAGTGCATAACTAGAACATGCTTCCTTTGTGAAAGGTTCATGCATCTATCCCTAGCAAATACTCTACCCAAATCATACCATGCATCCAAATCCAAACGTCTTATCCCTAGTGGATAACTTGAAACTGCTTCCTTAGTGGAATGTTCATATGCTTGATCCCTTAGTTGATCCCTTCTTCCTCCCTTATTCCATTGGCATGAGTGGAGTTGCATTGCACTAAGATATTGGTTCCTTCTACACCTTGGGTTTAGGAGTATATCATTTATGTTAGTGCTTGTGATCTTTTGGATGTTGATCATCTCAGTCAACACCAATACGTGTGGTGTGCCTTGTCAGTCACACCACACCTATTGGGCACCCTTTGTTGACCTCAATTTTGGAGTGAGCTCTCAACTTCCTCATCATAGATCTAGAACTCTCATAGACACTAAGAGTTCTTTAGTCATAAGACACTTCTAGGATTAGGTGAACACTTAACCTAACTTTAGAGACTTAGAAGAGTTAGCCATAAGAATAGGTTGTGCCTTAGGAATTTAAGAAGGCTTGTCTATCCTATAGCCCAAACCCAATCCTTTCTTCCTTTGTTCAAATAAAACCTTGAATTTGAATTCAAATTCCAAAATCAAATCCAACCATCCAATGATTGAAATCCACCACCAAATTCAAACTCCAAATCTCTTCCTAGGCCTTTTGATTTTATCTTATGGACTTAGCATTAACCTAATTCAAATCAACCCTAATCCAATTGATTTTCTCAATTATCAAATCCAATCTTAAATCAAATTATAAATCATAAATCAATTCCAAATTCCAAATGATTGAAACCCATGATTAACTCCAAATTCCAAAATCTCTTCCTAAGCCATATGAACCACCTTCATGTGCTTAACCAAAACTCCTTCAAACCAACTCAAACATGATTTATTTCCTTATAAATCAATCATTCCTTCATTTATGTTCATAAATATTAATTAAATCCAAATTCAAACCTTTCAAATAATATCAAAATAAATCAAACCAAATCAAGACCCTTCTTAATCCATATGGACCTACCTCCATAAACTTAATCAAATCTTGATCCAAATCAACTCAAACATGATTGATTTCTTTATGAATCAATCATTTATTCATTTATACTCATAAATATAAGTGAAACCCACCGTCCAATAACCAAAAGCAAATCAAACCAGATCAAAACCCAAGTTAGCCCTTTTAACCTACATCCCTAAGCTTAATCAAATTTGCTTCCAAATCACTCCAAACTCAAGTGATTTTCTCATGACCCATTTATATCTTCATTTATATTCACAAAGATAAATAAAATATAAATTCAAATGACAAAACCAAACTCAAATAAAATTCTCAATTTTAGGCCTTTTAGCCAAACTTTTGAACTTGGCCAAATGAAACTCAAATCAACTCAAAACTAATGGATTTCTTTATGAGTCAATCATTCCTTCATTCATTGATCCAAATATAAATATAAACCACCATTATCAAACCAAATCCAAGTCAACCCAAATCAAGCCCAATTGACCCTTATGACTTGAAATTGTCATATGAACCAAAACCCATTTGGCTTCAAACCAATTGCAATTGGATTTATATTTAAATCTTAGGCTCATATGTGAGTTCAAACTTGAATCAAACCTTGATCAAGCCAATTGTCTCTATAACTTCCCTTGACCTAAAGTGACCTAAAAGATCTTTTTGAGCCAAGTTCTAATTAACCCTAAATTGGATTGAACTAAGCCAATCTAAACCTCAATCATGATCAACAATCATTATGGGGTGATCACCACCTTGAATTGGGTCAAACCAAGTCAAACCTAGCCTTTGGCCAAGTCAACATTTAGCCCAAATGAAACCCAAACTAGCCAAAATTCATCATGTGTCAAATTGTTGAAACCATTGACTCAAATCCATTCATAATCAATGATTGAACATGACCAAACTATCAATTGAGCCAAACCAAGCCTAATTGGACACTTGACCTAAGTTGACCCAAGTTATCCTAAAAAGCCAAAATGGGTCAAATCATGATTTAATCCAAATTGATTGCAACCAATAGATCAAGTTCATTCCAAATCACTTGTTGAACTTGACCAAAGCCATGATTGAGCCCAAGTTGACCAATTGGTTAACTTGACCCAACCTAGCCTAAATGGACCTAAAAGGTCAAATTGAACAAAATTCAAATTAATTCTAAATTAAATCAAACCAAAGCCTACAATCATTTTTAGTCAACCAATTGAACTTGACTCAACACCTAACCCAACCTAATTTGGTCAAATTAGTCAAATTTATCAACTTTACCAATTTGACCCTTTTGAATTAAAATGAGTCAAATTCAAACCTAGGCCAAACCAATCCAAATTAATTGAACCAAAATATCCATTGGTTTGACCCAATTTGACCAATTAGTCAACCCAACCCAACCTAGCCCAAATGAAACCCATTTGACCAAATGAAGCTAAATCTCTCCAAACCAACTTATGGGACCCTAGGACTTTGTCAAACCTGACCCAAACATGTCCTAATTTATTTTTAAATCAGCCTAAAACCCAAGTGCACCCCACCAAGGCGATTAGCCATCAAACCATAGGATTTAAACCTTAAAACCATTGGATCCAAGCTAAAGTCAACTTGCCCATCTCCATGGTAGCTCATTGGCACTTCATGGAACCTTCTCCTGACCCACCTAGCTAACCCAACTCACCCTAGTTCGGCCAAGGACCTTTGGGAGGTGAGTTGAGTCACCTCCAACCCAAATCGAGCACCCATTGGATCCAATCCTTAGCACCCTTGCAGACTGAGTCCATGGCAACCTCCCAACATTCCTCCCATTCTTGGCATGCCTCCCTGACTTGATGGAGACAAGTCTGGCGACTGGACGATGGTGAGCCAGTGTAAAATGTGTGCACGCTACCATTCATCAATGATGGGAAATTGAGGGGCATACCCCCTCAATTCGAACATGATTTTAGACACACTTGCATCGAGAGCTCTCCTAAGTGAATTCTGAAGCCTCTCAGAGTGTTTCAAAGGATCCCTAAGACCTCTCCATTTGGCATTTCTCATTCCTGAGCAAAGGTGAAATAGGGCATCCCAATCCCGAGAAATATTCCCTCTCCACTCAATCAAATTCTAATTCCTCTTAGCCACACCATCACCATACCCTATCGAAGCCAACCAAACCAATTCCCAAGTTCCCAAGTGGCTAGAGGTGTGAGTTCGATCAGAGCCGAAGCCTTCACTTACGTGGATTGGTCAACCTAGCCTCACATGCCAAATCAAGCTTAAAGCTCTTCAACAGGGCCTCACCTCAACTAGGCAAAGCTACCTCCGTCATTCTGTGGTAAAAAAATTTAAAATAAGTGGGCATTTAGAATTCCCTTCAAAAAAATTTGGAACAATCCAAAAAATGATAAAATGATCAAATATAAATCAGATGATCACGGAATCATCATCAGTGAATCAGAAATATGATCAATTCTCCATGATCTTCTTAAATTGTGATCAATCTCCGATCTAAATCTTGGATGATGACCCGCGAGTGCGGTAGCGGGTCATCATGTGGATGTGACTACTTAAATTCTCATTACATGGCGCGCTTCAATGCGGTCAGCGACCACGTGGCCCAGTGGGATTAAGGCTTTAATTAGGGCTAATTAATTACTTTTTAATCCTAAAACTTCCTATAATCATAACTAATTATAATAAAATAAGAAATACAAACTTAGGCTCATTTTGAAGATATTTAAGAGGAAAATTATAATTAATTAATTTTGAACAGTGATTTTTGCTTAATTAAGGTTTTATCAAAAATATAATTAGCTGAATTACATCTTAATTAATCATTTAATTAATCTCCAATTTTATTGTGGATGTTTAGGGGAATGACCTCTGCCTCCCCTATTTTTCTAAGATTTTATTGATTGCTTAATTAGAAAAATCACTTGATTAAGCCTAATCACTCTCTTAATCTAATTAATTATAATTAAAGAATGAACAATAACTTGATTAATCATTTAAACATAATTATTTATGTTGAATAGTAAGATCACTTAGGGAATGTGATTGGAGATACCTTTCCTAATTCATTTCCTAAGTCTTCTTTATCTTCAAAAATTAAATTAATTAATGGGTTAATAGAATGATTAATTGATTAATTTAGTGATTAATCTTAAAAATAAGAAAATCAAAATCCAATTGGATGTTTAAATGATTTAGGGATTAGGATTGAGGCCTTGCCTTGATCCTTTCCCTAAGTTAATTTTATCATTCAAATTAAAACATAACCAAAATTGTTAATCAATTCATTAAAAGCTTAATGAAATTAAAATTAAAAATCAATTCATCCACACCTAAGTAACCTTTAATTGATCTTGGGTAGCTCCTTGGGTGTTCAATAACCCAAGGTGATAGATAATGAAATTATGATTGGCTCACATGTGTGAGAAAATCATAAAAGTAATTAAGTGAGACCCCTTAAGCTTAATTAACTAATAATCATAAGCCAATTGCATCAAGCCCCTTTCATTTCATAGGAGCATTGCAAATTTACTTTTCATGTGGTTTCATATCATATTGGCTTATTATTGATTAGTTAATTAACTTAAGGTGATATAGATAAGGGATAATTAATTCATTTAATTCATACCTTAACCTAATCAAAATATAAAATCAACTTAAATATTCTTCATTAAACCAAACTAATTCACACATGAGGAAATGGGTTAGGATTAACAAACCTCTCTCATATTTCCTAAATCAAATCAAATTCAAAGATAAAAATTTCTTTAAAGAATTTTGGTTCATTTTAAATAGCCTTATTTAATATGATTGTTCTTAGGAATTAATTGGGATGAATGAAATCATGTGTTTACATTCCTTTATTTCTTTTGAATCATGCTAAATATTATTTGCCATATGAAATCATGCATTCATTTATTTTAAAAATTAATTAAATAAAATGTTTTCTTTTATGTAAAATTACATGTGTTGACTTAAATTAAGAATATGAGTGGCTACTATCACTATTAAACCAAAAACTATTTTAAAACCTCTAAATCAATTATTATAAATGAAGTAATGCTAATTATAAATATTTATAAGCTTGCATGTTATGATAGTATAATCTGTGTAATATGAAGTTCTCTTTCCCTACCTTAACATGGATTCACATAGGATTTGCAAGTGTATAGTTCATTTGAAAAGAACACAATACTTGCCTAAATCTATTCCTATGCATCTCCATTTTAAGACTTAGGAAGAATTTCATATTACACATGTAAATCATACAACCAAATCAAACATAATCTCTCGAATGATTCCCTATCCATTTGGTTCTTTCTGTACGTTCATATGTATTTGAGAAAAGTGATATATTAGTCTGGACATCCCAGGGCTGCGAGGCTTTAAGTAGCCCTAAGTAGGCCTTGTACCTTACACCCTTGTTGTAAAAAATAATGGTGGCATATTCACTTAAAACTCTTATATATATACATGTATGATGTGGCCAATGAATAAAGAATCAAAAATCAAATAAATAAAATATAAATTTTACATGGATTTTTTTATCCTTATTGGTATTCATACATTTACATATATCTAAGAAAAGTGGTATATTAGTCTGGACATCCCGGGGCTGCGAGACTTTAAGTAGCCCTAAGTAGGTATTGTACCTTACACCCCTGGTGTAGAAAATAATGGTGTTGTACATGAGAAGGTGAATCTAGCTAATGAATGAAAAATCTCTCTTTTTCTACATAATAAAGTCATGCATTCATAATTCAATCAACAAATGAAATATTTAAATTTCCAAATACACTTCTTTGTATTCATCATCAAAGTGTGCTAAGATTTACATTACATATGTAGGCATGCTTAGGATCATTCATATGCATGATATACATGATGGAAAGAAATGAATGAGTGTGTGTTATGTGATAGTAATCCATCCTAATTAATCTTAAGATGCCTTTCTTATTGAATAGGGTTATTTAGAATGAACCTAAATTTAAGATTAATTACAACACATAATAAACCATTCACTACAGGAAATTATTTAATTAACTTTTCTTAAAAAGGACTTTAGGTAAGGATAAAAGAGAGATTCTCTCTCTTTCTTCTCTTCATAACACTTAGTTGCTAAGTGTAGGCTATATGAAACAAAAGAAAACATTAAGTAAAATCCATAAATCAACTAAACCACTTAAAGAGAAATTAACCTTTTATAAATTAAATCTCTCACTCTTAGCAAGTCATAACTCTAAAGCCTAGTTAGGACATACCACATAAGCTCTAACACATGTACATTAGGCTAAGTCACCATTTTTAGCTTTATGTTAGGGCGGTGCATGACTTGATGGATGTTTAGTTTTGTGATGTATTATTTTTAGATTGGATGTTAGGGTGTATGTGTGTAGCCTAGATGCTAGGCCGATATTAGCCTAATCATATTTTATATAGGGGGTTGTGCTTAAGGGGCTGCTATAATAAAAATATAAATGTCTTTTGCTATGCAGGTTGCTTAGCCCCTATGCATAGCCCAAGTTAGGACTGGTGGACTTGGTTACCCATGTGTGGGGTGCTAAGTCCAAATTATTCTTATAACTACTTGGGTTTTATGGTGTGTTTAGCTAACATTTATTTTGTAGGTGTAGCAAGATTTACTTTCCTTCCTCTTAATGTAATTTTTGTATTAGGATTAGGATAAGTGTTATGGGAGATTATGATGAGCATTGGTTATAAGACCAAGTCTTATACACCATGTGATTCCTTTGGTGCAAAGAACATCCCAATCAAGCCAAAAGAAAGAAAGAAATGGAGCAAATCAAAAATGAAGGAATGAAAGGTGAAGAGTGAAGAATGGAGGGTGAAGAATGAAGACCCCCATAACACTTATCATTTTATAATTGTGCTTAGTCTTTCATTATACTGGGATGTATAAGAGTAGAGCTCGGCTACCCATATTTCTTTTCAGGTTGGATAGGATACTCGACCGCATCAGCCTTTTATTCTTTTGCGATAGCTTTATAAAATTATTTGATGTTTTGTCTAGCTTGTGCATTTGAAATAACATGTCATTTCATAGTTTTTTGTGGCCTGGATACGATTAGGCTCTTAGGATAAAAATAAATTTTCTATCCCATTAACAACTCATAACTAAAATTTTTAAATAATTCATAACCTCACATAAAAGCCTAGGAATTAAATCAAGAGAATAAAATATTTAGCAACCCCTTAGCTAGATGATTGAATGTATAATAGCATGCATGTCATATTCTTCCACTCTTGCTAAGAGAGGTCTTCCATCTGTGCCAGAGAATAAAGGCTTAACCTGTAAGAGCCTTTGATGGAAAGACACATCTTTCTCTTCTGATTTAGCCCATAATCAATTTCTCATGCATTTAGGCATATATAATCCTACAGCCTGTGCCAAAATAAAAAGTCCAAAAATCAAATAAAACTTGTTAAAATTTGGCATTAGATTAAGTCATTACTCATGCCCTTCATGATCTAGTCTCTTAGGGAGTGAGTTTAAGGACTTAGTTTCTCCTCTAAATAAATAACAATCTAACTATCTTGCAAAGCATATGACTTGCCTACATGGATTTAAAGCATAGGAGGAGTTAGCTGGCTGCCACTCCAAGCGGTAATAAGCCCAGCAGTTAGGTGGTTTACTCTCTCTTGTGGAGGTAAATCATATATCCATTTTTGCCTTAGATTTAGGTCATGTTTTGGCCCTCACCAAAGCTCCCTAGATTTTGGATATGAGGTTGTTATTTCCCTTTGTGAGCTATAAGCATAAATCCTCACTTTTTATGCATTTCCATAATCTTGTATTGTGGAATTATAAATCCTAGATTTCTAATAAAATTAATAAATAAATCTCTTTAAATTCAAATATATAAAACCCAACCATAGGATAGATTGGAGTGTTCACTAGGCTTTCTAGTATCATGAGCACTCCCTACTCATCTCCTTTGATTTCAGTAAGAACTCTTCCCTTTTGATCTCTCCCACTTGATTTTCAAAAATAGAACTAATCCTTTGATAGTCCTATCTTTGAATTCTTTGGAGAAAAAATTGCCTACTTTAATCGAGAGTATCCTTAAGGGATTCATTTTCCTTAAGATGTAATTAGCTATGGAGGCTTGCCTCTATAGGGAACTTAACGAACTCAATTTAAATAAACCCTGTTTTACTTTTCCATGTAAAGTAGGAAAAAAATCTCTCATATATTCGAAGACCCATCATGCCTTAGGAGTCCTTATTAGGTGATTAGGTCCATTATAAGGAAGTGACTTTTATCTCTCAAGATAGTACACTAATCCTTAATGTCGTACATGATCACCTTAATAAGTACATCTGCGGATCTGCGTGGTGTCCCCTCACATATACATATAAAGCACACCAAACAAAAAAATACTCCACAATGTGATATGAAATTCTTCCTAAGTCTTAGCATGGAGATGCATAGGAGTAGATTTAGATAAATGTTGTGTTCTTTTCAAATGAGCTATACATTTATAAATTCCATGAAAATCCTTATAAGGTAAGGAAAGAGAGCTTCATATTGCATATCTTGTATTATCAACACATGCAAACTTATAGATATTTGTAATTAACCTCACTCCATATATTATAATTGATTTATGGGCTTTTGGAGATAACTTTTGATTTAATAGTAATAATAGCCACACCTTTTTTTAATTTAAATCAACACATGTAATTTAACATAAAAGAAATTATTTCATTTAGTTAATTTTAAAAGAAATGAATGCATGATTACACATGACAATCAACATTTAACATGATTAGAAAGAAATAAAGGAACATAAGCACATGACCTCATTCATTCCAATTACTTCCTAAGGACAATCATACTAAATAAGGCTATTTAAAATAAACCAAAGTTCTTTAATGATATTTTTAATTTTTAGTTTGATTTGATTTAGGGAATGAAAGAGGTTTGGTAATCCTAATCATGTTCCCCATGTGTGAGTTAATTTGCTTTAATCAAGAAGTAATTAAATTGATTTTATGGTTTAATTAAGTTAGGGTATGAATTAAGCCAATTAATTAACCCTTACATACATGACCTCAAGTTAATTAACTAATTAATAATGAGCCAATATGATATGCAACCACATAAATTGTAAATTTGCAATGCTCCTAAGAAATGAAATGGGCCTAATGCAATTGGATCATGATTTATAGTTAATTAGGCTTAAGGGATCTCACTTAACTACTTTTATGATTTTCTCACACATGTGAGATAACCATAATTTCATTATCTCTCACTTTGAGTTATTAAACAGCCAAAGAGCATCCCAAGATTAATTAAAGGTTGCTTAGGTATGAAGTGAATTTTAGATTGAGTTAATCAAGCTTATTAATTGATTGATTGAATTCTTTGATTATATTTTGATTAGAATGATGAAAATAACTTAGGGAAAGGGATCAAGGATAAGGCCTCAATCCTTAACCTCTAAGTCACTTCAAACACTCAATTAGGCTCTAATTTTTAACTTAGAGATTAATTAATTAATTAAGCAATTAATTACCTCATTAATCATTAACTAATTAAATTCCAAAAGTGAAAAAAGCTTAGGAAATGAATTAGGAAAAATATCTCAACCACATTCCCTAAGCTCCCTTACTATTCAATAGAGGTAACTTGGCTTAAATAATTAATTAAAGCACTATTCAGTCACTAATTATCACTAAATTAATTTAAGAAAGTGATTAAGGCCTAATCAATTGATTTCTCTAATTAAGCAACCAATAAAATACCAAAAAATAGGGAAGGCAAAGGTCATCCCCCCAAATATCCATAGAAAGTAAGAGATCAATTGGGTGATTAATTAAGGAATAATTAAGCTAATTAGATTTCCAATTAAACCTTAATTAAGCTAAAATAATAGTTTAAAATCAATTAATAATAATTTTCCAAGATTATACTCTAAAATATCTTTAAAGCACGCCCAAGTTTGTATTATTTGGATTTTTTTTAGGATTAGTTATAATTTTTAGAAGTTTTAGGCTTAAAAATAGATTAATTAGGCCTAATTAAAGCCTTAATCCCATCGACCACATGGTGGTACGTGCGCTTTTCACTGGTGTGGAGTGTCTATTTAAGTTATCACATCGAAGGCTCTGTACTTCGTTCAGTTACGTATTGCTTGTTTAGGTCCATCTAATCTAAGATCAGATGACCATGATTAAACATGCGATTCTGAAGGGGAAAAGAGAGGTTCTACCGTGATCGGGTGAGGACCGTTCATTTTGACCACACGAAATGGACGGTCTGTGATCTATCTCCTCTCGAGCGATAAGCAACGGATATTGTCCATCGATTATCGCTCGATTTGAGCTTACCCGAGCTTGGATGGAGATGAAATTGATCCCACACCTTCAGGGAAGCATGACAAACACATCTAATGGTGGAAATCACATGAGACACAAGCTTCATTCATAAAGGACCAACCTATTTTGAGCTAATGATTAATTTTAATGGCATACCTTACCGAAGCTTGTGACCAACAGTTCCAATGATTGAGGAAACTTCATTTGGTAAAAATGAAGCCCTGTTGAGTCGCATGAGCCTTGATTTGGTGTAGTTTGCTCAAAAGACCAACCCACAACACGTAAGCAATTGGTCTTGATCAAACTCCACCGTCTGGCCATTGAGAAGCTTGTAAAATGATTCATTTTTACTCATTTAGATCCAAGGATGGTGTGTGCAAAATTAATTGTACTTTGGTTGTGAAATGATGAAATGGGAATCACTAGTTTGCTCCCCTATTTTGGTTTCATGTAAAACTGAAAATAGGGATTTTGGGGAGCTCAAGAAAAATAAGGGAAGGTTCTAGGATCTCATTCTTGGCTACTAGGGTTGAATCAAGTGTACGTCCCTGAGTTTGAGTGAGAATGAGCGGGGTATACCCTCTCCTTCCTTGGCTTGGACAATGGTGATGGTTTCGGCTTAGTGGATCAATGGCTGAGATGGGGAGCTCGATTTGGGTTGAGAATCATTCCACTTGGCCTCACATGAGTAGAGGAAGGGTGGGAGGTGGCTGCCATGGGAGTAGTGGGTGTCCTTGGTGGTTCAAAATGCTCCAATGGGAATGGGGAGGTGATTTCACCTCCCTGTGAGTCAGGACCGACCCAACCACCTTTGGATCAGGTCAACCATGGTCCTTCATGCCTAAGTGGACCTATGAATGGGTGTCAAGTGGCCAAGGGGAGGAAATGACCAAATATGCATGTGTCTTATCTCATGGGATGCCCTAAATCTAAGGGCAAAGTTATCATTTAGATATGGGTTTGATTTGGGCAGATTTGGGATACGTCAAAAGTGGGTTAGCCCAAATTTTAAGTTGTTTGGAGTTTACTTGGTTTGATTTGGCTTGATTTGACCTTTTTAGATCAAATTGGGTTAGGTTAGGTCAAGTGCACATGACTATTTGGAGTATATTGGTGTCATTGGTTTGATTCAATTTGCTTTGGATTTGAATATGGCTCATTTGGGTTCATATTGGTCAAATGAGTCAAGTTGACCAATTTGACCAATTGACCAAATTGGGTTGGGTTAGGTGTTGAGTCAAGTTCAATTGGCTAATTAAAAATGATTGTAAGCTTTGGTTTGGTTTAATTTGAAATTAATTTGGATTTTGGCTAATTTGACCCTTTAAGTCAATTTGGGCTAGGTTGGGTCAAGTTGACCACTTGGTCAACTTGGACTCAATTATGGCTTTGGTCAAGTTCAATAAGTGATTTGGAATGAACTTGAGCCATTGGTTGCAATCAATTTGGATCAAATCATGATTTGGCCCATTTTGGCTTTTTAAGCCAATTTGGGTCAACTTGGGTCAAATGGCCAATTATGCTTGGTTTGGCTCAAGTGAGGGTTTGGTCATGTTCAATCATTGATTATGAGTTGGTTTGAATCAATGGTTTTAATCAATTTGGCATATGGTGGATTTTGGTTAGTTTAGGTTTCATTTGGGCTAAATGTTGACTTGGTCAAAGGCTTGGTTTGACTTAATTTGACCAAATTCAAGGTGGTTGGTCACCCTAGAGTGATTTTTGGTTATATTGTAAGGTTTAGAAGGGCTTAGTTCAATCCAATTTGGGTTGGATTAGAACTTGGCTCAAAAAGGTTTCTTTAGGCCACTTTGGGTCAAGTGAACCTAAAGTCGTTAATTTGCTCGATCATGGTTTGATTCAAGTTTAGTTGAATTCACACATGAGACTAAGATTGAAATATAAATCCAATTGCAAGTGGTTTGGAGCCAAATGAGTTTTGGTTTCATATGACAATTTTAAGCCAAAAGAGTCAACATGGACTTGACTTGGGTTGACTTGGGTTTGGTTTTATAATGGTGGTTTATGTTTATATTTGGATCAATGATTGCAGGAATGATTGAATCATGAAGGAATCCATGAGTTTTGAATTGGTTTGGGTATCATTTAGCCAAGTTCAAGAATTTGGCTAAAAGGGATAAAATTGGGAATTTGATTAGATTTGGGTTTGGGTTTGGCCATTTGAATTAATATTTCATTTATATTTGTGAATATAAATGAAGATATAAATAGTTTATGAGAAAATCACTTGAGTTTGGAGTGATTTGGAAGCAAATTTGATTAAGCTTATGGAGGTGGGTCCATAAGGCTTAAGAAGTGTCTTGATTTAGTTTGATTTATTTCTATTTGATTTGGAGGGTTTGAACTTAGACTTCATTTATATTTATGAATATTAATGAAGAAATGATTGATTTATGAAGAAATCAACCAAATTTTGGATGGCTAAGCATATGAAGGTGGTTCATATGGCTTAAGAAGGGATTTTTGAATTTGAATTTGATTATGGGTTGCAATCACTTGGAGTTTGGAATTGATTTATGATTTGAAATTTGATTTAAGATTGAATTTGATAATCAAGAAAATCAATTGGATTGTGGTTGATTTGAATTTGGTTAAGGCTAAGTCCATAAGATAAAATCAAAGGCCTTAGGAAGAGATTCAGAGTTTGAATTTAATCATGGGATTCAATCATTTGATAGTTAGATTTGATTTTGGAATTTGGATTTGAATTTGAAGATTGGTTTGGAAGAAGGAAGCAAGGATTGGGTTTAGGCTATAGAGTAGGAAAGTCCTCCTAAATCCTTAAGGCAGAACCTATTCATATGGTTAACTCTTCTAAGTCTCTGGGGTTAGGTTAAGTGTTCACATAATCACTAGAAGTGTCTAAAGACTAAGGAACTCTTAGTGTCTATAAGAGTCATAGATCTATGATGAGAAAGTTGAGAGCTCACTCCTAAAGTGACGTCAACAAGGAGGAAGAAGGAAGTTTCCACATGAGAGTATACAATCAATCTCCACAAGAGGTTCCATGGATGGTATTATCCTTACCATTTCAAGTTCGTTTTTTTCTTCTCATTTCACTATTTTTCTGGTCCATTCCCATTTTAATTCATTTCATTACATATATGATGATTTGTTCGATGGTTGTCAAGATTAATTTATTTAGTTTGTTTCTTAAATTTATGCTTGGATTCAGTGAATTAAAGTTTCTAGATTTTTTTTTCATTTCATTTAGCGTGGATCATTTGAACTATGGTCTTGTATGCTATTAAATTTTTTTGCTATTAAGGAACCACTTGGGATCATCAATGATCTTTTATTGACTTTGCCAAATTTTGCTATAAGGTTTATCAAGTTGTCTCTAGAAATTTATGAAGAATAAATCCTTGTATGCTTACAGGTGCATTCTAGTCTCATTGGAAGGTTTATGCTAGACTTCTAACTGTTGAACACTAAAAGTAGGCGATTACCTTATTGGTGTATTTGTGAAATCACTGTCTACTATCCCTAGCCAACCAATTCCAGTCATCGTGGGATTGTAGGGATGCAGTAAATGTGGAACTTCATTCCATGGTACAATTTGATATCCTAAATAATTGCATTAGGAAGACTTGTAACTATTAGCTTAGATGTTGGTGATCAATGACATTGTATTTACATGATTGTTGTGCATGATACATTTCTTTTATTACTTTTTTCCAAGAATAAATAACTTTTGAAAGTAATTAGACAACAACTTTGTTGAGGTTGATTATCTTTATATTATTTTTTTGGTAGCCACATTGACAATTTAATGTATCATTAGGCATTAGTTCTTTAGAATGATTTCAATTTTTGACCTTAAGTAATACCATTCTCATGTGTTTGTGGTGTTTATTTTTGAGATTGGTGTGTGCGTATAGGAGGGGACACTATGCAGTTTTGAGGGTTTACTTATTGAGGTGATCAACTACGACATCAAAGAATAATGTACTATCTCGAAAGATAGAAATCACTACCCTATGATGGACCTAATCACCTAATAATGACTCCTAAGCTATGATGGGTATTCAAATATACCAGAGATTTTTTCCCAACTATATATGGATGAATAAAGTAGAGTTTATTTAAACTAGATTCTAAAGTTTTCTATGGGGGTAATCCTTTATACTTAATTACATCCTAAGGAAGATGAGTTCCTTATGAATACTCTCAATTAAAGTAGGAAATTGTTGTCTCCAAAGAATTCAAAGATAGGACTATCAATAAATTATCTATGTTAGGAAAATTAAGTGGGATAGATAAAAAGGAGAGAGACTTATTATCAAAGCCAAAAGATATGAGTAGGGGATGCTCATGACACTAGGAAACCTAGTGAGCTTCCCAAACTATCCTATGGTTGAACTTTAAATATTTGAAATTGAAGATAATTATATGTTTGCGTTGAAATTTTATTAGACATCTAGGACTTATAATCCATTGTGAAAATGCCTAAGAGATGAGGATTTCTGCTTATAGCTCGAGGGAAAATAGTAATCTCAGATCCTAAATATATTGAGCTTTAGTGAGGGCCAAAGCACGTCCTAAATCTATGGTGGAAAATGGGTATATTGTTTACCTCTATAAGAGAGGGTAAACCACCCAACTGCTGTACTTATAACTGCCTGGGGTGGTAGCTAGCTAACTCTTCCTACATTTTAAAACCATGTAGTCCAGTCATATATTTTGTAAGAAAGCTAGGTTGTTATCATTTAGAAAGAAACTAAAGTCCTTAAACCCACTCCCTAAAGAGACTAAAGCATGAGTGGTATGAATAATGACTTAATCTAATGCAAATTTTATCAAATTTTATTCAATTTTTGGAATTTTTATTTTGACATAGGCCATAAGATTTTATATGCATAAATGTATGATGAAATATTATTATTGGCTAAATCAGAGAGAAAGAAGTATTTTCCACCATAAGGGAGACCCTCAAAGGTCAAGTCTTCTCCTATTATGCAAGGATGGAAACCCTCTCTTAGCAAGAATGAAACAAGATGATATGCATGATGTTAAACATACAATATTCAGCTAAGGGGTTGCTAAATCTTTTAATTATCTTTATTTAATACTTAGGCTTTAAATGAGGTTATGAGTTATTTTATAAAATTTATTTTTGAGT
Source organism: Cymbidium sinense (assembly GCA_021442155.1). Classification (NCBI taxonomy): domain Eukaryota; kingdom Viridiplantae; phylum Streptophyta; class Magnoliopsida; order Asparagales; family Orchidaceae; genus Cymbidium; species Cymbidium sinense. The sequence goes on from CM038216.1 coordinate 55,859,111, forward strand.
TGTGATTGGGGTAAAAAGTTTATTTTTCTCTAAGAGCCTAAGCAGATCGAGACCATACATTAAACCATCATATACGAAGAAACTAAGAAAATACATGCCATTTCTATTGCACGATGTAAACAAATCATCAAATAATTTATAAACTCAATGTGAAATAATAACAGGCTGGTGCAGTCGGGTACCGCCGTACAACCAGAAAAGAGAACTGGGTAGCCGAGCTCTATCCTTATACATCCCAGTATATGAAAGAATAATTACAAATTCAAATAAATAGATGTTATGGGGGGTCTTCATGTCTTCATATCTTCATATTTTCATGTCTTTGCTTCATTTGATTTGATAGGCTTCTAGGCATCACATGGCACCTTTGGATTAAACCTTCTGGCTAATGTTCATCCTTAAGCCCCATAACACTAATCCTAATTCCTAATGTAAGGTTACATCAAAAATAGGAATATTAAATTTAACTATACTTGCAAAATAAGTGTTAGTTAAACACACCATACAAGCTAAGTAGTTATATGAATAATTTAAACTTAGCACCCTGCATATGGGTAACCAAATGCACCTGTTCTAATTTAGATCATGCTTAGGGGTTAAGCAACCTACAAAAGAGAGCATTTATATTTATTTTAAATGCCCCTAAGTATAATATCCTATAGAAGACATAATTAGGCAAATCACGACCTAACATCCAGTCTATGAAGCATACACTCTAACATACAGTTTACAATAATACATCACAAAACAAGCATACATCAAACCATGCACTGCCCTAACATAAAGCTAGAAGTGGTGACTTAATCAAATGTGTGTGTTAAGGGTTGTGTGGTACATCCTTACTAGGCTTTAGAGTTAAGATTTATAAAATATGAAGAGATTTGATAATGAAGGGTGGATTCACTTTAAATGGTTTAATTGATTTGGGAATTTTACTTAATATTTTTTTTGTTTCATTAGACTTACACCTAACAACTAAGTGTTATGAAGAGAGGAAAAGAGAGGACCACCCTCTTTCAACCCTACCGTAAGCCACATTTAAAGCACATTAATTAATCAATTACCTTTAGTGGATGGCTTATTACATGTTTTAATTAATCATAGGTTTAGGTTTCACTTTAAATAATCTCATTCAATAAGAAAGGCATCTTAAGATTAATTGGAATTAATTACTATCATATAACACATGTTTGTTCATTTCTTTCCATTGTGTGTATGGCATGCATATGATTAAGTCCTAAACATACTTGTACATACAATTTGTATCTTAACACACTTAAATGATGAATGTAAGCAAATATACTTGGAGTTGATGTTTCAATTGGTTGAATCATTTTGTCATATTAATTTAAAGCTCTTTCTAAATTCTTATACAAAAGTATAAGAAAAGAACTCTAAATCATATGACTAATCAATTCAACCATTTGAACAAAGTATGAGTGCATGTCTTTTTAATAGAATAATGGGATTTTCATTCATTAGCTAAATACACATCCAAATATATAAAAGTTTTAAGCAAGTATGGTGCCATTGTTCTGCACCAGGGGAGTGAAGTAGGAACCTCCTTGGGGAAACTTAAAGTCGTGCATCCCAAGAATGTCTAGACTAATATACCCGCTATTCTTAAATACATATGGATGTATAAACAACCATAAGAATATAAAACCATGCAAAACTAGCATTTAATTGAATTGATTTATTTTTGTAAATAAATTAAAGCTCTATCTAAATTCTAATGTTAAGATGCATAAGAATGAAATCAAACGAGTACGTCGCCATTATTCTACACCAAGTGAGTGAGGTAGGAACCTCCTTGCGGCTACTTAAAGCCGTGCATCCCTGAAATTTCCAAACTAATATACCCATTAACATTCAAACTTATGCAAATCAACACATTGATGCAAAAAAGAGACTTCATTTCATACACTAAGCTTATATTCACATGTATCTCTTATGTATGTGTAACTAAAGTCACAATATACATATTATTCTTCATTAATAAGCTTTTGAAAATACATTTGAGATTTAATAATGATAATAGCCACACATATTTCTAATTAAGTCAACACATGAAAATTGACATAAAGGAAATCATTTTAATTTCATTAATTTTAAAGAAATGAATGTATGATTACAAGTGGCATACAATATTTTAACATGATTGGAAAGAAATAAAGAAACACAAGCATGTAATTTCATTCAATCCAACTAAGTCCTAAGGATAATCATATTAAACAACTCATTTAAAATAAACCAAAGTTTCTTAAAGCCATTTTTGATATTTATGTTCGATTTGATTTAAGAAATGTGAAAGAGGTATGCAAACCCTAATCCCATTCCCCATATGTGAGTTAATTGATTCAATGAAAAGTAATTAGATTGATTTTATGTCTTAATTAGGTTAAGGTGTGAATTAAATCAATTAATTAACTCTTACCTACATCACCTTAAGTTAATTAACTATATAATGATGAGCCAACATGAGATGCAACCACATGGAAAGTAAATTAGTAATGCTTCTAAGAAATGAAAGAGGCCTAATGAAATTAGCTCATAATTAATAATTAATTAAGCTAAAGGGACTTAATTACTTTTATGGTTCTCTCACACATGTAAGCTAACCATAATTTCATTAGCTCTCTCTTTGGGTTATTGAACACCCAAAGAGCTACCAAGGAGTTAATTAAGGAAGGTTAGGAATGAATATATTTTAAATTAATTTAATTAAACCCTTAATGGGTTAATTAAATCCTTTGATTATGTCTTTTAATTAGGATGATGAAATTAACTTTGAGAAAGAGATCTAGGAAGAGGCCTCAATCCCAACCCTTAAGTCATCTCAAACAACCAATGAGGCTCTAAAATAATTAGATATCCTTTCTTTTAATTGACTAATTAAGAGGCTAATTAATTATTTAAGCTTTAATTAATTTGAAACAAATGAAGAGGCTTAATGAAATGGTCATAAGGAATGAACTCAAACCACTTCCCTAAGACATCTCACTATTAATAGAGGATAATAAGCTTAATTAATTAATTTATCAACTATTCATTTACTTAATTATCATTAATTAAGGTTGAAGAGTAATTAAGACTTAATCCATTAATTTCCCTAATTAATTATCCAATACATCCCTAGAAAAATAGGGGAGGCATAGATCATCCTCCTAAACATCTCTGAAAAATTTTAAATTAATTAGACAATTAATCGAGAGTAAGTAAGCTAATTAAAATTTTAATTAAACCTTAATTAAGCAAAAATTGCTATTTAAAATTAATTAATAATAATTTTCTTAGATTCTACTATGAAATACATTTAAAAAGAGCCCATATTTATTTATTTTTAATTTTTCTAGGATTAGTTATGATTTTAGGAAGTTTCAGCCAAAAAAATTAATTAAAAAATCCTAATTAACCCCTAATCCTCAGTGCCATGTGACTACTGATGCGGCGTGCACTTTCCATGTGGCGTGATGGGATATGGTATTTAAGTTGTCAAATCAAAAGATTAACTTCTATTACGATGAATGCGCTTTCCCGTGGACCGTCTGATCTAAGATCAAACGACCACGATCAGATCCTATGATTAAGAAGAAAACAAAGAGGGATTCTACGTGATTTGATCATGGCCATCCATTCTAATCATGTGGAATGGATGGCCCATGATCCATCTTCCTATGAGTGATGAAAGACGGAGCCCGTCTGCCATGGATCACTGCGATCGAGCTCACACACCAATCCACTCAAACTCGACACCTTTCAAGGGGATCCAATGGCTAGGATAGGGTCAAATGCAAATTCATTTCGAAAATAACCAACACATTTTACCTAAATTGATGGTTTTGAGGAATTACCTCATTAGAGCTAATGTCCGACGGTGGGATCGACTGAGGTAGCTTCGTTTGATAGAAATGAAGCACTTTTGAGAAGCTTGGACCTCAATTTAAAGTGAGCTACTCGGATGACCAATCCACAAACATAGGATCTTTGACTTCGATCAAACTTGGACCTCAGGTAGCTTGGAAGCTTGTGAAATGGTTTGGTATTGCTTGACGAGGTGTGATGATGGTGTATGTAAGTTTAATTGAGGTTTGGTTGAGTGGGGGAGGAGTTTGAATCAAAGGAAGGATTCCCTATATCAGTCATGCACTAGAATGGAGAATTTTGATCATGGGAGTTCAGATTTGCTTCAGGGAGGCTCTTAGGAGTTTTCAAAATGCTTAGGGAACTCTCACATTATGATTTGTAATAATTATCGCTTGAATTGAGGGAGTATACCCCTCAATCGAGTGTGATGGATAGACGGGATCTATCCCTAAAATGCTGTCGATTCACCCTCATCGAGGCATTGGAGGGGTCATCGTCAGCTCCACGTGGCTCTCTAGGATTGGAGGAAGCTATGGTAGGGAGCTCAAGGCATAATATGGGGAGATTGGGTTGGCTTGGTCCTTCCCTTTGCCCATGGGATTTGGCCATGAGTGAAGGAGCTTGATTTGTTTCCCTTGGTCCATGGAAAGTGTTAGGCTAGCTTAAATTTGTTAAGAATACCTTATTAGGAAATTGGATGGCTACCACGAGAGGAGAAAGTGGACTTTGCCTCTTATGGAAAGAATCCAATGTAAATGGGGTGTGTCCAATGGCTAATCCCCTTGGGTGGGGTCCACTATAGATTTAGGCTGATTTGGGAGTGAACTAGGACTGGTTTATGTTAGGTTTGGCCAACTCCTAGGACCCCATGGGTTGGTTTTGGGTGATTTGGCATCATTTGTTCAAAATGAGTTCATTTAGGTTAGGTTGGGTTGGGTTGACCAATTGGTCAAATTAGGTCAAACTAAGACTTGGGTTAGGTTTAAATGATGATTTCAAGAGTTTTGGTTCAAGTGGTTTTGATTAATTTGGCTTAGGCTTGATTTAGGCTCATTTGGATTCAAATAGGTCAAATGGGCTAAGTTGACCAAATTGGGTTGGGTTAGGTGTTGGTTCATGTTCAATTGGTTAATTGAAAATGATTGTAGGCTTTAGTTTAGTTTGATTTGGGTTTAATTTGGAGTTTGGCCAATTTGACCTTTTAGGTCAATTTAGGCTAGGTTGTGTCAAGTTGACCAATTGGTCAAATTAGGCTTAATCATGGCTTTGGTCAAGTTCAATAAGTGATTTGGAATGAACTTGAGCTATTTGTTACAATCAATTTGTATCAAATCATGATTTGTCCCATTTTGGCTTTGTAGGCCAATTTAGGTCAACTTAGGTCAAATGGCCAATTAGACTTGGTCTAGCTCAATTGAGGATTTGGTCATGTTCAATCATTGATTGTGAATTGGTTTAACTCAATGGTTTCAATCAATTTGGTCTATGGTGGGTTTTGGCTAGTTTCAGTTTCATTTGGGCTAAAGGTTGACTTGGTTAGAATACCAAGCTGACTTGGTTTGACCTAATTCATGGTAGTTGATCACCCTAGGATGATTGTTGATCATAATGTGAAGTTCGGATGGGCTTAGTTCAATCCAATTTAAGTTGGATTGTAACTTGGCTCAAAAATGGTCTTTAGGTCACTTTGGGTAAAGTGGACCTAAATGGGTCAATTGGTTTGGTTTTGGTTTGATTCAAGTTTAGTTGAACTCACATATGAGCCTAGGATTGAAATATAAATCCAATTGCAATTGATTTGGAATCAAATGGATTTTGGTTCAAATGACAATTTCAAGTCAAAAGGGTCAACATGGGCTTGACTAGACTTGACTTGGATTTGGTTAGATAATTATAGTTTATGTTTATATTTGGAACAATGACTGAAGGAATGACTGAATCATGAAGAAATCCATGGGTTTTGGATTGATTTGGGTATCATTTAGCCAAGTTCAAGAAATTTGCTAAAAATGCTAAAAGTATAAATTTGATTTGATTTGGGTTTGATTTTGGCTATTTGGATTTATATTTTATTTATATTTGTAAATATACATGAAGATATAAATGATTCATAAAAATATCACTTTAGTTTGCAGTGATTTAGAAGCAAATTTGACCAAGCTTAAGGATGTAGGTTAAAAGGGCTTAAGTAGGGAATTAATTTAATTTAATTTATTTTTGGTCATTGGAGGGTGAGTTTCATTTATATTTGTGAATATAAATAAAGAAATGGTTGATTAATAAAGAAATCAATTGACTTTAGGTTAATTTGGGTTGAAATTTGATTAAGCTTATGGAGGTAAGTCCATATGGCTTAAGAAAGGTTTTGATTTGGTTTGATTTAGTTTGATTTGATTTGAATGGTTTGAATTTGGATTTCATATATATTTGTGAATATAAATGAAGGAATGATTATTTTATAAATAAATCAATCAAGTTTGATTTCGTTTAGAGGGAGTGTTGGCTAAGCATATTAAGGCGGTTCATATGGCTTAGGAAGGGATTTTGGAACTTGAATTTGATTTTGGGTTCAACTCATTTGATTTGGGATTGAATTGGTATTTGAGAAAATCAATTAGATTGAGGTTGATTTGAATTTGGTTAAGGTTAAGTCCATAAGACAAAATCAAAGGGCTTAAGAAGGGTTTTGGAATTTGAATTTGATCATGGGTTTCAATCATTTGATTTGGAATTGATTTATGATTTTAGATGTTTAGTTTGAAGAAGGAAGCAGGGATTGGGTTTAAGGCTATAGGCTAGGAAAATTTTTTTAAATCCCTAAGGCATGACCTATTCCAATGGCTAACTCTTCTAAGTCTCTAGGATTAGATTAAGTGTTCACCTAAACACTAGAAGTGTCTTAAGACTAAGGAGCTCTTAGTGTTTATAAGAGTTCTAGATCTATGATGAGAAAGTTGAGAGCTCACTCCAAAAGTGAGATCAACAAAGGTGCCCAATAGGTGTGGTGTAACTAAATAGGCGCATCGCATGTATTGGTGTTGATCCAGAGGATCAACAACATCCAAAGGATTGCAAACACTAACAGAAATGATCTACTCCTTAACCCGAGATGTAGAAGGAATCAAGATCTTAGTGCAATGCAACATAACTCATGCCAAGGGCATAAGAGAGGAAGGAAGGATCCACTGAGGGATCAAGCATGTGAACCTTCCACTAGGGAAGCAGGTTCAGGTTATCCATAGAGGATAATAGTTTGAGTTAATTTGATATGATTTAGGGAGAAAAGATCCACTAGGGATTAAGATTTAGAACCCACCGGGGGTGAGAGCGTGAATCTTCCACTAGGGAAGCAGATTCAGATTATCCACTAAGGATAGAGATTTGATTTAATTTGATTTAATGAGGGCTCCACTAGGGAGAGGATATGATTCACGCCTCACTAGGGAGAAATTTAATTTGATTTAATTGGTGGGGCATCCACTGGAGAATAGAATTTAATTTGTTCATGATTTGAGGCTCGATTGGGGAGAGGATGTGATTTGGCCTTGAGGGCACATCTACTAGAGATATGCACCAAGATTTGTTGGGGATAAGATGGATTTAATTTGGATTCCACTGGGGAAGGATGGTGATTTTGATCAGATGGACCCTGTCAGTGTGCGATGGATCCACTAAGAAGGGGCAAATATTCGCCTAAGCCTATCTTATATTTACAAATCCAATGGGATAATCTACCAGCCATTAGGTAGGACTAACCAACCAAAGGGTTTCCTTTTAGTGTGCAATGGTCAAGTTAGGAAGAAGGCTTGTAAACTTACATCCTCCTAAACAAGGAAACACTAGGGTGATTAGTTGCTAGCACAATAAATTGAACCCAACCTAAGCCGACTATTGAGCGAATGCCACTGTGGACTCATATTGACTCAAGAATAGTCAGAATAAATTTCATTTTAAGATGGACCCTGTCAGTGTGTAATGGATCCACTAAGAAGGGGATAATATCAGCCTAGTATTATCTTAGATTTACAAATCCAAAGGGATAGTCTACCGGCCATCAAGTAGGACTAACCAACCTAAGGATTTCCTTTCAGTGTGCAATGGTCAAGTTAGGAAGAAGGCTTGTAGACTTACATCCTCCTAAATAAGGAACCGTTGGGGTGATCGGTTCCTAGCATAACAAACTGAACCTGACCTAAGGTGACTATTGAGAGAATGCCATTGTGGACTCACATCAACTCAAGAATAGCTAGAATCAATTTCATTTTAAGATGGACCATGTTGGTGTACGATGGATCCACTAAGATGGGGCTAATATCAGCCTAGTCGTATCTTAGATTTATAAATCCAAAGGGATAGTCTACTAGCCATGAGGTAGAGCTAACCAACCAAAGGGGTGCCTTTTGGTGTGTAATGGTCAAGTTAAGAAGAAAGCTTGTAGACTTACATCCTCCTAAATCAGGAATCACTGAGGTGATTAGTTACTAGAACAACAAATCAAACTCAACCTAAGGAGACTATTAAGCGAATTCCGTTGTGGACTCACATCGACTCAAGAATAGTCAGAATCAATTTCATTTTAATATGGACTTTATCAGTGTGCGAGATTCACTAAGAAAGGGTAAATATCAGCCTAGTCTTATCTTAGATTTACAAATCCAAAGGGATAGTCTACCAGCTGCAAGGTAGAGCTAGCCAACCAAAGGTGTGTCTTTCAGTGTGCAATGGTCAAGTTAGGAAGAAAGATTATAGACTTACATCCTCCTAAACCAGGAACCACTAAGGTGATCAGTTGCTAGTACAACAAATCGAACCCAACCTAAGGCTGCCCATCAGTGTGCAACAGTCGTGCTGGAGAGAATGTGTAATATATTTACATCTTCGAAAGCAAGGATGATCGCCAGGGTGATCTGTTGGTGGCACATCAACTCAAACCTAACCTAAGGGCGATTACTGAGAGAATGGTGACCCGGGGACTTATCTCAACTCAAAAGTAGTAAGGAGATTCTAATAGGGAGTTTTGCTGACACTGCCCTAAAGATAGGATGCTTTCTTGGGAAAAAGGTACCACTGGGAGTTTTCCTGCTAATCCACAAGCAAAAAAAATATATTATTTTATTTATATATTTGTGTGGACCTTGTTGGTGTGTGAGGGACCACACTGAGAAGGAGCTCACATCGCCTCCCCATTCTGACTTACTTGGACCAAGGAAGAATCTGCATATCCGCAAGATAAATTCTCCAACCATAGGAGTGGCTACTAAGAAAGGAGGACTATCCAATCCAAGAGTAACCGGGGTAGTGATGTGATCCAAATAGAGTGCCCACAGGGGAGTTTCCACTAGGGGCTTTATCCAGGACCCTGTAAAAGAAAGCCTATAGGTATACAGTGGCTAACTTCGGGAGAAATCGTGTAGACTTACATTTGCCATGAGTGGTGTATCCACTGAGTCAGTCATCGTCAGCATGGCGATAACCAACTAACCTAAGATTCCCGTCAATTTGCGATGATGAATCTGAGAAGGAGGCTTATAGACTTACATCTTTGCAGATGGAAATGATCATTATGATAGTTTGTTGTCTGCGAGATAAATTCTATCTGACCTAGAGCGACTACTAAGTGGGGAGTCTGGTGTAAGGACTTGACCTAAACTTGAAGTAGTCAGGAGGAAAGGAGCCACTGGGGGACTTATCCTAAGCCTCAAATATACTCAGCCCAGTCAGTGCATGATGGCTAGTTCAAGAAGAAATCATGTAGGCTTACATCCACTTAAATAAAGTCAACATAGGGTGCTTACTGGCTGTGCAATAAGGCCTACCAAATTAACAAGGCGCTCGTTGGTTTGTAATGGTCAAGTTAGGAAGAAAGCTTGTATACTTACATCTGCCAGACAAGGACCCATTAGGGTCACACACTAACAAGGTAGCCTGTCAGCCCGACCTAGAGCAGCTAATGAGTGAGTCCCACAAGGGGCTTTATCCCACATCAAACTAGCCCGAGATAAAAGATATGTGTTTATTTTGTATGTGGTTGTGTTTAGTTTATGTTGGTGTTGTGTTGCTAATGGATAGGATGCCGCTTGGGTTCCTTACACCTACCCTAAACACATTGTGGTGGATTCATAAGCAAAGATATTTCTAACCAATATGAAGTGATGGAATTTAAGATGAAAGAAATTTTATTGATGATTATTTTTAACAAAGATTTATGGTTAGTATTTCTTTAGGTAGAGCCTATTGATTAGAAGCATTGGGCGCTCTCCCTTACAATTTATGAGCTGATAAGATACTCCTTTGCAGGCCTTTTCTATGGTGAAAGGGCCTTCCCAAGTGAGTTAAAACTTGTCTCCCATCTTTCGACGGGCAATAATTAGTCTTCATATAAATAAAACAAGCTCTCCTACTCAAAAAACTATAGGACGGACCAACTTATTATGAGCTTAAATCATTTTGGCTTTATACAACTCGAGGTTCTGGCATGCCCAGAGGCATCTCCCCTCCAAACCTTTGAGATCATCTAACCGCAATTTAGAATTCTGCTTTGTTGTGATTTTACTACCCATGGATATCCTCAATGATGGAAGTTGGACTTTTAATGGTAGAACTACTTCAGACCTATACACTAAGGAGAATGGCATAGATTAAGTTGGAGTCATGTATGTGGTGCGGTAGGCCCACAAAGCTTCAACTAACTGCTCATGCCACTGCTGCTTATTATCGTCGAGTGCCTTCTTTAATATCTGGATGAGAGTTTTGTTAAAGGCTTCTGCTAAGCCATTTTTTCTTGGGTAGTAGATGGTAGAATATCTCTAATCTATGATGTGTCTCCGAGCAAAGCTGTTAATTTTAGTGCTCTTGAATGCAGTACCATTATCAGATATAATTTATCGAGGTACCCTGAACTGATATATGATATGATTCCTAAAAAATTGGAGCACATGCTGAGCTATGACCTCTCTAAGTGGGATTGCCTCCGCCCACTTAGAAAAGTAGTTGGTGGCAGCTAGAATGAACCAATGGCCCTTTGAAGAAGGAGGATTGATCGGACCCACTATGTCAGTACCCCAACACTCAAATGGCCATGAGGCCAATGTAGGATGTAGAATGTTGGGTGATTGGTGTAAGACCACACCGTGTACCTGACACTGGTGGCATCTCCTAGCTACATCCATGCAGTCTGTGATCAATGAGGACTAGTAGTATCCTAGTCTTTTGATTTTAGCTTTTATCTTCAGACCAGATTGATGCACTCTGCATAAACCTGAGTGTACCTCGATCATGATCTTATGAGCTTCGTATTTGTTCAGACAACATAACCATATATGATCGAAGGACCACCGGTATAAGGTGCCATTCACGAGAGCGTATGAGATGTCTCTCTGCTTCATATGATGGGTGTTCACCTCATTTTTAGAACAAGCTCTCAACTTCTCTATCTTAGACATAGGACTCATCTTAGACACTAAGAGTTCCTTTGTCTTAAGACACTTCTAGTGATTAGGTGAGCACTTAACTTAACCCTAGAGACTTAGAAGAGTTAGCCATAGGAAGAGGTTATGCCTTAGGGGTGTTAGGAAAACTTGCCTACCTTATAGCTTGAACCAAATCCTTACTTCCCTCTTTCAAGTCAAACTTCAAATTCAAATCAACTTCAAAATCAAATTAACTTCAAATTTAAATCAACTTCAAAATCAAATTAACTGCAAAATCAAATCAACTTTAAATTCATACCAACTTCAACTTCAAATCAATTTCAAATCCAAACCAACCTCAAATTCAAATAAACTTCAAATTTAAATCAATTCCAAATAAAACCTTAAATCAATTCCAACTTAATTGATTTTCTCAAATCATGAATCAAATCTCAAATGATTGAAACCCATAATCAATTTTAAATCCAAAATCTTTCCTAAGCCCTTTGATTTCATCTTATGGACTTAGCCCAAATCAAATTCAAATCACTTCAAATTCAAAAGATTTGCTCATAACCCATTTATATTCTCATTTATATTCACAAATATAAATGAAATATAAATTCAAATAACCAAAACCAAATTCAAAGTTCAAATCCAAATCCAACCTAAATCCAACCTAAAATCCTTCAAGTCAAATTTTTGAACTTAGCCAAATCAAACTCAAATCAATTCAAACCTCTAGATTTTCTCTTCAAACAATCAATCCTTCAATCACAAACCAAATTCAAACATACTAAATTCAAAACTCAAAACCAAATCAAACATATGTTCATCCTTTGAACTTGAAACTGTCAAATGAATCAAAACCCATTTGACTTCAAATCACTTGTAATTGGATTTATATTTCAATCATAAGTTCATATGTGAGTTCAACCAAACTTGAATCATGCCTTGATCAAGCCAATTGACCCACTTAGGCTCACTTGACCCAAAGTGACCTAAAGCACCTTTCTGAGCCAAATTCTAATTCTACCTAAATTGGATTGAACTAAGCCAATCTAAGCCTCAAAGTGTGAGCAACAATCATCATAGGATGATCAATCACTCAAATTAGGCAAAACTAAGTCAAACCTAGCCTTTGACCAAGTGAACACGTAGCCCAAATGAAACCTAAACTAGCCAAAATCTACCATAGGCCAAATTGATTGAAACCATTGATCTAAACCAATCCATGATCAATGATTGAACTTGACCAAGTTATCATTTAAGCCAAACCTAGCCCAATTGGCCAATTGACCCAAGTTGACCCAAATTGACCTAAAAAGTCAAAATATGTCAAATCTTGGTCTAAGCTGAATTGATTGCAACCAATGGATCAAATTCATTCTAAATCACTTGTTGAACTTGACCAAAGCTCCAATTGGCCAACTAGACCCAACAAGCCCAATTGACCATGAACCCAACTTGGCTGAAAGGTCAAATCAACTTGAAATCAAACTAAACTATAATTGATTGAAACCAAAGCTAGCAAAACATTTCAAATGATCAACTAAGCCTAAACCAACCCATGACATAACCCAATTGGGTCAAATGGGTCAAATTGGTCAACTTGACCCATTTGAACTAAATGAACTCAAATGAACTAAAACTAAATATAAACCAAATTGAACCTAACCAATGATACAAAATCACTTCAAATGTTCATATGAACTTGACCTAACCCATGGTTTGACCCAATTTGACCAATTGGGCAACTTGACCCATAAATGGGTCAACTTATGCCAAATCATATCAAATAAACTCCAAATTCATTAAAAATTGGTACAATCCATTTTTCAATCATTTCAAATATGCCCAAATCAAAATCAAAGCCAAATGACCATTTTACCCTTGGGTCAAAGGGTAACCTATGGCCAAATCCACTTGAATTTGGTCAAATCCATTTCATGGCCACTTGGCATCCTCCTAATGGACCATTTGGACACCAAGGGAGGTGGTGCACATGACCCAATGGGTTTGGGTCAGCCATGACCCAAACCAAGGCCAAACTGACCCTTCTAATCAAATTTCTCCACTTGGATCACCTCCCACACTCATTTTAACCCATGTGCACCTCCACACTTCCACTCATCTGCCAAAATTGAAGTACATGACACTCCTAACAACCTAAAATACCCATTCAATCAGATCAATTTGATCAAAATAAAAAAATAAGCTTCAATCGTCCGATCCAAATACGAGGAGATATACTCCCCCTCATTTCCACTCAAACCACCTTCCTTGTATTTGATTGAGCTCAAAGGATTGAAGGCAAGCTTCTCCAAGCTTCTCCAAGCATTCTAAAGCTCATTCCAATTTCCCTCTCTCGATTTTGCTTAAACTAAAAATAGGGGAGGTGAGGGAGATTTTCAACTTAGCCAATTCTCAACCAAAGTCTAATTCCCTTTGCAAGCACCATCAAGGAGGCAAGTCGAGCTCACCCAAAGCATTTCTCAAGCATCCAAGCCACAGGAAGGGGGACCTAGATCAAAGCTGCAAGACATTGAAGGGAGCTTTGGTCAATTGGAAGATCCACTTCATCTCAAAGCTTGAAACTTTCAATAGGGCTTTGTCTCCACTAGATGAAGCTACCTCAATTGTTGGAAGCACCGTGATAGCCTCCGGTGGGGTATGCCTCAAAACTACACTCCCATTGAAAATTGCTTGGTCTTTTGTGAAGGGAATTATAATCCCATTGAAATTCAACCGTTGGATCTTCTTCTCTATGCTTCTTGATGGTGTGGGTTGAGTCTTTACCTAATCTGAACTCAAGTGAGCTTTGATCAAGCCATGGAGGACAGACGATCTTTGTCTCCTACAGGCAAAGGTAGGGATTAATCATGGGCCGTCCATCCTGCGTGTTTTGGATGGATGACCCTGATTAAAACATGCTAAATCTATTAATTTAATCCTTCATAACTGTGGGGTTAATCCTGCCGTCTGATCCTTTATTGGATGACTCATGGGAAAGCACGTAGTGTCGTCGATTGATGTGGCAGCCGATTTGATAACTTAAATAACCAATCTCGGTGTACCATGTGAAAAGTGTGAGCCACGTCATCAGTCCACATAGCGCCGACGAGATTAGTTATATAATTAGGCTATTTAATTAAGCAATAATCATAAAAACTTCATAAAATCATAATTAAATGTAGAAAAATTAGTAAAATGCAAACTCAACTTCATTTTAAAGATAAATTAGTGAGGAATAATATAAAATTATTTCTAATTGATTTTAAATAGTGAATTTTCCTTAATTAAGATTTAATTAAAAACTTAATAATCTTAATTACTTCTTAATAATTTCATTAATTAATTCTAAACTTCTTAAGCATGTTTAGGGGGATGACTTCTACCTCTCCTGATTTTTATGGAATTTATTAATGAATCCCTAATCATCCCTTAATTTAATTAAGAATAATTAAGCATGTGAATAGTGGTTTAATCATCTAATTGAGATAATTAAACATTGTTAATCAAGTAGGAGGTTTATGGAATAGGTTTGGGGTATTTTCCCTAAATTATTTCTTAAACCCCCCTTTCTTCCTTAATCCAAACATAATTAAGGATAAATACACTAATAATCTACTTAATTAGCTTAATTAAACTTTCAAAATCAATATGAACTTAATCAATCCTTTGCTAGGTAGATCCTTAGGTGTTCAAAAACCCAAGGTAAATTTAAGAAAATCATTTCCAACCCACGTGTTTGGGAAGGCTATAAAAATACTTAATTAAACCCTTTAGCTTAATTAATCAATAATTATGAGCTAATAGCATTAGGCCCCTTTCTTTCTTAGGTGCACTGCTGATTCAATTTTTATGTGGTTGCATATCATGTGTTGGCTCATAATTGTTAGGTTAATTATGTGAAAGTGGTGTAGGTAAGGGGTAATTAATGGACTTAATTTACACCTTAACCTAAATAAAATATAAAATCAACTTAATGGTTCTAAAAATTAAACTAAATCAATTCACACATGGGGGAAATGGGTTAGGACCAGAAAACTATTTTCACATTTCCTAAATCAAATCAAACTCAAAACAAAAATAAAAATCTCTTTAAAGAATTTTGATTCACTTTAAATAATCTTATTTCATAGGATTGTCTTTAGGAATTAATTAGGGTGAATAAAGTTACATGCTTACATCACTTTATTTCTTTCCAAGCATGCTAAATATTATATGCCATATGAAATCATGCATTCATATCTTTTGAAAAATCAAAATAAATGAAATATTTCCTTTATGTCAAATTGCATGTTTTGGCTAAAGTAAGAATATGAATGGATATTATCACTATTAAATCAAAAATTATTTTAAAAACTTACAATTCAAAGATTATAAATGAAGGTATGCTAATTATAAATACTTATAAGCTTGCATTTGGTTATAGCTTAAAATGTGTTATGTAATTTTCTTCTCTTTTCTTAACATGGGCTTGTATAGGATTTGCAAAGTGTATAGTTCATTTGAAAAGAACATAACACTTTTTAAATTTATTCCTATGCACTCCAATATTATGACTTAAGAAGTATCTTCACCTTTTTACATGTAAATTAAACAACCAAAACCAAAAAAAAAAAAAATCTTTTGCATGATTCTTCATCCATTTATTTTCTTTTTGTACATGCACATGTATTTAAGAAAAGTGGTATATTAGTCTGGACATCTCAGGGTTGCAAGATTTTTAGTAGCCCTAAGAAGGTCTTATATCTGATACCCTTGGTGTAGAAAATAATGGTGTCGTACTCACTAATATCTTTCATACATGTAAATGTGCATTTGATTAATGGATAAAAGAGTCCCTCTCTTTTCTACATAATAAAATCATGCATCATGAAACATCCAAATTTTCTTAAGCAACATCTCTTGGAATTCATCATTAAGGTGTGCTAAATATTTGCATTGCATGCATAGATATGCTTAGGATTTATTCATATGCATGATCCACATGTTGGAAAGAAATAAATAGTTGTATTTTTTTGTGATAGTAATTTACCTTAATTAATCTTAAAATTCCTTTCTTATTGAATAGGTTTATTTAGAACAAATATAAACTTATGATTAATTAAAACACATAATAAAATATTCACTAAAAACATACAAATGAATCTACCTTAGAAATTACTTAAGGTAGGGAGGAAAGAGAAGTTCTCTTCTCTTTTCCACTCTTTACAACACTTAGTAATTAAATGTAGGTTCATTTAAACCTAATAAAATTATCAAATAAAATTAACAAATAAACTAAATCACTTAAATGAAACCACCCTCTAACTTGAATCTTTCACAGTTAGGAAACATCAACCTTAAAGCCTAGCTAAGACATGCCACACAAGCCTTAAATGATACTCACATTAGGCTAAGTCACCATTTCTAGCTCAATGTTGGGGTGATGCATGGTTTGATGCCTAATTTTATTTTGTGATATAATATTTTAGTCTAGATGTTAGGGTGCATGTGCGTAGACTGGATGATAGTATGATCTTAGTCTAATCATTGTCTTCTACAGTGGATTGTGTTTAAGGGGGGCTGTAGTAAAAATATATAAATGCTTTTACTGTGCAGTTTGCTTATACCCCTAAGCATAATCCAAATTAGTACATGTGGACTTGGATACCCATGTGTGGGGTGCTAAGTCCAATTTTTTCCTATAACTGCTTGGGATTGTGTGGTATGTTTAACGAATTTCTATTTGTAGGTTTAGTTAGATTTACATTTCACTTTTAATGTAATTTTTATAATTAACATTTGGAATGAATGTTATGGGGGATTAGGATGAACATTGGTCATAAGACTATGTCTTATGTACCATGTGAAGCCTTGGAGTAAACTACATCCCAACCAAATAAAAGAAGAAAGAACAAAGAAGAAAGAAAGAAGGAAAGAAATGAAGAAATGAAGAATGAAGACCCCCCATAACATGAATTCCTTTTTGATTGTAATTAATTCATTTGTAATTTGGGTTGTATATGGGTAGAGCTTGGCTACCCACATTTCTTTTCGAGTTTATGCAGTAGAGCCCGACCGCATCGACCCTTTATTCTTTTGCGCTAGCTTTATAAATAATTTGATGTTTGTTTAGCTTGTGCATTAAGATGACATATTTTTCTAGTTTCTTCATTGATTGATGAATGGCCTAGATGTGATTTAGGCTCTTAAGGAAAATAAATTTTCTATCCAATTAATTAACTCAAAATTAAAATTAACAACTCATAGCCTCACCTAAAAGCCTAGGTCATAAATCAACAATCATATTTTTCAAAAAGCACAAATGGACATCCTCATTCAATTTATTGAATGAATATTTCATTTTCAAAACAAAATCAACAATCTTCTTTTCAAAAACAAAATCAACAATCATATTTTCAAAAAGCACAAATGAACATCCTCACTCCATTTGTTGAATGAAAATTTTATTTTCAAAACAAAATCAACAATCATATTTTCAAAAATAAAATAAACAATCATATTTTCAAAAAGCACAAATGAACATCCTCATTCAATTTATTGAATGAAGATTTCACTTCTAAAATAAAATAAAAAATCATCTTTTCAAAAATAAAATCAACAATCATATTTTCAAAAAGTACAAATGAACATCCTCATTCAATATACCCAAATTTATTGAATGAAGATTTCATTCAAAAATAAAATCAATCATCATATGTTCAAAAAGCACAATTGAACATCATCATTCAATTTATTGACTGAAGATTTCATTTCAAAAATAAAATAAACAATCATCTTTTCAAAAATAAAATCAACAATCAACTTTTCAAAAAAAAATCAAAACACATTTGGATTTTCATTTAGCATTCCCAAATTTGCTAAGTGAAAAATCCTCTTTTCAAAAACCATTAAAATCAAAACACATTTGGATTCTTCATTTAGCATACCCAAATTTGCTAAGTGAAGGTCCTCTTTTCAAAAATCAGATCATCAAAATGTGAAATATATTTGGATCTTTTATTTAGCATACCCAAATTTGCTAAGTGAAGATCCTCTTTTCAAAAATCAAAAATCAAAACACATTTTGATCTTTCATTTAGCATATCCAAATTTGTTGAGTGAATATCCCCTTTTCAAAATCAAAATCGCAAAAATCAAACACATTTGGATCCTTTATTTAGCATACCCAAATTTTCTAATAAAGATCCTCCTTTCAGAAATCAAAATAAAAGAAAACCTTTGGACTTTACTTAGCATACAAAAATTTACTAAGTAAAGATTCCAAATTCACTCATGATTCACAAACAAGCAAAAGAAGAAGAAATTTGTTTTCAAATAACTCATTTAGCATACCCAAATTTGCTAAATGAGTAAATCCCAAATGAAATCAATTGACCCTTTATTTTAACATACTCAAATGTGTTAAACAAAGGGTCTCCAAACAATCAAAAATCAAAATCCAATATGAACTAATGGAAGCGTCAATCTCTTTAAAATATTTGAACCCATTTCCAACATACATAAATTTGTTGAAATGGATTCTAAATTCAAAAATCTCCTCTATAATTCTAAATTCAAAAAAAAAAAATCTCTCCTAAAATCAAAGAGCCCCACTTAACATATTCAAATTATTGGGTGTGGGTTCAAATTCTAAAAATAAATTAAAGCAAAAATTTGATTCGAGTTTGTTTTCAAACATTGCAGACTTTCAACTTAGTTTCAGCTAGTTTTCAACTTAGTTCAGTTTAGTTCTAATGGAAGCTCAGAAGTACGTGCTTACTTTTCCTTTTGAGATGGATTTAGCTATGGATTGGGCCAGCCTCTCACAGATTGACTTTTCCCACTTCATTCTTTTTGGCCGAGGTTTTGAGGGGGCTAGGATCACTTGTGAGGGGACCACCCTCACAACCATCAACAGGAGTGTGGTGACCTTGCTAGAAGCAGGTCATTCATGTTGAGAAGCCATCAGACACAGAGTTTCCCTCACTGGTTGTGGAAGTTCCTGCAATAGTTGTAGTTTTAGTGCCAGTGCAGTTGGTGGTTCCCATTTCTGCCCAAATACGGGCTAGTACCTACTCGTTGGCATCTTCCAAGGGGAAGGCTCCCCTGGTTCCAGGGATAGTCTCCCCTACCTATAAGGTAGGGTCTAGTTCTCATGCTGCTCCTCTTAGTAAGACTCAACATTACAACAGATGCCATAATATCAAGTGGCATCATGTGTGCATAGCTAAAGAGATGGAGTCAGTTTCTCATTTTTTAGCAGAGGAGACACTCAGGATAGTTTCCCCTTTACCTACACAGATCAAGTTTCACCCCTCTCTGGTTTCGATGAAGAGAAATATATTAGGAGGATCTCAGTTTCACCTCCACCTGCAGTTCATTTTGAGGATCCTATCAGAGATAGGAGGAGGTCCTATGCTAGCCTTATATTTCGCACTGTTGGTAGGCTTCGGATGATCAAAGTCTGTCAATTTGATTTACACCAATCATCCCTCATAAAGGAAAGCACATCGTGAAAGGGCTAAAGAAGCTTGTGTATCAACACATGTCACCAGCAGGGAGAGATGTAGGTACTTTAAATAGTCAGCTGCCTCTACCCTCATGGACTTTCCCGATCGGTGCGCTACCCACATTAGTCATACTGATGGCATTATATTGATCAGTACTACACATCACATGAGAGGAGCTCCTACATAGAGAGAGTCAGTGGTGCCTCCACCACACTGCTCTACCCCATGTTCACCATCTCCAGTACAAGTTCCATCCTCCACAGTTCCATACAAGGCTATGAAAGCAGCATCTGGGGAAAGGAAGCCCCTCTGGTGATCCGGCTACGGCCAAGAGATCTCATTCCATCTACACCACCGATTGAGGCAAGGTCGAGCTCTCCTACTTGGCCTCCTACTTCAGTTGTGGTGAAGAGGAAATGGTGACCACGGAGCATCGTAGTCATTTCATCACCACCACCACTGTAGTAGAGCATGAAGATAGCAGCAGTAGAGGGAGGAGGAGATAGTTCAGTTACCCCCATGGCGATAGATCCTCCTAGGAGTAGTACTCCTCCCATGATAAATGATATCCATGAGCATCTATCCTCCAGTGAGCATAGTCCTCACAAGATTAGCTCTCCAACAGTAGGGAAGGTTAGATGTATTTCTGTCCATGAGCATGATCCTACCACCGGTTAGCCTCGATCATTTGTGCCTGCTTAGTTAGACTGCTCCCTAGATGATATTATTGCATAGTATCTGGTTGAGAAGAAGGAAATTCTAGGGTATGACTGGTCTAATCTAAAGGAAGACAAGGTTAGCTTTGATCCCAATGAAGATTTAGCCAAGGTGCATATGGTAGACACCAAGGGTTCCCTCCTTCGGGCAGACTTTGGAAGGTGTTGTGTCCGAACAGGATGATGCAGCTCATTCGACCCAACACCTCCTTCAATAATTAAAATAAAAGGATGAACAAATAGATAAGATGGGAAAGAGGCTTGAAGACTTGCTAGCAGCAGTTTTGGCACTTTAGAACCAAGCCCTAGTAGTACATCCTACTATTATAGAGACCAGTCAGCCAAAGTTGTTGCATGTCTTGGATTAAGCCAAGACTTCACCTCCAGTAGACCAGGGCAACACTAACTTGTATAGGAAGGTAGTGGATAGTACCTCCGTACAAGAAAAGGATATTAAACTCATGGTTGAGTAGCAAGTGAGAGAAGCATTGGCGTAAGCCTGAGGAGGATCATCAGTTCTAAAGGGTAGACCCTACCTAGAGGAGATCGATGTTATCCTGTATCCTAAGGGTTTTGTGCCACCTTCTTTCAAGATCTTTGATGGTAGCGGGAACCCATGGTAGCACATAGCGCACTTCAGGGCCAACTGTTGCAACACTGTTGGTAGTGATGCACTACTATTCCATCTTTTATCAGCAGTTTAGCATGCATAGCCTTTGATTGGTACCCCGAACTCCCAAATAAGGTGAAGAATTTTTTGAGGGAGCAACTCTTCATCAAGAGGTTTGCTAGAGCTCAGCAAAGGGTAAATGTGGGCAATCTCATTGTAGCACAATAACATCCCAGTGAGTCCCTAATTGATTATATTTTTAGATGGTGCAATTTTAGTATGAAATGTGAACAGTAGTTGCCTGAATAGCATGCCATTGAAATTCTACTAAAGAATATTCATAGCCCGATCGCCTTAATGCTCAAAGGTTTTACCATCAAGACATTTTAGAAGCTAATCAACAAAGTGGCTAGTCTACAAGGAGAGGAAAAATAGTTTCCTTTTCAAGATCAGTTAACAAAGCCAAAGCCATAGAAAACTTATGAGAAGAAGCCAGGGGCAGTAGCAGTGTTGGACAAGGGGAAGCAACTGGCCAGAGATCAGCATAAGAGACCTTGAGCTCCACAGCTGTCACTTCCACCTCCTTTACCTCCACCTAGGCCATTCTACCAGCCACCACAGCAGCCTCCACGGCCTTTGCCGCCTCCTCCTCAACCATACTCATAGTGACTGGAAGACTGAATTCAAGTTCAATATCATTGATTCGAATACTTCGTTCACCACTTTGCTTGGTAGGCATTGGATACATTAGAACAAGATGATTCCATTCTCCCTTCATCAGTGCATCAAGTTTAGAAAAGATGGAATTGATTACTGTGTCAAAGGAGATGAAAAGCCATTTTTAGCTAGAGAGGTTGAGATATATGAGGATACAACGTACTATCTTCCTCAAAATCAAAATACCTTTTCTCATGAACTTGGTAAAAATGCAAATACAAAAGAAAAAGAAAAATAAGAAAAAAAAAATAAAAATAAAGAAAAAGGAAAATACAAGTGAACGAGAAAAGGACACCAAGGAAGAAGTAAAGCTGCATGTCACATTCCACCCACAGTTTGTTCCACCATATAGACATATGGGTAGGATGATTTGACCTCCACCAGGCAGAGGCAGAGGCAGATACAGATAGGGGTGAGCATTCAGTCGATTTAGCTTATTCAGTTTGGGTTTTGGTCCAACTAAATAAACCAAATCGTTATTTTGAAAAAACTGAACCAACCAAATTAGCACAAAAAAACCATATAAACCAAACCAAATAAACCGAATTAGAGTTCGGTTTATTCGGTTCGATTTTCCCTAAACCGAATTATAGAAACAGATTAAAAAAAAGAATTTTAAAGTTAACAAACAAATAATAGAGAAATTTTATTAACTAAAGTTACTAAACTACATGTATACATATTGATACAATGTAATGTACAATGTAAATAGTTTTTCATATTGATATAATTTATGAATGTAAATATGTAATGTACAAATAAAAATTATAAATAATTAACAAAGAAAGAGAAAAAAATAGTACAAGTGTACAACATAATTCAATTGTATTAAGCCAAATCAAATGTTGGGCCACTTTCTACAGGTTGTTCATGTAAAATAAATAAATAATATCTTCAATCTTCATCTCCGTCTTCCTCACAATGTTCAGTTTGTTCCTTCAAGCATTCATAGACAGCCTCTATGTCTACATAAGAATTCATGAAAAAGAACAATTTTTAAGCAATTAGTGTTCAGCTCAAAAATGAGCAAAGGCCTTCATGAACCTCAGATAGCAAACAAGATCTGCAAGTGCCAAGTGCCGTAAGTCAGGGACTCAGCCTAAAAAATTTGGTGGTCTGTCCCAAAGGTTTGCAAACAAGTAGCCCAAAGGCTTCCAGAACCCATATTAGCAGACAAAGAAACAACTGGCCAGCAGCCAACCAAGAGTCAACAGCCCAACAACCACAAAATTTAAATAAAAACTATAGCAAATCAATCACAAACACCCAGCCTTCATCTATATACATCTTATTAGTATAACCCACTTTTTCTATACGTCTTACACACTTTTTTCCACTTGTAGTGAAAACACCAAAAATCAATTTTTCTCGCCAACTTAAATTTAATAGGTACTACTTTCACTCTCTTGTATAATCTTATATCTTTCTAACATTCTATTTTGCAATATCCATCTTAATATTCTCATTTTAGCCCCATTAACATAATGATCATGGCTCCTTGGCGTCAACACTAGATCCATGCCATCATACAATATGATTACTAAAAAACCTAATGGCACAAGTCCTCCAAACCTAACATGCATCGCCATTCAAGTACGAAAATTGAAAATGAAGCGATAAGGAAAAACTTGAATTTATCTTCTTACGTAAACACCAAAAAGTGTAACAAAATAAAAATACTTTCAAGATCATAGAAATAGCTACTTCCAAAGAATTGAAAGATCATTTGCATCTCATTCAAGGTACCAATTAAGTTATAGTAAAAAAAATAGCATTGACAATGTATAATGCTTACTGTAAGCATATGCTACCACATGTCTAGACAGTCATGAATTCCAACCGATCAATTACGCAATATGTTACATATAGAAGTGAAAACACCAAGCTATAAAGATTCTTGCATATATGAAAATAGATCAAAGTTAGATCAGATACTTCAAAGACTGAGCCTCCATGTAAAATTGAGAGTTTCAAATTCCATTATTACAATGAATCACCTGTATCCCCATTAGCTCATGAGCTAGATCAGCTGATACTAAGCCTGATAGAACTCCCCATTTAGCACAAAAATTATAGAAGTTCCATCAGGTCTCGTCATATCAACCAAAATAGAGGGGCTGAATATTGGCTGCAAATGACAAGCAATTCATGGCATGACAACTTGAAATCTGATAGTTACTACTTCCTTTTTATATTTGCAGTTATGAGGTTTTATTCTTTCTTCTCTAAGGAGATACTCCTTCACATGTTTTCTTTTGTTTTTTTTAATTGCTTCAAAGACAATCATCTAAAGAGCCCAATAAGACCTATTGGAAGGACATGGCTGTTATCAACAACTAAGAACAAAAGAATTGAAGAAATGGTTATCAATGATGAAGATTTGATTGATATTGCAATTAGTGATAGAGTTCATGGTCAATGTTGGGACCATCACGTAGAGAAGTCAATGTTAGGAGCAAAAAACCTCATGGTCCCATGGAGATAATGAAATATTTAGTGTCATCCAAGCAATAAAAACTATAGCAAGTCAGTAAGCCAACATTAAAATAGGTAGAGAAAAGTATGCCATCAACTTGATCAAGAAAAAGATTACAAATATGAAATATTTAGTGTCATCCAACATCTTGTTCCCAAAAGTCTACAAGAATAAATAATATATACTTAATTATATTTGTAATTTGGATTTGGCTCAAGCCTATAAAAAAATATCTTTTATTATCAAGATTCAAGTGTAATATCAAAATATGATCACCATATATACATACGGGCATCAATAATTTTGAGAAATTGCCACTCTAAGCCTTTAAGACTTAAGAGGGCAATAACACCAAAAAAAAGTCACCGCATGTATACATTGATCATTTCATCATATCATTGCCCCTAAACCCTAAAAAAAGCTTATTTGTATTGAAAACCTTAAGATAAAACTAATAAAACCAAAATTACAATCCAAATTCCAACAGCAATATATAAGAATTGTAAGCAAAAAAATAGCAAAACATAAGATAAAGGGAAGACCATTAGACCAATGAAAATTTGAAATCTAAAGTCTCTAAGACTATATCCCATATTAGAATCGATTCTGCAATCCTCATCATAACTCCAAGAAGTTTGTGTTTCACTTTTAATTTTGCTAAATTGTAAAACAAATAAATCATTAATTATTCATTTATTCTAAATTTCTAATTATTAAAAAAATAAATCATTGTAAATTTCAGCATAAATAATACCTTCATCAAACTTATCAATGTCATTAATATTTTCTTCCACATTTATGGATTTATCCCATTTTGCTCGCATCCAATCCTGTGCACATATTAGAGCTTGTGTAATCTTTGGGGATAATGAACTTAAATGCATCAAGAATACGACCACTGCATCAAAATTGATTACGAGGCAACAATTGAAATTAAAGAAAACATCACGAGCCATGTATGAGAATAGGAAATCTTGGTGCATTAACCTTCCACCAATTTAAAATATCAAACTGATCAGTCATCACTTCAGACTCCTCAGCCAAATACTTATCTAGATTTGATTTGTTATCTACATCATCCTTCCTAAAATTGGATCTTTTGAATTTCTCTATCATTGAATATCTTGTCCTTAAGATTGCGTTGTAAAACACTAGACCCTTGTAAAAATTTTGTTTCTCATGGAGACCACTTCCTATTTGGCTTTCACCAAGAACTTTTATTCTGTAATCATGAAATATATCATAGCATGATGACCTAATAAGTTGTGCTAGAGCAACGCCATCAGGTCCTTCATACATATCCATAACAGCAAACTCTACATAACGAAGCTTGGGTGGATCTAAAACAACAAAGAAGATATATATTCAAATTCATTTTTCTATGGCACCCCAATATTTAACAAATTTTGTCATCATTTTGGAAGCCATACTTCTCACATTTGGATCACCATCCATTTGCCAATTTTGAAAAGAGAACTTCAGAATTTCATAAAAGTGACTTGATCCAAGAGAGCAACAACATTATTCCAATCATCATCACTTAAAACAACATTTACAATATGACTTTCATCATCATCCTTCTCTAGTTGATTTAAATTGAGTATCAATCTCTTCATACCTTTCAAAAGCTCTCTCCAACTTAGCTGACTTAACATTAAAAATGTGGAATTCCATCTTGTAGGAACATCGAGCATAATATGCTTTTAGTTTTTATTTTTCAATTTCAATGCATTCTTTAAATTTTTGTAACCTTGCGATTGAGAATATATCTCGCTCTTGAACATGAGATTGATCTTATATCTCTTCGGGCCATCTTGCACAATTAAGTTAACAATGTGAGCTATGCATCTCATATGTAAGAAGCGATCATCTAGAATACTATCTCCCCTTTTGCCAAATTTTTTTTATAGGTGCGTGATGATGCCATTATTAGAACTTGCATTATCAACAAATACGAAAATTGCTTCAATCCCCTCTACAAGACACTTCTCAACTCGTTAACCCAGTAATTCTCCCCTATGACTATAGATTGGACAAAAGTTTATGACTCTTTTATTGAGTTTCCAATCATCATCAATAAAATGTGCAGTGATACACATATAATTAATTCATTGAATTGATGTCCAAGTATCAGTAGTAAGACAAACTCTGTGGCAAGACTTTTTGAATAGATTTTTTAAAATTGCTCTCTCATCCTAATAAAATTTAAAGCAATCACGTGTCAATGTCCACCGTGAAGGTATTTGAAAAATTGGACAACACTGAGATATGAAATGTTTAAACCCCCAACCTTCTACATGCTTGAAAGGTAATTCATCTGCAATAACCATTATTGCTAAAGCTTTCCTTACATTTTCTTGGTCAAATCTCCATGCCTTAAGACTTACAGAATGCTCCTCACCTTTACCACTAAATTGAAATGCAAGTTTAGTTTGATTTGGTTCATTTCTAATAGGATTCTTTTGACACAAAGAAAGATGTGCCCTTAAGTTTGAAGTGTCATTAATCTTTGGATCACTGTGATATGATTTCCCACAATAATTAAACTTACTCATTTTTTCTCCTTCCTCATTAGTATACCTCATAAAGTGATCCCAAACTTCAGATCTAGGTCTAGGAGCTTTTCTTTTTTAAAAAAAAAAAATTGGTGGTTTCTCATCACTGACACTAGCATCTCCTATAAGTTGAACTTGCTGAGTACTGGTCATAGCTCTAGAGGAACTAACAGTGTTTGAACTATCTCCAACTTGTGACATGTTTCTACTTCTAGAATCAAAAAAATTAAATAAATTAAAAAAGAATGAAAAAAAGCATGCTTTAATAAATTACATCAATAAAACTTACTTCAATTAAAGAACGCTTGGATACTACAATATTGAGAAGAAAAAAAGACATGAATTGTATAATTGAACAATGTTAATTCATGTGAATCATGTTAACAAATTGTAATGCTCAATCAACTCCATCATCCATCTAACAATGTATCCCAAATATTATAATATAATGTCACATTTCTCAACATTACTGTTCAATATTATTTTTATTAAAGCCATCCCAATAAATCAAATTGTATTACTTGCATAGTTACATTTAAAAAACACTAAGATAAAAAAAAACATCATAAGGCTTACATTATTTTTCCAAGACATGCATCTACATACTACATGTCATACTAGAATGAAGCATAAAAACTAGATTATCCTTGAGAGTTGAGCATAGACATAGCTGATAAGTTCAAATCATATGTTATACTATAATGCTGATAGTAATGAGCCAATGATGTATAGACTAAAGAGCATGTAATTCCATGTTAGCACTTAGCAGTTAGCATGTTCATATTTCATAGGCACTAGGTAGTAAGCACTAGGCAGAACCGCAGCAGACAAACATAAACTTCATAGGCACTAGCTATTTTTTTTCTTTATCAATAAGAAAAAAAAAGAAATTCAGAAACTTCTTTGATTCTTCCAAAAGGGCTCTTCGGACTAAGAACCAACATGATAGATAGCATAAAACCCTAAACCATCAACAAGACAACAACCAATAAAGTCCACGACAGTGATGACACAATCACAATTCACACAGGCTCACAATAAACCAAACCGAATAAACCAAATCGACCGACTGCTCACCCAGGCTGAATCAAACATTCAAACCATCAACAAAATTTCAACAAAGGAAGGAGTAGAGAGAGAGAGAGGAGTTGAGATAATGTGATTTAGTTCTTACCTGTTGGCTGTTATCTCTCAAAGAATCAAAGAGACTTAAAATCAAAATTAGATGTGAAGAGTGAATGTGAAGAGTGAAGACATAAGTCACAGAATCTGTAGGCTGTAGATGTAGGCTATCGGCTATCTGGCATCCGCTAGGGTAAAAAAATAAAAAAGGAAGGAGAAGTCAGTGTCACAAATAGGAAAGTGACGAAAGCCCAAAAGATCAGAGATTCGAAATCACCGGAAGGCCCGGAACCAGCCTGGAATGCCGCCGAATGCCTTATGCCCTAATCGAGACTCGAGACTCTCCATCCTCGAAGAAGTGGCATCAGATCGGCCATCAAGAGTCGAGGAATGGCAACACTCAACTCAAGAGTCTCAAATCGACTATTCAACTGTTTACTCAACTCATCCGCGACTCCACGGACTCGAGACGAGAGGTAAAATTTAGTAGGCTCGAAGTCGAAGTCGAAGGCCCGCGACCCACCCTATAATCGAAATAATCAATTTTACTGTAAAACCAAAATTTATTAACTTAAAACCGAACCAAAAACCATAAAACCGCATTAACCCATAATTTCAACCAAAAACCAAATAATGAATATAAAATCGAACCAAACCAATTAACATTGGTGGTTTTTCGCTAATGCCTAATGCACACCCCTAGATGAGGCGTTCAGGTGGAAGACCCTGTTGGCCGCCCAACATGGGTTATGTTTCACTGGTACCCTTACTATTCACATAGACTTAGAATCCAACTCAGAGGATGAGTCTAATGTGATTAGCATACCAGCCAACCCCTCACAGTGGGTTTCATTGGAAGAGACACTTGAGCCAGATAGCGATGAAGACCAGGTCTCCAAGCAAAGCATGAATGTATTTGAATCATGTTTATGTGCAAACTATTATGCAACAGTTAGGAATCATAGCTCTAACGTCACTTTCCTCTCAAAAAGTTGAAGGTTTAGTAGTTAAGGAAGCCCCTAAGTCTTCCTGGGATGTCAATCTGAAGAGATTCCTATTGTGATCATCATCCTCAAGTCTAAAAACTAATGTAGGACTTGAGGATAATTCATATAAAAAATTAATGGAATTACCTTTTGATTGGTACTCACTTGTGTTTATAATCTTGCAAAGAAGGGTTTGATTCCTTATACATGGTCCAAGCATAGGTCAGAGTACTTTGAGAAGCTATGGAACAACAGAGGCAGGGATAAACAATCAAGATCAGGACTAGGATTCAGTAGAGTGGGTCCAGTCAATGATGACGATTACTACTTAGTTGTCCCCAATCATCTAGAGTCTGATAGGTTCTTCAACCACACTAGCTCTTAGAGGATGTGTGTTTAGAAACTTCAAATGAACTAGATGATCTCTAAATCAAAGATGCACCTCTAGAATTTGAAGAGGAAATCCATTCAACAATTGACAAGCTCAAAGAAATCAACCTCGAGACATAAGAAAATCCACGCCCGACATACATCAGTTCATCGCTAAATGAAGAAGAAACCAATAACTTTGTTAAGCTATTAATTGAGTTTAAGGACTGGTTTACATGGAACTATGAAGAGATGCCCAGATTATCTACTGACATAGCAATCCACAAACTAGCAATAGACCCTAACGCTAACCCTATTAAGTAAGCTCCTAGACGCATGCGATTAGAAATCGAACAACAAGTAATTTTTGAAGTCAAGAAATTGATCAATGCTAGTTTTATCAGGGAAGAAAAATAACCTACCTGGTTAGCCAATGTCATCCTAGTTAAGAAGAAGAATGGACAAATTCGTATATGTGTCAATTTCAGGGACTTAAATAAGGCATGTCCTAAGGATGAGTTTCCTCTTCCTATACCAGAATTAATGGTAAACATTGTCTCATCTCATGCAGTTTTCTCCTTCATGGATGGGTCATCTAGCTACAACCAAATCAAGATGGCTCTGGAGGATGAAAGAAACACTACTTTTTGAGCCCCGATCAGAATCTATTATTATAATGTCATTACTTTCAGCCTTAAAAATGTTGGTGCTACATACAAACGGCCCATGACTCAAATCTTCAATGTACTCATTCATCATCAAGTTGAATATTATGTTGATGATCTAGTAGTCAAAAGCAAAAAAAAAGACCATATCTTTGACTTGAGAGTAATTTTCAAACAGTTAAGATAATATAACCTCAAAAAGAATCCCCTAAAGTGTACATTTGGAGTAGCTTCAAGGAAGTTCCTTGGATTTGTTGTCCAACACTAATGAATAGAGATAGATCCAAAAATGATCAAAGCTATCTTAGAAATGCCACCTCCTAAAAGTTTAAGTCAACTCAGATCTTTCCAAGGGTGGTTGGCATATCTAAGATGTTTTATCTCCAATCTATCAGGAAGATGCAAGCCATTTTCAGCACTTGTCAAAAAGGATGCCAAGTTCAAGCGGTATGATAAGTGTCAGCATGCCTTTGAAGATATCAAGAAATATTTGATGAAGCCTCTAGTTCTACAGCCCATATTTTGGGTAGGCCACTCATACTATACACTACTGCATTGGATGACTTTCTCAATGCTTTGTTAGCCCAAGCCAATGACAAGGGAAGGAGAGTGGTCTCTACTACCTCAGTCATCATCTGATCCCTACTTAAGCGAACTACCCACCTATTGAGAAATATTATTTAGCTTTAATCTTTGCATCCCAAAAGCTATGACACTATATGCTTTCTCATAAGGTGAACTTGACTTTAAGAACCAATCTACTATAGTATCTCATGACACGACTGTGGTGAAATTTTTATATGTGATTTCTAGAGAATAAAATATATACTTCCATCTTCACTTTATGTGGGATAAAATGAAGATGGAAATATACATCTCTTTTTTAATGCATTTTTGACACCACGTAGATACGCATATGTTCTTATTGAGGGTGATCGGGTATGACATTAAGGAGATGTATACTATCCCTAAAGATAGAAGTCACGACCCTACAATGGTCCTATTAACAAACCTGGTTTAAAATAAACCCTACTTTACTTTTCCATGAAAAGTAGGGGAAGAATCTCTGGTACATTAGAAGACCCATTGTCCTTAGAAGTCCTCATTAGGTGATTAGCTCCATTGTAGGATGGTGACTTCTGTCTCTTGGGATAGTACATCACTCCTCAATGTCGTACCCAATCACCCTAATGAGAACATCTATGAATCTACGTGGTGTCCAACAAATATTTTTTTCTTCATTTATTTTTCAAAAGATAGATGAAGATAAAAAAAATTCACCACAATGGGCTAATAACTTCTCTTGATGTAGTTTGCCTATATTTAGATAATCCATGAATGGATATCTCTAATCTGATTCATCACCCTTTTTGGCAATGGCAACCTCCCCTTCATGAGAGAGTCTCTCGATGAGTTCAACATCAACAAGGGATAAGGCTTGCCTATTTTTGACCCTTATTGGTATGGACTCATCTTCCGGATATGCCAACTCTTTGGCAAGCTTGGTCAATGCATCTGCTACTGCATTTTCTCCTTGAGAAATCTTGTAGATGGTAACTTCTGGTATTTGGGCCAACAACTCTGTGGTATACTTATGATAATGATGTAGCTTAGGATTTAGAACTTCACAGAACCAATAATTTGGTTGATAATTAATTGAGAATTCTTAAAGATGTTGATACTCTGGATGCATAGTATAATGGCTAACTCCAGACAGGCAATCAGAGCCTCATATTTGGCTTCATTATTGGTGCATGGATTGGATAGATGATATAAGAATCTCATCACATCAGTGTCCAGAGTTAGGAGAACTATTCCTATCCCTATCTTTCTTGAAAGAGTATATCGTAGTTATTTTTCCTTTTGAAAGGAAGCTGCGCCATCAAATTACATCTCCCAGTGGCGAATGCTAATGTCCCCTAAGTTCATGATTTGTTCATTAGGGAGGTCATCACTAAGCCGGGAATCAACAGGAAATGGGTGTGGTACTAAGCAATGACTGAGATAGTATAGTGCATTATCTTTTCCTTCATTATTAGTTAGGGCCAACAAAATTCCAAAGGAGTTATCTAATGCAGTAGTGTATAGTATCAATGGCTTGCTCTGGATAAGGGCTACTAGAACTGGCAGAGTTATCAGGTAGTACATGATGTCTTCAAAAGCATGCTATTACTTATCATCCCACTTGAACTTAGCATCCTTTTTGACAAGTGTTGAGAATGGTCGGCATCTTCTTGATAAGTTAGAAATGAAGCATCTT
This sequence comes from Cymbidium sinense, assembly GCA_021442155.1. NCBI lineage: Eukaryota > Viridiplantae > Streptophyta > Magnoliopsida > Asparagales > Orchidaceae > Cymbidium > Cymbidium sinense. The sequence continues at coordinate 55,891,367 of CM038216.1, forward strand.
AGACACGCCAACCGCCCTTGGAATGATCTGAGTTGAGTTAAACTTTTAGGGGGTGGCATTTCTAAGATAGCCTTGAACTTCTCCGGATCGATTTCTATTCCACGGTGTCGTATAACAAACCCAAGGAATTTCCCTGAAGCTACTCTGAATGCACACTTCAGGGGATTCATTTTAAGGTTAAATTATTTTAATCATTCAAAAACTACTCTCAAGTCAAAGAGATGGTCTTCCCTTTCTTTACTTTTGACTACAAGATCATCAACCTAACATTTGACTTGATGATGAATGAGTTGGTTGAAGATCTGAGTCATGGCCTACTGGTATGTAGTGCCAACATTATTTAGGCCTAAGGGCATGACCTTATAATAATAGATTTCGATCAGGGTTCAAAAAGTAGTAGTTTTCTCATCCTCTAGGGCCATCTTAATTTGGTTGTGCCCTGATGACCCATCCATGAAAGAGAATACTACATGAGATGAGACAATATCCACTCTCAGTTCTAAAATTAGTAGTGGAAATTCATCTTTAGGACATGCCTTATTTAGATCCCTAAAATTGATACATACGTGAATTTGGCCATTCTTTTTTATAACTAGAATGACACTGGCCAACCAGGTAGGATGTTTTTCTTCCCTGATATAACCAGCATCAATCAATTTCTTGATTTCAAAAATGACCTACTGCTCAATGGCTAATCACATGCGTCTAGGAGCTTGCTTGATACAGTTAGCATTAGGATCTATTGCTTGTTTGCGGACTACTATGTTAGTAAATAAATTGAGCATTTCTTCATAATTCCATGCAAAGCAGTCCTTAAATTCAATCAATAGGCTAACTAAGGCATTGGTTTCTTTTTCATTCAACAAGGAACTAATGTATGTTGGGTGTGGATCTTCTTTTATTTCTAAGTTGATTTCTTTGAGTTTGTTGATAGTTGATTTGATTTCTTTTTCAAATTTTGGAGGTGCATCTCTGACTTCAAGATCATTTAGATCACCTAAAGTTTCTTAACACACCTCCTCATATGAGTTAGCATGATTTGAGAAGATCTTATTAGACTCCAAATGATTTATGATGACTAGACAATGGTTGTCATCATCGACTTGACCCACTGTGCTGAATCCTAGTCCTAATCTTGATTGAGAATATCTGCTTTGGTTATCCCATAACCTTTCAAAGCAATCTAGCCTATGTTTATACCAAGTATGTGGGATTAATCCCTTCTTTGCCGCATTAAGAACACAAGGTGAATACCAATCAAAAGGAAATTATATTAGATCTTTATATGAATCATCCTTAAGCTCTACATCAGCTTTTTAACTTGAGGATGATGCTCCCAATAAAAAACCTCTTTGGCTTGACATCTACAGATCACTTTGGGACCTTCTTAACTTCCAAACCCTCAATTTTCTAAGAGGAAAGTGGGGTTATAGGTAAGGTTGCCAACTACTGCCTGACTGTTCTACACAATACTGACTCAGATACATTCATGCTTTGCTTGAAGGCCTAGTCTTCATCATTATCTAGCTCAAATTTCACCTTCAAAGGGACCCACTGAGAGGGGTTGATTGGCCTGTTAACCACATGAGACTCAGCCTCCGAACTAGATTCTAAGTCTTTATGGATAGCAGGGGTACTCCTATGAGCTGAAACATAGCTCCTACTGGCTGGCCACCAGCAAGGAGGTCTTCCACCTTTGGAACTGCCCCTTCCTCTACCTAGTGGGGGTCGAGTCATCCTACCCATGTGTTTATATAAAAGAACAAAATGTGGGTGGAATCTAACTTCAAGCTCTACTTCTTCCTCAGTTTCTATTTCTCGCTCACTTGTATTTTCATTTTCTTTTTCTTATCTTTTTCATTTTTCCTTTTCTTTTTCTTTTTCTTCTTTTTCTTTTTTCCTTTATTTTGGAACATTGACCAAGTTCATAAGAATAGAATTTTTGATTTTGAGGAAGATAGCAGGTCGCGTCCTCATATATCTCGACAGCTCTAGCTGAAAATGGCTTCAAGTCTCCTTTGAAATAGTATTTGATTTCGCCTCTTCAAAATTTGATGCACTGATGTAAAGAGGATGGAACCATCTTATTCTCATATATCCAAGGCCTACGGAGCAAAGCAGTGAAAGATGTGTCTGAATCAATTATGTAGAACTTAGCTTCTATCTTCCAATCATATATCTCTAATGGCAATAATATGGAGCCTAAAGCCCTATTGCCCTGCTTATTGAATCCTTTCAACATCATCTGATCTCCTTAGAGTTTGGAGATGTCAATCCTCAGGTAGGCCAGGGTATTTAGACTCATAATATTCACTGATGTTCCTGGATCAACTAACACTGTGGAGAGTCTAAATCTGTCCATATCCACTATGATGTAGAGGGGATGGTTGTGATCAATTGTCCCCAAAAGAAGATCTTCATTGGTGAATGTAACTCCATGATCTTCTCTTGAATAACAAGCCTCCTCTCCAATAGCGATCAGCTGAGCTAAGCATATTTTCAAATCAAGAAGAGCCTTGATCAATGACTCCCTCATCTCTTTAGATAGGACAAGGGCATCATATATGCTTAGCCTAGCTGGCAACTTTCTCAGGTGAGCGGGAACATTGTAGTCAACTCTAGGCTCATCCTCCATAAGAATATCCATAGGTGGAGCATCCTGTGGAGGGCCTACTTGATTGCCTGAACCAATGATTTTCTTACCCTTATCCTCAGGTGCTACCCTAGGAGGTAGAACTTTACCACCACTTGACTGACTGACTTCATGAGATGGTTTAGTGGAAAGTCACTGCTTCACCTACAGCTTCTCTTATAGAATTATCAGAGTCAGATGACTCCAAATTAATCGCAATGGGCAAACCTGAGTGATTCAATAATGGATAATCTATTTCTAAATTAGAAGAAGAAAGATCAAAACTATTGTTATTATTAAGTAGACTCAAAGAGCTTTCTATAGTAATAAACTCAAGAAGATCATCAGAAGTGACACAAATGAAAGTGGAATCAGCTTTCTTCATTAATTTCTTAGATTTGGATGAAGGTACAAAGTAGAAATCAGTTAAATTAAATACAATGAGGGATTTCCCCCCCCCAATCAAATAAATACATCTTCTAGAAGAAGAGCTGATTGATGGTCTTATAGCTACAACTACGGAAAGAGTGCTGGAATCAGTCGGTGATTATGCTACTATGCTATCCCAGGAAAGTGGAGGTTATTTCTACTACTGTTGGGATCCTACCTCCCTCAAGTTATCCTTAGCAACTTGCAAACCTTCCTTTAAGTTGGAGGTTTGAGCTACCTTAGGCACTTACAAGGGTAGTTTCCTGATCTTAGAAATGATTTTCTTAGAGGTTTGAGATAAGGAGATATCCTAACCTTCTTTTATCTTAAAAGGATTGCATGTATCCCCAAGGATTACTCTAATAGAACAAGAAGGTTTTTCTAATAGGTACTCCTTGGGAATGATGATGGCACTCAACTTGTAACTATGTTCAAGCTAGTCCTTAAAGGTAATGCAATCTTCTAAGACATGGTCTAACATGCAGTGGTAGGGATAATAGTTTGGATCATGACTCTTGCCCACTTCCACTAGCCTCTTTGCCTCTGGTAGCTAGAAATCAGGCTTCTTTAAGAGATTATTAAAGATCTTTTTGACTACCTCCCTCTTGAATGAATAAGGCTTATTCAATTTATCAGCAAGAGTAGGTAAATAATAGCTATCTAGTGGCTGGTAGAAATATTGCTGCTGAGGATATTGATGAGGAGGCGGTGATGGTGGTCGCTGTGGTAACTAAGGTGGCCAGTATGACAGCTGAGGTGGTGGCAGAGGAGGCTGTTGAGCTTGAGGCCTATCTGACTAAACCCTAGCTAGCTGATTCCCCTTATCAACTACTATGACTACCCCTAGTTTTTTCTTAAATGCCTTCTAAGGTTTGGGCTTGGCTGACTGGTCCTAGAAAAACAACTGTTTGGCTTCCTCTTGTAGACTAGCTATCTTATTGATTAATTTCTCAAATATGTTGATTGTAAAACCCTTGAGCATGAAAGCAACTAGGCCATGGATGTTCTTCAGGAGAATCTCTATGGCATGCTATTTAGACAGCTATGGTTCATAATTCATACTCAGGTTTTTCCACCTGAGAATGTAATCAATAAGGGACTCGTTAGGATTTTACTTTGCTACAATAGGTGGCCTACAGTAACCCTTTGCTGAACTCCAGGAAATCTCTTGATAAAGAGGTGCTCTAACTCATCAAATGTCTTTACCAAATCATTGGGCAGTTCGGCATACCAATCAAACGCAACACCTGTCAAACTGCTAACAAATAATCTGAAAAGAAGGGCGTTGCTGCCTCCGGCGTTGCAATAGCTGGCCTTGAAATATGCAAAGTGTTGGTGAGGGTTTCAACTGTCATCAAAGATTTTGAAAGAAGGTGGCACGAAACCCTTAGGATATTGGACTACATTAAATTCCTCCAAGAAGGGTCTACCCTTTGGAACAGATGAGTCACCTTGGGCTTGCACCAGTGCTTCTCTCACCTATTGTTCCACCATGTGTTTGATATCTTTTTCATGCATGGAGGTACTATCCACCACTTTCCTATGAAATCTACCACTATCTTCCTCTATGGGAATGCATCTAGGATGATTTGAGGTATGTACCAACTCTACTCTGTTGGCTACTATGGGAGAAGACTATGAAACTAGGGCTAAGTTCTGTAATGCTGAAACTACTGCCATCAACTCCTCAATTTTCTTTCCCATCTTGTCAATATGATCATCTCTCTGTCTGAGCTGGTGGAGGAGGTGCTGAGTTGAATGGATAGTGTCATCCTCTTCAACTACAATACCTTTCTGACTCTATTGGTCTCTATGGAGAGAGCCCCTAATATCGACCATGTGGACCTCGGTCGAGTCCTCCAATAAATCATCCTCATCGGGGTCAAAACTGACCTTTCCCTCCTCATAATCAGACTGATCGCTCCATAGGATTTCTCTCTTCTCCGTGAAATACTGTGCCAAAATGTCATCCAAGGAATTATCTAACTATGCCGGTACAAACACTCACTACTGACCAGTAGTAGGGCCATACTCACTGACAAAAATGCATTTGACACTGCCTGCCACTGGAGTGCTATCTCTGGGAGGGTTGTGCTCACTAAAAGATACATGCTCATGACTACCCACTATCGATGGAGTGCTACCTCTGGGGGAATCTATTGCCATTTGAACTATGGAACTGTCGCCCTCCCCCTCTTCTACTACTACTTCTACCAATTATGGTGGAGATGGTGGAATGACTACGACGTTCTTGGGTCACCATTCCTTTTTTACCACAGTTGACATGGAAGGTCAAGAAGGAGAGCTCAACCTCACCTCAATGGGTGGAGTAGATGGAATGGGACTTTGAGGCCATAATCGAATCACCAATGGGGCTTTCTTCTCCCCTGATGATGTCTTATATGCCTTGGTTGGCACAAGGGATGCTGAAACATGTAATAGTGAAGGTAGATGATGGGCGGTGAGGTGTGGTGGAGACACCGGCTACCACTCAGCAAGAACTCTCCTCCTACAACTGACTTCAGCTGTGAGTACTATACTATCGATATGGTCGACTCTGGTAACCTGTCGACTTGAGAAATTCACAAGAGCGGAGGCTGCCAACTGTCAAGCATACCTCCTCCTCTCTCTCTCCTATTTACCTGCACTACCACCCAGGCTTCTGTCTATCTGGCTTTGTGTATCTGATCCTTGACGCTCCTAGGGATCAGAGACCTCATGTAGAACAATGCACCAGACTCCGAAGCCTGCTGCTCTATCTCACAATCAATGTAATCCAAAGATAGGGCCTCCTCCTCTCCCTAGATGATACCTTATAATATGTTGGTGGTAGAGGCGATGTTGCAATCCTTCTATAATCCTCCTTCCATCTAAGCCTGAGAGGGGATAAAACTTATTTCCACTAAGTAAGGGGGAGACCTCCCAGGGTGAACCCTCCACTGCAACATGGGATGCTACCTCTACCTCTACAGCTGCTCACTCGTGATGCCGCTTAACCTTTCAGCTCTTGTTGTCATACTGAGTGTGGGTGAGTCAAGCGGGGTAGGAGTTGGAACCTACATCGAAGGTAGGGAGACTATCTTGGAGGCCAAGATAGCCTTCCCCTTTGAGGGGACCAACGAGGAGTTGTCAGACCTCGTCAAGGCAACAGGATGAACAACTCATGGAATAGATAGAAGAACCACTTACACTGCTGGTGCTACCACTAGAATTGGAATTAATTGTGCTAAAGCTGTTGCTTTTACTGTGGAGACCTCTACTACCTTCCTCTTCAATGGAGAAAACTCAGTCAAGGAAAGTGGCACCCTCACCCTACCTCTATGACTATTGTGAGGACTGTCCCCTCACAAGTAACTCGTACAGCCTCAAATCCATGACCAAACTGAATCAGACACACAACGGGTGAGGTGAGCTTGGCCTGATCCAGGGCAAAGTCAAGACCGGATGGGAAGGAGAACATAAACTTGCTAGGAGCCATGTGTATTAAACTGAGCTGAACAGAAACTGACTAAGCTAAAACTCTGGATTTGTTGAAAACATAACTAAATTAGTCTCTCGCCTTGGTATTCACCTTCAAAAATAATTTTTAGACTTAATTTAGAAATTTGATCCCACACTCAACAAATTTAGCTATGTTAAGTGGGGCTCATTGGAGAGATTTTGATATCTGAGGAGAGTCTTTGCCACTTGATTTTGATTTAGAACCCACACTCAACCAATTTAAGTAGGTTGGGTGAGGTTCAGATATTTGGAGAGACCTTTGAAGATATTTGTGTTGTTATCTTTTTTGAAAATTTTGATTTTGAAAAACTTTACTTAGCAAATTTAGGTATGCTAAGGAAAGGTTGTGATTGTATGTTTAGAAATTTGGTGAAAAATCTTTGCTTGTGGTGATTGATTATGTGTGAGATAGATGTTGATTTGATTTGAAAGTGAGGATTCTTACTTAACAAATTTGGTATGTTAAGTAAGAACCAAATTTGATTGATATGTATTTGTTTGAGTTGAAAATGAGGCTCTCTACTCAACAAATTTGATATGTTAAGAACAAAATATGATTTGATTTTTGTTTGAAAATGGGACTCTCACTTAACAAATTTGGTATGTTAAGTGGAAGTCAAATGTGATATGATTTCTTAAAGATGAGACTCTCACTTAACAAATTTGGTTGTTAAGTGGAAGTCAAATGTGATATAATCTTCCTTTATGAAAGTAAGGCTCTCGCTTAACAAAATTGGTATGTTAAGTGAGAATCAAATGTGATATGATTTTTGAAAATGGGATTCTTACTTAACAAATTTGGTATGTTAAGTAGGAACCAAATGTGATATGATTTTGCTTTTTGAAAGTGAGAATCTCACTTAACAAATTTGGTATGTTAATTGGGAGTCAAATGTGATATGATTTTTGAAAATGGATTTTTTAGTTAACAAATTTGGTATGGTAAATAGAAATCAAATGTGATATGATTTTTTTTTAAAAAAAAGAAAATATATTTGAGAAATTTAGGTATGTTAAATAGAGTTCAATGATATATCTTTCTTTCATGTGTGATTTCTTGCTTTTTAAAAGAGAGAAACTTCAACTCAAGCATATGTGAAGTATGTTAAGTGAAGTTTCAATTTTATGCTATGATTTTATTTCAAAATAGAATCTTCATTCAAAAAATTTGGGTATGTTGAATAAAAGTGGTCATTTCCAAAAGTTTTCTTTTGAAAAAGAGGAAAACTCCAACTTTAGCATATGTGAAATATGTTAAGTGGAGTTTCAATTTTATGTCATGATTTTATTTGAAAATAGGATCTTCATTCAACAAATTTGGGTATGTTGAATGGAGATAGCTATTTTCAAAAAGGATGCTTTTTGAAAAATGATTGTGGTCTTAATTTTGAAAAGAACCTCCATATAACAATCATGGGGATTGCTAGATGAGGTTTGGTTATATAAGTTTTATGCTTTTTGAAAATTTTGCGCAAAATTATTTGTTATGTGAGTTTTGAAAAAGATGCTTTTGGAAAGTGGCATTTTGTAAAAGAGTTTATTTTCTTAATCATTAAGATGAACCTTACCTCACCAAGATAGTGGTAAGGAGTTCTAAATTACTTTTTTTTTGTCAACTCCTTTCATGAGTTAATTTTTATTTATTTTTTACCAATTGGGGAAACCCATTAGGGATTTCAAGACCAACAAGGAGTGAGGTCCAAAAATCTAGAGGATGTTGGCTAGCTTTGCTTAAAAATAAAATAAGCTAAGTGCCAATAGAAGGTAAGATAGTTTTGGACTTATATGAAATACAAGTTCACTATCAATGGTTAGACACAACAATTGTCTACTAGAGATGGAGAGAGGAACCATCCCAGCGAAGTCGCTAAAAAAATTTGTGGTGTTTATTTTTGAGATTGATGTGTGTGTATGGGAAAGGATATCATGCAGATCTGAGGGTGTACTTATTGAGGTGATCAAGTACGACATTAAAGAATAGTGTACTATCTCAAAATATAGAAATCACTATCCTGTGATGGACCTAATCACCTAATAAGGACTCCTAAGGCATGATGGGTCTTCGAATATACTAGAGATTTTTCCCCTACTATACATGGATGAATAAAGTAGGATTATTTAAACTATGTTCTAAAGTTCCCTATGGGGGCAAGCCCCCATAGCTAATTACATCCTAAGGAAGGTGAGTTCCTTAGGAATACTCTCAATTAAAGTAAGAAAATATTATTTCCAAAGAATTCAAACATAGGACTATCAATAAATTGGCTATGTTTGGAAAATAAAGTGGGATAATTCAAAAGGAGAGAGACTTATTATCAAAGCCAAAGGAGATGAGTAAAGGATGCTCACGATACTAGGAAACCTAGTGAGTTTCCTAAACTATCCTATGGTTGGGCTTTATATATTTGAAATTGAAGATAATTATATGTTAGCGTTGAAATTTTATTAGAAAGATATGACTTGTAATAACACAATACAAGATTATGGAAATACCTAAGAGATGATGATTTATGCTTATAGCCGAGGGGAAACAACAACCTTAGATTCTAATCTAGGGAGCTTTAGCCAGGGCCAAAGTACATCCTAAATCTAAGGCAGAAAATGGGTATATTGTTTACTTCTACAAGAGAGGGTAAACCAGCTAACTGCTGGACTTATAACCACCTGGGGTGGCAGCCAGCTAACTCCTCCTATATTTTAAAACTATATAGTCAAGTCAAATGTTTTGTAAGAGGGCTAGGTTATTATTATTTAGAATGAAACTAAAGTCCTTAAATCCACTCCCTAAAGAGACCAGAGCATGAGTGTTATGAATAATGACTTAGTCTAATGCAATTTTTATCAAATTTTATTCAATTTTTAGATTTTTTATTTTAACACAGGCCATAGGTTTTATATGCCTAAATATATGATGAAATAGTATTATTGGCTAAATCAGAGAGAAAGAGGTATTTTCCACCACAAGGGAGACCCTCAAAGGTCAAGTCTTTTCTATCATGCAAGGATGGAAACCCTCTCTTAACAAGAATGAAACAAGATGATATGCATGATGTTAAACATAAAACATTCAGCTAAGGGGTTGCTAAATCTTTTAATTATCTTGATTTAATACCTAAGCTTTAAATGAAGTTACGAGCTATTTTAGAAAATTTAGTTTTGAGTTGTGGGTAAAAAGTTTATTTTTTCCTAAGAGCCTAAGCGGACCAAGCCACACATTAAACCATTATATATAAAGAAACTAGAAAAATACATGTCATTTCTATTGCATGATGTAAACAAATCATCAAACAATTTATAAACTCAACATGAAAGAATAATGGGCTAGTGCGGTCGTGTACCACCGTACAACCCGAAAAGAGAACTGGGTAGTCGAGCTCTACCCTTATACATCCTGGTATATAAAAGAAAAATTACAAATATAAATGAATAGATGTTATGGGGGGTCTTCATGTCTTCATATCTTCATATTTTCATGTCTTTGCTTCATTTGATTTGATGTGCTTCTAGGCATCACATGGCACCCCAAGATTAAACCTTCTGGCTAATATTCATCCTTAACCCCCATAACACTAATCCTAATTTATAATGTAAGGTTACATCAAAAATAGAAAAAGTAAATCTAACTACACCTGCAAAACAAGAGTTAGCTAAACACACCATACAACCCAAGCAGTTATATGAATAATTTAGACTTAGTATCCTACACATTGGTAACCAAGTCCACCTGTCCTAATTTAGATTATGCTTAGGGGTTAAGAAACCTACAAAATAGAGCATTTATATTTATTTTAAGCACCCCTTAAGTACAATCTCCTGCATAAGACATAATTAGGCTACTCATGGCCTAACATCCAGTCTACAAAGCATACACCCTAACATCCAATCTACAACAACACATCACAAAACAAGCATACATCAAACCATGCACTGCCCTAACATAAAGCTAAAAGTGATGACTTAATCTAATGTGTGTGTTAAGGCTTGTGTGGTACGTCCTAACTAGGATTTAGAGTTAAGATTTCTAAATATAAAGAGATCTAATTATGAAGGTGGTTTCACTTTAAATTATTTAATTGATTTGAGAATCTTACTTAATATTTTCTTTTATTTCATTTGACTTACACCTAACAACTAAGTGTTATGAAGAGAGGATCACTCTCATTCATCCCTACCCTAAGCCACATCTAAAGCAAATTAATTAATCAATTCCCTTTAATGAATGGCTTATTGCATGTTTTAATTAATCCTAGGTTTAAGTTTCACTTTAAATAGTCCCACTCAATAAGAAATGCATCTTAAGATTAAATGGAATTAATTACTATCACATAACACATGTTTGTTCATTTCTTTCCATTATTTGTATGGCATGCATATAATTAAGTCCTAAATGTACCTATACATGCAATTTGTATCTTAACACACTTAAATGATGAATGTAAGAAAATTTACTTGGAGTTGATGTTTCATTTGGTTGAATCATTTTGTCATATTAATTTAAAGCTCTATCTAAATTCTTATACAAAAGTATAAGAAAAGAACTCTAAATTATGACTAATCAATTCAACCATTTGAATAAAGTGTGAGTGCATGTCTTTTTAATAGAAAAATAGGGTTTTCATTCATTAGCTAAATACACATCCAAATGTATAAAAATTTTAAGCAAGTATGGTGCCATTATTCTGCACTAGGGGAGTGAGGTAGGAACCTCTTTAGGGCTACTTAAAGCCATGCGTCCCTGAAATATCCAGACTAATATACCCGCTATTCTTAAATACATATGGATGTATAGACAACTATATGAATAGAAAATCATGCAAAAGTATCATTTAATTGAATTGATTTATTTGTGTAAATGAATTAAAGCTCTATCTAAATTCCAATGTTAAGATGCATAAGAATGAAATCAAACAAGTGTGTTGCCATTGTTCTGCACCATGGGAGTGAGATAGGAACCTCTTTGAGGCTACTTAAAGTCGTGCATCCCCGGAATGTCCATACTATATACCTATTAACATTTAAATTTATGCAAATCAACACATGAATGTAAGAAAGAGACTTCATTTCATACACTAAGCCTATATTAACATGCATCTCCTATGTATGTGTAACTAAAGTAATAATATACATATTATTCTTCATTAATAAGCTTTTGAAAATACATTTGAGATTTAATAGTGATAATAGCCACACATATTTCTAATTAAGTCAACACATGCAAATTGACATAAAGAAAATCATTTTCATTTGATTAATTTGAAAGAAATGAATGCATGAATACAAGTGGCTTATAATATTTTAACATGATTGGAAAGAAATAAAGAAACTCAAGCATGTAATTTCATTCAATCCAACTAAGTCCTAGGGACAATCATATTAAATAAACTCACTTAAAATAAACTAAAGTTTCTTAAATCCATTTTGTATCTTTATGTTTGATTTGATTTAAAAAATGTGAAAAAGGTATGCTAACCCTAATCCCATTCCCCATATGTGAGTTAATGTGATTCAATGAAAAGTAATAAGGTTGATTTTATATCTTAATTAGGTTAAGGTATGAATTAAATCAATTAACTTACCTATATCACCTTAAGTTATTTAACTAAATAATGATGAGCCAATATAAGATGCGATCACATGGAAAGCAAACTAGAAATGCTCCTAAGAAATGAAAGAGGCCTAATACAATTGGCTCATAATTAATAGTTAATTAAGCTTAAAGGACTTACTTAATTACTTTTATGGTTCACTCACACATTTGAGCTAACCATAATTTCATTGCCTCTCTCTTTAGGTTATTGAACACCCAAAGAGCTACACAGGAGTTAATTAAGGAAGGTTAGGAATGAATGGACTTTAAATTAATTTAATTAAGCCCTTAATTAGTTAATTAAATCCTTTGATTAAGTTTTCTAATTAAGATGATGAAATTAACTTAGGAAAAGAGATCAAGGAAGAGGCCTCAATCCCAATCCCTAAGTCATCTCAAACAATCAATGAGGCTCTGAAATAATTAGATTTCCTTTCTTTTACTTTATTAATTAAGTGGCTAATTAATTATTTAAGCTTTAATTAATTTGAAACAAATGAAGAGGCTTAATGAAATGGTCATAACGAATGAACCCAAACCACTTTCCTAAGACTTCTTACTGTTAACAGAGGATAATAAGCTTAATTAATTAATTAATTCACTATTCATTTGCTTGATTATCATTAATTAAGGTTGGAGAGTAATTAAGGTAATTCATTGATTTTCCTAATTAACTATTCAATAAATCCCAAGAAAATCGAGAATTTTTCTAGGATTAGTTATGATTTTAGGAAGTTTCAACCTTAAAAAATAATAAAATAGCCCTAATTAACCCTTAATCCCGTCGGTGCCACATGGCTGCTGACGTGGCGCACACTTTCCATGTGGTATGATAGGATAGGGTATTTAAATTGTCAAATTAGGAGGCTGACTCAGATTGCGGTGGACATGCATTCCGGTGGATCATCAAATCTAAGATCGGATAGCCATGATCAAATCTCACGGTTAAGGAGAAAATAGAGAGGGGTTCTACGTAATTTGATCACGGCCCTCCATTCCAATCACGTGGAATGGATGGCCCATGAACCATCTTCCTATGAGCAATGAACGATGGAGCCCGTCCGCCATGGATCGCTCGATCCGAGCTCACCTGAGCTTGGATCCACTCCAAACTCAACCCACACCTTTGTGCGAAGGATCCATAAGGATCCAACAGCTAGGATAGGCTCAAATGCAAATTCACTTCAAAAATGACCAATAATTTTTTTCCTAAATTGATGGTTTTAAGGAATTACCTCACCTGAGCTAATGCCCAGTAGTGGGATCGACTGAGGTAGCTTTGTTTGGTAGAAATGAAGCCCTATGAGAAGTTTGGACCTTAATTTGAAGTGAACCACTCGGATGACCAATCCAAGCACATAAGAGCTTTAGCTTCGATCGGACTTGGACCTCTTATAGCTTGGAAGCTTAGGAAATGGTTTGGTATTGCTCGATGAGGTGTGGTGATGGTGTGTGTAAGTTTAATTGAAGTTTGTTGAGTGGGGGATAATTTGAATCAAAGGAAGGATGCCCTTCTTCAATCTTGCACGAGAATGGAGAATTTTATTTGTGGGAGTCCAGAGAGGCTTCGGGGAGGCTCTAAGGAGTTTTAAATATGCTTAGGGAACTCTCACAGTGCAAATCATGAAAATTATCGCTCGAATTGAGGGAGTATACCCTCAATTGAGTGTGATGGATAGATGGGATCCATCTCTAAAATTTCACTAATTCACCATCGTCGAGGCATCGGAGGGGTTGCCATCAGCTCCATGTGGTTCGCTAGGAGTGGAGGAAGCTAAGGCAGGGAGCTCAAGGAAAGATAGGGGGAGATTAGGCTGGCTTGGTCCTTCCCTTTGCCCATGGGGTCCAGCCATGAGTGAAGGGGCTTGGTTTGTTTCCCTTGGTCCATGGCAAGTGCTAGGCTGGCTTAGATTGGGCTAGGGGGGTTTTGAAATACCTTATTTGGCAATTGGATGGCTACCATGAGAAGAGAAAGTGGTTTTACCTCTTATGAAAAGAATCCAATGTAAATGGGGTGTATCCAATGGCTAATCCCCTTGGGTGGGGTCCACTATGAATTTGGGATGATTTAGGAGTGAACTAGGACTATTGTGCATCAGGTTTGGCCAGTTCCTAGGATCCCATGGGTTGGTTTTGGGTGATTTGGCTTCATTTGGTCAAAATGAGTTCATTTAGATTAGGATGGGTTGGGTTGACCAATTGGTCAAATTGGGTCAAACCAATACTTGGGTTAAGTTTAAATGATGATTTCAAGAGTTTTGGTTCAAGTGATTTTGATTAATTTGGCTTAGGTTTGATTTTGGTTCATTTGGATTCAAATAGGTCAAATGGGCTAAGTTGACTAATTTGATCAATTTGACCAAATTAGGTTGGGTTAGATGTTGGTTCATGTTCAACTGGTTAATTGAAAATTATTGTAGACTTTGGTTTGGTTTGATTTAAGTTTAATTTGTATTTTGTCTAATTTGACCTTTTAGGTCAATTTGGGCTAGGTCGGGTCAAGTTGACTAATTGGTCAAATTGAGCTCAATCTTGGCTTTGGCCAAGTTCAATAAGTAATTTGGAATGAACTTGAGACAACGGTTACAATCAATTTAGATCAAATCATGATTTGACCCATTTTGGCTTTTTAGGCCAATTTGGGTCAACTTAGGTCAAATGGACAATTAGACTTGGTTTGGCTCAATTGAGGGTTTGGTCATGTTCAATCATTGATTATGAATTTGTTTGAATCAATGGTTTCAATCAATTTGCTATATGATGGGTTTTGGCTAGTTTGGGTTTCATTGGGCTAAAGGTTGACTTGGTTTGACCTAATTCAAGGTAGTTGAGCACCCTAGGATGATTGTTGATCATGATGTGAGATTTGGATGGGCTTAGCTCAATCCATTTTGGGTTGGATTAAAACTTGGCTCAAAAAGGGTCTTTAGATCACTTTGGGTCAAGTGGACCTAAATGGGTCAATTTATTTGGTTTTATCTTGATTCAAGTTTAGTGGAACTCACATATGAGCCTAAGATTGAAATATAAAATCCAATTGCAATTGGTTTGGAGTTAAATTGATTTTGGTTCATACTTCAAGTCAAAAGGGTCAACATGGGCTTGACTTGGGTTAACTTGGATTTGGTTTGATAATTATAGTTTATGTTTATATTTGGAATAATGACTGAAGAAATGATTGAATCCTGAAGAAATACATGGGTTTTGGATTGATTTCGGTAACATTTAGCCAAGTTCAAGAAATTGGCTAAAAAAGGCTAAAATTAAAATTTTGATTTTATTTGGATTCAATTTTTGCTATTTGGATTTATATTTCATTTATATTTGTGAATATTAATGAAGATATAAATTATTCATGAGAAAATCACTTGAGTTTGGAGTGATTTAGAAGCAAATTTGACCGAGCTTAAGGATGTAGGTCAAAAGGGCTTAAGTATGGAATTGATTTAGTTTAATTTATTTTTCATTAGAGAGTGGGTTTAATTTATATTTGTGAATATAAATTAAGGAATGATTGATTTATAAAGAAATAAATTGAGTTTGGGTTAAATTGGGTTAAAATTTGATTAAGCTTATGGAGGTAAGTCCATATGGCATAAGAAAGATCTTGATTTGGTTTGATTTAGTTTGATTTGATTTGAATGGTTTGAATTTGGATTTCATTTATAATTGTGAATATAAATGAAGGAATAATTGATTTATAAAGAAATCAATCAAGTTTGATTTGGTTTAGAGGGAGTTTTGGCTAAGTATATAAAGTTGGTTCATATGGTTTAGGAAGGGATTTTGGAACTTGAATTTGATTTTGGGTTATAGTCATTTAATTTGGAATTTGATTTGGTAATGAATTGGTATTTGAGAAAATTAATTATATTTAGGTTGAGTTGAATTTGGTTAAGGCTAAGTGCATAAGATAAAATCAAAGGGCTCAAGAGGGGTTTTGGAATTTGAATTTGACCATGGGTTTTAATCATTTGATTTGGAATTGATTTATGGTTTTAGATGTTTGGTTTGAAGAAGGAAGCAAATATTGGGTTTAAGGTTATAGGGTAGTCAAATTTTCCTAAATTCCTAAGGCATGACCTATTTCTATAGCTAACTCTTCTAAGTCTCTGGGCTTAAGTTATGTGTTCACCTAATCACTAGAAGTGTCTTAAGACTAAGGAGCTCTTAGTGTCTATAAGAATCCTAGATATATGATGAGGAAGTTGAGAGCTCACTCTAAAAGTGATGTCAATAGTGTTGTATCAATTTTGGCCCTATCTCATTTATTCACAAACCAAAACATTGAGTTATGGGCCTTTTGGCCCGTATGGATGATTTATAGTTGTATATTAAGATGCCATCTACTTTTTGGCGATTCACTAATAATGTCTGATCATTTAGCAATACATGAGGGGAATGCATCTTTTTGACAATAGATTTGTGGGTCATTGAGGATCATTTGGTCTAGAACATAGTAATGTTGAGCATGGAGGGAATTGCAGGTTGATGAGCCTTGACTATAGTAATTCTGCAATTGTCATGGCCGATGATGGCCTGAGCTTAAAAGGTGAGTGGCATTGATTATAAATCAAAGAAATGATAGATTTGTTTGACCGTTTGTAGGTTGGTGGACTCTTGAATAATTTTTGGCATTATTTTAAAGAAAAGTTGTGTTGGGTGCAATTTGAACTTGAAATATCTATAGATCATAAATCAACTTTTCATCCATTCATTTCTTATTATTAGGATATGGAGTTAATTTAATAAATGAGAACATTTAGTACATATAAGTACATCATGTTTAATGTAGTTTTTTAACTATGGTTTTTATTTTTATCCTTTACATGCACTTTCTTTTGTTCTATATTTTGGAAATATCATATAGTTTAATTTTTATGTCTGCACAAATTGTATTTTTGAGCATTTTCATGTCTCTTTTGGGTAAATGATGGGTGATTGGAAAGCTATCCAAAATATTTTGTTAAATTTATAGTTTGCTAAACTACAAATCCTGCCCAAGCTTTTGTTTTTTTTATTAAAAGTAAGGCTTGATATTCTTCTGAAATCAATCTATAACTTATGAATGCTCCTATGGACTTCATGACCCTTTTCAACATGGGACCATTTCTTGGTCAATTCTATGATCGTGCAAGCCTCGATCTTGAACCCTCAATTACAAAATATTGTAGTAATTGCATTTGTGCCACTTATATTAGCTGATATAGTTTAAAACTAATCATCTTAAGCATACATCTGAAAATTGTCTGAATGATTTTTTTTAATTGAAATTGGATGAAACTTTATTGAATCTCATTCTTAGTTTCAACCAAAAATACAATTTCATTTTTTGAACCTCTGATTAGGTAAAAATTATTATGATAACTTGCATTCTAGTTTTTAAGTCTGTTTAATTTATGATTTGTTATATATGAGTATGATATCATTGAGTTGGATAGGTTGATTGACTTTACCCATCAAAAATATATGTATTAGACAAAAATTCTATGTAAGAGAGTAAGGAATGAAACCCTGTCCATTTTACCTTATGGATTCTCGGCTTGGAGCAGCCAGCCAACCATTCTTAGCATTAATGAGCTTGTTACTTTGGGTCAACCCGACCTCATCTATAGTTTCTTCTTCAATGGTCGCAGAATTGGAATATTAGGGTTTAGTTAAAAAGAGAAGTGGTGGTGAGAAGGAGGTCGAGTTTTCTTTGTGAAATCATTATCTATTGTCCCTAACCAACTAATTCCAGTCATCATGGGATTGTATGGATGCGGTAAATGTGGGAGTTCATTCCATGGTACAATTTGATATCCAAAATATTCGCATTAGGAAGACTTGTAACTGTTAGCGTAGATGTTGGTGATCAGTGGCATTGTATGTACATGATTATTGTGCATGATACATTTCTTTTATTATTATTTTTCCACGAAGAAATAACTTTTGAAAGTAAGTAGACAACGAGTTTGTTAAGGTTGATTATCTTTCTGTTATTTTTTGACAGCCACACTGACAATTTAATGTATCATTAGGCATTAGTTCTTTAGAATAATTTTAGTTTTTGACCTTAAGTAATAACGTTCTCATGTGTTGTATCAATTTTGGCCCTATCTCATTTATTCACAAACCAAAACACTGAGTTATGGCCCTTTTGACCCCTATGGATGATTTATAGCTGTATATTAAGATGCCATCTACTTTTTGGCGATTCACTAATAATGTGTGATCTTTTAGCAATACATGAGGGGAATGCATCTTTTTAATAGTAAATTTGTGGGTCATTGAGGATCATTTGGTATAGAACATAGTAATGCTGAGCATGGAGGGGATTGCAGGTTGATGAGCCTTGACTATAGTAATTATGCAGTTGTCATGGCTGATGACGACCTGAGCTTAAGGGGTGGGTGGCATTGGTTATTGTTGACCCTCTTCGGTATCCCATTTTTTGGGAATAAAAAAATGGGGAAAGGGAAAAGAAAAAAAATAGTAGTGCATAAAATAAAATAAAAAAGACAAGAAGAAAAAAAAATTGAAAGCCCTCTTTCCTACCTACAGCTCGCTCGCTCAATTGGATTCATTCCACTCCGCTAGTTCGGCCTCCTAAAATAAATAAAAAAAGAAAGCCCTCTCCCCTTGCTTAATCGATCCTGTCTTTTTTCTCTCTCTTTGTTCGATTGAGGAACCGCAAGCCAAGCATTCAAACGATCTTCCCTCCCTCTTTGTTCGGTTGAGGAACCGCAAAAATGGTTCGATCTTTTTCTCCGCTCTTCTCATATCCTCCACATCCCGTAGCTCGTAACTCTCATATCACCTCAGCTACTGACATTGTTCTCCCATTTCCCTATCGAGTAGACACTGAAAGCCACGAGAAAAATCCTTCCTCTTCTCCAACATCCCTCTTTTGCACATGATGATGGCATCCTCCCACTCCTTTGCATCTCATGACATCTCCCTCTCAAACCTGCTTATTCCATCCTGGCATCCCATTGATGAGCCTCAAAACCCGTCACTATCTCCCCCATTCAACCCAAAACTCAGGTAATGGAGACTGTCAAAGAAAAGAGCAAGGATGGGATAAATTGAAATCCAAGATTGCTGAAGCCTTTAGAATCTATTACAGCTCAAAAAAAGGAACTTTTTTTCGGCTAGCCTTGGTGAATGAAAGCCATCGAATGATAATTATTTTCCTGTAGTCTCCAATGATCTCTCAAACTAGTGCCTGAAAAGCGGGTAGTTGCAAATGGTGCTTCAAATGGCTGTAAAGTATATCTGAATCTTCCATGGCTACTTTGTTAACAAATTAAATTGGAGCACTGTGATACAGTTGGGATCATCTTTGTCAGTTTGGTATTATTCAAGTCACTTGTAGGGGATGTTTGGCTGCACACAATATTTAATTCAAGTAGGATTTAGTATATCCAGAAAATTTGGATTTAGTAAATCCTGTGAAAGTTAAATCCAGAAAATTGTTTATACTATTGATGTATAGTATATTGGAATCTTCCATGGTTGTTTTGTTAACAAATCAAATTGGAGCACTGTGATACAGGTTGGAAGTCGTCGTCATGCTCATTAGGGCATGATGAGATGAAAATCTGTTGTGGTGTCGCAAGACACGACTCGCTATGCTCATTAGGGCGTACCGAGTAAGCCAAAAAAAATTGTTAGATGTCGCCCCCTATGCTGAAATGCTGCTAAAATTTTGAGTAAATTTTGGATTTAGAAATAAAAGAGAGAGGAGATTTGAATGTGTAGAAATTATATATATATATATATATATATATATATATATATATATATATATATATATATATATATATATATATATATATATATATATATATATATATATATATATATTTGCTTTTATGCAGGTGATTGAAGGCCTCGTTATGCTCATTAGAGCATAACGGGTTTGAAATTCGGCCAAGGTGCTTCAAAACACCAACCGTCATGCTCATTAGGGTGTGATGAGTAGGCCAAAATAGTTCTGATGTATCTCCCTATGCAGGGATGATGCTGGAATACTGTCGAAATGCTACCATAATTTCATCAAATTTTTGGGTCATAGAAAATTAAAAAAAAAAAGATAAGGAAAAAAAATAATCAAAGAGCTTAAATAGAATTAAAAAATGACTTAAATCAAAACTTTAGTTATAACAAGATAAAATGTGAAGTTATAAATGCATAAAATAAATACGAGTCTCATATGAAATTTGAAAAGAGGACCTATAGAAATAAAACTAAATGGATATTTGAATAATCCAATTTAACGTTAAGTGAAACCAAAAAAATTTAATTGAATATCAAATGACCAATAATTGGTGGTAAATCTAAATATCCTATTTCAAATTGAAAACAAAGGTGCGCAAGTAATTTGGTAGCTTTATCACAAGCACAAATTCAATTAGGCAACTCATGAACATTCATGAATGTAGCCTTTAAAATGATCATTTGGATCTTGTGCTTAAAGTCGGGTTTGAAGAATAAGAGATTGGTTGAGAGCTGCTTTCAAGCTAAAGCAAAAATCAGATAAGCTTCATAAGAAATTCTCACTGAAACTAAATAACTTATTAGCAAGTATGGTCAAGACTTCTTAGTGAATAATTAACCCATGTTTGAAAAGAGCCTCAATTTGGATAACCTTGCTTAAAGAAGATATAATAGCTTGCATGAGGAGAATAAAAACTGAATGTGATGAGTAATGGAGAGTTATATGTTTGTTAATAAGTCAAGCAAAGATGCAATATTTTGAATTGCAAATAACAACTTAGTTCTACTCTAAATACACCACCAGATCTCTAATTCTTCCTACAAGCAGACAGAATGTGACACTAAATTAAATTATGCATGAATGAAGGAGCTTCATTCAATCCAAAATTAAACAATTTCATTTTAATTATGATTTTCAAAATCAACGATTTCATTAATTAGATGAAATTATCTAAACTATAAATACCTACATATGCTCAGACATGGAAATTTAAAGTTCAAATTTTGATGTCTGAAAAGGTTGCGTAGGCTAAGTTAGAATTAAATGAAAATATGAAATTAATCTCATAATTTAGAAATAAAATTACTTGAATTTTTAAACACCTGCATGGGCCCCGACACTACGCTGAATGCTTAAATTTAGTCTCTGAGGATGATACGCGAGTTTATTCCCAATTTGGTCTTAGGATCAGGTCCGAGTTAACAAAACCTAAAAATCTAATAATAATATTACAAGAAGTTCAACTTATTAAAATATCTAAGAAGCTAATTCTATCATATGATAATAGATCTGATCCTCTATTATTAAATTAATATAGTTGATAGAATCTGAAATAATAAACCACCTCGATGATGGCTGTGTTGAATGGAGATTTTAACCGGAGGGGATACTTGCCATCAAAATACTCTTGCAAGTTCAAATGAAATTAATCTAAATTAATTATCAATATAAATGTAAAATTAGACAAATTATTAAACTCTAAATGGTTAACTTAAATTTAATCATTAAAAACTTAAAGCAAAATCTAACCCAATCCACCTTTCGTAACAGTTTGTTGAAGGTGACAAATTAAGAAAACTCTAACTAACAAAGGAGCCAAAGTCAAATAAAGTTTTCTACTATATTCACTCTCAATCAATCTCATGCTAGTAAGTATGTGATCCGTGTCCTCTAACTGTGTTGCTTGGTCAGTAGGCTCCACATATGATGCAGTTACAACCAGAGTCCTCTGACCGGGTGGTTGCCACCAAATGGTACCATTATATTACGATCATGATCATATCCCATATGCTCCCCAATGGCTCTGCCTGCAACCTCCTCTGACTAAGTAGACTAGGGACCACGACAGCCTGAGATGACGGAACCATGGGATCTAGATCGGGCATGTCATCAATTCCCCAGCCACCACTTAAAGTTAAAATGATGAATTTCATAATCTTAAATTTTAAACTCTACATGTTGCTACTAGATGCTACACATTTGGCAATCTAATGACTAGCCTTAATTAAAAGTTCTCTCTGCATTAAGAGGGGTAATTAATTATAGGTGCTTGTGCTTATTGGAAACCTGGAACCAGATTTAAGGTCCTCACAAAATGAGGGTGAAATCTCTGGGTAGTGTCTTATCTACAATTCCATCTTCCATCTTAAAATTCACCAACACTTAAATCATCACTCTCTTCAAGTGAGAGGTTGGTGATAAATTTTTGAAGCTCATAGATTTCTGGCGACTTTGCTGGGGATAGGTATCACTTTCCATCTTTGGCTAGTCGAATTTGAGCTATTGTAATAGTGGAGCATGATAAAAATTAAAATTTTAAATAAATTATCATTAAAATTAAAGTTAAATCAGTCATCTCATTCTAACTAATCTATATGTTCTCTATATTGAGGGATCTTCAGAATTGATCATCATGCAGCCAAGTCGCAGTGCCAATATCCTTCTAACTAATGTTATAATCAATACTGAAGATATTGAAGCTACTATCTAATTTAAGGAGGAGGAAAATTGGAATGGTCGATACTGTTACTGAGGTTCCTAAAAAGAGAGCCTTTGTATTTAAAATATTGGGTCATTCTGAGGTGTCAGTCCTGAAAAGAAGCATCACTGGCAGAAAGTTTCAATCATGCCTGTGAATACGACCACTCTGCCAATCGAACCTTTCGCACTAGGAAGGCATGATGTTGAAGCCTCCTCTTTTAGAGGAAAACTAAGTAGAAGGTAAAGAAAGAAAAGAAATATTGAACTGTGAGTACTGTCTGAATCACTAGCTATGTGATCAGACTTGATACCAAAAGCGAGTGTTCCCACTCACAATAAGTTTGAAAATATCAAGTTGATGAAAAGGAATAGCTCTACTAGTGATATCAAATAATCATTCTGGGAGCAACGACACCCAAATATAATCCCATAAAGGAGGAACCTTGAGACTCTATCATCTAGAGTGCACAGGGTGCTGAAAGTTGTTAAGGAGAAGGGTCTTATGAAGAAAAAGTATCAATGTCTGATTATCAAAGAAAATGAGAAAGCTTCAATAAAAAGGATACTCTCAATGGGTAATCCTCAAGACCGTTCTAACCAACTCTTATACGATGAGCATCAGGGTGTGACACCTGAATCGTATGTTTGAGAATCTGCTATCAAAAGGTCCCGACAAAAAGGTAAGCAAATTTGGAGGCCAAAGTCTCGAAGTGAAATTTCCTTAAAGAAAAATAATGACTTGACATCCAGACTATACTCTCATAAAATACACTCCTTATGCGCTAGTATTTGGAGCTGAAGCTGTCTTTCCACTTGAAGTTGAACTACATTCACTCCAAGTATCCATTCAACACGATCTTGCCTAAGATGAGAATGTATATCAACATATGGAAGAGCTTGATGCGCTTGACAAAGTTAGGCTCCAAGCTCAGCAAAATCTAGAAGTCTGCCAAGCGAGGATGCCCAAGGCCTTCAATCATATAATGAATTGATCAAAGTTTTTAAGAAGGAGAATTGGTCCTCGTGTTGAGAATACCAATTATTCTGCACCATTATTACATGTGTAAGTTTTGCTTGGAAATTCTATTATAATATAAGAATACATTTTTGAAATAAAGCAAACATCCTCCTATCAGACTGGGGAATTTTTTTAGTATATCTATTTAGGTCGACATCATGCTTCATGTTGAGATCCCTAAATAAATATACCTACTCAAGATAAAAAAAAATTGTGAAAATTCCCCTGTTACACATGGGGCATTTTTAGATTTTTATATATCGATGAAATTAATATTATATGTCAAGCTCTCTTAACAGCAAATATATCAACTCAAATATTGATGTATTTGCTTAATTTCATCTTAAAATTCTTTCAAATGTATTTTAGAATACTCTATTCAAGACAGGGGCATTTCTTTATTTTCATATGGGTTGACATTGCGCCATAAGATGAGATCCTTGAATATATTCTGATTTGAGTAGACATCATACTTTGAGTCGAGATCCTTATTTGATTACTCTATTATCTTAATATTAAAGGTATTGTTGATTATCATGAATAGTAAAGATGCATCTTTAAACAAGTTGCACATAAGATGATCTTGAGGTTGAAAGATTCATCTTCTATGCTTATGAAAGTCCTAAAAGTCAAGTGAGAGGATTCTTGATTTGTAAACTTCGATATTGTTAAGTTGAAGAAGCGCAAGTCTGTCTACAGCTCAAGGGTAGGACTTAAGCAGGTCCTGACCGTTAGACTCAACAAGCCTAAATGTGGCTGAGTCATTAACTGCTCTTCGCACTCAACAAACTGTAAGAAAAGCCATAATGGTAGAGCCCCCGCTTGCTAGTCAGATGATAATAGTTATTCTGCCTCAAGCTGACTCGACTTAACATGTCCAAGTCATTCAAAGTCAAAAATTCTCTTAATTGATTAATAGACTATGAACGAGTCTATAGAAGATAATTTATCATTAAAATAGCATCTATGTAAAATATCTCGAAGATATAAAAAGATGAAGATACAAAATCTCAAGTGTAGTACAAAATAAAGAAGAGAGAAATATTGATTTCCCACTAAGAGAACAAGACAATACATGATTGATAAAAAAGAGAGATAAAAAGAAAATGAACATCAAAGAAGCCTAGACTAAAGCTCCTAAAGCAGTGCTGGATAAATTGCTAAAGACTGATGATCACTCTCAGCCAACTGTAACGCCTCCCTAGCTCTAGTCAAAATAACCTCAGCATCTACCATAGCTCTGTGGCGTACCTGGTAATGGTGTTGCTCTTATTTTATAGCTCGAGCTCTCCCATCCTGCTCAACCTGGAAGTCTGACTGGCAGGATATCACACTCGTGAGATCCCTCCTCAACTTCTTGATCCTGGCAGCCTATCTATCTAACTTAGAAGTGGCATCTATCGACCTTTGACAGTCATGTTGTATATCCACAGCACTCTTCTCAAACTCATCATGTGCTAGGTCAGCTACCTCCCTACGAAACAAGACCTACTCTGAATCTCTACCAGTGAAGTGCTAAAGCGGACGATGCTGAGTGATCTTATCTGGTGGATCAAAAACTATGCGTCTCTATAAAGAGCCTCCAAGTACCTACGAATCTGCTTCTCCAAACTAGTGCGAGCTAGAAGATCCAGAATGAGGTTCGCATATAATGTTAAGCTGTATAATGACTCTAGTGAGCACGGAGTAAGCCTAGAAATCACATCCCTCAAAAACATCAAGCTGTAATTCTGCATGACTCTGTCGTGTGAATCTAGCGAAGATAGATATCGGTGGTAGATCTCATACTCGTAACCCACCTCAGGCACTACAAAAAAATAAATAAAAATAATCAGCATAAAGTAGAGCAGTAAATGTAAAGAAATGCAACTAAAGAACAAAGAGAGGAAGAAAGTATCTGAACATGGTGAATCTGATTGAACGGGTGTGTCATAAGTGGCATAGTCCTCGGTGACCTTCACTATCTGATAAGCTCTAGGAATATGTGTTGGCTCAATAGAAGCCCCACTAGGTATGAGATCTCTCACCTCGAAAGTCTCCCCATGATAATGGATAGAGTAAGGCTCAGTAGAGAAAAGTGGTCCCATAGAAGGAGTAGTAAAATTTGAGGCAGCAATATCAAAGGCAGGCACACTCAATGGCTCAACTACAAAGTCCTCAATATCATATCCAGTACTAGCTGACACCTGTGGCACCACCTCAAAAGTCAAAATTTGCCATGGAAGTGGACTCGTGGAACAATCAACTGAAGCTCAAACAAGCTCTATAGGCTGACTACACCTACGTCTATGAGCTGGCAAAGAAATCTCAGTGTCGCTAAAAGAAGAATCCCTAGCTCTAACTCTGTTATGAGGAGTGGTGTCCTCAACCCTGACTTTCTCGTCGACTAGTGCATCTATTGCAAATCAAATTAACTTATCAAACAAACTAAACATATCTTAATGATATAGCAAAGAGGGATAACATGAGTATTGAAAAAGAGAAAGACAGTGATTATACCTCTAGTGTTGTTATCTCCTTATGGTGAAATTTTTATATTTCTAAAGATATGTATACTTCCATCTTCACTCTATGCGTAATAAAATAAAGATAAAAATATACTTCTTTTTATTATGCATTTTTGACACCACGTAAATTCACAGATATTCATATTGATAGAGATCAGGTATGACATTGAGGAGAGGTGTGCTATCTTGAAAGATAGAAGTCACCACCCTACAATAGACCTAATCACCTCAACAAGGACTCCTAAGGACAATGGGCTTGCATATGTACCAGAGATTCTTCCCCTACTTTACATGAAAAACTAAAGTAGGGTTTATTTCAAACTGAGTTCATTAAGTTCCCTGCAAGGGCAAGCCCCCATAGTTAATTACATCTTAAGAAAGTGGATTCCTTAGGAATACTATAGATTAAGGTAAATGATCATTATCTCCAAAGATTTTAATATGTAGGACTATCAATCAATTAGTTTATTTTGGAAGAACAAATGAGATTTATCAAAGAGAGAGAGTTATTATCGAAGACAAAGGAAGATAAGTAGGAGATCCTCACAATGCTAGGAAACCTAGCGAACATCTCAAACTATCCTATGGTTGGGCTTTATGTTTTTGAAATTGAATTATTTATTTGAGTTGAATTTTTATTAGAAGTTTAGGGCTTATAATTCCACAATACAAGGTTATGGAAATGCCTAAGAGGTGAGGATTTATGCTTATGGCCCATAGAAGGGAGAAGCAACCTCGAAACCTGAATCTAGGGAGCTTTAGCAAGGGCCAAAAGCATGACATAAATCTAAGGAAAAAATGGGTATTTAGTTTTCCTTCACAAGAGAGGACAAACCACCCGACTGCTTGGACTTACAACCACCTAGGGGTGACCGCCAACTAACTCCTCCTATGATTTTAAATTTATGTTGGTAAGTCATATGCTTTATGCAAGATAGCTAGGCTATTATTTATTTAGAAAGAGACTAAATCCTTAAACTCACTCTCTAACAGACTAGATCATGTGAGGGCATGAAAAATGACCTATATCTAATGCAAAACATATTACATGTTATTTTCATTTTTGGACAAGTATTTGACTCAGGCTTATAGGATTCATATGTCTAATGCATGACAAGTAAGATTATGGGCCAAAATTAGCGAGAAGGGGGAGGTGTATTTCCACCATGGCTCTCAAAGATCAAGCTAAGTTTCTCTGGCAAAGGTGGAAGCCCTCCAATCAAGAATGTAACAATATGCTTTTATGCATGCTGTTATAAAAGAAATACTCATCCAGCTAAAGGGTTACTAATTCTTTTATTTTTATTTTAACTTAAGCTTTAAATGAGGTTATGAGTTGTTTAATTTTCTTTTTGAATTGATTACTTTGGTAGAAGATTTATTTTTCCCTAAGAGCCTAATCATTATCCAAGTCATACATCAAGCAAGGAAGAAACTAAGAAACATGTCATCTTAATGCGCAAGCTAAACAAAATATCAAATATTTTATAAAGCTAACGCAAAAGAATAAGAGGCCATTTGTGGTTGGGCACGACCGCATAAACCCGAAAATAAATTGGGTAGTTGATCTCTACCCTTATACAACCCGGATTACAAATGAATTAATTTGTAATCAAGTAAGAAAATTTATGTTATGGGGGTCCTCATTTCTTCTTTTCTTCTTTTCTTCTTTTCTTCTTTCTTCTTTCTTCTTTCTTCTTTCTTCTTTCTTCTTTTAGTTTCTTCTTTTGGATGGTTGGAAGGTGGTTGCTCCAAAGACTTCACATGATACAAAAGATGTAATCTTATGACCAATGCTCATCCTAATCCCCCATAACAATCATTCCAAAATCCTTATTGTAAAATTACATGAAAAGGAAAAGTAAATATATCTAACACCTGCAAAATAGAGATTAGCTAAACAAACCATACAAATCCCAAGCATGTATATTGGAATTAGCACTCCACACATGGTTAATCAAGTCCACCTGACCTATTGGATTATTCTTAGGGGTATAAACACGTGCACAGCAAAAGTAGATATCTTATTATTATAGCACCCCTTAAACACAATCTCCTGCATAAAATAATGATTAGTCTAAATCATCCTACCATTCATTCTACGCACATTCACCCTAACATCCAGAATAAATACAATACATTATAAAATAAAAGTAAACATCAAGCCATGCACCGCCCTAACCTCAAGCTAAAAGTGGTGACTTAATTTAATGTGTGTGCTTTAAAAGGTTTATGTAGAATGCTTAGCTATGGCTTTAAGGCTAAGATTTTCTAAGTGTGAAGATGTTCAACTTAAATAGGTGACTTCAATTAAGTTGTTTAGTTGATTTTGGGTTGATTTTAATTTTGTATTTACATTTGGTTCAAGTGAATTTTACAATTAATTACTAAGTTTTAAAGAGAGGGAAAAGAGAAGAGAACTTATCTTTCCTTCCCTACCTTAAGTAATTTCTAAATTGGATTCATATTTGGTTTTATTTAGTGAATGTTTTATTATGTGTTTTAATTAATCCTAAGTTTAGATTTTTCTTAAATCAACCTATTCAAAAAGAAAGGCATTTTAATATTAAATAAAGTGAATTAATATCACAAAACACACATCACTTCATTCCTTTCCCAACATGCATGATATGAATATGAATGCATCCTAAACATATCTATGCATACAAATGAAAATGTTTAGCATACTTTATGATGAATGCTAATATGTGTTACTCAAGAAAATTAGAATGCTTTATGATGCATGGTTTTCATTAAGTATAAAAGAGGGGTTTCTTTTATACATTATTCACATGCACATGTATATGTATAAAAGGCATAAGTGAGTACAATGTCATTATTAAGCACTGGGGTGTAAGGTACAAGACCTACTTACTACTTAAAGCCTCAACCCTCGGTTGTCCAGACTAATATACTACTTTCCTTAAATACAAACATATGTACAAAAGAAATGAATGGAAAAAAGAAAGATGCAAAAAGTTTGTATTTGTTTGTTCGTTTCATTTATGCAATTTATAAGTTCAAGTATGGATGTCCTTCTTAGGTAATAGCATAGGAATGGAAGGAATATGGTTAGTCAAGTGTTGTGTTCCTTTCGAATGAACTATACACTTTGCCAAATCTTATCTGAAACTATGCTAAAAGTGGAAACAAGGAAAACTACACAATGCACATCTTTATATTTATATCCACATGCAAGCTCATGAATAATTATAAGTAGCACACTTTCAGTTTTAGGTAGTTGATTTATAGATTTTGAAAATACTTTTGGACTTAGTAGTGATAATATCCATTCATATTTTTACTTTTTCCAAAACATGCAATTTGACATAAGGAAAACATTTCACTTTCAATTTGATTTTTAAAAAGCATGAATGCATGAAAATCATATGGAATACACATTTAGCATGTTAAGAATTAACTAAAGAGATGAAATCATGTAAATACATTCACCCTAATTAATTTCTAAGGATAATCTTATGAAATAAGAAAGCTTAAAGCAAATTAAGTTATTTTAAAGAGGGTTTGATCATGTTTTGAGTTTGATTTAATTTGAGAAATGTGAGATGAGTTCGTTGTTCCTAACCAATTCCCACATATGTTTGTTGTTATAGTTTAATTTTTTAGGTGATTAGATCAATTTTATGCTTTGGTTAAGTTAATGTATGAATTAAGTGTGTTAATTATCCCTTACCTATACTACCTTAGCATACTTAATCAAATAATTATGAGCCAATGAGATGACATAAAACCAAACAAACAATATAAATCAATAATTCACCTAAGAAAGAAAGGTACCTAAAGCAATTGGCTCATGATTAAGGATTAATTAAGCTAAGGTGTGTATTTTAAGTAATTTCATAACACCTCTCACACATGTGAGTTGAGTTTTGATTTCCTTAAGTGTACTTAGGCTTTTGAACACCTAAGCATCTACCCAAGATAGATTAATTGAGTTCTAAAAAGTTTTAGAATTTTATGAAATTAATTAAGGGGGTAATTAGTGAATTAACCCTTAATTAAGGTTGGATTAAGGAAGTAAGGGGTTTAAGGAATATCTTAGGGAATGTATCCCAAAATTATTCCCTAAACCTCATATTCACTTAATCAAAACCTAATTGACTCAATCATAAAGTTATACTACTAATTATACCTTTAATTAAGCTTAATTACATTAAAGGAATGGTTAAGGAATGAACTAGCCATTCTACTAATTAATCTACTAATAAATCCCAAGAAAATTAGGGGAGGCAGGAGTCATCCCACTAATTATGCACAAGAAGTTTATGATTAATCAATAGAGTAATTAGAGGGAAATTAGAAAAATAACATTTCCAATAAAACTCAAATCTAGTGAAAAGTAATATTCAAAATCCATTGAAATCATTTTGAGAATATTTTATGTTAAGTATCCAATGCAATTTATTTCATATTTTTCTGATTCTTCTAGGCTTAGATATGACATTAGGAATTTTCCATGGTTAATTAATGATTAAATAGCCTAATTAAAGGGTTTAATCCCATCGATGCCATGTGGGCCGCTGACGCGGCATGCACTTTCCATGTGGCACAACGAGATTTCATATTAAAGTTATCACATCGTAGTGCCGCGTTAGCGGTGGCACTACGCGCTTTCTCCTCACCCGTCCAATCAAGGATCAGAAGACTGAGGTTAAAGCTGTAGATCTAAGGGATTAAACATGGGATCCTATGCATCTTAAATCATGGCTGTCTATCCAAAATGTGCAGATAGATGTCCCATAATCTATCCCTATATTTCTCTGTGAAGAATGGACACTGTCCATCTTCTAGGGGATGATCCAACTTGATTGAGCTCGGATTGATCCCAAAACTTACCCACACCATCTAAGCACTAAGTAAAACACATCTAACTGCTAGATTCTTATGGGATTAAACTTTACTTTACAAAGGACCAGACCACATTGAACTTAAGCTCGGCTAACCGCCGAGGTAATCACCGCCATTCCTTAGAAGATTTGTCTAGTGGAGACAAGCTTTGTTGAAATTTACATCTTGATTGGGTGGATCCTCCTATGGGCCAACCTCCTTGACTTGAGCTCGCCTTGATCAAGAATTCCTCCCTTTGGAACTTGGGAAAGAGCTTAGAAAGTTTGACGCTCACGATGGAGCTTGCAAAGGAATTGGGTTGATGTTCAAGTGTAGGCTAAGTTGAATTTTAGGAGCTCCTATTTTCAAGCTATAAAAAATCGAGAAGATGGAGTTTGCAAAATGCGTACTTCGTTCAGTACGTATTGCTGGCTTCTCTAGCTTCCTCTTACTCAATTGAATTTGGGAATGTGCAAATGAATTTAATTTAGGGGGAGTATATCTCCTTCTAAAGAAATTAGATGGTCATGCCTTCACTTGCCATTTTGATCCAATTGAGCTCATGCAATGGATTGTTAGGTCGATTATGGCTTGCACATGGGTCATTTTGGCCAGAGGGAGGTAGTGGGAGAGTTGACATGTGCTTAATTGAGTGGAGGAAGGATTTTGATGTGCTCAATTTGAAGGACGTGGTCAGTTTTAGCCTTAGGCTAGGTTGGCTGACCCACACCCATTGGGTTGGGTGCACCACACTCCCTAATGTTCACTTGATCCATAAGAGGGTGCCAACTGGTTATGGAGATGATTTGACCAAATTCCAAGTGGATTTGGCCAAAATTTATCCTTTGACCTAGGGTTAAAAAGGTCATTTGGCTTGGATTTCAATTTCAATATATTTGATATGTTTGAAAATTATGCTAGGCCAAGTTTCATTGAATTTAGAGTAGGTTTGATATGATCTAGCTCATGTTGACCCATTTAGGTCAAAATTGGTCAACTTGGGTCAAGTTGACCAATTGGTCAAATTGGATCAAACCAAGGATTTGGTCAAGTTTATATGACCATTTGAAATGTTTTGGTGGCTTTATTTTGAATCAATTTGGTTTAGGTTTGAATTTGGTTCAATTGATTTCATTTAGGTCAAATGGGTCAAGTTGACCAATATGACCCATTTGACCTATTTGGGTTAGGTCATGGATTGGTTCATGTTTGGTTGGTCATATGAAATGGATTGGTATCTTTGTTTCCAATCAATTTGGTTTATATTTGAGTTTGGCTCAATATGACCCTTTAGGTCAAGTTGGGTTCAAGGTCAATTGGGCTGGTTAGGTCTAGTTGGCCAATTGAGGCTTTGGTCAAGTTCAACAATCATTTTGGAATGAACTTGACCCATTGGTTTCAATCAATTTGGCTTAGATCAAGTTTTGACACATTTTGACTTTTTAGGTCAAGTTGGGTCAACTTGGGTCAAGTGGCCAATTGGGCTAGGTTAGGCTCAAATGTTGACTTGGTCAAGTTCAAACATTGATCATGAATGAACTAATATTATTGGTTTCAATTAATTAGGCCTATGGTGAATTTTGTCTATGTTGGGTTTCATTTTGGCTAAGTGTTAACTTAGTTTGACTTAGTTTGACCCAATTTGAGTGATTGATCATCTCATGATGATTGTTGATCATGATGAGAGGCTTAGGTGGGCTTAGTTCAATCCAATTTGGTTAGGATTAGAATTTGGCTCATAAGGGTACTTTAGGTCACTTTGGGTCAAGTGAGCCTAAGTGGGTCAAATGGCTTGGTCAAAGCTTGATTTGAGTTTGA
Source organism: Cymbidium sinense (assembly GCA_021442155.1). Classification (NCBI taxonomy): domain Eukaryota; kingdom Viridiplantae; phylum Streptophyta; class Magnoliopsida; order Asparagales; family Orchidaceae; genus Cymbidium; species Cymbidium sinense. The sequence continues at coordinate 55,924,169 of CM038216.1, forward strand.
TTGAACTCACATATGGACTTATGATTGAAATATAAATCCATTTGCAAGTGGTTTGAAATCAAATGGGTTTTGATTCATTTGACAATTTCAAGTTCAAGGGGTGAACATGAGTTTGACTTATGTTTGATTTCTGAATTGAGTTTTGATTTGGTGATTGAATTTTATGTTTAATTGAAGTATTGATTGAATCATGAAGAAAAATCAAGAGTTTGGCTTGATTTGAAATTGATTTGACTAAGTTCAAGATTTTGACTTGAAAGGCTTTGGATTTTGATTGAATTTGAGTTTGATTTTTTGGAGTTTTTTGGTTGTTTGAATTTATATTTCATTTATATATGTGAATATAAATGAGAATATAAATGGGTTATGAAAATTTCAAGGATTTGAAGTGATTTGAATTATTTAGGCTAAGTCCTTAAGAGGGAATCAAAGGACTTAGGAAAGATTTTTTTATTTGGATTTAAATTTTGGATTTAGTTTGATTGATTTGAATTTATATTTCATTTATATATGTGAATATAAATAAGAATATAAATGGGTTATGAGAAAATTTTATGAATTTGGATTGATTTAGATTTGGGCAAGTCCTTAAGAGATCAAAGGACTTAGGAAATATTTTGATTTGAACTTGAATTTCAATCATAAGTTTGATCATGAAGATTTCAATCATTTGGCATTGATTTGAGTTTGGAGAAAATCAATTAGCTTTGATTTAGGTTTGATGTTTGATTTGATTTGGAGTTTGACTTGAAGGAAGGAAGTGAGGAATGTGGTTCAAGCTACAGGGTAGGCAAATTTTCCTAACACCCCTAAGGCATGACCTACTCCTATGGCTAACTCTAAGTCTCTAGGGCTAAGTTAAGTGTCCACCTAATCACTAGATGTGTCTTAAGACTAAGGAATCTCTTAAGTCTAAGAGTGGTCCTATGTCAGATGGAGGGTTGAGAGCTCATCTAAAAATGAGGTCAACAAAGGCAATAGGTGTGGTGAGACAAGAACACACATATTGGTGTTGACCAAAATGATCAACAACATAGAGCGATCACATACAATGATCTACTCTAACCCAAGGTGTAGAAGGAATCCAGAGCTTAGTGCAATGTGGCTCTACTTATGTCAAGTACATAAGAGAGAAGGAGGAATCCACTAGGGATAGAGTATGTGAACCTTCCACTAGGGAAGTAGGTTCAAGTCATCCACAAAGGGATGAGAGGTATGATTTGATTTAATTCTCATTGGGGAGAAATTTGGTTTGTTTAATTAAGTTTTGTTGGGAAAGAGGGTTGAATTTATTTCAATTTGTTGTTTGTTTAATTGTGTTCATTTTGACTCCATCGGGGATAGACAAGTGAACTCTCCACTGGGGAGGCAAGTTCAAGTCATCCACAAGGGAGGAAAGGTTGTGAAATCTGCTGAGGGATTAGAATTTTGGATCCGCTAGGGAACTAGAAAGATTTGCAACTCATTGAGGAGAAGTAAAAGATCTGATTTGGATTGATTGAATATTTTTTATTTATTTCAGATTTTTAATTTAGATTTTGAAATAGACCATGTTGGTTTGCGATGGATTGTACTGAGTAGGAGCCACGGAGGCCTTGACCCAACTCAGATTTATCAATCCAAAGGGGTAGTCTACTAAACACATAGTAGGACTAACTGACCAAAGGGATTCCTTTCGGTATGCAGTAGATGTACTAGGAAGAAAGCTTAGTAGACTTTCATCCTCCAAAGTATGGACTAGTTGTTGGGGTGATCTATTGGCGAGGCAACAGATCGAACCCCACCTAAGGCTGACTATTGAGTGAATGTCACTGTGGGACTTAGATCAACCCAAAGATAGTTAAGATCAATTTTATTTTTTAATTTATTTTGATGGATCCCATTGGTTTGCGATGGATTGCACTAAGTAGGGGCCATAGAGGCCTATACCTAACTCAGACTTACCAATCCAAAGGGAGTAGTCTACCAACCACAAGGTAGGACTATCCAACCAAGGGGATGATTTGTAATGGTCAAGTCTTAAGAAGAAAGCGTGGGGACTCGCATCTTCTAGAAATAAGAAATCACTAGGGTGATCGGTTGGTAAGGCAACAAATTGAACCCGACCTAAGGCTGACTATTGAGTGAATGCTGTTAGGGGACTTGAATCAGCTCAAAGGTAGTCAAAATTAACTTCATTTTTAAATTTGTTTATTTTGATGAATTCCATTGGTTTGTGATGGATGACACTAAGAAGGAGCTTATATCAACCTAGACCTATCTCAGATTTACTGAACTAAAGGGAGTAGCTTCCTAGACGATTGAGAACTATCCGACCAAAGGAGTGCCTTTCGGTTTGTAATGTTCTATTTAAGGGAAGAAAGCTCAAGGACTCACATCTCCCACTAAAAAATGCCACTGGGGTGATTAGTTTCTTTGGTCAATAAATCAAACCCGACCAAGGGCTACCCGTCGGTTTGCGACAATCATGCTAGAAAGAATGTGTAATAGTCTTACATCTTCCAAAGCAAAATGACTGTCAGGTTAACCTGTTGTGGAAAAATAGATTGAACCCAACCTAAGGATGATGAGTGAGACTAGGATTTATCTCACTCGTAGTCGGAATTCTATAGGGAGTTTTGTTGACCTAAAAGATGGGATGCCTACTTTGGGAAAAAGGGGCCCTTTGGGGCTTGAATTCAATCCACAATGAATATATTTGTTATTTATTTTTATTTTATCATGGACCTATTGGTTTGAGGGATCAAATTGAGAAGGAGCTTATATCGACTAGACCTATCTGATTTACTAAACCAAGGGAGAATCATTGCATCCGTTGAATAAATTCTCCAACCAGGGTGGCCATTAGGAAAGGGTGACTGTCAAATCCAAGAGTAGACCAGGTAGTGTCTAAATGGGATCACAAAGGATGTGATCCAAATAGAATGCCTACAAGGAGAGGGACCTCTAAAGGCTTAATCCAAAACCCTGGAGAAGATGACATGGCTAGTCATATATCAAATAGGTATTTGGTGGCTAACTCAAGGAGAAAGCACGGGACTCACATCTACCAAGAGTGGTGTATCCACCGGTGAGTCGCTGTCAGCATAGCGAACATCAACCAACCTAAGGTGCTGTCATTTGCACAATCACTAGGAAGAAAGCTGGGGACTCACATCCTCCATGGCGACCGATTGCTTGGATAGTCTATCTTCGGCTTGATAGGTGCCATCCAACCAAGGGTGACTACTGAGTGAATGTCACTTGGGGACTTATATCGACTCAAATGTAGTCAAGAGGAAAGGAGCCTCAGGGGACTTATCAAACCTCAAATATACTCGACCTAGTGATCATGATGGTTCAAGAAAGCTTCGGGGACTCACATCTTCTTAAACAAAGTCAACATGAGGTAGCTTACTGGCTACGCATTGAAGCCTATTAAACTAATAAGGTGCTCATTGGTTTGCAATGGTCAAGTCAAGAAGGAAGCATGGGGACTCACATCTTCCAAACAAGTGACCACTAGGGTGATAGGCTAGCAAAGTAGTATGTATACCCGACCTAGAGCAGCTAATGAGTGAGTGTCATAGGGGGCTTTCTCCCACATCAAAATAGCTTAAGATAAAAGATTTGCATTTGTTTTTGTTCTTGTATTAAATGGAATAGGATGCCTTTTGGGTTATCTCATACCTATTCTAAACACACTTGGGGATTTTGATGAAATGGTGCCATGGATGGCAAAAGAAAATTTCCACTAAAAAAGGATGTTGCTTGGGTCCTCTGACACCTAACATAGTTGTGCAAATCAAAATAGGTTGCCTCTTGGGTTCTCTTACACATAATCTAATGGCATCGAGAAATTATGTTTGTGTTGTGAAAGAGGGATAGGATGCCACTGGGGGACTCTTACCTACCTAAAACGTCATGTTCAAGATAAGCAAACAATGCTTGAAGATTTTGATGAAATGGAATCAAAATTTTGTTGATTGATAATTATTTTCAAACATGATTTTTATGGGTAATATTTCTTCAAATAGAGCCCATTAATTGGAAGCATCGGTGTTCCCCTTTACAATCAATAAGTGATAAGATCCTCCTTGGTAGGCCTTCTCCCTAACATAGGGGCCTTCCCAAGTGGGTTCAAACTTGTCTCCCATCTTTCAGCGGGCAATATTGGTCTCCTTAGGACTAACACAAGTTCTCTACTTGGAAAGACCTAGAGGCGGACCTTGTTGTGAGCTTGAATCATTTGGCCTTGTACAACTTGAGGTTCTTGCGCCCATAGGTGACTCTCCTCAAACCTTTGAGCTCTTCTAACCACTTTGCATTACTCTGTAGTGATCTTGCTACCCAATGCTATCCTTGGTGATGGGAGTTGAACTTCTAAAGGTAGAATAGCTTTGGACCCATACACTAAGAAAAATGGGGTATATTGAGTTGGAGTTCGGTATGTGGTGCGATAGGCCCACAACGCTTCAACCAACTGCTCATTCCACTACTGTTTGTTGTCATCAAGAGTCTTCTTCAGTATCTGGATGAGAGTTTTGTTGAATGCTTTTGCTAAGCCATTTGTTCTGGGGTAGTAGATGGTGGAGTATCTCCAATCTATACCATGTCTTCTGGCGAAGCTGTTGATCTTGGTGCTTTTGAATGCAGTACCATTATCGAATATAATTTATCAAGGCACCTTGAACCTATATACAATATGGTTCTTAAAACACTGAAGCACATGTTGAGTTGTGACCTCTCTGAGTGGGATTGCCTTCGCCCACTTGGAAAAGTAGTCGGATGGCTAGATGAAATGATGACCCTTGGAAGAAGGAGGATCGTCGGACCCACAATGTCAACACACAAATGGCCATGAGGCCAATGTAGGGTGTAGAATGTTGGGTGGTTGGTGGAGGACCACACATGTACCGATGGCATCTCTAGCTACCTCCATGTAGTTTGTAATCATCAAGGTGGTATCTTATCTTCATCTTGACGGATTGATGTGCTCCACATAGACCTGAATGTACCTCGATACAATATGGGCTTCATGTTTGTAATAAACATAACCACATTTAGTCAAAGTCGGTGCAGGTGCCATCAAGAGCATAGGAGAGATCTCTTTCACGATGGGCTTGTTATGAATTTCTTGAGGTAGTTTTGGTGTTCAAATAGTCTATGAAGCGGCCTCCAATCTAGTTCCTTCTTTATAGGCAATGACAACCTCCCCTTCAAGAAAGTCTCGATGAGTTCAACATCAATAAGATAGGACTTGTCTATTTTGGACCCTTATTGGAATGGACTCATCTTCATGCCAATTCTTTGGAAGTTTGGCCAAAGCATCTACTATGTTCTACGGGAACCTTGTAGATGGTGACTTCAGAATTTGGGCCAATACAACTTCATGGTATACTCATGGTAATGATGAAGCTTGGGTTTGAGAACCTTGTAGGACCCGACAATCGGTTGATGACCGAGAATCCCAAAGATGTTGATGCTCTTGACACGTGATAGCTAACTCTCCGGCAATCAAAGCCTCATACTGGCTTCATTGTGCAAGGTTGGAAAGATAGTATGAGAATCTCATCATCACATGCGGAGTTAGAGAACTATTCCCCTCTCTTTCACGGAAGAGTAGATTGCGGTGCTTCTCCTTTATGAAAAGAAGTTGCACTATCAAAATACATCTCCCATCGATAGTTGTCAACCTCCACTAAGTTCATGATTTTCTCATCAGGGAGATTGTCATTAAGTGAAGAATCAGTAGGAAGTGGGTGTGTCTTTAAGAAATCCTAGTGCTTGTCCTTTTATCATACGGAGGGTATGAATGTGATATCAAATTGAGAGAATCATGGATCACGTGCCAAATATGGATAGCATTGGTCATGTCATGAGATATTGATTATTGGTTTGATCAAGTTCACCTTATGAGAAATCATATAGTGTCGTAGTTTTTGAGATGAAAAGATCAAAGCTAGGCAATGTTTCTCAATAGGTGAGTAGTTTGCTTCAGCTGGAATCAGACAACGATTGAGGTAGTAAAGAGCACTCTCCTTCCCTTCATCATTGGCTTGGGCCAATGAAGCATCAAGAGAGTCATCCAATGCAGCAGTGTAGAGAATGAGTGGCACACTTGGGATAGAGTACTAGAGCTTCACCAAATCTTGCTTGATATCTTCAAAGGCATGACACTTATCATCCCACTTGAACTTGGCATCCTTTTTTTTACAAGTGCTGAATGTCTTGCATCTCACGATAGGTTGGAAATAAATCTTAGATATGCTACCATCCTTGGAAAGATCTGAGTTGAGTTAAACCCTTAAGAGGTAGCATTTCTAAGATAGCTTTAATCTTTTCTAGATCTATTTCTATTCCCCAGTGTCGGACAATAAACCCAAGGAATTTCCTTGAAGCTACTCTAAATGCACACTTCAGGAGATTCATTTTGAGGTTATATTATCTTAACCATTTGAAAATTACTCTCAAGTCAAAGAGATGGTCTTCCTTTTCTCTACTCTTTACTACTAGATCATCAACTTAGCACTCAACCTAATGATGGATGAGTTCATTGAAGATCTGAGTTATGGCCCATTGGTATGTAGCACATTTTAAGGGGAAAGGCATGACCCTATAACAAGATTGATCAATTTTGAAAAGCGTGTTTCTTTCATCTTCAGACATCTTGATTTGGTTATAGCCAAATGACCCATCCATGAAAGAAAACTACATGAGATGTCCATCATTAATTTATATGATGAAAAACTCATCCTTAGGACATGCCTTATTTAAGTCTAAATGATGCATATGTGAATTTGGCCATTCTTCTTCTTAATTGGATGACAGCTAGTAGGTATTTTTCTTCCACGATGAAACCAGCATCAATTTCTTGACTTCAAAATGAATATGTTGTTCAATTTCTAATCGCATGCTAGGAGCTTGCTTGATAGGGTTAGCTAGGATCTATGCTAGCTTATGGACTACTAAATAATCGCATCTCTTCATAACTCCATGCAAAGCGGTCTTTAAACTCATCAATAGCTAAAAGTCATTGGTTTCTTCTTCATTCAAGAACTAATGTATGTCGGCATGATTTTCTTCATCACGAGGTTGATTTCTTTAAGCTTGTCAATTGTTGAATGGATCTCCTCTTCAAATTCTAGTGGTGCATCTTTGATTTGGAGATCATCTAGATCATCTGAGGTTTCTAAACACACATTCTCATAAGAGTTGGTGTTGTGTGAAAAGAACCAATCAGACTCCAAATGATTGGTAATAACTAAGAAATAATTGTCACCATCGATTGGACCAATTGTACTGAATCCTAATCACGCTAGTGCTTCCCTTTATATTGTTTCAAAATACTCGACTGTGCTTGGACCATGTATGAGGAACCAAACCTTTACGTATAAGATTTATGAACATAATCGAGTAAAAGTCAAATGGTAATTCCATTAATTCTTTAAATGAATTCTCCTCAAGTTCTACATCAACTTAGGACTTGAGGATGATGATCCCAAAAGAATCTCTTACTTCATATCGAAGACTTAGGGGCTTCCTTAACTACTAAACCTTCAACTTTTGAGATGAAAGTGAGGTTAAGCTAAGGTTCCCCTTGCGATAGTTTACATGCACTGATTTACTTTGCTTTTGAGGCCGGTCTTCATCACTATCTCGAGTGTCACCTCAATGAAACCGAGAGGTTGGGGTATGCTAATCACATTAGACTCATCCTGGATTCCAAAGTCTATGTGAATAGTAGGGGTACTCTATGAACTAGAACATAACCTATTGGTGATGGCCAGGAGGGTCTTCCACCTCGAACTTTATTTTTTGCCCTACCTGGTGGAGGTTGAGTCATCCTACCCACATGTCCATATGATGGAATGAACTGTGGGTGGAATGTGATATCAGCTCTATTTCTTCTTCAATTCCCCTTTCTTGTTCAGTTGGATTTTTATTTTTCTTTTCTTTTTCTTTTACTTTTTCTTTTTCTTCATTTCTTTTCTTTTGAATTTGAATTTTTTCTAAGTTCATAAGAAAGAATTTTTTGAGAAAGATAGTAGGTCACATCCTCATATATTTCAACCTCTCTAATTGAAAATGGCTTTTCATCTCCTTTGACACAGTACTCAATCCTATCTTTCCTGAACTTGATGCACTAATGGAGGGAGGATGGAATTATCTTGTTCTGATGAATCCAGGGCCAACCAAGCAAAGTGGTGAATTAAGTATTCAAATCAATGATGTAAAACTTGGCTTCAATCTTCCAGTCACCTATCTCCAAAGGTAACACTATAGAACATAAAGCCCGATCACCTTGTTCAATGAATCCTCTCAACATCATTCGATCTCCTCAGAGTGTGGAGATGTCGATCCTCAAATAAGCAAGGGTCTTTAGACTCATAATGTTCATCGATGCACCTGGATTGATGAATACTCTGGCTAGTCTGAATCTTCCCATGTCAATTGTAATGTAGAGGGGACGGTTGAGCTCCATGTCCCCCATAAGAGGGTCTTCAATTGTGAAAGTGATCTTTGCTAATAATGTCTCCTCCTTGTAGCGTCTTGAGCTAAGCATATCTCAGATCAAGGAGAGCCTTGATTAATGATTCTCTCATCTCTTTGGATAAGAAAGTATATGCTTAGCTTAGATGGCAACTTTCTTAGATGAGAGACATTTGTAGTCCACCTTGGTGATCCTCCAAAGCATATCAAGGGTGGAGCATCTATGGAGGCTTCTCGATCCTCAACCAATGACTTATTTTTCTATCTTGAGGTGTTAGAGGTAGAACCTTGCCACTGGAGGTTGACTTGGTGATCTCTTGTGGCGGGTAATGGAAGGTTCTACACGCATCGCTCACCTACGACTTCTCCTTTGGGACCCTCAAATGATGATTCCTATCTCAAGAGGTTAACCCAGTATTGAGTAGGAAAAGTCAACTCACGAGATCATTATAATTATTGTTTAGACTTGAAGAGTTATTAGGAATAGATTCAAACAACCCATCAGAAGTGACACAAATGTAATTCAAGCTAGCTTTATTCTTCAATTTCTTGGATTTGATAGGAGGTACAAAGTAGAAATTAAGTAAAGTAAGAGGGTGAGGATTTGATGCCCTCAATACAGATGATGTCTAGTAGAAGAAGAAACTAGCTGAAGTGGTAGCTATTGATGTGGTAGCTACAACGGTGGACTGGAGGCTGGACTCGATTGGTGGTTACTACTATATCAGGCTAGCACATGTAGATCTTGATCTTGAGCTCCCCTTTCCTTGAGTTGCTCTAGCAACTTGCAAACCTTCCTTGATGTTGGAGGTTTGAGTGACTGCACAAGGAAAGTTTCTTGATCTTGAATAATCTTTTAGGTTTTGGATAAGGAGATATCCCAACCTTCTTTGGTTTTGGAAGGATCACAAGTATCCCCAAGGATTACCTAATGGCGGATGGTTGTTCCAAGATATTCCTTCGGGATAATTATAGCACCGGTCTTAAAGCTATGTTTAAGCCAGCCCTTAAATGTGAAGCAATCCTCCAAAACATGACCTAGCATATGGTGGTAGGGGCAAAAGTTAGGATCATAGCTTTTGCCCACTTCCTCCGGTCTCCTAGGTTCGGGTAGCTGAAAATCAGGCTTCTTTAAGATATTTTTAAAGATCTTTCTGATTACCTCCCTCTTAAATGAGTAAATCTTGTTAAATTTATCCAAAAGAGTAGGTAAACCATAGCTACCTGATGGCGGGTATGTGTACTATTATTGTTGATGATATGGCTGAGGAGGAGGTAGACTAGGCCATGGAGGCTGTTATGGCGGCTGGTAGGGCTGCCTTGGTGGTGGTAAAGGAGGTGGAAGCATCAACTGCTTCTCTAATCGGTTGTTTCCCTTTATCCACTACTGTCACTACCTTGGGCTTCTTCTCATATACCTTCTACAGCTTTAGCTTTGTTGGCACATCAGGAGAAGGTAACTATTTTTCCTCTCCTTGTAAGCTAGCCACCCTGTTGATTAATTTCTTAAAGGTTTTAATGGTGAAGCCCTTAAGCATGAAGGCAACTGGACCATGGATATTCTTCAGAAGAATTTCAATGACATGTTGTTCAGACAGCTGCGGTTCACATTTCATACTTAGGTTATGCCATCTGAGAATGCAGTCAGCAAGGGACTCTCTTGGGCATTGTTGTGCTACAATAAGATTACCAACAGTAACTAAGCTCCAGCAAACCTCTTGAAAAGAGTTGCTCCAACTCAGCAAAAGTCTTTACTGAACTATTAGAAAATTTAGCATACCAATCAAAAGCTATCCCTGTTAGGCTAATGATGAAGAAAAAAAAAAGTAAAGTGTTACTGCCACCAGCATTACAACAACTAGCTCTAAAATGAGTGATGTGCTACCTCAGGTTTCCACTGCCATCAAAACTCTTGAAGGAATGTGGCATGAACCCTTCAAATATTGGATTGCATCAAATTCCTTCGGGTAGGGTCTACCCTTTAGAACTGATGATCATCCTTAGGCTTGAGCCAACGGTTCCTTCACCTGCTGCTCAACCATGGATTTGATATCTTTCTCTTGTATGGAGGTACTTTCTACTACCTTCCTATACATGCTGGTGCTACCTTGCTCTAATGAAGGTAAAGTCTTGGTTGGGTCCAAGACATGCACCAACTCTGGCTGACTAGTCTCAGCTATAGTAGGATGAACTGCTGGGGCTTGGTTCTACAATGCTAAGATAGCTGCTAACAGATCCTTGAGCCTCTTCTCCATCCTATCTATATTTTCATCCTTCTATTTTATTTGTACTATGAGGTGTTAGACTGAGTGGGTTGTATCTTCTTGCTCATCCTCAACACCTTCCATAGCCTAATACTCTCTGAGGAGGGATCCCCTGGTATCTACCATTCAAACCCTTATTGAGCCTTCCAATAAATCATCTTCGTTGGGATCAAAGCTGATCTTCTCCTCATCAGACCAGTTGTATCCTAGGATCTCCTTCTTCTCCATGAAATAGTAAGCTACTATGTCATCTAAAGAATGATATGTTGTAACTTGAACAAATGCTTTTGGCTGATGAGTGGTGGGATCAACATCATGTACTGTGAGGCACCAGACCTCCCTTGCTACCTAAGAATCAACTCTGTGAGGGTTGTACTCACTGGAAGAGATACACTCCTGACTGTCATTGACTCTGTGTGGGTGACACTCCTAGGAGGTTCTATGAACATGGGTGTAACTGAGTTGCCACCCTCTCCCTCTGTAACTATTATAACCATCTCCAAATCCTGCTGTGGTGGTGATAGTGAAGGGACAACCACTATGCTTCAGGGTTGACATTCCTTCCACACCACAACTGGTGCAGAAGGTCAAGCAGGAGAGTTCAACCTCGCTACAGTAGGTAGTATAGATGGAATGGGATCCCTTGGCTGTAATCGGATCACCAACGGGGTCCTCTTCTCCCCGGATGTGGCCTTCATGGCCTTGGGAGAAATTGGAGATGTTGAAATATGAACGGGCGATGGTGGACGGGGTGGGGGGGTAGAGCGGTGTGGTGGAGACACCATCGACTCTCTCAGAATAGGAGCTATCCTCCTGTGATGAGTAATCCCTGTAAGTAGAATAATTTTTATGTGATCAACGTAGGTAACATGCTGATTAGGAAAATCAATGAGTGTAGAGGCCGCTGATTGCTAACCAAACCTTCGCCTCTCTCGGCTAGTAATATGAACTATAGTATGGGCCTCCCTAGCCCTCTCCTACTGTAGATGTTTCCCCATGCTACAGGGGATAACAGATCTTAAGTCAAATTGAGCCTCAAATTCAGAATGTTTGTAAGCTCTACCAACCTAGTGTAGGCGAATGAGGTCATGACCTCCTACTCAGCTGCTGGAATCACCAGTGAAGGTGAAGCAGGGATCCTCCTGGCATCCTCTCTGTCAGACCTAGAGAGAATATGGAATGGGTTAACTGTAACCAGTGAGGAAATCAAAGTGGGCAACTCATCCACAATTGATCATGTAGCTGCCTCCATCTCTATGGTGATGCGTGTATGGTGCCGCTTTATCATGTAGTTTTTGTTCCTCTTTTGAGTCTTGGTGGGGCAGTCAGAATAAGAACTAGACCTGACCTCGAAAGTAGGGGAGACTATCCCTGGGATCAGGGGAGCCTTTCCCTTGGAAGGTGCAAACGAGTGGGTGCTAGCCCTCACTAGGGCAGCATGAGAAATAATAGGGCACACTGGCACTGTCACAGGCACTGTTACTAATGTTGGTACTATAGGAACCACCTCTACCTTCCTTTTTAGTGAGAGAATATCAGAGTTTGAGGGCATATCAATCTGAATGATCGGCTTCTGCCTGATCATTGTGCTCCTGATAATGGTGGTGTGGGGAGTGCCCACAGGTAATCCTCACCCCCCTCAAAACCTCATTTGAAATGAATGAGGTGGGCATAATCAGAATGGGGAAGGTTGGCCTGATCCAGGACCAAGTCCATCCCATGGGGAAAGGTGAAAACATATTTACTGCAACCATTTCTCGAAAATTGAGCGAGGCTGAATCGAAACGATCAGAGCGAGTTTGCAATGTTGAAAATAAACTTGGATCGGATTTTTGTTGATTTTGAATTTTGAATTTAGAATTTGAACTCAACATTTTGAAAATGTTAAGTTGAGTTCAAATGATTTGGAATAGATTTTGAGATTTTGATTGGAAAGAGGAATTGTTTGGATATAGACTCCATTTTCAACAAATTTGCATATGTTGAAAATGGGTTTAAATATTTTTGTTTGAAGATGCTTCCATAGGTTCATATTTGAGTTTTAATTTTGATTTTGAGGACTCTTTATTTAACAAATTTGGGTATGTTAAAGTAAAGGGTCAATTTATTTTTATTTTGGATTTGAGATTTTTTGGAATTTATTCACTTAGCAAATTTGGGTATGCTAAGTAGATGTTTGAAAATAATTTCTTTTTTTTTTGTTTCTTTCTTTGCTTTATTTTTGTGAATCATTTTGTGATTTTAAAAAGAGAAATGGAATTTCCCATTTAGCAAATTTGGGTATGCAAAATGAGGAAATCCAATTGTGTTTTGTGTTTGAAAATTTTTAAAAATAGGACTCTTAGCAAATTTAAGCATGCTAAGAAAATCCTAATGTGTTTCTTTTGATTTTAATTTGATTTTGAAAAGTAGGATCCTTAGTAAATTTAAGTATGCTAAGGGAATCCTAATGTATTTTTTTTTTAATTTATTTTAATTTTGTTTGAAAATGAAACCTCCACCCAATAAGTGTGGGTATATTGATTGGAGAGGTTTCATATGTGATTTTTGAAAATGTGAGAGTTCCAACCTAACACATGTGGAATGTATTAAGTGGAATTTCAAAGTTGTGATTTTACTTGAATATGTAATATCCATTCAACGCATTTGGATGTATTGAATGGAAAGGCCCATCTTCAAATTTTACGCTTTTGAAAATATGATTGTTGGAATTTTATTTTTGAAAATGAGTTCTTCACCAAAAATGAATTGGGTAGAGAAACTCATTTGTGCTTTTTAGAAAATGTGATTATTTGGAATTTTATTTTTGTAAAGATGATCCTGCACATAACAATCATAAAGATTGTCAGATGAATATGATTTAGGAAAAATTTTGTGCAAAATATTTTACTATGTGCATTTTTAAAAGAGTGCCTTTTGAAAAGCAAGATTTTTATGAAGGATTTATTTTGTCTTTATTATTTTAGAATGAACCTTTCCTTACCATAAAAAGGTAAGGAGGAAGTCTTTAATTAATTCTATTTTATTAGAGTTTTATTTTTCACCCATTGGGGAACCCAACGGAGGTTTTAAGACCAACACGGGGTGAGGTCTTAAAACCTAAAGATGTTGGCTAGCTTAACTTAAGGATGAAATAATCTAAGTGCCAACAGAAAGAAAGATAGTCTTGGGTTCATATAAAAGTACAAACCCACTATCGATACTTGGCGACAACGATCATTTACTAAAGATGGAGAGAGGAACCAACCCCAGCAGAATTGCTAGAAAAATCTATGGTGAAATTTTTATATTTCTAAAGATATGTATACTTCCATCTTCACTCTATGCAGAATAAAATGAAGATAGAAATATACTTCTCTTTTTTATGCATTTTTGACACCACGTAGATTCGCAGATGTTCTTATTGAGGGTGATCAGGTACGACATTGAGGAGATGTGTATTATCTCGAAAGATAGAAATCACCACCTTAAAATGGACCTAATCACCTCAACAAGGACTCCTAAGGACAATGGGTCTGCATATGTACTAGAGATTCTTCCCCTACTTTACATGAAAAAGTAAAGTAGGATTTACCTTAAAATGGGTTCGTTAAGTTCCCTACAGGGGCAAGCCCCCATAGTTAATTACATCCTAAGAAAGGGGATTCCTTAGGAATACTCTCGAATAAGGTAAATGATCATTGTCTCCAAAGATTTCAATAGTTAGGACTATCAATCGATTAGTTTATTTTGGAAGATCAAATGGGATTGATCAAAGAGAGAGAGTTATTATCAAAGCCAAAGATAAGTAGGAGATGGTCACGATGATAAGAAACCCAGCGAGCATCTCAAACTATCCTATGGTTGGGCTTTATGTTTTTGAAATTGAATTATTTATTTGAGTTGAATTTTTATTAGACGATTAGGGCTTATAATTCCACAATACAAGATCATAAAAATGCCTAAGAGATGAGGATTTATGCTTATGGCCCATAGAAGGGAGAAGTAACCTTAGAACTTTAATCTAGGGAGCTTTAACGAGGGACAAAAGCATGACCTAAATCTAATACGAAAATGGGTATTTGGTTTGCCTCCATAAGAGAGGACAAACCACCCCACTGCTTGGACTTACAATCGCCTCGGGGTGGCCGTCAACTAACTCCTCCTACAATTTTAAATTCATATAGGTAAGTCATGTGCTTTATACAAGATAGTTAGGCTATTATTTATTTAAAAAGAGACTAAGTCCTTAAACTCACTCCCTAAGAGACTAGATCATGTGAGGGCATGAAAAATGACCTAGATCTAATGCAAAACATATTACATGTTATTTTCATTTTTGGACAATTATTTGGCTCAGGCTTATAGGATTCATATGCCTAATGAATGAGAAGTAAGATTATGGACCAAAATCAACAAAAAGGGGGAAGTGTGTTTCCACCATGGCTCTCAAAGGTCAAGCCAAGTTTCCCTAGCAAAGGTGGAAGCCCTCCTATCAAGAGTGTAACAATATGCTTTTATGCATGATGTTATAAAAGAAATAATCATCTAGCTAAGGGATTGCTAATTCTTTTATCTTAATTTTAACTTAGGCTTTAAATAAGGTTATGAGTTATTTATTTTTTATTTTGAGTTGATTAATTTAGTAAAAGATTTATTTTTCTCTAAGAGCCTAATCATCATCTAGGCCATACATCAAGCAAGGAAGAAACTAAAAAATATGTCATCTTAATGAGCAAGCTAAACAAAACATCAAACATTTTATAAAGCTAATGCAAAAGAATAAGAGACCATTTGTGGTCGGGCACCACCGCACAAACCCAAAAAAAATTTGGGTAGCTGAGCTTTACCCTCATACAACCCGGATTACAAATGAATTAATTTACAATCAAGTAAGAAAATTCATGTTATTGGGGTCATCATTTCTTCTTTTCTTCTTTCTTTTTTTTTCTTTCTTCTTTCTTCTTTTGGTTCCTTCTTTTAGTTCCTTCTTTTGGAGGTTGGAAGGTGGTTGCTCCAAAGGCTTCACATGGTACATAAGATGTAATCTTATTATCAATGCTCATCCTAATCCCCCATAATAATCATTCCAAAATCCTAATTTCAAAAGTACATGAAAATTAAAAGTAAGTCTAACTAACACCTGCAAAACAAAAATTAGCTAAACAAACCATACAAATCCCAAGCATGTATATTAGACTTAGCACCCCACACATGGGTAACCAAGTTCACCTAACCTATTGGATTATGCTTAAGGGTATAAACACCTGCAGAATAAAAGCAGATATCTTTTTATTACAGTGCCCCTTAAACACAACCCCCTGCATAAAATAATGATTAGACTAAATCGTCCTACCATTCATTCTACGCACATTCACCCTAACATCCATACTAACAATAATACATCACAAAATAAAAGTAAACATCAAGCCATGCACCACCCTAACCTAAAGCTAGAAGTGGTGACTTAATCTAATGTGTGTGTTTTAAAAGGTTTGTGTGGTATGCTTAGCTATGGCTTTAAGACTTAGATTTTCTAAGTGTGAAGATGTTCAACTTAGATGGGTGGTTTCATTTAAGTTATTTAGTTAATTTGGGTTGATTTTATTTTTGTATTTTAGTTTGGTTCAAGTGAATCCTACAATTAATTACTAAGTTTTAAAGAGAGGGAAAAGAGAAGAGAACTTTGCTTTCCTTCCCTACCTTAAGTAATTTCTAAAGTAGATTCATATTTAGTTTTGTTTAGTGAATATTTTATTATGTGTTTTAATTAATCCTAAGTTTAGATTTTCCCTAAAATAACCTATTCAAAAAGAAAGACATTTTAATATTAAGTGAATTAATATCACAAAATACACACTACGTCATTTCTTTCCCAACATGCATGACATGCATATGAATGCATCCTAAGCATATCCATACATACAAATGGAAATTTTTAGCATACTTTAATATGAATGCTAATAAATATTTCTTTAAAAAATTGGAATGATTTATGATGCATGATTTTCATTAAGTAGAAAAGAGGGGTTTCTTTAATCCATTATTCACATGCACATGAATATGTATAAAAGGCATAAGTGAGTACGGTGCCATTGTTAGCACCAGGGGTGTAAGATACAAGACCTACTTAGGGCTACTTAAAGCCTCGCAACCCTGGGGTTGTCCAGACTAATATACCACTTTCCTTAAATACAAGCATATGTATAAAAGAAATGAATGGAAAAGAAAGATGCAAAAGTTTGTATTTGTTTGTTTGTTTCATTTATGCAATTTATATGTACAAGTATGGATGTCCTTATTAGATAATAACATAGGAATGGATAGGAATGGGATTAGGAAAGTATTGTGTTCTTTTCAAATGAAGTATACAGTTTTCCAAATCTTATTCAAAATTATGCTAAAAGTGGAAAGAAGGGAAACTACACTATGCACATCTTTATATTTATATCTACATGCAAGCTCATGAATAATTATAAGTAGCACACTTTCAGTTTTAGGTATTTGATTTATAGATTTTGAAAATATTTTTGGATTTAGTAGTGATAATAGACATTCATATTTTTACTTTAGCCAAAACATACAATTTAGAAAAAAAAAAAAAAAAAACATTTCACTTTCAATTTGATTTTTGAAAAGCATGAAGGCACAAAAGTCATATGAAATACACCTTTAGCATGTTAGGAAAGAACTAAAGTGATGAAAGCATGTAAACACATTCACCTTAATTAATTCCTAAAGACAATCTTATGAAATAATAAAGCTTAAAGCAAATCAAGCTATGTTTAAAGAGGATTTGATCTTGTTGTGAGTTTGATTTAATTTGAGAAATGTGAGGTGAGTTTATTGTTCCTAACACATTCCCACATATTTTCATTATTTTAATTTGATTTTTTAGTGATTAGATCAATTTTATGCTTTGGTTAGGTTAAGGTATCAATTAAGTGTATTAAATGCCCCTTACCTATACCTCCTTAGCATACTTAATCAAATAATTATGAGCCAATGAGATGACATAAAACCAAACAAACAATATAAATCAATAATTCACCTAAGAAAGAAAGGTACCTAAAGCAATTGGCTCATGATTATGGATTAATTAAGCTAAGGGGTGTATTTTAAGTAATTTCATTACACCTCTCACACATGTTAGTTGAGTTTTAATTTCCTTAATTGTACTTAGGCTTTTGAACACATAAGCATCTACTCAAGATAGATTAATTGATTTCTGAAAAATTTTAGAATTTTATGAAATTAATTAAGGGGCTAATTAATGAATTAACCCTTAATTAAGATTGGATTAAGGAGGTAAGGGGGTTTAAGGAATATCTTATGGAAAGTATCCCAAAATTATTTCCTAAATCTCATATTCAATTAATCAAAACCTAATTGACTCAATCATAGGGTTAGACCACTAATTATACCCTTGATTAAGCTTAATTACATTAAGGGAGTGATTAAGGAATGAACTAGCCATTCCTCTATTTAAGCCACCAATAAATCCCAAGAAAATTAGAGGAGGCAAGAGTCATCCCATTAATTGCACAAGAAGTTTGTGATTAATCAGTGAGTAATTAGAGGGTAATTAGCTAAATAACATTCCTAATAAAACTCAAATTTGGAGAAAACCACTATTTAAAATCCAATGAAATTATTTTTAGAATATTCTATGTTTAATTATCTATCCAATGCAATTTATTTTATATTTTTTTTATTTTTCTAGGCTTAGATATGAATTTAGGAATTTTTCATTTTTAATTAATGATTAAATAGCCTAATTAAAATGTTTAATCCCATCGCCACATGATTTACGCGCAATGGCAACGTGATTCATATTAAAGTTGTCACATTATAGCTCCGCATCAGCGGTGGTGCTACGTGCTTTCTCCACACCCGTCCGATTAAGGATCAGATGGCTGAGGTTAAAGCCGTGGATCTAAGGGATTAAACGTGGGATCCTACACGTCTTAAAGCATGGTCGTCCATCCAAAATATGCAAATCAATGGCCCATGATCTATCCCTATATTTCTTTATGAAGAATGGGCACCATCCATCTTCTAGTGGATGATCCAAGCTCAATTTAGCTCGGAATGATCCCAAAACTTACCCACACCATCTAAGCACTAAGGCAAACACATCTAATGGCTAGATTTTCATAGGAATAAACTTTACTTCAAAAAAGACAAAACCACATTAACCTTAAGCTTGATTTAATGGATGATCTCGCCGGAGGTGATCACCAATGCTCAATTCCCTTGGAGAAGCTTCGTCTGGTGGAGACGAACCTTTGTTGAAATTTGGAGGTCTTGAGATTGGGTGAATCCTCCTATGGGTCAACTCCTCCTTGACTTGAGCTTTATCTTGATCAAGAATGGTCTTCCCTTGCCTTTGGAACTTAGGAAAGAGCTGGCACTGATCGAGCTCCCTGATGGAGCTTGCAAAGGGAATTGGGTTGATGTTGAGTGTAGACTAAGTTGAATTTTCAGTGGAGCTCCCCTATTTTCAAGCTATGAAAACTGAGAAGATGGAGTTGGAAAATTCTTGAGAGAGCTTAGGGAGTCTGGGAAATGACTTCTCTAGCTTCCTCTTACTCAATCAAATTTAGGAATGTGCAAATGAATTCAAATTAGGGGGAGTATATCTCCCTATAGAGAAATCAGACAGTCGTACCTTCACTTACCATTTTTATCCAATTGAACTCATGCAATGGGCTCTTAGGCCATTTAGGGCTTACACATGGGTCGTTTTGGCCAGAGGGGGGTAGTGGGAGAGTTTCCATGTGCTTAATTGAGTGGAGGAAGGATTTCCATGTGCTCAACTTCAAGGAGGTTGTCAATTTTAGCCTTATGCTAGCTTGGGCTGACCCAAACCCATTGGGTTGGGTGCACCGCACTCCCTAGTGTTCACTTGATCCACTAAGAGGGTGCCAAGTGGTTATGGAGAGGATTTGACCAAATTTCAAGTGGATTTGGCCAAAATTTACCCTTTGACCTGGGGATAAAAAGGTAATTTGGCTTGGATTTCAATTTGAATATATTTGAAATGTTTGAAAATTGTGTTAGGCTAAGTTTCAATGAATTTAGAGTTGGTTTGATATGATCTAGCTCATGTTGACCCATTTAGGTCAAATTCAACTTGGTCAAGTTGACTAATTGGTCAAATTGGATCAAACCAAGTCAAGTTTATATGATCATTTGAAATATTTGGTGGCTTTATTTTGAATCAATTTGGTTTAGGTTTGAATTTGGTTCAATTGATTTCATTTAGGTCAAATAGTTCAAGTTGACCAATTTGACCCATTTATTTATTAGGTCATGGGTTGGTTCATGTTTGGTTGGTCATATGAAATGGATTGGTGTCTTTGTTTCCAATCAATTTGGTTCATATTTGAATTTGGCTCAATATGACCCTTTAGGTCAAGTTGGGTTCAAGGTCAATTGGGTTAGGTTAGGTCTAGTTTGCCAATAGAGGCTTTGGTCAAGTTCAACAATCATTTTGTAATGAACTTAACCCATTGGTTTCAATCAATTTGGCTTAGATCAAGATTTGACACATTTTGACTTTTTAGGTGAAGTTGGGTCAACTTGGGTCGAGTGGTCAATTGGGCTCGATTAAGCTCAAATGATGACTTGTTCAAGTTCAAATATTGATTTAGGATGGGTCTAAATTAATGGTTTCAATCAATTTGGCCTATGGTGGATTTTGGCTAGTTTAAGTTTCATTTGGGTCAAATGTTGACTTGGTCAAAGGCAAGGTTTGACTTGGTTTGACCCAATTCGAGTGATTGGTCATCTTATGATGATTGTTGCTCACAATGTGAGGCTTTGATGGTCTTAGTTCAATCCAATTTGTGTAGGAATAGAATTTGGCTCAAAAGCATACTTAAGATCACTTTGGGTCAAGTGAGCCTAAGTGGGTCAATTGACTTGATCAAGGCTTGAATCAAGTTTGATTGAACTCACATATGAACTTATGATTGAAATATAAATCCCTTTGTAAGTGATTTGGAGTCAAATGGGTTTTGATTCATTTGATAATTTCAAGTTCAAAGGGTGAACATGAGTTTGACTTGGGTTTGATTTGAATTTAGTTTTGGTTTGATGATTGAAGTTTGTGTTTATATATGGTTTCATGATTAAAGGATTGATTGAATCATAAGAAAAATCAAGGGTTTGGCTTGATTTGAGTTTGATATGGCTAAGTTCAAGAATTTGACTTGAAAGTCTTAGGTTGAATTTTGATTGAATTTGGATTTGAGTTTTGAATTTGTTTTGGATATTTGAATTTATATTTCATTCATATTTATGAATATAAATGAAAATATAAATGGGTTATAAGAAAATCTTTTGAATTTGATTTGATTTGGATTTGATTTGTGCTAAGTCAATAAGATGGAATCAAAGTGATTTCGGAAGGATTTTTGAATTTGGAATTCAATCATGGGTTTCAATCATTTAGAATTGATTCATGATTTTGAGAAAATCCATTAGAATTGATTTAAGGTTTGAGAAAATCAATTAAGTTGGAATTGATTTGAGATTTGATTTAGAATTGGTTTGAGTTTGAAGTTCATTTGAGTTTGAAGTTGATTTGGATTTGAGAAAATCAATTAAGCTGGAATTGATTTTAGTTTGAAATTGGTTTGGATTTGGAGTTTGACTTGACTGAAGGAAGTAGGGATTTAGTTCAAGCTATAGTGTAGGCAAGTTTTCCTAACACCCCAAAGGCATGACCTATTTCTATGGCTAACTCTTCTAAGTCCCTAGGGTTAGGTTAAGTGTTCATCTAATCTTTAGAAGTCTCTTAAGACTAAAGAAACTCTTAGTGTCTAAGAGAAGTCCTATGTCTAAGATGGAGAGGTTGAGAGCTCATCCTAAAAATGAGGTCAAAAAATGGCACCCAATAGGTGTGATGTGACTGGCAAGGCATGCCGCACATATTAGTGTTGACCGAAATGATCAACAACACCAAACGATCACAAGCACTAACAAAAATGATCTACTCCTAACCTAAGATGTAGAAGGAATCAAGAGCTTAGTGCAATGTGGCTCTACTCATGTTAAAGACATAAGAGAGTGAAGGAGGAATCCACAAGGGATAGAGAGTGTGAACCTTCCACTAGGGAAACAGGTTCAAGTCATCCGCAAGGGGATGAGAGGTTTAATTTGATTTACGTCTCACTGAGGAGAAATTAATTTGATTTGTTAATTTAGGATTTGATGCTCCACTAGGAATGAAAAAGTGAACTCTCCACCAGGGGAGCAAGTTCAAGTCATTCACTACGGACAAGAGATTGTGAAATCCTCTAGGGGATTAGAATTCAAGATGAGTTGAGGGAACTAGAAAGATTTACATCTCACTGAGAAGAAGTAAATGATTTGTTTAATAATTTTTATTTTGATTGTTTTGATTTTGATTTGACTCCACTGAGAGAGATTGATTGGATTTGTTTGGTTTGTTTAGTTTGACTCCATCGAGGGAGGAGTGTTGAGTTTGTTTCATATTTTATTTTTTTGGATTTTGAGATGGACCCTGTTGGTTTGCGATGGATCGCACTGAGTAGGGGCCGTGTAGGCATGGGTCTAACTCAAGTTTACCAATCCAAATGGGTAGTCTACCAAACACAAAGTAGGACTAGTCAACCATAAGGGATTTCCTTTTGGTGTACAGCAGTTATACTCGAAAAAAAGTGTAGTAGACTTACATCCTCCAAAGTAGAGATCAGTTGCTGGGGTGATCCATTGGTGGGACAACGGATTGAACCTAACCTAGGGCTGACTATTGAGTGAATGTCGCTGGGGGACTTAAATCAACTCAAAGATAGTCAAAGATTAATTTTATTTTTTTAATTATTTTTTATGGATCTCATCGGTTTGCGATGGACCATACTAAGTAGGGGCCATGGAGGCCTTAGTCTAACATAAATTTATCAATCCAATAGGGTAGTCTACCAACCACATAGTAGGACTAACCAACCAAAGGGGTGTTTTTTAGTTTACAATGGTTAGGTTTTAAGAACAAAATGCGGGGACTCACATCTTTCAAAATAAGGAAATCACAGGGGTGATCGATTGCTTGCACAACAAATCGAAGCCAACCTAGGACAGACTATTGATTGAATTCCGCTGAGGGACTTAAATCAGCTCAAAGATAGTCAAGATTAATTTCATTTTTTTAATTGTTTATGATGGATTTCATTGGTTGTGATGGATCACATTAAGAAGGATCTTATATCAGCCTAGACCTATCTAAGATTTACTGAACCAAAGGGAGTAGCTTCCCAGCTGAGGGGAGAACTATCCAACCAAAGGAGTACCTTTCGGTTTGCAATGGTCAATTAAGGGGAAGAAAGCATGGGGACTTGCATCTTCCATTACAAAAGATTACTGGGGTAATATGTTTCTTTGGGCAACAAATCAAACTTGACCTAGGGCTACCCGTCAGTTTGTGACCGTCACACTAGAAAGAATGTGTCGTAGGCCTACATCTTCCAAAGAGGAATGACTGTCGAGGTAACCTTCTTGTGGCAAAATAAATTGAACCCGACCTAAGGGTGACTACGGAGAGAGTACCGACCCGGGGTCTTATCTCAACTCAGGTAGTCAGATAATTCTTATAGGGAGTTCTGCGAACACTGCCCTAAAGATAGGATGCTTGTTTGGGAAAAGGGGCGCTTTGGGGGCTTAAATTCCCAATCCACAAGAGAATATTTTATTTATTTTTTTAATTTATTTATCGTAGATCTTGTTGGTTTGCGAGGGATCAAATTGAGAAGGATATTATAGCATCTTTGACATATCTTAGATTTACTGAACCAAGGGAGAATCTACGCATTCGCTGAACAAATTCTCCAACCACATGGGTGGCTACTAGGAAAGGGGGATTGTCCAATCCCAAAGTAACTCGGGTACTGTCTAAATGGGGTCGCAAAGGACGTGATCCAAGTAGAGTGCCCACGGGGAGAGGGGCTGCTAAGGGCTTGATCCAAAACCTTGGAGAAAATAATATGCATAGGTATACAGTGGCCAACTCAAGGAGAAAGCGCGGGGACTCACATCTGCCAAGAGTTGTATATCCACCGGGTGAGCCATTGTCAGCATAGCAAACATCAACCAATCTAAGGTACACGTCGGTTTGCAACAATCAACCTAGGAAGAAAGCACGGGGACTCACATCCTCCTATAGTGAAACTGATTGTTGGGATAGTCTTTCTTTGGCTCGACGGGTGTTATCCGACCTAGGGTAACTACTGAGTGAATGCCACTGGGGGACTTATATTAACTCAAATGTAGTTAAGAGGAAAGGAGCCTCTAGGGGACTTACCATAGACCTCAAATATACTCGACCTAGTCAGTATATGATGATTAGTTTAATAAGAAAGCGCAGGGACTCACATCTTCTTAATAAAATCAACATGAGGTAGCGTACTGTCTGGGCAGTGAAGTCATCCAAACTAACAAGGCACTCGTTGATTTCTAATGTCCAAGTCAAGAAGAAAGCTCAGGGACTCACATCCACCTGACAAGTGACCACTGGGGTGACATACTAGTAAGGTAGCATATAAACCCAACCTTGAGTAGCTAATGAGTGGGTGCCACGGGGGGCTTAATCCCACATCAAAATAGCTCAAGACAAAAGATTTGTGTTTATTTTTGTGCTTGTGTTAAATGAAATAGGATGTCGCTTGGGTTATCTCACGCCTACCCTAAACACACTTGGAGATATTGATGAAATGGTGCCACGGATGGCAGTCAAGATTTCCACCAAGAAAGGATGTCGCTTGGATTCTCTTACACCTAATTTAGTTGTGATAATCGAAATAAGATGCCTCTTTCTCTCACAATTATTCTAGTAGCATCAAGGAATTGTGTTTGATTATGTTTGTATTATGAAAGGGGGATAGGATACCTCTTGGGTTCTCTTACACCTATCCTAAACACGTCATGGCAGATTCGCAAGATAAGCAAACAATGCTTCTAAATAAGAGAAGATTTTGATGAATTGGAATTAAATTTTTTTCTTTTATTGATAATTATTTTCAAACAAGATTTATGGATAATATTTCTTCAAATAGATCTCATTAATTGGAAGCATTGGGTGTTCCCCTTTACAATCAATAAGCTGATAGGATCCTCCTTGGTAGGCCTTCTCTATGACAAAAGGGCATTCCCAAGTGGGTTCAAACTTACCTCCCATCTTTTGACAGGGAATAATTGATCTCCTTAAGACTAATACAAGTTCTCCTACTTGAAAAACCCTAGGGTGGACTAGCTTGTTATGAGTTTGAATCATTTTGGCCTTGTACAACTCGAGGTTCTAGCATGCCCATAGGCGTCTCTCCTCCAAACCTTCGAGCTCTTCTAACCACAACTTTGTATTCTATTCTGTAGTGATTTTTCTACCTAATGCTATCCTTAGTGACAAGAGTTGAACTTCTAAAGGTAGAATGGCAACGAACCCATACACAAAGAAAAATGGGGTATATTGAGTTGGAGTTTTGTTTGTGGTGTGGTAAGCCCATAAGGATTCAACTAACTGCTCATTCCACTGTCATTTATTCTCATCGAGTGTCTTCTTTAGTATTTGGATGAGGGTGTTGTTGAATGCTTCTACTAGGACATTTGCTCTGGGGAGTAGATGGTGGAGTATCTCCAATCTATACCGTGTCTTCTAGCGAAGCTGTTGATTTTGGTGCTTTTGAATGCAGTACCATTATTGGATATAATTCATTGAAGCACCCCAAACCTATAGATGATATAGTTCCTAAAAAAATTGAAGCACATGCTGAGTTGTGACTTCTCTAAGTGGGATTGCCTCTACCCACTTGGAAAGTCGGTGGCAGCTAGAATGAACTGATGACCCTTGGAAGAAGGAGGATTAATAGGACCCACTATATTGGTACCCCAACACTCAAATGGCCATGAGGCCAATGTAGAATGTAGAATGTTGGGTGGTTGATGTAGGACCACACCGTGTACCTGACACTGATGGCATCTCCTAGATACATCCATGCAATCTGTAATCATCGAAGGCCGGTAGTATCCTAATCTCTTGATATTTTCTTTCATCTTCAGACCGGATTGATGCACTTCACATAGGCCTGAGTGTACCTCAGTCATGATTCTATGGGCTTTTTGTTTATCTAAACAATGTAATCATATTTGATCGAAAGACCGTCAGTATAACGTGCCATCGACGAGAGCATAGGAGAGAGCTCTCTATTTCATCTGAAGGACTTGTGATTTCTCTTAAGGTAGTTTGTCGGTCTTCAAGTAATCTATGAACGATTTTCTCCAGTCTAGCTCCTTATCCTTATTGGCAATGACAACCTCTCCTTCAAGAGAAAGTCTCTCGATGAGTTTAGCATCAATAAGGGATAGAACTTGTCTATTTTGGACCCTTATTGGAATGGACTCATCTTCCGGACATGCCAATTATTTGGTGAGTTTGGCCAAAGCATCTGCTATTGCATTCTCTACTTAGGGAACCTTGTAGATAGCGACTTCAAGAATTTGGGACAACAGCTTCATGGTATACACGTGGTAATGACGAAGCTTAGGTTTGAGAACCTTGTAGGATCCGATAATCTTGTTGATGACCAACTGAGAATCCCCATAGATGTTGATGTTCTTGACACACACTGTAATGGCTAACTCTAGACCAGCAATCTAAGCCTCATACTCTGCTTCATTGTCGGTGCAAGGGTTGGAGAGATAGTATGAGAATCTCATCACATCGCGATATGGAGTTAGGAGAACTATTCCTACCCCCGCCTTTCCTGGAATAGTAGATCATGGTGTTTCTCCTTTATGAAAGGAAGTTGCACCATCAAAATACATCCCAATGGCTGTTGTCAACCTCCCATAGGTTCATGATTTGTTCATCAAGGAGATCATCACCAAGAGGAGAATCAACAGGAAGTGGTTGTGCTGCTAAGAAATCTGTTAGTGCTTGTCTTTTTACCGCATGGAGGGGTACGAATGTGATATCAAAATGTGAGAGAATCATAGACCAACAAGCCAAACATATGAATAACGTTGGTTGTATCGTGAGATACTGCAGTGGATTGGTTCTGGAAATCAAGTTCACCTTATGAGAAAGATATAATGTCATAGCTTTTGGGATGTGAGGATTAAAGCTAAGCAATGTTTCTCAATAGGTGGGTTATTTGCTTTAGCAAGGATTATATGATGACTGAGGTAGTAACGAGCACTCTCCTTCCCTTCACCATTGGCTTGGGCCAACAAAGTGCCGACGGAGTCATCCAATGCAGCAGTGTAGAGAATGAGTGGCCTGCCTAGGATAGGGGTCGTTAAAACTGGCAGCTTCATCAAATACTAATTGATATCTTCAAAGGAATGATGGCACTTATCATCCCACTTGAACTTGGCATCCTTTTTTGATAATTTCTAAAAATGGCTTGCATCTCCCCGATAAGTTGGAGATAGAGCACCTTAGATATGCCAACCATTCTTGGAAAGACCTGAGTTGAGTTAAACTTTTAGGAGGTGGCATTTCTAAGATAGTTTTGATCTTTTTTGTATCTATTTCTATTCCCCGATGTCAGACAACAAACTTAAGGAATTTTCCTGAAGCTACTGAATGCACACTCAGGGGATTCATTTTGAGGCTAAATTATCTTAACCGTTCGAAAACTACTCTCAAGTCAAAGAGATGGTCTTCATTTTCTTTGCTTTTGACTACTAGATCATCAACATAGCACTCAACCTGATGATGGATGAGTTCATTGAAGATCTGAGGCATGGCCTGTTATTATGTAGCACCAGCATTTTTAAGGCTGAAAGGCGTGACCTTATAATAATAGATATTGATCAGAGTTTGAAAAGCAGTGTTTCTTTCATCCTCGGGGGCCATCTTGATTTGGTTGTAGCTAGATGACCCATCCATAAAGAAGAATACTGCATGAGATGAGGTGATGTCCACCACTAATTCTGGTATAGGGAGAGAAAACTCATCCTTAGTACATGCCTTATTTAAGTCCCTGAAATCAATGCATATGCGAATTTGGTCATTCTTTTTCTTAACTGGAATGACACTAGCTAACCAGGTAGGGTATTTTTCTTCCCTAATGAAACCAGCATCGATTAGTTTCTTGACTTCAAAAATGATATTTTATTCGATTTCTAATCGCATGCATCTAGGAGCTTACTTGATAGGGTCCGTGCAAGGATTTATTGCTAGTTTATGGACTACTACATCAAGAGATAATCTAGGCATTTCTTCATAATTCCATGCAAAGTAGTACTTAAACTTAATCAATAGCCTAACTAAGTCATTAGTTTTATCTTCATTCAGCAATGAACTGATGTATGTTGGGCGTGGAAACCATATGCAATTATTCTAACCAAGCCTTCAATAAATCCAAAGAAAACTAGGGGAGGCAGAAGTCATCCCCAAAAATAAACCCAAGAAATTTGGGATTAATCAGAGGCCTAATTAAAAAGTAATTAGTAAAATAAACTTTCTAATAAAACCCAAATTTAAAGAAAATCATAACTCAAAACTTATAGAAATTAATTTTAAAATATTCTAGGTTTAATTATTTATCCATAGGATTTTATTTCAATTTTTTCTAAATTTTCTAAATAGAGTTATGAATTTTAGAAGATCTCTAGGTTAATTAGGAATTAATTAAGCATTTTTAAATAATCCTAACTAATCCCCGGCTCACGGTGCGACGCGTGGCAGCGGCGGCGGTGGCGGCGGTCAACGTGCTTTATACGCTTCATGTTGTGAGGGATTACTTAAATGTCACATCCCAAATGGCGGCTGGTGGCGCACACACTTTAATCCTCTATCATCCGATCAAAGATCGGATGGCCGAGGATCTCCCCGCATTTTAAAATGGATAAAAGGAATTTCTAACGTGCAGAATTATCTCAGTCATCCATCTAAAATGTGCAAATGGACAGTTGAGATCTCCCAAGTTCTTCCCCTTGATCAACAGAGACCGTCCATGATCAAGGGAAAGATCCAAGCTTGATCTAACATGTATTCCAATCAAACCCAACCCACACCATCTAAAGACAAAGAGAGTCAAATCCAACGGTCAAAAATTAATGGGGTGAAAATTTCTTTCACAAAGCTCTACACCACGTTGAGTTTAATGGTCGAGAAATCCCATATCTCATCAGAGTTGATCATCGGTGCTCGATTCCCTTGTAGAAGCTTCGTCTGGTTGAGATGAAGCCTTGCTAAAGTTTTGAGCACTTGAGGTTGAGTGGATCCTTCTATGGGTCACCTCCTCTTTAGCTTGAGCTCAGCTTTGATCCAATTCAATCCTCCCTTGCCTTTAGAACTTAGGAATGAACTTAGGTGAGCTCTACTTGGTCACCTAATTGTGCTTGTAAAAAGAATTACAATGGATTGTAGTGTGGAAGAAGTTGGCTAATGGATTGAGCTCCCCTATTTTCATTGTTTGAAAATTGAGAAATGGGGAATTGGCAAGAGCTCTAGGATGCTTCCTATCACATTCTGATGGCTCTTAGGTCTCACAAGCACTCAATCAAATTCAAGAATGATGCATTTAAGTTTGTTTAAGGGGAATATATCTCACCCCTTAAAGGATCGAACGGCCGAAAATGGACATGCTATTTTGACCCAATTGATCATAGCTTGAGGGTTTTTTGATCAGTTAGGAGTGCGCACATGGTCGATTTGAGCCAAGGTGTGGATTTCCAACCTCCCATGTGCTTGAATTTGAGCTTGAGAGGGAGTTTGAATTTTCAATTTTGACCTATAGAGTCGAGTTTGGTCTAGGGACCAAATGGGCTGACCCAAACCTATTTGGTTGGGTGAAGCACTCTCCCCTAGGTCCCCTTGAGCTTCTAGGAAAGCCTCAAGTGAATGTGAAGAGGGTATGACCAAATTACCCATGCATTAAGCCAAAATTTTGTGACCTAGGGGTAGGGTGGTCATTTTTCTATTTTTCCACTTTGGACATGTTGGGTATGTGGAGAAACTAGGTTTGGCCAAGTTTCATAAGATTTGGAATTCATTTGACAGGGTTTGGCTCATATTGACCCATTTAGGTCAAAATGGGTCAACTTGGGTCAAGTTGACCAATTGGTCAAATTTGGTCAAACCAAGGGTTGGGTCAAGTTCATATGACCATTTGAAATGTTTTGGTGGCTTTGGTTTGATTCAATTTGGTATGGTTTTAAATTTGGCTCATATGACTTCATTTAGGTCAAATGGGTCAAGTTGACCTATTTGATCCATTTGAGCTATTTGGGCTAGGTCAAGGGTAGGTTTAGATTTGGTTAATCATATGGAGTGGATTGGTATCATTTTTTATAATCAGTTTTGGTTAAGTTCAATTTTGGCTCAATATGACCCATTTAGGTCATGTTAGGTCAAAGGTCAATTAGGCTAGGTTAGGTCTAGTTGGCCAATTGAGGCTTTGGTCAAGTTCCATAAGTGATTTGGAATGGACTTGAACCATTGGTTTCAATCAATTTAGCTTTCATCAAGTTTTGACATATTTTGACCCTTTAGGTCAAAATGGGTCAACTTGGGTCAAGTGACCAATTGGGCTAGGTTAGGCTCAAATGTTGGCTTGGTCAAGTTCAAACATAATTCATGAGTGAGCTTAGATCAATGGTTTCAATCAATTTGGCCTATGGTGGAATTTGGCTATGTTAGGTTTCATTTTGGGTTAAGTATTGGCTTGGTCAACCCTTAGGTTTGACTTGGTTTGGCCTAATTTGATTGATTGATCATCTCATGATGATTGTTGTTCATGATGAGAGGGATATATGAGTTTGGTTTAATCCAATTTGGTTAGAATCAAAATTTGGCTCATAAGGGTACTTTAGATCACTTTAAGTCATGTGAGCCTAAGTGGGCCAAATGGCTTGGTCAAAGTTTGATTTGAAGTTGGTCAAAATTTGGCTCATAAGGGTACTTTAGGGCACTGAGCAAAGCGGTGAACAAAGAATTTGAATCAATGATATAGAACTTGGCTTTAGTCTTCCAATCACCTTTCTCCAAAGGTAACAATATGAAACCTAAAGCCCTCTCGCCTTGTTTATTGAATTCTCTCAACATCATCCGATCTTCGCGGAGTGTGGAGATTTTGATCCTGAAATAAGCAAGGGTCTTCAGACTCATAATGTTCACTGATGCACCTGAATAGACAAAAATCATGGAAAGTCTGAATATGCCCATGTCTACTGTAATATAGAGGGGACGGTTGTGCTCCATGTCCCGTAGAAGAAGGTCCTCATTTGTGAAAGTGATTCTCTGGGCTTCTCTTGAGTAATGTGCCTCCTCTTCAACAGTGGTCAACTGAGCTAAGCATGTCTCTGGATTAAGGAGAGCCATGATTAATGATTCTCTCATCTCTTTAGATAAGACAAAGGCATCATATATGCTTAACTTAGATGGCAACTTTCTTAGGTGAGAGATGACATTGTAATCCACCTTGGGTTGATCCTCCACACGTATATCCAAGATGGAGCATCCTCTAGAGGGGCTTCTCGATCATCTAAACCAATGACTTATTTTTCCTTATCTTGAGGTGCTGCCCTATGAGTTAGAACCTATTAACTACGGAGGTTGACATCGGTGATCTCTTATGGCAGGTTAGTGAAAGATTCTATCTGCTCATCAAGCTCACCTACAACTTCTCCTATAGGACCCTCAAAATCGGATGATTCTAAGTCTATCTCAAGAGGTGAACCCATAGTATTCAAAGAGGGAAGGTCCAACTCTGAATCAGAAAGAGGAAGATCAAAGTTGTTATAATTATTATTTATACTTGGAGAGTTTTCAGTAAGTGTAGAATTAGACAACCCATCAGAAGTGACACAGATATAATTCAAGCTAGTTTTATTCCTTGATTTCTTGGATTTTGAAGGAGGTATATAGTAAAAATCTAGTAAAGCAAGAGGGGTGAGGGATTTGATGCCCTCATCCACCGATGCAAGATGTCTACTATAGGAAGAGTTAGCTGAAGTAGAGGTGCTCGTTGATGTAGTAATCGAATTGGACCGGAGGCTGGGCTCTGGTGGTTGCTACTTAGCTATCCTAGTCGGGTGGCATGGTCGCTATCGAGAGCTCCTTCCTTCCCCAAATTGTCCTGAACAACTTGCAAACCTTTTTTAATTTTGGAGGTTCGAGCTTCCTTAGGCACCTGCAAGGAAAGTTTCTTGATTTTGGATACAATCTTCTTAGAGGTTCGGGATAAAGAGATATCCCAACCTTCTTTAGTTTTGGAAGCATCGCAGGTATCCCCAAGGATTACCCTAATGGAACAGGATGCTTATTCCACAAGGTATTCCTTTGGGATAAATATGGCGCCTGTCTTGAAGCTATGCTCAAGCCAGTATTTAAATGTAAAGCAATTCTCTAAAACATGACATAGCATGCAGTGATAGGAGAAAAAGTTAGGATCATTGCTTTTGCCCACTTCCTCTGGCCTTCTAGGCTCAGGTAGCTAAAAATCGAATTTCTTTAATAGATTCTTAAAGATTTTCTTGATTACTTTCCTCTTAAATGAATATGGTTTGTTTAGTTTATCCATAAGAGTAGGTGGACCGTAGCTACCTGGTGGCGGGTATGTGTACCACTGCTATTGTGGATATGGCTGAGGAGGAGGCAATGAAGGCCGTGGAGGCTGCTGTGGTGGCCGGTAGGATGGCCTCGGTGGTGGTAGAGGAGGTGGAAGTGACGGTTGTGGAGCACGAGATCTCTCATACTGCTCTCTAGCCAGCCGATTTCCCTTATGTACTGCTATCACTGTCCCTAGCTTCTTCTCATAAGCTTTATGTGGCTTTGGCTTTATTGATTGATTCAAAAAAGAAAACTATTTAGCTTCTCATTGTAAGCTACCTGCCTTGTTGATTAGTTTCTCAAATATCTTGATCATAAAACCTTTGAGCATGAAGGTGACCGGGCCATGAATATTCTTCAACAAAATTTCAATGGCGTGTTATTCAGACAGCTGTGGTTCACATTTTATACTCAAATTGTGCCATCTAAGAATATAATCAACGAGGGACTCACCGGGGTGTTGTTGAGCAATAATGAGATTGCCTACGATCACCCTTTGTTGAGCTCCAGCAAATCTCTTAATGAAGAGTTGCACCAACTCAGTAAAAGTCTTCATTGAACTATTGGAAAGTTCAGCATACCAATCGAAGGCTATGCCTGGTAAGCAACTGACAAAAAGTTGGAAGAGTAAAGCATCATTGCCACCAATGTTGCAACAACTGGCTCTGAAGTGCGCAATGTGCTGCATTGGGTTCCTATTGCCATCAAAGCTCTTGAAATAAGGTGGCACGAAACCCTTAGGATATTGGATGGCATCGAATTTCTCTGGATAGAGTCTACTCTTTGGAACTGATGATCTTCCTCAAACTTGAGCCAATGCTTCTCTCACCTGCTGCTCAACCATGATTTTGATGTCCTTTTCCTGTATGGAGGTACTATCCATTACCTTCCTATACAAGCTGGTGTTGCCTTGCTCTACTGGAGGCAAAGTCTTGGCTGGATCTAAGACATGAAATAACTCTGGTTGACTAATCTCTGCTATAGTAGGATGCACTGTCGGGGCCTAATTCTGAAGTGCCAAAATTGCTGCTAGCAAGTCTTCAAGCTTCTTCCCTCTCCTATCTATTTGTTCATCATTTTATTTTAATTGCTAAAGGAAGTGTTAGGTCGAGTGCTTTCTTCCCCGCATGATCCTTCCAAAGTCTATCGATGAGGAGGAAACCTGTCTACCACATGTGTACCCATGCTGAATTCTCTAATAGATCATCTTCAATAGGATCAAAATTGACCTTCTCATTCTCTAAATTAGACCAAGCATATCCTAAGATTTTCTGCTTCTCCACTAAATATTAAGCTACAATGTCATCTAGGGATCGGTCCAACTGAACATGTACAAAAGATCGAGGCTGCCCAGTAGTAGGATCACTATCATTAACAGATAGACATCTAACCTCTACTACTGCTGGAGAGCTAACCCTATGAGGGCTATGCTCACTAGAAGAAAGATGCTCTTGGCTATCACTAGATTTGGATGGAGTGGTACTCCTAGGAGAATCTATGGCCATGGGGGAGACTAAACTATCTCCTCCTCCCTCTGCTGATATCTCCATATACTGTTGGGGTGGTGGTGGTGATGATGGAATGACTACTATACTCCAAGGTTGTCATTCCTTCTTCACCACAACTGGGGTAGAAGGCCTCAATCGATGGTGTAGATGGAATTGGATCTCTTGTCCATAGTCGGATCACCAGTGAGGCTCTCTTCTCCCCGGATGAGACCTTCATGGCCTTTGCTGGAATAATGGATGATGGAACATATACTAGAGATGGTGGGCGTAGAGTAGAGTGGTGTGGTGGAGGCACCACCAACTCTCTCTAAGTAGGAGCTCCTCTCCTATGCTGGGTAGTACACCTCAGTAAGATGCTATCAGTATGATCAATGAAGGTAGTGCGTTGATCGGGAAAGTCGATAAGGGCTAAGGCTGCTGATTGCATGTTATACCTCCGTCTCTCCCCGTTAGTAATCTGCACTGATGTACGGGCCTCCCTGGCCCTCTCCTGCCTAATCTGTCTACCCACACTATGGGAAATGACTGAGCATAAATCAAACTGAGCCCCAGACGGTGATCATCCGTAAGCTTCGCCTACTCGGCGTAGAACTGATTTGAGGCCAGTGTATGACCTCCTCCTCTCACTGATAAGAGCCTAAAATTGTACTGATAGTGGATGTGAAACTGAAATCCTCCTAACATCTTCTATATCAAATCTAGAGAGAGGGTGGAACTTATTTTCTATGATCAGTGGGAAAATCATCCTAGACAACTCCTCTACTGCAGCCTAGGAAACTGCCTCCAACTCTTTAGCTATGCGGGTATGATACCGCTTGATCATGTGGTTCTTGTTTCGGCACTGAGTCCTCGTAGGTCGAGCAATATGGGAAGTAGACCCAATCTCGAAGGTAGAAGAGACAATGCTAGCAATCAAGAGAGCCTTCCCCTTGGAGGGAGCCAATAAGTGGGTGCTAGCCCGTACTGGGGTAGCAAGGGGAACAACTGGGCACACTGGTGCTGGAACTGCTACTACTATGGGAACTACCACAACCATCCTCTTCAATGAGGGGATCTCCGAATCAAATGGTAACTCAACCTGGATGACCGGATTCTGCCCGGTCACCACGCTCTTGCTAACTATCATGAGGGTGGTCCCCTCACATGTGATCCTATCCACCTCAAAGCCTCGGCCAAAATGGATGAGGTGGAAAAGTTAGACTACAGGAGGCTGGCCCAATCCAAGGCCAAGTCCATCCCAAAAGGAAATGTAAAGACATACTTTTGTGCTGCCATTTGAAACTAAACTAACTGAACTGAAAGTCTGCAATGTTGAAAACAAGTTTTAATCAAATTTCTACTTTGATTTTTGAAATTTTGATTTACAATTTGAACCCACACTCAACAACTTCAAAGTGTTAAGTGGGGCTCAAATGAATTTAGAAGAGATTTTGAGATTGATTGGAAAAGAGATTATTTTTTAATGTGGAATCCATTTTTAACAAATTTGTGTAAGTTAAAAATGGGTTCAAAAATCTTTGGAGAGATTGATGCTTCCATAGGTTCATATTTTAATTTGATTTTTTATTATTTGGGGACCCTTCATTTAACAAATTTGAGTATGATAGAGTAAAGGGTCAATTGATTTTATTTTAATTTGTGATTTTTGGAATTTACTCACTTAACAAATTTGGTTATGCTAAGTGAGGTGTTTGAAAACAATTTCTTTCTTTTTCTTGGTTTTCTTATGAATCATGTGTGAATTTGAAAATGGAATCCTCATTTAGCAAATTTGGGTATGCTAAATGAAGATTCCAAATGTGTTTTGTTTTTCAGGATTTTTTGAAAATAAGATTCTTAGCAAATTTAGGTATGTTAAAGAAATCCTAATGTGTTTTGTTTTTATGATTTTTTTTTTTTTTTGAAAAGAAGATTCTTAACAAATTTCGGTATTCTAAGGAAATCCAAATGTGTTTTCTTTTTGTTGATTTTTTGAAAATAGGATTCTTAGTAAATTTAGGTATGAAAGAAATCCAAATGTTGTTTTGTTTTGTTTTTTTTTTTTTTTTTTTTTGATTTTGAAAAAAGGATTCTTAGCAAATTTATGTATGCTAAGGACATCCAAATGTGTTTTGTTTTGGTGATTTTTGAAAGAAGGATCCTTAGTAAATTTAGATATGCTAAAGAAATCCAAATGTTGTTTTGATTTTTGATTTTGATTTTGATTTTTGAAAAAGAGGATCTTCACTTAGAAAATTTGGGTATGCTAAATAAAAGATCCAAATTTTGTTTTGTTTTTGATGAATTTTGAAAAGAGGATTCTTAGCAAATTTAAGTTTGTTAAAGAGATCCAAATGTATCTTATTTTTGATGATTTTTGAAAAAAAAAAAGGAATTCTTTACTTAGCAAATTTAGGTATGCTAAGTAAAAGAAATCCAAATGTCTTTTGATGATTTTTGATGATTATTGAAAAGGGGATTCTTAGCAACTTTAGGTATGCTAAAGAAATCCAAATGTTATTCTATTTTTGATGATTTTTGAAAAGAGGATTCTTAGCAAATTTAGGTATGCTAAGGAAATCCAAATGTGTTTTATTTTAGATGATTTTTGAAAGAAGGATCCTTAGCAAATTTAGATATGCTAAGGAAAATCAAATGTTATTTTTGATTTTTGATTTTGATTTTGATTTTTGGAAAAGAGGATCTTCACTTAGCAAATTTGGGTATGTTAAATGAAAGATCCAAATGTTGTTTTATTTTTGATGAATTTTGAAAAGAGGATTCTTGGCAAATTTAAGTATGGTAAAGAGATCCAAATGTATTTTGTTTTTGATGATTTTTGAAAAAAAAAAAAAAGGGAATTCTTTACTTAGCAAATTTAGGTATGCTAAATAATAGAAATCCAAATGTGTTTTGATGATTTTTGATGATTTTTGAAAAGAGGGTTCTCAGCAAATTTAGGTATGCTAAAGAAATCCAAATGTTGTTTTGTTTTTGATGATTTTTGAAAAGAGGATTTTGAGCAAATTTAGGTATGCTAAGGAAATCCAAATGTGTCTTATTTTTGATAATTTTTGGATTCTTAGCAAATTTAGGTATGCTAAGAAAATCCAAATGTGTTTTGATTTTGATGATTTTTAAAAGAGGATTCTTAGCAAATTTAGGTATGCTAAGGAAATCTAAATGTTGTTTTTGATTTTGTTTTTTTATTATTATTTTGATTTTTGAAAGACAGGATCTTCATTTAGCAAATTTGGGTATGCTAAATGAGATATCCAAATGTTATTCTTTTTTATTTTAATTTTGATTTTTTGAAAGAGAGGATCTTCATTTATCAAATTTGGGCATGCTAAATGAAAGTTCCAAATGTTGTTTTTGATTTTTGATTATTATTTTGATTTTTGAAAAAAAAAATTCATTTAGAAAATTTGGGTATGCTAAATGAAAGATCCAAATATTGTTTCAATTTTGAAAAGATGATTTTTAATTTTGATTTTTGAAAATATGTTTGTTAAATTTTATTTTTGGAAATGTGTTGCTTGATTTGATTTTTGAAAATGTGACTGTCGATTTTATTTTGAAAATAAAATCTTCATTCAATAAATTGAATGAAGATGTTCATTTGTGATTTTTGAAAATATGATTTTGGATTTTATTTTTAAAAAGAGATGATTATTGAATTTTGTTTTGAAAATGAAATCTTCATTTAATAAATTGAATGAAGATGTTCATTTATACTTTTGAAAAATATGATTGTTGAATTTATTTTTGGAAATAAAATCTTCATTCAACAAACTCGATGAAGATGTTCATTTGTGCTTTTTAAAAATATGATTATTGATTTTATTTTTGGAAAGAGATTTATTGATTTTCTTTTTGGAAAAGATGATTGTTCATTTTATTTTGAAAATGAAATCTTCATTCAATTGTTCATTTGTGCTTTTTCAAAATATGATTTTTGGATTTTAATTTTGAAATGATCCTACATATAACAATCATGAAGATTATTAGATGAGGGTGATTTATAAAAAATTTTGTTCAAACTTTTTATTATGTGCATTTTGAAAAAGTGCTTTTCAAAAATTGATATTTTTTTGTAAAGGGTTTATTTTTCTTTATTTTTAGAATGAACCTTTCCTTACCATGAAAATGGTAAAGAGGAAGTCTTTAGTTGTTTCTTTTTATTAAATTTTTATTTTCACCCATTAGGAAACCCAACAGGGGTTTTAAGACCTTCACATAGTGAAGTCGTAAAACCTAAAGGATGCTGGCTAGCTTAGCTTAAGGATGAAATAAACTAAGTGCCAACGAAAAAGAAAGATAGTCTTGGATTCATATAAAATATAAACCCACTATCGAGACTTGGAGACAATGATCATTTACCAAAGATGGAGAGAGGAACCACCCCCAGCAGAGTCGCCAGAAAAATTTGTGGTGAAATTTATTTTTCAAATTCTTCATCTATTCTTTCCGTGAGAGAGAAAAAGAAATAAATGAAGAACCAAAAATAATTTTCAAAACACTTCTTGTGTTGGACACCATGGAGATCCGCAGATATTCTTATTAGGGTGATCGAGTACAGCATTGAGGAATGATGTACTATCTCGAGAGACAAAAGCCACCATCCTACAAATGGACCTAATCACCTTAATAAGTACTCCTAAGGACTATGGGTCTTCGGATGTACCAGAGATTCTTCCCCTACTTTACTATTCACCTCGTGTTTAGGATGAGCTTTCAACCCCTCCATCTTAGACATAGGACTTCTCTTAGACTTTAGGAGTTCCTTAGTCTTAAGACGCATCTAGTGATTAGGTGGACACTCAACCTAGCCCTAGAGACTTAGAAGGGTTAGCCATAGGAATAGGTCATGTCTTAGGGGTGTTAGGAAAATTTGCCTACCCTTACCTTGAACCATTCCTCACTTCCTTCCTTCAAGTCAAACTTCAAATCTGATCGACATCAAACTTAAATCAATTCCAGCCTAATTGATTTTCTCCAAACTCAAATCAATTCCACATGACTGAAATCCATGATTGAAACCCATGATTGAAATTCCAAGTTCAAAATCTTCCATATGTCCTTTGATTCCTTCTCGTGGACTTAGCCTAAATCTAATCTAAATCAATTCAAACTCATGAAAATTTCTCACAACTCATTTATATTCTCATTTATATTCACATATATAAATGAAATATAAATTCAAATCAATCAAACTAAATCCAAAATTCATGGTCAAAATTCCAAAATATTTCCTAAGTCTTTTAATTCCCTCTTAAGGACTTCACTCAAATCAACTTCAAATCACTTCAAATTCATGAAATTTTCTCATAACCCATTTATATTCTCATTTATATTCACATATATAAATGAAATATAAATTCAAACACCCAAAACCAACTTCAAAAATCAAACTCGAATTCATTCAAAATCCAATCTAAGCCTTTCAAGTCAAAATCTTGAACTTAGCCAAATCAATTTCAAATCAAGCCAAACTCCTCATTTTTCTTCATGGTTCAATCAATCCTTCAATCATGAATCCAAATATAAATACATACTTCAATCACTTTACCAAAACTCAATTCAAAAATCAAGCCAAATCAAACTCATGTTCACCCTTTGAACTTGAAATTATCAAATGAATCAAAACTCATTTGACTTCAAATCACTTGCAAATGGATTTATATTTCAATCATAAGTCCATATGTGAGTTTCATCGAACTTAAATCAAGCTTTGACCAAGTCATTTGACCTACTTAGGCTCACTTGACCCAAAGTGACCTAAAGTATCCTTATCAGCCAAATTCTAATCCTAACCAAATTGGATTGAACTAAGCCCATCTATGCCTCTCACCATGATCAACAATCATCATAAGATGATCAATCACTCAAATTGGGTCAAACCAAGTCAAACCTAAAGGTTGACCAAGTCAACACTTAGTCAAAATGAAACCCAACATAGCCAAAATCCACCATAGGCCAAATTGATTGAAACTAATGATCAAAGTTCATTCATGAACAATGTTTGAACTTGACCAAGTCAACATTTGAACCTAATCTAGCCCAATTGGCCACTTGACCCAATTTGACCTAAAAAGTCAAAATGTGTCAAAACTTGATCTAATCCAAATTAATTAAAATCAATGGGTCAAGTTCATTC
Source organism: Cymbidium sinense (assembly GCA_021442155.1). Taxonomy (NCBI): domain Eukaryota; kingdom Viridiplantae; phylum Streptophyta; class Magnoliopsida; order Asparagales; family Orchidaceae; genus Cymbidium; species Cymbidium sinense. The sequence continues at coordinate 55,964,108 of CM038216.1, forward strand.
CAAAATGATTGTTGAACTTGACCAAAGCCTCAATTGGCCAACACCCAACCCAAATTGACCATGAACCCAACTTGACCTAAAGGGTCAAATTGAGCCAAATTCAAACTTAACCAAAACTGATTAGAAACAAAGGTACTAATCCCTTTCATATGACCAACCAAACCAAAACCTACCCATGACCTAGCTCAAATAGCTCAAATGGATCAAATTGGTCAACTTGACCCATTTGACCTAAATGAACTAAATTGAACCAAATTCAAACCTAAGCCAAATTGAATCAAACCAAACCCACCAAAATATTTCAAATGGTCATATGAACTTGACCCAACCCTTGGTTTGACCCAAATTTACCATTTGGTCAACTTGACCCAAGTTTATCCATTTTGACCTAACTAGGTCAACATGAGCCAAATCACATCAAACCAACTCCAAATTCAATGAAACTTGGCCAAACCTATCTTCTCGTCATATCAAACATGTCCAAACTAAAATTAAGGTCAAATGACCATTTTACCCCTAGGTCAAAGGGTATATTTTGGCTAAACGCACATGAAATTTGGTCAAATCCTCTTCACAATCACTTAGCACTCTCTTAGTGGATCAAGTGAACACTACAGAGTGTGGTGCACCCAACCCAATGGGTTTGGGTCAGCCCAACCTAGCCCAATGGCCAAACCGACCACATGCCTTGAAATGGAGCACATGGAATCCTCCTTCCAATCAATTCAAGCACATGGCCACTTCACCATTCCACTCCCTGGCCAAAACCGAACTCAAGGACACCCTAAACTGCCTAACAAACCCACTCCATATGGTCAATTGGATCAAAATAGCAAGGAGGCTTGCGGTTGTCCAATTGCCAAAGGGGGAGATATACTCCCCCTAATTTGAATTCAATCCATCATTCCTCAATTCGATTGAACTTAGGGAAGTCAGAGAAGCCATTCCTCAGCCTCCCCAAGCTTCCTAGAGTGAAATCAAATTTCCATTTCTCAATTTTCAGAGATTGAAATTAAGGGAGCTCCACCAAAAACCCAACTTGCTCTACACCTCAAATCAACCCATTTCCTCTTGCAAGCTTCATCAAAGAGCTTAATCGAGCTTTCCAAAAGCTTCATACAAGCTCTTGAAGCAAGGGAGGAATGCCCTAAATCAAAGTCAAGCTCAAGAGCAATTGAAGTTGGTCCACATGAAGATCTAGCCCATTTTAAAACCTCTAAACTTCAGCAAAGCTTCGTCTCAACTAGATGATGCTTCTCCAAGGAAATCGAGCACCGGTGATCACCTCTGGCAAGGTAAACCATTTTTTTGAGCTTAATCTAGCCATAGTGTAGAGCTTTGTGAAAGAAAGTTTAATCCCATGGGATTTTAGCTATTAGATGTGATCTAGGTAGCATGTTGATGGTGTGGGTTAAGTTTGGATCCAAACTGAGCTTAATCGAGCTCGGATCATGTCCTTGAAGATGGATGGATCTCCTCTCCCACGGGGAATTATCAGAATGAATCTCTGGCCATACATCCACGCATTTTGGATGGATGATCGAGATTAAAACACGTAGCACTCACGGATTCCCCCTTTTGATCTGTGGCTTTAATCTTAGTCGTCTAATCCTTGATCGGACAGTTGAGGAGAAAGCGTGTAGCGCCGCCGCTGACGCGACACTAAGATGTGATAAGTTAAGTACCCAATCTCGTCGCACCACGTGGAAAGTGCATGCTGCGTTAGCGGCCCACGTGGCTCCAACGGGATTAAATATTTAATTAGGCTTATTTAATTACTAATTAATTAAAGAAACTTCAAATATTCATATATAATCCTAGAAAAATCAAACAAATATGAAATAAATTACACTAGAAATATAATTGAACATATAATATTCTAAATTTGATTTTAATTGACTTTGAATAATTCTTTTCTCTTAATTTGGGTTTTATTGAGAATGTTAATTTCCTAATTACCCTTTAATTATACCACTGATTAATTGCAAACTTCTTGAGCATGATTAGTGGAATGACTTCTACCTCCCCTAATTTTCTTGGGATTTATTGATGGTTTAATTAGAGGAATTACTTGATTAATTCCTAATTATCCCATTTATGTAATTAAGCTTAATTAAGGGTATAATTAGTGGTTTAACCCTCTAATTGGGTCAATTAAGTTTTGATTAAGTGAATGTGAGGTTTAGAGAATAATTTTGAGATACTTTCTTTAAGATATTCCCTAAACCCCCTTTTCTTCCTTAATCCATCCTTAATTAAGGGTTAATTCACTAATTACCCCTTAATTGATTTCATAAAATTCTAAAACTTTCCAAAACTTAATTAATCTATCTTATGTAGATGATTAGGTGTTCAAGAGCCTAAGTATAATTAAGAAAATCAAAATCCAACTAATATGTGTGAGAGGGGTTTTGAAAGTACTTAAGCTTAAACTCCTTAGTTTAACTAATCATTATTCATGAGCCAAATTACATTAGGCCCCTTTTCTTCCTAGGTGCATTACAAATTTAAATTCCTTGTGTGATTTTATGTCATCTCATTGACTCATAATTATTTGATTAGTTATACTAAGGTGGTATAGGTGAGGGATAATTAACATGCTTAATTCATACCTTAACCTAACCAAAGCATAAAATTGATATAATCATCTAAAAATTAAATTAAAACAACAAACACATGTGGGAATGGGTTAAGAACAACAAACTCACCTCACATTTCTCAAATTAAATCAAACTCAAAACAAAATCAAACTTTCTTTAAAAATAACTTGATTTGCTTTAAGCTTTGTTATTTCATAAGATTGCCTTTAAATATTTTCTTTGTGTCAAAATTGCATGTTTTATTTAAAGTAAAAAAATATGAATGCTATTATCATATTAAATCCAAATTATTTTTAAAAATATATGAATCAATTACCAAATTGAAAGTGTGCTACTTACTTTATTTATAAGTTTGCATGTGAATATAAAAATGTGTCTTATGTTTATTTCCTTTCTTTCCTCCTAACATGGATTTGAATAAGATGTGCAAAGTGCATAATTTTTTTAAAAGAATATAACACTTGCTTAAAATCTACTCTTATCCTCTCCCATGTTATAATCTAAGAAGGATACTTACATTTATACATATAAATTACATTAGTAAATCCAAAATACAAATACAAACTTTTTGCATCCTTTCTTTTTCATTCATTTCTTTTATACATATACTTGTATTTAAGGAAAGTGGTATATTAGTCTGGATAACCCTATGGTTGCGAGGCTTTAAGTAGCCCTAAGTAGGTTTTATACCTTACACCCCTCGTGCTAACAATGGCATCGTACTTTCTTATGCATTTCATACATCTATGTGTGCATGTAAAAATTGGATAAGAAACCCCTTTTCTACTTAATGAAAATCATGCATCATAAGCATTCAAATTTTCTTAAGTAACTCACTTAGCATTCATCATAAAGTATGCTAAACAATTTCATTTATATGTATAGATATGCTTCAGATTCATTCATATGCATGTTATACATGTTGAGAAAGAAATTAATTGATGTGTGTTTTGTGAATTTAATTCACTTTACTTAATCTTAAAATGCCTTTCTTTTGAATAGGTTTATTTAGAGTTCATCTAAACTTAGGATTAATTAAAATACATAATAAGACATTCACTAAACAAAACTAAAACATGAATCTACTTTAAAAATTACTTTGGGTAGGGAAGGAAAGAGAAGTTTTTCTTCTCTTTCCCTCTCTTTACAACCTAGTAATTAATTGTAGGATTCACTTGAACCTAATTAAAACATAAAAATAAAATCAACCCAAGACAACTAAACAACTTAAATGAACCCTCCCCCCTCTAAGTGTTGAACACTCTACTCTTCACACTTAGAAAACTCTAACTTAAATCCATAGCTAAGCTTACCACACAAACCTCTAAAGCACACACATTAGACTAAGTCGCCACTTCTAGCTTTAGTTTAGGGCGATGCATGGTTTGATATTTGCTTTTGTGATGTAATATTTTAGACTGAATGTTAAGGTGTATGTGCATAGACTAAATGGTAGGGCGATCTTAGTCTAACCATCGGCTTCTGCAGGGAATTGTGCTTAAGGGGCACTATAATAAATAAAAATATAAATGCTTTTGTTATGCAGGTGCTCATACCCCTAAGCATGATTCAATCAGCTAGGTGGAGTTAGTCACCCATGTGCAGGGTGTTAAGTTCAATATACATGCTTGAGATTTGTATGATTTGTTTTAGCTAATCTCTATTTTACAGGTATTAGTTAGATTTCCATTTTCCCTTTTCATGTAATTTTTGCAATTAGGATTTTAGAATGATTATTATGGGGATTAGAATGAGCATTGGTTATAAGGCCATGCCTTATGTACCATGTGAAGCTTTTGGAGCATACCATGTGAAGCCTTTGGAGCATCCACCTTCCAACCATCCAAAAGAAGGAAGCAAAGAAGAAAGAAGAAAAGAAAGAAAGAAGAAGAAAAGAAGAATGAAGAAACGAAGCTTGAAGACCCCCATAACAATGATTCTTTGCTTAATTGTACTTAATTCATTTGTAATCCAGGTTGAATAAGGGTAGAGCTCGGCTACCCAATTTATTTTTTGGGTTTGTACGGTGGTGCCTGACCACAAATGGCCTCTTATTCTTTGATGTTAGCTTTATAAATTGATTGATGATTTGTTTAGCTTATGCATTAAGATGGCATCATTTTCTTAGTTTCTTCCTTGCTTGATGTATTTCCTGGATGACGATTAGGCTCTTAAGAAAAAATAAATCTTCTACCAAATTTAACAATTCAAAATTAAAATAAAGAACTCATAACCTCGCCTAAAGCTCAAGTTAAAAAATCAAGATAAAAGAATTAGCAACCCCTTAGTTTTATGAGTATTTCTTTTATAACATCATACATAAAAGCATCTTATTTCACTCTTAATTGGAGGGCTTTCATCTTTGCAAGAGAAACTTGGCTTGACTTGTGAGAGCCATGGTGAAAATATACCTCATCCCTTCTTGTTGATTTTGTCCAATAATCTTATTTCTCATGCATTAGTCATATAAATCTTATAAGCCTAAGTCAAAATTATTGTCCAAAAATGAAAATAAAGTGTAATCTGAATTGCATTAGATCTAGGTCATTATTCATGCCCGTACTTGATCTAGTCTCTTAGGGAGTGAGTTTAAGGACTTAGTCTCTTTCTAAATAAATAACAGCTATATCTTGCATAAAAGCATGCCTACATGAATTTAAAATCATAGGAGGAGTTAGTTGGCGGCCACCCCCAAGCAGTTGTAAGTCCAAGCAGTCAGGTGGTTTGTCCTTTCTTATGGAGGTAAACCAAATACCCATTTTTGCCTAAGATTTAAGTTGTGCTTTTGGCCCTCGCTAAAGCTCCCTAGATTTAGGTTTTGAGGTCGCTTCTCCCTTCTATGGGCCATAATTATAAATCCTTATCTCCTAGGCATTTTCACAATCTTGTGTTGTGGAATCATAAGCCCTAAATTTCTAATGAAAAATTCAACTCAAATAAATTAAGTCAATTTCAAAAATGTAAAGCCCAACCATAAGATAGTTTGAGATGTTCATTAGGTTTCCTAGCATCGTGAGCATCTCCTACTTATCTTCCTTTAGCTTCAATAATAACTCTCTCATCGATCAATCCCATTTGATCTTCAAAAATAAACTAATTGATTGATAGTCCTACCCTATTGAAATCTTTGGAGACAGCGATCATTTACCTTAATCGAGAGTATTCCTAAGGAATCCCCTTCCTTATGATGTAATTAACTATGGGGGCTTGCTCCTGTACGGAACTTAATGAACCTGGTTTAAAATAAACCCTGTTTTACTTTTTCATGTAAAATAGGGGAAGAATCTTTGGTACACATGTAGACCCATTATCCTTAGGAGTCCTTATTCGGGTGATTAGTTCCATTGTAGGGTGCTGACTTTTATCTCTCGAGATAGTACACCTCTCCTCAATGTCGTACTCGATCACCTTAATAAGAACATCTACGAATCTATGTGGTGTCAAAATGCATAAAAAGAGAAAGTATATTTCTGTCTTCATTTTATCCCGCATAGAATGAACATAGAAGTAAGCACTTTTTTTCTTTTAGAGAAATTAAAATATAATTTTTCACCACATTTACATGAAAAAGTAAAGCAGTGTTTATTTTAAACTGGGTTCATTAAGTTTCCTATGAAGGTAAGCCCCCGTAGTTAATTATATCCTAAGGAATGGGATTCCTTAGGAATACTCTCGATTAAGATAAATGATCGTTGTCTCCAAAGATTTCAAAGATAGGACTATTAATCAATTGGTTTATTTTTAGAAGATCAAATAGGATTGATCAAGAGGAAGGAGTTATTATCAAAGCCAAAGAAAGATAAGTAGGAGATGCTTATAATACTAGGAAGCCTAGTAAGCATCCTGAACGATCTTATGATTGAGCTTTATATTTTTGGAATTGAAGGGAATTATTTATTTGAGTTGAAGTTTTAGTAGAAATCTAGGACTTACAATTCCATGACACAAGATCACAGAAATGCCTAAGAGGTGAGGATTTATGCTCGTAGCCCGCAAAGGGAAGTAGCAACCTCTGAACCTAAATCTAAAGAGCTTTGGCGAGGGTCAAGGCATGACCTAAATCTAAGGCTGAAAATGGGTATTTGAGTTACCTCCACAAGAGAGGATAAACCACCCGACTATTGGACTTACAACCGCCTAGGGGTGGTCGCCAACTAACTCCTCCTACGATTTTAAATACATGTAGGCAAGTTATATGTTTTTGCAAGATAGTTAGGCTATTATTTATTTTAGAAAGAGACTAAGTCCTTAAACACACTCCCTAAGAAATTAGATCATGTAGGGCATGATTGATGACTTAAATCTAATGTAAATTTTTTTTGTTATATTTTATTTTTATTTTTGGACAATCAATTTGACACAGACTTTAGGATTCATATGCCTAATGCATGAGAAATTAGATTATGGGCCAAATTCAGCAAGAAAGGAGGTGTATTTCCATCATGGATCTCAAAGGTTAAGCCAAGTTCTCTGACAAAAGTGGAAGCCCTCCATAACAGAAGTGAAACAAGATGCTTTTTATGCATGATGTGAAAACATACAACATTCAGGTAAGGGGTTGCTAAATCTTTTATCTTGTTTATAACTTAGGCTTTATGTGAGGTTATGAGTTATTTATTTTTAATTTGAATTGATTAGTTAGATAAAAAATTTATTTTTCTAAGAGCCTAATCGTCATCCAAACCATACATCAAAGGAAGAAATTAGAAAAATATATCATCTTAATGCACAAGCTAAATAAATGTCAAACAATTTATAAAGCTAATACAAAAGTATAAGAGGGCCTGGTGGGCCAAACCCTGGGTAGAGCTCTACCCTTATACAACCCGGATTACAAATAAATTAATTATAATCAAGAAAGAATTCATGTTATGGGAGTCTTCATTCTTCATTTCTTCTTTCTTCTTTCTTCTTTCTTCTTTCTTCTTTCTTCTTTCTTCTTTTTTCTTTTCTGTTTTTCTTCTTTCTTCTTTCTTCTTTCTTCTTTCTTCTTTCTTCTTTCTTCTTTTAGTTGGTTGGAATGTGGTTGTTCCAAAGGCTTCACATGGTACATAATACATAGTCTTATGATCAATGTTCATCCTAATCTCGCATAACAATCATTCCAAATCTTAATTGGAAAATTACATGAAAATGGGAAAAATTAAATCTAACTAAAACCTGTAAAATAGATATTAGATAAACAAACCACATGACCCCAAGCATGTATTATGATTAAATTGGACTTAGCACCCCACACATGGGTAACCAAGTCCATCTGGCCTATTTTGGATTATGCTTAAGGGTATAAGCAACCTGCACAATAAAAGCATTTATATTTTTTTTACAGTGCCCCTTATGCACTATCTCCTACAGAAGATAATGATTAGACTAAGATTATCCTACCATTTAGTCTATGCACATACACCCTAATATCTAGACTAAAATATCACATCACAAAATAAAAGCAAGTTTCAAACCATGCACAGCCCTAACATAGAGCTAGAAATAGTGACTTAGCAAGTTTAAGGCTTGTGTGGTATTTCTTAGTTAGGCTTTAAGGTTAGAGTTTTCTAAGTATGAAAGGTTTAACTTAGAGGGTGGTTTTATTTAAGTGGTTTAGTTGATTTTGTTAAGTTTTATTTCATGATTTGATTTAGTTTGAATGAACCTACAATTAATTACTAAGTGTTGTAAAGAGAGGGAAAGAGAAGAGGACTTCTCTTTTCTCCCTACCTTAAGTAATTTATAAGGTAGATTCATTATTGATTTTTATTTTAGTGAATATTTTATTATGTGTTTTGATTAATCTTAAGTTTAGATTTTCCCTAAACAAACATATTCAATAAGAAAGGTATTTTAAGATTAATTAAAGTGAATTACTATCACAAAACACACAACACTTTATTTCTTTCCAACATGTATAACATGCATATGAAATGATCCTAAGCATATCTATACATGAAAATGTAAATATTTAGCACACCTTCATGATGAATGCTAAGAGATGTTGCTTAAGGAAATTTGGAATGTTTCATGTATACATGTATTTGTTAATTAGAAAAGAGGGATTCTTCTATCCATTATTCATATGCACTTTTACATGTATGAAAGACATAAGTGAGTACGCCACCATTATTTTCTATACAAGGGCTGTAAGGTACAAGACCTACTTGGGGCTACTTAAAGCCTCGCAACCCCGGGGTGTCCAGATTAATATACCACTTTTCTTAAATATATGTGCATGTACAAAAAGAAATGAATGAAAAAAGAATCATGCAAAAAGTTTACGTTTGTTTGTTTGATTTATTGGTTATTTAATTTACATGTGAAAATGTGAAGGTCCTTATTAAATGATAACATAGGAATGAATAGCAATGGATTTAAGAAAATGTTGTGTTCTTTTCAAATGAACTTTACACTTTGCAAATTCTATTCAAAACTATGTTAAAAAGAGAAGAGAAGGAAAGTCACACAATGCACATCTTATGTTATACTCACATGCAAGCTTATAAATAATCATAAGTAGCATACCTTTCATTTGTAATGTTTAATTTATAAGTTTTGAAAATAATTTTGGATTTAGTGGTGATAATAGTCCTTCATATTCTTACTTTAGCCAAAACATGCAATTTGAGATAAAGGAAATATTTCATTTTAATTTGATTTTTCAAAAAGTATGAATGTATGATTTTTATATGACATACACATTTAGCATGCTAGGAAAGAAATAAAGTGATGTAAGAATGTAATTTCATTCACCTTAATTAATTCCTAAAGACAATCCTATGGAATAAGATCATTTAAAGTGAATCAAATTATTTAAAGAAATTTTTAGTTTTATTTTGAGTTTGATTTGAATTTAGGAAATATGAGAAGATTTGTTGGTCCTAACCCATCTCCCACATGTGTGTGTTATTTTAGTTTAATTTTTTAGGACCATTAGATTAATTTTATATTTTGTTTAGGTTAAGGTGTAAATTAAGTTCATTAATTACCCCTTACCTACACCTCCTTAACATAATTATTCAAACAATTGTGAGCCAACATATGACATGCAACCACACTGAATTTAAATGAATAATACACCTTAAGAAAGAAAGGGTCTAATGTAATTGACTCATAATTGATGATTAATTAAGCTAAAGGGTTTAATTAAGTACTTTCATAACCCTTCCCACACATGTAGGTTGGATTTGATTTCTTTAAGCTTACTTAGGTTATTGAACACCAAGTATCTACCAAGCAAAGGGTTGATTAAGTTCAGCTTGATTTTGAATATTTTATTAAGTTAATTAAGAAGGTTATTAGTGGATTAACCCTTAATTAGGTCTGGATTAAGGAAGAAAGGGGGTTTAGGGAATAGCTTAACGAAAATATTCCAAAATTATTCCATAAACCTCTTGATTCCTTAAACAATGTTTAATTATCTTAATTAAATGATTAAGTCATTGTTCACATGCTTAATTATCCTTAATTATATTAAGAGAGTGATTATGGATTCATTAATTGAGTTCCCTAATTAACTCATTAATAAATTCCAAGAAACTTAGAAAAGGTAGAGGTCATCCCCCAAAACATGCCTAAGAAGTTTGGAATTAATTAATGAAGTCATTAGAGAGTAATTAGGATTATTAAAATTTTAAATAAACCCAAATTAAGGAAAACCCACTAATCAAAATCAATTAAAATTAATTTTATATTATTCCTCACTGAATTATCTTTAAAATGAGCCCTCATTCATATTTTTTTTATTTTTCTACATTTAGTTATGTAATTTTGAAGTTTTTGTGATTATTAGGTAATAAAATCACTAATTATATAATTAATCCTGTCGGCGCCACGTGGACCACTGACACGGCGCGTGCTTTTCATGTGGCATGACAGCATTCATTCTTTAAGTTGTCACATCATACGGCGGTCAGTGCATACGCATTTTCTCTAGGGCGTCAATCAAAGATTGAGCGATTAAACGCTATTTCTAAAGGGATAATCAGTAGATCTAACATGGATTAATCAGGATCGTCCATCCAAAACAAGTGGGATAGACGGTCCGTGATTCATCCCTGCCCTCACTTGCGTGAGACGGCGATCATCGTCCCTTAGGGCTTGATCCGAGCTCACTTGAACTCGGATTGAGTGGGGATTGATCACACACCATCTATAGGTAAGAAGGAAGACATTCAACTGTCAAATTTGATTGAGATCATACTTCTCTTCACAAAGGACCAGAGAATTTCTACACTAGGCTCAGTTTTGGTTCAGACCTCGTCGAAGGCTATCACTGGCACTCCCAACCGTCGAGGTAGCTTCATCTAATGGAGATGGAGTCCTGTTGAAAGTTTGAAGGCTTGAGGTTGAGTGGATCTTCCAATTGGCCAACATGAGCTTCAATGGCTTGCGTCTTTGATCAAACTTCCCCTTCCCGTGGCTTGGTTTCTTGGAACTTGACTTGGGTGAGCTCGATTGGGACTGAAGTTGGGAATTGAGTAAGTTGGAATTTCTTGCTACCTCCCTTGTTTTCGATTTTGATAAACCAAGAAATGGAGAAATTCAAAGAGCTTGAGGATGCTTTGAGATGCTTGGGAATGCTTGCTCTAGGTCCTAAAGCTCAACCGACAGCAAGAGATGTGAATTCAAGTGATATTAGGGGGAGTATATCTCCCCCTACAAGGATCGGATGGTCGAGCTTCTCCTTGCCATTTTGATCAAATTGATCACAATGAGTAGGTTGGTTAGGCCATTTTAAGCTCCACATAGTTCAATTTTGGCAGAGGAGTGGAGTGGTAAAGTTTTCATGTGCTCATTTGAGTAAAGGAGTGATTCCATGTGGAGAATTTCTTATTAAGTGGTAGGTTTTGGCCTTGAGTTAGGTTTGGCTGACCCAAACAAATTGGGTCATGTGCACCACCTCCATTAGTGTCCATTTGGTCTACTAAGAGGGTCCCAAGTGGCCATGAAAAGGATATGACCAAATTCCAAGTGAAATTTGCCATAGGTTACCCTGTGACCTAGGGGTAAAATGGTCATTTGGCTTTGATTTTAATTTAGGCAGATTTGGAATGGTTTGAAATTAGGTTGAGCCAAATTTCAAGGAATTTGGAGTTGATTTGATATCATTTGTCTCATGTTGACCCATTTAGGTCAAAATGGGTCAACTTAGGTCAAGTTGACCAATTGGTCAAATTGGGTCAAACCAAGGATTGGGTCAAGTTCATATGACCATTTGAAATATTTTTGGCATCATCAGTTTGGTTCAATTTGATTTGTATTTAGTTTTGGTTCATTTGATTTCATTTAGGCCAAATGGGTCAAGTTGACCAATTTGATCCATTTGACCTAGTTGGGTTAGGTCATGGGTTGGTTTAGGTTTGATTGGTCATTTGAAATATTTTACAAGCTTTGGTTTCAATCAATTTTGGTTTGATTTGATTTTGGTTTGATTTGACCTTTTAGGTCAAGTTGGGTTCATGGTCAATTGGGCTAGGTTGGGTCTATTTGGCCAATTGAGGCTTTGGTCAAGTTCAACATGTGATTTAGAATGAACTTGAACTATTGGTTTCAATCAATTTGGCTTAGATCAAGATTTGACCCATTTTGACTTTTAGGTCAAGTTAGGTCAACTTGGGTCAAGTGGCCAATTGGGCTAGGTTAGGCTCAAATGATGACTTGGTCAAGTTCAAACATTGATTTAGAATGGGTCTAGATCAATGGTTTCAATCAATTTGTCCTATGGTAGATTTTGGCTAGTTTAGGTTTCATTTTGGTCAAATGTTGACTTGGTCAAAGGCTTGGTTTGACTTGGTTTGACCCAATTTGAGTGATTGATCATCTTATGATTATTGTTGCTCATAATTTGAGGCTTAGATGGGCTTAGTTCAATCTAATTTGGGTAAGATTAGTATTTTGCTCAAAAGGGTACTTTAGGTCATTTTGGGTCCAGTGAGCCTAAGTGGGTCAATTGACTTAACAAGGCTTGAATTAAGTTTGATTGAACTCATATATGGACTTATGATTGAAATATAAATTCGTTTGCAAGTGATTTGTATTCAAATAGGTTTTGATTCATTTGACAATTTCAAGTTCAAAGGGTGAACATGAGTTTGATTTGGGTTTGATTTTTTTAATTTAGTTTTGGTTTGATGATTGAAGTTTGTGTTTATATTTGGTTTCATGATTGAAGGATTGATTGAATCATGAAGAAAAATCAAGGGTTTGGCTTGATTTGAGTTTAATTTAGCTAAGTTCAAGAATTTGACTTGAAATGCTTAGGTTGAATTTTGGTTGAATTTAGATTTGAGTTTTGAATTTATATTTCATTTATATTTGTGAATATAAATGAAAATATAAATGGGTTATGAGAAAATCGTTTGAATTTGAATTGATTTGGATTTGATTTGAGCTAAGTCCATAAGATGGAATTAAAGTGACTTAGGAAGGATTTTCGAATTTGGAATTCAGCCATAGGTTTCAATCATTTGGAATTGATTCATGATTTTGAGAAAATCCATTGGAATTGATTTAAGGTTTGAGAAAATCAATTAAGTTGGAATTGATTTGAGATTTGATTTGGAATTGGTTTGAGTTTGAAGTTGATTTGAGTTTGAAGTTTATTTGGATTTGAGAAAATCAATTAAGTTGGAATTAATTTGAGTTTTAAATTGGTTTGGATTTGGAGTTTGACTTGAAAGAAGGAAGTAGGGATTTAGTTCAAGCTATAGGGTAGGCAAGTTTTTCTAACACCCCTAAGGCATGACTTATTCCTATGGCTAACTCTTCTAAGTCTCTAGGGTTAGGTTAAGTGTTTACCTAATCACTAGAAGTATCTTAAGACTAAGGAAACTCTTAGTGTCTAAGAGAAGTCCTATGCCTAAGATGGCGCGGGGATGATGTCAGAATACTGCCGAAATACTGCCAAAATTTTGTCAAATTTCTTAGACTTAAATTTAAAAATTAATTGTATATTAAATTAAATATTAAATATGAGATCCTAAAACATTAAAAAAAATCACAAAGATTGAATTTAAATGGGCACCATAAGTATTTTTATTATGTAAGATTATACTATGTGAAAATGGTTCATTCACTTAGTTCGTCGTCAAATGAATGCTGCAATTTTGTTGCTTCATATATTAAAACAAACAAAAATACCCAAGTGAAATGTAAGCAAAATTTGAGATTAGTATTAGGCTCACAATGGACTTGCAATAAATTTAAACCTAATTTTGAATAAAATAAGACTTGAAGTGGTATTAAGAAATGAACTCAAATTGAGTTTGATGTCATTTATGTGAGCAAGAATGTAACTAGAATGTCGGCCAATAAACATACATATGGCTCACACAACAATCACTGAAGTTATTATAACTTATTCCAAGTGAATACAACTAAATATAGGGAACTTATACGAATATTGATAACTCATTTACAATCTTTAGCAAACTATAAGAGTTAAGGGCTAATTAGTTAATTATTTTGAATTGCAAATGGAAACTTAGTCCTGATCCACAAATGCCACCGGATCTGCAATTCTCTGTACAAGCAGACAAAATGCGATGCTAAATTAAATTCTCCACAAATGAAGGAGCTTCCTTCAATCCAAAATTAGAAAAATTTTATTCTAATTATGATTTTCAAAAATTGCTAATTAGATGAAATTATATATGCTATAAATACCCGCATGTGCCCCGATACTATGCTGAATGCTTAAACCTAGTGTCTGAGGATGCTGCGCGGGTTGCTTCCCGATTTGGTCTTAGGACCGAGTCTGGGTTAACAAAACCTAAAAATCTGATAATAATATTATAAGAATTGTAACTCAATAAGACATCTAAGAAGCTAATTTTATCATATGACAATAGATATAATTCTCTATTATTAAATTAATAGAGTCGACAGGATCTGAAATAGCAAAATAATACATCTACCCCGATGATGGCTGTGTTGAATGAAGATTTCAACCAGAGGGGATACCTACCATCAAAATGTGCTTGCAAGCTCAAATTGAATTAATCAAAATCAAATGTCAACTCAAATACAAAATTTAATATATCACTAAGCTATTAATGCTTAAATGAAATTCAATCTTTAAAGAACTTAAAGCTAAAACTCAATCCACCTTCCGCAATAGTTGTTGAATGTGACAAATTAAGAAAACTCTAGCTCACAAAGGAGCCGATGTCAAATAAAGTGTTCTACTGTATTCACTCTCAATCAATCTCATGTCGATGGGGCTGATATGTGTCTTTGACTATGTGGCTTTAATGCCACATATGATGCGATTCTGACAGTCCTATCGGTGGTTGTTGCCAAATGACACCATTATATTACGATCACGATTGTAGCCCATATGCTCCCTAATGGCTCTACCCTTTGAGATCATAGGGTACACCTGATAGGGTAAAAAGCCCTATGTCAACTAAGGTGGACTTAAAATTATCACCTTTGACAAACTTCACCCCAAGTCTACAAAAAGTTCTTAGACGAGATAACCCATGTGTTGCTGATAAGGATCCTTCCATCAGGTTGGGTCAACTACCTCCTCTGACTAAGTTGAAAAGAGACCGCGACAGCCCAGGATGACGGAACCATGGGATCCAAATCATGCACGTCATCATTCCCCCCAACCATCAGCTTTAAGTTAGAATGATGAATTTCACAATCTTAAACTTTAATCTTTATATGCTGCTACTGTACACTATGCATTCAGCGATCAAATGAATAGCCTTAATCGAAAGTTCTCTCATTGAGGGGTAACTTATATGCTTACTTATAGGAAACCGGAACCATATCTAAAGTCGCCAAATGAGGCTAAATCTTTTGGGTAGTGTATTATTTACTATTCCATCGCTTACGAAAATTACACCAATCAATTTCTTCAAAATCAAGAGGTCGGAGGCAAATTTTTGGAGCCAACAATTATAAATCAAGAAATGATAGATTTGTTTGATCATTTGTAGATTGGTGGATTGTTGAATAGTTTTTGGCATTATTTTAAAGAAAAGTTGTGTTGGGTGCAATTTGAACTTGAAATATCTATAGATCATAAATCAACTTTTCAGCCATTCATTTCTTATTTTTAGGATATGGAGATAATTTAATAAATGAGAACAATTAGGACATAGAAGTACATCATGTTTAATGTAGTTTTTTAACTATGGTTTTATTTTTATCCTTTACATGCACTTTCTTTTGTTCTATATTTTGGAAATATCGTATAGTTTAATTTTAATGTCTGCACAAATTGTATTTTTGAGCATTTTCATGTCTCTTTTGGGTAAATGACAGGTGATTGAAGTTGTCCAAAAATATTTTGTTAAATTTATAATTTGCTAAACTACAAATCCCGCCCAAGCTTTTGTTCTTTATTACAAGTAAGGCTTGATATTCTTCTGAAATCAATCTATAACTTATGAAGGCTCTTTTGGACTTCGTGACCCATTTCTACATGGGACTATTTGTTGGTCAATTATGTGATTGTGCAAGCCTAGATCTTGAACCCTCAAATACAAAATATTGTAGTAATTGCATTTGTATCACTTGTATTAGTTGATATAATTTAAAACTAATCATCTAAATCATATATCTGAAACTTGTCTGAATGATTTTTTTTAATTGAAATTGGATGAAACTTTATTGAATCTCATTCTTAGTTTCAACCAAAAATATAATTTCATTTTTTGAATCTCTGATTAGGCAAAAATTATTATGATAACTTGCATTCTAGTTTTTAAGTCTGTTTAATTAATGATTGGTTATATATGAGCATGATATCATTGAGTTGGATAGGTTGATTGACTTAACCCATCAAAAATATCATTATTAGACAAAAATTCTATGTAAGAGAGTATGGAATGAAATCGTATCCATTTTACGTGATGGATTATCGGCTCGGTGTAGCTAGCCAACCATTCTTAGCATTAACGAGCTGGTTACTTTGGGTCAACTCAACCTCATATATGGTTTGTTCTTCGATGGCCACGGAATCGGAAGATTAGGATTTGGTTAATAAGAGAAGCGACGGCGAGGATGATCGAAAATGGTAGCAAAGGGCGGAAGGAGGAAGTTGCCACACGAGAGTATTCAATCAATCTCCACAAGAGGCCCCATGGATGGTATTATCCTTACCATTTCGCATTCTTTTTTTTTTTAATCTCGTTTCACTCTTTTTCTGGTCCATTCCCATTTTAATTCATTTCATTACATATACGATGTAGTGCCTGGTGGTTGTCGAGATTAATTTATTTAGTTTGTTTCTTAAATTTATGCTTGGATTCAGTGAATTAAAGTTTCTAGATTTTTTTTTCATCTTGTCCGCTATTAACTTCATTTTGCTATCAAGGAACCACTTGGGATCATCAGTGATCTTTTATTGACCTTGCCAAATTTCGTTGTAAGGTTTATCAAGTTGTCTCTGAAAATTTAAGAAGAATAAATCCTTGTATGCTTACGGGTGCGTTCTAGTCTCATTGGAAGGCTTATGCTAGACTTCTAACTATTGAACACTCAAAGTAGGCGATTGGTTTTTTTTTTTTTTGGGTGTATTTGTGAAATCACTATCTGCTGTCCCTAGCGAACTAATTCCAATCATCGTGGGATTGTAGGGATGCGGTAAATGTGGGAGTTCATTCCATGATACAATTTGATATCCTAAATAATCTCATTAGGAAGACTTGGAACTGTTAGCTTAGATGTTGGTGATCAATGACATTGTATTTACATGATTGTTGTGCATGATACATTTCTTTTATTCTTTTTTTTCCAAGAATACATAATTTTTGAAAGTAATTAGGCAACAACTTTGTTGAGGTTGATTATCTTTTTGTTATTTTTTTGGTAGCCACATTGATAATTTAATGTATCATTATGCATTAGTTCTTCAAAATGATTTCAATTTTTGACCTTAAGCAATAACATTATCATGTGTTGTATCAATTTTGGCCCTATCGCATTTATTCACAAACCAAAACACTGAGTTATGGGCCTTTTGGCCCTTATGGATGATTTATAGTTGTATACTAAGATTCCATCTACTTTTTGGCGATTCACTAATAATGTGTCATCTTTTAACAATACATGAGGGGAATGCATCTTTTTTATAGTAGATTTGTGGGTCATTAAGGATCATTTGGTCTAGAACATAGTAATTTTGCAACTATCATGGCCGATGACGACCTGAGCTTAAGGGTGGGTGGCATTGATTATAAATCAAGAACATGATAGATTTGTTTGACCATTTGCATGTTGGTGGACTGTTGAATAATTTTTGGCATTATTTTAAAGAAAAGTTGTGTTGGGTGTAATTTGAACTTGAAATATCTATAGATCATAAATCAACTTTTCAATCATTCAATTCTTATTGTTAGGATATGGAGATAATTTAATAAATGAGAACAATTAGTACATAGATGTACATCATGTTTAATGTAGTTTTTTAACTATGGTTTTTATTTTTATCCTTTACATGCACTTTCTTATGTTTTATATTTTGGAAATACCATATAGTTTAATTTTAATGTCTGCACAAATTGTATTTTTGAGCATTTTCATTTCTCTTTTGGGTAAATGAAGAGTGATTGGGAAGCTGTCCAAAAATATTTTGTTAAATTTATAGTTTGCTAAACTACAAATCCTGCCCAAGCTTTTGTTCTTTATTAAAAGTAAGGTTTGGTATTCTTCTGAAATCAATCTATAACTTATGAAGGCTCTTTTGGACTTTGTGACCCATTTCTACATGGGACCATTTGTTGGTCAATTTTATGATCGTGCGAGCCTCAATCTTGAACCCTCAATTACAAATTACTGTAACAATTGCATTTGTATCACTTGTATTAGTTGATATAGTTTAAAACTAATCATCTTAACCATACATCTGAAACTTGTCTGAATGATTTTTTTTAATTGAAATTGGATGAAACTTTATTGAATCTCATTCTTAGTTTCAACCAAAAACACAATTTCATTTTTTGAATCTCTGATTAGGCAAAAATTATTATGATAACTTGCATTCTAGTTTTTAACTCTGTTTAATTAATGATTGGTTATATATGAGCATGATATCATTGAGTTGAATAGGTTGATTGACTTAACCAATTGAAAATATCATTATTAGACAAAAATTCTATGTAGGTCTTCAACATAGATTGACTCAAAGTTATGAGTGCCAAATTAAGGCATTATGGTGTGTGATTAGACCCTTCAAATTTCAAACTTTAAGAATCATGCTAATTTGAGTCATACTAATTAAATGGTTTGGTTTGAGCGTAATAAACATGATTATCTTCAAATCATTTAGTGTATAGATGCAACTATCTATCATGTGGATTTCTTTTGACTAATAATGATCTTTACAGTGATTAATCTTCAAGTCTAAATTTAAATTTAGTGATTCCTCTTCACAAGGAGAGCTTCCTCATTTTTTTCCTGCATTTGTGTGCTTTGTAATGATTCACTTCAAATTTTAGTCAAATGTGCTTATGTTAGTTTGTCATGGTCTCTAAATGGTTTTCAGATTTATATGATAATTATTAATCTCAAAAGGAGGAGTGGGCGCTTAATGTGCTTGCGGAATAGAGTACTAAGCATTGCAAGAAATTAAACTGTAGTAGGTTTTGAGCAAGGTTTAAACCACACAGCTAGTTATTTGGGTATTTTCTTTTTTGCGGTGAGGCATTGTTTTCAAAGCATTTTTCCATAACTACATGTCACAAAATAAATCATTAAATAAATTAAACATATGAAAAAAATATTTAGGAGTATTAGCTTTAAATTGTAACATGCCATAAATATATATATACTTTCATAAATTTTGATGTTATTCAATAGAATCATTATCATATTTGATTTCTTTCATGGCTCTTCAGCCTCACTTTTATCAACATCCTATAAATCTTTTGCATCATTTATAATCTCAATAATTTTCCTCTTCTCTAATTAATAAAAATCAATAAAAATATTTTTTTAAAATAATGACCATATTGACCTTTTATAATTTATATTGTATAAAGTTTATACTAACTATTTATGTTTTTTTTGGGTGATTTTTGCTCTACTTGTTCTTTTGTTAAGAAAGTTAACAGTGAGCTCTTCCTTAGGTACTGATGTTGGTGAAAGTCCATTTTCATCATTCTCAAATCATTAATCCATGGAACATCATTAATTTTAAAGAAATTTTTATAAAAAGTCTCGTAAAAATGAGAAGTATCCATCTTTAAAACTGCCTCAAGATATGCCTTACACACGTCTTTTTTCCCCCATGAAGCTATAGTTTCAAGGCAATTTGCTTGCGCCTCTCTTTGAGGCCTAAAGTTGCGTAGCTTGTTGTGCAATTTTTAACATGGGTTTTGAGCTTTTTAGTCTAATCTCTGAAGGAGGTGGTAAGGTGTGGAATGCTTCCTTTGAGAATGTTGTTTATCATTCTAATTCTAATTCATTATTGGTTTCATTTTTTTTTTTTATAATGCCAATTGATGTTTGGTCTTGAAAATACACGCTGATGTAAAAGATAGTGAAATTTATTCATAAATCCAACAAAGACCTGGTTCAAATCTTAGGTACGCTCTTACTTCAGCTTTGAGAAGGGATGGCCTAGTTATAATGCGTCCATAAATGTGGAGACATTTGTAAATTATCCACTTTTTTATTAAGAATGGATGAAAAATGTTATTGCCGTCCCTTTTCTGGAATACAAGTCAAAGAAACAGCCTTCCCGCTCTAAATGTAATTCACTTCTAAATTGCGGCCATGGATTAGTCATGGTTACATTATCTGAAGATAGGAATTGCTTGATGTTTTCACGTTGTTGACATACATTTTCAGTGAAGTGTACTTTGGTTCTCCACCTTTGTGTTTAGCCAAAAGTTTGGAAGTTGAACTTTGGATTAATAAGGAGTTTATTTTACTTTCGTTGATACTTTTTCATTGAAACAATATTTTTGCTGAGTACATGTTATGTTGATTTTTCTTTGTAAAGGTGAATATAAGTATGCTAACGTTATCATTTTATGATTAATTTTATGTTTTAATTGGCTCAAATCACTACTTTTTGATGTCTCAAATTCGTACTGCATGACTGTTGCTTTTACTGATAAGTGGCAATTAAAAATTTCAATAGAGATAATCTCCTATGTATGGAATTGTCCTTTCAATGTTCTATTAAGGACATATTTGATTGCCAAAAAGTTTTTGTTTTGTTGCACAAATGCAATATTTTCCTTTTATCTCGATTTTGGTGATGTATACTAGTAGCTCTGCACATTTTTGTGAAGTGCTTATCACCTTCCTTATTTTTCTTCACGATAAAACTCATCCGGATATAAAATAGGGTTGGCTTTTTGAAGCCTCCATATCTATTCATTATTCTTAAAGGGTACATAAGGTGTGAAATTTTACGCTAGTCTTTTACTCATCCAAGTATTCTTCTTTTGGTCAGCCTGCTATCATCTTTAAGTTTATTTTCCTATCTTATTGGAAGAGATTTTATCTTTAATTGAACATTCCAAATCCGAAGTTGTTTTCTGTTAGTATTACCTTCAATTCATACCACTCCTATGATCTTTGTAATGTATTGATTTCTCACTGCATCCTTTTAGTTCATTCGTCATTAAATTTTCATACTCAGCTATTAGTAACTATGTTCTTTTGCCCTATACTCACATACATACAGTAGTTGCCTTTTTTGTGATTTTTTAAATTTTACTTTTTTTAAGTATTAATGAAATTTATTATGCATTCTTTTGAGACCTGCAATATTTAATGGGTCAGAATGTTGACCAGTGAAAGAGAAATATAAAATTAAATGTTACAGAAAGAAGATGCTTTGGTAGATTTGTGACTTTACATTTAGACACAAGATGTGAAATGAATATATTCGTGAAAAAGTTAGAATACCTCTAGTGATAAATTAGAGAGTCACCTTGGTGATTTGGTCATATAAAATATCGGTCATCTGATGACTCAATTTGGAGAGTAGATATATTAGATTCAATCTATATTAAGAAATATAGAAATAGACCTAAAAGACTTGATTAGAAAATATAAAAAATAATATTTAAAATTAAATGAGAATATGATCTCACGTATCGGGATAATGATTTGTTATTGTTTTTTTTGTCGAGGCACATTTTCATTTTAATCATTGAATTTTAAACGTATGAGCTTTCTCCGAGCAAAATTAGGTGGTGTTCAACTACTTTACAGCTAGATATTTCTCTCATTGATAATGTTATTTATAAGCGTTATTATACCTGTGGAACATGAACTTACTACTGATCCTTGAAGCAACTCTTGGAGTGTTATAACTCTCAAATCACCAAATTGATGTGGCTTTATGGTTCCTTTTTTTTTTTTTTTTTGGTTTTTTTGTTTTTTGTCTTGCATTTCAAGCCAATCTAGATTATTTATATCTTAACTGAGATTGTTTGGTCAAATTATCCACCTTTTCACTCATGATATTGCATTTTTTGCCTGTTTTACTCTGTCCGCTTTTTTCAGCTGATTTTTTTTCTTATTGTAAGTTTAAGAAATACTAACTGCACCATATGAAAAATCAGGGATAAACTGCCTCAGCCTTGTATCAAAATACTAAATACAGAAGTTGGGTTTCAATACTAACTATTTTATTATAAGAGGGTTTGGTCAGCCATCCTCATTCCTTCACTCCCGATACAGCATTTAGTAGCAAAATAATGTTGCTCTTTTGTTTCTTATATTTTGTTTGTTTTGCAATTCATACAAATTTAGTTTAATTTTACCTTCTTCAGATATTGTGGTCAACTATCCTCATTCCTTTCACTCATTTTGTTTGGTCAGCCATCCTCATTTTGTTTCTTATATTTAGAACCTGATTTATTTCATTTCTTTCTTCAACCAGTTCTTGCCTCTTATTTTGAGTCCAAGCAAAATTCTACATTGACGAGTGGAAAAAACTTGGAATAAAATTCTGATTTTTTATCAATAAAACTTCGTGCAATGCTAACCCAAATAGTGTTATAACTAATTGCATCTAAGTAGGCCACGTTGCATAGAGGTTGTGCTGATGCTTTGTTGTTTTCAACATTTTGTTTTTAATTTAGCGGCTGTTTGGTTACCTGCATTTAGAATGTAAAGTAAATCAAATGCAGGGAATTTAATTTTTTGAGTGTTTAGTATGGTGCAAAGTAAAATTTTAATGTATTTGTAATGTATTTGAAATGCATTAGAATGATCATTTTGGGTATATTTGGAATTCGACCGATTTAGGCAATTTCAAATCATCGACGATAAAGTGTTCAAACCACCGCCAACCAGCCAACCGCCATATCGCCGTTCGGGTGACAACCAACGGCCGCCACCGCCGACCACCACTGCCAACCACCGTCGCTGCCGCCCTCCGTTGCTGACCACCCTCGGTTGCCAACCGCCGACCACCACCTGCCACCGCCACCACCGGTCGCCGCCGCCGGCGATCGTTGGACATCACTGCCGTCGATAATCTCAAAAATATTTTACATTACATTTATTTTGTCAAACAAGAAAAAAAAATTCATATATTTATAGAGTTTTCAATCAAACAAATTAAAGTAATTCAAATATCTTCGTTTAACTCAGTATTGATTTCTTTTAAACCAAACAGCTCCTTAATCGAGATTGAATTTTATCTACTTATTCTGGAGTTCCTCTCAAATTTGAACTGTCTTGTGCACTTGAAATAGCATCGTTATTAAAAAGATCCTTCTATATGATGTCCTGTTTTGTTTTGGTTAGAGATGAGCATGATTCTGTTTGATTTCAAATTGACTTGTATTTCAAACCAAATTGAACCATATCATTTAATCAAGCTTGAAACCAAAACTAAACCAGCATATTTTGGTTCCGTTATTGGTTCTTCATATTTTAGGAATTATTTTTATAATTTAGTTCACTGTGATTGGTATAAGTTTTAAATGGTTTTCAATAAACTAGCTTTATTTGGTTTGTGGATTTTATTTTTAATTAATGGATCATTAAATCATTTATGATATTCAGGATATGCCAAAAATGGTTATGATTCCGCTTGAATTAATCCGACAAAACTTAATTTTGATAAAATGTCAAGCCTAAAGGTTATGGTTGAGCTTTTTTGGTTTTAATTGCTGGTTTAGCATATATTTTGCACGCTGCTTTCTGGTGATCCAACAGTATAACTCAACTGCTGAAATCTCAAGGAAGGCTTAATTTTCAAATTAGGTTTAATTAAATTTGTAATTAGGTAATTAGGTATTTTTTAAAAAAATTAAAAATAGACCCAATCATCCGGTTAATGGGCGGCAGCTGCGTCGGCGTTGACCAGGCGGCTACTCTACTAGGGGTGTGCGTTTGGTTGATTTGGATAGATTGGATGATATTTTTTTAAAACCAATTGGTTTTGAATTCCTACAAATATTGAACTAAACCAACCAAATAAAATATAACCAAACAAACCGAATAACAATTTGGTTCAGTTATTTTGGTTTGATTTTGGATAAACCGAAGTTCCCTACATTTAAAAATTATTTGCATAATATTTTATTGTATAATGAACAAATAATAGTAGTTTATATTTATAATTCTTACTATAAGCCTATAATACATAAATTAATAATACCGTATATCATATAATTACTTTGATTTATTTGATTCCATCTAAAATTTTATTTAACAAACTGATCTAAAAACCAAAAATCAAAAACTAAAGTTTTCATCAATTAAAACCAAAATCCAAATTATTTAGTTCAAAACCGAATCAAATTACTCAAAAACTTTGGTTCTGTTTGGTTTTTTGGTTAAAACCAAATAATGCACACCCTATTTCTACCCCCATCCAACCAACCGAGCGTGATTCTGCTTTTTTTATTTTCCCATTTCTTTCAGCCGCCCGTAGATCGCTCGCCAGGTTCGCCGACCAAGCGGACCTCATTGTCGCCAAGGAAAGCTCGCCACCGCCAAGGACAGTCGCCTTCCACCAAGGACGCTCACCAAAGGAGAAGCTCGTAGCACATTTCCTTGTTTTTTTTCCGCCGATTTAGATATCTCTAGCCTAAATGAAAAATATGTTTTAGATCTCATATTATGTGAGTTTATTTGATATTTAGGGCTTATTTAGTTTGATTTTCATAGAAAATGTGTGTTATATCTCATTTTAAATGTGGTGTTTATTTGCAAGTACGATGAACTTACTTTGTCCGGCGAGATCTCTTTTTGTAGTTGTATTTTCAGAGATTTCACTTGTAAGATAAATATTGCTTTTGTTGGTTATCTTTTTCTAATTTTAGTTATTTTTGCTTAATTGATGGCTATCAACTATGGGGGTAATTAGGGCTGCAAACGAACCGAACCGAATCGAGCGATCGCTCAAGTTCAAAGCTCGTTGCCGATATGGAGCTCGAGCTCGAGCTCGATCGAGCTTTAGGATGGTGTTCGAGCTTGAGCTCGTTAAAAAAATTGTTTTGCGAAGCTCCTTAACGAGCCTTAATCGAGCCTTAATCGAATTATCGAAGCCTTATACGATTGTTTTGAACAAGCTTTAATCGAGCCTTAATCGAGCCATTATCGAAGCTCCTTAACGAGCTTGTTCACAGCTTTAAATGATAATCTCAGTTAACATAACCTAACCGAACAATAACTGTCGTTTGTTCATTTAACAATCAGTATTTACAAAAGTGTCAAGCTCGCTCGATTAATTAAACGAACGAACATAAACGAGCTCTAATTGAGTCACGAAAACTTGTTGAACGCTTCGCTTTTACACCCTAGGGTAATTTATGTCTTTCAATGAATATAAGAAATATTTGGATTGAACTGGATGATTTATTTCTTATATGTTATATTATGTCCGATGAGAAGCGTAATTTAAAAATGTTCTACTTGTTTAATAATGTTAGAAAGCTCATTTCTTCCTTTAATTACAAGATCTCTCATATGTCAAGAGAAGAGAATATTTACGCTGATTTTTTTGGCTAAAATAAAGGTGATTTATATGTTTTTCATTGAATTCAATCATAAAAATATTCTCATACAACTTTGTGCGATAATATATCCTAATAAAATTTGTTCCTATTATATTTGATCTAATTCTTTAAGTGATCGTGTGTGATGTTTGTTTAGATTATTTCTTAGGATTAAAAGTTAGTGTAAATTAACTGCAGATAGTTATAGATTGTGGATCCATTGACTATTATTTTAAAATAAATTGAATTTTTTTTGTCCATGTGAGATAAGGGATTCTATATGTTTTGGTGTTCTGAGGTCAAAATGAATTCGGATACTATTTGCATTGTTCTTTATTAAGATGATGAATTGATTGTTACTGATGATTTTATTCCTACTTATACTGGTTGAAAAAATCATCCAATACAAATCCCAAGGCAGATTCAATTCGTGGACTTACAGAGGCGCATTGTGAGGTCACTAAAGTTAGATCCAATTAAGTTTAGTGTTAATCTGATAGGTCGATTTCCTATTGGTGCTAGATTTATAGCAGCTCACATTACTGATAATGAAGTGTGTGAGTCTATAATCAATGCAACATGCACTCAACCAATGGTAGTGTACGTTGAAGTTGTGAAACTGTCTAATGAAGAAAGAGAGATAGACAGTATTGAGGAGTGTTAGAGAGCTCCAATTGTCAGTGAATACTTCACACCAGCGTCTCAAGTAACTTCCCAGGTTGAACCTTATAAATCTGCACCATCAAAAAATGCTCATTTTGCTGGGACAAGTTCCACATTTACAGGTTACCCTCAAGATGATCTCATAAATTCACTATCTTCCGAAGATGAGAGGTATGAAACTATACCTTCTGCAACAAGCAGTGACCCTGATGATGATGATGACAGTGATGTTGAGCGGCCTACTTCATTGGCCACAGAACCATCAATCAAGGCTGGTGACCTAATTAGGGAATATTCAGTTAGAACGAATCATACTGAAGAGTACTTGTTATCTAACAAAGATTATATGCACTGTGCTCAAACTACTAGAGAATGGGATGAGGAGCTGGCATTTGATGAGTCATCAGATGTTTCAATATTTGAAGAAGAAAACAGCATTCCATCTGAGCTACTTGAAGGTATGTGCTTCCATGATAAAAAAACAACTTCAGTTCACTCTCCAAGGATGGTTCATTATACATAACGTTGAATTTCTAATCTATGCCTCAAACAAAACAAAGTTCACTGTAATGTGCATTTTCCATGATCACCCAAATACACCCTGCAGGTGGTAATTACATGCAAGCTCAAGTAGAAGATTGGGTGGTGCTTGGAGGATTGGTAGCATTGCCTCATATCATACATGTACTCACCCGCAAGCCCCCTCCCGTTCGCAAGAAGATCCTCGCCTGATTTCCCTCAATCGCAAGAAGCTGCTGCAAGCCCTCGCTCGGTTCCATCTCCACCCTCTCTAACTGTAAGCTCGCTCTCTCTCATTTTCACTCGACGGAAGATCTCACTGATTTCCCTCAATCAAGCAGATCCTCTCTTCCAGACAGACGATGAGCTTATTTTCCCTCAACCAGAACACTGACGCCTTCCACTCTCAGTTGGTTCCTCCGATTCTTCTCCACACCGAGCCCCCTCCCGTCTTTCCTCTCCACTTTGATTCCCTTCGATCGAACACCCACTCATTCGTCCTCCCTTAACCGCAAGAAGCCGAGCCAAAAGGAAACCCCTCTCGTTTGCTCAAGCCCCATTCCCTTCCGTCGCCCTTCGCACCGAATGCTCATTCAATCCGAAGCCCCGATTTTCTTTCAAGCCAAAGCTCTGGTTTGATTCACCTCCCCCCTCTTCTCTCGTTCCATTCGTCCTAGCCGAGGGAAGGAGCACGCAATTCCCCTATGCGAGCCGAGCAAACCGAGCCCCTCTGTTCTCTTTCTCTCTTTCTTTCTCTCATCCAAAATAGGAAATCAAATTCAAAGTCAAATTTGTGGGTGTGTAGAAATGTGAATGTGTAGAGATAGATACTTTTTTGCGCTTTCAAGACAACGCTAACAGGAGAATGTGAAGACATACATGTCAAGAAGACACCACTCACGCTCGATAGGCTGCAGAGTAGCCAAAATTGATAAAAGTGACACGCCTATACCGAATTCTGCCAAAATTTCGTCAAATTTTTGAGACTTGAACTTAAAAATAATTGGATATCAAATTAATTATGAAACCTAAAATCCTAAAACAAAATAAATTCAAATAAAAAAATTTAAACTTAAAATTGAAAATTAAAATGATATCAATTGAATTTAAAACCGTCCACTTCTGAGATAAATAGTTAGCAAAAATTGAACATAATTGAGATTAAAATAAGTTGAATGCTTACAATGAATATGGACAAAATCGTTTACTAAATTTTAGGATCATTTTTGTAATTCACTTTGAAATAATTGAAGGAATTTCATTTGGCTATGTTATTGAAGTG
Source organism: Cymbidium sinense (assembly GCA_021442155.1). Classification (NCBI taxonomy): domain Eukaryota; kingdom Viridiplantae; phylum Streptophyta; class Magnoliopsida; order Asparagales; family Orchidaceae; genus Cymbidium; species Cymbidium sinense. Next base: position 55,992,094 of record CM038216.1, read on the forward strand.
CAAAGGAGCTTATGAGATATATGGATGCTTGATTGCAAAGAATTTGATAGTCCAATGAATATAAATTTAACTTTGTGATATCTCACTTAAATGATCAAAAAAAAACCTTGTTAAGCATATAATTAGATCATAAAAGAATTATAGTAAAATTAATAATCAGCTTCGAATATGATGAAATCAAATAAAGCTTATAGGAGATTCATGAAAAACTTAACAGCTCATCAATGAGCATGTTTCATAACCTTTTTAATGAATATTTAAATTGTGTTATATCATGTGTTTGAGCAATAGAAATAGTTTAAGTCAAATACATTGAGTTATAAAGTGTTAGCTTTCAAATGATAATAGAATCCATATTAGATTTCAAATGAGATTATGCTCGACTTGATAACTCATCTATGAGCAAATGTGAATTTCGATATTTCATAAGCTAATATAAACAAGATTTATCATTGATTATTCTAAATATCAAGTTCTTGAGCAATAACAAGCATTACAAAGTTACTCGATTAACAAATGAATTATGATTTAATTCACACTAAGCAAGTTGAGAAGTGTCGAGAAAGTTTAAGTAAGACAAAGAATTTGATACATAGCCAATAACTATGAATATAATTCTTACAATGTGTCACTTTAAATGATCTAAGAGAAAATCTAATTGGATTCATAATCAAAATCACAAGACGCTTATAGTAAACTTGAAAGCTAGCATTTAAATACAAATGCAATTCAAACATGACTTAAGCAATAAGGTTTATATTTAATAAGCAAAGTTGAAAGAGGTATAATAGCTTATCTATGGGTAAGAAAGTTAAATATGATGATTAGCAAAGATGTAAAATCATATCAATATGCATAAGCTAAATAGTTATTCTATTTTTGCTATTAAGTTAAGTATAAACAAAGTTACACTACTTTGAATCAAAAATATAAATTTAAAATCTATACCAAGGATATGTTAAATTCTCCATCTCATTTCAATGATTTAAATTAAATTTCTCCAATAAGTAGTAACTCTTAATTATCGCTCCATCTTTTTTTTCCATCAACCTATTTTTTTTCCTTCTCTCTCATATTTCCCAAATCAACTACATCTATCCTAATTATTCCAAATCAAAACATCTTCTTTAATAACTAATATTTAACTATATGAGATTTTATCTATTCCACCCTCGAAAGCATCCTCATCTCAGAACACTTAACTTAGTCTTATGCTTCTTTATTGGCCAACATTCTCACTCATAGTCATCAGGTCTTACCACCATCTTATAAAATTTTCTCTTAAGTTTAAACTTTTCTATCACACAACAGGCCAGATGCATTCCTCCACTTCAACCATCCAACTTGAATTCTACTAATAACATCTCCATCTATTTCACCATCATTTTGAACAATAGAGCCTAAATATCTGAATCGCTCACTCTTATTAATGATTTGTTCACCTAATGTCACAACACTACCACTAACTTCTACAACTAAAATTACACTCCATATATTCGCTTTAGATCTACGAAACTAAAAAATTTTAGACTCTAATGTTGACCTCCATAATTCAAGTTTCTCTTGGACTCCCTCTCTAATCTTATCAACAAGAAGAATGTCATCAGCTAAAAGCATACACCAAGGTACATCTTGTAAATGCCTAGTAAAAACATTCATAACTAAAGCAAAAAGATAAGGGCTTAAAGCTGATCCTTGTTGTAATCCAATTGAAATAGGAAAATATTTTGTCAATCCTCCTTATGTTTGGACACAAGTATGACTCTAGTATACATATCCTTAATGACTTGAATATAACCAATATTAACTCATTTACGCTCGAACTCTCCAAAGAACATCTCTTGAAACTTTATCATAAGCTTTCTCTAAATCAATAAATATCATATGTAAATCCTCCTTACTTTCTCTATACTTTTCCATCAAACCTCTTAACAAATGTATAGCATCCATAGTAGATCTACCTAGCATGAAATCAAACTGATTGTGAGAAAATTTTGTATCACATCGTAACCTATGTCACAATTACTTTCTCCCATAATTTTAATGTATGACACATTAACTTAATTCATCTATAATTTGCACTCTTGTGCATCACCTTTATTCTTAAATATAAGAACCAACAAACTTTTCTACTCATCGGCATCTTTTAGTTTTAAAATAACATTAAAAGATTTGTGAGTCAAGAAATTCCTTGATCTCCTAAACATTTCGACACTTCTATTGGAATATCATCGGTACTACTTTTCCACATTTCATTTTCTTTAAAGCTTCTAACTTCTGATTTACTATCTGACGATAAAAATAAAATTCTTTATTTTGTTTAGGTAGGTTGCTAAAATCAATCGTACAATCAGATCCTTCATTGAAAAGTTTATCAAAATTTCTCATTCACCTATTTTCAATATCATTTTCTAAGAAAAGTATTTTATTATCTTCATCCATAATACACCTCACTCAACTGTGCTTTACTTCTCCTCTCTTTGATTGGCTAACTTATATATACATCTTTCACCTTCTGGTATTCAATCTATCAGTATAAATCACTAAATTTTTTGATCATATATCGCTTAGAATCTCTACAGGCCACTTTATATCTTTCCCAATTCTCCAAGTTTTTACATCTAAACCAAATTTTATAACAACGTTTCTTTTTTATCTTTTCAGACACTCGACTCCACCATCAACTATTTTATTAAAAGAGATTTTTCTTTTGATTCTCCAAGACATTTTAACAACTGCTTAATTTCACTTCTTCTTTTTCTCACATAATATTATTTTCTTATGAACATCCCAAATTCTAATTTCTTCTTTAAAATATTTTTATTTTGTTTTGTGTCATCTAATCCCAAGACAATAATTTGATTTATTTTTCCTCTTACAATCCTTCATCTTAAAATCTAAAACTAACAATCGATGGTGACTTAAATTTTCACTAGAATAACCTTACAATCTTTACAATCTAAACGATATATTTTTCTCATTAGAAAATAATCAATATGTGTTTTACTAGATCCATTTTTATAAGTAACAATATGTTCATCACTTTTCTTAAATAAAGTATAAGAACTACAAAATCATGTACAAGAAAATCTAATATAGTCTATATTCTTCATTACCCAAATCTATAACCACCACGTAACACTTTTAAAATCTTCTACCACTCTAACACCATTTAAATCTCCAATAAATACTTTTTTTCAAGAGGTATCTTTTGTATTAATTCTTCTAATTCATTCCAAAATTTTTCTTTTACATCCAAACCTACTGGGGAATAAATACTTATATAATTGATAATCTTAAGATCAACAATAATCTTTAAAGTTTATAATTCTATCTCCATATCTATTAATATTTATGACATTATCCTTCAAACTTTTATCTATAATCACACATACACCATTTCTAGTTCGACTTCTACCTGAATACCAAAGTTTAAAACCTAAACTATCAATCTCCTTGGCCTTCTCTCCAACACATTTAGTTTCTTGAACACATAAAATATTTATTTTTCTATGAACCATAATATCTATTAATTCCATTAATTTACGTAAAAGTATCTATATTCCAAGATCCTAACCTAATTCTAGCCATGGACTAACTTCTTGCCGCATTTGTCCATATAATGTGAGAACCTTATTTAACACGCACTGGCGCCGATGTACCTGACATTTCTCATCAGATAAGCATACAAAGACGCCGCCTGGGACGCCTCTAACATTAACACAATGATTTAAAGGATTCATGTCATGATTATTTCGACAAGTTTTACACTCGTCATTACCTATCGTAACCTCAGATGTACATAAAATTTAAAGTGTAAATTTTAATGTCTGAAAAGACTGCACATACTAAATTGAGATTAAATAAATATAAAATTAATCTCATAATTTAAAAATAAAATTACCTAAATTATCAAATACTCGCATAGACCCTAACACTATGTTGAATGCTTAAACTTAGTCAAGACGAAGACGGCTACAGTTTAGTCTTGCGACCGAACCGGAGTTAACAAAACCTAAAAATCTAATTATTATAAGAATTCCAACTTATTAAAATATCTGAGAAGTTAATTCTGTCATATGATAGTGGATATGATCCTCTGAGTCCGAGTTAACAAAACCTAAAAATCTAATTATTATAAGAATTCCAACTTATTAAAATATCTGAGAAGTTAATTCTGATACGATAATGGATACGATCCTTGCAGAGCTAAACAGAGTTAATAATCTAAAGCTCTTAAATATATTCAAAGTAATCATGATGCGTGTTGAATGAAGATTTCAACCTAGGAGATATTTACCATCAAAATGTGCAGTTCAAATCAATTAATCAAAATCAAGTGTCAATACAAATATAAAAATCGTATAAATTATTAAGTTTTAAATGCTTAAATGAAATTTAATCTTTAAAAATTTAAAGCAAAATATAACGCAATCCACCTTCCGCAATAGTTTGTTGAAGGTGATAAATTAAGAAAATTCTAACTCACAAAGGAGCTAATATTAAATCAAATGTATTTTTATATTCCCTCTCAATCAATCTCACGTCAAGAAGAATTAATTGTCCTCCGACTGTAGGCCAAGAGCCACATATAATATAGTTGCCTAGAGTCCTCGATCTTTACGCCAAATGACACCATTATATTATTTATCACGATTATATTTCAGATGCTCCCAATTATGATGTGAATCATACGATACACCTAATAGAGCAAAAAAACCTTATGTTAGTTAAGGTGGGCTTAAACTTGCCTCTTTAGACAAAGATCACCCCAGGTCCACAAAGATTCCTTGGATGATGCAACTCATGGCTGCTGATAAGGATCCTTCTTACGTGAAATGAATTTACCTCTTCTAACAAGTTGCGACCGCAAATGGAATGACGTAACTAGGATCTAGATAGGGCACGTCATCATTCCCCCAACCATTCGCTTTAAGTTAAAATGTTGAATTTCTTAATCTTAAATTTTAAACTCCACATACGCTTATATTATGATTTAATGATCTAACGATCAAATTTTAATCAAAGTTCAAAGATTGGGAGGTAATTAACTATGTTGCCATGCTATAAAACCCTAACCAGCATCTAAAGTCATCACCAAATGAGGGCGAAATCTCTGGATAGTGTCTTATCTACTATCTCATATGCCTTCTAAAAATTTCACCGACACTTAAATCATACTCTCTTCAATGTGAGAGATCGGTGGCGAATTTTCGGAGCCCACACATAGACCAGATAACACACACCAAGCTCGCGGTGAAAGCCCCACGCTATTTATTTAGGGCGAATTTATTTTGGCTCGATTATCCTATTCTCCAATTTGCTAAATCATGAGGATTACTTTAATCCTTTTCTTTTAGTAAGCATCTCACACAAACATAAAACAAGCATATATCTAATCAACATACTTCACAATGACCAACATAGACAACATAACACACACCAAGCTTGCAGCCCTATGCTATTTATTCAGGGCGAATTTACTCCAATTTGCTAAATCATGAGGATTAAGTTAATCCTTTTCTTTTTTAGTAAGCATTTCACACAAATATAGAACAAGCACATATCAAATCAACATACTTCACAATCACCGACCATGGACAAGATAACACACCAAGCTTGCAGTGAAAGGGAAAGGGAAATGAACTAAAACAAACAATCAATTCCAAAGAATACGGTTTACTGTGTACATTGATCTCTACATATGTCACAGCAGTCCAAAGTTCCAAGACTGACAAATGAACTAGTTTAATAATCTATACAAGTCTACCTAACTGATAAAAACTAATAGTTGGTTTAGGAAGGAAACACCACCTAACCAACTTCTCTTCTTGGAACATAATGCTAAATCGAACATTGATGAATGATCTGGTGAAGACTTGAAAAGAGCTCCACAGTTTCCTGCAATTCAGCGATCCAGAGTTGACTTGAAATAAAATAAAATAAAAAATTGCATAATAGAGCAGAAAACATATTAGAAGTGGCAATTGAACTAACTCTTACGTGCACCACCATTCCCAACAATCTCTCCTAACACATAGTCCTTTACATTGGCTATAGCAGCCATCATACTAAAGGTTTCATTAAGCACCAGTCTCGCACATTTAGAACCAAGAAGCAGCTGTGTGATTCTAGCATTGGCAGAAGATAATTTTTTAAACTAAAGCAATGTTTAGGTTACCACAGTCTATAACATCCTGAACTCAGTGCCCCATGTTCTATAAAGGACTACATATCACTAGCACACGCATTAAAAGATAATGTTTAAGGCAAAAGTAAGGAACTAAATCTAGTTAATAAATTTATTGGTGTAGAAATATTGGTGGTTGGCACTCAATCATTAGCTTAATCTTTATTGGAATGAAATATATTTGCACACTTAGTTTATCCAATCCAGCTTTGGGCTCATATATCCCTCACACATAATTTAAATATAATGGCACTCAATGAGTGATACAAATGCCGAAACTTGAAGGAAGAGAGCCGAGAGCTACTAGATATAGCTCCGAATAGTGGAGTGTTGTTACTCCATTTGGTCGAATTCTGTCTCTCTTTATTGGAAATAAAGACAAATGGTTTTGCAGAACTAAACCATTCTAACCAAGTAAAAGGGTTCACCGAAAACATATATAGACAGTATGGCTTGAACAATTAGATTTTTTAACAAATCTAATTGAACATGCCTCATTTCTTTTTCACAATATAACGTTCTGTATCTTTATTCCTCAAAAAATTAACAAATTATTAGGGCATTAATATACAAAAAGATGGGTTATGGGACAGATTGAAGCCAGCAGGTTGAAAACTTCTCATACTTTCTCATTGATCAAAAGTTGAAATGTAAGTGTTTCTTGATGTATCCTAATCGAACTATCTAATATCAACTACAGAAACATATGGAACAAAAAATGACAACGTGCAAAACATGAACATTTTGAGATATATGCAAACTTATGAACAAGTTTACAACAAGCCGTCTAATTAAAAGAATTTCGACAGAGTTATGAGTACACTTTAAAAACAGCACAACAACAAGCCTTTATCTCATTGTGTGGGGTCGGCATGAATTTTTTTTCTCCATTGTGTCAAATTCTCATTTAATTCTAATAAATTAAGATCATTTTTTATACATCCTAACCAAATCTGTTTTAGTCTACCTCTACCTTTCTTAATATAAGATGCATCCAATCATCAGACAGCCGACATTTTATACAGCCAAATCATCAAAGGCGGCTCTCTCTAATCTTATATGACATTGGAGCTAATCCAACCTTATCAGTAAAAACAGGACAAGTATATAAATTAAAAACTTTGACTACAAAAGATTACTAATTTGTTCTCCTCCGCTTGAAGAAAAGGGTTTTTGCATGCAAACTTTCTCCTGCTTGATAGAGATGTTCAAGGTAATATTTATGCTATGATTTTTCATAAATGATATTGCTAATTTGCTGCCAAAATAACATGAATAAATATTTTACTGTCAAAATGGCATTTGCACAAGGCCACAACCTACAAAACAGTATGGTATACCAAATTTCTACGAAGATTTTCGGTCTTGTATGATTACCGTTATGCTATGATTGTTGCAGTTTACAGCATTTTATTGAAACTTAGAAGTTTGGGATTTCTTTCCAGGGGTACCATAAAGAAAAAACTAAAAAATGCAATACCGTTAATAACACAGGTTCAATTTCAATCGTATGAAGATTACCTAAAATGGTAAAAATTGAGTACCTGGAATTCTGTATGAAGATCTTAGTAAATCCCAGAAATCAGCGGGCTGTCATCTTCATCAATAATTAAAGTAATAGCACAGACCACAAGCCTGTGAAATTTATGGAGATTGAGAGAGAAATGTGCTGCTAATGTGATGAATTAATTGGAGTTTTGAACAATGAAGGTCAATGACATCTAACAACCAGAAAATCAAAAATAGTTCATGTTGAAAGCCTGAATTAGAATTAACAAAGGGAAAGCACTGCACGTATGCCTTAATGGAAAAAAATAATGTCCAAGAGCTAAGGACAACGCCTAAGCTATGTTTCCATTCAAACACAATTAAAATCTAAATATTGACTTATTTTGAACCGGGTTCACATCAAAGAGTCTCTGATTACAATAAGACTGCATCAAGTATCTATGTTAAATCCATATCATATTGTTTTGACTATATAAATGCTTAAAACTATATATTTTATTATAGATGTGGTATTTTGGTGTATATCACTTACAAATAATATAGCTCTCTATGGTCAAGCCCAGTGAGTAGGAATAATAGAGGATAACTGCGAAAATTAAAGTTGGATAATAAAATGAAAGAAATGCTCAGGAAAACTGGGAGAATTCCATTAAGACAAAGAAAGATATTTAAAAACTGCAATGCAATTACTGTCCTATAAAGAACCAGCTGTTGGCTGACAAAGAAATCACTAACAATCAAGTTAAGTGTGGGTAAAATAAGAATGTTAATATACATATGGAATAAATTAAGAAGGATAAAGTGAAAAATAATTCTATTACAAGAATGAGAGTAGCACAGTAGGAACTGGACACATGACGGCTCCATTTGATTGCTGAAGGCTAGATAATATGTTTAACAAACCAGTGAATTTACTAGCTTCTATCATTTAGTTGGATGAATCGTAGATTTAGTATTGATTTTAAATTACAAACACCTTCAAAATTTCTCTAATACAATAATTTCATTTTCACATAAAAAATGACTGCAGATAAAATCATCATTTTCTAAAATATGTTATTTATTTACACATACCAAAATGAGCCATTAAATGGTTTTAGAATGTGTAAGGAAAGCTAAAGATCCATCATTAAGGCGGATGGATAGAATTAATGTAAAAGCATTGGAAAAGAAAGAAGGCAGATCAAAGGTAGTATCCTTGCAAAAATATACAATTTGTTTAACACAACAAAAGAACTCCATAGGAATGAATCTTCAGAACTGGGATTCTTAAAATTGAAACAAATAAGTGGATAAGGCTAGTAATAAGGATGACAATGATGTCCTTGACTAATCACAGCTCTAGTCAAACAAATAAACTCACAAGAAAATCAAATAACAGATGCCATCCAAGTAAAACCCAAATATTAGGTGAAAGAGAACAATCATATGAGCACATGCATTAGTCAACAGAAATTGTCATAAAGCTAAGGCTAGCGCAGGCTGCAGAAAACATGAAAGTCACACTACTCCCTTCCTTTCCATGGTTTAAAGCAACAAATTCAGGCAGAAAAATCACGATTTACACAAGTCATCACTTTGTCCATGGTTCCAGTAAACTCATATCCCTTCAGTGAATTACAGAAAGCTAATACGATAAGCTGGTCAGAATAATAAATGGCATAGACTTCAAAAGTAGAGGATACTGATTAACTACAGTACATTCAGATTGATGGTGAAATGGAAAATGTTAATGATGCAAAGAGCATTGCTAGACCTGTAAATCACCAAGATGAACATGGTGAAGTAGAAAGCAAGCTTGACAATCCTATATTTCTTCTGCGCTTCTATCTGTCTAAATATCTCAGTGACATCTAAAAGATGTTTCCTCTTCCAAAACCTGAGAAAGATTAAAGAATATCAACCTTCCCTTCAAAGACTTGAAAAGCTAAGAACCTAGAATGGAAATCACAAAATATATTAACAGGTAGACTCACGAAATCAACTTGAATGACCACATAAATCAAATGGTTTTCCAATTTAAACAAGCAGTGCCAAGAGTGTGGAATAGGAGAAGCAGAAGATTCTTTCATAAGAATTGATGATAAAAGCGACTTACTGGTTTGGTTAAGAAATTTAACTTTTATTATAACGTTCTAAGAAAATTACAAACGGTATGCAAAAAGATGACATGCTTGGACACCAATGCTTTAGAAACGAATAATTTTGCCACAGTTTGCAGTACCAATTTCAGTTTTTCCATTAAGCTTCTTTTAACTGGCCACAGGAAGTAGGTTAAGCGTCATAAGGATGAAAATAGCAAATTCAAAAAGAACAACAAGAAGATATATTTGGATTGTTTTCATATATCAATCAATAACGTAACTAAAACTGCTAGTGGCACATACAGACTCAGTTCATATATATGACAACTAACAGGGTTTTTGGAGCTATATTTGATTGAAAATGAACAGATAAGTTGAAATGTAAGGCCCAAAATGCTAATAATTAATTGAATATGCAAACAATTGTAAAGTATATAGGCCAGAAAAGATACATACATTTGCACGTGATAGTAAGTGATGGGTGCCATTATAATAAATGGAATCAATTGCCACGTCATGAGGAAAATGCTGCTTAAAATTCCCTGAACTATAAATTCAGGAATAACAACAGCATTGATACGAGATGAAGAGTCGTACGGGTTGATGTAGTCACATTCCAAATCAGATAAGCATATCAGCTGGGCACATCACAACATAGATATATAAGTCACTGAAACTAACAATAAGTTCATATGGAAGAAGCCCACAGTGTCATTCTGCATTAGAATCTTATAACATGATCGCACACTAAACATTGACGTCTAATAGAGAAATGAACAAAAAAAAACCACATGCCTTCCATTAAGGTTCTAAAAAGACAAAAATTGAGACATATTACTAAAATTTCATCTTTATATGCCATATAAGCATGGATGAACAAAGTTCACGTTATCAAATGATATGCTAACTGCAACACTAACAAACTGAAGTAATATTTAGGTCTTATACATATTGATCTCAATCCTAGAATAGTTGAAGATTAACTCAATAAACTAAGTACAAAAGACAGCAGTTTTCCATTAATCACATGCACAAAGTGTTTCCTGAATTATAGGATATCAGCTTTATGATAAAAAAAGGAACAACAGGAAGCACTCATCAGTCGTATCCAAAAAAGCACTTTATTGGAATAACGCACCCCTGCTCTATATAAAGGAAGATAATATATGAAGCTTTGTTTGAAAATATGACGTGAAGAAAAAAAAAAAATCAACTTATAAAGGTTACAATCTAGTAATGAACATGTGTGGCTGGAGGTTGGTGAAGACGAGATAAGCGCACTTGGCTACTGTCCAATATTACGAGTTACCAGCATAAACATTACCACCGAGCAGTATTAACAGGTTTAGACCCGCTCCCATCCAAGAACCAAAGCATAAAAAATATTCAACTCGATCTAAGGAGTGGAAGATTGCAGAAAAATATCAAGCTTTGGAAAATCAGAATGAACATTTAATCAAAAGGCAGAGGTTCAAAGTTCAACAATTCAATTTTTGGCATAATAATATTAAAATTATTTTAATTTAATTTAAGTAATTTAATAATAATATTTTTATAAATTTAATATACAATATTCTAATTTAGTACACTTGTCTCTTAAATATTTTGAATATGATTTTTAATTAAATTTTAGGACATAAAAAATTAATTAGTTTATTCTTTTTAAATTTAAATCAGTCCATTTCAGCTTCTGATTTTGGTTGGTTATGTACAGAAGTGATTTTTAGACCTAGATCAAACCGTTCAAATGGCAAGTTTGATCTGATCTAGATTTTAAAAGCATGAAAATATATCCATATGCTTTTATGGCCCTATATCTCATTCTGCTATTTTGTTACGCATTATACTATCCTTCTATTAAATCCATTAATGTATTACATTTCATGCAAACAAATGTGACCCCCTATTTGGTGCATGTGTGTTTGGGAACGAGGATTGATGTTCTTTAATGTTTTGCATTGGAAGTCATCCGGAATTATTTCATTGCAAGTTTGAATATATACATTGCTTATATACCCTTCAGAGGTTATAGATTAAGTAGACAAATATAAAAGAATAAGAAAACAACAAAAAGAGGCAATTATCCATGATTTATAAATTTTTTATAATCAAGACAATAATGTAAAGTTAAACCTCAGCTAGAGAAGTTATCTCCAAAATACTTACCTGATATAAAATTGTAAAGAAATGCTCACTATGTCTAATAAAGCTCTTAGCTCTCTTCTTACGAGATGAGGTTCTTCTTTGCAGTTAGATTTCATTAATAAAATGGAAATGTTTATTAGAGCATTTATTTTGTTATACAGTCAACTGACAACAAGTACAAGAAGAATTTACCCTTGATTTATTAAAATTAACTAAAAAAGATAAGGGAGATTTACATACATAGCACACAATTCTTATGCATTTACATATCTAACACCTAAAGTTTGATATGTACAAAAATAGCACATTTCCTATGCATGAAAAGGTGCATTTCAAAATTAATTATTGTGCTATTTTTGATGTAATATTAAAGATTTGGATGATATTTATGTAAATATCAAAATTTAGGTGTTAGATATGTGAATATATAAGGGTGTGATATGTAAACACTCACTTCAAACTGCCGGTACATCTACTGTTAAACAAGCTCAAAAGAACTTCATAATCACTGAATAATTCCGTGGAATAATATCTACCAAGGATTGTGCCTCATTAAGAAAAAAAAAAAATCAACCTATTTTTCTTCGTCCAGGCTACAAAATACTGCACGGCGAAATTATTCTACTGCTTCTCCCAAAAAACTTGAAGCAGGCACCATAGTTAACTCTAAGCAACTCAACAGTATTCATTCAAGAAAAAAAAAAGTAATTTTCAGCCACTCAGACAAAATGCTTATACCTAATTTATTATAGGTCAAACTAAAGAGTAATATGAATTCGTTAAAATCTACATTTATCTCAGATTACATAATAGATGCACGCAAGAACCTTACAGAGAAAATAACTCCATGATCCTGAAAAGCTAAAACAAATTTAACCATCAAAAAAAAAAAAGAGTCTCACAAGAGAATTATGAGTTCAGAACCAGTAAAGCTCAGATTAGTAGGTCTTACAAAGCGTACTAGTTTTTTTCATTTAGGACTAGGGCTTGAAGGGAGTACCTGGTAAGCGTCAACAGCGATGAGAGCGATAACTATAACGAAAGAGACTATCCATAGAAGCAGCTCCCAGGCCATGGGGGTTTCTCCACTTTAGACCTGAAAGCTGAAGAGCATCCAGCCCTGTCGGCGTTTGACTAAAATTTCGATGGGGGGGAAAGCAGAGGGGTGAATGAGGAATTTTTCACTCTGCCTAATGAGGTTAACGGCACGATGTTTTTTTTTTTTATTAAAATTCATTCAACATCCTACCCATCTTGTGGGTGAGCATATAGTTGTGATTAATCCTGTAACGCATTTATCTTACGCGTACGCCTTATTTTCACTATTATCGTAGGCGTCTTGTATGGAGAAATCTCGATCAGAGTTCACGGCATCTCGTCAATCAGAGACGGTGGGTAATGGCACGATATTTTGCCAACGATAGCCTGATACAGGGCATGGCCCATCAAAGATTTTTAATTTTTTTTTTACTTTTATATTAATTCCTTCTTTGATCCAAACAGTTGATTTAAGCATTATTTAATTTTCGAAGATACTGAGTTTAAATCTTATAAAATATATGAGTGTGTAAGTTTATTATAAAAATAATTTAAATAATTCAAAAAAAAAACAAACATTTTTATAGTGCTATCTTCCAAAAAATAAGAACTTCTATTCTGCTAGAAATGAAAAATTGAATTAATTGATATATGTCATATATCTTCATCATCAAGCTCTGACATTAACGACGAAAAGATTTGACATATAAAATAATTTATAAAATATGCTAAGAGTGTGTTTCAAATAGTGATAATAGTGATGGCGGTGTCCTGTGCACGATGTGATACGGAAAATACATTACAGTATCATTTAAAAAATATATTCTGATTGCATTTTAATGAATCTATAATAATGAAGTTATTTTTTTTAATTTAATATGAGAGAATGACTCTCAAAAAAATTACGATTTAATTTTTATAAAATAAAAAAAATAATACTCATCATAATTTTTTAAAATAACAGATTTTCTGCTTTACATTTTCAGACTGTAAGTATCCCAAAGAGATCATAAACTTGAGGCATTTAAATACATATTACATAATTCTCATACATTCTAAATTTTTATATTTATATAAATAAATATACAAGTTGAATAATATCAATTTTAATTTCATCTAAAATGTAGACAAAATTAGTGGATTGGTAAGAGTAATAGAACCTGTTGCTAAATTCTTGATTTGGATTCCACACAGACTAAAGTGATGAAAAAAAGAAAAATCTCACTAATTTAACTCTCATTTGCATACTAGAACTGTTGAATGCAAGATAACCGAAGAGTGATGTACTAGGCTTTACAAAAATGAAATGGATTTTTTTTTTCGCACGGCGTATTTTTGGTAGACAAGGAATGCATCCGTGTTTGGCATTTACATGCAATAATTTTATTGAAGAAAATAAATGACTACTTATGTTTTGTTTAGCTATAAATAAAAGAGAGAAAACAAGAGAAGGGAAAGGCTTATTAAGGATTCACTTGGTATCCATTTTTATTTTAAGAAAATTATTGGAACGATATTTTGTAAATTTTTTTATTTTTGAAAGAAAAATTACTTTTAAGTATTTTCATTATTTTTAAATCATAAATTCTCAACTATCCTATCCTAATTATCATCAGCAACAATTTCATACTGTTGATCGCTGCTATCATAACCATATGCCATTATTGCCACCTCTTCAATCATCGTACTTGCTCCACATGCCAAAAATAACTATCATCTCCACCACAATAATCACAATAATTAATTTTTAAGATATTCAATAAAAGTAAAAATAACATATTTAAAATATTAACTACTTTTTGTTTTAGATTAGCTTTAAAAAAACAATAAAAATAATAATAACTTAATTTCAGACAGCCTGTAATGTATTAATGAGAGGAAAGAACCACAAGCTATTCATATATTTAAGTAAAAAAATAATCTAAAGAATTTTAAATTTTATATATATCAAGTATAATAACAAACAAATCCTTAAAATGTATTGACACCCTTTTCGTTCATATGGATAAAAATATAAAATTTAGGTGTTAGAATGAAAAATAAAAATTAAAAAAAAAAGAATTGTGTAGCAAGTATATAAATCTCCGAAATAATTTTCACGTCAGCTGTGATTTTTCTAAGCAGATTAAGCTGATAAACATCAAATAAGGCGCATTGAAGCTAACAAAATACATCTCTCATAAACAGTTTTTGGCCTCCTTCACTTGCAGCCTCAGACGGGAACTGAAGCTGCTCATAGTTTAGCTGTCTGGCCGCTTCATATAAAGAAATCCCAACACTAACAGAGAGGTTCAGGCATCGAACGTAGGTGTCCACCATCGGAATGCGAATGGTGCCGCCACCCATCCCTTCTCTGTTGCAGTCCTGTAAGGTTTCAGGTGGAAGGCCACAGGTCTCAGATCCAAATACCAGCCAGTCACCTCGCCTGTATGAGAAGTCCTGGAAAATAATGGAAGAACACTGAAACGTTGGTAGAATTATTTTACAAGAACGATTGATTGGTAAGTTTAAACAGAGAAGGAAGCTCCTATCAAGTGATTTTAGATGATATAAGCTCCAGCTCTAATAAAATGACGAATAATATCTGAAAGCTAAGTTGAGATATTGCACAAAGCCTCTACACGACAATCTTTAAAACATGGCGTGGCAACTCTGGGCTTCTCAAAAACATTTAAATGCTCCATTGGATGCATTAGAAAAAAAAAATCAAAGATCTCTCAATGGACAATCTTGAACGTTACAAAAAAAATTACAAGTTTAATATCAAATATCAACCCGAATAAGTACGGTAGCCCACCAAAGACAATATGAATGCATTGATATACATAATGAGTTATCAAAGACAATATAATTGCATTAAAAGCATAACAGGCTGTAATAACCGAAAATCAGAAAAAAAAAAACAAAAATAAATAAAATATAAAATTCAAACATAGGGACGGTTGGTCGCGGATTGGAAAAGTCAAAAAGGAGAAAGTCTCGATTTCAGTTTGTCGAAAATGAATCCCGAAACACGAACACGAGAGAGAAAGCGAGAGAAAAAGAGGAAGGGTTGGGAGGAGGAACCGCACTCTACCTTGCATGTGTTCCCTAGTCGAGCGATACAGCTTCACCATCTCCGCTGCCGAGTCTACAAGCCATAGAATCGTCCCTTCCGTGTGCAAGCGACCGAAGAAGAAGAAGGAAGAGGGAGCCCTTGCATACACGGGAGGAAAGGAACGGCCATGCGTGCGTGCATGACATGAGAAGCCAATGGGTTGGGACTTAGGGAAAAATCGAGAGGTTTATAGTTTCTTTATTTCTTTTGGATTTTATAAAATGAGGAAATGCTTATATATTAAGGGTTTTATATTTTCTTATTTAAAATTTGGATTTAATTAGGTTATTATTAAATCAATAGGAATTTGTTTAGGAGCTTCGCAAACAACGATATGACATTATTTTATCTCTAATTTGACGAAAATACATCCATATATAATTTTAAATTTCATAATTTATACAGCCCTAATTCTATTGCATTACCTAAACCCTTAAATAGTCATGATTTTATTATAGGATATTAGTGAAAATAATAGATTTTCAAGAAAAGGAAATTTTAAATGAATTAGTAAATGAAAGAATTTAAGCCTTAATTGTTTAAGGATTCTTGAAAATTTGAGGTTAATGATTTTATAAAAGATAATTTATAATCATGAGAATTGAATTGATTATGTATTATGATTCTTAAAATGAAATCATTAGAGAGAAAGATAGAAATTTTTAAATCAAATTAAAATAAGAAAATAAATCCTTGAATAGAGAAAATGGAAGATATTGTGTATGTACATAATTTAATAATTAAATTAACTAAATATGATAATAATAATTATTATTAATTGTAATTTTAGCTTGATTTAAAAAATACATATTAAAATATTGATAAATATGAGCATTAAATAATAAAAGATATACGCAAATATCGTAGACAAGAAATTAATAAAATAAAATAAATTATTTTCCCATATTGATCCAATCAATATTTTATTCTATAAGAACATCAATTAACGAAAAAAGTGTTAGGGGAAAGAGATTCAAGAGGAAGCTGCAAATTAAAGTAGATAATTATGTTCTTATATTTATGGTAAAAACTTATTTATTTTTTTGTGATGAAATTCATTTGTATATGATTATGACTTTTTTCTGTACTGTAAATTGTGATTGATTATCTATTTTCTTTATATTGAATAAACAGCTTAAATGTTAGATCATATTGTTACTCGCATCATTTCATAGGATTAATTGATTTACTGTTATGAATTAAAATGCATAGCTGTATAAATTGTATGTTGTGAATGTATATGTTGAAAGTGGAGTCCAGTCCCTTATAGTATTAGCTGGGGACGCAATGTACTCGTGCACAAAAAAAGTCAATGGAATTAACAAATGATAATGGCTATTTGTCATTTAGATGAGTTTTGGCAAAAAATTTCTTTTGGTAAAGGTTTAGACAGTGACTCCTAAAATGGTTGATAAATATAAAAGTTAAGTTCATAAGAAATATTCATTTGTACATACCTCTTATATATTTGATTGTTTGAGAAATTTCTATACGTGTTAAGAAAACACATAAATGCATCTTATTTTTTGTTTTATTTTACTTATAGGTAAAATTAATTCATCTTGATTATTCAATTGCAAGTTGTTTATATTTTTTCAGATAACCTTCCAAACTAGATAAAGGATGGAATAGGGGTTATGTTTATCGTCGTAGATAAACTTCAAGAGATAGGTATTTATGTTGGTTCTGTTGATTTATATTTTAAATTGTATTTCACATGAATTATGTTAGTAGATATATTATATGTGTGGATAAATTATTAATTATGTTGTGGATTGTAGTGATCTTATATGAGTTGGAGAAACATATTGCGTAATTTTGTTTAAGATTGAAAATATTATGTAAGGTTTTCTTTTACACGTCCAACTGTTTGTTCCCGCCTTAGTATTCCAAACTCCTGGGCCGGGTCGTGACAAGAGTAGTATCAGAGTCAGATTTTATATTTAGAGACATAAATATCATCATAGTCAGAGAGCCATTAGGAAAATTATAAATTTTAGGAAGAGATTTACATATGATTATATTGATTGATGCATAACGTTTATAATTAATTTATACTTCTCAGACCTATGGAATCAATTCAAGAAGATGTTATGGGTGAAAATAGAGAGGCACAAACTGCTGAGCACCAAAATTTGATGCAACCGCCTTCACTAACTATAGATGCATTTGCACAAACGATGGAAGCAATGACTCAAATGATAAGAAATCAGCATACACGAGCTAGTGGAAGTGGCGGGGTTCCTATAGACAAAAACCTGAAATTATTTCAAGATAGGCTACCTCTTTTCTCAAGAACAGGAGGACATGTTAATCAGAAAACTGGTTGATGCGGTTAGAGTAAATTTTAAAAAGTATGTCATGCCCTCCAAAAAGAAGAGTTGTTTTAACTTCTTTTGCTTTTATGGGCAAAACTAAGAGATGGTGACGAGGATAATTGCAAGAGAAGTTTAAAGGAAGGCCTTGCAATCTGTTTAATGGAAGGATTTTGTGAAGACCTTTAGAAATTGGTTTTTACCCCTCTCAGCTAGGAGATAAATGCATAATAAGTTCATCGATTGGTGGAGATGGATTACATCATGGTATGGCGAGTTTACAATGCTTTCAAGATATACATCGTTGATCTTATCTAAAAGAGAAATGTCATAGGTTTTATCCGGGTGGGATGTAATCGACAGCGATTCCTCGGTATTGATGACATGTTATCTTAGTGGAGAAATTTAAGGATATAATTAGATTTACAAGCTACTCAGAGGATGAGAGATATTCAGAAGAAGAGGAATGATGATATGTCAAAATCTGGACAAAATGTTCAAACTGAAAAATCAAACTAGAAGAAGCCTAAATCTTATATCTTAATGTCGTGATAAGTCTTTACTACATTACAAATGTGAAAAAGCACATAAAGGAGTGTCTCGCAAACACTTGTTATTGGTGTCATCGGAAGATATATGGCAAAATCTTGTCTATCTTGGGTCAAAATCTTGATGGATATTAGACAGTGTTGACTCGGAAGGGCGTTGGTAGATAAAGGATGGAATCATTTATCGGTTATCTCAAACTCGAACGAATACACGAATTTATGCACGCGAAGCAAAAAACTCGTTTGATATCATTACAAGTTTGTCTTTATTTAAATTAGCATTATTAAAATTTTATATTGTGCTAAATATATTTATTTTATATATATATTTATTTATAGTTATCATCTTTATTCAAAGCAAATCAGTTAGAGTTTTATTTGATACTGCAGCATCACATTCATTTATATCTGAGAAATGTGTGAGAATTTTGGAATTGAAAGTCATGTAAATGTCTGTAGTACTTTCAGTGGCAATGTCAAATGGGTCCCAAATGAATGCTAGAAATTTTTGCAGTATGAACCTAAATATCTGTGAAAGAAACTTGGATACAGATTTAATAGCACCGCCGATATATAAATTTGATATGATTTTAGGAATGGATTGACTATCTAAACACTATGCTACTATAAATTGTTGCAAAAAGATAATCAAATTCAATATTTTTGGAAAAAAAAAATTCAAATTTGTAGGGCATAAATGAGTATTAGCTATGATGATGTCTTACTTGAAAGTTCAAAGACGCCAAGAAAAGACTTTTTTTTTGCTCAAGATCGACTGTTACTAAAGAGAAAGAAGTAAGAAGATCAGAAAGAAAGTATCCAGAAATTTTACGGAAGATTTACCGGTCTCCAAATGAGATATGATTTCTCTATCGAAAAAGAGCAAAATCAGTAGTATCATAGAATGACGATTAAAGAATTGCAAAAGTTGAAGAATTGTTGGAGAAATAATTTATCAGGCCTAACACATCCCCTTGGGGAGCTCTTGTATTGTTTGTGAGGAAGAAAAATGAGAGCTTAACAAACTCACATTGAAAAATAAATATCCCTTACCAAGGATTGATGATCTTTTTGATCAACTAGAAGGAGCTTCAGTATTTTCAAAAATTGATTTAAGATCGGATTATCATCGCCAGACCGAAGATATACCAAAAGCTGATTCAATATAAGATATGGACATTATGAGTTTGTGGTGATGTCTTTGGCTTAACAAATCCAGGTTGTATTTATGGATCTAATAATCTTTAAACTATTTTTTTCATTTCAATCAGATTCATGATGATATTCTTATATATTCTAGAGATGAAACAGCTCATACAAACCATCTTCACATTATTTTGCAAACTCTAAAAGGAAATGAATTATATGCAAAATTTTCAAAGTGTGAATTTTGGTTAAATACCATCATATTCTTGGGACACATCATTAGTAGTAAAAGTGTCTCAGTGGATTAGAGTAAAGTCGAATAAATGAATGCACCAACCAATCGCCACGTAAGAAGTTTCTTGGGAGCGAATATTACGGAAGATTTGTTGAAGGATTTTCACAAATTGTACGCCACTATCTGACTAACTCGAAAGCCAAGTTTGAATCACAAATCAATGTGAAGAGACTTTTCAAAAATTGAAGAATTATTTAACGAGATTAAGATACTATTCCATCGTGACGTAAATATTTCAAATTTATAATGATGCATCATTAAGAGATTTGGGATATACTTACGAGAATGAAAGAAGCGATTGATTACGCTTCAGCGAATTAAAAAATCAGAAAAGAATTATTCAAATCATGATCTGAGCTAAAGAATGGTATTTGTATTGAAAATTTGGATACATTATTTATATGGAGAAGAAAGTTTTGATCATCAAAGCTTAAAATACATCTTTACTCAGAATGAGCTAAATTTAAAGCAAAGGAGATGGTTGGAACTCATTAAGAATTATGATTTGGATATTCATAATCATCCAGGGAAGACAAATGTAATTGTTGATGCTTTAAGTAGAAAAACATATGGTAGTGCTAATTGGTTGATCTCTCAATAGGAGGAGTTGATTAAAGATTTAGAAAAATTATAAATTTCAATTATTAAATCTATATATGATCATGCTTTATTGTTAAATCAAATGGCTATACAATCAAATTTGAAAAGCAGAATACGAGATGCTTTACCTCAAGATGATGACTTCTAGAAAATTTTAAATTTGGTAAAAGTAAGTCATACAGAAGATTTTGAAATTGATGGAGAGAAATTACTAAAGTATCAAAGCAGAGTTTGCATTCCAGATATTGGAGATTTAAGAAAATACATCTTACATGAAGCACATCATTCTAAGGATTATGATTTGGATATTCATAATCATCCAGGGAAGGCAAATGTAATTGTTGATGTTTTAAGTAGAAAAATATCTGATAATGCTAATTGGTTGATCTCTCAATAGGAAGAGTTGATTAAAGATATAGAAAAATTGAAATTTTCAATTATTAAATCTACAGATGATCATACTTTATTGTTAAATCAAATGGCTATACAATCAAATTTGAAAGACATAATACGAGATGCTTTACCTCAAGATGATGACTTTTATAAAATTTTAAATTTGGTAAAAGTAGGTCATACAGAAGATTTTGAAATTGATGGAGAGGGATTACTAAAGTATCAAGGCAGAGTTTGCATTCCAGAAGTTGGAGATTTAAAGAAATACATCTTACATGAAACACATCATTTTAATTATACAATTCATCCATGCAGTAGCAAAATGTATCAAGATCTTAAGAAAATATTTTGGTGGTCAAGAATAAAAAGAAGTAAAGCTGAATTTGTCTACAAGTGTCCATCATGTCATATGGTTAAAGCTGAACTTCAGAAGTCAAGTAGACTTTTACAACCTTTGTCAATATTTGAATGGAAATTGGATGATATTGTTATGAATTTTGTGATTGGCTTACCTAGATCTAGAAGAAATTGTGATGTTATTTTGGTGATTATTGATAGATTGACTAAATATGCACACTTTATACCTATCAAACAATCTGATGTTGTTAAAAAGCTAGCAAGTATATTGATGAAATTGTGAAGTTACATGGTATGCCAAAGTCTATAATGTCCAATCGAGATGATCGATTCACATCCAGATTATGGAGAAAAATTCAAGAAGCTTTAGATGCCAAGCTTACTTTCAGTATTGTATTTCATCCTTAAGTTAATGGCCAGTCAGAAAGAACAATTTAGACACTTGAAGATTAGCTTAGACTTTATACCCTTGATTTTGGGAAAAATTAGGAAATTCATTTCTCTTTGATTGAGTTTGTCTACAATAATAACTTTCAAGCAAATATTTGTATGGCTCCCTATAAAAGGATTATATGGAAGGAAGTGCAGAACATCACTTTGTTAGATGAAGACGAATGAAAGAAGAATCATTGATGCAGATGTAATAGATGAAGTCATTAAGAAGATTCGATTGATTCGTGATAGATTAAAAGCCGTTCAAGATAGACAGAGAAAATATTATGATGTTAAACATCGGCCAGTAGAGTTTGAAGTGGAAGAATTTATATTTCTTAAAGTAATCCCCATGAAAGGTATAAAACGATTTGACAAAATTGGAAAGTTGAGCCCACGCTATATTGGTCTATATGAAATCTTAGAAAAAATCGGGAAAGTGGCTTATAGACTAGCTTTACCTTCTCACATGTAAGGAGTGTACAATGTATTTCATATTTCTCTTCTGCGAAAATATGTTACTGATGAAACCAACAAGATTATTACTGATTCTATTGATATTCAACCTAATCTCACATTTGTGGAGAAGCCATAAAAAATTATAGACTGTGATGTTAAGCATCTCAGGAATAAGAAAATTTCATTTGTCAATGTACTGTGAAAACATGGATAACGAAACCATGCTGGGAGAATCGAAAATCGGGACTTTATCCTCATTTGTTTAATTAAATATATGTTTATTTTATTATTATTAAATTTCGATGACGAAATTTTTATAAGAGGGAGAGATTGTAATAACCGGAAATCAGAAAAACAAAAAGAAACAAAAATAAATAAAATATAAAATCCAAGCGCAGCGACGATTGACCGCGAATTGGAAAAGACAAAAAGGGGGAAGGCTCGATTTCAGTTTGTCGAAAACGAATCCCTAAACGTGAACACGAGAGAGAAAGGGAGAGAAAAAGAGGAAGGGTCGGAGGAACCGACTGCATCGGCGGCGCTTCCCCAAGCGATCACTTCACCATCGCCGCTGCCAAGTCTCTAAGCCCTAGAATTGTCCCTTCTGTGCACAGGCGACCGAAGAAGAAGGAAGAGGGAGCCCATGCGTACGCGGGAGGAAAGGAACGACTGTGCGTGTGTGCGTGACATTAGAAGCCGATGGGTTGGGGCTTAGGGCAAAACCGAGAGGTATATAATTTTTTTATTCCTTTTGGATTTTATAAAATGAGGAAATGCCTATATATATAAGGGTTTTCTGTTTTCTTATTTAAAATTTGGATTTAATTAGGTTATTATTAAATTAGTAGGAATTTGTTTAGGAGCTTCGCAAATAACGATACGACATTATTTTATCTCTAATTTGACGAAAATACATCTATATATAATTTTAAATTTCATAATTTATATAGCGATAATTCTATTGTATTACCTAAACCCTTAAATAGTCATGATTATATTATAGGATATTAGTGAAAATAATAGATTTTCAAGAAAAGGAAATTTTAAATGAATTAGTAAATGAAAGAATTTAAGCCTTAATTGTTTAAGGATTCTTGAAAATTTAAGGTTAATAATTTTATAAAAGATAATTTTATAATCATGAGAATTGAATTGGTTATATATTATGATTCTTAAATTAAAATCATTGAAGAGAAAGATAGAAAATTTTAAATTAAATTAAATGAAGAAAATAAATCCTTGAATAGAGAAAATGGAAGATATTGTGTATGTATATAATTTAATAATTAAATTAACTAAATATAATAATAATAATTATTATTATTATTATTAATTGCAATTTTAGCTTGATTTAGAAAATACATAATTACATATTGATGAATGTGAGCATTAAATAATAAAAGATATACGCAAATATCGTAGATAAGAAATGAATAAAATAAAATAAATTACTTTCCAATATTGATCCAATCAATATTTTATTTTATAGGAACATCAATTAAGGAAAGAAGTGTTAAAGAGAAAGAGATTGAAGAGGAAGCTGTAAATTAAAGTAGGTAATTATGTTCTTACATTTATGATAAAAGCTTATTTATTTCCTGTAATGAAATGCATTTGTATATGATTATAATTTTTTCCTGTACTGCAAATTATGATTGATTTTCCCTTTTCTTCATATTGAATAAACAGCTTAAATGTTATATTATATTGTTACTCACGTCATTTCACAGAATTAATTGATTTAATATTATGAATTAAAATACATAGCTGTATAAATTGTATGCTATGAATGTGTATGTTGAAAGTGAAGTTCATTCACTTATATACGTGACGCAATATACTCGATCTAAAAGGCCAAATGGAATAAAATAATTCTATCATGTCGCGTGAGTTTTGATAAAGGTAACGATCTAAAATGATTGATAAATATATAAATAGAGTTCATAAGAAATATTCATTTGTACATATCTTTTATATGTTTGATTATTTGAGAAATTCCTTTTATGTACATATTATAGCAAAATCTGTCATACATATTATTTCTGCTTTCTTGTTTTACTATAGGTAAAAGCATAATTCACCCACTAAAATTTATTCAATTGCAATTTGTTTATATTTTTTTAGGTAACCTTCCTAACTAGATGGAGGATAGAAGGGATAGTTATGTTTATCGCCGTAGAGAGACTTCAAGAGATAGGCATTTGTGTTGGTTATGTTAATTTATGTTTTAAATTGTATTTCATATGAATTCTGTTAGTAAATATGTTATTTGTATGAAAAAATTATTAATTGTGTTGTGGATTGTAGTGACTCTTATATGAGTTGGATAAACATATTGTGTAATTTTGAAGATTGAAAATGAAGGTGATGTTATCAGGTGAGTTAGGGATCCTTTTGATGCAAAGGAGGGTAATTTGAACTGATTACAAGCTTTGAAGTGGAGCACCATCAATAAGGTGTTGCCCAAGCAAGTGCCTTGGGGGAGTATGCATATAAGCTCATTGAATCTAGCATGGTTGCTAATAAAGCCCCCCAACAATCACAATTATAGCTCATTAAATCTAGCCTAACACCATAATAACTTTGTTCACTAATATGAATTGTCATGACAAATTCTTTGCTCAAGGTACAAGCTTTCAATAACCAAGAGTAATGGTACCACGTGATCTTGACGAGAGTAACATTCACCCATTTCCACAAATAAAAATAGGGACTTAAATGAGTGAACACCCTTAAAATATTAAGTCAAGCAATCTTTTTAATCGAGAGTGTTGTCCCAATCAAAAGATGTAATTAATTATGAGAACTTAAGTTCACAGGAAATCTCAAACCTCATATTTAAATAATCCTTCCTTAATATTAGAGGAAATATGATTATAATAAATTATATATATAAATCCCTCAAGTTCTCACACATGAGTTTAGAAGCTTTTTCAAAACAATCGCTTGAATTTAATAAAGCAATCAAGACAAAAATAGTATTTCATCCAACCACAACCATTCTGCCAATAGTTATCTTCTATCTTTAAGCCTTCAATCATATGAGCTTGACCTTATAGCATCTATCTCCTTATATACATAATTTTCAATGATGAAACAAATACCTAAGATTAGTCACCTATGAGATGATTAATTCCTTCAACTATCCCACTTGGATTGAATCTTCAATCAGGTTCTTAAGCATGCAACAATCCATTATATCATGCTAGGGACTCGATGAAAATCACAACAATGGGTCTTTTCATGCTGTTCTTTTGATGACCTCATCCTATCCTAAGTTGTAGCAGCAACAATACATTGTAGCTAGTTCAAAGGAGTGAACTCGAAATACTTATTCAATCCTTATAGAGGTGTCTCTTTATCAAGGAGATGTCATCGTGGTGGAGGAAAAGGAGCTCATATCATAAGGAATTCCTTACAATGTTCTTCTAATATAGTATTTGCCCTTGCCTTATGCTGATGCGGTTCCTTGGTGAATCCTCTTGCGCAAAATCACTTATTAGCACAACTCAACAATGGAATTTGATAGGTTCTTAAAATTAATGCAAATTTGTGTAACCACCACCTCTAAATTTTGGACTTTGAGTATCTCCTTATTGAATCAAGTGACATAGTCATAAAATCATTCTCTCTTTTTCCCCAAATGTATGAGGTTCAAAGAGATCTTACTCAGACCCTACAAGCTCGCAAATTGTGCAATTGGTTTGTCTACAAAGTTATCAAAGGAAGTAAGGAAGTGATGCTTCCTGTCGACAACCTTGTTAACAGCCTACAGCATCCTTCAGCAAGGTAAGAAATACCATGCAAGGAATAGCATCAAAAATAACGTGATGCTCCATCTTCGCTTAAAATCCTACAACATATTCATTTGGATTGGTAGTTTCAAAATAGCTTCTAGTTGGGAACCTTAAAAATCGAAGGTTGAAACTACTTTGTAATCTCTAAGACATTAAAAGTCCCTCCTCATTCCATTATTACATGAGTAGAGCAAACAATCTCCCTAAATTCTTCCAGTAGAGAATGCTATCCATTGAGTTTGTTGAGAGATAAAATTAAGCACGGAAAACTACTTCGAGTATTTCAGAGCATACGGAATAAATAAAACCAAAGTAAAAAATAATCATACAGAGGAACACCAAATTTAACGTGAAAAAGCTAAAAAATAAGAAAAAATTATAGAGCCACACCACCAAGAAATCCACTATAAAAAAAATTGAAGAAAAATGTACAAATTACATTGCACTCAAGCCACTTCTCACTTAACTAGGACACTTGGCTTCACTCTCCCTCACAAGAGAATAAAGAAAAAGTCATAAATAAACTGCAATAAATTGACTAAATACGAAGTCTCCCATTTCAGCGTACAAGTGATCCTAATGCCTAAGTCGGCTTGTCCTCCGGACTTTTGAATGAGTTCAACAACCTCGACGTTGCCTCCTGGCAACACCAAGCCGTTGGCTTTTTTGTCTTCTGTGTGCAAATCCACGGATCTCAATGCCAAAGTGTCGTCCTTATGGCGTCGAGGTTTTACCTTTTGTCTTTAATACAATGTCCTCTCGTTCTAACACCTCGGTGCAACATCTACAACACCTCGACACTACACACCAGAAAAAAAATTGTTGTGAGAGCTGCTCCCGAGCCTCCAACAAGGGGTGCACTACTCCCCTGCAACCCTGATACGACCCGGTTTATTCCGGTTAATTCTGCGCCGTTGGATTTGCCTTGGATTGCCGCCGCGGAATTTAATCTAGTGCGTCCATCTTGATTTACGCGTCGTGTCTTCGTCCCTTGGATGAAGCTTCTCCGAGAAGGAATTGGTAGCATGCTGAGGAAGGAACTTAATGCGGTTATTCGACTCTTCGAGCAATCGAAGAGTCCAGAATGCTGAGAAGGGGCCGAGAGGTTCGGAAGAGGAGAGCTATGGTTTTTGGGCCCTAGAGAAATGGATCTGCTCCGGGAAGAAGAAAAGAAAGGAGAAAAAGAAGAAGAAGAAGAAGAAGAAGAAGAAATGATAGCAAAGTTTCAATCCTCTTCTTTGTTTGTTCTCAGAAGCCTATTTATAGTTCTATTTCTTTACATTCTTTGCTAAATCTAACTACTTCTGCTATTTATTTGTTTATTTTCTTTACAAGATTTGATCATCAAGATTTGGATTTCTTTTCTGTTTTTATGTTATATTGTTGTTGTAGCTATCTGATCTGGCAGTATATTGCTTTCTTGTCTTGCGTTGTTATTTATTCTTGATCATTATTCTTGTCTTGGTTGTTATTACATGCATTACCCTCGGATGTGAATCAATCTCATAGAATTTGATGTGCTGGCAGCTTGGGCAAATAGTGACAAAAATAGGAGATATGTTTGCATTCTTAGAAACATTATTAGGAGCTACGTGAAATATTTTTGAAGCCAAAGTAAAAAAGGCAGGAGACATTGAATCGTTATGCCAATTAGGAGATAATCCATACAATTTTACTAAATTTATCAGAACCCTCATCTTAGGATTTGATCCTAGTAGACAAAATACAAATATCCAAGATTAAGCATATAGAATTTCTTAACCATTAGTAAACGCAATATTGCAACTGTTTTTCTTGATTTGTTTGTGATATGTCTACTATTATTTCAGCGAACTCATTTCTTTCGTCTGATAGTTCATTGTAGTCTTTTAATAATTCAGCATATTTTTCTTTTTCATTTTTCAACGCTTGTTCTAATTCTTAAATTTTACTCTCTTGATTTGCAATTACTACTTTCTGTAGGTTTGTAGGTGTTTTGGGGATTAAAGAGATTTGGCCTATACTAGCGTCTAAGTCTTTATTAGTGATTTGAGTTTGTAAAAAGGTTATTTGATCATTTATTCCGGCGAAGTACAGGGTTAGGCAATTTAATGTATTAATTATTGCTCCTGTGTCTGAGCGGTTACACCAGAGGTTATCAAGTAGGGTACGTTGAAAATGGTTTAACGGTTTGGTAAGGATTTTAAGACAAAATTGGATATTGGTTCCACTGTAGGAGAGAAAGGTGGCCGAGTTTGGATGTGGTAAATCGAAGTATTCAGGTGGTGGTATATATGAGGAGGAAGGGGCTTTTTGTGGTGAAGAAGGTTTTTGTTGAGCCATGAGTTGTACCTGCATGAAAACAGAAGACATTATTATCTTACATCTAACTACTGAACTTATCCGTAGATAAATTCCTTTATTTTCCTAAGTAATAATTCTTGCAAATCATCAATTTATGGTGGTCTAAAATCCGAAGATTTTGGGTCTTTTTTTTATTTCGCTTTCTGATAAAATCGTAAGAAAATTATTTTTCTATATATGTAACATTATAATTTCCTGATAATAATAAAATTTACCCATCTCTTATTATTTCCTTTCATGTACTTATCTTTTCTGACTGTTTTTAAATCACCTTGCATTGCTATACCTAGTGTTCGTTCTTCGAGGAGTTTAAGCTTGTTTTCTACCGTTAATGTTTTCTGATGTAATTCTAATAAAAGTATTGTCTGAAAATTTAACATTTTTGGATAGGTTTGATCACTTCCCTGAAGTCCTATATAATTTGTTAATCCTATAGAATTTTCATGGTATTTTTTCGCTTCTAGTAACGCTTCTTTATAAATTTGCAGTTCTTCAAATTTACTCATGTTAGAATAATCTTTTGATTTCCATAGCTTGACTTATTAATTTATCTTTTGCTTTTTCTAAGATATTCTGTGATTCTTTTACTCGTTTGAGAATTTCTGTATTTTTATTTTTGATATAATCTAAATTTTCCTTGGGAATTAATTTTTTTATATCACTTAATACGTCGGTAGATTTTTCTAAAATGCGATAGACCTTTTCTTGATGGACTTTTAACGAGTCGGCTAAGGCTATATGTAGATCAATAAGGCTATTTAATACTGTATTTTCACTATGGAGTTCATGAAGAAAGTCTTTCGAAAAGAGACAAATAAATTTATGTTTTTCTAAAGTAATAAGATTACGATTTTTTGGGCCTATTTCTAAATTTAACCAATCTATTTTATATGTAGGTTCCATTGTTCGTACGGCTCTGATACCAATTCAGGGGGTGTTGCGGGTTTTTGTTTATGGTTTTCGAGTTACGGTAATTTGGGTCACATGAGAGTGACCCGTTAAAGGCTCGTGTCAGTCTATAGCTAGTCCTCGGATAAATCTCGGATGGCTTGATTGTAATAACTACGTATTTTTCTAATTTCTGCCGTATTATCGATATGTGGATTTCTAGCTATCTTTTGTTCTAATGCTGTTATTACCTCTTTTATTTCTTGAATTAAATGTTCCATTAATATTTCTATTTTTTTTCATATTGGAAAATATTTACGTCTATAGGTAGTATTTCTATTCCCACTTGTTGAAACAGTTCCGGTAAGCCTATTGCCATGTTACGTGATATATAGTTGGAGATAATACCAAATAGGTAAGTGTTCTTCCCGGTAGGTAGAGATGGTAAAATATTCTTGACATTCTTGCTTACTCTGACTATACATACACTATTTCGGACATTATTTATCATATAAGAGAAACAAATGGAATAACATATACTGCAAATTTCTTATCACGTTCAGAATTGATGGCCACGGTTCTAAACACCCTTAAGCGACCTACATACCCCGCGTTCCTTCCATTTAGAGTCAGTCATAGAGGTTATAAGCCATGTCTCGTATATAATAAACTTTACCCGATTTAATGGACAAAGGGATATATTTGGCCAGAGAGATTAAGTATATGTGATGAAATATTAAACCTTTTCTCTGGAGGAGAACTACTACTCACGAGATATAATGAAGCCCAGAACATATTTATTAGGAAAGCTAAATATACTTTACAGACTCTTGGGGCACAGGAAACCTAGAGAAGAAGAGAAGAGGAATTTGACGATATATTACAAATGACAGGGCAGTATAAATAGCGAAATGGAAACCAAAGGGAAAAACCATGGGGGATTACTGATGGGAAAAAGCAGGATAATCTTTAGCTTTTACTTTTACTAATGGAGAATCCTTTTAGTCTGTTGAAGCTTTTGCTAAAGTGGCTGGGTCCCACCAATTTTAGTCTGTTTTGCTTGCTGAGGCAGAATTGCGGCTGGGTCCCACCTCTTTTCCTATTCTTTGTTGCTTGCTGCTGAAGAAATGGATAATTATTAGGCTGGCTAGCGGAGAATCTTCTACTTTCCGTAGTGCTTGTTGCTTTTAATTATTGGGGTTCCATTCTATTTTCAATTGCTTGGAGTGTCATCTCATCTAGGCCTTCGAGCCATGCTTGTTCATCTGCTGCATAATCAAAAATCTGACTTGGATCTGGAGTAATTCGATGGTATAATGTCACAAAATCTCCTGATTGTTGAAGGGAGTGTCAATTGATTGTTTTAATGTGTTCCACTAAATTTGAATGATGATGATAGAACTAAAATTTGAAGATGTTTCCACGAATTAATTTTGCATTGAGGAAGATGCACATATTTCTGTCTTGATATACCAGATGGGTATGAAACATTGGTTTAGTAACTCCATCTTGGCGATGAGCACTTTGATATAAACGGTGATGAAGTAATATTTCTTGACTTTGTCGTTCAGAAACGGATGAATTTCTTCATCCTTTTGCCATGCTTGAAAATATTTTGGGGTCTTGATTATCTCGATATTATGTTTTGCTTCATCCATAAGACATTTGTAATAGGGTGCTACTGATTTGATAAGTAAGGTGACTGATACAGTATCCTCATTGTCAAAGATGTGCCATAAGATTCTTCTGAGCTCTGGGTGTTGGAATACAGATATTTGTTCTTCCAAATTTTGTTCTTCCATATGTTCTTCTTTACTAATAATAATTTTTGATAGTAATCCATAATTTAATAATTCTTGGATAGTCAAGTATAGAATTTTTTTGATATCATAAATGGATTGAGGGTGATCATTTGAAAACTATTTTTACAAAAATAACAGGGGCACAGATTAGTAATGACTAATGTTTGGTTAACATAAGAGAGACCTTGGCGAGCTTCGTTTAAGCAATAATATATAATAATTTCTCGCGCACAGTTTATCATATCTTGTTTTTTGTCAGTTTTAATTATTTTGAATATTTTTCCCTTTATTTCTTCTGGAAGTTCAGGAAAATAAATATATTGCAACTGTTTTTCTTGATTTGTTTGTGATATGTCTACTATTATTTCAGCGAACTCATTTCTTTGATCTGATAGTTCATTGTAGTCTTTTAATAATTCAGCATATTTTTCTTTTTCATTTTTCAACGCATGTTCTAATTCTTGAATTTTACTCTCTTGATTTGCAATTACTACTTTCTGTAGGTTTGTAGGTGTTTTGGGGATTAAAGAGATTTGGCTTATACTAGCGTCTAAGTCTTTATTAGTGATTTGAGTTTGTAAAAAGGTTATTTGATCATTTATTCCGTGGCTAAGAGGTTAGATTAATTATTGCTCACATTAATACGGCGGTTCTGTGAAGGTTATCAGTAAGTACGTTGAAAATGGTTTAACGATTTGGTAAGGACTTTAGGACGAAAGTGGAGATTGGTTCCAGCTCGACTAGGGAGAGAAAGGTGGCCAAAATGGACAAGGTTTGGATGTGGTAAATCGAAGTATTCAGGTGGTGGTATATATGAGGAGGAAGGGGTTTTTTGTGGTGAAGAAGGTTTTTGTTGAGCCATGAGTTGTACATGCATGAAAACAGAAGACAAATTATTATCTTACATCTAACTACTGAACTTATCCGTAGATAAATTCCTTTATTTTCTAAGTGATAATTGCCATCTGATTTATGGTGGTAAAATCCAAAGATTTTAGATCTTTTTTTATTTATTTCTTTCTAGATAAGAAATCATAAGAAAATTATTTTTCTATCAAATGTAATATTATAGTCATTTCCTTCAATAGTAATTATAAAATTTACTCATCTCTTACTATATATATTTTTTTTTTCATTTTTATTCTTATAAAATGGTATAAACATGATCGTTAATAAGAAAATCCTTTTGTAAAAATAATTTAAAAGCGTGTAATCTTTAATTACTCTAATATTTCATAATCTAATGATGTCGTATTTTACGGTGGTTATTAAAATTTCGCGGCGTATCGACGTAATTTTTACTATTTTGATAACTCTTTATATGATTTAACTTAATTCTCGCATCTCAAGCGTAACTACTACAATCTTATAATCTGTTTCGAGAGGGAGAGTTAATTTTGGTAGATGGCTTACTTGTGCTTTGATTTTTTGGATAATTTTAATATCTTCTATGTTGAAGTATTTTTGACCAGTTGTTGATGTTTTCTTATATAATGATTTAATAGTTTTACCTAGGTCTTTGATATATGGTCGTGCATAGTTTAATAATCCTAGGAATTTCTGTAATACCTTTGTGTCTTCGATTTTATCTGGAAATTCTAAAACCTTTTTTGATATATGATCTTGTAATTCAATTTCTCCTTTGCCTATTTTTTGTCCTAGAAAATTTATGTATTCTTTCGCGATTTCTATCTTCTTTTTGGATAGGATAATTCCATGTAATGCAGTAATTGTATCTACGACGTGTTTATAATGTTCGCGTAAAGTATGAGATCTTCTGAAATAATGATGTATCTTAAGACATATTAATTGTCAAATATTTTATTCATTTTAGTTGAAGATCTTGGTGCATTTTTAATCCAGGCGTGATTAGCATTCATAATGTCATAATTGTTATAAAAGCGTGTATGGGATTGATTCTTCGAGTTTGATTTGGAAGCAGATTCTGATCAATTCTTGAAGTATTGATTAACATATCTTTATCTGGTATTTTATATCCATCTTCTTCAGTGTTGTCATTTAACTATTTATAATTAATTACGTCGTTCTTTTCGCCTCTACTGCGTAAGCGAGCGATAAGCGTCATGTTCGATTTTGAAGGTTGAATTAAGCCCGATCTTTTAGTTCTTAATGCTTTTTCTTCTTTATCCAGAGGTAAATATTCTAATTCCTTTGTTCGGATAACTAAATCTTTATTAATAATGGGCATATTGGCTAATTCGTGATTCATATCCCAAAGGGATGTTCACCTATGATTTGAATTTCTTTAGCTAACTAAATGATTTTTTTCTAAGAGTTTCGGAAGATGATAGGAGGGAATGGTTTCCTGTTTATAACAAGTGGCTAAATAAGTAGCGACGTCAGGTGTGAGGGAGAGAATGGAAGGGGGGTTTTTAGGTCCACCACACTTCACAGGGAAACTCTGAGATTTGTTGGTTTGAATGATGGCGGTCGTTCTGTGGTTAAGAAATTCTTGGTAATCGTAAGTTGACCATCCATGTTAAGAAAAAAATTTAGGCCAAGGATAAATTCCTTATTAGGGGCGGAATGAACTAAAATTTTCGATAAGATATATTTTCTGTTAAATTTATAGTTTCATGATCGAGAAAGAACTGAATTTGACTATTCATTAAGCATTTATCAAAGGATAAAGTTTGAGTACCTACTAGGTATGTTGTCGTATTGGTAGGGTGGAATTGTGTAAATAATGTTGGTAGTAAATTCTTTGTTATGACCGACGTAATGCTACCACTATCTATTAATGCTTGTACTATGATTTCTGACTTGTCTTCTAACGTGATTTTAGCCATTACTGCTATTAATGATGTCAGATACGTTTTCGCTACCATTGTTTCAGTTTGTCGTTGCGCTAGATCTAATTTATTAATTGTTGTATAGTCGTCAATATCTTCTGGGTTACTACTATCCTCGGTATCTCCTAGTTCCAAGCTTGGGGCTGAAGTGCTTTTTCCTTTTATAGTTAATTTTAATTTCCGAATTTTAACTTTAAATTTGCATTTCTTTCTTATATGTTTGAATTAAGCTTTGATTTTGAGCTTCTCGGGTGGTATCCTTTTCTTCTAGTTTTTCTAGTCTAAAATTAACCTTATCCAGCTTAAGCTGTATTTTTTCTAAACTTTTTGTTATGTCAATAGTTTCCTTAGGTTTGATATAATCACGATGATCTTGATTATGACATTTTTTTAAACATAAATCACAGATTTCGATGAGACATAACTCAATCCATGATTTTTTGTGCGGGTAGTAGTTGATGGATACATTCTTTGTCGCTTCCTTTTTATTTCAAACAAATGTTCACATGTACTCATTTTAGTTTCTATTGTTGTAACTTTCATCTATCTACTGCTTTTATTAATCCATCCATAGCAGTTTCTGATGTTTCGGATTCATTCTCTGACTCATCATCTGTTATGATATATATTGTATCTCTGGATTCATTTGAAGATATACTTACGACATCGTCTTCTAATCCTTGAATTAATAAGCTTCTAGTTTTATTATAACTTCGTTTAGTCATTGATTTCCTAAATGATCGGGGATCTAAATATATATGATGATTTTGTACTTGGTGGTTTGACATTTACATGCTACATATGTTGATCTTGATTTTCTCGATTTTCCTTATGATTTTTTCAAGAAAATTACAGTAGTATAAATATTTACGAATTTATATATTTGTTTTTTACTTGTTTTTGAATTTTATATTACCATTTTTGTAGGATGTTGAATGTAAAGATTCTTGATTTTATTCTATATTTACGATATTGCGGATTTGTATAGACATTTTTCATTTCGTTGATTTCTTTAATTCACGGGTAATTTGATTAAAACTGATATTTCATCATCAAAATATTTTACCTCGGTCACATATAATTTGCAAAATTATCACGAGACTAATTTAAACTAAGTTGTTGAATTTATATGCTTGATCTTGGATATTTGTATTTTGTCTAAGGATCAAATCAAGATGAGGTTACGATAAATTTAGTAAAATTGTATGGATTATCTCTAATTGGTAACGATTCAATGTCTCCCGCTTTTTTTCTTTGGCTTCATTAAAATATTTCTTTGCGGTTTCTGTAATGTTTAAGAATGCAAACATATCTCTATTCCATCTTGTCTATTGCCCGTCGTCTTGCGTCAATTCAGTATTTGAGATTCGTCACTGTCGAGGGTTATTAAGATTAATAGTTAAGATTGTGCAATTCATGTTTATGTCGTTCTACAGTTCAGCATTCCTTTATACTTATAATTTTTCGTATCTTCCCAAAATCCGTTCGAAGTACCTTCTACATATGGTCACACAGTCCTCCTTCTCGATGAGTGCGGGATCAAATCACGGATCGTTTTCCTCATCGATGTTGAGGGTCCTACTACTTCTCCTAAATCCATTTGTTGATTCATCTTTAGTTCTTCTTTCATACATTGTGAATATATAGATTTCCAATCATAGTTTTGATTTGATTTGTTTTCATATGCTAGTTCGAAATTGTATCGGATTTATAACTCTGAATATGTTGTTTTCATATTAAACACATAATCTTGTAAATCTTCATATGTATGAATTTGGTAGAATTAATTCTTATATCTTGTCTTTCTTGATTACGATTGAATGGATTCTAAATCGTCATTCGATTCATGTTTATTTTGCTTTTATGATTATAATTAAACTCATTTGATCGATGCTCGATACCTGAATTTTTTTTATTAGGTTTGGATGATGGAGGATTTTGATAATAGCGGTCATACATTTTAACGTTGATTAAATTAATTTTTGAATTTATTGAATCATCAGCGTGATTGATATCGATGATTTCGATATTTTATCGAACATTGGAGATTTTTCTTAAATAAAGCTAGCGGTCGCGATTGCCCATACTTTATAACCAGGCAGGCAAGTTATAAAGTATGGTAGCAAATAACGTAGAAAAAATCTCCATGAAAAATATCATCGATATCGAATCCGTCGATGAAATAATAAATTTAATAATCATTAAAAAATGTAAACTGTTAATATCAAATTCTCCATCATCCAACTAAAATAATTGTATATCAATATCAAATTTAATATCATAAAAGCAAATGAAACAATTAGACAAAAAAATGTCAAATGCATGTTGGCTTGTAATGTTAGGAATCGAAGGATTACACCGAAAAAATTTAGGAACAAAAATGTTAGTTATCCTCTTTGATAATAGGTGGAATGATTTACCAAAATCAATCATAAGATCCTTCGAAATAGATATGAATGATAATGGAGCTATCATTTATTTTATTCCAAACTTTATCATGGATACAAAAGAATGTATGCAGCATTTACAAATTGGCATAAAAACAAAAGGGTATAATATGGTTGCCGGATCATTAAATCTTAGAATCACTACTAGTTTTATAGGGAAAATGCAAGAACATTCTAATGTAAAATTTAAATTAAATAATGAAGCAGAATTAATGTTAGGTCGGTATTAGATAGAAGGAAAGAAATTTAGTTGAATACATCCAAAGCGAATGGAACTTTCAAGCATTTAGAAAAATCTATACTGTCTGAGAAAGTACATCATATGAACATCAGGATGGTACAATTAGTCTGCGATTTTCGGATTATCATACAAAGCAAAATAAACATGAATCGGATGATGATTTAGAATCCATTCAATCAGAATTAGAAGAAAGATCAAGATAATGGAAGAAATTGACTTCAGTCAAATTCATACATATGAAGATCTACAAGATTATGTGTTTAATATGAAAATAACATATTCGGAGTTACAAATCTGATACAATTTCGAACTAGCATATGAAAACAAATCAAATCAAAACTTTGATTGGAAATCTATAGATTCACAATGTATGAAAGAAGAAATAAAGATGAATCAACAAATGGATTTAGGAGAAGTAGTAGGACCATCAACATCAGATAGAGGAAAACGACCCAGATTTGATCCCGTACCCCCATCAGGAGAAGGAGGACCAGGTAGACCATATAGGCGGTACTTCTCGAACGGATTTTAGGGAAGATACGCAAAATTATAAGTATAAAGGAACTGTTGAACCTGTAGAACGTATTAACGTCGAGCGTAGAATGTACTTAACTATTAATCTTAATAACCCTCGGATGTGGGAATCGATAATCGAATTTGATGCGATGCAGCTTGGCAAATAGTGACAAGAGTGGAATAGGAGATATGTTTGCATTCTTAGAAACATTATTAGGAGAAAGTGCAGCAAATAATTTTAATGAAGCCAAAGTAAAAAAGGCAGGAGACATTGAATCGTTACGCCAATTAGGAGATAATCCATACAATTTTACTAAATTTATCAGAACCCTCATCTTAGGATTTGATCCTAGTAGACAAAATACAAAATCCAAGATCCAAAGATATGTAAATCTTGAACAACTTACTTTAGCCGATTCTCGTGATGATAAGTTGCAAATTAGATGCGACGATACCAAGAGAGCTTCAGAATATTTTGAGGATGAAATATCAAATAGGTTTTTAATCAAATTATCTGGTGAATTAGGTAAAGAAATCAATGAGAAATGGAAAAATGCCTATACAAATCCAGACAATATCAGAAATATAGGATTAGGACCAAGAATTGTCTTTACATTCAACATCCTACAAGAAAAATGTAGAGAATATAAAATTCAAAAACAAGTAAAAAAAGCAGTCATATAAATTTTGTCGAAATATTTATACTACACAGAATTTTCCTGAAAAATCATATAGAAGAAGGAAAATCCTGAGAAAATCAAGAAGATCAACATATAGAAAAGACAGAAATGTCAAACGACCAAGTACAAGAAAATATCATTGTTATATTTGTGGATCCCCTGATCATTTAGCAAATCAATGCACTAAACGAAGTTATAATAAAACTAGAAGCTTATTAATTCAAGGATTAGAAGACGATGTCGTAAGTATATCTTCAAATGAATCCAGAGATACAATATATAGCATAACAGATGATGAGTCAGAGAATGAATCTGAAACATCAGAAACTGCTATGGATGGATTAATAAAAGCAATAGATAGATGGAAGTTACAACAATAGAAACTAAAATGAGTACATGTGAACATTTGTTTGAAATAAGAAAAGGAAGTATGACAAAGGAATGTATCCATGGTAACTACTACCCAGACAAAAATCATAGGTATAGATGTAAGTTATGTCTCATCGAAATCTGTCATTTATATTTAAAAAATTGTCATAATCAAGATCATCATGATTATATCAAACCTAAGGAAACTATTGACATAACAAATAATTCACTACCAACATCATTTACACAATTCCACCCTACCAATACGACAACATACCTAGTAGGTATTCAAACTTTATCCTTTGATAAATGCTTAATGAATAGTCAAATTCAGTTCTTTCTCGATCATGAAACTATAAATTTAACAGAAAAATATATCTTACCGAAAATTTTAGTTCATTCCGCCCCCAATAAGGAATTTATCCTTGGCCTAAATTTTATTCTTAACATGGATGGTCAACTTACGATTACCAAGAATTTTTTAACCATTAGTAAACGCACTGCCATCATTCAAACCAACAAATCTCAGAGTTTCCCTGTGAAGCATGGTGGACCTAAAAACCACCCTTCCATTCTCTCCCTCACACTTGACGTCGCTACTTATCCCCAAAACACCTACAAACCTACAGAAAATAGTAATTGTAAATCAAGAGAGTAAAATTCAGGAATTAGAACAAGTGTTGAAAAATGAAAAAGAAAAATATGTTGAATTATTAAAAGACTACAATGAACTATCAGACGAAAGAAATGAGTTCACTAAAATAATAGTAGACATATCACAAACAAATCAAGAAAAACAGTTACAATATATTTATTTTCCTGAACTTCCAGAAGAAATAAAGGGAAAAATATTCAAAATAATCAAAACTGACATAAAACAAGATATGATAAATTGTGCGTGAGAAATTATTCTATCTTACTGCTTAAACGAAGCTCGCCGAGGTCTCTCTTATGTTAACCAAACATTAGTCATTACTAATCTGTGCCCCTGTTATTTTTGTAAAAATAGTTTTCAAATGATCACCCTCTCAATCCATTTAGCGGATATCAAAAAATTCTATACTTGGACTATCCAAGAATTATTAAATTATGGATTACTATCAAAAATTATTATTAGTAAAGAAGAACATATGGAAGAACAAAATTTGGAAGAACAAATATCTGTATTCCAGCACCCAGAGCTCAGAAGAATCTTATGACACATCTTTGACAATGAGGATACTGTATCAGTCACCTTACTTATCAAATCAATAGCACCCTACTACGAATGTCTTATGGATGAAGAAAAACATAATATCGAGATAATCAAGACCCCAAAATATTTTCAAGCATGGCAAAAGGATGAAGAAATTCATGCTGTTCTAGACCCTGACAAAGCCGAAGAAATATTACTT
This sequence comes from Cymbidium sinense, assembly GCA_021442155.1. NCBI lineage: Eukaryota > Viridiplantae > Streptophyta > Magnoliopsida > Asparagales > Orchidaceae > Cymbidium > Cymbidium sinense. Next base: position 56,031,992 of record CM038216.1, read on the forward strand.
CATCACCGTTTATATCAAAGTGCTCATCGCCAAGATGGAGTTACTAAACCAATGTTTCATACCCATCTGGTATATCAAGACAGAAATATGTGAACCTTCCTCAATGCAAAATTAATTCGTGGAAACATCTTCAAATTTAAGTTCTATCATCATCATTCAAATTTAGTGGAACACATTAAAACAATCAATTGGCACTCCCTTCAACAGTCAGGAGATTTTGTGACATTATACCATCGAATTACTCCAGATCCAAGTCAAATTTCTGATTATGCAGCAGATGAACAAACATGGCTCGAAGGCCTAGATGAGATGGCACTCCAAGCAATTGAAAATAGAATGGAACCCTAATAATTAAAAGCAACAAGCACTACGGAAAGTAGAAGATTCTCCGCTAGCCAGCCTAATAATTATCCATTTCTTCAGCAGCAAGCAGCAAAGAATAGGAAAAGAGGTGGGACCCAGCCACCATTTCACGGAAAATAGGTGGGACCAAGCCGCAATTCCGCCTCAGCAAGCAAAACAGACTAAAATTGGTGGGACCCAGCCACTTTAGCAAAAGCTTCAACAGACTAAAAGGATTCTCCATTAGTAAAATTAAAAGCTAAAGATTATTCGCTCTGTTTTTCCACCCATTGTAATCCGCCCATGGTTTTTGCCTCTGTCTGGTTTCCATCTCGCTATTTATAGTTGTCGTCTGTCATTTGTAATATATCGTCAAAAAATTCAGCCTCTTCTCTTCTTCTTAGTGTGCTTCCAGTGTGTGCCCCCAAGAGTCTATAAGTATATTTAGCTTTCCTAATAAATATGTTCTAGTTTGTTCATTATGCTATCTCGTGAGTAGTAGTTAGTTCCTCCCCGTAGGGGAGAAGGGTTTAATATTTCATCACATATACTTAATCTCTCTGGCCAAATATATCCATTTGTCCATTAAATCGGGTAAAGTTTATTATATACGAGACATGGCTTATAACCTCTACGAATTGATTCTAAATGGTAAACGATGAAGATATTGAAAGTCCGCTAGGTGTGAAGAAGCGGTCATCAATTCAACGACGACGATGGTATATGTTATTCCATTTGTTTCTCTTATATGATAAATAATGTCCGAAATAGTGTGCATGTGTATAGTTGCGCTCACAGAGTAAGCGGTAAATGCTGAAGAATATTTTACCATCTCTACCTACCGGGAAGAACACTTACCCATTTGGTATTATCTCCCACTATACATCACGTAACATGGCAATAGGCCTTACCGGAATAGTTTCAACAAGTAGGAATAGAAATACTACCTATAGACGTAAATATTTTCCAATATGAAAAAGAAATAGAAATATTAATGGAACATTTAATTCAAGAAATAAAAGAGGTAATAACAGCATTAGAACAAAAGATAGCTAGAAAGAAATTAGAAAAATACGTAGTTATTACAATCAAGCCATCCGAGATTTATCCGAGGACTACGACAAAGCCTTTAACGTCACTCGTGTGACACAAATTACCGTAACTCGAAAACCATAAACAGAAACCTGCAACACCCCCTGAATTGGTATCATAGTCGTGCGAACAATGGAACCTACATATAAAATAGATTGGTTAAATTTAGAAATAGGCCCAAAAAATCGTAATCTTATTACTTTAGAAAAACATAAATTTATTTCTCTTTTCCAAAGACTTTCATCATGAACTCCATAGTGAAAATTCAGTATTAAATAGCCTTATTGATCTACATATAGCCTTAGCCGACTCGTTAAAATTCCATCAAGAAAAGGTCTATCGCATTTTAGAAAAATCTACCGACGTATTAAGTGATATAAAAAAATTAATTCCCAAGGAAAATTTAGATTATATTAAAAATCAAAATACAGAAATTCTCAAAAGAGTAAAAGAACCATAGAATATCTTAGAAAAAGCAAAAGATAAATTAATAAAAGTCGAAGCCCTATTGGTAGAAATCAAAAAGATTATTCTAACATGAGTAAATTTGAAGAACTGCAAATTTATAAAGAAGCTGAGAAAAAAAAATACTGACAATTATGGGATTAACAAATTATATAGACTGTGGAACCGATCAAACCTATCCAAAATGTTAAATTTTCGACAATACTTTATTAATTACATCGAAAAAACACTAACTAGAGAAAACAAGCTTAAACTCCTCGAAGAACGAACACTAGGTATAGCAACGCAAGGTGATTTAAAAACACTGTCAGAAAAGATAAGTACAGGAAAGGAAATAATACCCTATACGAGACCAACAAGTTATAAAGTATGGTAAGCAATCAAGGACCGTTAGCTTTATTTAAGAAAAAATCTCCAACGTTCGATAGAAAAATATCAAAAATCATTGATATTGAATCACAGTTAGATAGATTCAATAATGAAAAATTAATTTAATTAATGTTAAAAAGAAAATGTATGATACCTCGTTATTATCAAAATCCTCCATCATCCAAACCTTAGCAGAACAAAAAATTAGTTGTATATCAGATATCGATCAAATGAGTTTACCTATAATCATAAAAGCAAATTGGGAACATATTAGACAACAAAAAATGTCACAAATGCATGTTGGCTTAGTAATGTTAGGAATCAAAGGATTACACCGAAAAAATTTAGGAACAAAAACATTAGTTATCCTCTTTGATAATAGATGGAATGATTTAGCAAAATCAATCATAGGATCCTTCGAAATAGAAATGAATGATAATGGAGCTATCATTTATTTTATTCCAAACTTTATCATGGATACAAAAGAATGTATGCAGCATGAATTTCTTCATCCTTTTGTTGTCGTATTGGCAGATATGTGGGGTATACGATTTATAGAGTAGGTATGTTGTCGTATTGGTAGGGTGGAATTATGTAAATAATGTTGGTAGTAAATTCTTTGTTATGACCGACGTAGTGCTACCACTATCTATTAATGCTTGTACTATGATTTCTGACTTGTCTTCTAACGTGATCTTAGCCATTACTGCTTTACCCATATATACCGTTATTAGGATTTTACCGTCTTCTAGGTTTTAGTAAAATTCCACCAGTTTCTTTTTGGCTATCTGTTGCTAAGCAGTGACTTATCTTTATGTTTGTTGTAGTAATCTACTTTAGTATTCACTGGTTCTCTGTATTCTCTTTTTATATTTATTTATTGTTTTATTTGGCAAAATCCTTTAGCCATGATTGGGCTTTTCTTTCTCTTGTACTCTTGATATGATCTGCTCTGTCTGGGTTCATATCATTACCCCTTCCCAAACATCGACCTTGCCCTCAAGGTCAAAATTAAGGTAAGCCTTCTGAAACTCCTTGAATGGTATCCAAGATGCCTCTTTTGTTAACATTTCATCCCATTGAATTAGTAATTCTTTAATAGGCCTATCTGTTTTTAGTATTGTCCTTTCATCTAGAACTTTGATGGGTTTAACCAATGGCTGGTCATCTATGAATTGGGAAGTATGAGTGTATGGAGTCTGCATCTGCTTGAGCTAGAAATATGGAATACATCTGGAAGTTCCACTTTATATGCTACTGACCCTATCTTCTGTAAAATTCTGAATGGACCATAGTATTGCCTTTGCAATTTTGTGTAAGGATGCTATGACACTGAGGTTTGTCTGTAAGGTTGTAATTTTACTAACACCAAATCATGTATCTAAAATTGGAGTTCCTTCTTTCATAGCCACATTCTGCTTTTGAGCTTCAGAAATTCTCTTTAAGTTATTGAAGTACTTTGTCTCTTTGTTGCAATAATGTGTACCTTCTGTTAGTTGTATTACAATAGGTATGATCAAGTGGAAGTCACATGAACTATTTGAAAAGGAGTCATCTTTGTGAAAATGTTTATTGATGTGTTGTAGAAAAATTCTGCCCATGGCAGAAACTGGAACCAATTCCTTGGTGTCTCTAGCACAAAGCTCTTAAGGTATTGTTCTAATGTCATGTTGGTAACTTCTGTTTGGCCATCTGACTGGGGATGATAAGAACTACTGTGGCTAAGTGTTGTTCCACTTAACCTAAATAACTTCTGCCAGAAATTACTCATAAAGATAGGATCTCTATCTGATACTATACTTTGTGGTATGTCATGGAGTTTGCATATATCTGAAATGAAAATGTAAGCAATAGATGTTGCTGTAAAATTGATTTGAAGGGCTGAAAAATGTGCATACTTAGAGAGTCTGTCTACAACCACTAGGATAGCTGTTTTATTATGAGATCTGGGTAATCCTGTGATAAAATCTATTGAGAATTCCTCCCAAATAGCTAATGGTATAGGCAAGAGTTGCAATAGCCCTGCAGGTTTCTGGCTGTCATACTTCACTTGTTGACATATGGGGCAACAACAACAACAACAACAACAACAAGCCTTAATCCCACTAATCATACATGAATCCTTCGCTCATCAGGTGTCCTATTATGTGTCAAATTCTCATTTAATTCAAGTATATTAAGATCATTTTTATACATCTTAATCAAGTCTTTTAAGTCTACCTCTACCTTTCTTAACATAAGCAAATCTAATGCATCTACTCTCAATCATCTGACGGCCGACGCTTTATGTGGCCAAACCATCTAAGGCGACTCCCTAATCTTATCTACCACCTGAGTAACTCCAACTTTTTCCAACATCATTTTGCATTCTATCTCTAAGAGTAAAGCCACTCATCCACGAGCATCCTCATCTCGTAACACTTAACTTAGTCTTATGCTTTCTTTTATTGGCCAACATTCGCACCATAAGTCATGGTCTTACCACCATCTTATAAAATTTTCCTTTAAGTTTAAGTAACTTTTCTATCATAATAATAGCCGATGCATTCCTCCACTTCAACCATCCAACTTGAATTCTACTAATAACATCTCCATCTATTTCACCATCATTTTGAACAATAACCTAAATATCTCAATCGCCACTCTTATTAATGACTTGATCACCTAAAGTCACAACACTACCACTAAAACTTCTACAACTAAAATTACACTCCATATATTCGGTTTAGATCTACTTAAACGAAAACCTTTGGACTCTAAAGTTGACCTCCATAATTCAAGTTTCACTTGGACTCTCTAAGATATCAACAAGAAGAATGTCATCAAGAAAAGCATACACCAAGGTACATCTTCTTGTAAATGCCTCGTAAGAACATCCATAACTAAAGTAAAAAGATAAGGGCTTAATGTTGATCCTTGATGTAATCCAACTGAAATAGGAAAATATTTTGTCAATCCTCCTTGTGTTTGGACACAAGTAATAGCTCAAGTATACATATCCTTAATGACTTGAATATAACCAATATTAACTCCTTTCGCTCTAAAACTCTCCAAAGAACATCTCTTGAGACTTTATCATAAGCTTTCTAAATCAATAAATATCATATGTAGATCCTTCTTACTTTCTATGCTTCTCCATCAAACCTCTTAACAAATGTATAGCATCCATAAGATCTACGACATGAAACCAAATCAGAGAAACTTCAGATCACATCGTAACCTATGCTCAATTTCTCCCATAATTTTAATGTATGGCACATTAACTTAATTCCTCTATAATTTGCACACTCTTGTGCATCACCTTTATTCTTAAATATAACCAACAAACTTTTTCTCCACTCTCATCGACATCTTTTAGTCTTTAAAATAACATTAAAAGATTTGTGAAGAAATTACTTGATCTCCTAAACATTTCCACACTTATTGGAATATTATCCCTATGCTTTTCCACATTTCATTTTCTTTAAAGCTTCACTAACTTGATTTACTAATACGACGATAAAATGAAATTCTCTATTTTTGTTTAGGGTATTAAGGTTCTAAAATCAATCGTTTTCGATCCTTCATTGAAAAGTTTATCAAAATACCTCATCCACCTATTTTCAATATCTTTTCTAAGAAAAGACTTTATTATTTTATCCTTAATACCCCTCACTAACCATGTCTTTACTTTTCCTATCCCTTCGTGGTTAACTTATACACGCACCATATAGGTTGTTGATATAAATGTTGAATGTCTTGCTTCATTTTTCCAAGAAAAGCTGTTGAGTGATTCTTTGTTCTTTTATTCCACTGACCTCACCGGTGTTGAATGTAGTTCTCATAATGGTGACTCTTACGAATCGAACTATTTCAATTCTATTTTTGTAATATATTAATCTATTTGAAACTCGTGTTTGGAAAAACTCAAGTTTTCGTTATCCGACAGTTGTTGTAACTCTAGAATAACTTGTGTTTCATCTTTAATTTCATATTAAAGAATTGAATTATTATGTAAGCATAAACTCGATAGGTATATACCTTTGTAGATTGGTCTTCTGGACTATAATTCTTATGGGATAAGGCACCGCTTTGTTTATGATCTTTGGTTTGATTCTATCAGATAATCAAAGTTTGATTAAGAATCTTTCTTTCTGTTGCTTGTTGCATTAGTTCTCTAATGCTCTTCTGGTCTGTTCTGATGGTGAACTTGTTGCCTAACAAATATTACCTCCATCTCCCCACTGCTTCTGTTATGGCATATAGTTTCCTTGCATAAGTTGATAATCTTTGTAGAGTTGGAGATAGTTTTTTGCTGAAATATGCAATAGGATAGCTATTTTGAATTAATATTGCTCCTATTGTCATACCTGAAGCATCTGTTTCTACAATAAAAGGTATAGAAAAGTTTGAAAATGCTAATACAGGTAAGGATATCATAGCTTGTTTGTTTGTATGAATGCCTTTGAGATTCTTCGACCACCGGAATTCTTGTTTAGCTAGGAGTGATGTTAATGAAAAGAATTCTGATCCGTTTTACAAATTTTCTATAATATCCCGTTAAACCCGGAATCCTCTTATGCTTTTTGAAGTTGAACCCACCATGATTGTCGCTTCAATTTTCTTTTGATCTACTTCTATCCCTTGAGCTGACAATATATGGCCTAAGTATTCTATCCTTTCCTGGATGAATGAGCATTTGGAGGGTTTGATAAACAATGCATTTTGTTTCAATTTCTCCAGTACTGCTTGTAGGTATTGTTGATGTTGCTCCATGGTGGGGCTGTATATTAAAATATCATCAAAGAATACTAACACAAATTTGCATAGGAAGGGTTCAAGTATTATATTCATAATGGCTTGGAAGGTTAAGGGTGCATTTGTTAACCCAAATGGCATGACTATGAATTCATAATGTCCTTCATGTGTTCTGAAGGCTGTTTTGTATATATCCTCCTCTGTCATTCTTATTTAGTAGACTCAAGCATAAATCTAGCTTTGAAAACACGCTCCATGTAATTCATCCATTAATTCCTCAGGTGTTGGAATGGAAAATCTGTCAGGAATGGTGATTTTGTTTAGTGCCCTGTAATTTACACAAAATCTCCAAGTCGTATCTTTTTTTTTATTAACAAGGCTGGTGAAGAGAAAGGGCTGGTGTTTTCTCTTATTATCCCTGTATCCAACATCTCCTTAATTAATTTTTCAATTTCTGTCTTCTGAAAATGTGGATATCTGTAAGATTTAACTTTTATTGGTTGAGTTTCAGGTGACAGATTAATGTGATGGTATATTTCCCTTTTGGGAGGTAAGTCTGATGGTGCTTGAACTAATTCTTGATATTGCTGTAATACCTGTTGTATATTTGCAGGTAGGCTGTTGAATTCTTTTGTTGTGGAGTCTGTCAACTGTGATACTTCTCTGATGTGTAAGTAGGCTGCTATCTCATCATTGTTTTTCAGCTTTGTAAACTGATGTAAAGTAATGCTTTCCACATTTGAAATTATGTCTCCTTACAGTTGTATTATTGTGTCATTATATTTGAATTTCATAATTAACTTCCTGTAATCTGTGGTGCATTCTCTCAATTGTTCTAACCATTGCACACCTAATACTACATATGCTCCTTTGCGTAAGTAACATATGAATGTATATCCTTGTAATTTGATGGGTATGTTGGAGCAAACTCCTGAGCATTGGAGTGTCTCCCCATTTCCTACTAATGCTTTAAAAAATGATGCAGGTGTGACTGTGTGTTCTATGAACTTGGCTAGTTTGGATTGTATAAAGTTGTGTGTTGATCCACCGCCTATCAAGATTGAACGGTTTATTACCAATCATCCTCAGAACGCAATGTTCTGATTGACGTGAATGCATCGTTGATTTGGAATATCCTCATGTATTAATAGATTTTCTTGGTAGCTTTCTTGCTGCAGGTTGTAGTCCTGATTATCATTGACCACCATGAGGGCAAATAACTTTGATTTACATGTGTGCCCTATTTCTTCATCAAAAAGCATAATCTTTTTTCCTTTCTTTCTTCTAACTATGTTGCTGTAAGTCTCTGAATTGGTATGTTTGGTTTGTTATTATTGTTGTTGTTGTGAATTGGCATAGTTGGAGTGGGTAGTAATGATTGTTGTTATTTCATTAAGTTTGCTTGGTTGAAACGTGAGTTTCTTCCTATATAAACATCATCTGCCTGTATGTCTTTCATTAATTTTGCTAGTTGGAAAGCTTGTTGTAATGAAGTTGGCTCAATTTCTCTTTTAATGTCTTGTCTCAGTCCAAATTCAAAACAACTTTGGAGGAATTCAGGAGGGATTCCTGAAATTTGGTTTGTCAATTCTTCAAATTCATTATAAAACTCTTGTACTAATATTTTTTGCTGTAATTTGACTAATTCACCCCTTAAGTCTCTGTATACTAAAGGTCCAAATCTTTGTATTACCTGTTCTTTGAAATTTTGTCAAGAATGTAGTTGTTTATTAAGATGCATCTATTGGAACTAACTTAGAGCAGGTTCATCCATATAAACTGATGTTATGATGAACTTTTATTCTTCTGAAAGATTGTAGTATTAAAAGAATTGGTCTGCCTTGAATAACTATCCCCTTGGGTTTTCTCCATTAAATCGATGTCACTTTACTGGTCTTGAATTTTGAGTGTGTGACCTAATTTGAGGAGTAATTTCTATAGGGTTAGAGTTACATACATGTGATTCTTTACTTCCTTGATGTTGCTCTTGACAAGATTTCTCCTGCTTATCCTCAATGGCTGATAATCTGCGTGATACTTCATTTAAAATGATAGTAATTGATGTCATCTGTTCATCATTTTTGTTTAATCTTCCCACGCATTCTTCCAAGGTTTTTATGGCATGTATTGTGCCTTCTGCCATTATTTCTTGCAGGAATGTGGGTTCAACAAGAGCACCAATGATACGACCCGGTTTATTCCGATTAATTCTGCGCCGTTGGATTTTCCTTGGATTGCCACCGCGGAATTTAATCTAGTGTGTCCGTCTTGATTTACGCGTCGTGTCTTCGTCCCTTGGATGAAGCTTCTCCGAGAAGGAATTGGTAGCGTCGAGGAAGGAACTTAATTCGACTCTTCGAGGTCAAAGACTCTGCACGTCGAGAAGGGGCCGAGAGGTTCGGGAGAGGAGAGCTAGGATTTTTGGGCCCTGGAGAAATGGATCTGCTCCGGGAAGAAGAAAAGGAAGGAGAAAAAGAAGAAGAAGAAGAAGAAGAAATGACAGCAAAGTTTCAATCCTCTTCTTTGTTTGTTCTCAAAAGCCTATTTATAGTTCTATTTCTTTACATTCTTTGCTAAATCTAACTACTTCTGCTATTTATTTGTTTCTTTATTTTTTTTACAAGATTTGATCATCAAGATTTGGATTTATTTTCTATTTTTCTGTTATATTGTTGTTGTAGCTATCCGATCCGTGATCTTGCTTTCTTATCGGTTCGTTATTTGTAGTTCTTATTGTTATTCATTTCTTTTTTAGCTATCTGTTGCTAAGCAGTGACTTATCTTTATATTTGTTGTAGTAATCTACTATGGTATTCACTGGTTCTCTGTATTCTCTTTTTTTATTTATTTGTTGTTTTATTTGGCAAAATCCTTTAGCCATGATGGGGCTTTTCTTTCTCTTGTACTCTTGATATGTTCTGCTCTGTTTGGGTTCATATCAAACCCCCTAGCGAACTCACCGTCAACCTCGACTGGCATAAATAACAAGGCTAAGTCGGCAATACATCTCAAATTAATTGATAAAATAAGGCTCCACAAAATAACAGAGTTAAGGGGTGACATTTTGAATGTTTGCCAAATTTGAGTTAATGGATGTTGTAAAGGACGGAGAGTTGAATGATGTGAGTGAAAATTTGGAATTCAGTCAACCTCCACAAGAGGCAATGTAAGCTGGTGACCACTATCAAATTCTACATTTAACTTCTTAACGTGTGCTTTCAACTAGTGCAAGTGCCATGGCCACATATTCAAGCATTTGATTTTCCTACGAAGATTGACCATTATTAGTCAAAGCATATCGTATGTTTTGAACAATGATAGTCCTTTATCCTCCTACGAGCCTTGATCCAGCATACTGCACCTTGATATCAGAACCTAATAAGGCTTATAAGATTGCTCCAGAAATAGATGACAGGAAAACAGAAAGCTAAGAATGGTCGCAAGAAAGTAAAGTGTATTTTAATAAAAATTATAAAAAAAATTGTCGAGTAGATCAGGTCTATGTGGGCCAATTATAAAGATGTTAAAGAAGAGCCTTTCTTGAGCAGATTAAAGTACCAAGTAGGGGAGGATCCTGCTTGAACTTCTCTCTCTAGCTCTCTCTCCTATCATACTCTTGAGATCCATGTCCAGAAGATCAAATCTTGAAAGCAGTAAACGAATCGAGCAGCAGTACCATAACTCCATTCTCGTGGTACAGCGCCTCCTATTTAAATGAAAACTTGTGTAAATTGACCATTATATCAAATCAATACCATGAGAGACTGTTTAGTCATCTAGCAACCTAGGTGAGTGCTCACTATCTGCCAGCCACATAGACCTAAGATCAGAGGCAAACGGCAGTGAAAACTACTCCACACCAAATGTTTATCAGGCTTGATTAAGACTACCCATCAAGCAGATCAACTTCAATGCATACACATTTTATGTAAGCTTAAAATGGTAGCCACATATTATCCATCATGCAACTAAAACACAAAAATCATAAGCCATTATTATCATCATAGAAAATCCTAGTGCACGGCGGTATAATATAACAGAAAAGATAACTCACGGAGTGAATGTAGGTTCCTCTCTTGGTAAATGCCAACAATCTTTTCTCCCCCTCCTAAAATATAAAAAGCAGCTAATGACAGAGAACAAAACATCAAATCATAATATATTTCTAAAAAGGATTAAATACCTGTTGCCTGAAATATTCTCGGAATTCAGTCCATGATCCATGGACTTTAACCACCACATATCTATTTGGAATTTAGAATTGGTCAAACTTAGAAATTAATTCCAAATACTCAAAAACTTTTAAGCCAATTGCATTAGATTAACTAATATCAAATCAACTCACTAAATTAAAACATTAAGTAATAAAGCATAGAAAGTACCCAGTGCAAAATGTTATAAAGTATGTACAAGCTAAAAGCTAAAAAAGTGTATGGTTGCGCATGTGAGAATTTTAGTTTTGCTGACTATGGAACAATCGGAACGGGGAAGAAAACTACAAAATAGAACAAAATATTAAAGCAAAAGCATAGTCATACAACTGAATATTGTTGATAGACAAAAAAATTTAACAAAAGGATACGGCCAGTAATCCAATCCAGCACGCTTAAGTTTTGTATCATCTATTTTGTATCCTAAAGGCTGGAAAAAAATTAGGGCAATGTAAGCATCATAACAAAGTAAAATGTATAAACAATTCAGTGCCACCGCAAAACTACCTTGCAGAAAAAATTTCTAGCCCAAGTATGCGTAAGACTTTCCAAAGGTCAAATTCACTGTCAATGGCATCAAGCTCGAAATTTCAAAAAGTCATCAGTACTTTATTATTGCATCCCAAATTTTGATTATCTTCTTCATCTCCCCCTTCATCAATATTCCCTATTTAGTTTCACACACCATTCGCGGATAAGAATCTCTAGAGATTGTAGCAAAGCTTTACAGACTGGATTGCATATATTTCTCAAGGATTAGATATAGCACGGACCAGTAAAGACCTCCATCAGAATTTCATGAGCTTCTTTCCACCCTATATTTTGTTCACTTACTCTTTATCAACATCTTAGCAGTGAAAAAAAAAATGGTAGAAAAGCTTGGAATAAAGAAGGTCCTTCCGTTAAACTCTTCTCTGTCTGTTAATTAATGGAAAAGAAAATAATTGATGACTTGCGTTTACACCATTTGTTCTAAATCTCGTATAGTGAAAAATTGTTCACCACCTTAGCTTTCCAGGGAACCAAACTCTAATCCAACCATGTTATTTTGGTGACTTCTTATTCCTCATTCTGAATGATCATAATGAATTCCTTTCAAAACTGAACGAAATATATTTGTTCTGATACACCATTATCAGATTCACGACCAAAATATTAGGGTCTATTTTAGATCACTTTTGTTTTTAATTTTATTTTTATTTTTAAAATATTATTTAATTATTTTTATATTAGAAAATTACATACATGCCACAAAATTCTGATTAATTTACATATCTAACACCTAAACATTTTGTATATTAATCATATCAAAATATATGCATAAAAAGATGCATTTTTACAAAAGCTAAATTGGTGGTATTTTTTATATAATTTAAATATTTAGATATTATATAAGTAAATATAAAGCTTTAGGTATTAAATATATAAGTATATAATAATTATGAGATATGTTTATAAATCTCCTTTTTAGTTCTTATTGTTAAAAATAAATCAATTTCTTTTTAAAAACAATTAAAATAATTTTTTGTATTTTTAAAATTTTTTAAAATAACTATCACCTTCAATCGCCACAAATATTGCTACTAGCAACCACCAACGGCCAGTGCTATTACCATCACATTATTGGCCATTATTGCCGCCTCGCCATCAATTGTAGTTGCATCCACAAAATAAACAAAAATATATTTTTAAGATATAAATATATTTTATTTCATATCAAAACATACAAAATAAAAAAAATAAAAGTGATTTTAAACAACCCCTAAGGGATGACATGGTTTTCAATTATGTACCTTGGAGTCTTCATATAAGTTAATAACAATTTTTTTTAAAAAATTTTTTTTTATATAAGTTAAGAACATTGAACCAAAAAAAAATTGAGAAATTTGATAGACACAATGAAATAATGTTTCCACCATCTTTGCCTAGGGAGTCTCAAGGGTTTGAAGGAAGTGAATTCCTTAACTGAACTAATGAAGAGAATGTAGATCAGACATCTTTGAGTTCGATTAAATTTAATTTTGGGAGATAAAGTTCTCTGAGACAACTAATGAAGAAGGTGCAAAGGATTTATTGTACATTAACATTTGTAAAGGTAAGATGGAGCTACACCTTCTTGGGTCAAAGCTTAATGGGTAATAGATGGTGAACTCATTATAATGGCCCACAGATGAACATTAAATGGAGTAGATATCATAACAAAAAGAGAACATTAAATGGAGTTGATATCATAACAAAAAGAAATTATTGGTAATCATACACCTAAAGGCAGCCTCAAGTACCCAAACACGATAGATTTTTTCTAATAATATAGTAAAAAAATTATGGAGTTAAACATCAAAATGGTCTCCTGATTATTCGTATGTGGCTAAGTTAGTCCCAAAGTGTCACATTTTTTCAATTTAGTTCCTCAACTATATAAATCGATCCAAAATGGTCCCTATTTTTATATAGCTAATATACTAAAATAGAATCAATTTTGTATAATAATTTCTACAAGAGATACCATTTTGGATCAATTTGCAAGTTAAGGGACTATATTGAAGAAATGCGATACTCTAGGACTAAATTGGTCGCACACAAATACTTGGGAGACTACTTTAAGATTTAATCAAAATTATGAAAATAAGTTTGAATCTCTAACATTAAGAAAAATTCATTGCTTCGTAAAACATGCAAACAAATGAAACCTTCATAAAGATATGATCTTCAAAATTCTTGAGAGAAATGGTAGATTGTCTAGCAAGTAGTAAAAACAAATTGGATATTAGTGTTGGCCTTTTGATGTTTAGATTATGTTTGTCAACTTCTCGAATGGATGGCTTCTGAAGGATTTGCCTCAAGTAAGACACATAATGGAAGAGCAATGATCCTTAACCATTGGCTTAAGCTACGTTTGGGACAGTTTTCTGCCTGCAGTGTCGTTTGAACCACACCACAGGTGGGGTTTGGAAAACTACGTTTTGACTGCATTTTGAAAAACCTATACTAAAAAAACTATATTTTCTAACCTAACCTTATAAAATGCGGTGGCTGCTAGAAAATTGTAGTCTAACTTTTATTAAGTAATAAATTTTATAACACCCACCACAATCTTTTAGACAATAACTTAATTTGCAATAGCTCCATTACTGTTTTTTCAGACAATAGCAACTATCCCAGATAGACCCTTCAACACTAAGTTGATGGGCATTCATTTACCATTAAATTAGACTCATCTTGGGCCTCTTGTGTTCTTCGTTCTTAACAAATGGCATCAAAATTCATCATTCGACCGAGATTAAATATTTCATGCAATTTGTAATTTGCACTAAGTTGCTAACATATATCATAGTTAAGCAAACCTAAAAGAAAGTGACTCTCGTGTAAGTTTCATGTGGTTAAGTGGGCTTCAAGTGCTTACACTTAATGTTGAAAAAAAAACATTTTTTTCAAAAAAGAATTTATTTAAAGCTAGTAATGGCTACTGTGAGGGACTCTAATGAGATGGGGTATTATTAAGATAAACATGAGTGGAAGATAGTCTCACGTCAAAGTGAAATAAAAGTTTAGTTTATAATATACTAGTAGCATCCCTTATGGTACAGTGATACTCAATAACAATGAAATGTGCCATGTTAAGCATGTATAAGACACATTTGCCCAACATATGTCTAACATATCATTTACATATCAAATTAAAATATAAAACATTAACATATACACGTCCAAAATAATAAATTTTAATTTTAAAAATATATTACATAAATAATTTAAGAGATATCAACTCTTTTATTATAAAATACATTATTTAAATAAGTTAATAGCTACTTAGCACTAATGTTATTTTTCTTATTCGGATCTATTCTTTATATTTTTATAATATTCACTTTTTATTACAAGAGAATCAATTTTCTCTATTTCAAGCAAACAATCTATAATGTCATTTTTATTATTAATTTTTCAATTGGGTTTAAGATGATTAAAATTTTAAATATATTTCTTATTTTATGAATAATTAAAATAAATTGATTATTATATGAATCCATTTTTATTTAATTTATGTAATTACTATATTTTTATTTTTAAAGATAATATTATAATATCATATCCAATGTTTGTTCATGTTCTATATTTTTAATAATCGATGTGTCTCGTATTCATATTCATGTCTTTGTATCAATGCACCATAGAGTATACCTTACCCATTAGCTTAAATTTTTGAGTTCATAAGTGTTTATTTATTAATATATTGGGTTCAATATGCACACTCATAACAAAAGGTAACAAGCTATATTTGCTCAATTTGCTCCAAACAGAAAGTATATGATTTTACAAAATAGAGATTGTATGATTTTTAGTTGTTATTGAAGGAAGCTCAAACATTTATTAATTTTGCTTGATTAAAGATTTGAGCTTGCAACAAGATACTTCAATAGGGTTCTACATCCATCAAAATTTTGCATAGCTTGCTCAAAATGTCCTATATTATCAAATATATATAAAAAAACATTTACCATGAGAGAGTTAAACTTGTGCTTAGAACATATACACATCATTTAATCCTCTAAAAACTTAACAAAATCATTCCAATTCCTTAAAAACAAGCAATGCTAGGACTATATGTTTGTAGTTGTACCCCTTAAGACTTTGGATTCAAGTTATGAGCTTCTGAAGTTTGGATTGGCAATGTGTTATTGCTTTTGTTAGACAAATACAATTTGATCTAAGGAGTGTCATTGAGACTATCAAAAAAATTTTGGATTTAATTTGAAAATTGTACTTTTTCATAGGCAGGTTTTGTCATAAGCATATATATGAGGTGGCTGCCTCAATAATATTAAATTAAGCAAAACAAATCTAAAGGGCTAAATGAAGAACATGAAAATATTGCAACAAATCTAGAGGGAATTCTATCAATCCCCTTTGTTTGAGCACTCTAATGGTGAGAACATAAGAAAAAAAAAACTTCAGCAAGATTAAAGGCCCTTTGTGTTTAGTTATATCATCTTATTCAATCCCGCTCAAATGGGTGGTAATTTGTGTTAATTTTGTTTATTACATCTTTCAATGGTAATCATCAAAAGGGGAACAAACACTGACTTGGTGTTTGTTTTTTGCAAGAAATATGATTCTAATTATTAAGATATCCACCAAAATAAATAAAAAATTTTGAATGGTGCTGAAAATTTTTAGAAAATATAGGCCTTAGAATTAGTAAAACAATAACTAAGTATATGATATATATTTTTCACATGTATGATATAAACAATTATTATTATGTACTATTAGATGTTAAGGTGATGCATAAGTGCAATATGTCTATATATCTTTTACTTATTATGTAGAAGAATGAAGGTATGGATGGGGATATAAACTCTAAAGTTAAGATTGAATGTTTAAAATAGAGAAGTATGTTGAGTGTTTATGTGATAAAAAGATATTATGTAGCCATAAAGATAAATTTTGTAAAATCACCATGAGGTTGACAATGTTATATGGATTTAAATATTAAGTTGATATCTAAATTGAGCGTGGCAAAAATAATAATGATAAGATAAAGATATCGAATTACAAAATACATATTAAGAAATAATTCCATTTGAGGGAGGGATAAAATAACATTTATTAAAGATAAGATGACTTAGAGTAGAGTTGGAGGGTTGGATATGTCCAATGAATAAAAATATTCTAGTTAGATAAGCTGATAAAATTAGTGTTAGAAAATTAGAAAAGAAAAAAGATAAACCTAAATTATTCAAAATAATTTGCAGAGAATAGGTTCAACACTCAAAAAATACTCAACATAAACAACAACAACAACAATATCAAGCTTTTATCCCACTAAGTGTGGTCAACTACATGAATCCTTCTTCTCCATTGCATTTTATTAAGTGTCAAATTCTCATTTAATTTTAATAAACTAAGATCATTTTTTATACATCCTAACCAAGTCTTTTTCGATCTACCTCTACCTTCTTAACAAAGGCAAATCTAATACATTTACTCTCTTAACCGGGTCATCAGACGGTCGACGTTTTATGTGACCAAACCATTTAAGGCGACTCTCTCTAATATTATCTGCCACTGGAGCTACTCCAACTTTTTCACGAATATATTCATTTCGCATTTTATCTTTAAGAGTAAAGCCACTCATCCACCTGAGCATCCTCATCTCTGCAACACTTATCTTTAAGAGTAAATCATTGCAAGTCTTACCACAATCTTATAAAATTTTTCCTTAAATCTAAGCGGTGTTTTTCTATCACACAACAAGACAAATGTATTCCTCCACTTCAACAAATCCAACTAAATTTTACTAATAACATCCCCATTGGACAATAGAATCGAGATATTTGAAACGTTCACTCTTTTTAATGACTTGATCACCAATATCAGATCCCCACCACTAGAACTTCTACAACTAAAATTACACTCCTTATATTCAGTTTTAGATCTACTTAAACGAAAACTCTAAGGTTGACCTCCATAATTCAAGTTTCTCTTGTACTCCCTCTCTAGTTTTATCGACAAGAAGAATGTCATCAACAAAAAGCATACACCAAGGTACATCCTCCTATAAATGCCTAGTAAGACTATCCATAACTAAAGCAAAAAAGATATGGGCTTAAAGTTGATCTTTAATGTAATCCAACTGAAATAGGAAAATATTTTATCAATCCTCCTTGTGTTTGAACACAAGTTACAGCTCCAATATACATATCATTAATGACTTCAATATAACACATATTAACTCTTTTCTTTTCTAGAACTCTCCAAAGAACTTCTCTTAGAACTTTATCATATGCTTTGTCAAAATTAACAAATATCATATGTAGATCCTTCTTACTTTCTCTATACTTCTCCATCAAACCTCTCAACAAATGTATAGCATCCATAGTAGATCTACCCGGCATAAAACCAACCTAATTTTGAGAACTTTTGTCTCACATCGTAACCTTTGCTAGATTACTCTCTCCCATAGTTTTAATGTATGACCATTAACTTAATTCCATTTAATTCCTCTATAATTTGCACACTCTTATGCATCACCTTTATTCTTAAAAATAGGAACCAACAAATTCTTTCTCTACTCATCAGGCATCATTTTAGTCTTTAAAATAATATTAAAAAGATTAATAAGCCAAAAAATTCCTTGATCTCCTAAGCATTTTCACACTTCTATTACATTATCATCAGGTCTAACTATTTTTTCACACTTCATTTTCTTTAAAGCCTCTCCAACTTCAATTTTACTAATAAGACGATAAAAATAAAATTTCTTGTTTTTATTTAGGATACTAAGGTTACTAAAATCAATCGTATTCTTACATCATTCATTAAAAAGTTTATCAAAATATCTCATCCACCTATGTTCAATATCCTCTTTTAATAAAAGCACTTTATAGTTTTCATCATTAATGCACATCACTTGAACCAGATTTTTACTTTTCCTATCTCTTTGCTTGACTAACTTATACATACATCTTTCACCTATTTTAGTATCCAATATATTATATAAATTACTAAAAACTTTTTTTTTTGCATCACATATTGCTTTTCTAGAATCTTTATGAGTCACGTTATATCTTTCTCAATTCTCCGAGTTTTTACATATAAACCAAGTTTTATCACAATTCTTCTTTTTTCTTATTTTTCTTTCTTACACATTTTAAATCCATTATTAACTCCTTTTATTAAATGAAGCATTTCCTTTCGATTCTCCAAGCATATTTTTTGTCATTTGCCTAATTTAACTTATTACTTTTTCCCACGTAACATTAACTTCCTCATGAACATCCCAAATTCTAAGATCTTGTAGTTTGCTCTTAAAAATATTTTTTATTAGTGTTTTTTAGGTTCCCCCATCTAATCATATGATAATATTTTGACTTATTTTTTATCTTTCAATCCTTCATCTTAAAATCTAAAACTATCAGTCCATATTAGTTATTTAAACTTTCATGAAAAATAACCTTATAATCTTTACAATTTAAACGACCTATTTTTGTTATCAGAAAACAATCAATATGAGTTTTACTAGATCCATTCTTATAAGCAATAATATAATCATCTCTTTTTTAAATAAAATATTAGCAACTATAAAATCATAAGTTATAAAATCTAATATAGTCATACATTCTTCATTAGTCACTCCAAATTCATAATCATCAATAATGCTTTTAAAATCTTCTACGACTCTACTAACATGTTCATTTAAATCTCCTCCAATAAATACATTTTTATCAAGGGGTATCCTTTGTATTAACTCTCTAAGTTATTCTTAATTTTTTTTTTTTGGAGCCTACATCCAAACCTACTAAAGGAACATAAATATTTATAATATTAATAATCTTAATATCAACAATAATCTTTAAAACTATGATTCTATCTCCAATCTTATTAATATGCATAACATTATCTTTCAAATTTTTATCTATAATCACACTTATACCATTTTTAATATAGCTCCTACTAGAATACCAAAGTTTAAAACTTAAACTATCAATCTCCTTAGCCTTCTCCCTAGTCATTTAGTTTTTTGAATACATAAGATATTTATCTCTCTATGGACCATAATATCTATTAATCCCATTATTTTATTATAAGAGTACATATATTCTAAATTCTTAACCTAATACGAGTTCCATAGGCTAACTTGTTTGTCCGCATCCATCCATATGGTGAAAATCCTTGCTTATTTAACATTACACCTGGGCGCCAATGCAGCAGCCTTTGTATAGTTTTCACCGCATTCAAGCCATACAGCACAGCGCGTTGTTTCTAGGGAACGCCCTAGCATTAACACAATGTATTGAAGGATTCATGTCATAATTTTTTCGATAAGTTTTACACTAGTTATCGACTACCTAATGCAACCCTCCACTTTTCACATCCGGGACTTGGGACCCGGCAAAGGCAATGTTAATGATGGTTGGACCAAGGCTACTGATATTGACGATGACAATGACGATACTAACAATATCAATATAGTGAAGCTAGCCTTTTACAGTTGCATAAAAATACTCATCTTAAATTGTGAAACTTGAAAGAACTATCAAAGCTAGAAATAAAAAATCAGTAGCAATATAGATTTTCAAAAATATACTTATCAAAGCAAAAGCCACAAAAAGTTTCATTTAGAAAAAAAGGAACCTGAATGGCAATGACAAAATGGCGTTACCTCCACAAGATGTAAACCAACAGCTGATGCTGCACATGTTCTGGCAATACAACCAGTGTTCCCAGGAATCTGTCAAGGATAAAGGATAGCTAAGTACCATCTAGTACAAAACATTCTTGACACCTGCAATCCAAAGCAGTACAATGCAATTTGAACAATTTGTCATAAACCTATGGCTTACCATCCATTTTTAAATCCGCAAGATTTTACTATGTACTGAACTCCACGCTTATGCAAATTATTCAATATTTTGTGTTTATTTGAATTTACAATATATCATTTACAGTATTCTCACCTAAGCAAACAACATCCTCACCTCCATTGTCTTAACCAAATTATTAGTGTTTAGTTTTATAAGTCCCATTCTCCGTTTATTCCTATAAAATGTTACATGAGATGTTAACCTTTTTAAGAACATATTACCTTTCACCAACCCATTTTATTTATTAAACCTTTCATATTAATTTTATATGCTTCTCTTATTGATATATCTTCTACTATCTATCAGACATATCCAAACTATTAAGTTTATCCCACTACCTTATGTTCAAAAGGTACTCCTCCTACCATCACTTTAATACAAATAATTCTAAATCTATTCTTCCAAATTTAACAAAATATTCATTTAAATTTCTCATTCCTATTATACCAACCTTGTTTATAGTGGTTTCTTTATCACCCAACACTTGGGTCCTATACAACATATTCTAATTGGAATTATATTGATTTCCTTTTAAGGTTCGATCATAATATATTATTGCATAATAACCGTAAGCGTTGTAAAATATGCTAAAGAATGTGCTTTTGAAACAAAGAAATGTATGGTGCAGCCCAGTGCCCCCAACAACTCCCGACACTGTAATGCGCCAAAAAAATCCAATGTGTTAATATAGTGGTGAAGCACAAGCCTTTCGCTAGTTCATAAAGCATGAATTGCATGGCTTTACCAACCTTGCATGTATGGACTAAGATTGCTTCACAAATGCCAATTTGATAGGTATTAAAAAGGTCTTAGCCGTGAGCCTCAACTTCCATGTACGAGGGGAGCCTCAACTTCCATGTACGAGGGGTGTGCGTTTGGTTGATTTGGATGGATTGGATGATAAATTTTTAAAACCGATTGGTTTTGGATTCCTAAAAATAATTGAACCAAACCAACCAAATAAAATGCAAAACCAAACAAACCGAATAATAATTTGGTTTTGGATAAACCAAAGTTGGCTACATTTAAAATTTATTTGCATAATTTTTTATTGCATGATGAACAAGCAATAAGCAAAACAATATAAACATAATCAAAATACAATTAACTACTTCATAAACTAAAAAAAATTTTAAAACTAATTTTACTTACGAGCGATGTTTTGATTTTGAACCATATTACTATATTATGAAACCAAAATATTTTAGAAAATTGAATAATGGTTCTCCAAAAAACACTTATTAAGTATTCAAAAATAAATAAAAATAAGTGTATAATAGATAAACCTATTATACATAAATTGATAATATCGTATTACATATAATTACTTTGGTTTATTTGGTTTCATCCAAAATTTTATTTAACAAACCGATCCAAAAACCAAAAACCAAAGGTTTCATTAATTAAAACCAAAATCCAAATTACTAAGTTCAAAACCGAACCAAATTACTCAAAAACTTTGGTTCGGTTTGTCCCTACCGTGTACCATATCTTGTGGCAACAGTTCCTTTATTTTCCTTAAATATATTAAATAATATTAGCATATTTTTGTCACTCTTTTTTCTAAGTTTATGCCTTCACAAGGTAAGTAGAATTAGAAAGTACCAACTAACTTAGTAATTATCTTGAAAGTCATTGCTAAGGTCTCAAATTCAAATCCCACTAATATCAAATTTGTGCCTTGATACTCACCATTCCCAAAAAAAGTGGTCAATAGAACTAACAATTATTTTTATTTGCTCTCTATATTTTTCAACTTACACATATCTCAAATTGATCTATCACTCACTTTCAGAACAAAGACCATACTTATGTAGAAAATAATTAATAGAGATGGGATTCAAACTCTTAACTCATACAATGATATGTATTAAAAAAAGTATGGACCAATGCATAAAAGAACAAGATGCATGACTATCAACATGATACACTCTTAAAATTTTTAAATAACGGCACACTCAAAATATACATGAATTATGTCATCAAGATCCAAATAACAGAAATATGCAAAAAATCTACATGCATATTGTCTTTAAATAAAAACATGACACTAGAAATGCCAAATATAGATGAGAACAATCTGTTGCAATACATTAATATTCACTGTTGTCGTTACCTGAACATAAGCTGGCTGAAAAAAACAAGGCCCATTAATAAAGAAGGAATAGCTAAATAAATACTGCTTGACTTTTTCTCTTGTAACTAACTACGTCATATGAAAATTTGTTACTTCTCAATTTTTTTCACCAATAGTTAAATCCATGATCAACTAAGTCATATTTTTCTGATAAAAACTAATTCTTGGAAGTGTGTTTCATTAAAGTTGATTTCAATGATCTCTATTAGTTTTATAGAAACACGCTTCCTATGACCTTTAATTCTTGTGTTTGTTTAAGCTATATAGTAAACTTTGTTTTTTATGGTCATTCCCCAAAACTTTAAATTATTATGTGATTCCTAAAAATAAAATTAATGTTCCAATCCATTATCCTAATAAACAATATGTTATTATGATAACATTGCATGTAGAAAACAAAACAGAACGTGAGCTTCAAAAATATTAACTTGCTTTCTATCTTGAACTCGGTTCTAAGAGTGACTTATAATCAGTTAATCAAAAGAAACTAGCCCAACTTCAATAAAATGGTTTTTATCTGATGCATGCGATGGGTAAAATTATACAAATTGTTGTCACACAGAATCAAGAATATACTCTGGATATTGATAGATTGCTTCAAAAAAAACACTACTATGTTTGAGACCAGATTTACCTGAGGCGAAACTAAAACCACTTGAAGAAGTTTGTCGCATGAAGCCACACCTCTAGAATCAGCGGCACTCTTGGTTTGCGAATACACTATAGCTTCCATAGTCAAAAAGGAGGAATTAGCAAACACAATGGACTTGTCTGTATCAAAAAGATGCAGTATATGCAGAAACTGTGAAACTAATAATCCAATGGTCCAACACAAGGAGTAACTTTTATTGACCAAAAATAGAAGTGTTCACCTAATGAATGAGAATCATATGCTTTAGATTCTGACAATTAATCATCCTGGTTTATCATTTTTTTTCTTTACAAACGGGGCACTAATACATGCATAACTATTAATTAACTAACGTCCCATCCCAAGCCATCAACAGCTCAATCAATCGATGTCATCATCCCTGACAATCTCGACATTTGCAATCTCGTGCCATTGATTGTCAGGTCATGACACGTGTGTGAACGCTCTTAATTATTTTCAAGCTTGTGCCACAATAACTGGCCATCGTAATGTGGTCCACATGGGCATTGCTCACAAGATAAACTTGGCAAAGCCTATTAAGCTTGAAACCTAGCCGAATAGTGAATTCACGAGCCCTGTACAAACTCAACAGCAGAACCAAATCGGTCTCTCCGTTTTCTTCTAAAGATGGATTGCGACTCAAACATCCATTCTTGGATTGCCTAAAACCCAATCATTTATGTCTTAATTGTGAACAGTCGGACAATTATTCACAAGGACCAAACCAAAGCATTGATGCGTGGATCATAAGAAACCCAACAATTAATGCATGAGTTAAAGAGACTCGGCATCACAAACATATACATTTACTCCATGTTGCTTAAATCTCAGAAAGGGCTGAAGCCAGAGTAGATGTTCAGATTGACATGTAAAAAGATATGTACATATGCATGGATTCAAAGGAAGCCACTCAGGCATTTTTGCATAGGTAGCTAGCATCCAAGTAAGATTGAACTCAGGCATGGATACAAAAGAACACACTCGCCACATACACAGACTTATATGCCTGAGTTTATCTACCCTACAAATTTCTATTGAAAAACAAAGCAATGCTGTGCTAGTTTACAAAATTGGTAAATTTTCAGAAAACTTATCTAAAAAGCAGAAAAACAGAAAAGGAACAAACTACAGCCTTCTTCTAAAACAAATTCCTCTTATACTTCATCTAGAAGCAAGGCTACTGAGTTTCACATTTAAGTCCGAAAAAACTTTGAAAATCTCAGTTGCTGGGTTCAAGTATAACCC
This sequence comes from Cymbidium sinense, assembly GCA_021442155.1. Classification (NCBI taxonomy): domain Eukaryota; kingdom Viridiplantae; phylum Streptophyta; class Magnoliopsida; order Asparagales; family Orchidaceae; genus Cymbidium; species Cymbidium sinense. The sequence continues at coordinate 56,056,607 of CM038216.1, forward strand.
AATCCATCAAATGTTAGCTCGCGAATAACATGAGTGAAAAAGAGATTCGAGTTTAAACTCACGACGACATGAGTTGTACGGAGGCGGCGGATAAAACTTCGGACGAATAAGAGAGCGCGGGCTGAAAGGTATGGGACAGAACTTCAGATTTAGGGACCGGAGACTGCTCACATCCATGCCTCCCATCCGCGGTCTCGACCCTTTCCTCCGTCTCTCTTTATCAAGCCAGTAGAACGACGAGACGCGAGGAAGTCGAGTGAGTGTGGGCGGCACCAAAGATGACACTCCATATAATTATATTTACATATCTAACATTAAATTTTAATATATATATATATAATATATAAGTTTTTCATATCATATTCAAAAATGGGCAAAATTTTAAAATAAACACATTCTTAAATGATTAGTAATTTTAGCATAAAAAAATTTTTTTTAAGAAAAAAAGGTCTAGTCGTCCGTACGACGGCCACGTCGGCGTCAGTCGTCCGTGGATTTTTTTTTTTTTTTTTTTTTTTTTGGTAGCAGGCAGAGAGAGAGATATAGCGTTTTATTTTTTTTATTTGCCTATTGCATAGAGAGAAGAGAGAGAGACTAAAGAGATATATATATATATATATATATATATAAATAATTATTTATTTATTTATTTAAATAATTTTTAAATATATATATATATATATAAATAAATAAATAATTTTTTTTATTTACGTGTTTTTTATATGCATTAATAATTAAATAAATATTTTTTAATAAATAAGTATATATATATAAATATATATATATAAATAATAATTGTTAATGCATATATATTTCACGTGATTAAAGATGAATTATTATTTATTTTTTTATATATTTATATTTTTTATATTTTTTGTTATTATTATTATTTTAGACTTTTTTCTTTTTTTTCTTTTTTTAATTTATTAATTTTCATAATTTTTAATAACTTTGATATTATAAATTAAGAAAATAATATATAAAAGTTATTAAAAATTATGAAGATTTATAAATTAAAAAAGAAAGAAAAAAAAGAAAAAAGTCTAAAATAATAATAATAATAATAATAATATAAAAAATAAATAATAATTCATCTTTAATCACGTGAAATATATATACATTAAAAATTATATATATATATATATATTAAAAATTATTATTTATTTATACATATATATTTATTAAAAATTATATATATATATATACTTATTTATTTATTTATTTATTTATTTATTAATGCATATAAAAAACACGCAAATAAAAAATTTATTTATTTATTTATTAATGCATATATACTTATTTATTTATTTATTTATTTAGTTATTTATTTATTTATTTAATTATATATATATATATATATATATATATCTTTAGTCTCTCTCTTCTCTCCCTTCAACACGCAAATAAAAAAAATAAAACGCTCTCTCTCTCTCTCTCTCTCTCTCTCTCTCTCTCTCTGCCTGCTACCAAAAAACAAAAAATAAAAAATAAAAAATCCAGTCCGTCGATGACGACCAAAGCCTATTTTCTTTAAAAAAAATTTTTGATGCCTAAATTGCTAATTACGATTAAGAATGTGTCTATTTTAAAAATTTGCCCATTCAAAAATATCATTATCATTTTTTAATTAAAATATATTTTTATATCAAAAAATTTTATATATTTTTTAAATATTAAATATATAATACAATAAACTATATGATACTTATATGTGTGTAAATTTTCTTAATTATAAGTATATTTTGACTTTATAAATTAATAGAGTAAAATAAATACATAAAATTAATTTATCATAAAATTAGTTTTATGATTATTGCTTGTTAAAAAAATTATAGTGATAGTGTAAGAAATTTTTTTAATTAACTTCATATAAAAATCTTACACGTACATAAATAATAGAAAATAACATAAAATTACCTAAATATTTATATGAAAATACCCGGAAAAAAAAACATTGGGCTTGACCTAATCAAAAAAAAAAGCATTATGGAGACTCAATTAAAAAAATTTCACTTATATATGTTGGAAATATATAAAGATAAAAATAAATTATCTAGCCCAGATCTCATATCAAATCGTCAAGAAGATTTAATCGAAAGCGTACATGAATCCATGGAAGAGCTAATGCGGGATTTTTGATCTTCTACTTCTAAATGGGTGTTCTTGAGTGTGTGTGTGAGAGAGAGAGAGAGTCTTTTTTTGACTTAATATGGGATATGAGTAAAATGAGAACTTTATCCTTTAGAATAGAGACCATGACCGTATTTATACTTGAGTATATTTCATTTTATTTTAACCCATCATTAAAATAAAATAAAACTTATGGTCTCTACATATGATAATTTCATACAAAATTAATAAGATGTCTCAAAAGCCTAAAATTAATTAATCTTTATTTGATCACAAAATTAATAGGCTTAAAAAATAAAATAGCGCATAATGTATAATAAAATTCATATGTGAGACCACATTCAAAAATTCTCAATAATCCCTCACTTGGGTCACATATATATTGCTTGGCAATTATATATTATTAAATACTTTAAGAGTTCAATATTTGTTATCTTTAAAGAGGAATATCTTTAGACAATCTGGTCCATTAATAATATTTACAAAGAATTAAAGTGATATTTATTATGATTTTTTTCATAACAAAACTCACCAATGATCACTAAATCAATATGGTTAACGACATAGATCAAATATGGATGTATAGCATGAAAAATTCATGTAATATGATCATATATCATGTCTATTTCTAACTCGTCCTATATTATCACTCAAAAGAGTTATAAATATAGTTTCATATATTTATGCAAAATTGCAATTGAAACCACATAACTTTATTTTAGAGTTTTCAATTATAAGATAATAACAATACTTTATTTTGATCAAAAAAATATATTTACAATCATTGAACATCATAAATAAACTTTCACTATGCTAGCATATCATCAAAGTAAATCTCTCTCATACGAGCCACATGCTTATGAAATACTTTAGGTGGTAAACATTTTATAAGTGCATCTGAAATCATGAAATTTATACTAATATATTCAATAGATACTTAAGAACTCCGAACTCTTTCTTTTACAACAAGAAACTTTATGTCAATATGCTTTGATTTTGACGAACTCCTGTTATTCTTTGAATATAACTCGGTCGTTTTATTATTACAATTTATTTTTAATGGTATCTCTATTCCATCAAAAATATTTAGCCCAGTGATAAAATTCTGTAGCCATATTCCTTGGTTTGATGCCTCATAACAAGCTATAAATTCTGCTTTTATAGTGAAAGAAGCTATAAGTGATTGTTTAGCACTTTCCAAGATATAGCTCCTCCAGCTGATAAGAAAATATTATCTGAAGTGGATCTTCTTATCGAGAACAAAAATTAAAATCAGTACAATGATCTCCAAATGATATGATCTTCATATGTGAGCATAAAGTCTTTTGTTCTCTTGATCTGATAACCCATTTCTTGCTTTTTCAATGATCAATTCTAGGTTACTTAAATATCATAACCATTCCAATAAAGTACGAATATCCAGACATAAACTTACATAAGACTCCCTACTGCAAATGCATAAGGAGTCTTTTCTATTTATTTCTTTTCGAATTCATTTCTTAGACATTGAAGCAAACTGAAATTATCACCTATAGCAATGGGTGTATCTCATAGTGTATAATCTTTCATGCCAAATCTACTAAGCATTTTATCAATATATGTCTTTTGTGATAAACTAAGTATACCACAAGAACGATCTCGATAAATTTGTATACCCAACACAAAAGATGCATTGTCATGATCTTTTATTTCAAATTTATTTTAAAAAAATTTCTTGGTTTCATGCAAAAGGCATATATCACTACTTGCTAGTAGAATATCATCAACATATAGCACTAAGATGGTGAATTTACTCCCACTTATTTTGTGATAAATTTATTGATCAACAGTATTTTTCTTAAAACCAAAATAAGTAATCACTTAATCAAATTTCTTATATCATTGATGAGAAGTTTGTTTTAAATCATAGATAGATTTCTTTAATTTGCACACTAGGTGTTTTGAATCAGAAGATTGAAAAATTTTTGGTTGCGCCATATATATAGTTTTTCCAATGTCGTCATTGAGAAATGCAACCCTTATATCTATTTGATGTAACTCTAAAACATAATGAGCTACTATTGTCATAATGATTCTAAAAGTGTCTTTCGAAGAAACTGGAGAGAAAATCTCTTTATAATCAATGTATTTCTTTTAAGCGAAACCTTTAGCAATTATACGTGCTTTATATCTTTCGACATTGCCTTTTGAATCCTATTTGATTTAAAAAATCCATTTACAACCAATGAGTTTTACTGATTTAGGTAATTTGATAAGATCTCAAACATCATTATCTTTCATTAATTTTATCTCATCCTCAATGACTTCTATCCACTTATGAGAGTTAACACTTTGTTTGGCTTGACTAAAATATATTGGATCACTCTTCAATCCAATATCTAACTCATGTTCTCGAAGATACATAACATAATCATCTGAAATTGCTAATCTTCTCTCCCTAATGAATTTTTTTAATGACACTTCAATCTAAGATTGTTGTGATTCCTCAGCATGAGTGGGAGTTAACTCAAAAATATATTGATTTTCCGTATTTATAACTTGAATATGATCAAATAAAATTATCTAATCATTTTCTATTGTAACTATAGAAAGCGTAATAAATTGCTTTTCAAATATAAAATTTTTAAATTCATTACTTACTTCCATCATATTCAATTTCCTCGATAAATTTATAATTGTCCGTCTTGAAAAAGAATTTATTTGAAGAGTCATAAAACTTAAAATCCTTCGACTTTTCTGAGTATCCAACAAAATAAGAGTTTATAGTTCTTGAGTCCAATTTTCTTTCATTAGGTTCATATGACATAGCTTCAGCTACACATCCCCATACATGAAGATGCATAATAGTAGGCTTCTTCATAATCCATAATTCATATGAGGTTTTAGCTACTGCTTTGTTTGACACTATATTAAGGATGTAAATTACAGTTTTTAAAGCTTCTCCCCAAAGTGAGTTTGGTAAGGAAGAATGATTTATCATACTTATAACCATATCCATAAGAGTCCGATTTCATCTATCAGCTATATCATTTTGACTTGGAATCCTTAGCATGGTGTATTGAGGAACGATGTGACATTCTGCTAAATATTTGGCAAAAAGCATGAACGTTGTTCACCTGATTCATCATATCTACCATAATATTTATCACCACGGTCAAATTTGACAGCTTTTATTTTCTTTCCAAGTTGATTTTCAACTTCAACTTTAAAAATTTTGAATACGTCCAGTGATTGTGAGTTCTCATAAATCAAGTATAAGTACCCATAACGAGAATAATCATCTATGAAGTAATAAAATATCATTGCCATTCGAAGTAGCTGTAGAGAATGAACTATAAATATCAGTATGAATTAATTTCAAGATGTTTAAGCTCCTACTAGCACCAACTTTCTTGATATTTATTTATTTTCTTTTGATACATTCTATACATAGTTTATCACTTGCAAAATCAAGAGAATCAATAATTCATTCTAACACAAGTCTTTCAATTATACGTTTAGAAATATGTCATAAACGCTTGTGTCATAACATATATGAATTCTCATTCATTAATTTTCACTTTGTACCAAAATTGCTTGCATGCAAAGTTTCATTATTTTGTGAAGCAGAATATATAATTTATATAGATTATCAACTAAAAAAGTGTACCAATAATATTTGAATACTAAAAGATACTAAATTTTTTATTTCCAAATGAACAAGAATAACCAGATTTATCCAAACAAGAAATATAAATTAAATTTTGTCTAAATGATGACACATAAAAAGCTTAGTGTAAATTCAAAATACAACTAGATTCTAGATATAATCTATATAAGCATATTACTTCAACAGGAGCTTTATTGTCATTTTCCACATAGATGAATCTTTCTGCATTAGTTGATATTCGTCTCCTTAGACAACCATGCATAGTCACACTTATGTGAGTAGTTACATCTGCATCTTTCCACCAAGTGTGAATTGGTACTAATGATAAATTAGCTTCAAAATAAATAAAGTTGAGAAGTTTACCCTTTTTCACGAGTCAATTTGCATACTTGGGACAATCCTTATTTGCATGACCAGCCTTCTTGCAAAGGAAATAAGTAACAGTATTATCTTATTTTTGTTGCACCTTATGTTGTGAAGTCCCTTTATCTGCATCTCATTTGCCTTTATAAGCCCTTTTTCTTTTAGTAACAATGCCACGAGAGGAAGTATCTAAGCGAGTACTTTCTATTTTGTCATGTTTCAATCTCTCTTTCTCTTGCACACATTGAGCAATGAGCTCATTAAGAGTCCATTTTTCTTTTTGAGTATTATAACTCATCTTAAAAGGATTAAATTGTGCAATAAGAGAGATCAAAACTAAGTGCACAAGAATGTCATCAGACATCTCTAATTTTACTGCTCTCAGTCTAGTGATAAAATTAGACATCTTCATAATGTACTCTCTTATGTTTTCATTGTCTTTATACCGCATTGAAATGAGTTTACTAAGAATAGTACTCTCTTTGACCTTTTCAGAACTAACAAAATGGTCTGCTATTTGGCTTAGAAACCTTTTAGCACATTCTTCTTCAGGCATTGCACCTCTTATGGCTTCTGGAATGAAATGCTTCGTGATCATAAGACTCATGCGATTAGAATGCTCTCACTTTTCAAAGTTAGCTCTTTGTTCAATAGTGCTTTCTGCAGTAAGGACGGGAAGACGTTCAGTCCGGATCGCATAGTCAAGATCCATACACCCAAGAATAATGTTGATATGCTCTTTACATTTCTTAAAGTTAGTATCATTGAGTATTAGAATGTTATTCAAATTGGTATATATATAAGAAACATTAACTGAAAAGAACAAAAATAATACTCACAATTAACAATATTATCATTTCCATATGCATATACAATGTAAATAAAATATATACTTGAAATAAAATATTTAATAAAATAGGCACATATAAGATACCTAACACAATATTACAATTTAATTTTTGGACATAAATAATAATTTGTAAATGATACAATTAAAATTACAATCAATAAATATTGATAACAAATTATGCACATATGGATCGACATATTGTATGTATGATTAATATAAATTTATCACATATTTGTTACTGCACAAAATCTGGACAAAAAGTAATTTTCCTTTGGGCCGATTATTTTTCGCATAGATTTAATTATAATCCATATGATTAAATAAATTGATATATTGAGGTCACTTTTGTGACATAATATTTCAATTTAAATTAATTTTGAAATAACAAATATAAACTATATTATTCCAGCAATCACTTCAATTGATAAGAACTTGAAATATTTAAAAATAATAATAATATAAATTTTAGCTAACCGTTAAAGCCAAAATAACAAATATATTTATATTATTTTAGCTAATTGTTAAAGTCAAAATAGCAAATATGTGTTGGATACTATGTGTATTTGACGAAAAAAAAAAGAATGCATAATGTCATAATTAATAAAAAAATTATCATTCTCGATTTCACAATAGAAATCCAATCCATTATATACTAGTGAATTAAGAATTATTTACCGAATGTCAAAATAATAATTATCCTTAAAATTTAAAACAAAATATTTATACATAAATGTTTAATATTATAAAAAAATTATGAAATAGAAAACCTTTAGAAATATTAAATAGTAAGTGTAATAATTATATTTACTTAACAAATGTTCTGTTTAGAATTAATTGTACAAAGCAATTAAATGTAAAATATTTCAGATTAACAAAGATGGATTTAAAATCTAAAATGAATATGAAACGTTATAAATAATGTTATAGCAAATAATTATATATATAAATTATAGTATAAAATATTAAAAATAAATAAACTGAAAAGCAATAAGGCAAAACGTTTCATATTCCGCTATATTCCGCTAAATTACATTACAAATATTTTGTTCCATATTCTGCTATATGAAAACCAATAAAATGGAATAATTATAACATTTATACTAACTTATATATATATATTTATATAAATAATGTTGTAGCAGAAAAATGTTTCATATATATATATATATATATATATATATATATATATATATATATATATATATATATATATTAAATATAAAATATCGTTTCATATTATAAACGATGGATAGAAAAATATTTCATATTCCTTTTTTTAAAATATATATATTAAGATCACAATGACATGAATAAATATATTGATCACATAAAAATTAAAATTGTGATCAAAGTATAAAACAAATTTAGTTATATTATTTTACTCAAAATCAATAACAGAAAAGTTATCTAAAGGATATTGATACTTCATGCAAATGATCAAATTATTTGCTCAAAAAATTTTGAATAATGTACTTTGATCTAAAATTTTCAAATAATTAATATAAAAGATACAACAACAACAAGCCTTAATCCTACTAAGCGAGGTCGGCTACATCAATCCTTCGTCTACATTGTGTCCTATTATGTGTCAAGTTCTCATTTAAATCAAGTATACTAAAGTCATTTTTTGTAAATCTTAACCAAGTCTTTTTAGGTCTACCTCTACCTTTCTTAACATAAGGCAAATCTAATGCATCTCTCTCGGATGGACGCTTTATGTGGCCAAACCATCTAAGGCGACTCTCTAATCTTATATGGAGCTACTCCAACTTTTTCCCAAACATACTCATTTTGCATTTTATCTCTAAGAGTAAAGCCACTCATCCACCTAAGCATCCTCATCTCTGTAACACTTAACTTAGTCTTATGTTTCTCTTTTATTGGCCAACATTCTGCACCATAAGTTATTGCAGGTCTTACCATATCTTATAAAATTTTCCATTAAGTTTAAATGAAACTTTTCTATCACACAATAGGCCAGATGCATTCCTCCATTTCAACTATCCAACTTAAATTCTACTAATAATATCTCCATTTATTTCACCGTCATTTTGAACAATAGAGCCTAAATATCTGAATCACTCACTCTTATTAATGACTTGTTCACCTGTCACAACACTACTAGAACTTACAACTAAAATTACATTCCATATATTTAATTTTAGATATATATAAAAAACCTTATAAAGTTGACCTCCATGATTCAAGTTTCTCTTGGACTCCCTCTATAGTCTTATCAACAAGAAGAATGTCATCAGCAAAAAGCATACACCAAGGTACACCGTACATCTTCCTGTAAATGTCTAGTAAGAACATTCATAACTAAAGTACAAAAGATAAGGGCTTAAAGTTGATCCTTGATGTAATCCAACTGAAATAGAAAAATATTTTATCAATCCTCCTTGTGTTTGGACACAAGTAACAACTCTAGTATACATATCCTTAATGACTTGAATATAATCAATATTAACTCCTTTCTGCTCTAGAACTCTCCAAAGAACATTTCTTGAAACTTTACCATAAGCTTTCTCAAAATCAATAAATATCATATGTAGATCCTCCTTACTTTATCTATGCTTCTCCATCAAACCTCTTAACAAATGTATATCATCTATAGTAGATCTACTTGGCATGAAACCAAACTGATTGTGAGAAGCTTTTGTATCACATCGTAACCTATGCTCAATTACTTTCTCCCATAATTTTAATGTATGACACATTAACTTAATTCCTCTATAATTTGCACACTTTTATGCATCACCTTTATTCATAAATATAGGAACCAACAAACTCTTTATTCACTCATCTGACATCTTTTTAGTCTTTAAAATAACATTAAGAAGATTTATAAGTCAATAAATTCCTTGATCTCCTAAATATTTCTACACTTCTATTGGAATATTATCAGGTCCTACTGATTTTCCACATTTCATTTTCTTTAAAGCTTCTATAACTTTAGATTTACTAATACAACAATAAAAATGAAATTCTCTAGTTTTGTTTAGGGTATTAAGGTTGCTAAAATCAATCGTACATTCAGATCCTTCATTGAAAAGTTTATGAAAATACATTATCCACATATTTTAAATATTCTTTTCTAAGAAAAATACTTTATTATTTTCATCCTTAATATACCTCACTTGAACTATGTCTTTACTTCTCCTATCTCTTTGGTTGGTTAACTTATACATACATCTTTCATCTTCTTTGGTATCTAATTTATTGTATAAATCACTAAAAGCTAAATTTTTAGTATCATATATTGCTTTCTTGGAATCTCTACATGTCACTTTATATATTTCCCAATTCTCTGAGTTTTTACATCTAAACCAAGTTTTATAACAATGCTTCTTATTTCTTATATTTTCTTACACATTCTGACTCCACCACCAACTATTCTTATTAAAAGAAGCTTTTCTTTTTGATTCGTCAAGCACATTTTTAGCAACTTGCTTAATTTCACTTGCTATTTTTTCTCACATAACATTAACTTCCTTATGAACATCCCAAATTCTAATATCTTGTAACTTGCTATTTATTTGTGTCCTTTAAGTGTCCCCATCTAATCCTCGGATAATAATTTGATTTATTTTTCCTCTTACAATATTTCATCTTAAAATCTAAAAGTAACAATCAATGTTGGGTACTTAAATTTTCACTTGGAATGACCATACAATATTTACAATCTAAACGATCTATTTTTCTTATAAAAAAAGAATCAATCTGTGTTTTACTATATCCATTTTTATAAGTAATAATATGTTCATCTCTTTTCTGAAATAAAGTATTAGCAACTACAAAATCACAAAATAAGGCAAAATCTAATATAGTCCTACCTTCATAACCATCATGAATACTTTTAAAATCTTCTACCACTCTACCAAGATGTCCATTTAAATCTCCTCTAATAAATATTTTTCTTCAAGAGGTATCTTTTGTATTAATCCCTTTAATTCATTCTAAAATTTTTCTTTTAAGCTTACATCCAAATCTACTTAAGGAGCATAAACACTTATAACATTAATAATCTTAATATCAACAATAATATTTAAAGCTATAATTCTATCTCTACATCTATTAATATTTATAACATTATTCTTCAAACTTTCATCTATAATCACATCTACACCATTTCTAGTTCGACTTCTACCTGAATACTAAAGTTTAAAACTTAAACTATCAAACTCCTTGGCCTTCGTCCCAACCAATTTAGTTTCTTGAACACATAAAATATTTATCTTTCTATGAACCATAATATCTATTAATTCCATTAATTTACCTGTAAGAGTATCTATTCAAAGATCCTAAGCTAATTCTAGTTTCATGGACTAACTTCTTTGCCCACATCCGTCCATAATGTGGGAACCACTTATTTAACGCACTGCGTAGATCACGATGGCTTTTTATTTTCACCGTATTGCCATACAAGTGTTGCTTATAGGGAACACCTTAGCATTAACACAATGATTTAAAGGATTCATGTCATGATTATTTCGACAAGTTTTACGTTGACTGTCGACTACCTATCGCAACCCTCAACTTTTCAAGTCCGGACTTGGGACCGGCAAAGATTGTGTTATCAATACAAAGGATGAAGAGGAAAAATCATTTATCAACGATTCAACATGATAATCACTCTGATACCACTTGTTGGAAACATATAAAGATAAAAGTAAATTTATCTAGTCCAGATCTCAAGTTAAATCATCAAGAAGATTTAATCGAAAGCGTATCCGAATCCATGGAAGAGCTAATGCGAGATTTTTGACTTTTCACTTCTAAAGAGGTGTTTTAGAGAGAGAGAGAGAGAGAGAGAGAGATAGCCTTCTTTTCACTCAAGATGAGATATGAGTAAAATGAGAACTTCACCCTTTAGAATGAGAACCATGACTCTATTTATACTTGAGTGCATTTCATCTTATTTTAGCCCATCATTAAATAAAATAAAATATCCTGTCTCTACACATAATAATTCCATACAAATTAATAAGATGTCTCAAAAGCTTAAAATTAATTAATCTTTATTTGATCATAAAATTAGTAGACTTAAAAAATAAGATAACACATGATGTATAATTAAATTCATATATTAGCCCACATTCAAAAATTCCCAACAATCTCTCACTTAGGACACATATATATTGCTTGACAATATCTACAACTATAAATGTTCTTATTATGAAATTATAAGTTATACAATCATTAGGCAACAAAAGTTTGAAAATAACAAAGTTATGATAGTTGTATGATTGTTGTTTGGTTATAATAGTCATTGATAGTAGTTGATAATAATTGTTGGAGGTGGTTGATTGTGACTATTGGTGATGGTCAGCTTCGTGTTACCAAGTTTATCTCCTAGCTTCTCTCGTAATATTCATATGTGATTATATTTATAGAGCTTTGAAAGGACATTATGATAAATTAGCAAATAATCTCAAGATACTCTATTGAATTATTTAATCAGTGATAATTTTTTAGCATTTAAATGCCATAACGACCAAAGTACTAAGTGAACTTTGAGTTTATTAAATTCTTCTCGTTAAGCCTCTTGAATTGATTATACATATGCTGAATTTGGAGATTATTTAACCCTTCAATTAATGTCCTGAAATATTTCATTATACTTTAAATGCTTGATTTTGGGCTTATTTGGCTTATATTGGACTATTTTTCAGCGCTGATAGATTTGTCTCATTAGACATTCAATTTAATTATAAATTTATTGAAATCATCTAATGAACAATCTTTAATTTATTTTTTAATATTTTCAACTAGATAATTGTATCAAAATTCTTGCTTTTATTGAATAGATTTTATAATGATATATATATATATATATATATATATATATATATATATATATATATATATATATATGTGTGTGTGTGTGTGTGTGTGTGTGTTCCAATTTTCAAACGTACAAAACTTATTTGGTCCAAAAAGTGTAGTAAGTTCTTTAATGATTTTTTGGCACAAAAATATACTTTTTGAAATTTTACAAGATGCAACTATTCTTTGGACATCAACACGAATCTTAGTAAGGTTGCAAATCAAATAACTCATCTATATTTATAATTTCAACTCTTCACAATATAATGATTTTATTGGTACTAATATATAAAAAAGTTTTGATATAATTGTTTCAAATTTTCTCAAATTTTGTTGAATAAGTTTATTGTTCTCCCAAAGCACATAAATTAACTTCAGAGTGTTAAAAATCTATCATAGTACTTGAAAATGTTCATGCAAAGATTGCTGAGTTGACCACTATCACTAAAATTGCCATTGTTCGATTATTGTCTTCCTATTGCTCACTTGATTATAAATTTTTGACCGCAATCACTAAAATTTGCGGACGCCCATCAACTCCATCACATATTAGTGTTTGCAAGACTAATGCATGCAATCACTTATAAATAGGGGTGTAAACGAACCGAGCGTTCAACAAGCTACTCGTGACTCGGCTCGATTAGAGCTCGTTTATGTTCGTTCATTTAATTAATCGAACGAGCTTGAACACTTTTGTAAATAGTCGATTGTTAAATGAATAAGTTTGAACAAGTTATTGTTCGCCTGCTATGTTCGTGAACAATATCATTTAAAGCTTCGAACAAGTTTCGTTCGATAATGGCTCGATTAAGGCTCCACTAAGGCTCGATTAAGGCTCGATAATGGCTCGATTAAGGCTCGATTAAGGCTTGTTCATAAACAATACTGTATAAGGCTCGATTAAGGCTCGATAATGGCTCGATTAAGGCTCGATTAAGGCTCGTTAAGGAGCTCGCGAACACAATTTTTTTTAACGAGCTCAAGCTCGAACACCATCCTAAAAGCTCGAATCGAGCTCGAGCCGAGCTCGATATCCAGCAAACGAGCTTGAACTTGAGCGATTACTACTTTCGGTTGATTGGTTCGTTTGCGACACTTATAAAGTCATGTATATTGTTAGCACACACTATCAGTTATAAGATTTAATATATCCCTCTAAAATTTATAAATTAAACAAGGATCTCAATTTAAAACATACATATGATCAAATTAAATGACTCAATGAGACGAATACAACAATACTAAAACCAAGTCAAATTAAGTCCAAATGAGCTCAAATCAAGCTCAAATGCTATATTTGAAACTTCGAAACCCTGACTGAATGATCAAATGACTACGAAATTTGACATTCTTATAGTCAAATTGAGCGGCTCGATGAGAAGAATCCAACGAGCCTAAGATCACTTAAATTGAGGGTCATTTGAATAATCAAATCGCCAAAAAATATATATGATCAAATGAATCAATACAAACTATCCGATTGAGTGTTTTGAGATTTTGATTACAATGACCAAAATGCCCTCTCAGAATCCTATAAACAAGACCTCATTCTTGTCATGAAGGAAGGAATGAGCTAGAGGTGAACTTGGGAGGCCAAACTAAAGAGAAGAGAGAGCTCTGAGGCTTGAAGAACCTTCTAGCATAATTGTGCAGCCAGTTGACGGTCACCGACCACCGCCTCCAACCACTGCCATCGTTGGTCACCGCCGTCGACTACCGCCGGTCCTCACCATTGACCACCGCTGGTTCTCTCCGTTGTCGACCACCACCGTTGGTCACCGTCGTCGACCATCACCATTGGTCCTTGCCGCTGTCAACCACCATCGTTGATCACTTCTTGTCGACCCCGTCGACCGCCATACCGACCCGCTGTCGGCTACCGCGCCGGTCCTTGCCGTAATCGCTGTCCGGTGCGCCGCATCAGAATCACTATTATTGGTCACTGCCGATCGTCGTCACCGGTCACCGCCAGTTACCACCACCAACGCTGAGATCATCACCGATATTATTCACTATCTGCCGTACAACTATAGCCAACTACGCTGCGTATATTCTGCTAATTCTTGGATTTTCGTTGTCAGGCTTTCTCATATACAACTCTGTAATCCCGTTATCGATAAAACTTAAACTTTGTACTCCAAAATAGACATATAGTAGAATATTTTTACTCAGGTAGACATCGTGCTTTTTTCCCCCTCTTTCTATAATTTTTTCACGTAAAAATCCTGGAGTCCTGGAGTTTCTCATTCCCTCTTCAAATATCTGTGTGTGTGTGCTGAATTTCTCAATAAGGCTATGGTGTAAAGTTTTATCATACCGCAGCTGAATTTCTAGCACGCAACTAGATTAATGGACATTATCAATATCATTGTATTCCTTTATTGATTTCATTGCCTGACATTGCCAAGAAATGCTATAATCAATAAGAGTGATGTATACCGTTAGTACAAACTCAAACTCCTAAAGTTAGAATCAATATTTATATTATGTTTTTTAGTTTGAGATTTTCTCTCAAAGAAGAATGACCCAATAGATCACAATTATTTTTTTTAAATACAACTTCAATGCTATACATCTCTTTCAACTTCCATCAAAGAATTCTTCACATTTAGTTTATATCTATGATATTATATTAATATATTATCTAATCATAAGAAAAATATCATTTATTATTAAAGGCATATACCAGTAGAATTATTTAAATTGGTTGGGCAATATGATTTCTTCTCTTTTTGGGGGTTTCTTATAAAAATTGCTATATTATTTACAATTTTTCTTTTTTTTTATATGAGAGATAAAGTTTTATTAAAAATTAAGTTAATACACACTTCCTCTTAAATGTCATGAATATTCTAGCATATAATAATTATATATATAATATTGATGTGATTATTGGCTAAGATACATATTTTGGAAATTTAAATTGAGCCTTTGATTAATGTAATATTTAAAAAAAAATAAATTTATATTTAAATCTCGTTTTCATTAATTTTTAATATAGTAACGACCTGAACTTGTGCGTAATTAAGCTTACGCAAGATAATATCATTTTTGGGAAAACCTGAGAATATTTTGTAATCAAATTGAAATTCATAGCACTTAATTTTTATAAAAATTAATATGATATAAATCAATTAATCACTTTTATTACTGTGTTTCATCCTCTTCTTTCGGAAAAAAAGTATTTTCTCCGAAAGAGATCAGATGTGCAGCTAGATGACTCGGCAGGGATGAAAACATCTATTTAACTTCCCGATAAATGAGATTCGACGCGACGGACTTGCCTGGGGCGTTGGCGAGGTTAATCGGTCGGAGGACTTGTAAATCGACCGCTGGCGATTGTCCGTGCAGCCATACCAATAAATCTTCGCCAAATTCCTTCCTAATTTAGGCGTTTCGATCCTTAGAATCCGCATTATAAATTTCCTTTTCGAAATTGGCAGAGGAGCTAGGGTTAGTTTTTGTTTTGGAATTTTCCGAAGAAATCTTGCAGGGTCGATGTGGATTTAGGGCTTTTGGGTATTCTCTTTTCCTTCGTAAATGATGGGAGAGATTGAACATGCTGGTGATAATCGGGCCTTCCGTGTCAACTTCGCCGGTGAGGGTGCAGCGCGGTTGCAGGAGAGGGTGAAGGAGAAGCTGAAAGAGTTTATGGGAGATTACACTGACGACACCCTCGTGGTACGATATTTTCACTCTTCCCCATCCTCCGCCTTCCCGTGATTAATGTTGTCGTGTTCCTACGCATTCATAGTCGTGTTTACTTTTGAAATTTAGTGGTTGTTCAGTTGAAAACTCCGTTAGCAAAACCGGTGTTCCAATGAAAAGCTAACCTTTGTTTGCCTCGTGGTTTCAATCTTTGAAGGAATATGTGATTGTGCTGCTCAGGAATGGGAGGGGCAAGGATGAAGCAAAGAGGGAGTTGAATGTTTTTCTAGGGGATGACAGCGACTCATTTGTATCCTGGTAAATTTCTTCAAAAGCTTTGGTGGTATTCTTATATTTTTGGAGATTATCATTAGCTTTGTTGTTTTCTATTATTGTGTATGAGGAACATAATCTTTTGCAGGTTATGGGATCATCTATCTCTAAATTCACATCTATATGCCCAACCAAAAGAATCCCTTACAGAAGAAGTGGTTAACAGAAAAATGACCGCAAATGACCATTCTGGGAAATTAAATGCAGAGAAGGTGCAGGCAGGCAGCATTTCATATACTGATCTTGAACGTGAAGGCGAACGTTCAGTTAATGTCTCCAGAAGTAGGCGCAACAGGGAATGGAAAGGTCTTGTAGGTGAAATGACTGGAAGTTTCCCTCTCAGAAGCACTGTGATTGAGGCCTTGCACTCAGGGGAAAAGCCATGTCAAAGAGTTGATACTAGTCACTCCTCTCCTCCTAGACCTGAAGGTATCAAGAAACGGAGTAGAGAAGATGAAAGGCAGCCAATGAAGGTACATAACTTATTAATTTATCATATTGACTGATTTCTTGTATGTCTTTTTATTTCCAAACAGAAGTTTTTAAATCAATTTGCAAATCTTTGTGCATTTTGATCACTTGAGTATACATCTGGAAGAAACATTGTCTTGATTAAGTTCTTTTTACACTGAGTTGCATGCAGTTTATTTTGTTTTAGAAGTTTTGTATTACACCTTTATGTTATTTCTCAGTAGTATAGGTCTCCAACATGGGTGCAGCCAGAAAATTTGTTTAGTGGGGGCACTAACAAATGATTTCAAAAAAAAAAAAATTCTCAACCTTTTTCATCTGGGCTTGGGACAGACATCAGCGGTTTTAAATTCTTTTTTTGTTAGTTCTTCAATATAAAAAGGACAAATATATGATAAAAAATTACAAGAAAAGTGTTACTTATAATCTCTCCATTCGAGTCTTTATATATTGAAATTGTTGTATAATTTTTTAGCTATCAACAATATTAAATATATCATTTTTAATATATGTAGTCAGACAATCATTCATCCAAACATCCTACGTACGATTACGTAGGTGATTTTTTACAATCTTTATTGTAAAAAAGTTCATTCATCTGTTACTGTAATAATTTGTAATATCAATAAAAGTATTTCAAGCAAATAAACCATTGGGTAAATATCATTTTGTTATCCTATCATTTTTTGAGCAAGCTCTCTAATCTCTTTGAACTTTAGAAATGCATCACTAGTTCTCATATTCTCATATCAATTATAAAACATTTAAGTTGATTTTCTAACATCATGAGATCTATATTTGAGAAATCATATGAATAAAATTAGGCAAAACATTTCAAACATTCCTTATCAAAAGCCGAAGATACATCATAGGAATGCTATGCACATCAACAACTCAGTATTTGTCTTATTGAATCTATCATTAAGTTCTCGAAGTTGCATATTTATCACAAAATAGAATAATTCTACTTGATACTAATGTAAAATTGTGATTTTTTTAGCATAATTTTTTGACTTGCCATGCATTACAAATATCTTGGTCATATTTGGAATAACTATTTCATATATTTTTTTTCATAGAATGAGTTAAACTTCTTTAATTAAAACTGCCCATTCATCATTTCTCATATTTTGAAGTCTTTGCTTAGAAAATTTAACAAAACTCATTGCATTTATAATATCTTGGTCCTTTTGTAATACTTGAGAAAGTTCATTTGTGATTTCAAATATAGTCTTCATCATATGCAAACAAATTATAAAATCAAAACACTATATATAATCCAATAAATAATATGCTTCACCTTTTTATTCACTATTTGAACCATCACATAGAATTAGCTCAAGAATCTCAATAATGGATTCATATAACATAAGTAATGAGTGACCATAGTGTGAATCCCAACTTGTATATCCAGTTGTTTCTCCCATAATATATATCTTCTTTTGCATGAACTACTAATAACATTAATCAAATTGGTAGTTATATTGAAAAGTGAAGTAATTTGAACATGTCTTTTAACCATTGTAATCAAAACTAGTTGAAATTGATGTGCAAAATAATGTATATAAGTTGAACAATTATCTTTCATAATCAAAGTCATCAATCTACTAAATTCACCACACATGTTGCTTGCACCATTGTAACCATGGCAGTGCAATCCTGCAGTGCTCAACCCATGTTTTGTAAATAAGGCTTTTATTGTCCTTTTAAGGGTTAAGGCAAGTTTCTTCGATATGTACTATTCCTAAATAATGCTCAATAACACGTTCTCTTTTATCAACAAAATGAATTGCAATTGTCACTTGTTTTTTGACTGAAACATCTTGAGACTTGTCCAATAAAATTGCAAATAACTAAATGTTTGGGGAAATGATTCATTAATAAGTGATTCATTAATAATCACATTTGTGATTTCAATAGAAGCAACATGTAATTTTTTTTAAATGTTTGGGGAAATAAGTGTATTATTAGTTGGAGTATTTTCCAAAATCACTTTTTTATATCATTATTGAGGTCTCTTAAGAAATGCAATAATTCTATATATATATATATATTTAATTTTCAGAATTATTAGATTCATTATGACCTTGAACTTTAGTGCAAAATAGATCGTGCAAAGTCAGCACTTGCTGTCAATTGTGTTTGATAATTATGACACATCAAATCACAAGGTTTTGTAAAAGCAAAATTGATGGTTTGATTTTGATTCATTAAATGATTACATATATTTTTTTTGGCAATGTTACGAGCACTATTGACTTGTCCAACATGTACTCAAAATATGTCCTTTTTTTCAAATTTTAATTTCTTTACTATCAAAATTATCATCACCATCTTGTTCTCTTGTGTTAGGACTATAAAGACAACAAAATAAGCAATAGGTCGCATTATTTGTAATACTATATTCCAACCATTCTTTAAATTCATCAAATCAAATTCGATTAAATCTATGCATTTTATTTTCAACATGTGTTTGAGAGAAATTATGGTCATGGGGTTGGTTAAGGCTATTGTTTGTAAATAAGTTCTATAAACATTAACATGATCATTTGGATGATAATTTGAATTTTTTTCCTTAATCTAGTGTTGTTGGTAAGTCATTTGGATTGCTTTCTGAATAAGTTTGTTTTAAGTTAGTATCACATATAATATCAGTAGCTTCTCTCGATGTTTGTTGATTATCAGCCTCAAGTTTTCTTTTAAAGTATCTCTCCATTAAATGATAGTCTAGAAATTTAATGAATTAAAAATAATTAATTGACAATTATAAAAATATATACAAAGCATTTCAAAGCTTCAAAGACTAAAGATATAAATCATTTTTAATAAAATTTTTGTAGAAGCAAACATTTTATTCAATGTTTTTCTATGACAAACCTCAACCTATAAAGTGAGAAAATAATAAGAAGATCAGCAAATTATCCCTCATTTTTGTTCATATTATTTGATTTTTTTATATCTAGAATGATAACAACTAAAAATAAGTCCTTGCATCAGAATATCAACAGCTTTACAAACATAACAAAATTTTGTAAATATAACAAAACTACTGAATTCATCATGTGCTATTATAATGATTGATTCTAATGATCAAGCAGTCATTTAACAAAGATTTAATAAGAATCAAAAGAAGCAGTTAAATTTAATAAATTTGCTGTCAATATCAGATTAAATTTAGCATCATTGCATCCTAAGATGTAAAATTCATTGCATAAACATATGATCAAAATGTCAGCCTAAAAGAAGCAATATATCATATTTGCTAGTATAATAATCTTGCAAATTATCATGAAATCAGGGGAATCAACAATTGTAGCTAAAGTTTCGATGAAAGAAAATGATGTATCTTAACAATATTCATACCTTCGTAATCAGATGAAATTTTCAATCTGATATACAATTATGTAGGTCCTAAGAAATTCTCAAGCTACTTTCAATAATTAGATGCACAATTATATCAAACTTTTGTATTACAATCCATGTATAAATTAGCTTATTACCAGGGTATTATTTTCCTTAATTATGAAGATGTTTTATTTTTATTTTATGGTTTTATAATTTTATTTTTATAATAGAAACTATTTCATGCTTTTATTAGAAATTTGTTTCCCGCTTTGATTCTTTATCCTATCCATTTCCATGAAATAATAATAATAAGATTGTAGTCAATAGGATGAATAAATTTATAAATTACATGGAAATGGAAAGCCTGCTATCCAGGAGCCTAATCACAAAACTTAAGGTGAGAGGCCAATGGTGATGGCTCGACTGCCTTGATGCCTCGACGTTGTTCGTGGTTGGTGGTTATTGCGAGGCAAGGAAGCTCCTTATTTCGTAGGCTAGAGTGTAGAAGTTGACTCAAAGTTTCTTCGTGGATGGGGGATCACAGACTATAGTGACATTGCCACACAATCACAACTTCGCGAGTCGTGTGTCATGATTGTCAGCTTCAGGCAAAGCGTTGCGGTAAATGGAAATAGAGGTGTGAGTGCATGACTTCTCTCGGCTTTTGATATGGTGAGTCACGAGCGGAGGAGGTTATGGGTGGCAGATTTTAATTAGGCAACTCTTCGCCTCTTCGGCTTCTATTATATTCGGCTGAGTTAGTGGGGCCTTTGCCATTGATCTCCAAAACAATATGTTCTAACATTCTACTCTTGTGTATACCTTTCATATTTCACAATGTCTTTCTATTTCAATCCAATGATCTGGTGCCTTTGATAGGCTTAAAAAGACCGTTTTGTTTTAATTTAATATTATCACCTAAACAGCGTTAAAGGCCGATTTAATTTGAAAAATCAAAGGTTTGTAGAATTCAATTGGAATATCCTGTTTTTGAGGATTTTTAAATATTAGTTGTGGCATGTTGCAGTCGCCTTATTAGAGAACTGATATTGCATTTTAGCTTATTATTTTAAAACACCATATATTTTGATCCCTGTGCATTTGAAAAACAACAATTCAGTCTTTTTCAATGCGTATATTATTATTCTAATGGAAGATACAAGAAAGCTATTACATACTCTTCTCTTTCCTCAATCACTCTTAGTTGGATGGAGGTGTAGTGGAGGGAGCTTGTTGGTCAATGTTAAAACTCGTTTTATCCACTCTCTCTCTCTCTCTCATACATGTACACAAACTTTACGTATCGATTTCAGCTCCTTTCTCCCTTCAAATTAGAGTAGGCAAGTGTTTACCACACTCATATGCAGATGCCAACATTGCTACTCAATGGACGGAGCGACCAACATAAGCACTTGTCGAAGGGAGTAATGGAAGGATGCAACTTAAATAAATGAGAAAATTGCATAGCAAAGTAAAACATATATACATGGGACACTAATATTAAATTGTGATTAGAGAAAGGATGGAATATTATAGGGCTAAAGTACCATGCATATAAAAAGTGATATTGTTAGCTTACTTGGTCATAAATACATAGAAGTATTACACCAGCCATATAACTTAGTTGCACATGAAATAAGAATTGTGAAAACGGATTGGACTGATGAACAAATGAAAAATCGTTATGACTGAGACTACCATCTCAAATACTTAACCAAGTTTGTTGTCATTTCGATCAATTACTCACAACTTGAACTCAAATATATACATACTTCATGTTTTAGGGCATGCATGAAGAATAAGAGGCTCTTTTACCATCTATAACTCACATGACATTTTTTTCCTGGACTTGCATTTTCATGTTTTTTGAATTATTTATAAGATTATTTTGCAAATTTTTAAGTTATATTGGAAAGCAGTAAAAACGATATTGAATTCGTGTGAAAATGACTGTTTAAAAGTTTTTTTTTTCTTTGGCAATCATATATGTTGTAGAAAATTACAAATGTAATTATGATGTTGTATACTACAGGAATTAATGATATTCAGATGCAAAACTGGTTTTTTAAGCAGTTTTTAGTGGTTGTTTGGGATAACTTTTGTTTTTTATTTTTTGTTTAAAAATAAAATATATTTGATTGTAATTATTATTTTTAAAAACACTCAAAGCATCAAAAAATTGTTTTAACAACAACAACAACAACAAGCCTTTATCCCACTAAGTGCTACATGAATCCTTCGTCTTGGTATATTATGTGTCAAATTCTCATTTAATTCAAGATACTAAGGTCATTTTTTATACATCTTAACCAAGTCTTTTTAGGTCTACCTCTACCTTTCTTAACATAAGGCAAATCTAATACATCTACTCTCCTAACCGGGTCATCAGACGGCCGACGCTTTATGTGGCTAAACCATCTAAGACGACTCTCTCTAATCTTATCTGCCACTGGAGCTACTCCAACTTTTTCCCGAGCATACTCGTTTCACATTTTATCTCTAAGAGTAAAGTCGCCATCCACCGAGCATCCATCTCTCTCAGAACACTTAGGTTATGCTTGCTTTTATACAACATTCGCACCACAAGTCATTGCTTTATCACTATCTTATAAAATTTTCTCTTAAATTTAAGTGAAACTTTTCTCACACAACAAAGCCGATGCATTCATCCTCTTCAACCATCCAACTTGAATTCTACTAATAATATCTCCATTTATTTCACCATCATTTTGAACAATAGAGCCTAAATATTTGAATCGCTCACTCTTATTAATGACTTGTTCACCTAATATCACAACACTATCACTAGAACTTCTACATCTAAAATTACACTCCATATATTCAGTTTTAGATCTACTTAAACGAAAACTTTTAGACTCTAATGTTGACCTCCATAATTCAAGTTTCTCTTGGACTCCTTTCTAGTCTTATCAACAAGAAGAATGTCATCAAAAAATTGTTTTAAGTGTTTTTAAAAATAATATTATTTATTTTTAAAAACAAAAAATAAAAAGACATAAAAAACATTCTAAACAAACATATTTTCATAAATAACATAAAAACAAAAAACAAAAAAATAGGAAACAAAATTGATCCCAACCAACCTCTTAGTGTTTACTTTAAAAAAAATAGCATATTTTCTTTGTATTCCTGCTATATGCACATATGGACTTTTTGTATAAAAATTCCCGATTGTGAATTCTTCCTCAATAATGATATTCAATGAGAATAGTTATGATGTTGACGCTGATGTTGATAGTCATTATCATTTGCAATTCCAACTATTTTAAATTGGCTTTTTGAATCCTTCTCTGTCATGTCTACCTGTTAACTGATGTATGTGTTGTTTACTCTTATAAGTTTTTTTTTTGCACAGCTTATAGCCAAGCTATTTTTTTTCTATTTATTTCACATTTATTATTATTCTTTGGGTTGATGTGTATTCTGTACTGTGCAAGCTTAAACCAATTAACTTTTCCATATATTTATCTTCAATATATTTATCACAACCTACTCTTCAATGTGATTGCCATGCCCCTTCTTAGCTGAGTCCTCACCTATCCATCTTTTTGATGGATATAGGTTTGTTTGATTCAGCATGCTTTCTTACTATTACAGTGACTATGTATTCATTTATCTGATGTAACATACTGTGATTATCTGAATGGGCAAAAACTATAAAGTGATTGAATGAACGTATTTCTGTTAAAGTTGTCTTTCTGCATTACCAGGTTTTTAAATTTATTTATAAATGGTGATACTAACTTGTAGTTGTATACTTGATTCCTATTTTTTCCACATCATTTGGTTTCCCGTACTGCCTGTTTCCAAGCAAGCATTCTCACCCACATATGATACTTCAATCGTGGATTATCCCTCCTACAGGAACTTAAGGATTAAACTACCAACATCTAATGAGTTATTTTATACTTTTCAGTTTACAATGAACATTATCGGGTAATTTGGATTAGAGAAGTATTAATAAAACCTTTTCTTATCTTCTCTTTTCTTGGATTTTTGTTTGTTGCATTTAAATTTAAGCTAGACCAGATTTTAAAGTTTTGGATTCAACATTGATATTTCGACTAGTGAAGATGGTTACTTAAATTGCCTACTGTATGAAAGACAGTATATACTTAAGTATTTTACAATTGACATGCTGAGCTAGCTATTAGTAAATATTTTTTGATGTTATGCCAAGTACCTAATTTTTAATAGCTATTTTCTTGCCTATTTTCATTTACTGTGCTGAATGGATTCCGTGCAACTTTTCTGTGTACATGCAACCAGAGAGATGCAGCTTCGCTTCCAAAACTTGCTCCCTCTCGTCGGCTTCTTGAGTTTGCTGTTAGAGATGCTGTGAAAACTGTCCAGCAGTCCAGCTCTAAAGTTGAATCAGGTGTGAAGCGACTCCGTTCTGTAGTGTCCACATCTGTGGATACTATGTTGGATGAAAGACACCAGAGGCCCAGATCAACTTCTAGGATGCCAGGTTCAGTATCTGTGGCGCTCAAAGCTGCAGCAGAAGCTGCTGAAGATGTAACAAAGAGTAGAAATGCAGGAAGTGTTTTTGATAGATTGGGTCGTGTTAAATCTTCTATTGGTTCTGTTGATCAAACATCTAATATGGAAAGATCTATCTTGCAAGATACAGAGGATGAAGAATTTGACCGAAGTGCCAGGTCTTCCCAAGCAAACTATAATCATAAAAATGGTTATGATGTAGATTTTACTGGCTATAATTCAATTTTGGATAAGGTTGATGACATGGTTGTTGATTCAGCTTCAGATAATGATGGTTATGATGATTTTGGTATTTCAAATGATATTGGTTTGAATGATTCTCAATATGGTTTTTCTGCCAACAAAAAGGAGAGTTCATTAATGGTTGACTATAATGTTTCCGATGACACTGATGCGGTCGTAAAGAAAGCAAAATTCATTCAGCAGGAGATGCCACTTGTAGCATTAGCAAAGCCTTCCAACAAGATTGTGAATATTTCTGTTAATGTAAATACGTGGAAACCATCAGATTATCAAGTCTCCATGAACGGTAATGAGATTGAAAATCAGATGGTAGACATTAGTGAACAAACTAATGTAAAACCCAATGCTCCGACCTTGAAGGATGGCACTAGCTCTATCGCTGGGAATAATAAAGTAAGTTTTTTTTGGGTGATTGGTAACCATCAATTTGTGCAATATTTTTCTTTTGGTGCAAGCATGAATGAAAACAACTTGTTCATATTATTATTATTATTATTATTATTATTATTATTATTATTATTATTATTATTATTATTATTTGTTTTGGCAGAAACTAGTAGTTACTATAGAATGATGCTTGTGTTTCTTGTAGTTGGTAGAAATTAGTAGTTGATTTGGAATGAAGCTTATTTCTTATGTTCTTATTGGCTAATTTAAGGAACTTTTATTCCTAACTGAAGTGAAGCATAGGCACACTTTTTTCCATAACATAATTTTTTGGATATCATGCAGTAGCATGTATTTATATATACCAAAATGAGAATAGAAATCAAAGATTTTATTTAAAACATGCAATAAAGCATTTAACAAAATGAATGCAGAATAGTTAAGGCATCCAATATGAGTTAAATAGTAAATTAAAAAATATATTTTTTTTATTAAAATAGCCAGACATTACAAATATCAGTATAACTATTGAACTAAAAATGCTTCCATTTTTTATAAAGCTTGTTCATTTCATCTCATATAAGCATAATAATTGGGTCAAAACATTGATCGAAAGTTAAAATTCATATGAAGTTTAATTTATAAGATAATTTAATGTGTGGTGCATACAAAAATGCTGTCTTGAATTGACTTGCAAAATTAACGAGTTGAAGTATAGAGGAAAGCCTAGGGAGCACAAAAAAAGTGAAATTTTAAGAAGCAGGGAGAGTTTGGGAGCATGTATATCGAAATAATTTTTTACATGATAATGGAGTGAGGGAGGTCTTGGAATTATAAAGCAACAAGTGAAATTTCACATGATTAGAGATAATGAAGTGCTAGAGGGTGAGGTTGGGAGGAAAAGGCCGTGGGTTGGGTGGGCTGTGAGCATAAGATTGGAAATGAAATATACATGAAGAGGGATAAGGAAAGGAGAGATGAGAGTGCTTGGAGTATAATGAAAGAAGAAAAATTTTGTATGATGAGAGATAATGGATGTGGTGAAAGACGAGGAGCAGATGGGGCGAGGGCAATGACATAGGGGGTGGGCTTGTGAGCATGTGAAATACAAAAAATGTTTTACATGATGAGTAGGGGTGTGCATTTGGTTGATTTGGATGGATTAGGTGATAAATTTTTAAAACCGATTAGTTTTGGATTCTTAAAAATATTGAATCAAACCCAACAAATAAAAAAAATCAAACAAACCAATAATTTGGTTATTATTTGGGTTTTGGATAAACGAAGTATTACATTTAAAATTATTTGATAATTTTTTATCAGATAAACAACGAATAAAAAACATAAATATAATAAAAATAATTAATGCTTAAAATAAATATTTAAAACTAATTTTACTTACTTAACGTTTTTTGAACTTAGAAGTTGATGGAACCATATTACTATATTATGAGACCAAAATATTTTGGAAAATTGGATAATGGTCCTCCAAAAAAGTACCTACCAATTATTAAATAAATAAATAAAAATAAATGTATAATAGATAAACCTATTATACATAAATTAATAATACCGCATTACATATAATTACTTTTGGTTTATTTGATTCCATCCAAAATTTTATTTAACAAACCGATCCAAAAACCAAAAACCAAAGTTTTCAATAATTAAAATCAAATTCCAACTTACTAAGTTCAAAACCAAACCAAATTACTCAAAAACTTTGGTTCGGTTTGATTTTTTGGTTAAAACCAAATAATGCACACCCCTAATGATGAGAGATATTGGAGGGGTGGTGGGAACAAATGATGGTTGTGTGCATAGGGGGAGAAATAAAATTTATGTGTTGAGAGATAGCCATGGGTAAGCTGTGATATGGTGGAGGGGTATGTGTTTTTTGTTCTTGGGAGCATATAGAAAGAAAATTTAATTTTACAAGATGAACAATAATGAAGGGGGATAAGCGAGAGAGGGATTTGATGCAGATAAACAAATAAAAGGTTACATGAGAGAGGTAATGAAGGGGATTGAGTGTGAGATTCTTAATTTGGAGATTTTTTGCTATTATTTTACTTGTGATTTTAAATAGATTATAATAGAGGAGGTAGAGGCGGAAAGAATTATTTTAGTTACTATTCATCTAAAAATTATTGTAGCTACTATCTATTGCATGAGAGAGAAATGAGGCATGCTATATTGAATGTAATAGTTGGGTATCAAAGAACAACATTTAAGTTAGAATATTTTGCATAAGAATAGGATATTTTAAATAGAAAGAGGGTATGTTAAAAAGATAAGGAAATGATGAGCTTTTTAAAAAGAAGGGGAGTGACTCTCTTAAAAGGTTAACATTTATAAAAGGGAAGTGAAGGGAAGGTAGGGTGGGGGGATAATTAGACTAATGAGTCGTCGCACTTTAAGGAGTTTTTAAGTGGACTGTATAGCTCTTAGTAACCATTTTAGTATTCCATAGGGTTTGGAAGGCTATCATCTTTCCTTATAAGCAAAAGATTGTGTTCAAGTGGGTGAGGGTGGAGCGGCTATTTATTGTGTGAAGAGGTTCTTTTTTGTTGGGTGTGTCAGGGGGCTGGGTAATAAAGAGGTTTTTTGGAATAGTATGATATTTAGAGTATCAACATAGTTGTAGGGAACATGAAATTATACCTTATGGTTTTTTCCTCTTGTTAGGAAGTTTTTAATTTGAAATTATGGGTCAAGCTTCTCCTTAGATCCTATCAGTTTTGAGATTGTAGAAATGTCAATTATTGGCCTCATGATAAAGAAGGGCATGCCCTTTTTCCTTTCTCTTTCCCAACCACTCTCTTATCCACAACCATCCATCATCTAACCTCTTCATCTTGTCTCTTCATTTTACAAGGCCAAATAGTCTTGATATGGTTATTATAGTTGTTGCTAAGTCGATGTTATTGAGCTCATGATTGGATTTTGTTGTTATTGAGTTGAAAATGTGCTACCCTATTTATATACTCATTTTGACTTGTGACTAATAATCTTAACTTGTTGGTTTAAACCACTTGTATTTTTTTAAGTTATTTTGTATTGCAACAAGCTCTTCTTTTCCCAACTCTTTGGAAAATAAATTAGAAAAAAAAAATCTATCAGGATATCCTGACCAAATGTTTGGACAATATGGATTTTAAAGTCCTTGAATATGCCTTAAGATAAATGCAATACATAGATAATTAATATTACATTTATCTTAAAGCAAATCTAAGGGCTTTGAGACACATCCTAACCATTTTTTGGCCATTATATCTTAATACTAAATTTTTTAGATTAAATCCTAAAATAGTTTTGGACTATTTTTATATTGCCAATTTAGGCCTGGTTCCTTACCTAGAAATTGTGTTACAAAATTGATATCAATTTAATCCCTCGATTATATAAAATTGATCTCAATTTAGCCCATGAGGGATTGGTTATTTTGGATCAATGTTGTCTCATCATGGGAATAAATTGGAGAAATGTTATACACTATGACTAAATTGATCACATATGAATAGTCAAGTGGACCATTCTGAGATTTAACTTTTTTTTTTTTTTTTTTTAATTTGTTGTTTTTAAACTGACCATAAAATCAACATACCTTAAAGTGGCAATTCCATGAACGGTAATGTTTAAGAAATTCCTTGATTTAGTGTGGGTGATTTTTGAAACATTTAATCTTTTTTTTTACTTATATGTTGTAGCTATTCCTTCTTGAAAATTGATTGAAAATGACCATGATTTAGCTTTATTTTGTCATATTATCATCGGTAAAAAATTTGAAATTCTTCCCTCATCCGTTTCTATTTGTTCAGTGTTGATGTGATGATACTTTTCTTTATCCATGTGCATTTTTGAATTCATATAATGTTTCTTTTCAGAACCATTTATATTTATACACTTTTTTTCATCTAAAGTTTATTGCTAGCACTTTTTTTTGACCTATTATTGATATAGTGATTTCGTAACTGTATGCAGGAAATGATATCCACAGGCATTCAAAAAGAGTTCCAAAAGTCCCATGCATCAGCATCTAGTAAGTTATGAACTGGGCCTTGAACTTCATTTCTAGCAAGAACCCTGATGTTTTGCAAACTGATCTTTTGGTTTCTAGTACGCTAAAATCGTTCTATTAATTTGTTTTCACTGCTACAAACTTAGATTATATTTTTATTAACAATGTTGATAAATCTGGTGTATTCAATCAATGAATGTATAGAGATATATAAGAAAAAGTAAGCAAAATAAAAGGAAACTCTTCTAATGTCAAATCCTAGAAAATTAGGGATATTAATTGTGAGATTATATATTCTAAATGCAATAGATAGATTGATAGTTGTAATACATTTTTTCAGCTCATCTATTGAGTTATAAAATCTGTATAGTCTCATTATATCATGTTTACTAATTTTAACGCTATCTCATACTCGTGGTGGATATTTATTATTCTCAAGTTGCTAATAGTAGACTAAAATTTAGAACCATCCAACCCTTTAGGTGTAAAATAAGTTTGCTATCTAACGTTTTTAGAAAATATTAGTTTGCCTTTTTATGCTTGGTGCGTTCATGTTGGGTAAGGTTATTTGCAATATAATTACTAATATCACAATATAGCTTCAAAGATTCTTCCTACATAATCTTGAGATAATCCAAAATTATTTCCAGCCATTAAAGTGCACAAACTTTTAATGTCATAGCTTTGTGCTTAAGCTTCTTTGCTTAATCTTGCAACTAAGTTTTCCTTCTTGCTCTCTATATTACAAGTTTACCTTTGAGGGATGTACAATGGTTTGAAGTAAATCTTTTATCATTAATTGATCTAACATATGTTGCATATGTGTATGCTTCAATTTACTGCATCTTCTAAACAATACCTCTTTGGGTAAGCAAAGAAATTGATTTATTGTTTGAAGATATACTTCCTTTGGGTTGTGCATAAAGGGACTCACCACTCTTACTGCTTAGGCTATACATTTGATCTGTTATGAGAAATATAAAATTGTTTACTAACTAAACTTTGATAGAATTCTATATTCTATACCACATCTGCTGGAGCCTCATAAAGCCCATGATTATGACCAAGTATCCACTAGTTTAGGGCTTAAGGTCCCCATTTCACATGATAAATAAAACACATATGATGGTTGTGATATGAAAGTGCCATATTGAGGTGAGCCACTTCAATGCCTTGAAGTATTTTAACATGTTAAGTTCTTTAATTGTCAATTCTTGTAATAATCACCTTTGCTATATTTGCATTCCTTTTAAGCTGCTCCCTGTTATTGTCTATCCATACGGACTAATTGAGATATCTCTCTCCTTAAAGCAAAATATTTGACAAATATTTTGTAATCATCCAAACTTAGTTTGCAGTCCAAATTTTATATTCAAACAAATATGTCAAACCAAACCCTATGAGACTTTTTAAGTCATATAGTGTCCTTTACAACTTATTCTTCTCTAGCTCAAATTCCGACGCAACCTCTATATTGTGTTTTTTCTTATCCAGATCATGTAAAAGACATTTTTTACGTCAAATTGCTACAAATTTCAACTCAGATTGGCTACAAAATATAATAAGATTCTTATAGCATTCATTTTTGCAATAGGAGCACTTTATGATAATTTATTTTGTAGGTCCAAGTAATATCCATTAATTATTAACCCTATGTTATGCCGTTCAAGCCATCATACTGTTTTGTATTTTACAATAAAATTTTATTTATGCCCATTAGTTTCTTTCATTTGAGATATTTCTAGCATATTATGGTTTTTGTTCTTCTCAACTGCATCTATTTCAACCTTCGTAGTCTCTTTCAACTACTTACTTTCCAAAGCTTTACAAACATTTTTTAGGATATTAATATTGTTTAGGTAGATATGAAAATGTTTATGTCAACAAAATAATATTTCATACAATATAGAGTTTGATAAGGGATCTACAAATTTTTAATTACACTTTCTAACACATTTAGTTATTGCAATAGGAAGTACATTACTTTCCTAATATGTAGATTTAGGAGGTACTTCAATGTCATCGATGACATATATTAGAATAGGTCTTTACTTCTGAAAGTAGCACGTTGAATTTATTTATTCTTGGTTATTAGACAAGAGTATTTTGATCTTAGGTTAGAGTATTCAGATCTAACTCATTTGGTAAGAGAATTTAAATAT
This sequence comes from Cymbidium sinense, assembly GCA_021442155.1. Classification (NCBI taxonomy): domain Eukaryota; kingdom Viridiplantae; phylum Streptophyta; class Magnoliopsida; order Asparagales; family Orchidaceae; genus Cymbidium; species Cymbidium sinense. Next base: position 56,088,562 of record CM038216.1, read on the forward strand.
TTGATGATAGATGATCTTGTGAGCAGTGGTGGAGCCACCATTTCGCAATTTAAAAAGTATTATCAACTTTATTCATTCATATTTAAGATCGGTATTAGTGCTTTTAAGAAAAAATTAGTTAAAATATATTTCTAAGAAAAAGATAAAATAAATATGTATCAAAAACTCACGATTGATGACGTCTGTTTTTCATACTTTGAATGTATTGAATAATTATATTATCGTCGATATCATCTAGTATATCTTTTTCAATATTAGTGATAAAAAGATCACACATACACTAATTTTTAATTTTATTTTGTTGTCAAATTTTCATAATATTTATAGAAAAAAGCTCTTTCAACATTTGATGTAGCAACTGTAGAGTCAATGCTAGTTTTAATAATTTGAATATAAAAATATATAAATTATATATATATATATATATATATATATATATATATATATATATGTATACATACCATTTTCTTAGCAAATATTTCAATATCTTCTAAGAATTTAAATTGTTCATGAGGCCAAATATTTAAAACGTAAGTATTCAATTGATTATCCATAATCATTAGATCTATTTATGTAAAATTATTTAGATAAAATCATTAGGTTTACAATATAAGTAAGAATTAGGTTTACATCAACCTCATTTTAATAATAATATATATCTAATATCATATTTATTATTATTATTTATTATATAAATAAATTTAATTTCAAATTTTAGTGGGGGCACATGCCCCCGTTGACCCGCCCCAGCCCCCAGCCCCAATCCGCCTATGCTTGTGAGGATTGGGAGGATGAAAGATCAAAGAAAAATAAATATATATGATTATCTTTGATGAATGATTTCTTACCTTGAGATAAGGATTTGATAAATAATTTTCATTCTCAATAAATGTTATAGCTATGGAGACAACTTTTTTTGGGAGGATGGTTAACAATCAATACCTTTTATTTGTGGAAGAACATACCACAAAAATGTACCCAAAATACCTTTGGTCAAGTTTTCCATGGCTATTCGAATTAATTTGAACAATGGCCACACACGCAAAGACCCTCAGATCATGTAATTTGTTTGAAAGAAAAATTCAAAAATAGTTGCATAGGGCTTGATCATCAAGAACTTATGTGGTTAATATATTAATCAGATATGTAATAGTTAAGACGACTCTCCATTATTTATTTGGAAAATAAAGATTCAAGTAATAATTAGAAATCTATTATTTTTCATTATGATACTCTATTTTGTTGTGGTATGTCGATTCATGAATATTCATGAATTACTCAATAATCTTTTGAAATTATGGGTCAAACCCCAGCTCATATTAGTTTGTCCTCCCGTTTGAAGAAGGCTCAAAAAATTGAGACCACGTTAATAGTAGTTTTTGCCATTGAGATGTAGACCTGGTTGAATATTCTGCAACTCTTCTGCTGCAGTGTTTATGATTTCATTTACTGCTGTTACATTTGACTTGCGGATTGGTAAATTTAAAATCCTCACGCATGATTCTGGACAGAAATGGAAAGAAGTATTAAGATACATTTTAAAAACTGCACACACACAAACACAACTGTTATATACGTTTTCCATCTATTGAGCTGTAAAATCTGTTGTCCAGTTATACAATTTTTACTAATTTTAACATATTTCCGTATATTGGAATGCTTCATATTGCCTGTAGTGGCATTATTTATAATCTGAAGAACCTGTAGTTATCATTGTAGCTCTTCTCCATGGACATATTTCTCCTTAGAAGTGACTTTTGTACTGCAGTTTCATTTTAAGAATCTTAATTCGTTGAGGCATCTTATATTCTTCTATAGCAGACATTGTGTCTTGTATTTTATTCAAACGTTATACTAATTTGGCCCCTTTTTTCTGCGAATAGGCGTATCCTACACCACAAGCCGTCCTTTTGAGGATGTTGACTCTCGAACCATCTTTATTAGCAATGTATGTTTTATTGACACTGCAGTTTCTTTTTTGTAATTATAATAATTGGTATATTTACCTAATATTTGTTTGTTTTGCAGGTCCATTTTGCTGCTACTAAAGATACCCTTTCTCGACATTTCAACAAGTTTGGAGAAGTTCTCAAAGTAATAATTGTGACTGATCCTGCAACTTGTCAACCTATAGGGTTAGTCTTGCCAGGGTGGCTAATGGTTGGTCTTTCAGTTTCTGTTCCAAAATATGTAAAGTCTAACCCAGTATGTTTACCTATTTGAAACAGGTCAGCTTATGTGGAGTTCCTGCGTAAAGAATCTGCAGAGCTAGCACTTTCATTGAATGGTACTTCATTTATGTCTCGTATTCTGAAGGTAATGATGATTTTATTGTTGTCTATTTTTTTAATAAATGGAAAATGATTTTCATGTATTGGCTATAAGTGGTATTCTTGAAGTTAGGCTCTTTAATGTGACGTTGGTCAAAACTTGCATATTATTTTAGAGATTTTACAAGATTGGAAAGTTCTAAGTTTTAAAATTGTCTTTGTTAGCCTAAAATGCTCTCAAAATTGAGGATTTTCTTCTCTTTATTTTTCATTATTTTTTTCTTGTTCTCCTCTTAAGTGATTTCAACATTGATATTGTTGCCCATCTTCTTAACATTTGCCTGTATGCATCTCCCAATTACTCTCTATAAAGATATATGATATTGTACTAATCACTCAGTACAGCCTCTTACTTTCTCTGATCTTTTATTCTTTTTATTTCATTAGTTTGCCTTTTCTCTCTTTGTACATCTATCCCCATGTTTTACTGGAATAATGACTTGATCTTAACTGAGCAAATATTTAAATATGAGCGCTTCTTGATCGTCACACCTTGGACATTTTGCAGTCCTCTGCCAAGTAAAATCTATTGTTGAGTTTTCATGTTTAAGTTCTTTTCTGGTGGAACTATTGATTGCTAGCTTGCTATAAAGGATGATAGGTGGTAAATGGCTACAATATGGATGCTAACAATATTTTTCTACGTTGGGAACTAATCAGGACTCTTTATATGGAGCAACCTCTTTATTATGTTTCCCATGAGGGAAAAAAATATGCAAACTTTGGGAAGTATATATTTGTTTAAGCGAAGCTCCCGTGGTTAATTTGATAGACTTTATAAGGTCTTTGTTGATATTTATCTTCGAAACAGTTCAATTTATCATTATTTTTTATGCATCAATTGTCCTCTCATATATTTATCCCTATATGCATGCTAATAATCTTTTGTTAATAATTTACTCAGCAAAAATTATATTTATAATATTCAGGAAAAAAAATAATATTCTCGGCAGATATTTGTTACGTCAAATTTGGGGTGTCTATAAAACTTATTTTGTATTGAGTTTGCTTGCAACAAAAGTGTTTTTCTTTTCAAAGAAATTACGTTACAAACTTGCTCGAAGAATTGGGCTCCCTTGATAAAGTTTGCTGACTATCCCATGAATATTCTACAAGCATTCAATGATGATTAAAACTTTGAGGATATTTCTTGTTCTTCATGTTTGTTTGGTGAACTTATCTATCTTACCTTCCCCTAACCTGATATTGGTATGGATAGTGATATGCTAAACTCAAAGAAATAATGGGACTCTTTCTTTAGAGTCTAAAGTCTGAAGAAATGTATGGTTCATTTGAAGCACAAAATTATGTTAAGATTGAAGCTTATTATGATGTTGACTATGTTAGAACTGTTAAAGATTTGAAGTACTTCATGTTACTATTTTACTTCATGAAAGAATAAAATATAATAAGTGGGATTGTCACTTTATTCAAGATGTGGTTGTATTAGAGATCACCTCTCACAGCTCCATTGAATAACAATCAGCATGCATTTTAACCTAGTCTCTGTGATCATTCTATTTTTCCAACTTTTGCAACAGGCTTAATCTTCATGATATATATGCTCCAATTCTAGAAGATTTTACAATATTGAAGATATTTTAAATTTTAATATTCTTCATTGGTATATTATATCTTCATAATTGAGAATATTCTTTCATTTTTTTATTTTGTTCCTATTTTATCAGTAGCATTTGCCTATACAGAAACACTTACATTATTGTGTAATCTGTTAGAAAGATATTATTGTTCTGACACATACATTGCATTCCTTCAAGCCTAATAAACAAGCACAAGACGGCTTTTTTCGTGATCCTTTTTGAGTTTAATACATGCGCTTTTCTCTTTGGTGTTGGCCTTTATAATCTACTCTTAAAGGACAACAGTCAACAACAAAATTGCACGCATCACGTCTTTTACTTGCTCTCCATCAAAAAGGATAAAAAATTTTAATTTTCTCAAAGCTTTTCAACATGATGCACTTGATCATTTCATTCAAAATGTTCGGCACTACATAGCAATAGTCTCGAACACTATTTCATGTGCATTTCCAAATCGTATGCAGGTTGTTCGGAGAAGCTCTGCGGATGCCCATGTGATCGGTTGGCCGCGGATCGCTCGTGCCTCTCCATTTGCTTCGAGGTTCAGTAGAATGCCATTTCCGAGAGGTATTCTCACTGGCGCTTTCCGAGCACGTCTCCCTGTAAAGCCTGGAGCCAGAAGCTTGCAGTGGAAGCGCGAGACAACTGCTTCCCAAACCCTCGAGGGTCCAAGAAGCGTCCAAAATGCACCTGTAACACCTGGAAATACTCCACATGCAATTGCCAGACGAAATCTCACATACGTTCGGCCTGAAAAAACCTAGGGAAGTCTGCCTGGTTCTCTGCATATCTTCAGGCTGACTTAGAAGGGTTAACTTATAAGACCATCATTTTTCTTCCTTCCAGAACTACTGCCTCGCTAAATAGGAGATGATTTCTTAGTAATTTGATGGAAAATGCGTGCAGACACAGTAATTAGAGGTTCTACCTTCAAGATCTTGATGACGCATTGAGCTCCAATAATGACTTTCTTTTTCAGGTGCCAGGTAGATGACTTCCTGTGTCAATTAACAGTTGAGCTGGGGTTCTATGCACAAGGCATCGTTTGCAGTCAATGAACAAGTACCGTTTTTTCTCTTTTTTGTTTTTTGTTCATTTCTGCTCGCATTTTGAAATTGATAGTATGTTTATGCTAAGAATCTGCTAGAGTAGTGATTCTACATTACTGTATTTAATGCCTATTGGTTCTGCTTATAGAAAGTTCTTTGTATGTAGCCACGCAAGGATCCAGTGTTTTGCAAGATGCCTAGTGTAGATACTGTATTATGAGAATGTTTTTGCCACTAATAATTTCGTCACAGCTTTAAAAAGAGTGATTCTCGGCAATATTTTCAGTATCTTGAAGGTTTTAACGTTTTCAATATACATTATTATGGGCTTAACTTAGATTAGGTGATTCAGACATAACAGCGTATTGTTGGCACCATGTACTAACCTTTTTGAGGCGTTACAAATTATGTGTCACTAAGTCAAATGCCATGACATTTATATTTCTCTTGGAGCTTGTGAATCAATGACTTGAAAAGGTCTTGGGAAGAGCCGAAGAGGAGACTCTAATTTGAAGGAGTTTTGATTTGATGCTTGATGTTGAGTTAGTAGAGGGGTATTAAATGATCACAATAAACAAGTGGGGACATGCTTTTTTTTTTTTTTTTAATATATGTGAGACATTTAGAAGTGATAAATAAAATGTCTAATTCAATTGAATAAGCTTTCATTAATAATTACTTGAATTTTAGTATGTGAGAGAATGTTATAAAGTTTTTTGTTAATATTCGATCACTTCAATAAGTATTCTCTAAGATATGCATGGTGTCTCAATGACATTAAATTAAAACACCACAATCACATAATTAGACTTAGCACTTCATGCCAAGCCCACCCATCTTGTTAAGCTACACTTAAAGGGGGCAAGTAACACCTGCAACTAAGCAAGAATATTTACATTATTTTTTTATTATTATAGCAGCACATTTACATTGGTCCTCCACTTAGAGATAAAGGTAGCATAAGTTTGAGATATAAGAAGATTGAAGAAGAGTTTAATAATGACCTGAGTAGTTCTAGAGGCTATTGTAATGTAATTATTTGTTGGAAGATAAGGCTGACGTTAAATACTCACAGAAGAAATTGTGTGTGATTTGGTGTTGAAGTTAGAGATAACGTGATAGAGATTATAACTATCGATAATCTTCAATAGATAATTTAAATATATTACTTTATACAATTTGATACCACACATTCAAGAAAGATGACAAGTCAAAATGATATTAATTCAACATGAATAATTTGGGGAAGGTTCCTTATAAATTTTAAGACTATTCGAATATGAATGATTATCTCTTCGGTTGGTGGTGGCCTGAACTCCCCGTTTGATTCCTCTTGAGCGGAGGTGCGTAATATCGAACGTTCGTGTGGTGATTTTATACGACTTTTGTCGCGATTTCGACATTCCTATCCACAAGACGCGAGTTGTGATGGATCTTCTAAAAGAAAAATATGAATGATTGTAACAAAATGTCTCTCCTTAAGATCAATCATTCACCTTGTAAGATGGATGTGTCATGATTATAGTGGCTTCAAAAAGCCTGAAGTTTATCGGATGAGTGACATTAGTAACGAATGTGTGCTAGTGTGATCGAACATCACTGATGTGCTATTTTATAATTATGGAATTATTGTAATATTTATTATTTTTAAATACAGTATAAAAGAAAAAAAAGGGACTATCAGGAAAAAATGCTTAATAATAAACTAGCTCATGATATCATTTAATAAATATTTATCAAATTATTTAATAAACAATATATAAGTTCATCCACTGACGCAAGTGATCAAGTAATTTTATATTCATATTTCTTAATACATGCATCATAATTTTATAATTGTTATCGCAATTATGTAAATGTAAACATAAATAATTCTTATATGAAAAAAGTACCATATGTATCAACTATACTAATTAAACTACACCCCTACTCTCAACTAAATGCATAACTACTCTTCAAATACCAAATTCAACAGCCACTAAGACCTGCCCATGCACCATTAGTGTAAAGCAGGCTAATAAATTAATAATTAACTAATTTTTAATTATTTTAAATAGTGCCGAAGCACAATTTCAGGATTATGCATACTATTAAAATAAAAATAATAATGTTACTTTTCATTTACCACATGAAATATATATATATAGTACATAGTGCACATTAAATTATATATTCACAAACTTATATAATTCATAATCCGCTTTAGTGCGGTAGCTTTAAGATGATTGGCTCCATTAAAAATAAAAATTTACAGATTATTGAACCGTATATGACTAGCAACTAATGGGCCTTAAATTTTAAATTGGGGCTTGTTGGAACCCACGCAAGCTTTGTCGCTTGATGAGCCACAGTAGCCGACTTAGAATTTGGAATTTTGCTATAGCCTACAGTGTCAAAATAATAATAATAATAATAATAAAAAGGAATCACATATGATTTCCATAAAAAGGTTATATTGTGAATTATTTGATGGTAGAAAAGGGCCAGTTGCTTGGCGCGCTTTATCATTTCTTTTAGTTAATTTTAATTTTGTAAAAAAAAAAAAATGCATCCATATATATAACTACAATCAGTTGCAAGATCCACATGTTTTCGAATTTATATTAAATTTAATTGTTATTTAGTTGCATATTTTAAAGATTCATGTGCTTTAAAAATACATATAATTTAAGAATATTTATGATTTGATTAACTGTAAAAAATAATATATAATTTATGAACTATTTCTAGTTGTTAATACAAGAGAAGGGGAAGATAAACAGAGTTTGTGAAACCCCTTAATGCTAATATATATAGGAGGTTGTTAGGAGATCCTCGGTAGCAGAGTTGGAAGAGGGAGAAGGAAAAGATGAAGCAGAGTGAAAGAGGTTAGAAGCCATCATCAATGTTGCGTGTAAGACATGGTAGAGTGAAAGTTCTGCTTGGTTGTTGAATTGTACAAGTATTTAAAGAATGACGATAGAATTTTAACGTGGAAAACCTGAAAAGAGGAAAAAACCGGCTGGAAAAATGTTCTACTATATATCTCAAATGAGAATCTTCCGATAACGGATTAATGATATACAAGAAAGGAACAACACATAACAACGGTGTTGTAATAGTTCTTTGGTGGCAGTGATAATTGGGTGCGTGTAGGAACTTGTGGAAAGCGAGGAACAATTTAAATATACAACTTCAGCGGCGAGAACGATTATGTGATTGACAATGGCGAGGTCGTGGCCGGTGGCGGTGGTGGTTGGCGGCGTCGGCGGTGTCGATCTTGCTGGGATCTTGATCTTGAGCTCTCTCCTCCTTCTTGCTTGGGCTCTCTCTCTTCACTTGGCCTCCAAAGTCTCCCCATATGGAGTATGGGGTATTTATAGATTTGGAAGAGTGGCGTCTTGTAATATATAGAAAATCCAAACCACTCCTCCCCATGGACGGTTCAGATTCCTTTTGATCATTTGATGTATTTGAACATTTGGATGTTCAAATGAGTGAGATCTTAGGGTTGTTGTCTAGATCTCGTTATTTATATGATTTTGGTGACCATTTGGCATCAATCCATTTTCATGCTTCGATAAACGATCAGTTGATTATGGATCGGTATGCTTGATGTTCTTATGTTCGTCTCATCGAGACTGGTTTATTTATAAGTTTTGAAATGACGGATTAGATCGAAGCATTTAAAAAATGCCTTGAGATTCGTGCTTGATCGATTAATTTTCGAGGATGTATCGGTTCTATTTTTGGGTGACATTATCTCGGCCAAATATATTTTAGGATTCTGGATTGATCAGTGCGAGGGTTAGTGGCCAAGCGCCAGGCGCGCCAGCCGCTCCGGCGTCTTGCAGCGCCGCCGACAGCTGCCTGCGTCGTGGCCGTCTGAGCGAGCGGGATCTGGTCGGTCGGCGGGTTCGCATCAGCACAGGCGGTCGGGTATCGGCTGCGATATGGCGCGGAGGAACCGGGTCGAGCTGATCAGTCAGCGGGTCAGCGCGGCGGTTTAGCCGCGCATCGTCGCGAACCACGTCGGGTCACGTGGCGAGCGTTAAGCGTCTGCCGCGGACCATGGCGGAGCCACGCCCGCTGGCCTCGTGAACTCGTATGTATTGCGCCCGCGTCAAGATGATGAACCCGCTGGAACCATGGAGGGCAGCAGCGATCCGGATGGCGGCCAAGCAGCAAGGTGGGTCTTGGCGTCTGTGGCAGTCTGTATGCCGCCTGCTGGCGCTGGCGCATGCATGGCCCAGCATCCTGTGCGCCATGCTGGCCTTCGGCAGCAGCAGAATGACACCAGAGTTCTTCAGACTTTTCGGGTTTTGGTTTTGGGGCATTTTACCTTTTACCCCTATGGGGCTATAAAACCCCAGGTAAGAGGAAATGTACATTTTCTTATTTCCTCTTCTTCTTGAGTTAGGATTATTTGGAGGATCAAGGCCCGGTATCGTCGTGGTTCAGGTTCTGCTCGTCGTGTCGGGTTAAAGCGATCAAGGCAGGTATCGTCGTGGTTCACCTCATCGGCCCGTCCGTTAGGAAGATCAAAGCTCACGGTTCCTACGTTTTAGGTAGAAAATTAGCTTTCTTTCAACTTGGATGGACGGTTGGGTTGAAAGCGCGAATGTGAGCACCGTTAGAAGCCATCGTCCGACTGAAAGTTTGGTGGTAATTTCATAGCCTTATTAGAGGGTAGCTTCTCTTTCTCTCTCTATATGTATCCCTTCTTCTTTTCTTTCCCCTCCCCTTCATATGTATGTGTTTCTTTCATCGCAGGAGAAGAATTTTATCCCAAAGCATGGCGAGAGAGGGTCAAAATAAGAAGATCCGCATATTGAGGTGAGTGAGTTTTAAAAATTCTTTGATTTTTTTTTTTTTATTATTATTTCTCCCCTTTATTCATTATGTATTCTTACGGTGATGGCGAAGAAAACTCATAGTGTGGCGTATGGATCATCATCGTCACATCATAGAGCTTAATGGTGTTCCAAAATTTTTCTTCCCAAATGAGTAGTAGCTATTGTTGCCAAAAAAGTCCATCGAGTCCGTTCACCTCGCCGGTACTTTACTATTTCGAGATGACTCTTGCATTCGGGATCACTTTGGCTCCCGAGTTGATTGAGATCTTCAAAAGCGTGGCGTAGCTTTACGCAATTCTCGCTTTGAGCTTTAATGGTCATCGTTGGTTTGACTACCTTCTTGAAGGCGTGGTGTTACTTTGAACATCGAATACTTGTAATGTGTAGATTCTTCACATGTGATGCTCGGGGGCGTGTTTCTTATTGGACTATAAAGAATTGGATAGAATTTTGCAGGATCCATCTAGAAATTGGTCCCAGTTCTTTTTTTGTGAAGAATGAGTGGGGACTTCACGAGAGATGGGGAGATTGAATGATCTTCCAGATCCATTCGATATGAATGATATCTCTTATATTCTTAATATTCGGCGTAGGAAGCTTTACGTGAGTTACGTCATATTGGCAAATATACAATTGAAGAGGATGTTCAAGGTTGGTCTTTCCATCCAGAAGATCTCACGCTCTTCGTTGAAGAGGTTGATGTGATGAGGTAATTCCTCATACTCATAGTTCTCTCGAAGCCGTCATCGTCGCGATAACAATGATTCATCCTGCGGAAAAAGAAGACTTGTGCTGAAAGGACCACGTCATATATCTGAGAAGATGCTTGCCCCAATTGGCCGAGGGTTTAACCTGTTTTAACTCACGATGGGGAGTTCGTTTTCGCAAATTCGAAGAGGTATTAAATCATGATGCTCCGGGCGTCAGCGGATGAATATATTATTTTTACTTCTTTCTTCCTTTCTTCTTTTCCCTCATTCCTTATGTAACATTGGTGCTGATTTTTTTCTTTTTAGGTAACTCAATTGTTAGGATTGATGGCTCATCTCGGTGTTGCCTTAGATGAGTGGAACGATAATTTGTGAAGGTAAAGTATCTGCAAGGCGAGTGTGAGCGAAAGATGAATGCTAAGGCCAAAGAAGTGGCGTCTTTGGAGGATCAACTGACCGTGTGTAGGACTGAGCTAGCGAACATGTCGACTTCTCTTTCTCTTCAGTGTCAAGAGGTGGAGCGCACCCGTGATGAGCTAATTGAGGCAAGGACGAGGCTGAGATGGAAAAGAGGAAGGTACTTTGGTGGAGAAGAAAGCATTACAAGATCGTCTTTTGGAGAAAAGCGTCTGATGTCAAAAGCGAAGCAAATGAAATCTCCTTGAAGGCGGTGGAGGACTTCAAGAACTCCTAACTTATCGTGGTACAATCAAGACTATGTTCGGGAAGGTCGTAATCATATACTTGATGTTGAAGTGAAGGACTTGGGCAATGCTTAGAGGAGGGTTTCATCCAGGGTTCACGAAAAGTACATGTAAGCTGGAGCTAGAATTGAGGATATATCTCCAGCCAAGCATCCAAGATCCTTGATTCGAAGATGAAGGAGTTGTGGGCTCCGGGGAGGATCTCCTAGTAGTGAGGAGGATGTTGATATCATGTAGTGTCAGTTGTAGATGTCTTTTTCTTTGTTGTTTGTTCTATGTAATGTTATTAGCATGTATCAGGATCTTGATTCTCTCTTATAGTATCGTATTAATGCTGTTGATGATATATGTATATTCTTTTCTACACTCTTATCTTGTTCTTACCCATCCGGGGTGATTGGTCGAATATCATTTGGCGTCATTAATATATGCAATTGGATCCAGAATTTTGACCTATCCAAGGTTGTTCATCAGTGTTACTCGATGATGTTAACGTATGGAAGAGGGTGGGAAGTCCATCAAGGACCTCTTAACCTTTCCTAGGTTATTTGTCAGAGTTTTTGCTCAATGACATTAACCTGTATGGAAGAGGTTCGATCAAGTCCCTTTGGGATTGATCATGTTCCGATTGAGATATAGTGAGTCGATATTTCTCAAGTGGGGAAAAAGGAAAAAAAAGAAAAACATCCGTTAGAACAAAGCTACAAATTCACTTACTTTGATAAGTTCGATACAATCATAAGACCTGAGCAAGAGAAAAGAAAATGAAAGCAACACAACAACAACAACAAATCAACAAGTCTCTATCCCATTAAGTGGGGTCGAGTATCAGGATGAAGTGATAGATGGGATAAACTAAAAGTTGCAAATATTATACAATAAGAGTTCTTGATAATATTTTGAGATTCTTAGCATTCCAAGTTGCGAGTTTTTCCTTCTAGATCCTTGAGCTTGAATGTTCTAACTTAACATATGGACCATCCAGAGGTGAGAGTTTATTGCGTTGAGGGCCTTTGCTGCCGCTTGAGACTTAGAACCAAGTCACCGATAGATATTGGGAGGTTTTACTCTTACATTTGAAGTGGCGAGCTACCCTTTGGTGATAGGAAGCGGTCAGTAGGGCCATGTCACGAGTTTGGGAGTAGTCAGTGTTTTTCTTCATTGCTACCATGATCGAAAAATTGGACTCTTGGACTTGGAACCCCGATATCCACTGGTATGATAGCTTCTGTACCGAAACACAAGTTATATGGCGTCTCACCGGTTGGGGTGCGATGTAGTGCGGTAAGCCCAGAGAACATTGGAAAGCTCATCAATCCATTGCCCCACCTTCTCAAGAGGCGTGTTTTAATCCTTTGAGTAGTCTATTTGTAGCTTGTCGTTGGTTTGTGGATGTGCCACATTATCGTGAATGTGAAGATCTTTGCAAAAGGGCGTAAAGACTTTTCCAAATTTGAGTCCCGTTGTGTGATGATCTTCTGGAAGACCGAATCGACTATATTTTTCCATACAAATTGTTTAGCGTTTGCCTGATTTTGGCAGTGGTTCGGCTTCCACCCATTTAGTGAAGTAGTCGGCCAGAATGATGAACTTTCTTTGTCCCGATCTTTAGGAAAAGGTCCCATTATATCAATTCCCCACTAGCAAAGAAAGGCGGGCTTTGAAGAGATGAGAGCTCTGTGCGGCGTGTGAGGAAGGTTTGAATGACAACTAGCACATTTTTGGTGAACTGGGCATCTTGTTTCACTTGTAGGCCAATAGAATCCTTGCCTTATAATTTTGGGCTAGTGCCCTTCCTCCTAAGTGTTCTCCACATATTCACAGTGGACCTCTCTTAGCATAGTCGACTTCGATGGTGGAAGACACTTGAGGTATGAGAAAGCTCGTTTATATAGTTCACCTCCAATAACAACAAAGTTTGACTTGTCTTGGCGAGTGGCGTCGGTAGGTCTTGGGAGACTTCCTTCTTCTTGCGGGGAAAGACATGATGGGGTCCATCCATGAGGTTCCTTCACCTCATCAATCGTTTGTATTACCCACGGTCCTTGAATACTGGGGAAATATATTTCCTCAATATGCTTTCTCTTGAATAGATCTCTGGTAGCGGACATAGCAAGCTTAGCGAGGGCGTCTGCTCGAGTATTTTTCTCCCGCGGTATGTGAGTGATTTGATGTGCCTTGGATGGGCAAGAGACTTCACCAAGTCGTATTGTATTGGCCCGAGGGTTATGGTATCATAGTCACCTCGACTTGCGACAAGTCGGTATGGATCGTTAAGTCTTGCGCTTATGGCGATAGTCTCAACCTGCGATGAGGGCCTCGTATTGACCATATTGTTAGTCTGAAAATTTTAAAGCGAAGTCCATACTCTAAGGTATTATGGGAAATAAGTAAAACTCAGCTCCGGGGATTTCGCTCCATCAACATGTAGAGTCCATTGAGGAAATAAAGGGCGTGTGATAGATATCATTTGGAGTTGCGGTGCATTCCACTATGAAGTCTAGTATTTGAGACTTTATGTCGAGGTAGAAACTTAATGTCAAATTCTCCCAATTCCACCCACTTAATTAATCGCGGATGCTTCCGGTTTTCGTAGGATAGCTCTTAATGGTAGATTAGTGTAAACCGATAGTATGAGCTTGAAAGTATGGACGCAATTTTGTTTGAAAAACTAGCTAATGCCATCACATGCAGTGGATAACGACTTTCTATATCTCGAAAGTATTTTCTTTGGCGTAGTAAATTGGTCGTTGTATCGCTTTTCTTCATCAAGCGAGCTTATGGGGAGAAGTCGCAAGATATAAGTATAATATTTCTCCTTGAATAGGCTTGGAGAAAGGGGAGATGCTAAGTACTCTCTTAGTTGTTCAAAAGCATTGACATTCGGTCCATTGAAAATTATTATTTTTTGCTCCTTTTAATATTCAAGAATGAATGGCAGTATTTGTCCCGAGCGAGCTAAGAAGCGAGATAGGCGATCCGCCCATTTAGGCGTTGAACTTCCTTGATATTCTTTGGAGGGTCATATCTCGAGCCTTAATTTTCTCGGTTGGCTTATACTCGCGATGAATAAACCCAAGAAATTTTCCGATGTAACTCAAAGGCACATTTGGTGGGGTTGAGCCATTATGTTATAGCGCCAAGAAGATTGAAGCATGTTTCTAAGTCGAGATATGTTGTGATTCTTCCGGCTTTTACCAACATATGTCGCGTATACTTCCATCGTCGCGATAGGCCTTTGAAAACCATATTCATAAGACCGATAGGTAGCACGCATTTTTAACCGAATGGCATAACTTGGTAGCGGTATAAACTTTTATATGTTTGAAATCTGGCTTCTTCATCCAGGGTCCATTCTTATTTGGTTATAACCGAGTAAGCGTCGAAACGAGCATTTGATGGCCGGGCGTGGCGTCGACCAATTGGTCAATTCGGAAGGGGAAGCTATCTTTTGGACAAGCCTTGTTAAGGTTAGTGTAGTCAATACATCCTCCATGTTCCATTTGTTTTCTTAACCATGACAACATTTGCTAGCCATATAGGGTAATATACTTCTCGTATGAATCCGCTTCAAGGAGCTTGTTAACTTCATGCTCAATAGCGAGAAGCGATCGGTGCAAAACTCCGCTTCTTACGGATGATCGGTTTGGATGTTGGATTAATCTTGAGGGAGTGCATGATCTCTAACGGCATATCATATCGGACTCCATGCGAAGATGTCTTGATTTCTCGCGAAATCTACGTAATTTTCTCTTTGTTTCTCAGCGGGGATCCTACTTGCGCTGTAGTGGTTGGTCATCCGATAATGTAATGGAGAGTAAGTCTTCTACGGGTGATACTTTGTGGGGTGCTCCTTCATCCGTAATTAGAATCTTCAATGCTTGGGGTCGCAGGGTGAGCTTGTCACGAGGTAACATGATTGTGCCACTTGTTGATTTCCACAGACTACTCCAACTCCAACAAGGGTTGGAAATTTCATCTTAAGATGAGATATTGAAGTGATTGCACCAAAGATTGACTGGAGGGGCCTTCCAAATATAGCGTTATAGGCGACGACTTGACCACCATAAATTGGATTGAATGAGTCATTTTGGGGAATTCTCGAGAACAACGGAAGAGTGATCGTCCCTTCTACTGCAGGCGTTGTCAAACCCGTACAATGGTCTGCGGCGGTTGGAGCTTTTCCCTACGAGGCCCATGCTCGAAGCGTGAAGTAAAATAGGACATCGCAGAACTCCCACTATCAACTAAAATCCTTTTAACATTATAGCATGGGTCACCCGTGCGATGACAAGTGGATCTTGATGAGGAACATGTACTCCTTCTAAGTCCAGTCGAAAGTGATGGAATGATGATGTAGACCTCTTTAACTCTGGCTCTTCAGAGATAGCAACGAGAACTTGATTAGATAGTATTGGTCCTCCTGCAATTGTTTCAATCTCTCCAACTGTTTGATGATTGTTTTGTTGTTTCTGTGATGATTGTCCTTGTTGCCCCCCAGTTGACGGCATGTTTGTTTGTGTCGATTGATTCTTCACAAATCGACGTAGATATCCTCGAATGAGCCTCTCAATTTCTTCTTTGAGTTATGCATGCCCGATGTAGTATGTCCGCGACGATGGAAGTGACAATATTGCTCGATTTCCGAATTTGGTTTTGATGGATGCCACTTGATATTTTCTTCCTCTCGAATGGCCATTAGGAGATTAACACGAGATGTGTTCAGCGGTGTGTATTTCTTTTCAAGTCGTGGTTCACTCGTTGATATGGGGGTCGTGGAGGGAGATCACGACTGCTGGCTTGTTGCTTCTTTTGATAGGAGTGTTGGACCGCATTTCCTGGGGTGCTTTTACGTTTTCCTGTGGATTGCTCAAATTGTTTGCGATGGGCAGTAATAGCCTCATCAGCAGAGATTTGTGCTTCCACACGATGAACCAAGTCGGCATATGAGTGGACCGTGTCTATATTGGTGACGTAAAAGGCCACGGGCGGAGTCCTCCAAGGAAAACTCCTCTTAATAGTTCGAGGTCCACTCGGGTATTTGGCGAGCTTCTAAGGAGAACCTGGAAGTATTCCTTAAGGGATTACTCACATTTTGAATGCCGGAGATGAGAGGAATCTTTAATGATCCTTGATTTGCAATGAACTGTTCCACAAAAATTTTGGCGAGTTCATCAAAGGTATGTATAGATCCCGTGGAAGAGTAGAACCAAGTGGCTTGTCCTTGAGTAATAGGAAGACGACAAAGCAACATGGGAGCTTCGGATATGCATGATGGTCTGTAATAGTCGATGTGTTCATAAATTGATAACTCCATCATAAGGGTCAATGCTTGGAAGCTTAAACCCTACGGGGATGGGATGTCGAAATATAAGCCAAAGGGGAAGACTCGATAACTGCGGTGAAGATATGATTCCGTCTTTTGTGATGGAGTTCTTCTCGTACCAAGCGTTGTAATGCATGTATAACATGGTAGGGTCAACGGTGAGAATGCCACTGCATAATGTGGATTGGTTCGGTTTGGCCGCGATGGATGGGTGCTGGCGGTGTCGAAGTTCGACATCACGGTTTGGAGATGGTGGAACTTTAGCGTCTAAGAAGCGACATATTGTCCTCCTGGTAATAATCGATCTTGGGTGTGTTTTCGTAATGGAGGTTGTTGTCTTCTCGTAAAGTCGAATCATCTCATTTTGAGACTCTTCCATTCGGCATCGTTCTTCTAAAGAGATTCACTCGTGCCTTGTACAGGTCATGCCCATTAGGGAAGTGAAGGCTTGGCGTCACGATTGATTGGTTTTAGTGATGGGAGTTAGAGCGAGAGGCTCGGTATTACAGATTGCTTTATTGGTCATGATGTAGGTGTTTAAAGTATGATTGAGGAGTCTATTCCACAGTAAGCTGATGCGTCTTGGGAAGACCGATGCGGTAGAGTGAAAGTTTACTTAGTTTTGTTGATTAGTCCGGCCACACTGTATTTAAAGAATGGCGATAGAACTCAGAATTTTAACGTGGAAAACCTCGAAAGAGGGAAAACCACGGGCTGGCCAAAATGTTCCACTATGTATATGCCTCGAAGTCTGAATCTTCCGATAGCGGATTACAAGATGGTATACAAGAAAGGAACATTTAATACGGTCGAGGTTGTAATAGTTCTGGTGGCGGCGGTGATGGTGGGCTAGAAGAAGGTGGAAGACGGAACAATTTCTGAGAAATGCAACGATTATGTGATTGACAATGGCGAGGGTGTGGCGGCCGGTGGTGGTTGGCGATCATGGTGCGATCTTGCTCGGGGGATCTTCGATCTTCAGAGCTCTCTCTTCCTTCTTGCTTGGGCTCCTCTCCACTTCACTTGGCCTCCAAAAGTCTCCCCCCATAAGTATGGGATATTTATAGATTTGGAAGAGTGGCGATCTTGTAAATATATGGAAAATCCAAACCACACTCCCCATGACGGTTACGATTCCTTTTGATCATTTGATGTATTTGAACATTTGGATGTTCAAATGAATTCATTGTGAGATCTTAGGGTTGTTAGATTAGATGTTGATCGATTTATTTATAAATATGTATTTTGGTGACCATTTGGCGGATCAATCCATTTTCTCGATAGCTTGATCGATGATTCGGATCGGACTATATATTCTTATGTTAGTCTTGAGGCTTATTGTAAGTTTCTTTGAAATCGGTGATTAGATCAAGCATTTACGAAAATCTTTGAGATTTCTTTGTCATTTTTACGAGGATGTATCAATCAACAATAGTAAAGATTAAGACACTGATTAGTGACTAAAGAGACTTAGGGGAGATCATAATAGAGATGACCAATAGTATTAGAACAAGATTGAGCTTGGGTGGCATGGGCACAATTTGCATGCATTTAGAATCAATATAAGATACTTGAAAGCCGTTTAGATTATAAAGGATCCAAAAATATGAATTTCAGATACTTGCAAGCAAAAATAAAACAACTTTCAATAACAACAAAAAATGGGACAATGTCTAAACAATTAAGATAAATTTTGATACGTTATTAGTTATTGATAATAGTTTATTCTTTATACGCTTTTCATTATTTTTTTCAGTCAAAAATTTAAATTTAAAATTAAAATTTAATTATTTAGCCATTTATGATATTTATTACAATTCATAATTCGGTACTGATTTTCAGTCTTATCTATTTGTCCCCCTTTTGAACTCATCCATTGATGCTCTGAACCGCTGGCCAGCAATACTGATTTTTTTTTTAATATATTAAATAATGCGAAAACAGTCAATAATTTTATGCACAGAGAAAAGAAAAAAATTAGTGCGAGGCGACTGCCAATTAAATTAATTAATATTTCTCAGAAATTACAGAAGTTTTAAGAACGAATCTCATATTTGACAAATTTGTGCTTCAACCTGAAACATGAGTGCAATGTAAAAAAACATATAACATAAATTGGATGTAATTTTTTGGATTACTTTAAATTATTTTGTTGAAAATTTTATAAATATATGAGTTTTGTTTTTTTTGGAAGAATGAATGCAACATAAAATATTTTTTGGGATTAGAGGTGATCGTGATGGTGGCCTGGAATAGGAGTTGTCGGTAGCGATGAAGTGGCGGTTGGTGGCGTGGATATATTTTTATTAATTAATTTAAATTAATTATAAATTATCATTTCACTTTTTTCCATGAAGTTGGATTTATGTTAGACATTTAAGATATATTTAAGATAGTTTTCTGGCTGTTAAATTTTTCAAAAAGTAATTAAAGAGACTTTGAATCTCATTAATTTTTTTTCTTAAATGTTGTTAATTATTAATGCATAATTATTCCAAAAATTTTGATTTGCATAGGTGCATAAATATAAATTATTAGTTTCATTAATTAAGCATATATTAATCCAATAAATTTTAAGATTAATTATAAAATAAATTTAACTATTTTTTCAATAAAATTAAAGTCAAAATGAACATTATGATGAGACCAATCTAATGACATTTAAAATATCTCGATTTAAGTCTAAATAAACATAAATTTAAAATATTTGATGTATACATCAAAATTTTTCAACACTATTTAAGAAATGAAATAATATTTGAATCTTATATTTTTTTTAACAGTTAAAAGTGAGTTTTTTGATAGGAGAAATCTAATAAGTTGAAGATCACTTAATTTTGATATAATTAAATAATTTTAGTATATAAAGAGATATATATATATATATATATATATATATATATATATATATATATATATATATATATATATATATATATATATATATAGTGGGAAGAACTAATTAAGCTATATGATATGTTGGCTAAACTTAGTAAAATATTATTATAAAATATTATAAATAGGTTTTCATTCCTCATATAAATAAAAATAAATTTTGAGATTTGAAGAACTGTTTAGTCATCGCCATTACTTCAAATTTGAAATTTGATAATTATCATTAATAATTATCATTGTTTAATTATTATTGTCTGATTAATATAATTTGACTCTAATCACAATCATTATTATTCAAACATTATTGCTTGACAATTATCTCTCAATCTCTATTATTTGATCTCTATCTATTGATTATCATTCACTATCCAATTGCTATTATCCTGTTGTCCTCTTAATATTCATCCATCACAATTTTTGTAGCATCCA
This sequence comes from Cymbidium sinense, assembly GCA_021442155.1. Lineage (NCBI taxonomy): Eukaryota > Viridiplantae > Streptophyta > Magnoliopsida > Asparagales > Orchidaceae > Cymbidium > Cymbidium sinense. The sequence goes on from CM038216.1 coordinate 56,108,441, forward strand.
CTATTGTAGCGACAAATAAAAAAGAGTAAATATTTTAAGCTTTACTATCGCATCTTCAAATGAATCGAATAGTGAATTTATGTAATCTTTATTTATACAGTGAATCATTTAGTTTAATCAAATGTGTTTCGGTAATTTTTGTGAACTTTTTATCTGTATGCAAAAGATTTTTGTACAGAATTATAGTATAAAACTCTAATCTATTATCGGAAATACTATAATATTAATTAATATTTTTTTAAAAAATAATGCATATTCTTTTTAAATAAATAATAACGTTTATTTTGTCATTTAGCCTATTCATATTAATTAAAAATTTATCTGGTTTTTAGTCCATGAAAAATCCCTACAGGTCATTATTTTTTATTTTAAAAGGTCATTGACGGGTGTGAACACAAGCGGATACACTCGAAGAGTTTAGCCGGTTTGTTAATTTAAAAGTAAGAGGTAAAATCGGCTTTGTTCTTATTTGAAATAGTAAAAGACAACAAATTAAGGGTTGTCTATCCTGTTAAATAAAATATAAAATAAAATTGAAAAGCTTCTCTTAACATGTTTACCACGTGAAAGATCGATTAATTTGTATATTAAAGATCTATTTGTGTAGCTACAACTTTATGAAAAAAATAATGATGAAATTATTTTGAAAAAAATTACTATTTAAAGAAATTATAATGAATCTATAATTTTTTTATTTTATAAAAATTAAATCGTAATTTTTTGAATAAAAATATAATATAAATTTTTTAAAATATTATTAAAATATAATTAAAATATAATTTTCCAAATAACACTTAGTTGAGACCAAAAATATTAACAAACACGTATAATGAATAATTGCAGACACGGCAAGACTAATTCTAATTTCTTCATTTGCCAATTATTGATCTTTAATACTTCTTTAATTCCAGCTAAACTCTGACTTTGAAAGCATCCTATTATCTACTTAATTAAAATTTTTTTAAAAAATGATCATTTATTTCATTGCGACCAGTGGACCCCATAAAATATGATATAAATAAATATTGCATGATCCCATTGAAAAATAAGATATAAATAGTTTCTATTGCGAAAGAAAAATAAAGAAATTGAAAAAGCCTTGAGGGCCCAATTAGGCAGGCATCGGGTCGTTTTCATCTAGAAGCGTTAAAGACGGGCAAGTCGCGAATCCGAAATGGGAAATTTGAATTTGGATAATAATTACGAGAAATTATTAGTTGAGAGCTATATTATAATATTATTATGTACTTAGACGGATCGGATTTTTTTATTTTAATGCAAGCATTATCAGATAATAAATTAATGTTAAAAAATTTAAAACGTGCATAAAATTATTTTTATAAAATGTAAAATTTTATTTAATTATTTTATTACTATAAATAAATGACACGTGAAATATCAGTTTTCCTTCTAATAAATGTCATCTGCCATTTCTTTCTCCCATATAATATTTTATAAAATAAATACTTTAAAACATCCAAAAACTTTTATAGAACCTTGTATTTAGAAAAGAGTAATTATTTTTTGTGCAACAATTTATGAAGAAAGTTTTTTTGAAATGAGTTCTAAATTTTTTTTATGTTTAAATATTCATAAAATAAAAAATTTCTTTGAAATTAAAAAATAATCAATATTAAAATTTCATGAGCATGAATCATTTTTATAATTGATAATATATATATATATATATATATATATATATATATATATATATATATATATATATATATATATATAAATTTACATACATATCATATAATGTTTATATATTTATATATCTGATATCTAAATTTTAAGATTTACATATATAATATTTTTCTTATGCATGAAAAGATAAGTTTCACTTTAAAAAATTATAATAATAATATTTTTGATGTGATATTAAAGATTTATATGCATTTATATAAATATTGAAATTTATGTGTAAAATATATAAATATATAAAAATTGGTCTCCTATGTTTGTAAAATATCCCATAAATATATTATATCTTACAAAGTGCTCATCAATCTAGGCTAGTGAGCAATGTGAGAATCTAATGGATGCCCTAATCCTCTCTCTCTCTCTCTCTCTCTCTCTCTCTGTACCTATAAGATTGACAATGAATGACCCTCTCCTCTTGTAAATCATAATCTTTTTGATGAGCAATTGAGATTTTTCGTGCTTGATTAGTAAATCCTACATGGCCCAATATGTGAAATGTTCAAGGCAAGGAATTAAAAATTAGATCAGATCTATCAGTCGAATTTGTTCAACTATGAACCAGTCAACTAGCCAGTCTAAAGAGCCCAATATGTGAAATGTTGGAGGCAAGGAATTAAAAATTAGATCAGATCTATCGATCGAATTTGTTCAACTATGAACCAGTCAACTAGCCAGTCTAAAGAACTGGAAGGGTCAATTTTGTAGAGAACCGATAAACTAGAATATAATTTATAAAATACTCGTGAGTATATAAATTTTTATTCTTATAGAATGAAGCATCTAAATTTATTATGCAAAATTTTATATTAAAGTAAACTTTAACATGTTAGAAGTATATATGTCTTTAAAATTTTATATTAAACAAAATTTTTTTTTGCATTCATAGCCAAATCCATCCACATCATCAGCAACCAGCATATGCCTCCCATTTTGCTTATGCTGTTGGTTGAGTGCATGATATATGCACGAAAACCACCACTTTAAAGATAAGATTTAAGAATAAGAGCAATTTGTTTTCTAATTTGCATAAGAAATATGAGATTCATTCTTAAACTATTATTAAAGAACTTTGATTTGAATCATATATTGATCATTTTATTCTTTTTTTAAATATAATATCAATTTATTTATTCAATAAATTTAACCTTTCTCAAAAAGGAGGTTTGTTCTGCACTTGTAATTGTGTACTCTAATATATGAAGTATATATAGAATTTTAGTTATATACACGTACATATGTCATCACAATAATGTTTTAGAAAAGTAATATATGTCTTTAAAATGAATAGCTATTTTATCTAAATTATTAATTATTTAAATTCTGCTCTAGGATAAATAATGAATTTGAATATTATTTTATAATATAATTTTTTTTAAAAAAATTTAATATAAATATTTAATATTTATAAAAAAAATATAATCATTTATTTTGAGCATATTTAATTGTTGCACCCAGGGGTGGCTGAGCCATAAAATTTTGTTTGTGGGAGCATAAAATGTTAAATTTCAATAATATCTTTAATATTTTGATTTGAGATTGAGACTCACATAAGTAATTTTTTATTTTAATATAAATAAAAAAAATGTGATCATAAAAATTTACAAATTTATTATATTACCTGAAATTTGGCCCTCCAATTTTTTAGATATTGAAGTTGTTGTATAATATCAACACAATTAAATTTGTTATTATTTAATAAATTTTTTTTATAAGATTATGCAAGTGCTTTTTTATAACTATTAAATGCAAATTATGACAATAAATCTAATTAAATAAAAAATTTTTGTAATCAATTAAACTTATAAACAATTTTAATTTAATTAATTTAAATTTTTTTATTAATATTAATTAATAATTACTACAAACGTATAAATTGATACTCAGGGACCGCATTGTATTAACTTATGATATTAATAAAGAGAGTGTCATTTAATTAATTGATTTTTTTTCGCTGAGGAGATATTCTACAATTCTACCGGCGTTGTCGAAAGTTTCCTGAAATCGCACAACATCCTTCAACCCAACCCTTTGCCCATCTGAGCACACCAAACCAAACACTTCACGATTCAAACACTCACCACTGATAGCGAAGAAGACAAACATGACCAACGAGGTCCGCATTACACTCTGTGAGCGCACAAAAAAGAATCATTCCCTCACTCAAGCTGATCTCATCATGTGGTTAAAGGAAATGCATGGTGTGTCTGGTAAATGATTTTTTTTTGAGACATGCTTGAAGGAAGACACAAACCGATTTGCGGCGACAGCGGGCGTCAAGTTTCCGATGGAGCACTCTACCGTGGTTCCTTTCCTAGATAAGGTCAACATGTCGGGTGACCTCATCAAGGGCATCTTCTTCCTCGATCAGTACCCGATGCCTTTGAATTCTCAAACGACTGGCTGGAAGCATTCTAGAATCGCCATGGCATCAAGTCCTACCACCATTTTGGAGAGTCTGGATCTGTCAACATAGACGTGATTGATAGGAACTAGCCGGAGATCCATTTGACATTGGACAAGTTTGAGCTTTGCAATATCTACAATATGGACGAAACTGGATTGTTTTACCGTATGCAGTTAAGTGAGGAATGAGGCATTCACTTTTCTAAACAAATTCCTATCTGGTAACACTTGCAATTTCCGCAGGCAGACAATTCACTCACCACAAAGCAGTTGGAGGGCATGGCAGAACAAAGCGGCTCACGTTGTTTACTCTGACGGTTCAGACAAGCTTCTGCTTCTTGTCATCGGTAAGTACTCTAATCCTTTTTCAAAAATGTCAACCAAGACAGCTTTGGATGCAAGTACTGAAACAACGCCAAGGCGTGGATGACGCATATCATCTTCACCGAGTGGCTCAAATGATTTGATGCACGAATGGCGGGGCGTCATGAACTTTTGATCATGGACAATTGCAGTGCGCACATCCCTGCAATGCAACTTCCTTCTGTTGTTACACTCTGCAACACGACTGTTTTTTACTTTCCACCAAACACCACGTCCAAGATCCAGCCGTGCGATCTTTGGAATCGAACTTCAAGGCCTACTACCGGGTTTGCTTTTGATTCAACGCCGGGACAAGGTTGTAGACCACGAAAAGATCGATGTTCGCAAGCCATCACTTGCTTTGCACGACCGATGTCAAGCAGAGACAATCGAGCTGCTTCGCCATTGGCGGATTCGCGCGATAGATGCGACGTTGCTCAACGCCGAGGATGCACTCGTTGATCTTGGCGTCATCGGGATGAGGCACGTTCATTAACTTTCACCCGATAGACATCCGCAACCTTGACTATCGGAGTTGGAGATGGCCTACGTTCACGAGATCATCGGCCTCTCAGAGAATCGGTGCTAAGCAAAGTTGGACGGTGGCTTCTGATTGTGAAGGCAGAGGCCCGGTGCGGCTGTGACAATGTGGATGCGCAAGATGTCGTTGACATGGAGACACTACGCCATCCGAAGATCAGGACAAGATCGGATGATCGAACTAACAAGCTTGTCCGTAATTTCCAGTATTTCTCACTTAAATAAATTTAGATGTCAAATTTTGTAACAAATATGTAAAATTTTTAGTAGTTATCAATATAAAATTTTGAATTTGGAAAGTATTAATTATTGACTTTGGGAGGTTTATTAATAAATGTTTGAGGCCGGGAGCTTAATATTATTAGAAGTTATTGACTTAGGCAGTATCAACTTAGACATGTGCTACTGTATAATGTAACCTTTGTCTTGATTGATTTCTGCTTGAAAAAAAAAGTTTGGTATTGTGACAATGGGAGCTCGCTATTTCGATGTCCGAAACTCTTATTTTTCTTCATCTAATGCTAGTTCTGCAGGAAATCAAATAAGTGAGAAATCATAAAGTTAACCTCACCTTTACTCCAAATCATTTTGGTGCATGCTTCATTTTTTTAAAATGTAAGGCGGTAGAAGTGTCTAGCTTGAAATTTATAAAGATTTTTATTTTGTACAAATGATTTAACTCAAGTGACATTTAGTAAATTCAGTAAATCTCGATTTAATAAATATTGTGAAAGTTAAATCTAGAAAATAATTTGATATGATGATAGTTAAATCGAGTACTACTATTTGGTTAATTATATCAAGATTTAAGTTATATATTTTATTTAAAATTTAAATAATGAATATTTAGAGGTTATTTTTATTATATTTTTTATCACAAAATAAAACTAAAAAAATTAATTAAATAATTAAGTCAAGAAGATGTAAGCCAAGTAATTAAGAATATAATAATAATGTAAATGAAAATATTAATTGAAATTATAAATATTCAAATAATAGTTATAAAAGCACAACGAAAAAAAAAATAATTAGACTGATTAGCTAAAACAAGAAGCTTAAGAGTGAGTGGACAGGAGACCAAAGCACGAGGATGCAGTTCAAAAGCAAGGCACCAAAAACGAATCCATGAACAGCCCCAAGCCGAGAAAATTATAGCTTTCCTAGTTTTGAACCTAAAATGTAGTGAACGGCGGCAATCAGATATACAACATCGAACAACGAGAAAATATTATTTGATATTAAGGAATCAGCCAAAGCCAGTGGGGGCACAGGGTCCAAGTGCCACCATACAATCCTATATATATATATACAAAACTCATGATTCAATTAGCTTTTGAAAACTTTATATACATTGCACTCAATTCTTATGCATTTTTGTATCCAATATTTAAAATTTAAAATTATAAAAATAACACTCTTTTTATGTTTTATTTCACTTTAAAAAATTAATGATAATTATATTTTAATATAATATTAAAAATTAAATAAATAATTAAATAAATAAATAAAAATATATATATATATATATATATATATATATATATATATATATATATATATATATATATATATATATATATATATATATATATATATATATATATATATATATAAAATTATGTATATGTATGTAAATTATTATTTTTGTTGGCGTAAATATTATCACTTATTCAATATTCTTAAATTTGAGATTTTTTGCATCCACATTTTTCTCTGCGCAATTTAATTGCTGTCTTTACGCCACCTAATAAGTTTAATTTAAGGAACTACGTATCATCAACTGACAACACGGTGTTTGAATGACCACACATTCAAGCGAAATATATAAGAAAAACAAAAGAAAATTTGGAAGTAATCGTCCCTCTCCCACTTATCTCTTTTCACTCTTCAAAGAGCCCGCCTGATTGCTACAAGTTAGAAAATATGGACTAAAAAATATAAAATTAACAGTTTATCTTGTTAAATTAGATGAAGTAAAAAAAAAAAAAGAAACTATTTTAATATTTTGCGCATAAAATTAAAATCTTTTACATATGATCATTTTATATGATCGTTATTTTATATATATATATATATATATATATATATATATATATATATATATATATATATATATATATATATATATATATATATATATATATATATATATATATATATATATAACTCATAATTGACGATATCTAATTATTTTAAAAATGTTGAATAATTATATCATTATTAATTATATGTAGTATATCATTCTCAATATATGTGATTAAAAGATTATTCATCCATCGATCTCCAAATTTATTTCATTATCAAAGTTTTAAAATATTCATAGCGAAAAAGCACTCTCAACACTTACTATAATAATTATTGAGTTAATGTTATTTTTAATAATTTGAAAATAAAATAATATAAATTATATATATATATATATATATATATATATATATATATATATATATATATATATATATATATATATATATATATATTTTTTTTTTTTCTTTCTATCATATTCTGAGCATATATTCTAATATTTTGTAAGAATAAAAATTTTTATCAAACATAATATCCTGAACATAAGTTTCAAACTAATTATACCTAATTATTAAATATACTAATGTAAAGCTATTTTGATAAAATCATTAAATTAATAATATAAGTAAAAAATATATTTATGTCATTCTAATGCAAGATATTTTTTGTATTCGTCAAAAATTTTTTTTTAATCATGCAAACAACATGATTACATAAACTCTTAAACCCAAGGTCCCGAACAAGGTGATTTTCACAAAACTTTAATTAATAAATAAATCACATACCTTGATTTGTCATGAGTCTTTTTAATTTATGAAACTAGGGTTTCTCTTCCTTCACCAAAATCTTCTTCATATAGTCATCTTAATAGAGAGACACTCACACATTAAAAGGTAGAAAGATGACCGATAATTTTCTCTATGAAAAGACACTTTATTTGATCAAACGGTTCACAAACAATTGATCAAACTATCTCTTGACCAATGATATTTAAGTACAAAATTGATTATTAAATAATAATTTGAATAATTGTTAATGTGGGCCACACTTAAGAATTGATTACATTGTTATTACAATCTCTCACTTGGTCTATATAATATTATTCAATTTAATGATTTAGTAATTATAAATATAAACATAATGCACATTACTTGTCAAATAATTTTCTTAATTTGGTCAAATCATAATTCATTATTAAGAAAAAAACTAATAGGGATTATGACAGTTATGCATCATTAATGCGACGTATTTCCTTCCATGTATCATAATATTAATTTTATAGTTAATATGATCTATAATAAGAGATAATCATAATGATCAAATATTAATGACTTTATTAAAGACAAATCCTGTTAACATTCATATAATTCTTTCATGTATATACATTCAAACATAATGAAACATAATGAAACATAATACAACAATATGTCAGAAATAGTACAATAAAGAGCTCAGAGAGTGAAATACAAAAATAGTATAAAAAATATGAAATCAATAATGCTTTTCAATAATGCATATCCTTTCAACATATTCAATAAATATTTTAGGCATCAATCTTTTAGTTAAAGGATCAACAATCATAAGATTACTGCTAATATGCTCAAATGATACTTTTTATTTCTAAACTTTTTCTTTAAAGGCAAAATATTTCAATTTCATATGTTTAGCACCCTTTGAATACTTGTCGTTCTTTGAAAAGAAGACTGCTGCGACATTATCATGATAAATTTTCAACGGCTTGATAATACTGTCGACAACTCCAAGTCCTAAAAGAAAATTTTGCAATCATAACCCATGAATTATGGCCTCAAAATATGTCACTATTGACCACACTTTTGGAGTGAATTCTCAATCTCCTCATCATAGATCTAGGAGTCTTCTAGACACTAAGAGCTCCTTAGTCTTAAGACACTTCTGGTGATTAGATGAATACTTAATCTAAGCCTAGAGACTTAGAAGGTTTAGTCATAGAAGTAGGCTATGCCTTAGGGACTTAGGGAGACTTACCTACCCTATAGCCTAAACCTGATCCATGCTCACCTTCTCAAACAAACCCTAAATTCAAATCCGAGTTCAAAATTCAAATTCCAAAATTTACAATCAATTTCAACCTCAAATCCAAGCTCAAAATCCTTTTTAAGCATTGTGATTGAATCCCATGGATTTAGCCCTAACCAAATCCAAATCAATCCAAACTCAATTGATTCTTCCAAATATTAATTCAACCTTTCAATCACTCTATCAAACTTACACAACCAAACTCAATTCCAAATCCAATTTGCCAAAACCTTCAATCATACCAAATCCTATCTAAGCCATGTGATCCACTTTCATGAGCTTAGCCAAATCCCATTCAAACCAAATCAAACTCAATTGATTCTCTTATGAACCAATTATTCCATCAATTATCTTACCAAATAATCAAATATACATTCAAATGATCAAAACTAAATCAAACTAAATCAAATCAAGTCAGACCCTTCATAAGCCATATGAATCAATCCCATGAGCTTAGCCAAATCTTAACCCAAATCAACCCAAAATCAATTGATTTTCTCATGAATTAATTATATATTCAATCATCTTCACAAATATAAATAAAATCTACACTCTAATGATCAAAATTAAATCAAACTAAATCAAATTTCCTTCTATGCCCTTTGGACCGACCTTCATGAGGTTAGCTAAATTTGCCTTCAAATTACTTCAAACTCAATTGATTTTCTTATAAATAAATTATTCCTTCAATTATCTTCTCAAATACAAATGAAATATACATTCAAATGACCAAAACTAAATCCAAACTCAAATCGAATCCCAATCTAAACCCTTTAAGTCAATTCCTTGGACTTAACCAATTCCAATCTAAATCAAGCCAAAACTAATAGATTTTCTCTTGAATAAATCATTCCTCCAATCACCTATCCAAACATAAATGAAACCTGCAATCATCAAACCAAACTAAGATCAACTCAAGACAAACCCAACTTAGCCCTTTTGACTCAAAATTTTCAAATGAACAAAAAGCTATTAGAATCCAAATTGATTATAATTGAATTTATATTTCAATCCTAAACTTAAATATAAATTCAACTAAAACTAAATCAAACCAAAATCAAGCCAATTGACCCATTTAGGTTTACTTGACCCAAAGTAACCTAAAGGACCATTTTGAGCCAAGTTCTAATCCAATCCAAATTGGATTGAACCAAGCCAACCTAAACCTCCTACCATGATTGTTGACCACCCTTGGATGAGCAATTGTCACAAATTGGGTCAAATCAAATCAACTTGGTCATTTGACCAAGTCAACCCCTTAACCCATATGAACCCAAACTAGCAAAAACCTACCCTATACAAAATCAATTGAAACCATGGCTTCACACCAACTCATGATCAATGATTGAACATGACTTGACCATTAATTGAGCCAAACCAAACCCAATTGGCCCTTTGACCCAAGTTGACCTAAAAGGCCAAAATAGGTCAAATCATGATCCAACTCAAATTAATTGCAACAAATGGATCAAATTAATTCCAAATTTATTATTGAACTTGACCAAATCCATAATTGAGCCTAGTTTGACTAATTGGACCCAATTGACCAACTTAGCCCAAATTGACTTATAGGGTCAAATTGGCCTAAAACTAAATTAAATCCAAATCAACTCAAACCAAATCCTACATTCATATTCAATTAACTAATTGAACATGAATCTACACCTAACCCAAGCTAATTTGACCAATTTGACCAATTTGGTCAAATTGGTCAACTTGACCCATTTGACCTATATGAATCCAAATGAGCCAAAATCAAACCTAAGCCAAAGTGATTGAAACCAACTGAACCAAAATACTTTAAATCATCATTGGAACTTGATCCAAGCTTTGGTTTGACCCAATTTGACCAATTGGACAACCTAATCTAACATAACCCAATTTGACTCATAAGAGCCAAATTGAGCCAAATCTTTTGGAACCAAGTGATGACCACTTGGAATCGGATCCAACCCAACCCAAACCCATCTTGGGTCAGCCCAAAGCCAGCCCAAACCCAAATGGACTCAAACCCAAGGCAAATCTCCCATAGATTTATCTCCCCACATGGGATTTTGCCAAAATTGGCAAAATCCACTCTTCCTTTCTACTTGGCAGCTATCACACACCCCAAATGGGGTATGACCCACTCACTTAGCCCAACCTAAGTGAGTTAGGTCTACCATGGATCAAAGGGGGGTGAGTTAACTCACCTCCCTCACTACCAGAACCCATTGGATCCAAGGAAGATAGAAGCTGCCTTGAGCCACCTCCCAAGCCTTCCTCCAACCCAATCATGTCACGGGAGGTAATATTGATAACTCTGGTGCCCTGACGGTGGCTGGCCGGCCGAAAAATGGGGGCCAATCTCATCCGTCCATCTCAGTTGAAGAGGGGTATACTCCCCCTCAATTCGACAAAGAACACACGCATTCAACTCCTCAGAGCTTCCAAGTGAGATTTTGAAAGCTTCTTATTGCCAAAATTTCCAAAACTGAGCCGTCCAAAATAGGACAACCCACTCCTTCGACCTAACTCCCCCGTTTCTTAACCAAAACTAAATTCCTCTTACCCACACGCTCCCCTCACCTCGTCGAGCATGATCAAACCTTTTCCCAAGCTTCCCGACCATTGGAAGCTTGAGTTTGATTGAAGCTGAACCTCCAAAGGATGGAGTTTGGTCTTCCAAGCGGACATAGTAGAATCAACTCAATTGCAGCTCAACAGAGCTTCATCTCGACCAGACGAAGCTACCTCAAGTGTGTGAGCCGCCGATCATTAGCTCCAATGAGGTATGCCATTGAAATTGACCTTTTGCTAAAATTCATTGGAGCTTTTCAAAGAAAAGTTGAATGTCATGTGATCTCGACCATTGGATCCCCTCCGATCATTGACGTGAAGGTGTGGGATCCATTTGGAGCGGATCCGAGCTCGGCTGAGCTCGGATCGCTTGGGTAATGGCAGACGACTTCCATCCTTTGTCGCCAGTGAGATGATAGATCACACGCAGTCCGTTCCACATGATCATAATGGACGGTCGTGATTAGATCCATTAGGTTGAGCTAATTTCATCCCTTATTAACCGCATGATGGATCTGTGCCGTCCGATCCGAGATCAAAAGGTGGAGATCGAAAGCATGTCCGTCGTTAGCTACATCAGCGCTAACTCAGATGCGCTTTAATAGCCAGTCCCACTGTGCCATGTGGCGCCGACAGAATTATGCTTAATTAAATGTAATTAATGGCTGAAACTTGAAATAATTATAATAAATCATATAAAAATCTAAAAAATATAAATAAATACTTATTTTAAAGATATTTCAGAGAAAAGTTTATTAAAAATATTTAAAATTAATTTTGAATAGTAATCATGGATTAATTAAGGTTTAATTAGAAAATTAATTAGCTTAATTACTCCATAATTAATTAATTAACCTCAAACTTTCTGAGATTATTTAAGGGGATGACTTTTGCCTCACCTAATTTTCTTGAGATTTATTGGTTAATTAATTAGAGAAATTAGTTAATCAAGCCCTAATTACTTATTAATTTAATTAAGGGATAAGTAATCACATGAATAGTGACTAATTAATTAATTATTGGGTTCATTAATCATTGTTTAACAGTGAGGGAACTTATGGAATAGGATTGAGACGTCTTTCCTGATCTCTTTCCCTAAGTTTTTTTCACTTTTCAGGAAAAATTAATTAAATGCAATTGGTTAATTAATTACTTAATTAGCTAAATTAAAATTTAAATCACATCAGATCCTAATTAATTAATTGAGGGGTAGATCTTTAGGTGTTTAATAACCTAAAGAAAATTAAGGAAATTATGGTTAATCCACATGTGTAGGAAAACAATAAGAGTATTTAATTAAGATCCTTAATCTAATTAACCATTAATTATGAGCTAATTACATTAGGACCTTTAATTTCTAAGGACCATTGTTAATTTACTTTTCAATTCATTTGCATATCATGTTAGCTCACAATTATTTAGATAATTATGTTAAGGTAATATAGGAAATGATTAATTAATGAATTTAATGCATATTACAACTTAATTAATCCATAAAATCAACTTAATCATATTTCATTAAACCAAATTAATTGACAAACATGGAAATGAGTTAGGATCAACAAAGTCCCTTCCACATCATTAAATCAAATCAATGCATGCAGTTAAAAATGACATTAAAGAAGCTTTGGTTTTCTTTAAATGGTTTTATTTAATATGATCATCCTTAGAAATTAACTTGATTGAATGGAATCATGTGCTTATGTTTATTTATTCCTTTCTAATCATGTTAAATATTGCATGTCATTTGAAATCACACATTCATCTTTTCAAAATCAATTAAATCAAATGATTTCCTTTATGTGAAGGTTTAAGTATATAGTCTGGACATCTCGAGAATATGAGGTTTTAAGTAGCCTCAAGGAGGTCGTTTGTTTACCTCACTTTCCTAGTTTAATGATGACACATACTTGTTTGATTTCATTTACATGTATTTCTACATTAGAATTTGGACAGAACTTTAATTCAGATGCATAAATGATTCAATCAAAGAAAAGTACAATCTTTGTGTGATCCTCATCTTTATGGTTATGCATAGATTCATATGTATTTAAGATAACAAGTGTTTAGTCTAGACATCCCGAGGAAATGGGCCTTTAAGTATCCCCAAGGAGGTCAATTGATTACCTCACATCCCTGGTTTAACAACGACACATACTTGCTTATATCTTTTACAGATGTGTAGGTATGCTTAATTAGAGAATGTTGATCCCCTTTTCTATTGAAAATGCATGCATTCTTAGTCATTTGAATGATTGAATTATCTAATTATGTGATTTAGAGTTCTATTTCTTATGTTCATGTATATAAATTTATATATGTTTGAATGCAAATGGGTATATAGTTTGGACATCCCGGGAATACGAGGGTTTAGCTAGCCCCAAGAAGGTCATCTGATTATCTAACTTCCCTGGTTAACAATGACATGAACCTATTTAATTTTATCCGTATGTATATTTGTATAAGAATTTAGATAGAGCTTTAAACTAATATGACCAAATAATTCAATCATATAAAGGAATATAAACTTTAAATACATATATATACATTCATCATATAAGTGTGCTAAAATATGTTGCATGCATATGTACACTTAAGATTAAATTCATATGCATGTTACATGTGATGTGATGGAATGATTGAATATAAGTCATGTGATATTAATTCAATTAGATTAATCTTAAGAAGCCTTTCACATTGAATGAGTTTATTTAAAGTGAACATAAACTTAGGATTAATTTTAAAAATATGTAACAAGCCATTTAGTAAAGAGAACTAAATAAAATTAATATACTTAAGAAAATAGCTAAAGGTATGAATGAAAGGGGATAATTCTCTTTTATTCTCTTTATAACATTTAGTTGCCAAGTGTAAATCAATTGGAACAAAAGAAGACACAAAGTAAAATCTACAAATCGATTAGAGCACTTCAAGTGAAATTTTCCTTTCATGTTAAATTGAATCCTTCTACACTTAAAAAATTATAACACTAATGCCTAGCAAGACTTACCACACAAGCCTTAACACACACATTAGAACTAAGTCAGCACTTCTAGCTTTATGTTAGGGTGGTGCATGGTATGATGTATATTTTATTTTATGATGTATTATTTTAGACTATATGTTAGGGTGTATATTTCATAGACTGGATGTTAGGCTACTCTTAGCTTAATCATATTTTATGTAGGGGATTGTGCTTAAAGGGATGCCTAAAAATAAAAATAAATGCTATCTTTGCAGGTTGCTTAAACCCCTAAGCATAATCCAAGTTAGGACATGTGGGCTTGATTACTCATGTGTAGGGTGCTAAGTCCAAATGATATTTATATAACTGCTTGGGATTGCATGCATGTTTAGTTAATCTCTATTTTGCAAGTATAGTTAGATTTACTTTTCCTAGTTTTAATGCAATTTTATATTAGGAATTAGGATTAATTCTATGGGAGTTTAGGATGAGCAGTGGCCAAAAGGCTTTATCCTGGGGTGCTCTGTGATGCCTTTGAAGTGGAGCAAATCAAATCAAATGAAGGAATGAATATATGAAGACTAAAGAAAAGAAGTCCCCTATAGTATTTACTCATTTGTAATTATCATTATTGTTTCATATTTCAGGTTGTATAAAGATAGAGCTCGACTACGTATCTTATCTTTTTGGGTTGTACGGCGGTACCCGACCGCATCAGCCTCTTATTCTTTTATGTTAGTTTTACAAAATTGATTGATGTTATGTTTGAATTATGCATTAAGAATATTATATTTTTTTATAGTTTCTTATGATTGATGCTTTAATGTGTGGCCTAGATGAGATTAGGCTCTTAGGGAAAAAATTAATTTTTCTATCCTAATTAATCACTCATAACTAAATTTTAAATAATTCATAATCTCACCATAAAGCCAATACCTTAAATAAGATAATTAAAAGATTTAGCAACCCCTTAGCTGTATGGTTGTATTTTTCACATCATGCATGCATTTTGAATCACTCTTGCAAAATGAGGGCCATAGTCTTTACACGCATAAGGATCGGTTAATCTATGAGAGCAACCCCTACTGTCAGAGCCTTTATCAAAATGAAGTGTAAAAATAAAATTTGAAAAGATGTGCATTTTTAGACTAAGTCATTGCTCATACCACTCATGCTCTAGTCTCTTTGAATCGTAGGGAGTTAGTTTAAGGACTTTAGTCTGTCTCTTCTAAATAAATAATAGCCCAAATATCTTGCAATTTGATATGACCAGGCCACATAGATTTGAATAGTAGGAGGAGTTAGTTGGCGATAACTCCAGGCCGTTGTAAGTCCAGCAGTCGGATGATTTATCCTACCTTATAGAGGTAAACCTTATGCCCATCTTCACTTAGATTTACGTTATGGTTTAGCTTATGCTAAAGCCCCCTAGATTTAGGATTCGGTGTTGCTATTTCCTTAGGGCTATAAGCATAAATCCTCACCTCTTAGGTATTTTCACAACTTTGTGTTGAAGGATTGTAAGCCCTAGTGATCTAATAAAAATTCAACTCTAATAAATAAATCTCTTCATTTTCAAATATATAAAGCTCAATCATAGGATATGTTGGAATACTCACTAGGCTTCCTAGTATCATGAGCATTTCCTACTTATCTCCTTTGGCTTCCAAAATAAGTCTCTCAATTTGATCTATCCTAATTAATTTTCTAAATATAACCAATCCTTTGGTAGTATAACCTTGAAATCTTTAGAGACCCTAATTATCTACTTTAATCAAGAGTATTTCTAAGAAATTCACCTTCCTTAGGATATAATTAACTTTAGAGGCTTGCCTCCATAGGGAACTTTAGAACCTGGTTTAATATAAACTCTACTTTATTCATCCATGTAAAGCAGGGGAAAATCTTTGATATATTTGAAGACCCATCATGCCTTAGGAGTCTTTATTAGAAGATTAAGTCCATTGAAGGGTGGTGTCTCTATCTCTTAAGATAGTACACATACCTCAATGTCGTACCCAATCACTTCAATAAGTATCCCCTATAATCTGCGTGGTGTCCCCCTCCCCTCATACATCCAAAAATAAACACCACAGATTTTTCTGGTGACTCTGCTGGGGATGGTTCCTCTTCCTATCTTTAGTTGACAATTATTGTCTCCAAGCATCGATAGTGGACTTATAATTGATATAAGCCCAAGACAGTCTTTCTTTCCCTTGGCACTTAGCTTATTTCATCCTTAATTAAAGATATCCAACATTCTTTAGGTTTTAGGACATCACTCCATGTAGGTCTTGACACCCCTATTGGGTCCCCCAATAAGTAAAAATAAATTAACTAATGAAAGGAGATTACTAAATTTAAAACCTCTTTACCACTAGTTTGGTGAGATAAGTTTCATCGCATATTTAAGAAAGTTTCAAGAAAAATTTAAACTAAGTAAGTAAAGTCTTTTGTAAGTTTTCTAAAAGAACATTTTCTAAATAAAATCATTTTGAAATGCACTTTACATAATATGAAGTTTGCAAAGTATAAAACTTTCAAATATCTTTTCAAATAACAAAAATAATCAAGCCTCATTTAACATACTTAAATTTGTTAAATGAGGATTCTTTTCAAAAATAAAATTCAAATATGCATCATCAAAACCTTTTGATAAATATTCAAAAGCATATTTTTCAAAATAAAATTAATCAATCAAGCAACTCCACTTAACATACCTAAATTTGTTAAATAGAGTGCCATTTTTTTTAAATCAAAATAAAACTAAAAAAAATCAACATATCATTGAACCTCACTTAACACACCTAAATTTGTTAAGTGAGAGTTAGCTCTTTTCAAAAGCAACTTCACACACAAAATAAAAACATATTTGAACACCATTTGACATACCCAAATTTATCAAATGAGAGTTCCATTTTTCAAAATCAAAATAAATTGAATTCTTTTTAACATACCTACATTTGTCAAGCAGAGTTCCCCTTTTTTAAAATCATGAATTATTAAAACATATTTTGAATTCCATTTGACATACCCAAATTTGTCAAATAGGAATTCCATCATCAAGAAACACATAAAATAAATTAAACTCTATTTAACATACCCACATTTGTTGAATAAGAGTTTCCCTTTTTCAAATCAAAACAAAACAAAAAT
Organism: Cymbidium sinense; assembly: GCA_021442155.1. Lineage (NCBI taxonomy): Eukaryota > Viridiplantae > Streptophyta > Magnoliopsida > Asparagales > Orchidaceae > Cymbidium > Cymbidium sinense. The sequence continues at coordinate 56,126,214 of CM038216.1, forward strand.
GTCAAACACATTTGAACCCTACTTAACATACCTAAATTTGTTAAATAAGGGTTTCATTTTTCAAATCAAAACAAAACATCAAACACATTTGGAACTTGATTAACACACCTACATTTGTTAAGTAAGGATTCCACTTTTAAATCAAAATCAAATCAAACATATCAAACATGTGAACAACAACCTTCGTAAATAAAATATTTTCAAAGATTTTCAAACATGCACTTGAAACTCATTTAACATGATGTGGTGTTTATTTTGAGATATGGGAAACCACATAAATCTTAGGGGATAATTATTGAAATGATTGGGTATGACCTTAAGGAATCATGCACTATCTTGAAAGATAGAAATCACCACCCTACAATGGACCTAATCACATAATAAGGACTCTTAAGATTTGATGGGTCTTCGAATGTACCAGAGATCTTTTCCTTATTTTACATAAAAAAGTAAAGTATGATTTATATTATGCTGGGTTCATTAAGTTTCCTATGGAGGCAAGCCTCCATAGTTAATTACATCTTAAGAGATAAAATCCCTTAAGAATACTCTTGATTAAAGTAGAAATTAAAGTCTCTAAATATTTCAAGGCTATACTATCAATAAATTGGTTATGTTTGGAAAATCAAATGGGATTGTTCATGGAAAAGACATATTTTTAGAATCCAAAGGGAGGAAGTAGGAAATGCTCATGATACTAGGAGGCCTAGTGAGCATTCCAATCTATCCTATGGTTAGGATTTATATATTTGAAATTGAAGGGAATTATTTATTTGAGTTGAAATATTATTAGATTGCTCGGACTTATAATCCATCAACATAAGATTGTAAAAATACCTAAGAGGTGAGAATTTATGCTTGTAGTCCAAAGAAAATAACTACCTCAGATCCAAAATATAGGGAGCTTTAGCATAAGCCAAAGCATGACCTAAGTTTGAGCAAAGATGGATATATGGTTTACCTCCACAAGGGAGAATACACCACCCAACTACTAGGCTTACAATCACCTGAAGTGGTAGCAAGCTAACTCCTACTATGCTTTAAAACCATGTAAGCTAGTCATATGATTTTGCAAGATTAGTTAGGCTATTGTTTAATTTAGAAAGAAACTAAAGTCCTTGAACCCACTTCCTAAGAGACTAGAGCATGAGTGGTATAAGTGATGACTTAATATACAAATGCAAATATTTCAAATTTTATTTAATTTTTAACACTTCATTTTGAGAAAGGCTTTAGGATTTATTATGCCTAAATCCATGTTGAAATGAAATTATGGGCTAAATCAGAGAGAAAAAAAGGTGCTTTTCATCACAGAGGAGACCCTCAAAGGTCAAGTCTTCCCCTATCGTGCAAGGATGGAAACCCTCTCTTAGTAAGAGTGAAATAATATGCATGTATAACGTGAGGCATACAATCATACACCTAAGGGGTTACTAAATCTTTTAATTATATTATTTATAGCCTAAGCTTTATGATGAGATTATGAGTTGATTAAAATTTAATTATGAGTGATTAATTAGGGTAGAAAAAATAATTTTATTCTAAGAGCCTACCGCATGTAGGCCACACATTCAAACATCAAACATCAATGAACTATGAAAAGCATGCTGTTCTAATGCGCAATCTAAACACAACATCAATCAAACATGTATAAATTGCATAAAAGAATAAAAGGAGAATATCGGGTTCAGTACACCCGAAAGAGAAAAGATGGGTAGCCAAGCTCTACCCTTATACAACCCGGATTATAAAATAATACATGCTATGGGGGTCTTTTTTTTCTTCATTTCTTCATATTTTTCTTCTTTTCTTTTGATTTGATTTGCTCCAAAGGCATCATAGGGCACACTAAGAACTAAGCCTTTTAGCCACTGCTCATCATAATCTTCTATAACACTAATCCTAATTTCTAATGTAAAATTATATTAAAATAAGAAAAGCAATTCTAACTACACTTGCAAGACAAGTGTTAGCTAAACATACATACAACCCAAGCAGTTATATTTATAATTTGGACTTAGCTCCCTACACATGGGTAACCAAGCCCACCTGTTCTAACTTGAACTATGCTTAGGGGCTTAAGCAACCTGTAAAGAGAGCATTTATATTTATTTTTAAGTGGCCCCTTTAAGCATAATCCCCTGTAGAGAACAAGATTAGGCTAATCATAGCCTACCATCTAGTCTATAAAACATACACACTAACATCTAGTCTAAAACATTACATCAAAAAATAAAACATACACCAAACATACATCGTCCTAACTTAAGACTAAAAATAGTGACTTAATTCTAATATATGTGTTAAGGCTTGTGCGGTAAATCCTAACTAGGCATTAAGGTTATGATTTTTTAAATGTGAAAGTATGTTTAGTCATAAGAGGTTGATTTCACTTTAAGTGGTTAATTGATTTGAGAATTTTACTTAGTATTTTTTTTTGTTTCATATGCCTTACACTTAGCAACTAAGTGTTATAAAGAGAGGAAAGAGAATTGCTCTCTTTCATCCCTACCTTAAGCCACTTTTTAAAACATGTTAATTTAATTTATTCTCTCTAATGAATGGCTTATTACACATTTTAAATTAAACCTAAGTTTGGGTTCACTTTAAATGATTCCATTCAATATGAAAGGCATCTTAAGCTTAATTTGATTGAATTACTATTACATGATATATATATTTAATCATTACTTTCCATCACATGTAACATGCATATGATTAAATCCTAAGTATACCTACATAGACAATATATTTTAGCACACTTAAATGATGGATATGAACATGTGCATTTAAATTTTATATTTTACATTTGATTGAATTATTTCATCATATTAATTTAAAGTTTTATCCAAATTCTTATAAAAAAATACATAAGGATGAAATTAAACGGGTATGTGCTATTGTTAAACCAAGGAAGTGATGTAATCAAATGACCTCATTGGGGCTAGCTAAAACCTCATATTCCCAAGATGTCCAGACTATATACCCATTTGCATTTAAACATATGTAAATTTATATATATGAATGTAGAAAGGAAGCTTCCAACTATATGACTAGTTAATTTAATCATTTAGCTAATAATGAATGCATGTAATTTAGTAGAAAAGTGAGATTTTCATCCTTTAGCCACATATGCACACAAATGTAAAGAAAAATGAGCAAGTACATGCCTTTATTAACTAGGGAAGTGAGGTAATCAAATGACCTCCTTAGGGCTAGCTAAAGCCTCGTATTCCCGAGATGTCCAGACTATATACTTTGCTATCTCACTATATATGAATGTATATGTAAACAAGAGGAAGAAAATCATGCAAAAAATTATATTTTTATTTTACTAAAACATTTATGTATATGAAACAAAGTCCCGTCCAAATTTTAAGGTAGAAATACATCTAAATGAAATCAAATAAGTACGTGTCGTTGTTAGCCAGGGAAGTGAGGTAAACAAATGACCTCCTTGGGGCTAGCTAAAGCCTCGTATTCTCAGGATGTTCAGACTATATACTTATTAACATTCAAATACATATAAAACTACACATGAATTAAGGAAAAGAAAGCTTCATTCTATATACTTAGGCTATAATCACATGCATCTCCTATGTATTCATAACTAGCATTCATAACATATATAATCATTTGTTTATAAGCTTTAAAAAATATATTTTGGATTTAATAGTGATAATAATCACACATATATTTAAATTAAATCAACACATGCAAACTTGACATAAAGAAAATCATTTGATTTAATTGATTTTTGAAAAAGATGAATGCATGATTATAAGTGACATACACCATTTAATATGATTGGAAATAAATAAGTAACATAAAACACATAACTTCATTCAACCAAATTAATTCCTAAGGATAATCATATCAAATGCAATAATTTAAAATAAACCAAAGTTTATTATTAAGTTAGTTTTGGATGTTTGATTTGAATTAAAGAAGAGAGGAGATTCAATCATTTGCTGCTCCTAACATATTCCCATATTGGTTAATTAATTTGGTTTAATGAAAAGAAGTTAAGTTGATTTTATGAGTTAATTAGGTTATAACGTGCATTAAGTACATTAATTAACCCTTTCATATACCACTTTAGCATAATTATCTAAGTAATTATGAGCCAACATGATATGCACATATTTAAAAAATAAAATCAATAATGATCCTATGAAAATAAAAGGGGCCTAATGCAATTGGCTCATAATTATTGGTTAGTTAAGCTAAAAGATTTAATTAGGTACTCTTATAACCCTCCCATACATGTAGGTTAGTTATAATTTTCTTAGAATTCTCTTAGGTTATTGAACACCTAAGAGTCTAACCAAGACTTAAGTGAACAAGTTCTGGAATGATTTGGATCTTAGTTTCATTGATTAAGTGAGTCAATTAATTAATTAAGCCATAATTAAATTGATTAATTAAATGAACTTGAATTAACAGATTAAGAAGGAGGTCTCAATCTTATCCCAAGGGCTCATTCACTTTTGCTCAAAGGATTAATCGCTTAATTAATTGATTCATTAATATTCATTTGATTAATTAATCATTAATTGGATTAGGAGAGTAAGTAAGGTTAATTAATTAATTTCTTTAATTAAGCAAATAATAAACCTCAAGAAAATTAGGAGAGGCAGAGGTCATCACCTTAAAAAATCTCAAAAAGTTTGAGATTAATCCCGTGGTCAATTAAAGAGTAATTAAGTTAATTAAATTTATAATTAAACCCTAATTAAGCATGAATTATTATTCAAAATTAATTAGAAATGTTTTTATTAAATGCTCTTCTAAAATACCTTTAAAATGAGTATTTATTTATATTTTTTGGATTTTTATACAATTTGTTATGATTTTTCAAAGTTTCATCCAATTTAAATAATTTTATAAAGCCTATTAATTTATTTTTATTAAAATAGACTTTATGGACTTCAAAATTCAATATCTCATAATCCAAAAATCATTTAGGTTTGAAATTTTTATGGTAGGTAGATCTTAACTATAATTTCAATTTTTGCAAATTTCAACATAACCTAATTTATATTTTTAGAGTAATTGATGAAATTCAATTTTCACTAAAACTCAAATTAAGGTCAAAATATTTAGTGAAATTTGAGGATTTTGGATTTCTTGGATTTCTCTCGGAAAGATGAATCCAACGAGCCTTTATTTGCAATTTTTCATGAAGGATTTTATTTTTTATAAAAATTTGAAGCTTTAGGTAATTTAAATAATTTTTAAAATAAAAAATAAGTGATTTTCCCACTTAAACGAGTCAGCACCATGTGGCACTGACATGGCGCCACATGTTGCCTCGTGATTGGGTCGAGCGATTCTATGTGGTACACGGTGCCATGCGACGCTGTGCGATTGGCCTCGCGGAATGCAATGCCACACGTCGCGCATCGATTAGTTAACATGTTTTCATGAGTGGGAAAAGTTCCTGTTTCACAAGATCGCGATTGGACCGACCGATTACATGATTGGACGGTCCAAATCATGTCAGATGATCCAATGGATGAAATTGTGCAATTTTGGCTTCTAATATCAGTCGTCCGTCTCCCTAAATGAAAGATCGGATGGTTGATGCTTCATCTTCCTCCTAGCCGATGATACAATTGTGTGAACAGAAAAAATGGGGTCCAAACCACTCAGTTTGGATTATTTGGGCTCAATTTTTTGGCGATCTTTGCCGAAAAATGTCCTAAAATGTGCGGGGATGGTATAAAATGAAAAATACAAGGGTAATCTAAGAGAAATTTCTAAAATTGCGCATACATTACCACAAACAACGCTCCTTAAGGTTGACTAAAGTTTGATGAAATTACCTCACCGGGGATGGTTTTCAGTGGTGGTGAAGATCTGAGTGAGCTCGTAGGTGTGAGAAGAAGCCTTGTAATAAGTTTGAACCTTTGCTTTGCTTTGAAATGTCGTGATCACCAACCTTTGCCGCACTCTTGCCGGAATTCGCTTAGCTTTGATATTTTTTAGTCCAAATGGCTCAAAGGAAGTGGGGAAGGGATGCTCTTTGCTTGGGAAAGCTCTTGGGAGCTGAATAATGGTAGGAGGAAGAACTTGGAGGCTTCAATTTCTAATCTTTTTGGGATGGCCGAAAATCACCATTAAAGGTGATGGGGAGATGGTTCGGAGGTGATGGCTTGATTGGGGACTTTGGATTTAGGTCCAAAGTCTTTCTTTGGGGTTGTGGAGTCAGTCCCCATTGAATGAAAGCGATGGGGAGAGTGGAATTTGCTATAAATGAGTGGAATCCTATGTGATGGAGGATCCATGAGGGATTTGATTGGGTTGGGCTGATTTTGGGCTGATCTCAAGTGGGTTTGGGTTGGGTTTGATCAGATCCCAAGATGCTATAGGTTGGTTTCAAAGGATTTGGCTCAATTTGGGTCATATTGGGTCATGTTGGGTTAGGTTGATCAGTTGGTCAAATTGGGTCAAATCAAGGCTTAGGTTAGGTTCAAATGATGATTTGAAGTATTTTGGTATAATCAATTTGATTTAATTTGGCCTAGAATTGATTTTGGCTCATTTAGAATCAAATGGGTCAAATGGGCCAAGTTGACCAAATTGGCTTGAGTTATGGGTTGATTCATATTCAATTGCCTAATTGAAGATAAATGTAGTCTTTGGTTTGAATTTAATTTAGATTTAGGCCAAATTGACCCTTTAGGTCAATTTGGGCTAGAAATCAATGGTTAGATGGCTCAATTGATGGTCAAGTCATGTTCAAACATTGATCATGAGTTGATGTGAATCAATGGTTTTAACCAATTTAGTGTAGGGTGAGTTTTGACTAGTTTTGGTTCATTTGGGCAAAAGGGTTGACTTGGTCAAATGACCAAGTTGACTTGGTTTGACCTAATTTATGCCTGTTGACATCATTTTTGGTAGTGAGCTCTCAACTTCCTCATCATAGATCTAGGACTCTTGTAGGCACTAAGAGTTATTTAGTCTTAAGACACATCTAGTGATTAAGTGAACACTTAACCTAAGCCTAGAGACTTAAAAGGATTAGTCAGAGGAAGAGGTTATGTCTTAGGGATTTAGGAAGACTTTCCTACCCAATAGCCATAAACCCTATGCTTGCTTCCTTCTTCCAAACCAAACCTCAAATTCAAATCCAAGATCATAAATCTAATCCCAAATCAAATGATTGAAACCCATGATTAAATTCAAATTCCAAATCGTTTCCTAAGCCCTTTGATTTTATCTTATGGACTTAGCCTTAACCAAATTAAAATCAACCCCAATTCAATTGGTTTTCTCAAATATCAAATTCAATCTCAAATCAAATCCTAACCCAAATTTCAAATCCAATCCCAAATCAAATGATTGAAACCTATGATTAGATCCAAATTCCAAATCCCTTCCTAAGTCATTGGATTTTATCTTATGGACTTAGCCTTAACCAAATTCAAATCAACCCCAATTCAATTGAATTTTTCAAATATGAAATTCAGTCTCACATCAAACCCCAACCCAAATTCTAAATCAAATCCAACTCCAAATGATTGAAACCCATGATTAAATTCAAACTCTAAAATCCCTTCCTAAGCCATATGAATCACCTTCATATGCTTAGCCAAAACCTCCTTAAAACCAAATAAAATATGGTTGATTTCTTTATAAATCAATGATTCCTTCATTTATATTCACAAATATAAATGAAATCTAAATTCAAACTATTCAAATAAAATCAAACTAAATCAAACCAAATCAATTCTCTACTCAAGCCCTTTTTACCCACACTCAATTTGGCCAAATTTACTTCCAAATCACTCCGAACCCAAGTGATTTTCTTATAAATCATTTATATGTTCATTTATATTCACAAATATAAATGAAATATAAATCCAAGTGGCCAAAACCTAACCCAAATCAAATCAAATTCCCAATTTTAGCCTTTTTAGCCAAATTCTTGAACTTGGCTAAATGATACCCAAATCAATTCAAAACCCATGGATTTCCTCATGATCCAATCATTCCTTCAATAATTCCTCCAAATATAAACACAAACTACAATTATCAAACCAAATCCAAGTCAACCCAAGTCAAGCCTATGTTGACCTCTTTTGACTTGAAATTGCATATGAACCAGAATCCATTTGACTTCAAATCAATTGTAATTGGATTTATATTTTCATCCTAGGGTCATATGTTAGTTCAATTAAACTTGAATCAAGCCAAAACCAAATCAATTAACCCATTTAGGTCCACTTGACTCAAAGTGACCTAAAAGACCTTTTTGAACTAGGTTCTAATCCAACCCAAATTGGATTGAACCAAGCCCATGCAAATCCCATAACATGATCAACAATCATCCTAGGGTGATCAACTACCTTGAATTGGGTCAAACCAAGTCAAATTGGTCCTTTGACCAAGTCAAACTTTAGCCCAAATGAAACCCAAACTAGCCAAAACCCATTATATGCCAAATTGATTGAAACCATTGACTTAAACTCACTCATAATCAATGATTAAACCTGATCTAACCCTCAATTGAGCCAAACCAAGTCAAATTGATCATTTGACCTAAGTTGACCCAAGTTGGCCTAAAAATCCATAATGGGTCAAATCATGATTTGATCCAAAATGATTGCAACCAATGGCTCAAGTTCATTACAAATCACTTATTGAACTTGACCAAAGCCATGATTGAGCTCAATTTGACCAATTAGTAAACTTGACCCAACCTGGCCCAAATTGACCTAAAGGGTCAAATTGATCAAAGTCCAGATTAATTCTAAATTAAACAAAACTAAAGCCTACAATCATTTTCAATTAACCAATTGAACATGAACCAACACTTAACCCAACCTAATTTGGTCAAATTGGTCAAATTGGCCAACTTAACCCATTTAGCTTATTTGAATCCAAATGAGCCAAAATCAAACCTATGCCAAATTAATCAAACCCACTTGAACCAAAATTCTTCAAAATATCATTTGAACCTAACCCGAATCTTGGTTTGACCCAATTTGACCAATTGGTCAACCCAACACAACCTAACCCAAATGAGCCTATTTTGACCATATGAAGCCAAATCACCCAAAACTAACCTATGGGACCCTAGGACCCGGCCTAACCTGACCCAAACCAAATCCATAGTGGGCTCCACCCAAGCAATGAGCCATTGGAGAAACCTTCTTTCTATTTGATCTTCACACAAACAAGCAAAGTTGACTTCCCTATCACCATGGTAGCCTCCAAGCACTCAAGTGAGGCTCCACCTGACCCACCTAGCTCACCTAATCCCCCTAGGTCAGCCAAGGATCAATGGAAGTTCAACTTCTCTGCATACAAGCCAAATTTGAAAACCCATGGATTCAAGCTAAGAGACCTTTGCACAACAGCCCTTGGACAGCCTTCCATAGCTCCCTCCACTCAAGTCGAGCCACGTGGAGTTGGACACGACCTCTCTGGTGCCCTGATGGCGGCCTATCGGCCAAAATAAGCCAGCCCATCCCGTCCATCCTTCACACACAATTTCAGGGTATACTCCCCCAATTCGAGTAGAAATTATCACCATTCGGTTCGAGTAGGTCCCTAAGAAGTTTTTGAAATCCTAGAGAGCCTCCCTAAAGCCTCCCCGAGCTCCCTCGATCGACATTTTTTCCTTCTTATGAAAAGCTGAAATAGAGCACCTCGATCTTGATTCTCATTCTTTCTTCACTCAATTAAACCCAAATTCTTCTTGCACACACCATCCTCATGTGTTATCGAATCCAACCAAATCATCCTCGAGCCTTCCTGACCATTATAGACCAGAGTTTGATCAAGACTGATCACCGAAGAGGAGGAGTTTGGTCAACTGAGTGATCTACTTCAAATCAAGCCCAATTCTTCTCAATAGGGCTTCGGCTCTACTAGACGAAGCTACCTTCATCGATCCCACCACCCAACATTAGCTCCGGTGAGGTAATTTCCCAAAATTGAGCCTTAGATGGAAATTGGTTGGTCATTTTTGAAGAGAATTTGTATTTGAACCCATCCTAACTGTTGAATCCGTGTGGATCCTTCGCGTGAAGGTTTGGATTGAGTTTGGAGTGGATCCATGCTTGGGTGAGCTCGGATCTAGTGATCCATGGCGGACGGGCTCTATCATCCGTCGCTCGTAGAAGAAAGATTATGAGACATCCATTCTGCATGACTGGAACAAATGGCTCTAATTAGGTCATGCTTAAATCCTTTCTTTTCTTGCTTTTACCGCAGGAATTGATCGTGGCCATCCGATCTTAGATCGGACGGTCCACAGGAAAGCGCATCCGCTGTAATTCGAGTCAGCATCCCAATGTGAAAACTTAAGTGGCCAATCCCATCATGCCACATGAAAAATGTGGTGCCACGTGGCCCGATGAGATTAAGGCTTTAATTAGGCTTAATTAATCTATTTTAAGGCTGAAACTTTCAAATCATAACTAATCCTAGAAAAAACCAAAAAATACAAATGAGGGCTCATTTTGAAGATAATTCAGACCAGAGTCTAGGGAAATTATTATTAATTAATTTTGAATTATTATTTTGTCTTAATTAAAGTTTAATTAAAAATTTAATTAGCTTAATTATTTCTTAGTTAATCACCCAATTAATCTCAAATTTTTTTGGATGTTTATGGGGATGACCTCTACCTTCCCTACTTTTCTGGGATTTTATTGGTTACTTAATTTGGGAAATTAATTGATTAAGCCTTAATCACTCAATTTAATTAGTGATAATTAGTGAATGAATAATGATTTAATTAATTATTTAAGCCTAATTACTTCTGTTGGACAATAAGGGAGCTTAGGAAATGTGATTGGGATATTTTTCCTAATTCATTTCCTAAGTTTTCTTTACTTTTTGGATTCAAATTAATTAATGATTAATGAAGTGATTAATTGATTAATTAATTAATTAATCTTCTAGATAAAGTAAAAGCTTAATGGATCAAATATAGGACTTAGAGATTGAGAATAAGGAATTTTTCTTGATCTCTTTCCTTAAGTTAATTTCATTTCATTAATTAAAGATGCTTAATGCTTAACCAAATGAAATTAATTTAAAAATCCATTCATTCACAACCCAAATTAATCAATATTTAGGTGTTCAATAACCTAAAGGAAGAGCTAATGAAATTATGGTTAACTCACATGTGTGAGAAATCCATAAAAGTAGTTAAGTGAGCTCCTTAAGCTTAATTAACTATTAATTATGAGCCAATTGCATTAGACCCCTTTCATTTCTTAGGAGCATTGCCAATTTACTCTTCATGTGGTTGCATCTCATATTGGCTCATCTTTATTTAGTTAATTAGCTTAAGAGGATGTAAGTAAGGGTTAATTAATGGACTTAATTCATACCTCAACCTAATTAAGATATAAAATCAACCTAATTATTCTCCATTAAACCAAATTAACTCAGACATGAGGGATGGGGTTAGGATTAGCAAACCTCTTTCACATTCCTTAACCCAAATCTAACATAAAGATAAAAAATGGCTTTAAGAAACTTTGGTTTATCTTAAATGAATTTGTTTAATATGATTGTCCCTAGGGCTTAGTTTGAATTGAATGAAATCACATGCTTGTGTTTCTTTATTTCTTCCCAATCATGCTAAAATGTTATTGTGACTTGTATTCATGCATTCATATCTTTCAAAAAAAAATCAAATAAAAATGATTTCCTTTATGTTAATTTGCATGTGTTGGTTTAATTAAAAGTATGTGTGGCTAGTATCACTATTAAATCTCAAATATGTTTTCAAAAGTCTATTAATGAATGAATATACATATATATTGTAACTTTAATTATATATACATAGGAAATGCAAGTGAATATAAGTTTAGTGTATGAAGTAAAGTTTTTTTTTTCCTATATTCATGTGTTGATTTGTATAAGTAAGAATGTTAGCGGGTATATTAGTCTAGACATCCTAGGGACGCACAGCTTTAAGTAGCCCTAAGGAGGTTCCTACCTCATTCCCTTGGTGTAGAAAAATGGTGATGCACCTGCTTGATTTCATTCTTACGCATTTGAACATCAGAATTTAGAAAGAACTTTAATTCATTTACATAATTAAATCAAACAAATCAAAATACAATTTTTGCATGACTTTCTATTCTTGTAGTTGTTTATACACATATATGTATCTAAGGATAGTGGGTATATTAGTCTAGACATTCTAGGGATGCATGACTTTAAGTAGCCTTAAGGAGATTCCTATCTCATTCCCTTGGTGTAGAACAATGACAACGTACTTGCTTAAAACTTTTATACATGTGAATGCTTACTTAGCTAATGAATGAAAACCCCATTTTTCTATTAAAAAGACATGCACTCATGCTTTGTTTAATTGGTTGAGTTGATTAGTCATGTGATTTAAGACTCTTTCCTTATGCTTTTGCATAAGAATCTAGATAGAGCTTTAAATCGATATGACAAAATCAGTCAACCAAATGAAATATTGATTCCAAATACATTTGCTCACGTTCATCATTTAAGTGCGTTGAGATACAAATTGGATGTATAACTATGCTTAGGATTTAATCAGATGCATGATATAAATGATGAAAATAAATGAACAAACATGTGTTATGTGATAGTAATTCATTCCAACTAATCTTAAGATGTCATTCTTATTGAATGAGTTTATTTAAAGTGAACCTAAACTTAGGACTAATTAAAACATAGACATCCACTAAAAGGAATTAATTAACTAATTTGCTTTAGATGTGACCTAAGGTAGGGATAAAAGAGAGCGATCCTCTCTCTCTTTCTCTTCATAACACTTAGTTGTTGAGTGTAGGTCAAATGAAACAAAAGAAAATATTAAGTAAAATTTGCAAATCCTTTAAACCATTTAAAGTGTTTAAATCTCTTAATACTTAGAGAATCATAACTCTAAATCCTAGTTAGGATATACAACACAAGCCCTAACACACACATTAGATTAAGTCACCACTTCTAGCTTTATGTTAGGGCGGTGTATGGTTTGATGTATGTTTATTTTATGATGTACTGTTGTAGACTAGATGTTAGGGTATATATTTCATAGACTAGATGCTAGACCATGATTAGCCTAATCATATTTTTTGCAGGAGATTATGCTTAAGGGGTGCTTAAAATAGTTATAAATGCTCTCTTTTGCAAGTCGCTTAACCCCTAAGCATAATCTACATTAGAACAGGTGGACTTGGCTACTCATGTGCAGGGTGCTAAGCCCAAATTATTCATATAACTGTTTGGGTTATATGGTGTGATTAGCTAATCTTATTTTGTAGGTGTAGTTAGATTTACTTTTCCATTTTTTTAATGTAATTGTGTATTAGGAATTTGTTTAAGTATTATGGGGGTTAAGGATTGTTGACCTCATTTTTAGAATGAGCTCTCAACCCCTCTATCTTAGGCATAGGATCCCTCTTAGACTTTAAGAGTTCCTTAGTTTTAAGACACATCTAGTGATTAGGTGGACACTCCAACCTAGCCCTAGAAGACTTAGAAGAGTTAGCCATAGGAATAGATCATGCCTTAGGGGTGTTAGGAAATTTCCTACCCTTAGCTTAAACCATTCTTCACTTTTCTTCTTTCAAGTCAAACCCCAAATCAATTCTATTTGATTTTCTCCAAACTCAAATAAATTACATGATTGAACTCCATGATTTAAATCCTTGATTCAAATCCATGATGAAATTCATGATTGAATCTCATGACCAAAATCCATCAAAAATTCCTAAGTCTAAATTTTTCCTAAGTCCTTAACCTTCCTTTAAAGACTTATTCAAAGTCATGATTCAAACCTATTCAAACCTTTGAGATTTTCTCATACCTCATTTATATTCTCATTTATATTCACATTTATAAATGAATATAAATTCAAACTCATCAAATCAAATTCAAAATTCAAAATTAATTCATGAAAGTTTTCTTAAGTCCCTTTAATTTTTCATTAAAGGACTTAGCCAAAATCAAACCTAAATCATGATAAAAACTATTCAAAACCTTGGGATTTTCTCAAAACTTATTTATATTCTCATTTATATTCTCATATAAAAATGAAATATAAATATAAATAAATCAAATCAAAGGCAAAAATTAAATTCTAATTTAAAATTCCCTTAAATCCTTTAAATTGCTTTTAATGGATTTAACCTGAACTTTGATCAAACCATTTCAAACTCATGGGATTTTCTCAAAACTTATTTGTATTCTCATTTATATTCTCATATATAAATGAAAAATAAATATAAATCAATCCAATCCAATTCAAAAATTAAATTTAAATTTAAAATTTCCTTAATTCCTTTAATTTCTCTTTAATGGATTTAACCTAAAAATCATGATTAAACCACTTCAAGTTCTTGAAATTTTCTCATGGTCAATTTATATTCTCATTTATATTCACATATATAAATGAAATATAAATCCAAACAATCAAAACTAATTCCAAAAATTAAAACTCGAATAAAAAATCAAACCCAAGACCCTTTCATATTCTTCCTTTGAATATGAAATTTTAAAATGGATCAAAACCAATTTGACTTCAAACCACTTGTAAATGGATTTATATTTCAATCATAAGTCCATATACACGATCAATCAACTTCAAATCAGGCTTTGACCAAGCCATTTGACCCATTTAGGCTCACTTGACGTAAAGTGACCTAAAGTACCCTTATGAACCAACTTTTGATCCTAACCAAATTAGATTGAACCAAACTCATATACCCCTCTCATCATGATCAAAAATAATCATGAGATGATCAATCAATCAATTTGGGTCAAACCAAATCAAACCTAAGGGTTGACCAAGTCAACCCTTAACCTAAAATGAAACCTTACATAGCCAAATTCCACCATAGGCCAAATTGATTGAAACCATTGATCTAAGTTCACTCATGACCTATGTTTAAACTTGACCAAGCCAACATTTGAGCCTAACCTAGCCCAATTGGCTCACTTGACCCAAGTTGACCCATTTTGACCTAAAGGGCCAAAATGTGTCAAAACTTGATCTAAGCCAAATTGTTTGGAACCAATGGGTCAAGTCCATTCCAAATCACTTGTGGAACTTGACCAAAGCTTCAATTGACCAATTAGACCTGACCTAGCCCTATTGACCTTAGACCCAACATGACCTAAAGGGGTCAAGTTGAGCTAAAATTGAACTTAACTAAAATTGATTGGAAACAAAGATACCAATCCACTCCATATGACTAACCTAACCTAAACCCTTGACCTACCTCAAATATGTCAAATGGGTCAAATAGGTCAACTTGACCCATTTGACCTAAATGAAGTCATATGAGCCAAAACCAAATATGTACTAAATTGAACCAAACCAAAGCCACCAAAACATTTCAAATGGTCATATGAACTTGACCCAACCCTTGGTTTGACCTAATTTGATCTATTGGTTAACTTGACCCAAGTTGACCCATTTTGACCTAAATGGGTCAACATGAGCCAAACCCTATCAAATGGATTCAAAATCCAATGAAACTTGGCCAAACCTAGTTTCTCCACATACCCAACTTGTTCAAAGTGGAAAATAGCAAAATTACCATTCTACCCCTAGGCTATAGAACAAATTTTAGCTTAACCTATGGGTAATTTGGTCATACCCTCTTCAAAATCACTTGAGGCTTTCTTAAAAGTTCAAGGAGATTTAGTGATGAGTGGTGCACCCAACGCAATGGGTTTGGGTCAGCCCATTTGGCCCCTAGACCAAACCCGACCCATTAGAGCAAAATTGATATTTCAAATTCCCTCTTATGCTCAAATTCAGCACATGGGAAGTTGACAATCCATTCCTTGGATCAAACCGACCATGTGCACACTCAAAATAGTCCAAACAAACTCCCCAATCTCATCAATTGGATCAAAATGGCATAAGCATTGCCAATCGTCTGATCCATCAAGGGGGAGATATACTTCCCCTAATTCAATTCAAAATTCTCTTGCACTCTATCGATTGAAGCTAAGGAACCCAGAGCAATAATCAGAGAGCACTCCCAAGCGTCTTAGAGAGGATTAGAATTCCCCATTCCTCAATTTTGCATAGTGCAAAAATAGGGGAGGTAGAATGAATTGCCAACTTCCTTCAAACTTCTTCTCCTTCCAATTGCTCTTGCACACTTCATCTAGGTGCTAAGTTGAGTACACCCAAGCCTCTACTGAAGTCCCCATAGTAAGGAAGGATCAAATTGGATCAAAGTTGAAGCTCAAGCTAGGAGGAGTTGGTCCATCCATTGATCTACTCAACCCCAAGGCCTATGAATTTCAATAGGGCTTCGTCTCCACCAGATGAAGCTACCTCATCGATCTCGAGCACCGGTGATCACCTCCACCGAGGTATAGAATTTTTTGATCACTAAACTCAATGTGGTGTGGAGCTGTGTGAAAGAAATTTTTACCTCATCGAATTTTGACTGTTAGATTTGCTGCTCTCTGTCTCTAGATGGTGTGGGTTGATTTTGATTTGATTCCATGCTAGATCGAGCTTGGATCTTCCCCTTTATTATGGATGATCTCTGTTGATCAAGGGGAAGAACTTGGCTCATCTCAGCCATCCATCCATGTGTTTTAGATGGACGACTGAGATTATTTAGCACGTTTAGAAATTTAATTATCCTTTATAAACCATAGGGGAATCCTTAGCCATCCAATCTTTGATCAGCCAACAGAGAATATAAGCGCGTGCGCCGCCGTTGCCTTTTATAAGGTGATAGCTTAAGTTGTCTCATCACGGCACGATGCGTGTAAAGCGCGTTGACCGCCGTCGCCACGTGTCGTGCCATGAGCTAGGGATTACTGAGGGTTAATGAAAAATACTTAGTTAATTTCTAATTAATTCATGGATCTTCAAAAATGCATAACTCTTCATAGAAAAAATCAAAGAAATATAAAATAAAAACCTATGGATAAATAATTAAGCCTAGAACATTTAAAAATTAATTTGATGAGTTTTGATTTATGATTTTCTTTGAATTTGGATTTTATTGGAAAGTGTATTTTGCTAATTACTCTTTGATTAGGCTTGTGATTAATCCTAAATTTCTTGGGTAAGTTTTAAGGGATGACCTCCACCTCCCCTAATTTTCTTGGGATTTATTGAAGGCTTGATTAGAGTAATTACATATGGTTTCCTTAATTACCCATCTTATGTAATTAAGCATAATTATGGCATGATTAGTGGATTTGCCCTATGATTAGGGTTGATTAAGGTCATATCCAGTAAGTAAGAGGTTTATGGAATAATTTTGGGGCATTTTCAATAAGCTATTCCCTAAACTCCCTCTTCTCCCCTTAATCTCCTCTTAATTAAGGGTTAATTCATTAATTATCCCCTTAATCAATTTTCAAAAATTCTAAAAAGTTCTAGAACTTAATTAATCTACCTTGGGTAGATGCTTAGGTGTTTAATAACCTAAGTTCAATTAAGGAAATCAAAATCCAATTCACATGTGTGAAAGGGTATTTGGAAATTACTTAAGCTAAACCCCTAAGTTTATTTAACTTTTAATTGTGAGCCAAATTACATTAGGCCTTTTCATTATTAGGTGCATTGCAAATATAAATTCCTTGTGGGTTTTATGTCATCTCATTGGCTCATAATTATTTAGTTAATTCTTCCAAGGTCGTGTAGCTAAGGGTTAATTAAGCTACTTAATTCATGCCTTAACCTAATCAACACATAAAAATGGATAAAATTAACTAAAAAGTAAAAAAAAAAAATACAAAACACATGTGGGAATGGGTTAGGAACAGAAAACTCATCTCACCTTTTCAAAATTAAATGAAACTTCAAACTAAACAAAAATCATTTTGAAATTCACTTTGATTTATTCTAAATTTTCTTATTCTATAAGAATGTCTTTAGGATTTAAGTAAAGTGAGTTTATTTACATGCTTTCATTATTTTGGATCTTTCCCAATATGTTAAGTTGTATGCCATATGATTTCATACATTCATAATTTAATTTCTTAAATTTTAAAATGAAATTGTTTACTTTATATCAAATTTGCTTGTGTTGGCTAAAGTAGAAATATGAGTGGCTATTATCACTACTAAAACCAAATTATTTTTAAAAATACATAAATCAAATATCAAATTTGAAAGTGTGCTATTTATACTTTAATTATAAGCTTGCATGTGATGGATTATAAAGGCATGTTTAGCATAGATTTTCTTTCTTTCTTATGTTGGTATAGTTTTGAATAGGAGTTAGTAAGGTGTAAGGTTCATTTGAAAAGAACCCAACACTTGCTTAAATCCATATCCTATTCATCCATATGCTATCACTTAAGAAAGTTTATCTATAACATGTATCAAATAAATAAATCATTTCATATACATGTTTTATTTAAGGAAAGTGGTATATTAGTCTGGATAACCCAGGTTGTGAGGCTTTAAGTAGCCCTAAGTAGGTCTTGTATCTTACACCTCGGTTAACAATCTTTACTCTATGCCTTTCTTACTCATGTATGTATGTAAAATTTTGGATAAGGAAAACCTTTTCTACTTAAGAAAAATCATGCATATTCAACTTCTAAATTTTCTTAAATAGATTACTTAGCTTGCATCATAAAGTGTGTTAACTACTCTAATTTTTATGTATATATAAGCTTAGGGTCCATCCATATGCATGTTATATATGTTGATAAAAAAATGAAGTAATGTGTGTTATGTGAATTTTGATTCATTTTATTTAATCTTAAAATGCCTTTATTTTTGAATAGATTTGTTTGGGGTTTATCTAAACTTAGGATTGATTAAAAGATGTAATCAAAACATTCACCTAAATGAAACTAATACATGAGCCTAATTTAGAAAATTACTTAAGATTAAGGAAGGAAAGAGAAGTTCCCTTCTCTTTCCGTCTCTTCATAACTTAGTAATTAATTTTAGGTTTCACTTAAACCAAATTAAAACATAAAATAAAACAACCCAAAACACTTAAACAAATTAAATGAATCCCTCATCTAAGTTGAACATGTTCTTCACACTTATAAAATTTGAACCTAAAAGCCATAAGCTAAGCATACCACACAAACCTTCAAAGCACACACATTTGCCTAAGTCACCACTTCTAGCCTTAGGTTAGGTTGGTGCATGGTTTGATGTTTATTTTATTTTATGATAATTATTTTAGACTGGATGTTAGGCTGTATGCTCGTAGAATGAATGGTAGGACATTTTTAGTCTAACTATTCTTTTCTACATGGGATTGTGCTTAAGGGGCGCTATCATAAATAAAAATATAAATGCTTTTACTTGTAGGTGCTTTATACCCCTAAGCATAATCCATAGGCTAGGTGGACTTAGTCACCCATGTGTGGGGTGATAAGTCCAACATGCATGCTTGGGATTTGTGTGGTTTATTTTAGGTAAGCTTTATTTTGCAGGTGTTAGTTAGATTTTCACTTTTCCTTTTCATGTAAAAATTTGTATAATTAGGACTTTGGAATGATTTATTATGGGGATTAGGATAAGCATTGGTCATAAGATCCTATCTTATGCACCATGTGAAGCCTTAGAGCATTCACCTTCCAACCTTCTAAAGGAGGAACCAAAAGAAGAAAGAAGAAAAGAAAAGAAGAAAGAAGAAAAAAAAAGAAGAAAGAAGAAAGTAAAGAGAAGAATAAAGCTTGAAGACCCCCACAATAATGAATTCCTTTGGTTAATTATAATATTCATTTGTAAAGGTTGTATAAGGGTAGAGCTCAGCTACCCACATTTGATATTTTCAAGTTTGTGCGGTGGTGCCTGACCACAACGGGCACTTGTTCTTTTTGCGATTAGCTCTATAAATTGATTGATGATTTGTTTAGCTTTTGCATTAAGTGACATGATTTTCCTTGTTTCTTCTTTGCTTTATGTATGGCCTTGATGTGGATTAGGCTCTTTAGAGAAAAATAAATCTTTTACCTAACTTAACAACTCAAATTAAAATTAAATAACTCATAACCTCACCTAAAGCTTAGGTTTAAAATCAAGATAAAAGAATTAGCAGCCCCTTAGCTGGATGAGCATTTCTTTATAATATCATGCACAAATGTGTCTTATTTCACTCTTGATTGGAGGGCTTCCACCTTTGCCAAAGAACTCAGATTGACCTTTGAGAGCCATGGTGTAAACTCACCTCATCCCTTCTCACTGATTTTGGCTAATAATGTGATTTCTCATGCATTAGTGACAAAAATCCTATTAGCCTGAGTCAAAATAATTGTCCAAAATGAAATAAAATGAAAATTGAATTGCATTAGATTTAGGTCATTTGAAGCATGTCCCTTGACATGATCTAGTCTCTTTAGGGAGTGAGTTTAAGGACTTAGTATCTTTCTAAATAATAACAGCCTAGCTATCTTGCATAAGCATAAAGACTTGCCTACATGTATTTAAAATCATAGAAGGAATTAGTTGGCGGCAACTCCCAGGCGGTTGTAAGTCCAAGCTGTCGGGTGGTTATCTTGTCTTGTGGAGGAAAACTAATTACCCATTTTCACCTTAGATTTAGGTTGTGCTTCCGGCCCTCGCCGAAGCTCCCTAGATTTAGGTTCTGAGGTTGCTTCTCCCCTTTGTGGTCCATAAGCATAATTCCTCACCTCTTAGGCATTTTCTTAATATTATCTTAAGGAATCCCAAGTCCTAAATTTCTAATGAAAAATATAACTCAATCAAACTAAATCAATTTCTAAAATGTAAAACCCAACTATAAGATAGTTTGAGCTGCTCACTAGGTTTCCTAGCATCATGGGTATCTCCTACTTATCTTCCATAATAAAGGAAATGCTTCGATAATAACTCCCTCTTTTGATCAATCCCATTTGATCTTCAAACATAAACTAATCGATTGATAGTCCTTTCCTTTTGAAATCTTCAAAGACAATAATCATTTATCTTAATCGAGAGTTTTCTTAAGGGATCTCATACCTTAGGATGTAATTAACTATTGGGGCTTGCCCCTGTAGGGAACTTAACAAAAATAGTTTAAAATAAACCCTGCTTTACTTTTCCATGTAAAGTAGGGGAAGAATCTCTGGTACATATTGAGGTGATTGGTTCCATTAATGAGCAGTGATTCCTATCTCTCAAGATAGTACACTATTTCCTTGATGATGTATCTGATCACTTGAATAAGCACATCTGTGGATCTACGTGGCATCTTACCAAGATGAATTTTTGTAAGGGCTCCTCTTTCTTTTCTCCCCAAAGATTTGAAAGGCGAGTCCCTTATAGAAATTTTAAACCAACAAGGATGAACATTAGCCAAAAGTTTGATCCTGGGGTGCCATGTGATGCTTAGAAGGATACCAAATTAAATGGAGCAAATCAAATGAAGAAATGGAGGGAGCATGAAGACGTGAAGATCCCCTATAACACTTATCATTTTATAACTTGTAATTATTCTTTCATATACCAGGTTGTATAAGGGTAGAGCTCTTCTACCCACTTTTTTCTTTTTATGTTGTACGACGATACACGATCGCATCGACCTGTTATTCTTTCACATTGAGTTTATAAATTGTTTGGTGATTTCTTTACATTGTACAATAGAAATGACATATTTTTTTTCAAATTTCTTAATGTGTGGCTTGGATGCGATTAGGCTCTTAGGATTATTTTTTTTAATTTTTCTACCCCAATTACAACTCGTAAATAAATTCTCTAAAATAACTCATAACCTCACATAAAGCCTAGGAATTAAATCAAGATAATAAAATATTTAGCAACCCCTTAGATGGATGTTGCATGTTTAATATCATGCATGCCATTTTATTTCACTCTTACTAAGAGAGTATTTTTCATCTTCACCAGATAGAAAAAGGCTAGACCTTTGAAAGCCTATGATGGAAAACAATGCTTTCTCTTTTGATTTAGCCCATAATCAACTTCATCATGCATTTAAACATATGAAATTCTATAGCCCGTGTAAAAATAAAGAGTCCAAAATCAAATAAAATTTGATAAGATTTGCATTAGACTAAGTCATTATTCATATCACTCATGCTCTAGTCTCTTAGGTAGTGGGTTTAAGGACTTTAGTTTCTTTTTAAATTATAACAACTTAGCCATCTTGCAAAGCATATGACTTGACAACATGATTTTAAAATATCGGAGGAGCTAGCTGGCTGCCACTCGAGGAGATTATAAGTTCAGCAGTCGGGTGGTTTACTCTCTCTTATGGAGGTAGAAAATATACCCACTTTCACCTTAGATTTATGTCGTACTTTGGCCCTCACCAAAGCTCCCTAGATTTAGGATCCGAGGTTAATGTTTTCTTTTGGGGCTACAAGAATAAATCCTCACCTCTTAGGCATTTCTATAATCTTATATTGTGGAATTATAAGTCCTTGATTTCTAATAAAATTTCAACTCAAATATATAATTCTCCTCAATTTCAAACATATAAAGCTCAATGTGGTGTATATTTTTGGTTTGTGTGAATGTGTCTGTATATGGTGCGGGAGGACACCACACAGATCTGAAGGTATACTTATTGAGGTGATTGGGTATGACATCAAAAAATTGTGCACTATCTCGAAAGATAGAAATCACTACCCTACGATGGACCTAATCACCTAATAAAGACTCCTAAGGCATGATGGGTCTTCGAAAGTACCTGAGATTTTTTCCTTACTTTACATGGATGAATGAATTAGGATTTATTTAAATAGGTTCAAAAGTTCTCTATTGGGGCAACCCCCATAGTTAATTATATCCTGAGGAAGGTGAATTCTTTAAGAATATCTCGATTAAAGTAGACAATTATTATCTCCAAAGAATTCAAAGATAGGACTATCAAAAAATTAGTTATATTTGGAAGATTAAATAAGATAGATCAAAAGGAAAGACTTATTAGCAAAGTCAAAAGAGATGTGCAGGAGATGCTCATGATATTAGGAAACCTAGTGAGCATCCCAAACAATCCTATAGTTGGGCTTTATATATTTGAAATTGAGAAGAATTATATATTTAAGTTAAAATTTTATTAGAAATCTAGGACTTATAATTCCATAATATAAGATTACAAAAATTCATAAGAGGTGAGGATTTATTCTTGTAGCCCCAAAGAGAAACAATAATCTTAGATCCTAAAAATAGGGAGCTTCAGCGAGGGCTAAAGCATGACCTAAATCTAAGGCAAAAGTGGGTATATTATTTATCTCCATAAGAGAGGATAAACCACTTGACTGCTGAACTTATAATCGCATAGAGTGGCAGCCAGCTAACTCCTCTTACAATTTAAAATTATGTGGTTAAGTTATATGATTTTGTAAGATGGCTGTGTTATTATTATTTAGAAAATAAACTAAAGTCCTTAAACCTACTCCCTAAGAGACTAGTGCATGAGTGGCATGAATAATGACTTAGTATAATGCAAATCTTATCAAATTTTATTTGATTTTTGACTCTTTATTTTGACATAAACTATAAAATTTTTATATGCCTAAATTAATGATGAAGTTGATTATGGGCCAAATGAAAAGAGAACGAGGTGTTTTTCCCTTCACATGCTCTCAATGGTTAAACACATTTTATATCTGGCAAATATGGAAGCCCCCTCTTAGCAAGAGTGAAATAAAATGATATGCATGATATTAAGCATATAATATCTAGCTAAAGGGTTGCTAAATATTTTTATTATCTTGATTTAATGCCTAGGCTTTATGTGAGGTTATGAGTTATTTTAGGAAATTTAGTTATTAGTTACTAATTGGGGTAGAACAGTTAATTTTTCCTAAGAGCTTAATTGCATCCAGGCCATACAACAATCACCAATCATAAATAAACTATGAAGAGACATTCTTCTTCTAATGCACAAGCTAAATAAAACATCAAATAATTTTATAAAGCTAACACAAAAGGATAAGAGGCCGGTGTAGTTGAGTACCACTGTACAACCCAAAAAAAAGGGTAGCTGAGCTCTACCCTTATACAACCTAGTATAATGAAAGAATATTTACAATTTATTTACAAAAAATGAATGAGAGCTATGGGGGATCTTCAAATCTTCAAAGCTCCTTCTTTTCTTCATTTCTTTCTTCATTTGGGCAAGCTCCATAGGATCACATGGTACATAAGACTTGATCTTGTAACCAACATTTATCCTAAGCCCCTATAGCACTAATCCTAATTCTTAATGCAAAATTATATTAAAAGTAGGAAAAGTAAATCTAACTACACCTATAAACAAGTATTAGCTAAACACACCATACAACCCAAGCAGTTATATGAATAATTTTGACTTAACACCCTGCACATGGGTAACCAAGTCCACCTATCCTAATGTAGATTATGCTTCGGGGTTAAGCAACCTGCATAGCAAAACATTTATATTTCTATTTTAAACACCATTTAAGCATAATCTCTTGCAGAAAATATGATTAGGCTAATCACGACCAAAGATCCAGTCTACACACACACATCCTAACATCCAGTTTACAACATTACATCCCAAAATAAAATATACATTAAACCATATGCTGTCCTAACATAAAGCTCGAAGTGGTGACTTAATCTAATGTGTGTGTTAAGGCTTAAGACTTGTGTGTGGTATGTCCTAGCTAGGCTTTAGAGTTAAGATTTTATAAGTATGAAAGATATTTTATTATCAAGGGTGGTTTCACTTTAAATGGTTTAATTAATTTTCAAATTTTACTTAATCTTTTCTTTTGTTACATTTGACCTACACAACAACAAAATATTATGAAGAGAAAAAAAAGAGAGGATCACTCTCTTTTATCCCTACCTTAAGTCACATCTAAAGCAAATTAATTAATCAATTTCTTTTAGTGAATGACTTATTACATGTTTTAATTAGTCCTAAGTTTAGATTCACTTTAAACAAACTCATTCAATAAGAAAGACATCTTAAGGTTTGTTGGAATGAATTACTATCACATAACACATGTTTGTTCATTTCTTTCCATTATGTATATCATGCATATGGTTAAATCCTAAACATAGCTATACATATAATTTGTATCTTAGCACACTTAAAAATGTTTAAAATAATTTGGTTGAATCATATTAATTTAAAACTCTATCTAAATTCTTCTACAAAAGCATAAGGAAAGAACCTTAAATCACATGACTAATCAACTCAACCAAATAAACAAAGTATGAGTGAATGTCTTTTTAATAAAAAAAGAGGGTTTTAATTCATTAGCTAAGTGCACATCCACATGTATAAAAATTTTAAGCGAGTATGTCACCATTGTTCTACACCAAGGGAACGAGGTAGGAACCTCCTTGTGGTACTTAAAGCCGTGCATCCCTAGAATGTCCAGAATAATATTTTTCTATCCTTAGATACATGTGGATGTATAAGCAACTGCAATAATAGAAAGCCATGCAAAAATTGTATTTTGATTTGATTGATTTATTTTGTTTCAATGAATTAAAGCTCTATCTAGATTCTAATATTCAAATGCATAAGAATGAAATCAAGCAGGTACATCGTCATTACTCTATACTAAGTGAACAAGGTAGGAACCTCCTTAGGGCTACTTAAAGCCATGCGTTCCTGGGATGTCCAGATTAATATACCGCAAACATTTTTACTTATGTAAATCAACACATGAATATAAGGAATAGATTTTATTTTATACATTAGATTTATATTCACTTGCATTTCCTATGTATATATCTAACTAAATTTACAATATATATATATATATTCAATTATTAGTAAACTTTTTAAAATATATTTGAGATTTAATAATGATACTAGCCACACATATTTTTAATTTAAATCAACACATGCAATTTGACATAAAGGAAATCATTTTTATTTGATTAATTTTAAAAGAGATGGATGCATGAATCATATGACATATACCATTTAACATGAATGGAAGGAAATAAAGAAACACAAGCATGTGATTGCATTCAAATCAACAAAGTCCTAAGGACAATCAAACTAAATAAGATTATTTAAAATGAACCAAAGTTCTTTAATGTCATTTCATTTTCATGTTTGGTTTGATTTAAGGAAATGTGAAAGAGATTTGCTAATCCTAATCCCATATCCCATGTGTGAGTTAATTTAGTTTAATGCAGAATAATTAGGTTGATTTTTTAATCTTAATTAGGTTAGGGTATGAAATAAGTTAATTAATTAACCCTTGCCTACATCACCTTAAGTTAATTAACTAATTAATAATGAGCCAATATGATATGCAATCACATGAAATGTAAATTTATAACGCTCTTAAGAAATAAAAGGGGCCTAATGCAATTGGCTCAAGATTAATAGCTAATTAGGCTTAAGGGACCTCACTTAACTACTTTTATGGTTTTCTCACACATGTGAGCTAACCATAATTTTATCAACTCTCTCTTTAGGCTATTGAACACCCAAAGAGCTACCCAAGATTGATTAAAGATGATTTGATGTGAAGTGGATTTTAGATTTAGTTGATTAAGCTCATTAATCCATTCGATTAAGCATGAAGCAAGTTCAATTAATGGAAAGAAACCAACCTAAGGAAAGAGATCAAGAAAGAGGCCTTAATCTCAATCCCTAAGTCCCGTATTTGATCACTTAGGCTCTAATTTTATCTTGAAGATTAATTAATTAATTAAGCACTTAATTACCTCATTAATCATTAATTAATTTGATTCAAAAAGTAGAGAAAACATAAGAAATGAATTAGGAAAAATATTTCAATCACATTCCCTAAGCTCACTTACTATTCAACAGAGGTAATTAGGCTTAAGTAATTAATTAAGCCATTATTCATTCATTAATTATCACTAATTAAATTAAGAGAGTGATTAAGTCTTAATCAATTGATTTTCCTAATTAAGTAACCATTAAAATCCCATAAAGTAGGGGAGGTAGAGGTCATCCCCTAAACTTCCACAAAAAATTTGAGATTAATTGAGTGATTAATTAAGGAGTAATTAAGCTAATTATATTTATAATTAAATCTTAACTAAGCCAAATCACTGTTCAAAATAAAATAATAATAAATTTTCTAGATTCTACTCTCAAATATCTTCAAAATGAGCCTAAATTTGTATTTTTATATATTTTTTAAGATTAATTATGATTTTAGGAAGTTTCAGCCTTAAAAATGAATTTATTAGGCCTAATTATAGCCTTAATGTCATCAAGCCACATCGTGGCTGATGCGGCACACTGATGTGATGTGCATTCTACGTGATGTGATGGGATTGGCTATTTAAGTTTTCACATCCACCGCTAAATCGGATTGCGATTTAGGAAAAAGAATCAAGGGATCTAACGGGATCTAATCAGAGCCTTTCATTCCATTCTCATGGAACAGATGGCTCATGATCTATCCCGTTCACGAGCAGCAAAAGATGGGTGCCATCCATCTTTTCCCGTTTGATCCGAAGCTCACCCAAGGTTGGATTGCCTCCAAATTCATCCCACACCTTCAGGGAGGGGAGGCACACACATCCAATGACTAAAAACACATGACATTCAAGTTTACTTCATGAAAGACCAAGCAATTTTCCATACAAGGCTCAGTTTGTAAAATTACCTCATTAGAGCTAATGTCTAGTGGTGGGATCATCAGATGTAGCTTCGCCTAGTTAAGGCGAGGACCTATTGAGAAGCTAGGGTCTCAATTTGATGTAGAGCTCTCAATCGATCAATCCACACACATAAAGGCTTCAGCTCCGATTGAACTCCGATCTCTGGTGCTCGGGAAGATTTAGAGATGATTCATTTGGCTTCGATGGAGTATGAGGATAGTGTGGGTGCATGGAATTTGTGTTTGTTCAAGTAGAGGAGGAGTACTGATTGGGAAGCTGGTGTCCTATTTTGGCTTTGCTCGGGGAGGAGGAATGCCGATCAAGGGAGCTCAGGGAGTGCTCTGAGGGGTTTCAAAATCACTTAGGAAACTCACATAAAGTAATTGGTCTCATTTGCTGCTCCAATTGAGGGGGTATACCCCTCAATTGCACATGATGAGCGGACAAGATTGATCCCTGAAAATTCACTGATTGGCCTCTACCGAGTCATCGGAGCGGTTACCGTCAACTCTACGTGGCATGCCAAGAGTGGAGGAAGTGGTGGCATGAGTCTCAAGGGTTGATATGGGGAGATTGTGAGGGATTGATCTTGCTTTTGCCTATGGGGTGTTTGACCATGAGAGGGAGAGGCTTAGTTTGTTTCCCTTGGTCCATGGCAGATGCTAGGTGGCTTAGGTTGGGCTAAGGTGTCTTAGGAATGCCTTATTTGGCACTTTGATGGCTGCCATGGGGAGGCAAAGTGGACTTTTCCATTTAAGGTAAGAATATAATGTAAAGAGAGGGTATCCATTGGTTAATCCCCTTGGGTAGGGCCCCACATGATCTTGGGCTAGTTTAGAGCTGACTTAGGGTCCATTTGGGCTGGGTTAGGTCAGCCACGAAGGTTCCAAAAAGTGGTTTTGGGTGATTTGGCTTCATATGGTCAAAATAGGCTCATTTGGGTTAGGTTGGGTTGGGTTGACCAATTGGTCAAATTGGGTCAAACCAAGACTTGGGTTAGGTTTATATAATGATTTGGGAAGTTTTGGTTCAATTGGTTTTGATTAATTTGACTTAGGTTTGATTTTGGCTCAATTGGGTTAAAATAGGTCAAATGGGCTAAGTTTACCAATTTGACCAATTTGACCAATTTGACCAATTTGACCAAATTGGGTTGGGTTAGGTGTTGAGTCAAGTTCAATTGGTTAATTGAAAGTGAATGTAGGCTTTGATTTGGTTTAATTTGGATTTTGGCCAATTTGACCCTTTAGGTCAATTTGGGCTAGGTTAGGTCAAGTTGACCAATTGGTCAAATTGGGATTAATCATGGCTTTGGTCAGGTTCAATAAGTGATTTGGAATGAACTTAAGCCATTGGTTGCAATCAATTTGGATCAAATCATGATTTGACCTATTTTGGATTTTTAGGCCAATTTGGGTGAGCTTAGGTTGAATGGCCAATTGTACTTGATTTGGCTCAAGTGAGAGTTTGGTCATCTTTAATCATTGATTATGATTGGGTTTGAGTCAATGGTTTCAATCAATTTGGCATATGGTGGGTATTGGGTAGTTTGAGTTTCATTTGGGCTAAAGGTTCACTTGGTGAATAGGCTAGGTTGACTTTGTTTGACCAATTCAAGGTGGTTGATTAACCTAGGATGATTGCTAATCATGATATGGGGTTTGGATGAGCTTAGTTCAATCTAATTTGGGCTGGATTAGAACTTGGTTCAAAAAGGTCTTTTAGATCACTTTGGGTCAAGTAGACCTAAATGGGTCAATTGACTTGATCATGGCTTGATTCAAGTTTAATTGAACTCACATATGAACTTAGGATGGAAATATAAATCCAATTGCAAGTGGTTTGGAGTCAAATAAATTTTAGTTCATATGATAATTTCAAGTCAAAAGGGGTCGACATGGGCTTGACTTGGGTTGACTTGAGTTTAGTTTGATAATTATAGTTTACGTTTATATTTAGAACAATGATTGAAGGAGTGATTAAATCATGAATGAATCCATGGGTTTTGAGTTGATTTGGGTATCATTTAGCTGAGTTCAAGAAATTGGCTAAAAGGGATAAAATTAGAAATTTGATTTGATTTGGGCTTGGTTTTGGCCATTTGGATTTATATTTCATTTATATTTTTGAATATAAATAAAGATATAAATGATTCATGAGAAAATCACTTGAGTTTGGAGTGAGTTGGAAGCAAATTTGACCAAATTGAGGGATGTAGGTCAAAATGGCTTAAGTAGGGAATTGATTTGGTTTGGTTTAGTTTGATTTGATTTGAATTTATATTTCATTTATATTTGTGAATATAAATGAAGGAATGATTGATTTATAAATAAATCAACCAAATTTGATTTGGTTTGAAGGAAGCTTTGGCTAAGCATATGAAAATGGATCATATGGCTTAGAATGGGGTTTTTGAGTTTGAATTCAATCATGGGTTTCAGTCATTTGGAGTTGAAATTAATTTATGATCTTGGATTTGAATTTGAGTTTTGGTTTGGAAGAAGAAAGCAAGGATTGGGTTTAAGTCTATAGGGTAGGCAAGTTTTCTTAAATTCCTAAGGCATAACCTATTCTATGGCTAACTCTTTTAAGTCTCTAGGCTTAAGTTAAGTGTTCACCTAATCACTAGAAGTATTTTAAGACTAAGGAATTCTTAGTGTCTACAAGTGTCCTAGATTTATGATGAGGAAGTTGAGAGCTCACTTCCAAAAGTGAGGTCAACAAAAGGCGCCCAATAGGTGTGATGTAATTGACTAGGCTCACTGCACATATTGGTGTTAACTGAGACGATCAACAATGTCTGAAGGATTGCAACCGCTAACAGATATGATCTACTCTTAAATCTAAGATGTAGAAGGAATCAAGATCTTAGTGCAATGCAACTCAACTCATGCTAAGGGCATAAGAAAGGAAGAAAGGATCCACTGAGGGATCAAGCATGTGAACCTTCCATTAGGGAAATAAGTTTAGGTTATCCATAGAGGATAAAAGTTGAGTTGGTATGATTTGGGAAGAAGAGATCTGTGAGGATGAGTGCATGAACCTTCCACTAGGGAAGCAGGTTTAGATCATCTATAGGGATAGGGATTTGACTAGGTTTGATTTTATGAGGGCTCCATTGGGGAGAGGATATGATTTGCACCTCACTGGGGAGAAAAATGGTTTAATTTGATTGGTGGGGCATCCACTGGGGATAAGAATCTAATTCGATTTATGGTGGCTTACGGTTTGAGGCACTATTGGGGAGAGGATATGATTTATTTTTGAGGGCACAACTACTAGAGATTTGAGCTCGGATCCGCTAGGAATAAGATAGGTTTAAATTTGGACTCTTTCGAAGGGAGGATTGTGAATCGGATGCAATGGACCTTATCGATGTGCGATGGATCTACTAAGGCTAATATCAGCCTAGACCTATCTTAAGTTTATAAATCCAAAGGGATAGTCTACTAGCCATCAGGTAGGACTAACCAACCTAAGGGATGCCTTTCTGTGTGTAATGGTCAAGTTAGGAAGAAAGCTTGTAGACTTACATCTTCCTGAACAAGGAACCACTGGGGTGATCGATTAATAGCACAATAAATTGAACCCAACTTAAGGTAACTATTTAAGCGAATGTCGCTGTGGACTCACGTCGACTCAAGAATAGTCATAATCAATTAAATTTAAATTTTAAGATGGACCTTGTCAGTGTGCGATGTATCCACTAAGAAGGGGCTAATAACAGCCCAGTCTTATCTTAGATTTACAAATCCAAAGGGATAGTCTACCAGCCGTGAGGTAGAGCTAACCAACCTAAGGGGTTCCTTTCGGTGTGCAATGGTCAAGTTAGGAAGAAAGCTTGTAGACTTACAACTTCCTGAATAAGGAACCACTGGGTGATCGGTTGCTAGCACAACAAATCAAATCTGACCTAAGGCTGCCCTTCGGTGTGCAATGATCGTGCTGGAAAGAATGCATGGTAGACTTATATCTTCTAAAGCAAGGATGACCACCAGGGTGACTCGTTTGTGGCACAACAAGTTGAACCTGACCTAAGAGTGATTACTGAGAGAGTGCCAACCCTGGGACTTATCTCAACTCAATAGTAATCAGGCAATTCCTATAGGGAGTTTTGCTGACATTGCCCTAAAGATAGGATGCCTGCTTGGGAAAAGGTACCGCTGGGGGTTTTCCTTCTAATACATGTTTAAGATATATATATATATATATATATATATATATATATATATATATATATATATATATATATATATATATATATATATATATATATATATATATATATATATATATATATATATATATATATATATATATATATATATATATATATATATGTTTTATTTATCATGTTTTGGTGGACCTTGTTGGTTTGTGAGGGACCACACTGAGAAGGAGTTCATATTAGCCTATTCCTATCTCAAATTTACTAGACCAAAGGAGAATCTGCATATACGCAAGATAAATTCTCCAACCACAAGGGTGGCTACTAAAAAAGGGGGACTGTCCAATCTAAGAGTAATTATGGTAATTTTTTGAAGGGGTCGCTAAGGACATGATCCAAATAGAGTGGCCATAGGGGAGGTGCCGCTAGGGACGTTATCCAGAACCCTATAAAAGAAAGCCAATAGGTATTCGGTGGCCAACTCAAGGAGAAATTGTAGCAGTCTTACATTTTCCAAGAGTGGTGTATCCACCGAGTGGGTCGCCATCAGCATGGAAAAAACCATCCAACCGTGCCCGTCGGTGTGAAACAATCAGTCTAGAAAGAAGGCATGTAGACTTACATCTCCCTAAAGCCTAACTGATTGTTGAGATAGTCTTTCTTTGGATCGATAGGTGATATCCGACCTAGGGTGATTACTAAGTGGGGAGTCCCGTGTAAGGACTAAACCCAGACTGGAAGTAGTCAAGAGGAAAGGAGCTGCTAGGGGACTTACCCTAATCCTCAAATATATTCGGCCAAGTCAGTTCACGATGGATAGTTTAAGAATAAGGCTTAGCAGACTTACATCCTCTCAAATGAATCCATCATTAGGTAGCTTACTAGCTACATGATAAGGCCTACCATGCAAACAAAGTGCTCATCAGTGTAATGGTCAAGTCAAGAAAGTAGCGTGTAGACTTACATCTGCTAGACAAGTAACCATTGGGGTGACACACTAGCAAGGTAGCATGTCATCCTGACTTAGAGTAGCTAATGAGTGAGTGCCACAGAGGGCTTACTCCCATATAAAAATAGCCCGAGATAAAAGATATGTGTTTGTGTATTTTTGATATATACTCAACCAAGTCAGTTCACGATGGCTAGTTTAAGAAGAAGGCGTAGCAGACTTACATCCTCTTAAATAGAGCCAACAAGAGGGTAGCTTACCTACCACACAGTAAGGCCTACCAAACTAACAAGGCACTAGTCAGTGTGCAATGGTCAAATAAATAAAGAAAGTATAACAGACTTATATCTTCCTGAATGAGGGATCACTAGGGTGACACATTAGCAAGGTAGCATGTCAGCCCGAGCTAGAGCAGTTAATGAGTGAGTGCCACATGGGGCTTGGTCCCACATCAAAATAGCGTGAGACAAAAGATATGCATGTGTGTTTGTGTTATGAAAGAAGGAGTAGGATGCCACTTGGGTTCTCTTACACCTACGCTAAACACATCGTGGCAGATTTGCAAGCAAAGATATTTCTAAACAACTATGAAGAGATGGAATTTGAAATGAAGAGAAGTTTTATTAATAATTATTTTCAAATAAGATTTATGGATAATATTTCTTTAGGTAGAGCCCGTTGATTGGAAGCATAGGGCGCTCTCCCTTATAATTTATAAGCTGATAGGATCCTCCTTGGTAGGCCTTTTCTATTGTGAATGGGCCTTCCCAAGTGGGTTCAAACTTGCCTCCCATCTTTCGATGGGCAATAATTGGTCTCCTTAGAGCTGGAATAAGCTCTCCTACTTGTAAAGATTTAGGGCAAACCAACTTGTTATGAGCTTGAATCATTTTGGCTTTATATAACTTGAGGTTCTTTCATGCCTAGAGGCATCTCTCCTCCAAACCTTTGAGCTCTTCCAACCGTAACTTGGTGTTATGCTCCATTGTGATCTTACCACCCACAACTATCCTTAATGATGGGAGTTGGAATTCTAAAGGTAGAATTGCTTCAGACCTATATACTAAGAATAAAGGGGTAGATTGAGTTGGAGTCCTATATGTGGTGCGGTAAGCCCATAAGGATTTAACTAACTTCTCATGCCACTGCCGCTTATTATCGTTGAGTGTTTTCTTTAATATTTGGATGAGAGTTTTATTGAAGGCTTCTGCTAAGCCATTTTCCCTCGTGTAATAGATGGTGGAATATCTCCAATCTATGCTGTGTCTCTAGGAAAACATATTGATTTTAGTGCTCTTGATTGTAGTATCATTATTGAATATAATTAATCGAGCCACCCTGAACTTATATATGATATGGTTCTTGAAAAACTAGAGCACATGTTGAGCAGTGACCTCTCTGAGTGAGATTTCCTCTGCCCACTTGGAAAGTAGTCGGTGGCAGCTAGAATGAACCCATAACCCTTGGAAGAAGGAGGATCTATCGGGTCCACTATGTCAGTACCCCAACACTCAAATGGCCATGAGGCTAATGTAAGATGTAAAATATTGGGTTGTTGGTATAGGACCATATCGTGCACCTGATATTGGTGGCATATCCTTGATACGCCCATGTAGTTTGTGATCATTGAAGGCCAATAGTATCAAAGTCTCTTGATTTTGGCTTTCATCTTCAGCCTGGATTGACATGCTCCACATAAACCTGAGTGTACCTCGATCATGATCTTTTGGGCTTCATGCTTATCTAAATAGCATAACCACATATGATCGAAGGACCCCCTGTACAAGATGCCATCCATGAGAGCATATGAAAGAGATCTCTACTTCACCTGATGTGCTAATGACTTCTCTTGAGATAGTTTGCCTGTATGCAGGTAATCCATGAATGGTTGCCTCTAATGGGACTCGTCATTATTTTTAACAACGACAACCTCCCCTTCAAGAGAAAGTCTCTCGATGAGTTCAATGTCAATAAGGGATAGGACTTGTCTATTTTAGACCCTTATTGGTATGGGATAATCTTCTGGACATGCCAACTCTTTAACAAGCTTGGCTAATGCATATGCTACTGTATTTTCTCCTCAAGGGATGTTGTAGATTGTAACCTCTAGGATTTGGTCCAGCAACTCCATGGTATACTTGTGGTAATGATGGAGCTTAGGCTTTAGAACTTTATAGGACCCAACAATTTGGTTGATAACTAATTGAGAATCCTAGAAGATGTTGATGCTCTGGACTCGTCGTAATGGATAAATCTAGATTGGAAATAAGAGCCTCATATTCAGCTTCATTGTTGGTTCATAGATTGGATAGATGATATGAGAATCTCATCACATCATAGTCTAGAGTTAGGAGAACTATTCCAACTCCTGCCATTCCTGAAAGAGTAGATCGTGGTTCTTCTCCTTTTTGAAAGGAAGCCTCACCATCAAAATACATCTCCGAATGATGAATGCTAGTTTCCCCTAAGTTCATGATTTGTTCATCGGGGAGGTCATCACTAAGCGAGGAATCATCATGAAGTGGGTATGATGCTAAGAAGTTCGCTAGTGCCTATCCTTTCACTGCACGAGGGGGTAAGAAAGTAATATCAAACTGTGATAAAATTATGGACCAACGTGCCAACCATCTGGATAGCATCGGCCATATCATGAGATATTGCAGTGGATTGATCCTAGAGATCAGATTCGCCTTATGAGAAAGCATGTAATGCCATAGCTTTTGAGATGCAAAGATTAAAATTTGGCAGTGCTTTTCAATAGGTGGGTAGTTTGCCTCAACACAGATTAGATGACGAATGAGATGATAGAGTGCATTCTTTTTCCCTTCATCATTAGTTTGAGCCATCAAAGTGCTAAGAGAGTCATCTAATACAGTGGTATATAATATTAATGGTTTACCCAGGATAGGGGCTACTAGAACTGCCAGCATCATCAGGTAGTGCTTGATGTTTTTAAAAGCATACTAACACTTATCATTCCACTTGAACTTGGCATCCTTTTTGGCAAGTGCTGAGAATAGCTGGCATCTTTCTGATAGGTTGGAAATGAAGCGTCTTAGATACGCCAACCACCCTTGCAATGATCTAAGTTTAGTTAGACTTTTAGAGGATGGCATTTTTAAGATAGCTTGGATCTTCTCCAGGTCAATTTCTATTCCCCGGTGTCAGACAACAATCCCAAGGAATTTCCCTGAAGTTACTCCGAATGCACACTTCAAAGGATTTATTTTAAGGTTAAATTATCTTAACTGTTCAAAAACTACTCTCAAGTCAAAGAGATGCTCTTATTTTTCTTTACTTTTGACTACAAGATAATCAACATAACATTCAAAATGATGATGAATTAGTTTGTTGAAAGTCTGAGTCATGGCCTACTGGTATATAGCACCAGTATTTTGAATGCCAAAAGGCATGAACTTATAACAATAGATTATGATTGGGGTTAACAAAGTAATATTTTTCTCATCTTGAGGGACCATCTCAATTTGGTTTTAGCTAGATGACCCATCCATGAAAGAGAATACTACATGAGATGAGGCAATGTCCACCATCAGTTTCAGTATAGGAAGTGGAAATTCATCTTTAGGATATGCCTTAATTAGATCCCTAAAATTAATGCATATGCGAATTTGTCCATTCTTTTTCTTAACTAGAATGACACTGGCCGACTAGGTGGGATTTTTTCTTCTCTAATTAAGCCAACATCGATCAGTTTCTTAATTTTAGAAATGACCTACTGCTCAATGTCTAATCGCATGTGTTTAGAAGCCTACTTGATAAGGTTAGCATTAGGATCTATTGCTAGTTTATGGACTGCTACGTTAGGAGATAAACGAGGCATTTCTTTATAACTCCATATAAAGCAGTCCTTAAACTCAGTCAATAGCTTAACTAAGTCATTGGTTTCTTCTTCAATCAATAAGGAATAGATGTATGTTGGGCATTGATCTTCTTTTGTTCCTAAGTTGATTTCTTTGAGTTCGTCGATGATTGATTTGATTTCTTCTTCAAACTCTGGCAGTGCATCCTTGACTTGAAGCTCATTTGGGTCAATTGAAGTTTCTAAACACACCTCCTCATACGAGTTAGCATGACTTAAAAAGAACCTATCAGACTCCAAATGATTAGTGATGACTAGGCAATGGTTATCATTGTCGACTTGACCCACTGTGCCGAATCCTAATCTTGGGCCTGATTGAGAATGTCTGCTTTGGTTGTCCCATAGCCTTTTAAAGTAGTTAGACCTATGTTTAGACCAAGTATGTGGGATTAATCCCTTCTTTGACAAATTAATAACACATGATGAATACCAATCAAAAGGTAGTTGTATTAAATCTTTATATGAATCATCCTCAAGTTCTACATCAGCTTCCTGGCTTGAAGATGATGCTCCCAACAAAAAGCTCTTTAGCTTGACATTTGTGGATGACTTGGGGGCCTCCTTAACTACCAAACCTTCGACTTTATGGGAAGAGAGTGAGGTTAGAGCTAAAGTTCCCAACTAATGCCTGATTATTCTACATAATGATGATTCAGATACATTCATGCTTTGCTTGGAGGCTTGGTCTTCAGTGCTTTCTGGCTCGAATGTCACCCCCAAAGAGACCTGTTGAGAGGGGTTGGCTGGCGTGCTAACCACATGAGACTCATCCTCCAAACTGTACTCTAAGTCTATGTGGATAGTGGTATTCCTCTGAGCTAGAACATAGTTCTTACTTGCTGGCCACCAGTAAGGAGGTCTTTCACCTCTAGAACTCCCTCTGGATCTACCTCTTCCTCTACCTGGTGGGGGTTGAGTCATCCTACCCATGTGTTCATATGAAAGAACAAACTGTGGGTGAAACCTAACTTCAGGCTCTACATCTTCCTCAGTGTCTGATTCTCGCTCACTCATACTTTTATTTTCTTTTCCTTTTCTTTTTTTCTTTTTCTTTTTCTTTTATTTCTTTTTTTATTTTTGAACTTTCACGAAGTTTGCAAGAATAGACTTTTTGATTTGGAGGAAGATAGTAGGCTGTATCCTTATATATCTCAATCTCCCTAACTGAAAATGGTTTCAAGTCTCTTTTGGCATAATACTCGATTCGACCTCTTCAAAATTTGATGCACTGATGTAAAGAGGATGGAACCATATTATTTTCATATATCTAAGGCCTACTGAGCAAAGTAGCAAAAGATGTATTTGAATCAATTATGTAGAACTTTTCTCCTGTCTTCTAGTCATCTATATCTAATGACAACACTATAGAGCCTAAAGCCCTCTCAGCTTACTCATTAAATCCTCTCAATATCATCCGATCTCCTCGGAGGTTGGAGATGCCAATCCTTAGATAGACAAGCATATTTAGACTCATAATGTTCACTGATGCACCTTAATCAAATAACACCCTAGATAGTCTTACTCTTCCCATGTCCACTGTGATGTAGAGGGGACGGTTGTGCTTGGATGTCCCCAAAAGAAGGTCTTCATTAGTAAATGTAACTCCATGGGCTTCTCTTGAATGACATGCCTCCTCTCTAATAGCAGTTAGCTGAGCTAAGCATATTTCTGTATTGATAAGGGCTTTGATCAATGACTCCCTCATCTCTTTGAATAAGACAAGAGCATTATATATGCTTAACTTAGCTGACAACTTTCTCAGGTGAGCGAGGACATTACAATCAACTCTAGGTTGGTCATCCACAAGCATATCCATAGGCGGAGCATCTTGTGGAGGGGCTTGTTGATCACTAGAACCAATGAATTATTTACCCTTATCCTGAGGTGCTACCCTAGGAGGTAAAACTTTGCCACTACGAAGGTTGACTTCAGTGACTTCATGAGTTGGTTTAGTGAAAAGTTCTACCTGCTCATCAGGTTCACCTACAGCTTCTTCTATAGGATCATCAGAGTCAGATGACTCCAAATCAATCTTAATGGGAGAACCTGAATGATTCAGGAATGGAAAATCCATATCTAAATAAGAAGGAGAAGAAGAGTGATCAGAACTAGAGTTATTATTGATTAGACTTGGAGAGCTATCTATAAGAAGAAAATCAGGCAGATTATCAGAAGTGACACAAATGTAAGTGTAATCAACTCGCTTAATTAATTTCTTAGTTTAGATGGAGGCACAAAGTATAAATCAAGTAAAGTAAGCATAGTGAGGGATTTGGCACCCCCTTTATTGGTACAATACGGGCACTAGAAGAAGAGTTGTCTAGAGAAATTGAAGATACAACTATGGAAGGAGTACTAGAATCAGTCGGAGGTTGTGCTACTATGCTATCCTAGGCAATTGGAGGTTATCGCTGCTGCTGCTGCTACTAGGCTCCTCCCTCCCTCAAGTTATCCTTAATAACTTGCAAACCTTTCTTAGAATTGGTGGTTTGAGCTACTTCAGGCACTTACAGGTAATCTTTTGATCTTAGAAATAATTTTCTTGGAGGTTTGGGATAGGGCGATATCCAAACCTTCCTTTGTCTTGAGAGGATCACATGTATCCCCAAGGATTATCATAACATAACTAGATGGTTATTATAATAGGTATTCCTTGGGGATGATAATGGCACCCAACTTGAATCTATGCTCAAGCCAGTCCTTAAATGTATTGCAATCTTTTAAGACATGGCCTAGCATGCGGTGGTAGGGGCAATAGTTTGAATCATGACTCTTGCCCACTTCCTTCGGCCTCCTAGGCTCTTGCAGGCTTCTTTAAGAGATTCTTAAAGATCTTCTTGACTACCTCCCTCTTGAATGAATAAAGTTTATTCAATCTGTCACCAAGAGAAGGTAGGTAATAGCTATCTGGTGATATGTAGGAATGCTGTTGCTGATGATGCTGATGAGGAGGCGATGATGGTGGTCACTGTGGAAACTGAGGTGGCCGATATGATGGTGGAGGTGGTGGCAGAGGAGGCAGCAAAGGAGACTGCTGAGCTCGAGGCCTATCTGAATGAACCCTAGTTGACTGCTTCCGCCTATCAACTACTGTGACTACCCCTAGTTTCTTCTCAAATGTCATCTGAGGTCTGGGCTTGGCTAACTAGTCCTGGAAACGCAACTGTTTGGCCTCTTCTTGTAGACAAGTTTCCTTGTTGATTAATTTCTTGAAGGTTTTGATTGTAAAACCCTTGAGCATGAAAGCAATCGGTCCATGTATGTTCTTCAAGATAATTTGTATGATGTGTTATTTAGATAGCTGTAGTTCATATTTCATACTCTGGCTTCGCCGCCTGAGAATGTAATCAATGAAGGACTCATTGGGGCCTTGCGATGCTATAATAAGATCACCAACAGTAACCCTTTGATGAGCTCCAACAAACCTCTTGATGAAGAGGTGCTCCAACTTAGCAAATGTCTTTACCAAACTGTTGGGCAATTTGACATACCAGTCAAATGCAACACCCGCTATACTGCTAATAAACAATCTGAAAGAAGGGAGTCACTACCTCTGGCGTTGCAGCAGCCAGCCCTGAAATGTGCAATGTGTTGGTGAGGGTTTCCATTGCCATCAAAAATCTTGAAGGAAGGAGGAACAAAGCCCTTAGGATACTGGACAACATCAAATTCCTCTAGGTATGGTCTACCCTTTGGAATGGATGAGCCACCTCGGGCTTATGCCAACTCATCCTTTACATATTGCTCCACCAATTGTTTCATATCCTTCTAATGCATGGAGGTGCTATCCACCACCTTCCTATGCAAGCTACCACTATCTTCCTATGCAAGAATGCATCTAGGATGATCTAAGGAATGAGCCAACTCTATTCTGCGGCTATTATCAGAGAAGGCTGTGAAATCGAGGCTGAATTCTACAATGCTAAAACTACTGCCATCAACTCCTCAATCTTATTCCCCATTTTATTAAGTGAGAATCTCTTTTTTTAAAGCAAACATAAATTTGGCTTTCACTTAACATATCCAATTTGTTAAGTGAGGGTTTCATTTTCAAAACATACATTTAACTTTCATTTAACATACCAAAGTTGTTAAGTGAGGGTCTCATTTTCAAAACATACATTTGACTTTCACTTAACATATTCAATTTTTTATGTGAGGGTCTCATTTTCAAAACACAAATTTGGCTTTCATTTTACATACCCAAGTTGTTAAGTGAGGGTCTCATTTTTAAAACATGAATTTAACCTTCACTTAACATACCAAATTTGTTAAGTGAGGGTCTCATTTTATAAACACACATTTAGCTTTCACTTAACATACCCAATTTGTTAAGTGAGGGTTTTCATTTTCAAAACATACATTTGACTTTTATTTAACATACCCAAGTTGTTAAGTGAGGGTCTCATTTTCAAAACATACATTTGACTTTCACTTAACATATTCAATTTGCTAAGTGAGGTCTCATTTTCAAAATACAAATTTGTTTTTCATTTAACATACACAAGTTGTTAAGTGAGGGTCTCATTTTCAAAAAACATGAATTTGACCTTCACTTAACATACCAAATTTGTTAAGAGAGGGTCTCATTTTCAAAACAGACATTTGGATTTCACTTAACTTACCCAATTTGTTAAGTGAGAGATTCATTGTCAAAACATATATTTGGCTTTCACTTAGCATACCCAATTTGTTAAGTGAGAGTCTCATCTTCAAAGCATATATTTGGTTCTACTAAACATACCAAATTTGTTAAGTAAGAATCACATAATCATGCCATATTTGATTCCCACTTAACATACCAAATTTGTTTAGTCAGAATCCCATTCTCAAATCATATCACACTTTGATTTCCAATTAACATACCAAATTGTTAAGTGGGAGTCCCATTTTTCAAACATATATCAATTGCATTTGACTTTCACTTAACAAACCAAATTTGTTAAGTGAGAGTCTCATTTTCAATACACATTTGATTCCATCTAAACATACCAAATTTGTTACGGATCCAGCTTTTCAAATCATATCACATTTGGGCTTTCACTTAACATACCAAATTTGTTAAGTGGGAGTTCCATTTTCAAAGAAAAGTAAATTTATCTCAGAATCACATTTGACTTTCGTTTAACATACCAAATTTGTTAAAGTGAAAGTCTCATTTTCAAACACAAAGTAAACACGTGTGACCTCTACTTAACATACCAAATTTATTAAGTAAGAAGCCCCATTTTCAAATCAACTTATCATACAATTAATCATCATAAGCAAAAAATTCTCAAACACACAATCACAACCTTTTCTTAGCATACTCAAATTTGCTAAGTAAGGGTTCTTTCAAATTATTAATATTTTCAAACAAGATACACAAAATACAAATATCTCCAAGAAAATATCTCCTCAAATTTTCAAACCCCACTCAACCTACCTAAATTGGTTGAGTATGGTTCTAAAATCAAATATCAAATGGTAAAGACTCTCCTCCAAACATTAAAATCTCTTCAATGAACCCCACTTAACATATTTGAATTTTTGAGTGTGGGTTGAAAACTCCAAATCTATATTACTCTTTAGGAAAAAATATTAAAGTAGAAATGTGGCTCAAATTATATTTCAACTCATGTAGAGATACAGTGCAGTTGGTTTTTTTGTGGTCAGTACATATGGATTCCCAGAAGTTCGTCTTTACTTTTTCCTTCATGATGGATTTGTCCTTGGATCGGCCCAGCCTCCCTGAGACTGTCTCCACCCACCTGGTTTTCTTCGATTGAGGATTTGAGGGAGCACGTGTTACCTGTGAGGGGGCAACCCTCACCACTATTAGTTCGGATGAGGTGGTTGGGCAAAAGCCAGTCATCCGCATTGACATGCCTTCTCATTCTGAGTGCCCTTCGTTGAAGAGGAAGGCTGCAGTGGTTCCCATGCCCCATTTTGTGATAGTTTTAGCACCTACCCTTCCAGTTGTCCCTACCATTGCTCTAGGGAGAGCAACTACCTCCTTGTTGGTCACCCCGAATGGGAGTGCTATCTTGGCCTCTAAGGTAGGCTCATCCACTTTCAAGGTAGGTACTAGTTTCTGCTCTACCTTGTTCACTCATGCTTAGCATCACAATAAAAATTGAAAGATTAAGTGGGAGCATGAGCGAGCAGCCAGAGAGCTTGAAGCTGCATCCCATGTAGCCAAGGAGGGTTCTCCTAGTGAGGTCTCTCCACTTTTGACCAGCAACAAGTTCCACCCCCTCTCAGCCTCAGATGGAGAGGAAGATTATCAGGGATTACTGCTCCTCCTACACCATCAGCCTACCATGAGATACTAGATAGGGAGCACAGGAGGCCTTATGTCAGACTTAGGACTATCCTACGCCAGGTCAGCAGAGCATACAGATGCTCAGAGTCCAATACTTTGTTTAATTTGTGATTGATGATCCCTAGGAGTGTTAGGGCTCAGATCCATAGAGAGAGAGAGAGAGAGAGAGAGAGAGAGTCATGGAGGCTCGGGCATCTACTCAGGCAGGTAGGAGAGAGCGATGGAGGTATGCTAGGCAGTCGACAGCCTTTGCTCTGATAGATTTTCTTGATCATCACCCTGTTAGGGCTGATCATTTAGATAAGATTGTTCTTACTAGCACTGCCCGCCACATACAGAGATCTCCCGTTGAGGGCCAGTTGGAGTTTCCTTCACATCACTCCCCTCATCATCCACCATCACCCGTATAGGTCATAGTATCCACCACTCCAGCCAAGATTCAGAAGCCCCCATCCAGGGAGAGACCTTCCCCTCTGGTGATCCAACTATGGCCCAGGAATCTCACTCCCTCCATCCCACATGTTGAGGTGAGATCAAGCTCCCCTGCTTGACCCTCAACCACAATTGTGGTTTGACAGGAGTGGCAAGCCTGCAATGTCATGGTCACACCACCACCACCACCATCAGAGATGGTGACAGTGATAGTTGTAGAGGGTAATGGGATAATTTTGTAGTTCCCATGGCAGTGGATCTCCTCGGGGACACCACTCCACAGATGAGCAATCATGAGCATATCTCTTCCAGTGAGCATGACCCTCCTAAAGCTTGCACTCAAGTGGAATAAAGTGTTTGATGTATCTCCATTAGTGAGCACAGTCCCTCCACTGGTCAGTAATGTGTGTTTGTATCAGCACAGTTAGACCGCTCCTTATATGACATTTTAACACAATACTTTACCCAAAAGAGGGAACTCTTAGGCAGTGATCACACAGATCTGGAGGATGAGAGAGTAGCCTTTGATCATTATGAGGATGACATTCTTGAGGATTCGATCGAGGTCCATATGGTCGACACTAGGGGATCCCTCCGTAGAGATCAACATAGTTAAGAAGGTATTATAGTTGAAGAGGATGACGCCATCCATTCAACTCATCACCTTCTCTAGTAGCTTAGGTAGAGAGATGATCATATCGATAAGATGGGGAAGAAGATTGATGAGTTGATGGCAGTGGTGTCGACATTGCAATTGCTTTGGCTTCTCCCATAGTGGTAGAAAGCGAGTTGACACACACTTCAGATCATCCTAGATGCATTCCTGCTAAGGAAGACAGTGGTAGCTTGCATAGGAAAGTGGTGGATAGCACCTCCATGCATTTGAAAGACATTGAAAACATGGTGGAACCGTAGGTGAGAGATTTATTAGTGCAAGCCCATGGTGGCTCATATGTTCCAAAGGGTAGACCCTACTCGAAGAAATTTGATGTTGTCCAATATCCTAAGAGTTTTGTGCCTCCTTCCTTCAAAATATTTGATGGTAGTGGGCACCCTCACCAGCACATTGCACACTTTAGGGTCGACTATTGCAATGCCAGAGGTAGTGATGCCCTTCTTTTCATATTGTTATTAGTCTAGGGTGTTGTGTTTTGGTGGTATGCGAATCCAACCATTGAGATATTTGAGTTGGAGCACCTCTTTATCAAGAGGTTTGCTAGTACTCAGGAAAGCATTACTGTGGGTGTCCTCATTATGACCAAGCAAAATCCAAATGAGTCCCTAGTTGATTACATTCTCAAGTGGAGAAACCTGAGTTTGAAATGTGAACCACACCTGTATGAACAACATGCCATTGAGATTCTCCTGAATAATATCGATGGTCCGAGCGATTTCATGTTTAAGCGGTTTATAATTAAAACCTTTGAGAAGCTAATCAATAAGGCAGCTAGTTTGCAAGAGGAAGCCAAACAGTTGCCTTTTCATGACTAGTCA
Organism: Cymbidium sinense; assembly: GCA_021442155.1. Lineage (NCBI taxonomy): Eukaryota > Viridiplantae > Streptophyta > Magnoliopsida > Asparagales > Orchidaceae > Cymbidium > Cymbidium sinense. The sequence goes on from CM038216.1 coordinate 56,170,952, forward strand.
ACCAAGCCCAAACCTCAGAAGGCATTTGAGAAGAAGCCAGTTGCAGTCACAATAGTTGACAATGGGAACCAGTTAGCTAGGGTTTAGTCAGACAGGTCTTGAGTTTAGGAGTCTTCTCTACCACCTCCTCTGCCACCACCTTAGCCGTCATACCAACCACCTCATTTTCCACAGTGGCCTCCATAGTTGCCTCCTCAGTAGTATCCTCTTCAGCATCATCAGTAGTAGTATTCCTTCCCGCCACTAGATAGCTATCATTTACCTGCTCTTGTTGATAAATTGAATAAACCTTATTCATTCAAGTAGGAGGTACTCAAGAAGATCTTTAAGAATCTCCTAAAAAAGCCTGATTTCTAGTTTCCAGAGTCTAGGAGGCCGGAGGAAGTAGGCAAGTGTCATGATCCAAACTATTGCCCTTACCATTATATGCAAGGACATGTCTTAGAAGATTATTTTACCTTTAAGGACTGGCTCGAGTGTAGCTTCAAGTCGGGTTCCATTGTCATCCCTAAGGAATACCTACTAGAACAACCCTCTAGTTCTATTTGGGTAATCCTTGGGGATACACGTAATCTTCTTAAGATAGAGGAAGGTTAGGATATTTGTCTATCCCGAACCTCCAAAAAAATTATTTCTAAGATCAAAAAGTTACCCTTGAAGGTGCCTAAAGTAACTCAAACCTCCAACTCGAAAAAAGATTTGCAAGTTGCTAAGGACAACTTGAGGGAGGTAGAACCCCAACAGCAACATCGATAGCCTCCACTTGCCTGAGATGACATAGTATCGCAACCACCGACCGAGTATAGCACTCCTTTCATAATTGTAGCCATAGTTCTTCCAACTTGCTCTTCTTCTAGTATTATATAGAGGTGCCAAATCCCTCACTCTGCTTACTTCACTTGAATTTTATTTTGTACCTTCATCAAAATCAAAGAAATCAATGAAGAGAGCTGATTCCACTTACATCTATGTCACTTCTGATGATCTTCATTAGTTTATTCCTTTAGATATCTCTCCAAGTCTAATCAATAATAACTCTAGTTCCAATCACTCTTCTCTTCTGATTTAGAAATGGATTATCCGTTCCTAAATCATCCGAGTTTGCCCATTGAGATTGATTTGGAGTCATCCGACTCTGATGATCCTATAGGAGAAGCTGTAGGTGAACCTGATGAGTAGGTAGAACTTTCCACTAAACCATCTCATGAAGTCTCTGAAGTCAACCTCCATAGTGGCGAAGTTCTACCTCCTAGGGTAGCACCTCAGGATAAGGGTAAATAAGGCATTGATTTAAGTGATCAAGAAGCCCCTTTACAGGATGCTCCACCTATGGATATGCTTATGGAGGACCAACCCAGAGTTGACTATAATATCCTCACTCACCAAAGAAAGTTGCTAGCTAAACTAAGCATATATGATGCCCTTGTCTTATCCAAAGAGATGAGGGAGTCATTGATCAAAGCTTTTCTTGATCTAGAATAATGCAAAGCTCAGCTGATCATTATTGGAGAGGAGGCATGTTATTCAAGAGAAACCCATGGAGTTACATTCATTGAGGAAGACATTCTTTTGGAGACAATAGAGCATAATCGTCCCCTTTACATCACAGTGGGCATGAGAAGATTTATACTCTCTAGGGTGTTAGTTGATCTAGGTGCATCAGTGAACATTATGAGTCTAAAGACCTTTGCCTACTTGAGGATTGACATCTCTGAACTCTGAGGAGATCAGATGATATTGAGAGGATTCAATGAGCAATACGAGAGAGCTTTAGGCTCCATAATATTGCCATTGGAGATAGATGACTGGAAGACAGAAGCCAAGTTCTACATATTCGATTCTGATACATCTTTCACTGCTTTGCTCGGTAGGCCTTGGATACATGGAAATAACATGGTTCCATCTTCTTTACATCAGTGCATTAATTTTTGAAGAGGTGGGATCGAGTATTGTGTCAAAGGAGACTTGAAGCCATTCTCTGTTAGAGAGGTCAAGATATATGAGGATGTAACCTACTATTTTCCTCCAAATTAAAAAGTCTATTCTTATGAACTTGGTGAAAGTTCAAAAATAAAAGAAAAAGAAAGAAAAGAAAAAATGAAAAATAAAAATAAAATGAAAGTACAAGTGAGCGAGAATCAGACATCGAGGAAGAAGTAGAGCTAGATATTGGATTCCATCCACAATTCGTTCTTCCATACGAACACATGGGTAGAATGACTCTACCCTCACCAGGTAGAGGCAGAGGTAGATCTAGAGGCAGTTCCATGGAAGACCTCCTTGCTGGCGGCTAGCCGGTAGGAGTATGATCCAAGTCAGAGGAGCACCCTCGCTATCCACATAGACTTAGAGTCCAGTTCAGAGGATGAGTCTCATGTGGTTAGCACGCCGACCAACCCCTCTCAGTGGGTCCCTTTGGAGGTGACATTTGAGCCAGATAATGATGAAGACCAGGCCTCTATGGTGAAAAATTTCTATAGAGTCACCTTCAAATTTATGGAGAAAGAGAGACAAGAACATAAAAATTCATCTTTTCAGGATGCCATGTAGATCCGCAGATGTGCTTATTCAGGTGATCGGATACGTCATCAAGGAATAGTGTACTATCTCAAAAGATAGAAGTCACTACCCTTTAGTGGACCTAATCACCTCAATAAGGACTCCCAGAGATACATATGTACCAGAGATTCTTCTCCTACTTTACATGGAAAAGTAAAGCAAGGTTTATTTTAAACTAGGTTAGTTATGTTTCCCACAGGGGCAAGCCCCCATAGTTAATTGCATCCTAAGGGATGAGATCCCTTAGGAATACTCTTGATTAAGGTAAATCATCGTTGCCTTCAAAGATTTTAATAGGAAAGGAATATCAATTGATTTGTTCATTTTTGAAGATCAAATGGGATTGATTAAAGAAGGGAGTTATTATCAAAGTCAAAAGAAAAATAAGTAGGAGATGCCCATGTTGCTAAGAAATCTAGCGAGCATCTCAAACTATCCTATAGTTGAGATTTATATTTTTGAAATTAATTTAGTTTGTTTGAGTTATATTTTTCATTATAATTTTAGACCTATGATTCGTTAACACAAGATTAAGGAAATGCCTAAGAGGTGAGAAATTATGCTTGTGGCCCACAAAGGGAGAAGCAACCTCAGAACCTAAATATAGGGAGCTTTGGCAAGGGCCAAAAGCACAACCTAAATCTAAGGCAAAATGGGTATTTGGTTTGCTTCCATGAGTGAGGCAAACCACTCGACTGCTTGGACTTACAACCACCCGGGGGTGGCCGCCAACTAACTTGTCCTATGATTTTAAATACATGTAGGCAAGTCTTATGCTTATGCAAGATAAGTTAGGCTATTATTTATTTAGAAACAGATTAAGTCCTTAAACTCAGTCTCTAAAGTGACTAGATCATGTAAGGGTATGCTTCAAATAACCTAAATCTAATGCAATTCAGATTTCATTTTTTATTTTCATTTTTGGAGAAATATTTTGACTCAGGCTAATAGGATTCATATGACTAATGCATGAGAAATAAAGTTATTAACCAAAATCAGTGAGAAAGGAGGAGGTGTGTTTCCACCATGACTCTCAAAGGTCAAGCAAGTTTCTTTGGCAAAGGTGGAAGCCCTCCAATCAAGAGTGAAAAAGATGCATTTGTGCATGATATTGTAGAAGAAATACTCATCCAGCAAAGGGGTTGCTAATTCTTTTATCTTGATTTTAAACTTAAGCTTTAGGTGAGGTTATGAGTTCTTCATTTTTATTTTTGAGTTATTAAATTTGGTAAAAGATTTATTTTTCCCTAAGAGCCTAATCCACATCTAGGCCATATATAAAGCAAGGAAGAAACTAGGAAAAGGTGCCACTTAATGCAAGTGCTAAACAAATCATCAATAAATTTATATATCTAATCACAGAAGAATAAGAGGCCGAGTGTGGTCGGGTACCACCGCACAAACCCGAAAAATAAATTATGTAGTCGAGCTCTACCCTTATACAACTCGGATTATAAATGAATTAAATTATAATTGAGCAAGGAATTCATTATTATGGGGGCCTTCAAGCTTCATTTATTCATTCTTTTTTTCTTCTTTCTTCTTTGGTTCCTTATTTTGGATGGTTGGAAGGTGGATGCTCCAAGGCTTCACATGGTGCATAAGATAGGATCTTATGACCAATGTTTATCCTAATCCCCATAATAATCATTCCAAAATCTTAATTGCATAAATTTACATGAAAAGGAAAAGAATTGAAATCTAACAAACACCTGCAAAATAGAGATTAGCTGAAACAAACCACACAAATCCCCAAGCATGTATATTGGACTTATCACCCTACACATGGGTGACTAAGTCCAGCTAGCCTATTTGATTATGCTTAGGGGTATAAGCACCTGCAAGTAAAAGTATTTATATTTTTATATATGATAGAGCCCCTTAAGCATAATCCTCTATAGAAAATAATGGTTAGACTAAGATTGCCCTACCATTCATTCTATGAGCATACATCCTAACATCCAGTCTAAAACATATATCACCAAATAAAACAAACATCAAACCATGCACCACCCTAACCTAAATCTAGAAGTGGTGACTTAGGCTAATGTGTGTGCTTTGAAGGTTTGTGTGGTATGCTTGACTTTGACTTTAAGTTAGAGTTTTCTAAGTATGAAGCATGTTCAACTTAGAGGAGGGTTTCATTTAAGTTGTTTAATTATTTTAGATTGATTTTATTTCATGTTTTGATTAGGTTCAAGTGAATCCTACAATTAATTACTAAGTTAAAAAGAGTGTGAAAGAGAAGAGAACTTCTCTTTCCTTCCCTAACTTAAGTAATCTTTAAAGTAGATTCATGTTTTAGTTTTGTTTAGTGAATGCTTTGATTAAGTGTTTTAATTAATTCTAAGTTTAGATGAACTCTAAAAAAACCCATTCAAAAGGAAGGCATTTTAAGATTAAATAAAATGAACCAAATTCATATAACATACATCACTTCATTTCTTTCCCCAACATGTATAACATGCATATGAATGAATCCTAAGAATATATACAAATAAAAAATGAGAATGTTTAACACACTTTATGATGCATGCTAAGTAATTCATTTATGGAAATTTGGAAGTTTATGACGCATGGTTTTCATTAAGTAGAAAAGGGTTTCTTATCCAATTTTCACATGCACACATGAAAGTAAGAAAGGCATAAGTGAGTATAGCACCGTTGTTAACTAGAAGTGTAAGGTACAAGAACTATTTAGAGCTACTTAAAGCCTCATAACCTTAGGATTTTCCAGACTAATATACCACTTTCCTTAAATACAAACAAATATGTACAACAAAAATGAATGGAAAAAGAAAGAATGCAAAAGTTGTATTAGTTGATTTATTTTGTTTATGCAATTTATGTGAGCAAGCGTAGGTAACCCTTCTTAAGTGATAGCATATGAATGAATAGGATATGAAATTTAGGCAAGCGTTGGGTTCTTTTCAAATTAACCACACATCTTACCAAATCCTATTCAAAACTGTACTAAAAGAAAAGAGAAGGAAAATCTATACTAAGCACACCTTTATATTCTCTCACATGCAAGCTTATAATTAAAATATAAGTAGCACACTTTTAGTTTTGATAGTTGATTCATATGTTTTGAAAATAATTTGAATTTAGGAGTGATAATAGCCACTCATATTATTGCTTTAGCCAACACATGCAATTTTGACATAAAGTAAACAATTTCATTTTGAATTTGATTTTGAAAAATATGGATGCATGAAACCACATGACATACAAATTTAACATGTTGGGGGAAAGAACTAAAGCAATGAAAGTATGTAAACACATTCACTTTAATTAAATCCTTAAGATAATCTTATGAAATAAGAAAGCATAAAATAAATCAAAGTTTATTTAATATGATTTTTGTTTGATTTAGAATTTGATTTAATTTTAAATATGTGGGTTGAGTTTACTGTTCCTAACCCATTCCCACATGTGTTTGATATTTTTATTTATTTTTTAGATGATTAGATTCATTCTTATATATTAATTAGGTTAAGGTATGAATTAAGCAAGTTAATTAACCCTTACCTATATCACCTTAACATAGTTAACCAAGTATTATGAGCCAATGATATGACATAAAAAACTCACAAGAAATTTAAACTTGCAATGCACCTAATAAGAAAAGGGTCTAATGCAATTTGGCTCATAATTAATGGTTAATTAAGCTAAGGGGTTTAACTTAAGTTATTTCAAAACACTCTTTCACACATGTGAATTAAGTTTTGATTTTCTTAATTGATTAGGCTCTTAAACACCTAAGCATCTACCAAAGTAGATTAATTAAGTTCTGGAAGGTTTTAGAATTTTTAGAAATTAATTAAGAGAATAATTAATGAATTAACCCTTAATTAAGAGGGGATTAAGGAAAGAAAATAGGGTTTAGGGAATAACTTAGGGGAAATACCCCAAAATTATTCCCTAAGCCTCCTATTCACTGGATCTAACCTTAATCAACTCCAATGAGAGATTAGAACACTAATCCAAACCTTAATTATCCCTAATTACATGAAGGGAGTAATTAGAAAACATAATTGCAATTCCCTTAATTAAGCCTTAAATAAATTCTAAGAAAATTAGGGACGTAGAGGTCATCCCCTAAAATATACATAAGGAGTTTAGGATTAATCAGAGGATTAATTAAAGAGCAATTAGCAAAATAATATTTTCATTATGACCCAAAATCAGAGAAAAGTAAAATTTAAAATCCATTGAAATCATTTTTAAAATATTCTAGGTTGAATTATCTTTTCATAAAAATTTAGCTCATATTTTTTTGAATTTTATTGAGGGAGATATAAAATTTTAAAGGTTAGGAGATTAATTAAAATTTAATTAAATCCCTAACTAATCCCTTTAGCTCATAATGTGACACATGGCGGCAGTGATCAGCACGCTTTACATGTGTTGCACCATGAGCTATCGACTTAAGTGTTGCATCAGGGTGGCAGTGCGACGATGGGACGTGGTTTGATCTCTACTGTTCGATCAAGGATCAAACTGCTAGGGATCTTCCTGCAGTTTTAAAAGGGATAAAGGATTTCTTAAATGTGCGGTTAGTCTTGGCCGTCCATCCAAAATGTGCAGATGGATGGCCAGGATCACCCTAATTCTTCCCTGAGAATCAATAGAGATCGTCCACGATCTAAAGGAAGATTCGAGCTTGATTGAGCTTGGATTAGAGTGAGATTGTACCGACACCATCTAAGCACAATTACAAATCTATCCAACAATGGATTTTACATGGCATGAACATTTCTTTCACAAAGTACCAACACCGCCTAAGCTAAGTGGTCAAAAAATTCCATACCTCACCGGAGGTGATCACCAGCGCTCGAGCTCGATGAGGTAGCTTTGTCTAGTAGAGACGAAGCCCTGTTAAAAGTTTCAAGCATTGGCGTTGAGTAGATCTCCCTATGGACCAACACCACTTGCCCCCCTTTATGGCTTTGATCCAATTCACCTCCTCATTATTTTAGGAACTTGAGAGAATGCTTAGGTGCACTTAACTTGATCCCCTGAGGGTGTGTACAAGAGGAATTGGAGTAGTTTTGAGTGAGAAGGAAGTTGGGAATTGAGATGAGCTCCCCTATTTCTAAGGATGAAAATTGAGGAAGCTAAGATTCAAATCCCTCTTTGAAAGCATAGGAATGCTCTTTGGTGTTTCCTAACTCTTTCTATTGCTCAATTGAATGTGAGGATGATGAATTCAAATTGAGTTAGGGGGAGTATATCTCCCCTTATGGAAATCAGATGGCCAAGCCATAGCTTATCATTTTGATCTAATTGACCATATGGGAGGGGTTGTTTAGGCTGTTAGATGTTTGTACATGGTCAGTTTGAGGTCTTGAGTGGATTAATAACCTCCCATGTGCTTCAAATTGAGTGGAAGGAGGATTTTGAATGAGCCAATTTGAGCTAGGGGTCAATTTTGGTCTTGGGTTCATTTAGGCTGACCTAAACCCATTGGGCTGGGTGCACCACTCTTCATTGGGTCCACTTGAGCTATTAGGAAGGTATCAAGTTGATATGAAGAGGGCATGACCAAATTACCCATGGATTAGGTGAAAATTTGTTCTATGCCCTAGGGGTAGAATGGCCTTTTTGCTAATTTTTCAATTTGGATATGTTGGGTATGTGGATGAAATAGGTTTGGCCAAGTTTCCTGAGATTTGGAATTCATTTGATAAGGTTTGGCTCATGTTGACCCATTTAGGTCAAAATGGGTCAACTTGGGTCAAGTTGACCAATTGGCCAAATTGGGTGAAACCAAGGGTTGGGTCAAGTTCATTTGACCATTTGAAATATTTTGGTGGCTTTGGTTTGGTTCAATTTGGTTTAGTTTTGAATTTGGCTCATATGACTTCATTTAGGTCAAATGGGTCAAGTTGACCAATTTGACCCATTTGACCTATTTGAGCTTAGTCAAGGGTAGGTTTAGGTTTGGTTCGTCATATGGAGTGGATTGTTATTTTTGTTTCTAATCAATTTTGGTTATATTCAAATTTGGCTCAACATGAATTCAAATGATCTTGAAGTCAAGGAGGTGTGTTTTGAAACTTCAGATGACCCAAATGATCTTGAAGTCAAGGATGCACTGCAAGAGTTTGAAGAAGAATTTAGATTAACCATTGATGAACTCAAAGAAATTAACTTAAGAATAAAAGAAGATCCACACCCGAGATACTTCAGTTCCTTATTGAATGAAGAAGAATCCAATGACTTAGTTAGGCTGTTAGCTGAGTTTAAGGACTACTTTGCATGGAGTTATGAAAAAATGCTTGGTTTTTCTCCTGACATAGTAGTCCACAAATTAGCAATAGATCATAATGCTAACCCTATCAAGCAGGCTCCTAGACGCATGCGATTAAAAATTGAACAATGGGTCATTTCTGAAACGAAGCAACTGATCGATGCTAGCTTCATCAGGGATGAAAAATATCCTACTTGGTTGGCCAGTGTCATCCCAATTAAGTAAAAAGGCCAAATTCTCATATGCATCGATTTTAGAGATCTAAATAAGGCATGCCTTAAGGATGAATTTATATTTCCTATACCAGAGCTAATGGTGGACATTACCTCATCTCATGCAGTATTCTCCTTTATGGATGGGTCATCTAGCTATAACCAAATCAAGGTGGCCTTAGAGGATGAAAGAAACACTGCTTTTTGATCCAGCGAAGATCAAGGCTATCTTAGAAATGCCACCTCCTAAAAGTCTAACTCAACTCAGATCATTTCAAGGGCGATTGGGGTATCTAAGATGCTTCATATCCAACTTATTAGGAAGATGACAACCATTGTCACCATTTATCAAAAAGGATGCTAAGTTGAAGTGGGATGACAAGCGTCAGCATGCCTTCAAAGGCTGTGGTGTTTTATTTGTTATATGTGGAGGTTATTATTAGGTAGGGGGACACCACATAAATTTGTAGATGTAATTAGTAGGGTGATCAGGTAGGACATTAAGGAATAGTGTACAATCTCAAGAGATAGAAGTCGCTACCATATAATGGACCTAATCACCTAATGAGGACTCCTAAGGCATGATGGGTCTTCGAATGTACCAGAGATCTTTCCCCTACATTACATAGAAAAGTAAAGTAAGATTTATTTTAAGCTGGGTTCGTTAAGTTCCTTATGGAGGTAAGCTCCCATAGTTAATTACATCCTATCTTTAGGAATACTCTCGATTAAGATAAATGATTGTTGCCTCCAAAGATTTCAAAGATAGGACTATCAACAAATTAGTTATTTTTAGAAATTTAAGTGGGATTGATCAAAATGAGAGAGTTATTATTGAAACCAAAGAGAGATGAGTAGGGGATGCTCTCGATGCTAGAAAATTTAGTGAGCATCCTAAACTATCCTATGGTTGGGCTTTATATATTTGAAATGGTGGAGAATTAATGTTTGAGTTGAATTTTTATTAGAAATCTAGGATTCACAATTCCACAACACAAGATTGTAGAAATGCCTAAGAGTTGAGAATTTATGCTTATAGCCCACAAAGGGAAACATCAACCTCAAATCCTAAATCTAGAGAACTTTGGAGAGGGCCAAAGTATGACCTAAATCTAGGTGAAAAATAGGTATATGGTTTACCTCCACAAGAGAGAGTAATCCACTCGACTGTTGGACTTACAACTGCCTAGAGTGGCCACCAACTAACTTCTCATATGATTTTAAATACATGTAGGCAAGTCTTATGCTTTGCAAGATGGCTAGGATATTATTTATTTAGAAAAGAAACTAAATCCTTAAACATACTTCCTAAAAGCTAGATTATGAAGGGAATGAATAAATGACTTAATCAGAACAAATTTTGTCAAGTTTTATTTTAATTTTTGGACATTTTTATTTGACACAGGCTATGAGATTTCATATGCCTAATACAAGAGAAAATTAGTTATGGGACAAAATCAGAAAGAAGGAGGTGTGTTTCCACCATGGCTCTCAAAGGTCAAGCCTTTTCTCTGGCAAAGGTGGAAGCCCTCCATTAGCAAGAGTGAGATAATATGATTTATGCATGATATGAAATATACAACATCCAACTAAGGGGTTGCTAAATCTTTTACTATCTTGATTTATGCCCTAGGATTTAAGCGGAGTTATGAATTATTTAGTTTAATTTTGAGTTAACTAATTGGATAGAAATATTATTTTTCCTAAGATCTCAATCACATCCAGGCCATTCAACAACCATCAAACAATAAAAAAACTAGGAAAATTGTGCCATCTTGATTGTACAATCATAAACATAACATCAATCAATTTATAAAATTAGCACAAAATAATAAGAGGCCAATGTGGTTGGGTTCCACCGCACAACCCGAAAAGAAATATGGGTAGTCGAGCCCTACCCTTATAAAACCCAGATTATAAATGAATAATTATAATTAAAAGGAATTTATGTTATTGGGGTCTTCATTCTCCATTTCTTCATTTCTTCCTTTTCTTTCTTTCTTTTGGTTTGACTTGGGATGTAGTTTGCTCTAAGGCTTCACATGGTATATAAGACATGGTTTTCTTTCTTTTGGGTTATCTTGGGATGTAGCTTGCTCCAAAGGCCTCACATAGGCATAGACTAATCTAATCCCCATCTAATCCTAACACTTGCTCCAAATTTAAAATTTACATCAAAATGGGAAAAGATAAAATCTAAACTGCAAAATAAAGGTTAGCTAAACATACCACACAACCAAGTAGTTATAAGAATAATTTGGACTTAGCACACATGGGTAGAATCCTTTTATTTGGTTACCTTGGGGAATTATAACAACACATAGCAATTTATATTTTTATTTATAACTTAAGCACAATAGAAAGCAGTTCATTTAAGTATCTCTACCATCAGTAACAGTCTAAAATACATACAAATATATCAAACATTTTTACATCAAAATAGAAATGGTGACTTAGCCTAATGTGTGTCAGGCTTGTGTGTTGGCTAGGTTTAAGGTTGAAATTTTCTAAGTGTGAAATTCAACTTAGAGATGGTGATTTCATTTTAAGTGATTTGATTTGACTGTCAATTTTAATTTGATTTGGTTTGAATGAACTTACACTTAGTCTAAATATTGTGAAGAGAAGAAAAGAGAGAGAACTTCTCTTTCATCCTACCTTAAAAATTTCTAAGGTAGATTGATGAATTTCCTTTAGTGAATATTTTTTATATGTTTTAATTAATCCTAAGTTTAGATTTACTATAAATAACTATTCAATAAGAAAGACATCTTAAGGATTAGTTAAGGTGAATTACTATCACACAACACCATTTATTTCTTTCCACATGTATACCATGCATATGTGAATAATCTAAGCATACTATTATACAGTACAAACACACTTTGATGAATGCTAGAGATATGATTTGAAAATTTGGATATTCCATTGATGCATGTCTTTGTTATGTAGAAAAAGGATTTCTCATCCATTAAACTAAATGCACATTCACATGTATAAAGTCATAAGTGAGTGACACCATTATTTTCTCATAGAGTGTAAGGCTACACAGGCTACTTAAAACTCAGGATGTCAGGACTAATATACCACTTTTTTAAATACATGTAGATGTACAAAAGAATGGATAAAAAGAATCATGCAAAATATATTTTTTGATTTGGTTTGTATTTTATGTGTAATATGAAGGTCCTTCTTAAGTCATAACATAGAAATGCATAGAATAGATTTAAGCAAGTGTTGTGTTCTTTTTTAAATGAACTATACTTTGCAAATCTATAAATCCATGTTAAGAAAGAAGAAAGAACTTCATAATACACATCTTATATTATAATCACATGCAAGCTTATAAATATTATAAGTAGCATCACTTCATTCATAATCTTTGATTTATAGTTTTGAAAAATTTTTTGGTTTAATAGTGATAATAACCATTCATATTCTTAACTTTAGCCAAAACCTGCAATTTGACATAAAAAGAAGTATTTTATTTAATTGAGTTTTGAAAGAAATGAATGTATGATTTCATATGGCAAACAATATTTAGCATGATTGGAAAGAAATAAAGGGATGTTAGTACATAGCTTCATTCACCCTAATTAATTCCTTAGGACAATCATATAAAATAAGATTATTTAAAATGAATCAAAATACTTTATGCAGATTTTTATTTTTGAATTTGATTTGACTCAGAAAATATGAAAAGGTTTGGTCTATTTTTTATTAATTTGGTTTAATTTAGAACAATTAGGTTGATTTTATATTTTGATTGGTTAAGGTATGAATTAAATTGATTACCCCTTTAACATAATTTTCCAAGTAATTATGAGCCAATATATGATATAAAACCACATGAAAATTAAATCAATAATGCATCTAAGAAATGAATGGGCCTAATGCATTGGCTCACAATTATTGTTTAATTAAGCTAAAGGGTTTGATTAAGTACTTTTGTAACCTTCCTACACATGTAGTTTGATTATAATTTTCATGAAAATTCTCTTAGGTTATTGAACACCTAAGAATCTACCAAAGAATTGAATGATTAAGTTCTGGAATGATTTGGTTTTGAATTTGATTAATATTATTTAATGAGGTGATTAAGCCATTAATTAATTGCAAATTTATTAAGTGTTTGTCCAAATGAAATAAACTTTGGGGAAAGATTGAAGAAGAGGTCCTTATCTCATTTCCTAAGTCCATTCACTGTTTCATATTGATTAGCAAGTTTAATTAATAAATTTATCACTATTTAACATGTTATTAATCATTTAATTAATTAAGAGAGGGATTAAGGATGAAATAAGCAATTCCCCTAATTAATTAAGCAATAAATTCCATGAAAATCATGGGAGGCAAAGGTCATCCCACTAATCAATCTCAAAAAGTTTGGAATTAATAGCTAAAGTAATTAAGGAGTAATTAGCTTAATTACATTTCTAATAAAACCTAGATTGAGTAAAAATTACTATTCAAAATTAATTGGTTTTAAATTTATATTATTCTCCTCTGAATTATCTTTAAAATGAGCATGGTTTGCAATTTTTGGATTTTTCTACAATTAGTTATGAATTTTGGAAGTTTCACCATTAAACATGAATTAATTAAGCTTAATTAAACCCCTAATCCAATCAGGCCATGTGTCGGTTGATGTGGCACGATGAGTTAGGTTATTTAAGTTATCACATTCGTTGGCTGAGTCAGTCGGAGGTGGACACATCTTCTTTGTAGGCCGTTCGATGTAAGATTGGATGGCTGAGATCAATCTCGTGGTTTAGGAATGAATCAGAGGGGATCTAGCTTGATCTGATCACAACCATCCATTCCAATCACGCAAAATGGATGATGTATGATCCTTCTCCTTCATGAGCGATGACCGTTCATCTCTCCTCTTTCAATTTGAGCTTACTCGAGCTTAGATTGGGATCAAAAGGATTCCACACCTTCAGATAGAGGGTGATGCACATCCAATGGTCAAGATTTCATGTGGTGAGAATTTCCTTCAAAAAGGACCAACCAATTTTTCCTATATCTACGGTTTCAAGAAATTACCTCACCGGAGGTTATCATCCGCACTTCCAATGGAGGAGGTAGCTTCGTCTAGTAGAGATGAAGTCTTGTTGAAGGAATTCAGCCTTGGTTTGATGTAGTTTGATTGGTTGACAAAGCTCTCCTTCAATGGTGATTGGCCTTGATCAAAGTGGTGCTTCCCATGGCTTGGAGACTTGGGAAATGACTTGATTGAGCTTGACGAAGTCCACTGATGCTGTGTGCAAGGTTAATTTAAGTTTGGTTGAGAATTGGATGAGTTGGAGTTTGAGCTCACCTCCCCTATTTTGGCTTTGAGTAAAACTGAGAAGGAGAAATGGGGGAGCTTGGGAATGACATGGAAAAGCTTGGGGTGGCTTTGATTCAATCTCCTTAGCTCTGAGGAAATGATTGATTCTTGTTTGAGTGGGAATGAGGGGGAGTATATCTCCCCATCCTTGGATCACACGGGGAGAGGCTGAATTTCCATTTTTGATCAATAGCTTGGATTGAAGGAACGGTTTGAGCTGCAAAATACCCCACATGGGTCATTTTGGATGGTGGAGTGAAGGAGAGTGGATGCCCATGTGCTAGGTGAGTGCTTATGGAGTTCTAAGTGTTCAAATGCCATTGGAGGGGTCAGTTTGCCATGCCTTGGGTCATGGCCGAACCAAGCTCATTGGGTCATGTTTGCTACCCTCCTTGGTGTCCATGTGGACCATTAGAAGGATGCCAAGTGGAATTGAGAAAGAAATGGCCAAACTCCAAGAGAATTTGGTCATAGGATACCCTTTCACCTGAGGGAAAAATTATCATTTGGCCATGATTTTGATTTGGGCAGATTTGAAATGATTCAAAAATAGGTTGGGCCAAATTTGAAGTGATTTGGAGTTTATTTTATTTATTTTGACTCAATTTGACTCATTTAGGTCAAGTTGGGTCAAATTAGGTTAGGTTGACCAATTAACCAAATTGGGTCAAACCATGGGTTAAGTCAAGTTCAAATGATCATTTGGAGCCTATGGGTATCATTAGTTTGGTTCAATTTGGTTTAGATTTGGTTTTGGTTCATTTAGGTTCATTTAGGTCAAACGGGTTAAGTTGACCAATTTGACCCATTTGACCTAATTGGGTTAGGTCATGGGTTGGTTTAGGCTTGATTGATCATTTGAAATGTATTGTTAGCTTTGGTTTTAATCAATTTTGGTTTGATTTGTTTTCAAGCTGGTTTGACCTTTTAGGTCAAGTTGGGTTCATGGTCAATTGGGCTATGTTGGGTATAATTGGTCAATTGAAGCTTTGGTCAAGTTCAATAATCAATTTAGAATGAATTTGACCCATTGGTTGCAATCAATTTTCCTTAGATCAATATTTTACCCATTTTAGCTTTTTAGGTCAATTTGGATCAACTTAGGTCAAGTGGCCAATTCGGCTTGATTTGGCTCAATTGATGACTTGTTCATGTTCAATCAGTGATGAATTTTGACATATGATGGATTTTGGCTAGTTTGGGTTCCATTTTTGATTAAATGTTCACTTGGTCAAAGTCTAAGTTTGATTTGGTTTGACCCAATTTGAGTGATTGATCATTTTATTATGATTGTTGATCACAATGCGAGGCTTGGGTGAGCTTAGTTCAATCCAATTTGGGTTGGATTAGAATTTGGCTCAAAAAGGTCTTTAGGTCACTTTGGGTTAATTGAGCCTAAGTTGGTCAATTGACTTGGTCAAGGCTTGATTCAAGTTTGGTTGAAATCACATATGGACTTATGATGGAAATATAAATCCAATTGCAAGTGGTTTAGAGTCAAATGGGTTTTGTTCATTTGACAATTTCAAGTCAAAAAGGATGAACATGGGTTTGACCTAGGTTAGTTTGATTTTGGCTTGGTGATTGTAGTTTATGTTTATATTTGGGCATGTGATTGAAGAAGTGATTGTTTGAGAGAAAATCCAAGGGTTTGGATTGATTTGAGAATGATTTGGCTAAATCCAAGAAATTGGCTTAAAGGATATAAGTTTTATTTGGATTTGAGTTTTAAATTTAATTTTGGTTATTTGAATTTATATTTCATTTATATTTGTGAATATAAAAGAGATATAAACGGATTATGAGAAAATCTTTTGAGTTTGGAGTGATTTGGATTTGATTTGAGCTTAGTCCATAAGATAAAATCAAAGGGCTTAGGAAAGATTTTGGGATTTGAATTCAATCATGGGTTTCAATCACTTGATTTAAAATTGATTTATGATTTGGATTTTGAAATTAATTTATGATTTGAGAAAATCAATTGAGTTGGAATTGATTTAAGATTTGGGTTTTGGAAATGATTTATGATTTGAGAAAATTAATTGAGTTGGAATTGATTTAAGATTTGAATTGGATTGATTTGAAGGAGAGAAGCAAGGATTGGGTTCAAGCTATAAGGTAAGCAAGTCCTCCTAATAACCCTAAGGCATAACCTATTCCTATGGCTAACTCCTCTAAGTCTCTAGGGTTAGGTTAATTTATTCACCTAATCACTAGCAGTGTTTGAAGATTAAGGAACTCTTAGTGTCTAGAGGAGTCCTATGTCTAAGATGGAGAAGTTGAAAGCTCACTCCAAAAGTGTGGTCAACAAAGGGCACCTAATAGGTGTGGTATGACTGACAAAGCACGTATTAGTGTTGACCGAGGCAATCAACAATGTTCGAACGATCATAAGCACTAACAGAAATGATATTCTCTTAAACTCGAGGTGTAGAAGGAATCAAGATCTAAGTGCAATGCGACTCTACTTATGTCAAAAACATAAGAGGGTGAAGGGGGGATCCACTAGGGATGGAGTATGTGAGCCTTCAACAAGGTGAAATGGCTCAAGTTATTGACTCGGGACAAGATGTTGTGAAATGGTTTAGGGGATTAGAATTTGGAATCCACTAGGGATAAAAGGTGTGAACCTTCCACTAGGGGAACATGTTCGGGTTGGATTGAATTGACTCCGCTAGGGAGATTGGAAAAATTTGCATCTCACTGAGGAGAAGCTGATTGATTTGATTTGACTCCACTAGGTAGGAGGGTTGGTTTTGTTTCAAAATTTAAAATTTTAATTTTAAGATGGATCCTGTTGATTTACGATGGACCACATTGAGTAAGGGCCATGTTGGCCTTAGCCTACTTCAGAGTTACCAATCCAAAGTGGTAGTCTACCTACCACATTGTAAGGCTATCTAGCCAGATGTGTTGTGCATCAGTGTGCAGCGGCTGTATTAGGAAGAAAGCGTAGCAGACTTACATCCTATAAAGTAGGGATCAGTCATTGGGATGATCAGTTGGTGAGGCAATGGATCGAAC
Organism: Cymbidium sinense; assembly: GCA_021442155.1. Taxonomy (NCBI): domain Eukaryota; kingdom Viridiplantae; phylum Streptophyta; class Magnoliopsida; order Asparagales; family Orchidaceae; genus Cymbidium; species Cymbidium sinense. The sequence goes on from CM038216.1 coordinate 56,188,338, forward strand.
CCAACCTTAGGCTGACTACTGAGTGAATGCCTCTGGGGTACTTAAATTAGCTCAAAGATAGTCCAAATTAATTTCACTTTAATTGTGTTTGATGGATCGGATTGGTTTATGATGGACCACACTGAGCAAAGGCCATGTAAGCCTTGACCTACTTTAGATTTATCGATCCAAAGGGAGTGGCTTCTCGGACGAAGGGGAGAACTATCCAACCAACGGGGTGGATTTCAATTTGAAGCTGTCAATTCAGGAAAGAAAGCATGGGGACTCACATCTTTCTTGAATAAAAAGACCACTAGGGCCACAGATTAACGAGATAACATGTCAACCCAACCTAGGGCTGCCCGTCAGTTTGCGACAATCATGCTAGAAGGAATGCATAGTAGTCTTACTTCTTTCAGAGCGAAATGACTTCTAGGGCAATCTGTTTATGCAAAAATAGATTGAACTCGACCTAAGGGTGACTACTAAGAGAGTGCTGACCTGGGGATTTATCTCAACTCAAGTGTAGTTAGGCAATTCCTATAGGGAGTTCTGCTGACACTGCCCTAAAGATAGGATGCCTGCTTAGGAAAGGGGCCACTGCAGGCTTGAATTCCTAGTCCACAAGTGAATAAATTTGTTTATTTTATTTGTTTGTTTATCGTGGACCCTGTTGGTTTGTGAGGGATCATACTGATAAGAAGCTTCTATAAGCCTAGACCTATCTCAGATTTACTGGTTCAAGGGAGAATCTATGCATCCGCTGAATAAATTCTCTAACCACAGGGGTGACTATTTGGAAAGAGGGATTATCCAATCCAAGAGTAACTGGAGTAGTGTCTAAATGGAGCTGCAAAGGACGTGATCCAAGAGAGCATGGGGCCACTAAGGGATTTATCCAAAACCGAAGAAGATAATGTCGTAGTATTCTGGCCAACTCAAAAGACTCACATATGCCAAGAGTGGTATATCCACTGGGTGAGTCACTATTAGCATAACGAACATCAACCAACCTAAGGTGCCCGTTGATTTGCGATAATTATCCTAGGAAGAAAGCATCGGGGACTCACATCTACAAGGGAACTGATTCGATAATTGCTTTTCGCCGACATGTGCTATCTGACCTAGGGCGATATGGAGAATAATTCCTATATAAGTCACCTTTCAAATTTATGGTGAGAAAAGAAGGAGGAGACCTATAAAAATTCATCCTTTTACAAAGCCATGTAGATCCATAGATGTACTTATTTAGGTGATCGAGTACATCGTCAAAGAATAGTGTACTATCTCGAAAGATAGAAGTTACTACCCTTTAATGGACCTAATCACCTTAATAAGAACTTCTAAAGATGTTAGGTCTGCATATGTACTAGAGATTGTTCTCCTACTTTACATGGAAAAGTAAAGCAGAGTTTATTTTAAACCCGATTCGTTAAGTTCCCTATAGGGGCAAGTCCCTATAGTTAATTATATCCTAAGGAATGGGGATTCCTTAGAAAAACTCTTGATTAAGGTAAATGATCATTGTCTTTAAAGATTTCAATAGGAAATGACTATCAATCGATTGGTTTTATTTTAAGGATCAAATGGGATTAATCAAAGAGGTGGAGTTATTATCAAAGCCAAAATGGAAGATAAGCAGGAGATGTCCATGATGCTAGGAAACCTAGTGAGTATCTCAAATAATCCTACAATTGGGATTTACATTTTTTAAATTGATTTAGTTTATTTGAGTTGAATTTTTTATTAGAAATTTAGGACTTATGATTCCTTAACACAAGATTAAGGAAATGCTTAGGAGGTGAGGAATTAAGCTTAGGGCCTGCAAAGAGGAGAAGCAGCCTTAGAACCTAAATCTACAGAGCTTTGGCGATGGCCAAAAGCACAACCTAAATCTAAGGCAAAAATGTGTAATTGGTTTGCCTCCACAAGAGAGAAAAAATCACCTGACAGCTTGGACTTACAACCGCCTGGGGGTGGCCACCAACTAACTCCTCCTACGATTTTAAATACATGTAGGTCAGTCTTTATGCTTATGCAAGAAAGCTAGGCTGTTATTTATTTAGAAAGAGACTAAGTCATTAAACTCACTCCCTAAAGAGACTAGATCATGTAAAGGGACATGCTTCAAATGACCTAAATCTAATGCTATTCAAATCTCATTTTATTTTCATTTTGGATAATTATTTTGACTCAGGCTAATAAGATTCATATGACTAGTGCATGAGAAATAAAGTTATTGGCCAAAATTAGCAAGAAGGGAGGAGGTGAGATTCCATCATGGTTCTCAAAGGTCAAGCTAAGTTTCTCTGATAAAGGTGGAAGCCATCCAATCAAGAATGAAATAAGATGCTGTTGTGCATGATATTACAAAAGAAATGCTCATCCAGCTAAGGGATTGCTAATTCTTTTATCTTGATTTTAAACCTAAGCTTTTGGTGAGGTTCTGAGTTTTTTAATTTTTATTTTTGAGTTGTTAAGTTGGGTAAAAGATTTATTTTTCCCTAAAGAGCCTAATCCACATCTAGGCCATACACAAAGTAAGGAAGAAATTAGAAAATCATGCCACTTAATTTAAAAGCTAAACAAATCATCAATCAATTTATAAAGCTAATCACAAAAAGAATAAAAGGCCGTTGTGGTCAGGCACCACTACACAAACTTAAAAATATCAAATGTGAGTAGCCGAGCTCAACCCTTATACAACTCGGATTATAAATGAATTAAGTTTACAATTTAAGCAAAGGAATTCATTGCTGTGGGGGTCTTCAAGCTTCATTCTTCTTTCTTTTTTTTTTCTTTCTTCTTCTTTTCTTCTTTCTTCTTTTGGATGGTTGGAAGGTAGATGCTCAAAGGCTTCACATGGTGCATAAGATAGGATCTTATGACCAATGCTCATCCTAATCCCCATAACAATCATCCCAAAATCCTAATTGCATAAATTTACATGAAAAAGGAAAAAGGAATGAAAATCTAACTAACACTTGCAAAACAAAGGTTAACTAAAATAAACCACACAAATCTCAAGAATGTATATTGGACTTATCACCACACACATGGGTGACTAAGTCCACCCGGCCTATTGGATTATGCTTAGGGGTATGAAGCACCTGCGAGAAAAAGCATTTCTATTTTTATTTATGATAGCGCCTATTAAGTACAATCCCCTGCAGAAAAGAATAGTTAGACTAAGAACATCCTACCATTCATTCTATGAGCATACATTCTAACATCCAGTCTAAAATATATATCACAAAATAAAACAAAACATCAAACCATGCACCGACCTAACCTAAAGCTAGAAGTGGTGACTTTGGCTAATGTGTGAGCTTTGAAGGTTTGTGTGGTATGCTTAGCTATGGTTTTAGGTTAAAATTTTCTAAGTGTGAAAACATGTTCAACTTAGAGGAGGGTTTCATTTATATTGTTTAATTATTTTGGGTTGATTTTATTTTATATTTTGCTTTGGTTCAAGTGAATCCTACAATTAATTACAAAGTTATGAAGAGAGGGAAAGAGAAGGAGACTTCTCTTTCCTTCCCTAACTTAAATAATTTTTTAAAGTAGGTTCGCATTTTTAGTTTTGTTTAGGTGTATGTTTTGATTTAATATTTTAATTAATTCTAAGTTTAGATGAACTCTAAACAAACCTATTCAAAAAGAAAGGCATTTTAAGATTAAATAAAATGAATCAAAATTCACATAACACACATTACTTCATTTATTTCCGAACACATATAACATGCACATGGATGGACCTTAAGCATATCTTTACATACAAATGAGAATATTTAACATACCTTATGATGCATGCTAAGTAATCCATTTAAGGAAATTTATAAGATTAAGATGCATGATTTTTCTTAAGTAGAAAGGGATTTCCTTGTCCAAATTTTTATATACACACATGAAAGTAAGAAAGTCATAAGTGAGTACAACGCCATTGTTAACTAGAAGTATAAGGTACAAGACCTACTTAGGGCTACTTAAAGCCTCACAATCTTGGGGTTGTGTAGACTAATATACGACTTACCTTAATACAAACATATGTATAAAAGAAATGAAATAGAAAAGGAGAATGCAAAAGTTGTATTAATGGATTCATTTTATTTATGCATTTTATGTGTGCTAGTATAGGTAACCCTTCTTATGCGGTAGCATAGAGATGAATAGGATATGGAATTAAGTGAGTGTTAGGTTCTTTTCAAATGAATCATACACCTCACCAAATTCTTATTCAAAACTATACCAACATAAGAAAGAAAGGAAACCTATGCGAAGCATTCCTTTATATTCTTTCACATGCGAGCTTATAATTCGAATATAAATAGCATACTTTCAGATTTGATATTTGATTTATACATTTTAAAAATAATTTGGATATAGTAATGATAATAGACACTCATATTTCTACTTTAGCCAACACATGCAAATTTGACATAAAATAAATAATTTCATTTTAAACTTGAATTTGAAAAAATATGAATGCATGAAATCACATGACATACAAATTTAACATGTTGGAAGAGACTCAAAGAAATGAAAGCATGTGAATTAATTCACTTTAATTAAATCCTAAAGACATTATTATTGAATAAGAAAGTTTAAAATAAATCAAAGTGAATTCAATGTGATTTTTGTTTAGTTTGGAGTTTGATTTAATTTTGAGAAGGTGAGTTGAGTTTGCTATTCCTAACCCTTTCCCACATGTGTTTGAAATTTTTGTTTAAGTTTTAGATAATTAGATCCATTTTTATGTATTAAATAGGTTAAGGTATGAATTAAGTAACTTAATTAAGACTTACCTACACCACCTTAGAATAATTAGCCAAATTATTATGAGCCAATGAGATAACTTAAAAAAATCTCAAGGAATTTAAACTTACAATGCATTTAATAAGGAAATGGACTAATGCATTTTGGCTCAGAATTAAAGGTTAATTAAGCTAAGGGGATTAGCTTAAGCAATTTCAAAACACCCTTTCATTCATATGAATTGGGTTTTGATTAACTTAATTTAACCTAGGCTATTAAACACCTAAGCATCTACCCAAAGTAGATTAATTAAGTTCTGGAATTTTTTAGAATTTTTAGAAATTAATTTAGTGGATAATTAATGAATTAACCCTTAATTAAGAGGAGATTAAAGAGAGAAAAGGGGGTTTAGGGAATATCTTAAAGAAAATGCCACAAAATTATTTTTTAAACCTCTTATTTACTGGATCTGTTCTTAATCAATCCTAATAATGGATTAAAACCACTAATCCTACCTAATTATGCTTAATTATATAAGGAGGATAATTAAAAAATCCATATGCAATTCTCTTAATTAAGCCTTTAATAAATCCCAAGAAAATTAGGGGAGGTAGAAGCCATCCCCTAAAATATACCCAAGAAGTTTGGGATTAATAAGAGGCTTAATTAAAAGGTAATTAACAAAATGAAGTTTATAATAAAACCCTAAATCAAAGAAAATTATAATTCAAATCCCATTGAAATAAATTCTAAAATATTCTAGGTTGGATTATCTTTCCATAGAATTTTATTTCATATTTTTTTTTTGAATTTTCTAGAGAGAGTTATGAATTTTAGAAGATCCTTAGATTAATTAGAAATAATTAAAACATTCTAACTAATCCTATAGCTCACGGCGCGATGCGTGGCGGCGGCGGTCAGTGCACTTTAGACAGGTTGCATAGTGAGCCGCTCACTTAAGTTGTCAAATCCAAAGGGAGGCTTACGGTAGACACGCTTTGATCTCAGTCGTCTGATCAATGATCAGATTGCCAGAGATCTCCCTGCAGTTTTAAAATTGATAAATGATTTTCTAAATGTGTGTTTAATCTCTATCACCCATCCAAGATGCACAGATGGATGACCATAGATCTATCCCTACCAATCTTTACAAAAAATGGAGACCATCTACCTTTGCAGCCATGATCTGAGCTTGATTGAGCTCAGATTGAATTGGAAATCAACCCACACCATCTATGCATGGGTACAAACACATCTAATGACCAAAACTCTATGGAATTAAAATTTCTTTCACAAAGATCCACACCACATTGAGTGTAATGGTCAAAAAATGGCATACCTCACCGGAGGTGATCACTGATGCTCGATTCTCTTGTAGAAGCTTCGTCTAGTTGAGACCAAGGTCTGTTGAGAGTTTGAGCTCTTGAAGTTGAGTGTAGAGCTCTATGGACCAACTGCTCCTTAGCTTGCTTGCAGCCTTGATCGAGCTAGCCTTCCTCTTGCCTTAGGAACTTGAAAGAGAACTTGAGTTCACTCGACCTGCCTCTCTGACAGAGTGTGCAAAGGCAATTTTATGGAAATTGAGTATGGAGAAAGTTAGCTCTTCGATTTTCCTCCCCTGTTTTCATTGTTCAAAAGTTGAGGATAGAAAAATGGCTAGAGCTATAAGAAGCTAGGGATCACTCTTTGATGGATCCTTACTCTTTTTAGTACTCAATCGAATGTGGAATTTTTTAATTCAGATTGAATTAGGGGGAGTATATCTCCCCCTTGAAGGATCAGATGATCGTAAGCCATTGTTCCATTTTGATCCAATTGATCACAATGGAAAGGCTGTTTAAGCTATTCAGAGTGTGCACATGGTCGATTTGAGGCTTTGAGTGGATTGCCAACATCCCATGTGCTTGAATTTGAGTGGGAGAGGGATTTTGAATTTGGAGTTTTGACCCATGGGGTTGGGTTAGGTCTAGGGGCCAATTGGGCTGACCCAAACCCATTATTTTGGGTGCACCACTCTACATTATGTCCTCTTGAGCTATTAGGAATTCCTCAAATGGATATGAAGAGGGTATGACCAATTACCCATGGATTAAGCAAAAATTTGTTCTATGGTCTAAGGGTAGAATGGTTATTATGCTAATTTTTCACATTGGATATGTTGGGTATGTGGAGAAACTAGGTTTGGCCAAGTTTCATGAGATTTCAAATTCATTTGATAGGGTTTTGCTCATGTTGACCCATTTAGGTCAAAATGGGTCAACTTGGATCAAGTTGACCAATTGGTCAAATTGGGTCAAACCAAGGGTTGGGTCAAGTTCATATGACTATTTGAAATGTTTTGGTGGCTTTGTTTTGATTCAATTTGTTATAGTTTTGAATTTGGCTCATATGACTTCATTTAGGTCAAATGGGTCAAGTTGACCTATTTGACCTATTTGGGCTAGGTCAAGGGTAGGTTTAGGTTTGGTTAGTCATATGGAGTGGATTGGTATCTTTGTTTCCAATCAATTTTGGTTATGTTTAAATTTGGCTCAACATGACCCCTCTAGATGATGTTGGGTTTAAGGTCAATTGGGCTAGTTTAGGTCTATTTGGCCAATTGAGACTTTGGTCAAGTTCCACAAGTGATTTGGAATGAATTTGACCCATCGGTTCTAATCAATTTATCTTACATCAAGTTTTGACACATTTTGATTTTTAGGTTAAGTTGGGTCAACTTGGGTCAAGTGGCCAATTGGGCTAGGTTAGACTCAAATGTTGTCTTGGTCTAGTTCAAACATAGGTTATGAGTGAACTTAGATTAATGGTTTGAAATAATTTGGCCTATGGTGAAATTTGACTATGTAAGATTTTATTTTGGGCTAAGTGTTGACTTGGTCAACCCTTAGGTTTGACTTAATTTGACCTAATTTGATTGATTGATCATCCCATGATGATTGTTGATCATGATGAGAGGGACATATGAGTTTGGTTCAATATAATTTGGTTTGGATTAGAATTTGGCTCATAAGGGTACATTAGGTCGCTTTGGGTCAAGTGAGCCTAAGTAGGTCAAATTGATTGGTCAAAGCTTGATTTGAGCTTGGTTGAACATGTATATGGACTTATGATTGAAATTTAAATCCATTTACAAGTGGTTTGAATTCAAATGGGTTTTGATCCATTTTACAATTTCATATTCAAAGGAAGACCATTAAAAGGTTTTGGCTTTGATTTTTGACTTGAGTTTTGATTGAGTGATTGAAGTTTGTATTTATATTTGAATTCATGATTGTAGGGTTGATTGAATCATGGGAGAAAATCAGTAGTTTGGCTTGATTTGAAGTTGATTTGGCTAAGTTCAAGATTTTGACTTGAAAGGCTTAGATTGGATTTTGAGTGGATTTGAGTTTGATTTTTGGATTAGGTTTTGATTGTTTGAATTTATATTTCATTTATATATGTGAATATCAATGGGAATATAAATTGATCATGAGAAAATTTCAAGGGTTTGAAATGATTTGATCATGATTTAGGCTAAGTCCATTAAAAGGGAATTTAAAGGGCTTAAGAAAACTTTGGAGTTTGAAGCTTGAATTTTTGAATTTGAATTGATTGATTTATATTTATATTTCATATATATATATATATATGTGAATATAAGTGAGAATATAAATGAGTTTGAAATAGTTTGATTGAGGTTTTGGATAAGTCCTTTAATGGAAAATTAAAGGACTTAGAAAAATTTCATGAATTGATTTTTGAATTTTGAGTTTAGTTTGATTGGTTTAAATTTATATTTCATTTATTTATGTGAATATAGATTAGAATATAAATGGATTATGAGAAAATATCAAATATTTGATTTGGTTTTGATCATGATTTTGGCTAAGTCCTTAAAGGAAAGATTAAGGACTTAGGAAGATTTGAACCTAAAGATTTTGATAGATTTTGATCATGGGTTCCAATTATAGATTTCAATCATGGATTTCAATCATATAGAGTTGATTTGAGTTTGGAGAATATCAATAAGATTGACTTGGAGTTTGACTTGATGGAAGGAAAGTGAGGAATGGTTTAAGCTAAGGGTAGACAATTTTCCTAACACCCCTAAGGCATGACCTATTCATATGGCTAACTCTTCTAAGTGTCTAGGGCTAGGTTAAGTGTCCACCTAATCACTGGATGTGTCTTAAGATTAAGGAACTCTTAAAGTCTTAGAGGAGTCTTATGTATAAGATGGAGGGGTTGAGAGCTCATTCTAAAAATGAGATCAATAATGTGTCTTAAGACTAAGGAACTCTTAAAGTCTTAGAGGAGTCCTATGTCTAAGATGGAGGGGTTGAGAGCTCATTCTAAAAATGAGGTCAATAGGTGACTACTGAGTGAATGCCACTGGTGGACTTATCCTAAACATCAAATATACTCGACTTAGTCAGTGCATGTCAGCTAGTTCAAGAAGAAAGCGTGTAGGCTTACTTCCTCTTAAATAAAGTCAACATTAGGTAGCTTACTAGATTCGTAGTGAGGGCTACCAAACTAACAAGGAGCTCATAGATTTGCAATGGTCAAGTCAGGAAGAAAGTGTGGGGACTCACATCTGCCAGACAAATGACCACTCGGGTGACACATTAGCAAAGTAGTATGTCAGCCCGACCTAGAGCAACTAATGAGTAAGTGCCACAGGGGGCTTGCTCCCACATCAAAAATAGCGTGAGATAAAAGATATGTCCTTATATTTGTGTTTGTGTTAAAGGAGGATAGGATGCTGCTTGGGTTCTCTTACACCTAACATAGCCGTGCTAGTCGAAATAGGATGCCTCTTGGGTTCTCTTACACCTACTCTATTAGCACTAGGGAATCATGTTTAATTTGGATTCGTGTTGAAAGAAGGATAGGATGCCTCTTGGGTTCTCTTACACCTTCCCTAAACTCATCGTGGAAGATTTACAAATAAGAAAATAATGCTTTGAATGAAGAGAATATTTTGATAAATTGGAATGGACTTTTGAAGATAATTTTTTTCAAACATAATTTTGTGGATAATATCTATTTAAATAGAGCCTATTAATTAGAAGCATCAAGTGTTCTCCTTTGCAATCAATAAGTTGATAAGATCCTCCTTGATAAGCCTTCTAGATGATAAAAGGGCCTTCCCAAGCGGGTTCAAACTTGCCTCCCATCATTCGACGGGCAATAATTAGTCTCCTAAGAACTAAAACAAGCTCTCTTATTTGAAAAGCTCTAGGGCGGATCAGCTTGTTGTGAGGTCGAATCATCTTGGCTTTGTATAACTCGAGGTTTCGGCTTGCCCATAGGCATCTCTTCTCAAAACCTTTGAGCTCTTTTAACCGCAACCTGACGTTCGGCTCTGTAGTGACTTTACCACCCATTGCTATCCTTAGTGATGGGAGTTGCACTTCTAAGGGTAGAACAACTTCAAACCAATACACTAAGGACAACAGGGTAGATTGGGTTGAAATTCTATATGTGGTGCGGTATGCCCACCAGGCTTTAACTAGATGCTCATGCCACTGTCGCTTTTTATCGTCGAGTGCCTTCTTTAGTATCTAGATGAGAGTTTTGTTGAGTGCTTCTGCTAGGCCATTTTCCCTGGGATAGTAGATAGTGGAGTATCTCCAATCAATACTGTGTCTCCTAGCAAAGTTGTTGACCTTAGTGCTCTTAAATGCAGTACCATTATCAGATGTAATTTATTGAGGCACCCCAAACCTATATATGATATGATTCTTGAAAAACCTGAGCACATGCTGAGCTGTGACCTCTCTAAGTTAGATTTCCTCCGCCCACTTGGAAAACTATCGGTGGAAGCAAGGATGAACCGATGATCCTTAGAAGAGAGGATCAATCAGACCTACTATGTCAATACCCCAACACTTGAATGGCCATGAGGCCAATGTAGAGTGTAGAATATTAGGTGGTTGGTTTAAGACCACACTGTGTACTTAATATTAGTGGCATCTCCTAGCTACATCCATGCAGTCTGTAATCATTGAGGACTTGTAGTATCCTATCTTTGATCTTTGATTGATGGCGCTCTCATAGACGAATGTACCTCAATCATGATCTTATGGGCTTCATGTTTGTCTAAATAGCGTAATCACATTTGATTAAAAGATCGTAAGTACAAGATCAATGAGAGCATAGGAGAGAGCTCTCCGCTTCATCTGATAGGCTTGTGAGTTCTCTTGAGGTAGTTTTCCTGTGTTCAAGTAATCTATGAACGGTTGCCTCCAATCCAGGTTTTCATCATTTTTGGCAACGACAACCTCCCCTTCAAGAGAGAATCTCTCGATGAGTTCATCATCAATAAGAGATAAGACTTTCCTATTTTGGAGCCTTATTGGAATGGACTCATCTTCCGGACATGCCAATTCCTTGGCTAGTTTGGACAAAGCATCTGCTGCTGTGTTCTCTCCTCGAGGAACCTTATTGATGGTGACCTCAAGGATTTAGGCCAATAGCTTCATGGTGTTCTCATGGTAGAGACGAAGCTTAGGTTTTAAGACCATAGAGGCCCCATCAATTTGGTTGATGACAAGATGAGAATCTTTGTAGATGTTGATGCTTTTGACACACACTATAATAGCTAACTCTAGAGCAGAAATCAGAGCCTCATATTCAGCTTCATTGTTGGTGCATGGATTGGATAGATAGTATGAGAATATCATCACATTGGAGTCTAGAGTTAAAAGGGTAATTCCTACCCATGCCTTTCCTGGAAGAGTATATCATCGTTCTTCTCCTTTTTGAAAAGACGCCGCACCATCAAAATACATCTTCTAGTGGCGAATGCTAGTGTCCCCTAAGTTCATGATTTGTTCATCGGGGAGGCCATCACTAAGCAGAGAATCAATAGGAAGTGGGTGTGTTGCTAAGAAATCCATTAGTGCCTATCCTTTCATAGCACAGAGGGGTATGAATGTGATGTCAAACTGTGACAAAATAATGGACCAACACGTCAACCATCTGGATAGCATCGGTTGTGTCATGAGATATTATAGTGGATTGATCCTAAGGATCAAGTTCACCTTATGAGAGAGCATGTAATTCCAATGCGAAGATTAAAGCTAGGCAATGTTTCTTAAAAGGTGGGTAATTTGCTTCAGCAGGGATCAGATGATGGCTGAGGTACTAGAGAGCATTCTCCTTCTGTTCGTCATTGCTTTGGGCCAACAATGTGCCAAGAGAGTCATCCAATGTAGCAATGTAGAGGATAAGTGGCTTACCCATGATAGGGGTTATTAGAACTAGTGGCTTAACCAAATACTGCTTGATTTCTTCAAAAGCATGTTGACACTTGTCATCCCACTTTAACTTAGCATCCTTTTTGACGAGTGCTGAAAATGGCTTGCATATCCTTGATAGATTGGAGATAAAGCGCCTTAGATATGCCAACCACCCTTGAAATGATCTGAATTGAGTTAAACTTTTAGGGGGTGGTATTTCTAAGATAGCTTTGATCTTGTTTGGGTCTATCTCTATTCCCGGATGCCAGACAACAAACCTAAGGAACTTCCCTGAAGCTACTCCGAGTGCATACTTTAGGGGGTTCATTTTGAGGTTAAATTATCTTAATCATTCAAAAAATTCTCTCAAGTTGAAGAGATGGTCCTCATTTTCTTTGCTTTTGACCACTAGATCATCAATGTAGCATTCAACTTAATGATGAATGAGTTCGTTGAAGGTCTGAGTCATGGCTTGCTGGTATGTCGTACCATCATTTTTAAGTCAGAAAGGCATGACCTTATAATAATAGATTCAGATCTGGGTTTAAAAAGCAGTGTTTCTTTCATCCTTAGGGGCCATCTTGATTTGGTTGTAGCTAGATGAACCATCCATAAAGGAGAATACTACATGAGATGAGGCAATGTCCACCATTAACTCTAGTATCGGAAGTAGAAATTCATCCTTAGGACATGCTTTATTTAAGTCCCTAAAATCAAAACATATGCAAATTTAGCCATTTTTTTCTTAACTGGCATGACACTAGCTAATGAGGTAGGGTATTTTTCTTCCCTGATAAAGCCAACATCGATCAGTTTCTTTACTTCAGAAATGACCTATTGTTCGATTTCTAATTGCATGCATCTAGGAGCTTGCTTGATAGGGTTAGCATTAGGGTCTATTGCTAGTTTGGGGACTACTATGTCAGGAGATAATCCGGTCATCTCTTTAAAGCTCCATGCTAAGCAGTCCATAAACTCAGTCAATAGCCTAACTAAGTCATTGGTTTCTTCTTCGTTCAATAGAGAACTGATGTTTGTGGGGCGTGGATCTTCTTCTATCTCGAGGTTGATTTCTTTGAGCTTGTCGATGGTTGAATGGATTTCTTCTTCAAATTTTGGAGGCTCTTCTTTGATTTGAAGATCATCTTGATCATCTAAAGTTTCTAAACACACTTTCTAATAGGTGTTAGTGTGGTTTGAGAATAACCTATCAGACTTCAGATGATTGGTGATAACTAAGCAGTAATTATCATTATCGACTGGACCCACTATATCGAATCCTAGTCCTGGTCTTGATTGTCCATCCATGCTTTTGTTATCCCACAGCTTTTTAAAATATTCCAACCTATGCCTAGACCATGTGTAAGCCATCAAACCTTTCTTTATAAAATTATGAACACAAGGTGAGTGCCAATCAAAAGGTAATTCCATTAAATCTTTATATGAATTATCCTTAAGTTCTACATCTGCTTCTAGACTTGAAGATGATGATGCCAATAGGAATCTCTTTGGCTTCACATCAATGGAAGATCTAGAGGCTTCCTTAACTACCAAACCCTCAACTTTTTGAGAAGAAGGTGGGGTTAGAGCTAAGGTTCCCAATTGTGACCCAATGGTTTTATATAATCCTGATTCGAATACATTTATGCTTTGCTTGTAGGCCTTATCTTTATCACTGTCTGGATTGAGTGTCACCTCCAATGAGACCCATTGAGAGGGGTTAGTTGGTATGCTAATCACATGAGACTCATCTTTTACACCAGATTCTAAGTTTATGTGAATAGTAGGAGTATTCCTGTGAATTGGAACATAGTCCCTATTTGCTGGCTGCCAACCAGGGTGTCTTCATCCTCTGGACCTGCCTCTATATCTACCTCTACCTCTGATTAGTGGAGGTCAAATCATCCTACCCATATGTCCGTATGGTGGAATGAACTGTGGGTGGATTGAAACATGTGGCTCTACCTCTTCCTCAGTATCCCTTTCTCACTCACTTGTACTTTCCTTTTTCTTTTTCTTTTTCTACTTTTTCTTTTTCTTTTGTATTTGAACTTTTTCCAAGTTTACGAGAATATGATTTTTCATTTTGAGGAAGATAGTAGGTCGCATCCTCATATATCTCAACCTCTCTAATTGAGAATGACTTTTCATCTCTTTTGACATAGTATTCGATTCCATCTCTTCAAAACTTGATGCACTGATGAAGGGAGGATGGAACCATTTTATTCTAGTGTATCAAATGCCTACCAAGCAAAGTAGTGAATGCTGTATTCAAATTAATTATATAAAACTTAGCTTCAATCTTCCAGTCACCTATTTCCAAAGGTAATACTGTGGTGCTTAAAGCCTTCTCACCCTGTTCATTGAATCCTCTCAACATCATCCAATCTCCTCAGAGCTTAGAGATGCCAATTCTTAAATAGGCAATGGTTTTTAGGCTCATAATGTTCACCAATGCACCTGGATCAACCAATACCCTAGAAAGTCTAAATCTGCCCATATCCACTGTAATGTAGAGGGGACAGTTGTGCTCCATATGCTCCGTAAGAAGGTCTTCATCGGTGAATATGACTCCCTAAGCTTCTCTTGAATAATGTGTCTCCTCTCAAACAACAGTCAATTGCGCTAAGCATATTTATGAATCAAGAAGGGCCTTGATTAATGATTCCCTCATCTCTTTGGATAAACAAGGACATAATATATGCTTAGTTCGGCTGACAACTTTCTTAGGTGAGCGAGAACATTATAGTCAACTCTAGGCTGATCCTCCACAAGCATATCCATGGATGGAGCATCTTATGGAGGGGATTCTTGATCGCTGGAACCAATGACTTGCTTACCCTTATCTGTGTTGCTGAGGTAGAACTTTGCCACTACAATGGAGGTTTTATTTCTAGAGCTTACAATTTCACAAGTGATTGCTCATATGGAACCCATTCTACCTAGGCTTTGAAATAGCTAAATTTGGAGATACGAGTCTGACCAGATGCATTTGCACCACATCTCTGCATCGTGCGCCCCATAAAAACCTTTCAAGATTGGGATCATAATGGTGAATCAGACGATTGTGCGTGAACTTATGACAATTTTTGTGCGGCCTCCACCTGAGATGCATGGATCAGAATTTAAGTTCATACAACTTTTCTATAGAGTAATCGATGATTCCAAGTCTATCTCAAGAGGTGAACCCATATTATTTAGAGAAGGAAAGTCCACCTATGAATTAGAAAGAGGATGATCAGTGTTGTTATAATTATTAAGATTTGAAGAGTTTGCTAAAAGAGTATAATCAGAGGGATTTAATGCCCTCATCCGTCGATACAAGATGTATACTAGAAGAAGAACTAGTTGAAGTAGGAATGCTGGCTGAAGTAGTAGCTGCAATGGTGGAATGGAGGCTGAACTCGGTTGGTGGTTGCACTACTTGGCTATCCAAGGGAAGTATGGGCTGCTGCTGCTGATGCTGAGCTCCCACTTTCCCCAAGTTATCTTTGGAAACTTGCAAACCTTCCTTGATGTTGGAGGTTCGAGCAACCTCAGGCACCTGCAAGGAAAGTTTTTTGATTTTAGAAATAATCTTTTTAGAGGTTCGGGATAAAGAGATATCCCAACCTTCTTTTATTTTGAGAGGATCACATGTATCACCAAGGATTACGCTAATAGAATTGGATGGTTGTTATACTAGATATTCCTTAGGGATAACTATAGTGCCCGACTTGTAGCTTTGCTCAAGCCAGTCCTTAAATGTAAAGCAATCCTCCAAAACATGGCCTAGTAGATGGTGGTTGGGGAAAAAGTTAAGGTCATTACTCCTGCCAACTTCCTCTAGTTTTCTAGGCTCGGGTAGCTAAAAGTCAGGTTTCTTTAAGAGGTTCTTAAAGATTTTGCTGACTAGCTCTCTCTTAAATAAATAAGTTTTGTTTAATTTATCCAAAAGAGTAGGTGGATGATAGCCACCTGGGGGGAGGTATGTATATCACTACTGAGAGTATGGTTGAGGAGGAGGCGGCGAAGGCCATGGAGGCTGCTGCGGAAGCCGTTAAGATGGCCAAGGCAATGGTAAAGGAGGCAAAAGAGAAGGCTGTGGAGCTCGAGATCTCTCATGTCGATCCCCGCCGCTTTCCCCCTTGTCCAATGCTACCCGGCTTCTTTTCAGAGTTTTGATTTAATGAATGATCTTGAAAAAGCAACTATTTGGCCTCTCCTTGTAGGTTAGCTGCCTTGTTGATTAACTCCTCAAATGTCTTAATGGTGAAACCTTTAAGCATGAAGACAGTCGGGCCATGAATATTCTTTAATAAAATTTTAATAGCATGCTGTTTAGATAGCTATGGTTCATATTTCATGCTTAAATTATACCATCTAAGAATATAATTAATGAGGGACTCACCGGGGTGTTGGTGAGCCACAATGAGATCGCCCACAATTACCCTTTGTTGGGATCCAGCAAACCTCTTAATAAAGAGTTGCTCCAAGTTAGCAAAAGTCTTCACTGAATCGTTGGGGAGTTCAGCATACCAATCAAAACCTATGCCCACTAGACTGCTAACAAAGAGACGAAACAATAATGCATAACTGCTACCAACGTTGTAACAACTGGCCCTGAAGTATGCTATATGTTGGCGAGGGTTCCCACTGCCATCAAAACTTTTGAAAGAAGGAGGCAGAAAACCCTTAGGATTTTGGATAACATCGAATTCCTCTAGGTAGGGTCTTCCCTTTGGAACTAATGAACCACCTCAGACTCGCGCCATCGCTTCCTTCACTTATTGTTCAACCAAGAGTTTAATATCTTTTTCTTATATGGAGGTACTATAGACTACCTTCCTATACAAGCTAATACTGGAGTCAAACTCTTGGGTTGATCCAAGACATGCAATAACTCAAGCTTACCAGTCTCCATAATGGTAGGATGTACTACTGGGGTTTGATTCTAAAGTACTAGAACTGCTGCTAAAAAATCTTCAAGCCTCTTCCACATCCTATCAATCTGCTCATCTTTCTACTTGAGTTATTGATGGAGGTGTTAGGTTGAATGGGCTATATCGTCTTGTTCAGCCATAATACCTTCCAAAGTCTGATGATTCTGAAGGAGAGAACCTCTAGTATCAATCATATGTACCTTTACTGAGTCTTCCAATAAATCATCTTTGTTGGGGTCAAAGCTAACCTTCTTCTCTTCAAGGTCAGACCAGTCATACCCTAGTATTTCCTTCTTTTCAATAAAATACTATGCTAAGATATCATCCAAGAAATGGTCTAACTATGCAGGCACAAATGCTCATGGCTGACCGGTGGTGGGATCATGCTCATGAACTGAGATACATCTAACCTCCCCTGCTACTGGAGTGCTAACCCTATGAGGGCTATGCTCACTAGAAGACACGTGCTCATGACTGTCAACTGCTATGGGTGGAGTGCTGTCCCTTGGGGGATCTATCACCATGGGGATAATAGAACTATCCCCTTCCCCTTCTACTATTGTTATATCCATGATTGGTTGAGCTGCTAATGGTAATGGTGCAATTATGATGCTATGCAATAACCACTCCCTCTTCACCACAACTGAAGTAGGAGGTCAAACAACAGAACTTGCCCTCACATCAGTCGATGGCGTAGATGGAGTGGGATCCCTTGGTCATAGCCAGATCACCAGTGGCGCTTTCTTCTCCCCTGATGCTACTCTTATGGCTTTGGGTGGAACTATGGAAGATGGAACCAGAACTGACGATAATGAATGTGGTGTGGAGCGGTATGGTGGAGACAACACTGACTGCCTCTGAATGGGGGATCCCATTTTATGATGGGTAGTACCAGTCAATAGAATATTATCAGTGTGACTGATGCAAGTAGCACGCCAATCAAGGAAATCTATGAGGGTGGAGGCTGCTGACTGCCTGACATATCTTTGCCTCTCTCTGCTAGTAATATGAACTGAGACACGGGCCTCTCTAGCCCTCTCTTGATAGATATGCTTGCCTAAACTACGAGAGATAATTGATCGTAAATTGAACTGGGTACTAGACTCTGACCATCCATAAGCCCCGCCAACTTGGTGTAGAACTGTCCTGAGGCCAGCATATGACCTCCTCCTATCTTTGAAAGGTGTCTCATAATGAATCAGAGGTGGGGGTGATACTGCAATCCTTCTGACATCTTCCTCTCCTTCAGAACTTAAAAGGGGATGGAACTTGTTCTGAGTGAGCAAAGGAGTAACTACCCTGGGTGACCCCTCTTCTATAATGTGAGAGACTACCTCCATATCCTTGGCAATGCTCACATGGTGCCACTTGATCTTGTGGCTCTGATTATGATGCTGAGTTCAGCTAGGTGGAGAAGTACGGGAGCTAGACCCTACCTCAAAGGTAGGGGAGACTATCCCTGAAGCCAGGGTAGCCTTCCCTTAGAGGAAGTCAGTGAGTGGGTACTAGCCCGCACTGGGGGAGTGATGGGAATAATTGACTGCATGGGCACTAGAACAGTGGCTGCTGCGGGAACCTCTACCGCCTTCCTCTTTAGTGAGGAAAATTTAGAATATGAGGGAATCTAAATATAAATGACTAGCTTCTGCCTAGCCACCACATTCCTGTTGATAGTGGTGAGGGTTGCCCCCTCACAAGTAATCTTAGCTCCCTCGAATCCTCAGCCAAAATGTATCAAATGAGCAGAATCAGTTTGGGAGAGGCTGGCCCGATCCAAGGCCAAATCCATTGCAAAGAGGAAGGTGAACACATACTTCTAGGAGTCCATTTGCACTGTACTGAACTAAGAAAAGTTGACTAAAACTGAACTGGAACTCTGTAATTGTTGAAAACAAACTCAAATCAGATTTTCTGTTTTGATATTCTACTGGATTTTTAAGTTTATTTTAGAGTTTGAACCCACACTCAATAATTTGAATATGTTAAGTGGGATCATTGAATTTAGGAGAGATTTTGAATAACTTGGAGGAGAGATTTTGAGTTCATTCGAGTTTAAGATCCACAATCAACAAATTTGTGTAAGTTGAATGGGCTCAAATATTTTGGAGAGACTTTTGATGCTTCTATTAGTTCATATTTGAATTTGGTTTCATGTTTGGGGACCCTTTAATTGATAAATTTGAGTATGTTAAATAGATGGTCAAATGATTTTGTTTGGGATTACTCATTTAACAAATTTCGGTATGCTAAATGAGATGTTTGAAAAAATTTTATTTTTGCTTGTTTTCCCATGATGTATATCATGTGTGAATTTAGAAATGGAATCTTTACTTAGCTATGTATTTTTAAAGTAAATAATGTAATTTTATTTTGATTTCTGAAAATGAGATCTTTACTTAGCAAATTTGTGTATGCTAAATAAAGCTCAAATGTGTTAGATTTTGGTGTTTTGATTTTGAAAATGAGATCGTTATTTAGCAAATTTTTGTATGCTAAATAAAAATCTAAATGTGTTTGATTTCAAAAATGGGATCTTTTTTTGTATGCTAAATAAAAATCTAAATTTTTGAAAAAGGGGGGTTTCTATTTAACAAAAATGGTGTGTTAAATGGAATCCAATCTATTTTCAATTTTCTTTTTGAAAAATGAAATCCTCATTTGACAAATTTGGGTATGTCAAATGGAATTCCAATGTATTTTGATTTTTATGAATTTTGCAAAGGAGATTTCTATTTAACAAACTTGGGTATGTAAAACTGGAAGTCAATCATGTTTTATTTTTCAAAGATGAAATTTTTGTGTGTGATTATTACTTTTTGAAAAGAAGGGAATTTCAACTTAACAAATGTGGAATGTGTTGAGTGGAATTTCAAATGGTGTGATTTTGTTTTAAGAATGAAACCTCCATTCAACAAATTTGGATATATTAAATGAAGATGCTTATTTTTAAATTTTTGCTTTTTGAAAAGAAAGAAACTCCAACTTCAATATATGTGAGATATGTATTGAATGGAGTTTCAATTTTTATGACATGATTTTATTTGGAAATGAAATCTTCATTCAATAAATTTGGGTATTGAATGAGGATGTTCATCTTCGAATATATGCTTTTTGAAAGATGATTTTGATTTTGGTTTTGAAAAGAACCCACATGTAATAAACTTGAGGATTGTTAGATGGGGTTGAATTATATATATTTTTTGAAAATTTTGGTGCAAGTATTTTATTTATGTGAACTTTGGAAAAGTGCTTTTGAAAAGTGAGGTTTTTATAAAGGATTTATATTTCTTATTTGTAGAATGATCCTTTCTTTACCATAGAGATGGTAAGAAGGTTCAACATGGTTTTTAGTGATCTCTTTTGGTTGAATTTAATTTTTACCTATTGGGGGACCCAACAGGGGTTTTAAGACCTACATGGAGCTAGGTCCTAAAACTTAAAGGATGTTGGCTAGCTTAGCTTAAGAATGAAATGAGCTAAGTTCCAACAAAAAAGAAGGATATTCTTGAATTAATATGAAATATAGTTTCACTATCAATACTTGGAGACAACAGTCATTTACCAATGATGGAGAGAGGAACCATCCCCAGCAGAGTCACCAGAAAAATCTGTGGTGTTTTATTTTTTATATGTGGAGATTTTTATTGAGTATATTAGGGGGACATCACGTAGATCCGCAGATGTACTCATTAGGGTGATCGGGTATGACATTAAGGAATAGTGTACTATCTCAAGAGATAGAAGTCATTACCCTATAATGATCCTAATCACCTAATGAGGACTCCTAAGGCATGATGGGTCTTCCAATGTACCAGAGATCTTTCCCCTACTTTACATGAAAAAGTAAAGTGGGGTTTATTTTAAGCCGGGTTCATTAAGTTCTCTATGGAGATAAGCCCCTATAGTTAATTACATCCTAAGGAATGGGGTTCCTTAGGAATACTCTCGATTAAGGTAAATGATCGTTGCCTCTAAATATTTTAAAGATAAGACTATCAATAAATTGGTTATTTTTAGAAAATCAAGTGAGATTGATCAGAAGGAGAGTGTTATTATTGAAACCCAAGGGAGATGAGCAGGGGATGCTCACGATGCTAAAAAACTTAGTGAGCTTCCCAAACTATCATATAGTTGGGCTTTATATTTTTGAAATGGAGGATAATTATATGTCTGAGTTAAATTTTTATTAAAAATCTAGGGCATACAATTCCACAACACAAGATTACAAAAATGCCTAAGAGGCGAGGATTTATACTTATAACCTATAAAGGGAAATATCAACCTCGGATCCTAAATCAAGAGAACTTTGGTGAGGGCCAAAGCACGACCTAAATCTAAGATAAAAAATGGGTATATGGTTTACCTCCATAAGAGAGAGTAATCCACCCAACTGTTGGACTTAGAATCGCCTGGTGTGGCCGCCAACTAACTCCTCCTATGATTTTAAATACATGTAGGCAAGTCTTATGCTTTTTAAGATAGCTAGGCTGTTGTTTATTTAGAAAAAAAACTAAATCCTTAAACATACTCCCTAAGAGACTAGATCATGAAGGGCATGAATAAATGACTTAATCTAATGCAAATTTTATTAAGTTTTATTTTGATTTTTGGACATTTTTATTTGACACAGGCTATGGATTTCATATGCTTAATGAATGAGAAAATTGGTTATGGGCCAAAATCAGAAAGAAGGAGGTGTGTTTCCACCATGGCTCTCAAAGGTCAAGCCATTTTCTCTAGCAAAGGTGGAAGCCCTCCATTAGCAAGAGTGAGATAATATGATTTATGCATGATATGAGACATACAACATCCAACTAAGGGGTTGTTAAATCTTTTATTATCTTGATTTATGTCCTAGGCTTCAAGTGAGGTTATTAATTATTTAGTTTAATTTTGAGTTTATTAATTAGAAGGAAAATTTATTTTTATCTAAGAGCCTAATCACATCCAAGCCATTCAACAACCATCAAACAATTAGGAAAAAATCATGCCATCTAATTGTGCAATCATAAAGATGATATCAATCAATTTATAGCGTAAAAGAATAAGAGGCCGATGGTGGGTTCTACCTAAAGAAAGGTGGAGCTCTACCCTTATACAACCCGAATTACAAATGAATAATTATAATTAAAAGGAATTCATGTTATGGTGGTCTTCATTCTTCATTGCTTCATTTCTTTCTTTCTTTCAGTTTGACTTGGGATGTAGTTTGCTTCAAGGCTTCACATGGTATATAAGACATGGTCTTATAACTAATGTTCACCTTAATTCCCCCATAACATTCATTCTAAATTTCAATTGCAAAATTTACATCAAAGTGGGAAAGGTAAATATACCTGTAAAATAAAGGTTAGCTAAACATACCACACAACCCAAGCAGTTATATGAATAATTTAGACTTATCACCCCACAAATGGGTAACTAAGTCCACCTGTCCTAATTTGGGTTATGCATAGGGATATAAGCAACCTACACAACAAAGATATTTATATTTTTATTACAACATCCCTTAAGCACAACCCCCTATAGAAAGCATGATTAGGCTAAAATTAGCCTAACATCCAGACTACGCACATGCACCCTAACATCCAGTCTAAAATAATACATCATACAATAAACATTTATCAAACCATGCACCACCTTAACCTAAAGCTAAAAATATCGACTTAGTCTAATGTGTGTGCCATTTAAGGCTTGCGTGGCATGCCTTAGCTAAGTTTTGAGGTTGAAATTTTTTAAGTGAGAAGGGTTCATTTTAGATGGTGGTTTCATTTTAAGTGATTTAGTTGATTTGTCAATTTTAATTGGTGATTTTATTTGGTTTGAAAGAACCCACACTTAGTTACTAAATGTTGTGAAGAGAAGAAAAGAAAAGAGAACTTCTCTTTCATCCCTATCTTAAAACATTTCTAAGATAGAGTGATTGATGAATTTCCTTTAGTGAATATTTTATTATGTGTTTTAATTAACCATAAGTTTATATTTGCTCTAAATAGCCCTATTTAATAAGAAAGACATCTTAGGATTAGTTAAGGTGGATTACTACCGCATAACACACACCCATTTATTTCTTTCCACCATGTATACCATGCATATGAATAATCCTAAGCATGCCTATACATGTAATGCAAATTTTTAGGACACTTTGATGATGAATGCTGAGAGATGTGATTTTAAAATTTGGATATTCCTTTGATGCATGTCTTTATAATGTAGAAAAGAGGGATTTCTCATCCATTAACTAAATGCACAACCATATGTATAAAAGTCATAAGTGAGTATGGTGCCATTATTTTCTACACCTGGGGCACAAAGTATAAGACCTACTTAGGGCTACTTAAAGCCTCATAGCCCCGGGATATCCAGACTAATATAACACTTTTCCTAAATACATGTAGATGTACAAAAAGAACTAAATGGATAAAGAATCAAGCAAAAGTTCATATTTGATTTGGTTGTATAATTTACATGTGCAATATGGAGGTCCTTTTTAAGTCATAATATAAAAATACATAGGAATAGATTTAAACAAGTATTGTGTTCTTTTCAAATGAACTATACACTTTGCAAGTCCTATGCAAATCTATGTTAAGAGAAGAAGAAAGAACTTCATAATACACATCTTATGCTATAATCACATGCAAGCTTATAAATATTTATAAGTAGCATCACTTCATTCATAATATTTGATTTATAGGTTTTGAAAATAATTTTTGGTTTAATAGTGATAATAGCTACTCATATTCTTAACTTTAACCAAAACATGCAATTTGACATAAAAGAAAGTATTTTATTTAATTAATTTTTGAAAGAAATGAATGCATGATTTCATATGGAAAATAATATTTAGCATGATTGGAAAGAAATAAAGGGATGTAAGTACATAGTTCATTCACCCTAATTAATTCCTAAGGACAATCATATAAAATAAGATTATTTAAAATGAATCAAAATTCGTTAAGGAGATTTCTATTTTTGAATTTGATTTATATTAGGAAATATGAAAAGGGTTCGCTGGTCCTATCATGTGTGAATTAGTTTGGTTTAATTTAGAATAATTAAGTTGATTTTATATTTTGATTAGGTTAAGATGTGAATTAAATCCATTAATTACCCCTTACATATACCCCTTTAACATAGTTATCCAAGTTATTATGAGCCAACATATGATATGCAATCATATGAAAATTAAATTAGCAATGCACCTAAGAAATGAAGGGGCCTAATGTAATTGGCTCACAATTATTGATTAATTAAGATAAAGAGTTTGATTAAGTACTTTTATAACCTTCCTACACATGAAGTTTGATTATAATTTCCTTTGGAATTCTCTTAGGTTTTTGAACACCTAAGAATCTACCCATGAATTGAATGATTAAGTTCTGGAATGATTTAGTTTTGAATTTTATTAATATTATTTAATGAGGTGATTAAGCCATTAATTAACTAAAAATTGATTAAATGTTTTTCCAAATGAAATAAACTTAGGGGAAAGATTGAAAAAGAGGTCCTCATCTCATTCTCTATGTCCATTCACTATTTCATAATGATTAGCAAGTTTAATTAAATAATTTATGACTATTTACCATAATAATTAATCATTTAATTAATTAAGAGAGGGATTAAGGATGAAATAAGTAATTCCCCTAATTAACTCAGTAATAAATTTCGAGAAAATCACGGGAAGCAGATGTCATCCTATTAATCAGCCTCAAGAAGTTTGGAATTAATAGTTGAAGTAATTAAGGAGTAATTAGCATATTTACATTTCCAATAAAACCCAAATTGAGTAAACATTATTGTTCAAAATTAGTTTATTTTAATTTTATATTATTCTCCTCTGAATTATCTTTAAAATGAGCATGAGTTTGCATTTTTTTTGCAATTTTCTAAATTAGGTATGAATTTTGGAAGTTTCACCATTAAAATTGGATTAATTAAGCTTAATTTTACCCCTAATCCCGTCAGGCCATGTGGCGGCTGATGCGACGTGCTTTCCATGTGGCGCGATGGGATAAGTTATTTAAGTTATCACATCCGTCAATTGTGGCGGGATCGTCTATCGATCGATCGATCGAGTGAGTTCAATCTCATGATTTGGGAATGAATTAGAGGGGATGTAGTGTGATCAGAGCATAGCCGTCCGTTCTAATCATACAGAACAAATGGCATATGATCCTTCTCCTTCTCGAGCGACGAGAGAAGAACACCGTTCGTCTCTCCTCGTTCAATTTGAGCTCACCCAAGCTTGGATTGGGATCAAAATGATTCCACACATTTGGAAGGAGGGGGGATGGACATCCAATTGTTAAGATTTCATGGGATGATAATTTCCTTCAAAAAGGACCAACCAATTTTTCCTATGGCTACGATTTTAAGCAATTACCTCTTCGGAGGCTATCACCGATGCTTCCAATGGAGGAGGTAGCTTTGTCTAGTAGAGACAAAGCCCCGTTGAAGGAATCTAGCCTTGATTTGAAGTAGTTTGCTTGGTTGACCAAGCTCCCCTTCAATGGTGATCAACCTTGATCGAAGTGGTGCTTCCAGTGGCTTGGAGACTTGGGCAATGACTTGATTGAGCTCGACAAAGTCCACTGATGGTGTGTGCAAGGTTAATTTAAGTTTGGTTGAGAATTGGATGAGTTGGAGTTTGAGCTCCCCTCCCCTGTTTTGGCTTTGAGTAAAGTTGAGAAGGAGAAATGGTGGAGTTCAGGAATGGCTTGAAAAAGCTTAGGAAAGTTTTGATTCAATCTCTTTAGCTATGAGGAAATGATTGATTCTCATTTGAGTGGGAATGAGGGGGAGTATTTCTCCCCCTCGTTGGATCGAATGGTGAGAGGCTGAATTGCCATTTTTTATCAATGGCTTGGATTGGAGGCTTGGTTTGAGCTAAAAAACGTCCCACATGGGTCATTTTGGGTAGTGGAGTGAAGGAGAGTGGATGCCCATGTGCTAGGTGAGTGCATTTGGAGTTCCAAGTTTTCAAATGCCATTGGAGAGGTTGGTTTGTTCTTTCCATGGGTCATGGCCGACCCAAGCTCATTGGGTCATGTTCACCACCCTCCTTGGTATCCATGTGGACCATTAGAAGGATGGAAAATGTCATTGAGAAAGAAATGACCAAATTCCAAGTGAATTTGGTCATAGGATACCCTTTGACCTAGAAGAAAAATCATCATTTGGCCATGATTTTGATCTGGGTAGATTTTAAATGATTCAAAAATGGGTTGGGTCAAATTTTAAGTGATTTAGAGTTCATTTGATTTGATTTGGCTCAATTTGACCCATTTAGGTCAAGTTGGGTAAAATTGGGTTTGGTTGACCAATTGGTCAAATTGGGTCAAACCATGGGTTAGGTCAAGTTCAAATGATCATTTGGAGCCTATGGGTATCATTGGTTTGGTTCAATTTGGTTTAGATTTAGTTTTGGTTCATTTAGGTTCATTTAGGTCAAATGGGTCAAGTTGACCAATTTGACCCATTTGACCTAATTAGGTTTGGTCATGGGTTGGCTTAGGTTTGGTTGATCATTTGAAATGTATTGCAAGTTTTGGTTTCAATCAATTTTGATTTAGTTTGATTTCAAGCTGATTTGACCTTTTAGGTCAAGTTGGGTTCATGATCAATTGGGCTAGGTTGGGTCTAATTCGTTAATTGAAGCTTTGGTCAAGTTCAACAATCAATTTAGAATGAATTTGACCAATTGGTTGCAATTAATTTAGCTTAGACCAAGATTATAGCCATTTTGGTTTTTTAGGTCAATTTGGGTCAACTTAGGTCAAGTGGCCAATTAGGCTTGGTTTGGCTCAATTGATGACGTGGTCATGTTCAATTATTGATTATGAATTAGTTTAGATAAATGATTTCAATCAATTTGATATATGGTAGATTTTGGATGGTTTGGGTTTCATTTTGGTTAAATGTTGACTTGATCAAAGGCTAAGTTTGACGTAGTTTGACTTAATTTGAATGGTTGATCATTCTATGATTATTGTTGATAACAATGTGAGGCTTGGATGGGCTTAGTTGAATCCAATTTGGGTTGGACTAGAATTTGGCTCAAAATAGTCCTTTAGGTCACTTTGGGTTAAGTGAGTCTAAGTGGGTCAATTGACTTGGTCAATGCTTGATTCAAGCTTGGTTGAACTCATATATGGACTTATGATGGAAATATAAATCCAATTGTAAGTGGTTTGGAGTCAAATGAGTTTTGGTTTATTTGACAATTTCAAGTCAAAAGGATGAACATGGGTTTGACTTGGGTTGGTTTGATTTTGGCTTGGTGATTGTAGTTTATGTTCATATTTGGGCATGTGATTGAAGAAGTGATTGTTTGAAGAGAAAATCCAAGGGTTTGGATTGATTTGAGAATGATTTGGCTAAATCAAGAAAAATTAAGGATATAAGTTGGATTTGGATTTGAATTTTGAATTTAGTTTTGGTTATTTGAATTAATATTTCATTTATATTTGTAAATATAAATGAGAATATGAATGGATTCTTTGAAAATATTTTGAGTTTGGAGTGATTTGGATTTGATTTGAGCTAATTCCATAAGATGAAATCAAAGGGCTTAGAAAATATTTTGTAATTTAAACTCAATCATGGGTTTCAATCATTTGATTTGGAATTGATTTATGATTTGGATTTTGGAATTGATTTATGATTTGAGAAAATCAGTTGAGTTGCACTTGATTTAAGATTTGGGTTTTGCAAATGATCTATGATTTAAGAAATTCAATTGAGTTGGAATTAATTTAAATTTGATTTGGATTGGTTTTAAGGAGGGAAGCAATGATTGGGCTCAAGTTATAGGGTAGACAAGTCATCCTAATACCCCTAAGACATAACCTATTCCTATGGATAACTCCTTTGAGTCTCTAGGGTTAGGTTATTTGTTCACCTAATTACTAAAAGTGTCTTAAGACTAAGGAACTCTTAGTGTCTAGAGGAATCCTATGTCTAAGATGGAGAAGTTGAAAGCTCACTCCAAAAGTGAGGACAACAAAGAAATCAAGCACTACCTGATGACATCACGAGTTCTAATAGCCCCTATGCCGGGCAAGCCATTGATCCTTTGCACCACTACATTAGACGACTCCCTTGACACTTTGTTGGCTCAAACCAACAATGAAGAAAAAGAAAATGCACTCTATTACCTCAGTCATCGTCTAATCCCTATTGAGGCAAACTACCCACTTATTGAAAAGCAGTGCCTAGCTTTAATCTTCGCATCCCAAAAGATACGACATTATATGCATTCTCATAAGGTGAATATGATCTCTATGGTCAATTCACTGTAATATCTCATGACATGTTCAAGATTATCCCGACGGTTGGCATGATGGTCCATGATTTTGTCACAATTCGACATCACATTCGTACCCCGCTGTGTTGTGAATGGACATGCACAAACAGATTTCTTGACAACATACCCACTTCCTGCTAATTCTCTGCTTAGTGATGACCTCCCCGATGAACAAATCATGAACTTAGGGGACACTAGCATTTGCTATTGGGAGATATATATTGATGGTGCAACTTTCTTTCAAAAAGGAGAAGAACCATGATTTACTCTCCCAGGGAAGGCAGGGGTAGTAATAGTTCTCCTAACTCTAGACCACGATGTGATGGATTCTTATATCATCTATCCAATCCATGCACCAACAATGAAGCTGAATATGAGGCTCTGATTGCCAGTCTATAGTTAGTCATTACACTATGTGTCTAGAGCATCAACATCATCGGAGATTCTCAGCTCATCATCAACCAAATTGCTGGATCTTACAAAGTTCTAAAGCCTAAGCTCCATCATTACCACAAGTATACTATAGAGTTGTTGGCTCGAATCCCAGAGGTCACTATCTAAAAGATTCCTCGAGGAGATAATGCTGTAACAGATGCATTGGCCAAGCTTGCCAAGGAGTTGGCATGTCCGGACCATTCTAATAAGAGTCCAAAATAGACAAGTCTTATCCCTTATTGATACTAAACTCATCGAGAGACTCTCCCTTATTGATGCTAAACCCAAATCAAATCAAATTCCTAATTTTAGCCCTTTTAGCTAAATTCTTAAACTTGGCTAAATGATATCCAAATCAACTCAAAACTCATGAATTTCTTAATGATTCAATCATTCCTAAAATTATTGACCTAAATATAAACATAAACCATAATTATCAAACCAAACCCAAGTCAACCCAAGTCAAGCCCATGTTGACCCCTTTGGCTTGAAATTTTCATATGAACCAAAACCCATTTGGCTCCAAACCACTTGTAATTGGATTTATATTTCCATCCTAAGTCCATATGTGAGTTCAACCAAACTTAAATCAAGCCATGATCAAGCTAATTGACCCATTTAGGTCCACTTGACCAAAATTGACCTAGAAGATCTTTTTGAGCCAAGTTCTAATGTAACCCAAATTGGATTGAACTATGCGCATTTAAACCTCACAACATAACCAACAATCACCCTAGGGTGACCAACCTCCTTGAAGTGGGTTAAACAAAGTTAAACCTGGCCATTGACCAAGTCAACATTTAGCCCAAGGCCTAAAAAGCTAAAATGGGTCAAATCATGATTTAATTCAAATTGATTGCAACCAATGACTCAATTTCATACCAAATTGATTATTAAACTTGACCAAAGCCATAATTGAGCCCAATTTGACCAATTGGTCAACTTGACCCAACTTAGCCCAAATTGACCTAAATGGTCAAATTGGCCAAAATCTAAATTAAGTCCAAATTAAACCAAAGATAAGACAACAATCATTTTCAATCAACCAATTGAACTTGACTCAACTCCTAACTCAACCCAATTTGGTCAAATTGATCAAATTGGTCAACTCAAACCATTTGACCCTTTTGAATCCAAATGAGTCAAATTCAAATCTAAGCCAAATTAATCAAAACCACTTGAACCAAAACATCCCAAATTATCATATGTACCTAACCCAAGTCTTGGTTTGACCCAATTTGACCAATTGGTTAACCCAACCTAACCTAACCCAAATGATTCTATTTTGATCATATGAAGCCAAATTACCTAAAATCACCTTGTGGAGCCATGGTGCCTGACCTAACCAGGCCCAAATGAAACTTAGGCCAGCCTCAAACTAGCCCAAGTCCATATGAGACCTATTCCAAGGGGATTAACGAATGGACACCCCTCTTTGCATTAAATTCTTGCCTTAAGTGGCAAAGTCCACTTTGCCATCT
The DNA here is from genome assembly GCA_021442155.1 of Cymbidium sinense. Lineage (NCBI taxonomy): Eukaryota > Viridiplantae > Streptophyta > Magnoliopsida > Asparagales > Orchidaceae > Cymbidium > Cymbidium sinense. The sequence continues at coordinate 56,218,447 of CM038216.1, forward strand.
CCATGGCAGCCATTAAAGTGCCAAATGAGGCATTCCTAAGACACCTTAGCCCACTTTACACCCCTAGCTCTTGCCATGGACCAAGAGACTCAAGCCAAGACATTCCCTCTCTTGACCGAATCCCATGGGAAAAGGCAAAGAACCAATAACACACAATCTCCCTATATCAAGCCAGACTCACTTTCTCCAAGGGGCAAGCCATGTGGAGTTAAGTGACCCCTCTGCTTGATGGCAATCGATGAATTTTTGGGAGACAATTCCGTCCATCCATACAAGGCCATTGAGGGGTATACTCCATCAATTCAAGCATGATTTAACATAATTGACACTCCCTGAGTTTCCTAAGGCATTTTGAACTCTCTCAGAGTGATTCTAAGTGTTCCCAAGCCCTTCTCGATTGCCATTCCTCTTCCTCGAGCAAAGCCAAAATAAGACACCATTCATCCTAGCAATACTCCTCCCCTACTTGATCAAATCCAAATTCCTTGCACCAACACCATCCTCTTACTCCATTGAAGTCAATCAGATCATCTCCAAGCCTTCCTAAGCACTAGAGATAGGAGTTCGATTGGAGCCAAAGCCTCTGTGTGCATGGATTGGTCGACTGAGTGATCTACCCCAAATCAAGCTCAAAGCTTCTCAACAGGGCCTCGCCTCAACTAGGAGAAGCTACCTTCGATGATCCACCTCCGAACATTAGCTCTGGTGAGGTAATTTTGCAAAATCGAGCCTTGTATGAAAAATAGGTTTGTACCCTTTATAAATTAAATCTTTCACACTTAGCAAAATTACAACTCTAAAGCCTAGTTAGGACATACTGCACAAGCTTTAATGCACACACATTAGACTAAGTCACCACTTCTAGCTTTATGTTAGGGTGGTATATAATTTGATGTATACTTATTTTATGATGTATTATTATAGACTGGATGTTAGAGTGTATATGCATAGTTTAGATGTTAGGTTGATATTAGCCTAATCATGCTTTTTATAAGGGGTTCTGCTTAAGGAGCCACTTTAATAAAAATATAAATGCTTTTGCTATGCCGTTTGCTTAGCCCGTAAGGGTAATCGAAGTTAGAATAGGTGGGATCGGTTACCCATGTGCAGGGTGCTAAGTCCAAACTATCCATATAAGTGCTTGGATTGTATGGTGTGTTTAGCTAACATTTATTTTACAAGTGTAGCTAGATTTACTTTCTTTCTTTTAATATAATTTTGCATTAAGATTAGGATAAGTGTTATGGAAGATTAAGATGAGCATTAGTTATAAGACCAAGTCTTATGTACTATGTGATGCCTTTGGAGCAAGCACATCCAAATCAAGCCAAAAGGATGAAATAAATGGAGCAAATCAGATGAAGAAATTAAAGATGAAGAAATGATGAATGAAGAATGAAGACACGTCATAATAATATCATTTCTAATAGTATTATTCTCTTGTAATCCAGGTTGTATAAGGGTAGAGCTTGACTACCCATGTTTCTTTTCGAGTTGTACAATAGTACTTGACGACATTGACCTTTTATTCTTTTGCGATAGCTTTATAAAATTATTTGATATTTTGTTTAGCTTGTACATTAAAAAAGGTATGCCTTTTCATAGTTTCTTTATGATTGGTGATTGTTGTATGGCCTGGATGCGATTAGGCTCTTAGGATAAAAAATTAATTTTTTTATCCAAACTAACAACTCATAACTAAAACTCTAAAACAACTCATAACCTCATATAAAAGCCTAGGAATTAAATCAAGATAATAAAATATTTAGCAACCCCTTAGCTAGATGTTGTATGTTTAATATCATGCATAATCATCTTATTTCACTCTTGTTACGGGAGGGCTTCCATATTTGCCAGATAGTAAGGGCTTAACCTTTAGGAGCTTATGATGGAAGAACACCTTTTTCCTTTTTGATTTGGCCTATAATCAACTTCTCATGCATTTAGGCATGTAAAATACTATAGCTTGTCTCAAAATAAAGAGTTCTAAATTAAAATTTTTTTTATAAAATTTTCATTAGATTAAGTCATTATTCATACCCCTTATGCTCTAGTCTCTTAGGGAGAGGGTTTAAGGACTTAGTTTCTTTTCTAAATAATAATAACCTAGCCATCTTGCAAAAGTATATGAATTGCCTACATGGATTTAAAGCATAGGAGGTGTTAGCTGGCTGCCACTCCAGGCGGTAATAAGTCTAGTAGTCAGGTGGTTTACTCTTTCTTGTGGAGGTAAATCATGTACCCACTTTCGCCTTAGATTTAGGTCGTGCTTTGGCCCTCGCCAAAGCTCCCTAGCTTTAGGATCTGTGGTTGCCGCTTCCCTTTGGGCTACAGGTATAAATCCTCACCTCTTAGCCATTCTAACAATCTTATGTTGTTAGAGTATAAGTCATAGCTTTCTAATGAAACATCAACTCAAATATATAAAATCTCTTTAATTTCAAAAATATAAAGCCCAACCATAGGATAGATTGGAGTGCTCACTAGGCGTCCTAGTATCATGAGCACTCCCTACTCATCTCCTTTGGTTTCGATAATAACTCTCTCTTTTTGATCCATCCCACTTGATTTTCTAAAACACAACCAATTTATTGATAGTCCTATCTTTGAATTCTTTAAAGATAATAATTACCTACTTTAATCGAGAGTATTCTTAAGGGATTCATTTTACCTAAGATGTAATTAACTATGAGAGCTTGCCCCCATAGGGAACTTTATAACTCAGTTTAAATAAACCCTACTTTTTTCATCCAGGTAAAGTAGGGGAAAAATCTCTGGTATATTCAAAGACCCATCATGCCTTAGGAGTCCTTATTAGGTGATTAGGTCCATTGTTGGCTAGTGACTTCTATCTTTCGAGATAGTACACTATTCCTCAATGTCATACATGATCACCTCAATAAGTACACTCTTAGATCTGTGTGGTGTCCCCCCTTAAACTAAACCAACCAAACAAAAAAAATAAACACCACATATTTTTTTGGCGACTCCGTTGGGGATAGTTCCTCTCTCCAACTCTAGTAGATGATTATTGTCTCCAAGCATCGATAGTGGAGTTGCATTTTTTGTGAGTTTGAGGCTATCTTTTCTTCTGTTGTCACTTAGCTTATTTCATTCTTAAGCAAAGTTAGCCAGCATCTTTTAGGTTTTAGGACCTCACTCCGTGTAGGTCTTGAAATGCTTATTGGGCTCCCCAATAGGTAAAAACAAAATTTATCAATGAAGGGAGAGATAAAAAAGATTTAGAACCTCGTTACCACAAGCTTGTTGAGACAAGGTTCATCCTATATTTAATAAAATAAACTCTTTCACAAAATACCACTTTCAAGAAGTACCTTTCGTAAAACTCACATAATCAAATGCCATTTATCAATCCCTATGATTGCTACATGGAGGTTCTTTTCAAAAGCACATTTTTGAAAATAACCATATTCATTCAACATACTCAAAATTATTGAAAGAGGATTATATTTAAAAAAAAATTATAGCATAAAATTGAAACTTCACTCAACATATTTCACATATGTCAGAGTTGGAGTTTCCATTTTTTCAAAAAACACAATTTTGAAAATAACCATATTCATTCAACATTCTCAAAATTGTTGAATGAGGATTCTATTTTCAAATAAAATCATAGCATAAAATTGAAACTTCACTTAACATATTTCACATATGTTAGTGTTGGAGTTTCTATCTTTTCAAAAGCACATTCTTGAAAATGGCCATACCCATTCAACATACTCAAAATTATTGAATGAGGAATCCATTCTCAAATAAATTCATAGCCTGAAATTGAAACTTCACTTAACATATTTCACATATATTAGGGTTGGAGGTTCCATCTTTTCAAAAGCACATTCTTGAAAATGACCATACCCATTCAACATACGCCAAATTATTTAATGAGGAATCCATTTTCAAATAAAATCATAACATGAAATTGAAACTTCACTTAACATATTTCACATATGTTATAATTGAAGCTTCCTTCTTTTTAAGAGCAAATCATGCCATATTTGATTCTCACTTAATGTACCAAATTTGTTAAGTTAGAATCTCTTTTTTTTAAGTCAAACATAAATTTGGCTTTCACTTAACATATCCAATTTCTTAAGTGAGGGTTTCATTTTTAAAACATACATTTGACTTTCATTTAGCATACCCAAGTTGTTAAGTTAGGGTCTCATTTTCAAAGCATACATTTGACTTTCACTTAACATATTCAATTTGTTAAGTGAGGGTCTCATTTTCAAAACACAAATTTGGCTTTCATTTAACATACCCCAGTTGTTAAGTGAGGATCTCATTTTCAAAAACATGAATTTGACCTTCACTTAACATACCAAATTTGTTAAGTGAGGGTCTCAGTTTCAAAACACACATTTGGCTTTCACTTAACTTACCCAATTTGTTAAGTGAGGGCCTCATTATCAAAACATACATTTGGCTTTTAGTTAGCATACCCAATTTGCTAAGTGAGAGTCTCATCTTCAAAGCATATATTTGGTTTTACTCAATATACCAAATTTGTTAAGTAAGAATCACATAATCATGCTATATTTGATTCCCACTTAACATATCAAATTTGTTAATTGAGAATCCCATTCTCAAATCATATCACACTTTGATTTCCACTTAACATAACAAATTGTTAAGTGGGAGTTCCATTTTTCAAACATATATTAATTGCATTTGACTTTCACTTAATATACCAAATTTGTTAAGTGAGAGTCTCATTTTCAATACACATATGATTCCTACTTAACATACCATATTTCTTAAGTAAGGATCCAACTTTTGAAATCATAACACATTTGGACTTTCACTTAACATACCAAATTTGTTAAGTGAGAGTCCCATTTTCAAAGAAAAGCAAATTTATCTCACAATCACATTTGTCTTTCATTTAACATACCAAATTTGTTAAAGTGAAAGTCCCATTTTTAAATATAAAGCAAAGACATGTGGCCTCTACTTAACATACCAAATTTGTTAAGTAAGAAGTCCCATTTCCAAATCAACTTATCACACAATTAATCATCACAAGCAAAAATTTTTCAAACACACAATCACAACCTCTTCTTAGCATACTCAAATTTGCTAAGTAAAGGTTCTTTCAAATCATCAATATTTTCAAACAAGATATGCAAAATACAAATATCTCAAAGAAAATCTCTCCTCAAAATTTTGAGCCCTACCATACATACCTAAATTGGTTGAGTATGTGCTCTAAAATCAAAAATCAAATGGAAAAGACTCTCCTCCAAACATTGAAATCTCTTCAATGAACCCCACTTAACATATTTGAATTGATGAGTGTGGGTTCAAAAATCCAAATCTATATTACTCTCTTGGGAACAAATATTAAAGCATAAATCTAACTCAAATTACATTTCAATACATGTAGAGATATAATGGAGACCGATCAATGCAGTTGGTGTTTTGCAGTCAGTACATATGGCTTCCTAGAAGTTCATCTGTACTTTTTCCTTCAGGATGGATTTGGCCTTGGATTAGGCTAGCCTCTCTGAGACTGACTCCACCCTCCTGATTTTCTTTGGCCGCAGATTTGAGGGAGCACGTGTTACCTGTGAGGGGGTGACCCTCACCACTGTCAGTCGGGATGAAGTGGCTGGGCAGAAGCCAGTCATGCGCATTGACATGCCCTCTGATTTTGAGTACCCTCCATTGAAGAGGAAGTCCACAGTGGTTCCCACGCCCCATTCTATGATAGTTTCAGTACCAACCCATCCAGTTGTCCCTACCATTTCTTTAGCGAGAGCTACTACCTCCTCATTGGTCACCCCGAAGGGGAATGCTATCTCGACCTTTGTGATAATCTCCTCCACTTTTGAGGTAGGTACTAATTGCTACTCTACCTTATTCACTCGTACTCAATGCCATAATAAAAAGTTAAATATTAAGTAGGAGCATTAGTGAGCAGCCAAAGAGCTTGAGGCTGTATTCCATGTAGCCAGGGAGGGTTATGCCCTTAAGGTCTCTCCACTTATGACCAGCAACAAGTTCGACCGTCTCTCAGCCTTAGATAGAGAAGAAGATTACTAGAGCATTACTTCTCCTCCTCCACCATCAGCATACTATGAGATACCAGATAGGGAGCACAGGAGGCCCTATGCTAGACTTAGGACTGTCCTACACCAGGTTGACAGAGCATACGGATGCTTAAAGTCTGGTACATTGTTTGATTTAGGATCGGTGATCCCTAGGAGTGTTAGGGGGTTAGATCCATAAAGAGAGAGAGGGAGCCGTTGAGGCTCGAGCATCTACTCTGAGAGGCAAGAGAGAGCAATGGACGTATGCCAGGTAGTCTGTAGCCTCCGCTCTGATGGATTTTCCTGATCGTTGCCCCGTCAAGGTCGATCATTTAGATAGGATTATTCTTACCGGCTCTACCCACCACAGGCAGAGATCTCTCATTGAGGGGCAGTGGGTGTTTCCTTCACACTGCTCCCATCATTGTCCACCATCACCCATATAACTCATAGTAGCCACCACTCCCACCAAGATTCATAAGCCCCCATCCGGGGAGAGACCTTCCCTATGGCGATCCAGTTATGGCCTAGGGATTCCGCTCCCTCCATCCCACATGTTGAGGTGAGATCAAGCTCCGTTGCTCGACCCTCTCCCTCAGCTGTGGTTTGATAGAAGTGGTGACCCTGCAGCATCGTGGTTGCACCACCAGCATCACTATGAGAACCAATGACGGTGGAAGTTGTAGAGGGGGAAGGGGATAATTTTGTAGTTCCCATGGCAGTGGATCTCCCTAGGGACACTGCTCCACCGATGAGCAGTCATGAGCATATCTCTTCCAGTGAGCATGACTCTCCTAGAGATAGTACTCCAGTGGAAGGTAGTTTTAGATGTATGTCCATCAGTGAGCATAAGCCCTCTACCGGTTAGTAGCATGTGTTTGTACTAGAACAGTTAGACCGCTCCTTAGATGACATTTTAGCATAGTACTTTGCTGAAAAGAGGGAACTCTTAGGTAGTGATTGCACAGATTCAGAGGATGAGAGGGCATCCTTTGATCATGATGAGGATGACCTTCTTGAGGATTCGGTCGAGGTCCATATGGTTAACACTAGGGGCTCCCTCCATAGAGATCATCATAGTCAGAAAGGTATTGTAGCTGAAGAGGACGATGCCGTCCATTCAACTCAGCACCTCCTCCAGCAACTTAGGCAAAGAGATGATCATATTGACAAGATGGGGAAGAAGATTGAGTAGTTTATGGCAGTGGTGTTAGCATTGCGGAATTCAGCCTCGGTTTCACAGCCTTCTTCCATAGTGGCCAACAGAGTAGAGTTGACACATAATTTAGATCATCCTAGATGCATTCCTATCAAGGAAGACAGTGGTAGCTTGCATTGGAAGGTGGTGGATAACACCTCCATGCATGAGAAAGACATTAAAAACATGGTGGAGTAACATGTGAGGGATGCATTGGCATAAGCCCGAGGTGGCTGATCTGTTCCAAAGGGCAGATCATACTCGAAGAAATTTGATGTTGTCCAATATCCTAAGGGTTTTATGCCTCCTTCTTCCAAACTATTTGATGGCAGTGGAAACCCTCACTAGCACATTGCACACTTCAGTACCAGCTATTGCAATGCCAAAGGTAGCAATGCCCTTCTTTTCAGATTGTTCATTAGTAGTCTAGCAGGTATTGCATTTGATTAGTATGCCAACCTGCCCAATGGTTTAGTAAAGACATTTGTTGAGTTGGAGCACCTCTTGATCAAGAGGTTTGTTGGAGCTCAGTAAAAGTTACTATGGGTGACCTCATTATGACCAAGGAAAATCCAAATGAGTCTCTTGTTGATTACATTCTTAGATGGAGAAGCCTGAGTATGAAATGTGAACCACAGCTGTCTAAATATCACACCATTGAGATTCTCTTGAAGAATATCCATGGCTCGGTCACTTTCATGCTTAAGGGGTTTATAATTAAAACCTTCAAGAAGCTAATTAACAAAGTGGCTAGTCTACAAGAAGAAGCTAGACAGTTTCCTTTCCATGACCAATTAGCCAAGCCCAAAGCTCAGAAGGCATTTGAGAAGAAGCCAAGGGCAATCATAATAGTTGATAAGGGGGAAACAACCACCTAGGGTTCAGTCAGACAGGCCTTGAGCTTAGCAGTCTCCTCTACCACCTCCTCAGCCGTCATACTGACGACCTTAGTTGCCACAACGGCCTCCACTGCTGCTCCTTAGTAGTATCCTCATCAGCATTATCAGCAATAGCATTCCTACTCACCACTAGGTAGCTATCATTTATCTACTCTTATTAATAAATTGAATAAACCTTATTCATTCAAGAGGGAGGTAGTTAGGAAGATCTTTAAGAATCTCTTAAAGAAGCCTGATTTTTAGTTACCAGAGCCTAGGAGGCTGGAGGAAGTTGGCAAGAGTCACGATCTAAACTATTTCCCCTACCACCACATGCTAAGACATGTCTTAGAAGATTACTTTACCTTTAAGGACTTGCTTGAGCATAGCTTCAAGTCGAGTGCCATTATCATCCCTAAGGAATACCTACTAGAATAACCCTCTAGTTTTGTTAGGTTAATCCTTGGGGATACATGCGATTTTCTTAAGATATAGGAAGGTTGGGATATCTACCTATCCCAAACCTCCTAGAAATTTATTTCTAAGATTAGAAAATTACCCTTGCAGGTGCCTAAAGTAGCTCAAACCTCAAACTCTAAAAAGGTTTGCAAGTTGCAAAGGGCAACTTAAGGGAGGTTGAAGCCCAGCAGCGGTAGCGATAGCCTCCACTTTCCTGAGATAACATAGTAGCGTAACCACCATTCAAGTCCAAAGACTCCTTCCCAGTTGTACAATTCCTCCAACCGACTCTTCTTCTAGTAGTTGTATTATATCGTGGGGTGCCAAATCCTCACTCCACTTACTTTAGATGATTTCTATTTTGTACCTTCATCTAAATCTAAGAAATCAATGAAGAATGTTGATTCCACTTACATCTATGTCACTTCTGATGATATTCCTGAGTTTATTCTATTATATAGCTCTCTAAGTCTAGTTAATAATAACTCTAGTTCTGATCACTTTTCTTCTGATTTAGAAATGGATTTTCCATTCCTAAATCATCTAGGTTCACCCATTGAGATTGATTTGGAGTCATCCGACTCTGATGATCCTATAGGAGAAGCTATAGGTGAACCTGATGAGCAGGTAGAACTTTCCACTAAACCATCTCATGATGTCATTGAAGTCAAGGTGGCACCTCAGGATAAGGGTAAACAAGTCATTAGTTCAAGTTATCAAGAAGCCCCTCCAAAGAATGCTCCCCCTATGGATATGCTTGTGGAGGACCAGCCTAGAGTTGACTATAATTTCCTTGCTCACCTAAGAAAGTTTTCGGCTAAACTAAGCATATATGATGCTCTTGTCTTATCGAAAGAGATGATGGAGTCATTGATCAAAGCTCTTCTTGATCCAAAATAATGCTTTGCTCAACTGACCGTTGTTGGAGAGGAGGCATATTTTTCAAGAGAAGCTCGTGGAATTACATTCATCGATAAAGACCTTCTTTTGGGGATAATAAAGCACAACTGTCCCCTTTACATCGCAGTGTACATGTGCAGATTAAGACTATCCATGGTGTTAGATGATCCATGTGCATCAGTGAATATTATGAGTTTAAAGACCCTTACCTACTTGAGGATTGACATCTCTGAGGAGATCGGATGATGTTAAGAGGATTCAATGAGCAAGGTGAGAGAGCTTTAGGCTCCATAGTGTTGCAATTGGAGATAGATGACTAGAAGATGGAGGCCAAGTTCTACATAATCAATTCAGATACATCTTTCACTACTTTGCTCGATAGGCTTTGGATACATGAAACAACACGGTTGGATCATCTTTACATCAGTGCATCAAATTCTAAAGAGGTGGAATCGAGTATTGTGTCAAAGGAGACTTGAAGTCATTCTCAATTAGAGAAGTCAAGATATATGAAGATGCAGCTTACTATCTTCCTCCAAATCAAAAAGTCTATTCTCATGAACTTGGTGAAAGATCAAAAACAAAAGAAAAAGAAATAAAAGAAAAAGAAGAAAAAGAAAAAAAAGAAAAGAAAAAAGAAAAAGAAAATGAAAGGATGTAAAAGTAGAGCTAGATATTGGATTCTACCCATAGTTCATTCCTCCATACAAACACATGGGTATGATGACTCGACCCCCACCAAGCTGAGGTAGAGGTAGATCTAGAGGCTATTCCAGAGGTGGAAGACCTCATTACTAGTGGCCAACTGGTAGGAGCTATGTTCCAGCTCACAGGAGCAGCCCCACTATCCGCATAGGCTTAGAGCCCAGTTTGGAGGATGAGTCTTATGTGGTTAGCATGCCAACCGGTCCCTCTCAACGGGTCCCTTTGGAGGTGACATTTGAGCCCGACAATGATGAAGACTAGTCCTCTAAGCAAAACATGAATGTATCTGAGTCACTATTATGTAGAATAGTCAGGCAACAGTTGGGAACTTTAGCTCTAACCTCACTTTTTTCCCAGTAAGTTGAAGGCTTAGTAGTTAAGGAGGTCCCCAAGTCATGCACAGATGTCAAGCTAAAGAAATTTTTGTTGGGAGCATCATACTTAAGTCAAGAAGCCAATGTAGAACTTGAGGATGATTCTTATAAAGATTTAATATAATTGCCTTTTGATTGGTATTTGCCTTGTGTTATTAACTAAGGAATGAAGAGATTAATCTCACATACTTGGTCTAAACATATGTCAGATTATTTTGAAAGACTATGGGACAACCAAAGCAGACATTCTCAATTAGGAGTAGGACTAGGATTTGACACAGTGGGACCAATCGACGATGAAAACCATTGTCCAGTCATCACCAATCATTTAGAGTCTAATAGATTCTTTTCAAATCATGCTAACTCTTCTGAGTAGGTGTGTTTAGAAACTTTAGATGACCTAAATGATCTTGAAGTCAAGGATGCACCACAAGAGTTTGAAGAAGAAATCAGATCAACCATTGACAAACTCAAAGAAATCAACTTAGGAACATAAGAAGATTCACGCCTGACATACATTAGTTCCTTGTTGAATGAAGAAGAAACCAATGACTTAGTTAGGCTATTAGCTAAGTTTAAAGACTACTTTGCTTGGAATTATGAAGAAATACCTATTTTATCTCCCGACATAGCAGTCCATAAACTAGCAATAGATCATAATGCTAACCTTATCAAATAGGCTCTTAGACACATGCGATTATAAATATAGCAACATGTCATTTCTAAAATCAAGAAATTGATCGATGTTGGCTTTATCAGGGAAGAAAAATATCCTACCTGGTTGGCCAATGTCATCCTAATTAAGAAAATGAATGGCCAAATTTAGATATGCGTGGCTTTTAAGGATCTAAATATGGCATGTCCTAAGAATGAATTTTTACTTTCTATACCAGAGCTAATGGTGGACATTACCTCATCTCATGCATTATTATCCTTTTTGGATGGGTCATTTGGCTACAACCAAATCAAGATGGCCCCCGAGGATGAAAGAAACATTATTTTTTGAACCCCGATCAGAATTTATTATTATAAGGTCATGCCTTTTGGCCTTAAAAATGCTGGTGCTACATACCAGTGGGCCATGACTTGGATCTTCAATGAACTCTTTCATCATCAAGTTGAATGCTATGTTGATGATCTAGTAGTCAAAAGCAAAGAAATGGAAGACCATCTCTTCGAATTGAGAGTAGTTTTTGAATGATTAATATAATTTAACCTCAAAAATGAATCCCCTGAAGTGTGCATTCAGAGTAACTTCAAAGAAATTTGTCGGGTTTGTTGTCTGACACCTGGGAATAGAGATTGATCTAGAGAAGATTAGGACTATCATAGAAATGCCACCCCCTAAAAGTCTAACTGAACTAAGATTATTTCAAAGGATATTTGAGTATCTAAGATGCTTCATATCCAACTTATCAAGAATATGCCAACCATTCTCAGTACTTATCAAAAAGGATGCCAAGTTCAAGTGGAATGATAAGTACTAGCATGCCTTTGAAGACATCAAGAACTACCTAATGACGCCGCCAATTCTAGCAGCCCTTATCCCAGGAAAGCCATTGATCCTTTACACCGATGCATTAGATGACTCCCATGGCAGTTTGTTGGCTCAAACTAATGATAATGGGAAAGAAAATGCACTCTACTACCTCAGTCGTAATCTAATCCATACTGAGGCAAACTACTCACCTATTGAAAAACACTGCCTAGCTTTAATCTTTGCATCCCAAAAGCTATGACATTACATGCCTTCTCATAAAGTGAATCTAATCTCTAAGATCAATCCACTATAATATTTCATGACATAACCAATATTATCTAGATGGTTGGCACGATGGTCCATGATTTTATCACAGTCCAATATCACATACGTTCCCCTCCATGCTATGAAAGAATAAGAACAAGTGAATTTCTTAGTAGCACACCCACTTCCTGTTGATTCTACGCTTAGTAATGACCTCCCTAATGAATAAATCATGAACTTAGGGGACACTAGCATTCGCCTTTGGGAGCTGTATTTTGATGGTGCAGGTTCCTTTCAAAAAGGAGAAGAACCACGATATACTATCCCAGGGAAGGTAGGGGTAGGAATAGTTCTCCTAACTTCATACCGCGATGTGATGAGATTCTCATATCATCTATCCAATCCATACACCTACAATGAAGCTGAATATGAGGCTCTGATTGACAGTCTGGAGTAAGTCATTATACTATGTGTCCAGACCATCAACATCTTCAAGGATTTTCAGCTCATCATTAACCAAATTATAGGATCTTACAATGTTTTAAAGCCTAAGCTTCATCATTACCTCAAGTATACCATGGAGTTGTTGGCTCAATTCCCAAAGGTCACTATCTACAAGATTCATATAGTCTTATTTGTTATTGATGTTGAACTCATCGAGAGAATATCTTTTGAAGGTGAGGTTATCATTGCCAAAAAGGATGACGAGTCAGATTGGAGGCAACCATTCATGGATTATTTAAATATAGGAAAAATACCTCAAGAGAAGTCATTAGCCCATCAGTTGATGCAGAGAGCTCTCTCCTATGCTCTCATGGATGGCACCTTGTACCGACGGTCCTTCGATCATATGTGGTTACATTATGTAGCCAATCATGAAGCCCATTAGATTGTGATGAAGGTACATTCTGGTTTATGCAGAGCTCATCAGTTTAGTTCAAAGATGGAAGCCAAGATCAAGAGACTAGGATACTACTAGCCTTTAATGATTACAGACTACATGGATGTAGCTAGAAGATTCCATCAATGTCAGGTGCATGATGTGGTCCTACATCAACCACCCAACATTCTACATCCTATATTGGCCTCATGGCTATTTGAGTGTTGGGGCACTGACATAGTGGGTCCGATCAATCCTCCTTCTTCCAAGGGTCACTGATTCATTCTAGCTACCACCAACTTCTTTTCCAAGTGGATAGAGGAAATCCCACTTAGAGAGGTCACATCTCAACATGTGCTCCAATTTTTTAAGAACCATATCATATATAGGTTCGAGGTGCCTCAATAAATTATATCTGATAATAATACTGCATTCAAGAGCACTAAGATCAACATCTTTGCTCGAGGACATAACACAGATTGGAGAAATTCTACCATCTACTACCCGAGGGAAAACGGTCTGGCAAAAGTATTCAACCAAACTCTCATCCAGATACTGAAGAAGACACTAGATGACAATAAGCGACAGTGGCATGAGCAGTTGGTTGAAGCCTTCTGGGTCTACCGTACCACATACAAAATTCCAACTCAATCTATCCCACTCTTCTTAATGTATGGGTCCGAAGCAGTTTTATCTTTAGAAGTCCAACTCCCATCACTAAGGATAGATGTGGGTAGCAAGATTACTACAGAGCAGAATGCCAAGCTATGGTTGGAAGAGCTAGAAGGTTTGGAGGAGAGATGCCTCTGGGCATGCCAGAACCCCAGGTTGTACAAAGCCAAAATGATTCAAGCTCACAATAAGTTGGCCCGTCCTAGAGCTTTTCAAGTTGGGGAGCTTATTTTAGTTCTAAGGAGACCAATTATTGCCCGTCGAAAGGTGTGAGGCAAGTTTGAACCCACTTGGGAAGGCCCTTTTGCCATAGAGAAGGCCTACCAAGGAGGTCTTATCAGCTCATAAATTATAAGGGAGAGTGCCCTATGCTTCCAATCAATGGGCTCTACCTAAAAAATATTATCCATAAATATTATTTGAAAATAATCATCAATAAAACTTTCTTTTCATATCAAATTCCATCTCTTATGTGTTAGAAATATCTTTTGCTTGCGAATTCTCCATGATGTGTTTATGGTAGGTGTAAGAGAACCTGAGCGACATTCTATTCCTCCACAACACAAACACAACCTATAAATAATCCTCCAGTCCTATTAGGTTAGGTGTAAGAGAAACCAATAGGCATCCTATTTTGACTAGCACAACTAAGTTAGGTGTAAGAGAACCCAAGTAGCATCTTTTCTTAGTGGAGTCACATTTCTACGTGTTTAGGGTAGGTGTAGGAGAACTCAAGCAGCATCTTATTTTCTCTTTCATAACATAAATGAACACATATCTTTTATCTTGAGCTATTTTGATATGGGACTAAGCCCCCTTGAAAATCACTCATTAGCTTCTTCAGGTCGAGCCGATATGCTACCTTGTTAGTGTGTCACCTTAGTGGTCACTTGTCTGACAGATGTGAGTCCCCATGCTTTCTTCCTGACTTGACCATTACAAATTAATGAGTGCCCTATTAGTTTGGTAGGCCTTGCTGCGTATCCAGTAAGCTATCCCATGTTGACTTTGTTTAAGAGGATGTAAACCTACATGCTTTCTTCTTAGACTAGCCACCATGCATTGACTGAGTTGAGTATATTTGAGGTTTAGGGTAAGTCCCCCAGTGGCTCCTTCCTCTAGACTACTTCAAGCTTTCATTTAGTCCTTACGCAAGACTCCTCTCTTAGTAGTCACCCTAGGTCGGATAGCCTCTATCGAGCCGAAGATAGAACATCCCAATAATCAGTTCTATTTTATAGAGATGTAAGCCTACATGCCTTCTTTCTAGACTAATTTTTACAAACTAACAGGCACTTTAAGTTGGTTGGTGTTCGCTATGCTGACAGCGACTCACCTGATGGATACACCACTCTTGGTAGATGTGATTCCTTGTGCTTTCTCCTTGAGTTGGCCACCGAATACCTATAGGATTTATTTTATAGGGTTTTGGATAATGCCCCCAGTGGAACCTCCTCTGTGGGCATTCTATTTGGATCACATCCTTAGCAACCCCATTTAGACACTACCTTGATTACTCTTGGATTGGATAGTCCCCCTTCCTTAGTAGCCACCCCTATGGTTGGAGAATTTGTTCAATGAATGCACAGATTCTCAATTGGTCTAGTAAATTTGAGATATAACTAAGTTGATATGAGCTCCTTCTCAGTGTGGTCCCTCACACACCAGCAGGGTCCACAATAATATAAAATAAACAAAATATATCTTCACTCGTGGATTAGGAATTGAAGCCCCCAATGACCCCTTTCCCAAGTAGACATCCTATCTTTAGGGCAGGTTCAACTTGTTGTGCCACCAATGAGTTACCTCAGCGATAATCTTTGCTTTGAAAGATATAAATCTGTTACGCATTCTTTCCAATAGGATTGTTGCACACCGACTGACAGCCTTAGGTCAGTTTGATTTATTGCGCAAGCGATTGATTGCCCTAGTGGTTCCTTGTGTAGGAGGATGTGAGTCCCCGTGCTTTCTTTCTAACTTGACCATTGCACATCGAAAGGCACCCCCTTGGTTGGTTAGTTCTACCTCATGACCGGTAGACTATCCCTTTGGATTTGTAAATCTAAGATAGGTCTAGACTGATATTATCCCCTTCTTAGTAGATCCATCACACACTAACGGGTTTCATCAAATTAAAACAAATGCAATTCAATCAAATGTCATTATCCTAACTACTTTTGAGCTGCAAGCTTATAGACATTTAATGATCACTTCAAATATCATAGCTGACTTATAAAATATTGAAAATAATTTTGATTTAATAGTGATAATAGCCACACATATTATAAATTTAATTCGACACATGCAAGCTTGACATAAAGGAAACTATTTGATTTAATTAATTTTGCAAATGATGAATGCATGAATCAAATGACATACAACATTTAATAAGATTAGAGAGGAATAAATAAATATAAGCATATGATTTCATTCAACCAAACTAATTCCTAAGGACAATCATATCAAATACAATTATTTAAAGCAAACCAAAGCTTTTTAATATCATTTTTAATTTTAATTTTAACTTGATTTAAGGAGAGGGAGAAAGAGGTTTGCTAATCCTAATCCCATCCCATGTTTGTAAGTTAATTTGATTTAATGAGAAGGTAGTTAGGTTGATTTTATGGACTAATTAAGTTAAGATATAAATTAACTCAATTAATTAACCCTTACCTATATTACCTTAAAGTAATTATCCAAATAATTATGAGCCAATGCAATATGCAAATGAATTGAAAAGCAAATTGATAATGGACCTATGAAATGAAAGGGTCTAATGCAATGGGCTTACAATTAATGAGTAATTAAGCTTAAGGACTTACTTAATTACTTTTATGATTTTCCCATGCATATGGAAAAATCATAATTTAATTAAATCTACTTAGGCTATTGAACACCTAAAGACTTACTCATGAATTAATTAGGTTCACATGTATTTTAAAATTTAATCAAACTAATTAAGTAATTAATTAATCCATTAATATTTAATTAATTTCTCTTTAAAAAGTGATGGAAATATAGGGAAAAAATTAGGATAGAAACCCCAATCCAATTCCCTAAGCCTCCTCACTATTAAATAGCAATAAATGACCCAATTAATTAAGCAAGTTACTGTTCATATGGTTAATTATCACTTAATTAAGTTAAGAAGGTAATTAGGTCTTAATTAATCAATTTCCCCAATTAACTAACCAAAAAATCCCAAGAAAAATAGGGGAGGTAGAGCTCATCCCCCTAAACAATCTCAAAAAAAGTTGAGGTTAATTGGATAATTAATTATAGAGTACTTTGGGTAATTAACTTTATAATTAAACCTTAATTAAGCTCAAATTACTATTCAAAATTAATTAAAGATCATTTTAATGGATTCCTCTTGAAATACCATTAAAATGAGCATTTGTTTATATTTTTATGATTTTTTTTACAATTAGTTATGAATTATGTAAGTTTCATCCTTAAAAACTAATTAAATAACCTTAATTAAGCCTAATCCCATCGGTGCCATGTGACACATTGACGTGACACGCTTTCCTAGTGGTACTACGGGATTGGCTATTTAAATAGTCACATCCATGACAGACTCGAACGGCGGCAGGACCCACTTTCTCATGGGCCTTCTGATCTAAGATTGAATGGCCACAATCAAACCCATAGTAAAGGAAGGATTAAATAGCTGATCGAGCATGATTTGATCATGGTTATCCATTCCAATCATGCGGAATGGATGGATTGTGATCTTTCTTCATGCGAGTGATGAACGACAGAGCCTGTCCGCCGTGGATCGCTCGATCTGAGCTCACTTGAGCTTGGATTTACTCCAAAATGACCCCACACCTTTGCACGAGGGATCCATGAAGATCCAACGACTAGGATTGGCCTACATGCAAATTTTCTTCAAAAAGCTCCATTCTATTTTCTCCCTAGAGCTCAGTTTGAAGCAATTATCTCACCGAAGCTAAGATCGATGGCTTGTATGCTTAATGTAGCTTCTTTTAGTTGAGATGAAGCCCTTTTGAGTGGAATTGAGTTGATTTCAATTAGATTGCTTGATTGGCTAAGAAAGCTTCTTTGGAGTTTCAGCTTTGATCATAGTCCATCCTCCAGTTGATTTGGAGCTCGGGAAATGGTTTGGGTAGCTTCGATGAGGTATGTGGAAGGTGTGTGCAAGAGCAATTGAGTTTTGATTGAGAAATGGAGAAGTTGGAATCAAATGTGAGCTCCCTTATTTTAGGTTCACACGGGAAGAGAAAATCCAAAGCTGGGAAAGCTTGGAAATGCTAGGGAATTTCAAAAATATCTTGGGAACTCTCACCGAGTGAATCATGTGAATTCCTGTGAGAATTGAGGGGGTATACCCCTCAATTGGCTAAGGTGGATGGAAAGGATTCCTTCACCAATTTTGGCTAGCCAGGCACTGTTAGAATGCCAGAGGGGTCACAATCTAGTCCACATGGCTCAATTTGAGTGGAGGAATGCTTGGGAGGTGGCTCAACGCTTGACATGGCTGATGGCTTTCGGCTTGGGAGGGAGGTGAGTTAGCTAACCTCCTTTTGGTCCATGGTAAGTCTAGCCCACTTAGCATGGGCTAGGTGGGTTAGGTGATACCCCATTTGTGTGCTTGATGGCTACCAAGGATGATAAGAAAGTGAGCTTTGCCGATTTTGGCAAAATCCCACATGCAGAGGCATATCCAAAAGGGATTTGCCTTGGGTTTGGCTCCAATTTAGTTTGAGCTGATTTTGGACTGGCCAAGGATGGGTTTGGGTCGGGTTAGGTCAGCTCCCAAGGTCCCATGGGTAGGTTTTATGGGTTTTTGCTTAATTTGGTCAATTTGCTCAATTTGGGTCATGTTGGGTTAGGTTGACCAATTGGTCAAATTGGGTCAAACCAAGGCTTGAGTTAGGTTCAAATGATAATTTTAAGAATTTTGGTTTAAGTGATTTCAATCAATTTGGATTAACTTTGATTTTGGCTCATTTGGAATCAAATGGGTAAAGTTGACCAAATTGACCAGATTAGGTTGGGTTAGGTGTTAGTTCAAATTCAATTGATTAATTGGAAATTATTGTAGGCTTTGGTTTGAATTTATTTATGCTTAATTTGAATTTTGGCCAATTTGACACTTTAGGCTAATTTGGGATAGGTTGGGTTGACCAATTGGTCAAATTGGGCTCAATTATGGCTTTGATCAAGTTCAATAATTAATTTGGAATGAACTTGAGCCATTGGTTGCATTTAATTTGGCTTAGATCATGATTTGACCCATTTAGGCCTTCTAGGCCAATTTGGGTCAACTTGGGTCAAATGACCAATTGGACTTGATTTGGCTCAATTGAGGGTCAAGTCATGTTCAATCATTGATTATGAGTTGGTGTGAGTCTATGGTTTGAATCAATTTAGTATAGAATGAGTTTTGGTTAGTTTGGGTTTCATATGGGCTAAAGGTTGACTTGGTCAAATGGCCAAGTTGACTTGGTTTGACCCAATTCAAGGCAATTGATCATCCCAAGGTGATTGATGATCATGGTATGAGGTTTGGATCAATTTGGTTCAATCCAATTTGGGTTGGATTAGAACTTGGTTCATATGGGTTCTTTAGGCCTCTTTTGGTCAAGTGGACCTAAATGAGTCAATTGGCTTGGTTTTGATTTGATTAAAGTTTAGTTGGATTTAAATATATGAGCCTAGGATTGAATATAAATCCAATTATAATCAATTTAGGCTATGACAAGTATTGGTTCATTTGGAAATTTCAAGTCAAAAGGGCTAAGTTAGGCTTGACTTGGGTTGATTTCAATTTGGCTAGATAATTGTAAGTTTCATTTATATTTGGATAGATGATTGAAGGAATGATTGATTCAAGAGAAAATCCATTGATTTTGACTTGATTTATGTGGGTTTTGGCAAAGTTCAAGGAATTGGCTTAAATGGATTAGATTGGGTTTTGATTTGATTTTGGATTTGTCTTTGGTTATTTGAATTTATATTTTATTTATATTGTCGACCTCATTTTTGAATGAGGTTAATTTAGCAATTAGAAGATCTTAATCTCAAATAGGATTCTCCTAATTCAATTCTTAGGACACTATGCCTAGTGACCTACAGAATTTACCTAGGGTTGGATCTAACCTATTTGCCTTAGGTAGGATCAACTCAAGCATCCAAATTAAAAATCAATTAATCAAATCAACAATCAATAATCATTAATCCAAGATGATTAAAAGTCAAATTACATTTAATTTCAAAAATTCCCTTGAGTTGATTTTGAATTGGATCAAGCTAACATCAATGCACTTGATTTGGACTCAAACTCCAACCCAAATCAAATGTACTCCAAATGAAAACTCAAAATGGGCAGCACACATTAGTCTAGGGCTATGTGATGCCATAATCATAAAATAAAAAAAAGGAGAAAATGGGAAGAAGAGAAATGCTAATTTCCTTCTTCCATATCTTCCCATGAAAACTCCCTTATTCCCACCTCATCCATTCCAAGACAAAAGCCACCTCTTAAAAGATGGCTACCTTCAAGTGAAGGAGGCAAGGAAAAGAAAACAAGGATTTGGCTTCTCCAAGGGAAGAAAAAAAAAGGAAGAGATGAGGAAGAGGAGTAAAAAAGTGCTCGGCCATGCATGGAAAATATGTAAGGAAGCTCCTTCCCTCTAAAGTGAACATTCCATTATTTTCATAAGACCAAGAGAGGAAGTTCAACACCTTTCCCTGGCCACCTCGTCGCTGGCAAGGCAATGTTCATGCCAAAAATTGTGCACCCTTTAATGGTGAAATCCCAAGGAGAGGATTTCACCCCAAATTGAAGACACATACACATTCTAGGGCTCGAGGCGATTCAAATCGAGCCCTTACTCGAATCATTTTGCATTAGGAAGGCTGAGAACCATCAAAGCCGAGATCTATGCTAGGGAGCTCGGTCAAGGGGGCAAACCACATGGAGATAAGCCGCCAAATGCTGGAAACAAGCTCATTGCATCGATCTAAAGCTTATGGAATCAACCTGGCCACCGGAGATCACCAGAATCTCGATTTGCCATTGACATCCTCCCCTATTTTCTTCAAGTTCTCGGTTTTGGGCCTTTTCAAAGAAAGTTGGAATGCCAAATGGATTTAACTGTATAGATTGATCCAAATTTGATCACTGATCATTTTGGGATCAAAATTGAGGCATAATTCGCCTTTGATTGACGCCGATTGATGGAAAACCATCAACGGCGATCAGGTTTTGCCATTTAGGGAAGAAGACGGTCTCCGGACCGTCCGATCCTTCTAGTTGGATCAGACAGTCTAGATCTAGGCACATAAATTGATTTAAATCACTTAAGGATCGTGGGGACGATCCGGACCATCCGATTCGTGATCGGATGGTCCAGGATAGTCCTACATTTTTTCCAGTGCGCGACGCACATTTTCTTCTCATGCGTGACACGCGCGCGCGTGTATCGCGACGGCAAGATCGGTATGGACCGATCTTTGATCGGACGGTAAATAATCCGCTTTCAACTCCACCATGTGGGACCCTCCCCACTTAAAATCGTTAAGATTTGTTAAATAATGGTTTTAAAATTAATAAAAATCCAAAAATTTTAAAAATCATATAAAATCAAAGAAAACTTAGAAAATTATAAATAAAATCTCTATGGATTTGTCATGTTGAGAAGAATCCACAGAAATTAAAATCTCTAATTTTTAGTGGGTAATGAAATTAATAATCTAATTACTCTCAAACTAATAATGTAATTAATTTGAAACTTTGGGGAAATGAAATTAAGCTTGAAATACACCTTAGGTGAATTTTTGGAGATTTAATTCTATGAATTCAAGGGAAATTGTAATTTCATGTGTTTAACCTTTAAATTACTTAAATTAATTACCCTTTAATGAAATAATTAGAAAACTTTAATATAATAACCTTAAATCAACATAATAAATATTAATGAACACCAGAATAGTAATTAAACCTAATAAAACCTATATGAACCTAATAGATCATTAATTATCTCAATTAGGTAATTAAAAGAATTAAATAATTCAATTAAATGGCTTGAAATTAATTAAATCATAATAAATTAACCAGTTAACCAAAAATTATGAATAATCCATTATTGGAAATGTATTTAGGTGAAGAATAAATAAAAAATAAAATCTCTTAATGAATCTAAATAAATTAGGCTTAATTTAAGTTTTAATGAAATAATTAAAACTTTATTTACACCCTAATTACATCTCTAATCAAGTTGAAAGTTTAGACACATAAAATTGGCATGTAACCCCATTTTCCATAATTATCTGAAACCCAATTGCTCTATAAATTTGGAATTCTTGATTTTCCAAATCTCTAGGTCAATATAAAGTAAATAATAATTAAGAAGAATCATTAATTCATTGAATCAACAAATAAATTGAACTAATCTGAAATAAACATCTGAAATACTTAGGGTAATTCATCAAAACTTCCTAAGTCAAAGAATTTAATAAAATAACAAAATTTTAAGAAAATCAATACTTAATAAAATTCAAACATAATTAAACAACTTAAGTTCAGTTTAATGAAGCCACTCATCTTTAATGAATTTAAATAATGAATCTAAAACCTAGGTTAATTAACTCAGATTAAGAATAATCTATGAACAAAGCTAAGGTATTAATTCATATTAATAAATTTAAACCTTAAGCTTACAAATCCATGATTTAATATCCTAAGTTAAATTGAATGAACTTAAACTTAAATCAAACTCTTTAAAATAACATAAGCCAAATCAAATGAAATCCATATAATTTAATTCAAAATAAAATAAATCCAACAAATTTAATCAAATAAAGCAATTCAAACAAATGAAATAAATAAAACCCAAACATAAATAAAATCAAAAGGGTTAATTAAAATACTTAAGGATTTTAGTTAGACTTGTAAAGCTTCATTAGGATTTAGGATGCTGAATGGAAAGAGCTCCATCCAAAAATGGAATCATTCCATTCTTCATTCTTGAAAACCTATACAACTTTAACAAAAAAAAATGAACATAAAAATGGGAATTAAATCATTAAGCCATTTGAATTGAAACCAAACAATAGTAAAAATTAAGCCAATTCAAACTTCAAACTTCAAACTTAAACTTAAAGGCCTAGCAAAGCCTTGTCACACAAACCCCACTTCTACACATACTAGATTACTTAGGTCACAGACTCTAGATCTAGGTTAGATCATTCTGTGATTTTCTTTTAATCTCCCGTGATATGTTGTGTTGTGCTTCACATGTCTGTGTGGTGTATTACTTTAAACTGGATGCCTAGGCTTGTTTGTTCGTTAGACTGGATGTTAGGGCATTCTTTCTAAATTTATTATTATTTTATGTAGGGGCTATGTTAAAGGGATCACTGTAATAAATAAATCATAAAATTGATGTTTGCTTGTAGGTGCTAAAAATTCCTTAACATAGTCCATAGGACAGGTGGGTTTGGTAAGTAACTAATGCTAAGTCAGCACATTTGTGAAATATAAATTGCTTTGTGTGTTGTGTGTATTTCTTAACATCTATTTTGTAGGGCTTAGGATTTCCTTTGAATTTTAAATGTAAATTTGAGCTTAGAATTAGGTTAGGATCTATGGGGTCTAGGATTAGCAGACCCAGAGATGGTGCGGTGGTCCCCAGCAGATGGATGTCCCGAAGAAGGAGACTTTCCTAGAAAGAAGACCCATAGATCCAACTTGTAGTTCTAGGTCGGTTGTATAAAGATAGAACTTCAGCCCAATTTTCTTTTTTTGAGGTGTCTGGCATTACATTGGCCTTTTCCTTATATAATTTAATCTGGCTTGATTTATTTTGGGTGCACAATTGAAACAACATGCTTTTCTTAGGTTTCTTTCTATGCTATTTTTGTGCTGTGATGTATGCTTGGATTTAGGCTCATAGGATAAATATAATTTTATACCCAACTAAATCAACTGAAACATAAAAATAAATACAAGTCAAAATCTTTATACAAAAGCCTAGGTATTAAAGCAAGATAAAATATGTAGCAACCCCTTAGCTAGATGTTTTAATATCATGCATAATCACATTATTTCACTCTTGATTAATGAAGGACTTCCATCATTGCCAGAGAACCTGGGCTTGACCTTTGAGAGCCTATAATGGAAGTACACCTTCTTCTATTCTGATTTGGCCCATAATATTTTTCTAATTACATGAATTAGGCATAAATTGTATTCCTATGACCTAAGTGAATCTTGAGTCAAAATTATAAAAATCTAAAAATTATGCATTAGTTAGGTGCATCTTCATACCCTACATGATCTTAGGGATTAGGGAGTAAGTCTAAGTTCATAGATTTCTTTCCTAAAACTGCAATAGCCTAGTCATCTTACATTCATATGACTTAGCCTCATGGTTTTAAAATGCGTTTAGGTGGTGTTAGATGGCAGCCTTCTCTAGGCAAGTTATAAGTCCAGATGAGTCAGGGATAGGTTAGTTCCTTCAAGTGAAGAGAATAGCCAATGATTCTCAAGAATAAAACTAAGTTGAGCATCTGACATGTGTCAGAAGCGCCTATAGACTAGGTTCTGAAGCATCCTTTTAGGAATAAGTCTTCAACCCTAGGCATTTCTGCAGTCTTGTGCTGCTAGAATCTAAGTCCTAGATTTATAAGAAAAAGATAACTTAAATTCTATAATTAAATCACAAATTTGAAGCCCAATCATAAGATAGATGGAATGTCTACTAGGCATCCCAGTATCAATAAACATTTCCTACTTTTTCTCATTTGACTCATAAAAAAATAACTCTCTCCACTTCGTTCCAGTTACATGTGCTATTGAATTTTGATCCTTTGAAAGCTACCTTAGTAGTCTTTAGGAAGAACCACTTGTTTCTTTAATCGAGAGTATTCTTAGGAAGAGACACTTCCTAAGATGTAATTAACTATAGAGGCTTGCCTTTATAGGGAACCATGATCCCAAGATAAAATAGACCATGTTCTACTTTTTCATATAGCTCAGGAGAAAACACTCTGGTACACGAAAGACCCATTAGCCTTAGGAGTCTTTTATTGAAATGATTGAATCCATTACTGGAAAGCATGTTTATCTTTCTAGATAATATGTTTATTCCTTAATGTCGTATTTGGTCATCTAAATAAAATATTCCTAAACTCTATGTGGTGTCATTTTTTTTCTCTATTCCAGAGAAAATACCAAAATATATTTTTGAATATAAATGAATAAATGACTTATGAGAAAATCACTTGAGTGTGGAGTGATTTGGAAGCAATTTTGACTAAACTCATGGAGGTAGGTCAAAAGGGCTTAGAAGAAAATTGATTTTGTTTGATTTAGTTTTGATCATTGAAATGTGGGGTTCATTTATATTTGTAAATATAAATGATAGAATAATTAATTTATAAAAAAATAAATTAATTTTGGGTTTATTTGGGCTGAGATTTGGTTAAGCTCATGGAGGTCGGTCCATATGGCTTAAGAAGGGTCATGGTATGGTTTGATTTAGTTTTGGTCATGGAGTTTTATATTTCATTTATATTTATGAATATAAATGAAGGAATGATTGATTCATGAAGAGATCAATCAAGTTTGGATTGAATTGGGTGGAGATTTGGCTAAGCCTATGCAAGTGGATCATATGGCTTAAGGAGGATTTTGGAGCTTAAGTTTGATTTTGGATTTCAATCATTTGGAATTGAGTTTAGACTTGAGTTTGATAAATGATTGAAGGATTGAATTGATCTTTGAGAAAAGTAACTGAATTTGGATTGATTTTAATTTGGCTAAGGCTAAGTCCATAAGATAAAATCATATTGCTTAAGCAGGATTTTGATTTTGGATTCGATTATGGGTTTCAATCATTTGATTTAGAATTTGGATTTGTATTTAGTATATGATGGAAGGATTGAATTGATCTTTGAAAAAAGAAATTGAATTAAATTAAATTAGACTGGGCTAAGAGTAAGACCATAGAATTCAATCATAAGGTTTATGAAAGATTTTGGATTTAATCATGGGATTGATTGTTTATTTTGGAAATTTGGTTTGGGTAAAATATGAATTTGAGGTTTGTTTGGAGAAGGTAAACATGGGTTGAGTTTAGGCCATAGGATGGGCAAGTCTCCCTAAATCCCTTAGGCTTGACCTACCCCTATGGCTAACCCTTTTAAGCCTCTAGGCTTAGGTTAAGTGTTCACCTAATCACCAGAAGTGTATTAAGACTAAGGGGCACTTAGTGTCTATAAGTGTCCTAGATCAATGATGAGGGGATTGAGAACTCACTCCAAAAGTGAGGTCAAGAAAAGGACCCCCAATAGGTGTGTTGTAATTGACAAGGCACACCACATGTATTGGCATTGACCAAGATGATCAACACCGTCCAAAAGATTGCAAGTGCTAATGAAAACAATCCATACCTAAACCTGAGATGTAGACATAATCATGATCTTAGTGTAATGCAACTCAACTTATGCCAAGGGCATAAGAGAGGAAAGAGGGATCCACTGAGAGATCAGGTTTATGAACCTTCCACTAGGGAAGCAGGTTCGAGTCATTTGCTGGGGATAAGAGTTTGAATTCAAATATGATTTAGGAGAAGAAGATCTGCTGGGGATTACATGCTATAATCTTCCAGGGATGGATGCATGAACCTTCCACTAGGGAAGCAGGTTCAGGTTATGTGAGTTTGATTTCATGAAGGTATCCACTAAGGGATAAGAGTTTGTTTAGATTTTTTTAGGGATGTATCCTCTTGGGATAAGATTTTGATTTAATTTGCTTGATTGTTATGATTTGGGGCTCCATTGGGGAGGATGGTTTTAAATTGAGGGCATATTTGCTAGGGATAAGAAATGTGAACCTTCCACTAGGGAAGTAGGTTCGAGCTATCCACAATGGATAGAAGTATATGGGTTTGATTTTATGGATGTATCCATTGGGGATAGAAATGATTTGGTTTAATTTGATTTAAGGTTAAGGGCATATCTACTAGAGATATGAGCTCAGATCCATTGGGGGTAAGGTGGATTTAATTTATGGATCATGTCGGTGTGTGATGGATCCACTAAGAAGGGGCTATATTAGTCTTGGTCTCTCTTAGGTTTACAAATCCAAAGGGACAGTCTACCGGCTGCAGGGTAACACCATCCAACCTAAAGGTTGCCTTTTGGTGTGTACTAGTTGAGTTAGAAAGAAAGCATAGCATACTTGCATCTCCCAAAGCAGGGAACAACCATTGGGGTGATCAGTTGGTAGCACAATAAATTGAACCCGACCTAGGATGATTATTGAGTGAATGCCACTATGGACTCATATTAACTCAAAAATGGTTAGAAATAATATCATTTTAATTTGATAGACCCTGTCAGTGTGCAATGGATCCACTAAGAAGGGGCTATATCAGCCTTGTCTTATCTTAAATTTACAAATCCAAAGAGATAGTCTACCGACCGTAGGGTAGAGCTAACCAACCTAAGGGTTGTCTTTCGGTGTGCAACGGGTGGGCTAGGAAGAAAGTGTAGAAGGCTTACATCTTCCAAAGTAGGGAGAAACCACTGGGGTGATCGGTTAGTAGCACAATAAATCAAACCTGACATAGGGTGACTACTGAATGGATGTCGCTTGGGACTTATATCAACTCAAAAGTAGTCTGACAATTCCTATAGGGAGTTTTGCTGACACTACCCTAAAGATAGGAAGCCTGCATGGGAAAAGGTACTACTGGGGGTGTCCTCCTAATCCATAAGTGAATATATATATATATATATATATATATATATATATATATATATATATATTGTTTATATGTTTGTGTGGACCCTATTGGTGTATGAGGAACCACATTGAGAATAGGCTATATCAGCCTTATCATATCTTAGACTTACTGGACTAAGGGAGAATCTGCATATCTATAAGATAGATTCTCCAACCATAAGGGTGGCTACTAGGAAAGGGGGACTGTTCAATCCAAGAGTAACTTGGATAGTGTCTAAATGGGGTCGCAAAGGATGTGATCCAATTAGAGTGCCCACATGATAGGTGCCACTAGGGGCATTATCCTGGATCCTGTAAAAGAAAGCCTATAGGTGTACGGTGGCCAACTCAAGGGGAAAGTGTGTAGACTTACATCTACATGAGTGGTGTATCCACCAGGTGGGTCATTGTCAGCATAGCGAGGACCAACCAACCTAAGGTGCCTGTCAATGTGTGATGATCAATCTAAGAAGAAGGCTTGTAAACTTACATTTTCATAGATGAAAATGATCATCGGGATAGTCTATCATCGGTAGGACAGATTCCATCTGACCTAGGGTGACTACTAAGCGGTGAGTCCCACGAGAGGACTGGACCTAAACTTAAAGTAGTCAGAAGGAAAGGAGCGGCAGGAGGACTTACCCTAAGCCTCAAATATACTCGACTCAGTTAGTGCATGATGGCCAGTTCAAGAGGAAAGTGTACCAGACTTACATCTTCTTTAATAAAGTCAACATGAGGTAGCTTACCAGCCATGAAGTAAGGCCTACCAAACTAACATGGCACTCATCAATTTACAATGGTCAAGTCAGAAAGAAAGCATGTAGACTTACATCCTCCTAAATAAGAAACCATTGGGGTGACACCCTAGCAGGGTAGCATGTCAGCCCGACCTAAAGCAACTAATGAGTGAGTGCCACAAAGGGCATTACCCCACATCAAAGTAGTCCGAGATAAACTATATGTGTTTATTTTATATGTGGTTATGTGTAGTTTATGTTGGTGTTGTGTTATCAAAGGATAAGATGCTGCTCGGGTTCCTTACACCTACCCTAAACACATCGGAGTAGATTTCCAAACAAAGGTATTTTCAAAATGGAAGAGATGGAATTTGAAATGAAAATTTCAATGATAATTATTTTCAAACAAGATTTATGGATAATATTTCTTTAGGTAGAGCACATTGATTGAAAGTATCAGGTGCTCTCCTTTATGATTTAAGAGCTGATAATATCCTCCTTGGTAGGACTTCTCTAACTAACGAGGCTCTTCTCAAGTGGGTTCAAACTTGCCTCCCATCTTGCGACGGGCAACAATTTGGTCTCCTTAGAACTAAAATAAGCTCTCCTACTTGAAAAGCTCTAGGATGGACCAACTTGTTGTGAGCTTGAATCATTTTGGCTTTGTACAACTCGAGGTTCTGGCATGCCCGTAGATGTCTCTCCTCCAAACCTTCGAGCTCTTCTAACCGCAACTTGGCATTCTGCTCTTCTAAGGGGAAAGGGTTGATTGAGTTGGAGTTCTGTATGTGGTGCTGTAAGCCTACAAGGCTTCAACTAACTTCTCATGCCATTATCGGTTGTTATCATTAAGTGCCTTTTTTAATATATGGATGAGAGTTTTGTTGAAGGCTTCTACTAAGTCATTGGGCCTCAGGTAATAGATGGTAGAATATCTCCAATCTATGATGTGTCTCCGAGCAAAACTTTTGATTTTGGTGCTCTTGAATGCAATACCATTATTGAATATAATTCATTGAGGCACCCCAAACCTATATATGATATGACTTTTAAAAAATTGGATCACATGCTTAGTTGTGACCTCTCTCAGTGGGATTGCCCCTGCCCACTTGGAAAAGTAGTCGGTGGTAGCTAAGATGAACTGATGACCCTTAAAAGAAGGAGGATAAATCAGACCCACTATGTCGATACCCCAACACTCGAATGGCCATGAGGCCAATGTAGGGTGTAAAATGTTGGGTGGTTGGTGTAGGACCACACCGTGCACCTGACATTGATGACATCTCCTAACTACATCCATGTAGTCTATGATCATTAATGGTAGTAGTATCTTAGTCTCTTGATCTTGGCTTTCATCTTTGGACTGGATTTGTGTGCTCCACATAATCCTGAGTGTACCTTGGTCATACTCTTATGGGCTTTGTATTTGTACAAATAATGTAACCACATATGATCGAAGGATCTTCGGTATAAGGAGTCATCCACGAGAGCATGGGAAAGTACTCTCTGCTTCTTCTGATGGGCTTGTGACTTCTCTTGAGGTAGTTTGCCTATATTTAGATAATCCGTGAATGGTTGCCTCCAATCTAACTTGTCATCCTTTTTGGCAATGAAAACCTGCCCTTTAAGAGAGAGATTCTCTTGATGAGTTCAGCATCAACAAGGGATGAGACTTGTCTATTTTGGACCCTTATTGGTATGAACTCATCTTTCGGGCATGCCAACTCCTTGGCGAGCTTAGATAAAGCATCTTATATGGCATTTTCTCTTTGATGAATCTTGTAAATGGTAACCTATAGGATTTGGGCTAATAGCTCTATAGTGTACTTATTGTAGTGATGGAGCTTAGGCTTTAGAACTTTATAGGAGCCAATAATTTGGTTGATGACTAACTGAGAGTCCCCGAAGATATTGATATTCTTGATGCATAGAGTAACTGCTAACTCCATATCGACAACCAGAGCCTCATATTCAGCTTTGTTGTTGATCAATGAATTGGACAGATGATATAAGAATCTCATCACATCACGTCCTGGAGTTAAGAGGATTATTCCTACCCCTGCCTTTCATGGGATAGTAGATCATGGTTCTTCTCCCCTTTGAGAGGAAGCCACACCATCAAAATACATCCCACGGTGGTGAATGTTAGTATCCCCTAAGTTCATGATTTGTTCATCGGGGAGGTCATCACTAAGAGAAGAGTCAGCAGGAAGTGGGTGTGCTGCTAAAAAATCTGCTAGTGATTATCTTTTCACTGCATGTAAGGATACGAAAGTAATGTCAAACTGTGACAAAATCATGGACCATCACACTAACCATCCGGATAATATCAACAATGTCATGAGATATTATAGTGGATTTATCATAGAGATTAAGCTTACCTTATGAGAAATCATGTAATATCGTAGCTTTTGGGATGTCTAGGCAATACTTTCAATAGGTGGATAGTTTTCCTTAGTGTGGATTAGACGACAGATAAGATAGTAGAGTGTGTTATCTTTCCCTTTATCATTGGCTTGAGCCAACGGAGTGCCAAGGGAGCCATCTAATGTGGCAGTATAGAGAATCAATGGCTTGCCCAGAATAGGGGCTGTTAGAACTAGCAACATCAACAGGTAGTGCTTGATATCTTTGAAGGCATGTTGGAACTTGTCATCCTACTTGAACTTGGCGTCCTCTTTAACAAGCGCTAAGAATGGCTGGCATCTTCTTTATATGTTGGAATTGAAGTGTCTTAGATATGCCAACTGCCCTTAAAATGATCTGAGTTGAGTTAGACTTTTAGGGGGTGACATTTTTAATATCACCTTAATCTTGTATGGATCGATTTCAATTCCACAGTGTCGGATAACAAACCCATGGAATTTTCTTGATGCTACTCCGAATGCACACTTCAGGGGGTTCATTTTGAGGTTATATTGTCTTAACCGTTCAAAAACTACTCTCAAGTCAAAGTGATGGTCTTCCTTTTCTTTACTTTTGACTACGAGATCATCAACGTAACACTCGACTTAATGATGAATGAGTTCGTCGAAGATTTGAGTCATGGCCCACTGGTAGGTAGTACCAGCATTTTTAAGGCCAAAAGTCCTGACCTTGTAGCAAAAGATTCTAATCAGAGTTCAAAAAGTTGTGTTTCTTCCATCTTTAGGGGCCATCTTTATTTGTTATATCCATATGTCCATCCATGAAAGAGAAGACTACATGAGATGAGGCAATGTCCACCATCAGTTCTTGTATCAATAGTGAAAATTCATCTTTTAGACAAACCTTATTTAGATCCCTAAAATTGATGCATATGTAAATTTTACCATTCTTTTTCTTATTTGGGACGACATTGTCCTACCAGGTAGGGTATTTTTCTTCCTTGATAAAGTCAGCAATGATCAGTTTCTTGACTTCAGAAATGACCTATTATTCAATGTCTAATCGCATGCGTCTACGAGCTTGCTTAATAAGTTTAGCACTAGGCTCTATTACTAGTTTATGGACTGTTACGTCAGGAGATAAACTAGACATCTCATCATAACTTCATGCGAAGTAGTCCTTAAACTCAGTCAACAGCTTAACTAAGTCATTAGTTTTAGTATCATTCAACAAAGAACTAATGTATGTTGGACATTGATTGTCTTCAGTTTCTAAGTTGATTTCTTTGAGCTTGTCAATGGTTGATCTGATCTCCTCTTCAAACTCTGGCAGTACATCTTTGACTTCCAAATCATCTGGAGTATCTGAAGTTTCTAAACACACCTCCTCATATGAGTTTGTATGATTTGAAAAGAACCTATCAGATTCCAAATGATTGGTGATGACTATGCAGTAATCGTCGTCATCAACTAGACCCACTGTATTAAATCCTAGTCCTAGTCTTGATTGAGAGATTTGCATTCATTCCATCATATTTTTTTTGAAATAGTCTGACCTGTGCTTTGACCAAGTATGTGGGATTAACCCTTTCTTTGCTAAGTTTAGAACACATAGAGAGTACCAATCAAAAGGTAATTCTAATAAATCTTAATATAAATCATCCTCAAGTTCTACATCAACTTCTTGACTTGAGGATAATGCTCTTAGAAAGAAACTCTGAGTGTTCATATCTGTGAATGACTTAGGGGCTTCCTTGACTACCAAACCCTTAACTTTTTGTGAGGAAAGTGGGGTTAGAGCTAAGGTTCCCAACTGATGCCTGGCTGTTCATATACAAACTTTGATACATTTATGCTTTGCCTTGGAGCTTGATCTTTATCACTATCATGCATAAGTATCACCTCAAAAATGATCTATTATTGAGAAGGGCTGGACGGTATGCTAATCACATAAGACTCATCCTCAGAACTAGATTCTAAGTTTATGTGGATAGTAGGTGTACTCCTAGTGGCTGGGACATTCCTCCTATTGGGTGGCCAATAGGGAGGCATTCCACCTTAAGGGGTTGCCTCTAAACTGTCCTCTTCCTCTGTATGGTAGAGGTCAGGTCATCCTACCTATATGTTCGAATGGAGTACCGAATTATGGGTGGAATCTAATGTCAGGCTCTAAATCTTCCCCTGAGTCCATTTCTCGCTCCATTTTATTTTCTTTTTCTTTCTCTTTTTTCTTTTCTTTTTCTATTTATTTTTCTTTTTCTTTTATTTCTTCTTTTCCCTCATGAGGATCTTGACTAAGCTCACGAGAATGGACTTGCCAATTTTGGGGAAGGAAATAGGCTGCATCCTGATATATCTCGACCTTGTGAACTATGAATTGTTTGAGGTCTCCTTTAACGTAATACTCAATCCCACCTCTCATGAACTTCATGCACTGATGCAGAGAGGATGGAATTATGTTATTTCATATATCCACGGTCTCCCAAATAAAGTATTGAAAGATGTGTTTAAGTCTATGATATGAAACTTGGCTTCAGTCTTCCAAACATCTATCTCCAATAGCAACACTATGGAGCCTAAGGCACTCTCACCTTGTTCATTAAATCCTCTTAACATTATCCTTTCTTTTTGGAGTTTAGAGATGTTGATCCTCAAGTAGGCAAGGGTTCTTAGACTCTTAATATTGACTGATGCACCTGAGTCAACCAACACACTTGATAACCTGTATCTTCCTACATCCATTATAATGTAATGAGGACAATTGTGCTCGATCATCCCTAGAGGTAAGTTTTCATCATTAAATGTAACTCTTAAGATTTCCTTTGAGTGGCATGCCTCATCTTCTTAAGTAGCTGTCAGCTGAGCTAAGCATATCTCATGATCAAGTGAAGCCTTGATTAAAGATTCCCTCATTTCTTTGGATAAAATAAGGGTGTCGCATATACTTACTTTAGCTGACAGCTTTCTAAGGTGAGCTAGGACATCATAATCAACTCTGGCCTGGTCCTCCATAAGCATATCTATAGGTGGAGTATCCTGTGGAGGGGCTATCTACTCACTAGAACTAATGACTTGCTTACCCTTATCCTGAGGTGTTACCCTAGGAGGTAGAACTTTGTCACTGCGTAGGTTAACTTCAGTGACTTCATGGAATGATGAACTTGTGGAAAGTTCTACCTTATCATCTGGTACCTACTGCTTCTTCAATGGGATCCTTGGAGAAGGTTGACTCCAAGTCAATCTCAAGAGGTGAACCCGATTGATTTAGAAAAGGAAAGTCCTATTCTGAATCAGAAGAGAGAAAATCAAAATTACTAGAACAATCTATTTTCTAGACTTAGAGAGTTTTCAACAAAAATAAAATCAAGAGTATCAGAAGTGGAAAAGATGTAAGTTAAATCTACTTTCTTCAATGATTTATTTTTGGGTGGAGGTACATGATAGAAATCCAATAAAGTAAGCGGATTAAGGGATTTAATGCCCTTGTCCACTGATACAATGCTGCTACCGATAGAAGAGGAGCTAGAAGAAGAAGAAGAAGAAGAAGCTGCAATGATGGATAGAGTGTTGGACTCAGATGGTGGTTGCACTACTGCTATCCTGGGAAAGTATGGTGAGTTACTGCTACTGCTACTGTCCTGCCACCTTCTTCATGTTGTATTTGGGAACTTGCAAACCTTCATTGATGTTGGAGGATTGGATAGCCTCAGACACCTATAAGGAGAGTTCTTGATCTTAGAAATAACCTTTTTAGAGGTTTGGGATAAAACAATATTCCAACCTTCTATTATCTTAAGAGGATCATAAGTATCCCGAAGAATTACCTTAATAGAATTAGACGGTTATTCTAATAAGTATTCCTTCAGGATAACTATAGTGCTTTACTTGTAGCTATTCTCAAGCTAGTCCTTAAAAGTGATACAATCCTTTAATACATGGCTAATCATGCAGTGAGGGGCAATAGTTAGGATCATTACTCTTGCCTACTTCCTCCGGCCTCTTCGGCTCTGGTAACTGATAGTCAGGTTTCTTTAAGAGATTCTTAAAGATTTTTCTAAGTAGCTCCCTCTTGAATAAATATGGCTTATTCAATCTATCAGCAAGAGTAGATGGGTAATAGCTACCTGGCAGTGTATATGAGTATTGCTGCTAGGTAGATTGTGGAGGTAGTGGGAACGACTATTGTAGCAGCTATGGTGGCTGATATGATGGCCGAGGTGGTGGCATAGGAGGTGGAAAAGGAGGTTCGAGCTGGTCTCTCATACTCTCTGCTTCCCTCGTCCCGGTCTAATCCATAGCTTCTTCTTGAACACTTTTTATGGATTGGGTCGAGAGGATTGGTCAAAAAAGGGCATTCTGTTTGGCTTCCTCTTGCAGGCTAGCTGCCTTGTTGATTAGTTTCTCGAATGTTTTGATGGTAAAGCCCTTAAGCATGAAGGCGACGTGGTCATAAATATTCTTAAGAAGAATCTAGATGGCGTACTGCTCGGATAACTGTGGCTCGTATTTCATGATCAGGTTGCACCACCTAAGAATATAATCAACAAGGGATTCATTGGGATTCTACTTTGCTACAACGAGGTTGCCTACAGTCACTCTCTACTGAGCTCCAGCAAATCTCTTGATGAATAGGTGCTCCAACACAACAAAAGTCTTCACCAAACTATTGGCCAGTTCGGTGTTCCAATCAAATGAAACTCCTACTAGGCTATCGATAAAATGTCTGAACAAGAGTGTCACTGCCACAGGCATTGCAACAGCCAGCTTTAAAGGGTGCAATATACTGACATGGAGTCTCACTGCCATCAAAGATCTTGAAGGAAGGTGGCACAAAATCCTTGGGGTATTGAACTACATTGAATTCCTCTGGGTATGGCCTACACTTTGGAATAGATGAGCTCCCTCTAGCTTGCATCATTACTTTTCTCACCTGTTGCTCTACTATATATTTAATATCCTTTTTCATGCATGGAGGTGCCATCTGTGACCTTCCTATGTAAGCTACATGCATCATCCTCTATGGGAGTGCACCTAGGACGGTCTAAGGTATGTACCAACTCGCTGGTCGGCCATAAGGTTGATGTCCACTACCATCAATTCCTCTACTTTCTTCTCCATCCTGTCAATGTGATCATCCTTCTTCCTGAGCTGGTGGAGGAGGTGTTGAGTCGAGTGAGAAGTGTCACCTTCCTCTGGCATGACACCTTCCTGGCTAAGTTGATCCCACTGTAAAGATCCCGATGTGTCAACCATGTGGACCTCAGCTATGTCATCTAATATGTCATCCTCATCAGGATCAAAACAAACTCTATCATCCTCTTGATCTGAATGGTTGCTTCAGAGAAGTTATCTTTTCACAGCAAAGTAGTTTTCTAAGATATCATATAGTGATCGATCTACTATGTCTGGCTATACTGGCACAAAGACTCGTTAACAGTTGACCGTAGGACTATGCTTCTTTGACTCTATACACTGGATGTTTTATACTGATAAGACACTCTCACTGGGAGGATTAACTATCATGGGGACTATGTCTATGTCCCCTCCTCTCTATCCCTCTATCTGTGGTGGAGCTAGTGCGATGACAACACTCTTGGGTCGCCACTCCCTCCTAACCATAGCTGAGGTAGGGGATCGAGCAGGGGAGCTTGATCTCACCTCAATAAGTGGAATGGATAGAGTGGGATCCTTAAGTCATAGCTAGATCACTAGTGAGGATGGTTAAGAGTGGAGGGGTCTCACAGGGAGATCCCTCCTCAATGACATGGGAGGCAGCATCGATCTCCCTGGCTTCTCACTCATGGTGCTGCATGACCTTCTAGTTTTTATGGTGGTGTTGGGTGTGAGTGAGCAAAGTAGAGCGAGAGCTGGAACCTACCTCGAAGGTAGAGGAGACTATCTCAGAAGTTAAGATAGCCTTCCCCTTTGGGGTGACCAAAGAGGAGGTACTAGCTCTCACTGGAGCTATGGCAGGGGCAACTAACTGAACACGTACAGAAGCAGTTGGTACTAACACTAACACTGATCAGAGTGTGGGAACCATTGAAGCCTTCCTCTTCAGCTAGGGGAACTCAGAGTTAGATGAAATGTCGAAGCGAATAAGTGGCATTTATCCCACCACCTCCTCCCTACTAGCAGTTGTGAGGGATGTCCCCTCACAAGTAACTCAAACTCCCTCAAAATTATGAACAAAGTAAATCAGATGTGTGGTGGCAGTCACGCTGAGATTGGCCTGATCCAAGGCCAGATCCACACTAGAAGGGAAAGAAAAAACAAACTTGCTAGAAGCCATAATAACTACACTGACTAAAGGCAAAAAAGACTAACTGTGCTAAAATCATTGCATTTGTTGAAATATAATTGAGTCAGACACTTGCTTTGATATTTGTCTTCAATCATTGACTTCTAAATTGGATTTGGAATTTGAATCTACACTTAATAAATTTAGGTATGCTAAGTGGGTTCATTGAATTTTTGGATAGGTTTTTGATATTTGGAGGAGAGACTTTGTCATATGATTTTGATTTAGAACCCATACTCAACCAATTTAAGTAGGTTGAGTGGGGTTCAAATTTTTGGAGAGACTTTTAGAGATATATATATGTTGTATTTCTTGTTTGAAAATTGATTTGGAAAACATTTTCTTAGAAAATTTAGGTATGCTAAAAGGTTTTCAATTATATGTTTGAAAATTTTGTGAAAACATCTTTGTTTGTGGTGATTGTTTGTTATGCGTGTGATATATGATGATTTGATTTAAACCTAGGGCTCTTACTTAAGAAATTTTGTATGTTAAGTAGGAGGCCAAATGTGTTCGATATATGTTGATTTGAAAATGAAGCTCTTACTTAGTCAATTTGGTATGTTAAGTAGGAGCCAAGTGTGTTTGATATGTGTTGATTTGCAAATGAGGCTCTTACTTAACAAATTTGGTATGTTAAGTAGAAACCATGTGCGTTTGATATGTTTTGATTTGAAAATGAGGCTCTTACTTAACAAATTTGGTATATTAAGTAGGAGCCAAGTGTGTTTGATATGTGTTGATTTGAAAATGAGGCTCTTACTTAACAAATTTGGTATGTTTAGTAGGAGCCAAGTGTGTTTGATATGTGTTGATTTGATTTCTCTTTTTTTTGAAAAAGAGGTGAACTCTCTATTTGAAAAATATGGTATGTCAAAAAGAGTTCAAATGTGTTATGTTTTTGAAAGAGGGAAATCTATTTATCAAATTTAGGTATATTAAATAGATTTCAATTTGCTTTTTTTTTTTTTTTGAAAATGGGACTCTCATTTGACAAATTTGGGCATGTAAAATGGTTTATTTTCTTAAGTATATGATGAATCTTGTCTCACCAAGCTAGTGGTAAAGAGGTTCTAAGTTTTATTCATCTCCTTTCATTTGTTAATTTTATCTTTCACTTATCAGGGGACTCAATAGGAGTTTCAAGACCTACATGGAGTGAGGTCCTAAAATCGAAAGGATGTTGGTTAGCCTTACTTAAGGATGAAATAAGCTAAGTGCTAATGAAAATAAAGATAGTCTTAGACTCACATAAAGTATAAGTCCACTAACGACGCTTGGAGACAACAATTATCTACTAGAGATGGAGAGAGGAACCTTCCCCAGCAGAGTCGCCAGAAAAATCTGTGGTGTTTATTTTTGAGATGTATATGGGGGTATGGTGTTTATTTTTAAATATGTATATAGGGGGACACCACACAGATCTGAGGGTGTACTTATTGAGATGATTAGGTATGATATTAGAGAATAGTACACTATCTTGAATGATAGAAATCACTACCCTACAATGGACCTAATCACCTAATAAGTACTCATAAGGCATGATGGGTGTTGACCTCATTTTTGGAATGAGCTCTCAACCCCTCCATCTTAGACATAGGACTTCTCTTAGACTTTAAGAATTTCTTAGTCTTAAGACACATCTAGTGATTAGATGGACACTTAACCTAGCCCTAGAGACTTAGAAGAGTTAGCCATAGGAATAGGTCATGCCTTAGGGGTGTTAGGAAAATTTGCCAACCCTATCACTTGACCACATTCCTCACTTCCTTCCTTCAAGTCAAACTCCAAATCAAATCAACAATCAATTTCAACCTAATTGATTTTCCCTAAACTCAAATCAATTTCAAATGATTAAAAATCCATGATCAACTCCAAATGATTGAAGCTCATGATTGAAATTCCAAATTCAAAATCTTTCCTAAGCCCTTTGATTCTATCTTATGGACTTAGCTCAAATCAAATCTAAATCAATTCAAATTCAAGAAATTTTCTCATAACCCATTTATATTCTCATTTATATTCATAAATATAAATGAATTATAAATTCAAATATCCAAGAATCAATTCAAAAATCAAATCCAAATTCAATAAAAAATCCAACCTAAGCCTTCAAGAAAAAATCTTGAACTTAATCAAATCAAGATCAAATCAAGACAAACTCTTGATTTTTCTTCATGATTTAATCAATCCTTCAATCATGAATCCAAATATAAACATAAACTTTAATAAACAAACCAAAACTATATTCAAAAAATCAAACCCAAGTCAAACTCATGTTCACCCTTTGACTTGAAATCATCAAATGAATCAAAATCCATTTGACTCCAAATCTCTTGCAAATGGATTTATATTTCAATCACAAGTCCATATGTGAGTTCAACCAAACTTGAATCAAGCCTTGATCAAGCCAACTAAATCCAATTGGCTCACTTGACCCAAAGTGGCCAATTTGACCTACATGAACCAAAATTCAATTCAATCTAAATCAAAGTGAATTAATCCAATCAAAACTTCATGTCATATTTTTTGATCATCATAGGTTAATCAATTATCATGAATTAGGTCAAACCAAGTCAACCTAGCCTGTTGACAATGTCAACCCTTTAACTCACATGAACCCAAACTAGCCAAATTGTAACCTAATCCAAATTGATTGTGACCAATGGCTCAAGTTCACTCCAAATTGATTATTGAACTTGACCAAAGTCGCAATTAAACCCAATTTGGCCAATTGACCAACTAGACCCAACCTAGCCCAATTGACCACGAAACCAACTTGACCTAAAAGGTCAAATCAAACCAAAATTGATTGGAAATAAAGATACCAATCCATTTCAAATTATTAACCAAACCCAAACCAAGCCATGATATAAGCCAATGTGGTCAATTGGGTCAAATCGGTCAACTTAGCCCAAATTGACCTAAAGAATCAAATTGGCCAAAATCCAAATTAAATCCAAATTAAACCAAATTAATTGAAACCAATTGAACCAATATACTCCAAATAGTCATTTGAACTTGACCAAACTTGGTTTGACTCAATTTGACCAATTGGTCAACCTAACCCATTTTGACCCGATTTGACCTAAATGGGCCAAATTAACCCAAATTAAATCAAATGAACTTCAAATGACATGAAAGTTGGTCCAACTTACTTTTGACTCATTTCAAATCTGCCCAAATCAATGTCAATTGATCACTTTGCCCTTGAGTCAAAGGCATTATATGAGAAAAGGCACTTTTACAAGTGGTCATTCCTCTTCCTTCCCCACTTGGCACTCATCCATTGGTCCACTTAGGCACCAAGGACACTAATTTTCTGACCTAAGGAGTGGTTGGGGCAGCCATGACTCATGGGGAGGTGAAATTACCTTACCTCTCCCATTGGAGCACTTGGCATGAAGGTCACTCACCTCCCCTTGGCTAGGACACCCACTTGTCCTTTATGGCAGCCACTTTCCATGCCTTAGCCAACCATAGGGAGCCAGTTAGGATGATTCTCTTCCATTCCCAACCACCCCACGCCAAGTGACATGAGTTTGGAACCAAAATTTTAAACAAAAGGTGGAAAAAGGTTCATTTCACTTGACTTCTGATTCTAAGGCTTTAGTGGCTAAAGGAAACCCTCATTCCTCTCATTCTCCTCCTCCTAGAGCTACCAAAACTCATTAGCAATCATCCACTTCATTTTGGAGAGAGATACTCCAAAACTAAGGGGGTTTCGACGAGAAAATGATGATCACTGGAGGAAACTTCATTTCGACGTGAAGGCGAGGATCTAAGCTCAGTCTAAGGCTTCTTCCCTCACTCGACAGAGCACTCAAGTCACCACCATCACCGAAAATCATCCCCAGTGAGGTAACCTTCAAGAATTATGCTCGGCCTTAGGATCTTTCATTTTGTGATAGATTTTGCATGATTTTTTAGGAATCTACCTTAGATAATTTTGCATTTTTACTTTAAATCATCTTAATTAGAAAATATAATCTTTTTAGTGTGAATCAACATGAAAATGAGTCCATTTGGACAAGTTTTCACTTTGAAAATCCCATTTTTCATTTTAAAAAACTAAATTTTACGTTTCATCAGGTATAATCGATTGTCCAATCCGGAGTTCTGGATCGACTGCTGCCTTCGGATCTCGATGCGACTGGATCATCTGATCACGCAGTTCATGTGATCGGATGGCTCATATCACATGACAATCGTGTGATCTTGGCCTCTAGATCACGCGATCTGATCTGGACCGTCCGGTCAATGATCGGACTGCCTAGAGCGACCCATGGCTCACTCTCCGTAGTTTGATTGGATATACCTTCCCATTCCACTGATGCAGCACCGCGTGGCATGCACAAACACGTGACACCGCGCGTCCAATCACATTGCGCTACGTGGAGCTGTGTGGCCACGTTAGCACCGCGCAATTTTTCTGATTTAAAATATTAATTAAAATACATGAAATTTCAAAAATTCATAAAAAATAAAATACTTGACCAAAAATTGTAAATAAGGGCTCGTTGGATTCGTCTTTCTGAGGGAAATCTAATAAACCCAAAATCCTCAAATTTTACTGAGTATATTGAGCTTAATTTAAGTTTTAATAAAAATTAAATTTCTTTAATTAAATTAAAAATACATGTCAGATTAAGTTGAAATTCTCAAATATTAAAATAGATTTTAAAATACTCATACCAAAAACTTTCAAGTCAAAATGACATCTGGATTAAAAGATATTAAATTTTGAGTGTCAAATGATTTATTTTAATAAAAATAAATTACCATAATTATTAAAAATCACTTAAATTAATTGAAACTTCCTAAATTCATAACTAATTGTAGAAAAAAATTCAAAAAAAATATATAAACTCAGGTTCATTTTAAAGATATTTCAGAGGAGAATCCAATAAAATTGTTTGTAATTAAATTTGAATAGTTGATTTTCCTTAATTAGGGTTTATTTAAAAACTTAATAACCTTAATTACTCCTTAATGACTTCATTAATTAAATCCAAACTTTTCAGGCATGTTTAGTAGGATGACTTCTGCCTCCCCTAATTTTCTTGGATTTTATTAATGAGTTAATCAAGGAAATTAATTAATGAACCCCTAATCACTCTCTTAATGTAATTAAGGTTAATTAAGCATGTGAACAGTGGTTTAACTCATTGATTAAGATAATTAACTTTATTTACATGATTAGGAGGTTTATGAAATAATTTTGGGATATTTTTTAAGCTATTTCCTAAACCCCCTTCCATCCTTAATATAAACTTAATTAAGGGCTAATCCACTAATGACCTACTTAATTAACTTGATAAAATTTGCAAAACTTTTTGAAACTTAATCAATCCTTCTTGGGTAGATACTTAGGTGTTCAATAACTTAAGTAAACTTAAGGAAATTATACCTTACCCATATGTGAGGGAAAGGTTATGAAAGTACTTAAATTAAATCCTTTAGCTTAATTAATCATTAATTGTGAGCCAATTGCATTAGGTACCTTTCTTTCCTAGGATGCATTATTGATTTAAATTTCTTATGGTTTTGTCATACATTGGCTCATAATTATTTGGCTAAATATATTAAAGTGATATATGTTAGGGGAAATAAATGAACTTAATCTACACCTTAACCAAAGTAATGCATAAAATTAATCTAATCACCTAAAAATTAAACTAAAATAATACACACATGTGGGAAAGGGTAAGGACCAGCAAACCTTCTCACACTCTTCTAATTCAAATCAAACTCAAAGCAAAATGAAAGTATATTTAAACAACTTTTGATTCTCTTCGTGATCTTACTTCATATCAGATTGTCTTTAAATGTCTATGTAATATGAATTACATTACATTTTCATTTCTTTCTTTCAGCATTCAAAATGTCTATGTCATATAAAATTTTCAAAGTAAAAATATGAGGTTATCTTTAAATTCACTATTTTCAAAATCTATTAAATTCAAAAACTACCCTAAAACTAAAGTTATTACAACTTATAATTGTTATAAGCTTGCATGTGGATATAAATATGAAGATGTGCATAGTGTACTTTTCTTTCTCTTTTCTTTTAGTATAATTTTGAATAGGATTTGGCAAAGTATATAGTTCATTTGATAAGAATATAACACATGCCTGACTCCACTCCTATTCATTCCTATGCTATTACTTAAAGAAGTACATCTACACCTGCACATATAAATTGCATAAACAAATCAAATAAATAAATACAAACTTTTGTATCTTTCTTTTCCATTCATTTCTTTTGTACGTATGCTTGTATTCAAGGAAAGTGGTATATTAGTCTGGACAACCCAAGGATTATGAGTCTTTAAGTAGCCCTAAGTAGGTCTTGTACCTTACACGCCTGGTTAACAATGATGCCATACTCACTTATGTCTTTCATACATACATGTGTGCATGTGAAAAATGGATAAAAAAATCTCTTTTCTACTTAATGAAAATCATGCATCATAAAGCATTCAAATATTCTTAAGTAACTCACTTAGCATTCTCTTTCTGTGCATTTCCTTTTTTGCATGCAAATGTATTTAAGAAAAGTGATATATTAGTCTGCACAACCTCGGGGTTGCGAGGCTTTAAGTAGCCCTAAGTAGCCCTAAGTAGGTCTTGTACCTTACACCTCTGGTTAACAATGGCATCATACTCACTTATGTCTTTTATACTTATAAATGTGTACATGAAAAATGGATAAATGAATCACTTTGTCCTACTTAACAAAATCATGAATATATGAAACATTCCAAGTTTCCTTAAGCAACCTCTCTTAGCATTCATCATTAAGGCGTGCTAAATACTTGCATCGCATGTATAGATATGCTTAGGATTCATTTATGTGCATGATACACATATGGTAAAGAAATAAAATGTTGTGTGTTTTGTGATAGTAATTCACTTTACTAAATCTTAAATTGCCATTTCTTTTTGAATAGGTTTGTTTAGAGAAAATATAAACTTAGGATTAATTAAAATACATAATAAAACATTCATTAAACAAAACTAAATATGAATATACTTTAGAAATTACTTAAGATAGGGAAGGAATGAGAAGTTCTCTTCTCTTTTCCCTCTCTTTATAACACTTAGTAATTAATAGTAATTTCATTCAAACCAAATCAAATCATCAAATAAAATTAACCGATATCAACTAAATAACTTAAATAAGACCACCCTTCTAAGTTGAACCTTTTCATACTTAGAAAATCCTAACCTTAAATCCTAGCTAAGCATACCACATAAACCTTACATGGCACACATATTAGGGTAAGTCACCACTTCTAGTCCTATGTTAGGGCAGTGCATGATTTGATGTTTATTTTGTGATGTGATATTT
This sequence comes from Cymbidium sinense, assembly GCA_021442155.1. Taxonomy (NCBI): domain Eukaryota; kingdom Viridiplantae; phylum Streptophyta; class Magnoliopsida; order Asparagales; family Orchidaceae; genus Cymbidium; species Cymbidium sinense. The sequence continues at coordinate 56,262,833 of CM038216.1, forward strand.
TAGTTTGGATGTTAGGGTGTATGTGCGTAGAATGAATGATAGGATGATTTAGTCTAATCATTATCTTATGCAGGGGATTGTGCCTAAGGGGTGCTATAATAGATAAAAATATAAATGCTTTTACTGTGCAGGTGCTTATACCCCTAAGCATAATCTAATAGGCTAGGTGGACTTGGTTACCCATGTGTGGGGTGCTAAGTCCAATATACATTCTTAAGATTTGTATAATTTATTTAGCTAATCTCTATTTTATAGGTGTTAGTTAGATTTATTTTTCCTTTTCATGTACTTTTGCAATTAGGATTTTGGAATGATTGTTATGGGGGATTAGGATAAGCATTGGTTATAAGACTATGTCTCATGTACCATGTGAAGCCTTTGGAGTAACCACCTTCCAACCATCCAAAAGAAGGAGAAAGAAGAAAAGAAGAATGAATAAATGAAGCTTGAAGACCCCCATAATTTGAATTCCTTACTTAATTGTAATTAATTCATTTGTAATCTAGGTTATATAAGGGTAGAGCTTAGCTACCCAATTAATTTTTGGGTTTCTACGGTGGTGCCCGACCACACATGGCCTTTTATTTTTTGTGTTAGCTTTATAAAATGTTTGATGTTTTGTTTAGATTGTGCTTTAGAAATGACATCCTTTTCCTAGTTTTTTCCTTGCTTTGATGTATGGCCTGGATGAGGATTAGGGTCTCATCAAATAAATTAAAATAAAAAAACTCATTTAAAGCCTAAGCTAAAAATCAAGATAAAAGAATTAGCAACCCATTAGCTGGATTACTATTTCTTTTACAACATCATGCACAATTGTATATTACTTCACTCTTAATTTGGAGGGCTTCCACCCGTGCTAGAAACTTGGCTTGACCTTTGAGAGCCATGGTGGGAACACACCTCCCATCTTGCTAATTTTGGCCTTAACTAATTTCTCACGCATTAGGCATAAATAATCCTATAGCCTGGGTCAAATGATTGTCCAAAAATTAAAATAACATGTAATATGATTTGCATTAGATTTATGTCATTTGAAGCATGCCCTTACATTATCTAGTCTCTTTAGGGAGTGAGTTTAAGGACTTAGTATCTTTCTAAATAAATAATAGCCTAGCTATCTTGCATAATCCCAAGACTTGCCTACATGTATTTAAAATCATAGGAGGAGTTAGTTGGTGGCCACCACTAGGCGATTGTAAGTCCAAGCAGTCAGGTGGTTTGTCCTCTCTTATGGAAGCAAATCGAATACCCATTTTTCACCTTAGATTTAGGTCGTGCTTTTGGCCTCAGCTCCATAGGAGATGCGAGGTTGCTTCTCCCTTCTATGGGCCATAAGCATAAATCTCACCTCTTAGGCATTTCCATAACCTTGTATTGTGAATTATAACTTCTAATAAATATTCAACTCAAATAAATAATTCTCCTCAATTTCAAAAATATAAAGCCCAACCATAGGATAGTTTGGGATGTTTACTAGGCTTCCTAGTATCCTAAACATCCCCTACTCATCTCCATTTATCTTCGATAAGAACTCCCTCCTCTTGATCGATCCCACTTGATTTGCCAAAAATAAACTAATCGATTGATAGTCCTACCTATTGAAATATTTGGAGATAATAATCATTTACCTTAATTGAGAGTATTCTTGAGGAATCTCATTCCTTAAGATGTAATTAACTATGGGAGCTTGCCCCTGTAGGGAACTTAATGAACCCGATTTAAAATAAATCCTACTTTACTTTTCCATGTGAAGTAGGGAAGAATCTCTGGCACATATGCAAACCCATAGTCCTTAGGAGTTTTTATTGAGGTGATTAGGTCCATTGTAGGGTGGTGACTTTTATCTTTCGAGATAGTACACTTCTCCTCAATGTCATACCCGATCACCCTAATAAGAACATCTATGGATCTACATGGTGTCCCGACCAAAAGGCATGTATTTCTATTTTCATTTATCCTCTTTGAAAGGATAAATGAAGTAGAGAATATTTTTACTTTAATGGGTCTTCAAATATACGTGAGATTTTTCTCCTACTTTACTTGGATGAGTAAAGTAGGGTTTATTTAAACTGGGTTCTAAAGTTCCCTTTGGGGGCAAGCCTCCATAGTTAATTATATCCTAAGAAAAGTGAATTATTTAGGAATACTCTCGATTAAAGTAGGCAACTATTTTCTCCAAAGATTTCAAAGATAGGACTATCAACATATTAGTTATATTTAGAAGATCAAGTGTGATAAATCAAAAGGAGAGACTTATTATCGAAGCCAAAGGAGATGAGTAGGGAATGCTCATGATACGAGGAAACTTAGTGAGCATTTCAACTTATTATATGGTTGGGCTTTATATTTTTGAAATTTGAAGAGAATTATATGTTTGAGTTGACTTTTATTAGAAGATTCAGACTTATAATTCATAATACAAGATTACAGAAATGCCTAAGAGGTAGAGCTTTATGCTTATAGCCCAAGGGAAAATAACAACCTCATATCCTAAATCTTGGGAGCTTTAGTGAGGGCCAAGGCATGTCTTAAACCTAAAGTGAAAATGGGTATATGATTTACCTCCATAAGAGATGGTAAACCACCCTTCTGCTAGACTTATAACTGCCTGGAGTGGCAACCAACTAACTCCTCCTACATTTTAAAACCATGTGGTCAAATCATATGATTTAACAAGATGTCCGGGTTATTATTATTTAGAAAGAAACTAAAGTCCTTAAACCCACTCCCTAAGAGACTAGAGCATGAGTGGTATGAATAATGACTTAGTCTAATGCAAATCATTTTAATTTTTATTTAATTTTGGACTCTTCATTTTGATAAAGGCTATGGGATTTTTATATGTCTAAATGCATGTTAAAATGAAGTTATTGGCTAAATCAGAGAGAAAGAGGTGTTTTCCACCATAGCTATCATGCAAGGATGGAAAACCTCTCTTAGCAAAAGTGAAACAAGATGACGTGCATGATGTTAAGCATACAACGTTCAGCTAAGGAGTTGCTAAATCTTTTAATTAGCTTGATTGAATACCTAGGATTTAAATGAGGTTATAAGTTATTTTAGAAAAATTAGTTATGAGTTGTGATTGGAGTAAAAAGTTTATTTTTTCCTAAGAGCCTAATCAGATCCAGGCCACACATTAAATCACCATATATGAAGAAACTAGAAAATACATGCAATTTCTATTACACAATTATAAACAAAGCATTAATCAATTTATAGACCAAATGTAATAGAATAATAGGCCTGTGCAGTCGGGTACTATCGTACAACCCAAACAAGAGAAATGGGTAGCCGAGATCTACCCTTATACAACCTGATATATGAAAGAATGATTATAATTAGAAATAAATGAATGTTAGGGGTGGGGGGGGTATCTCCTTCATTTCTTTATTTGATTTGCTTGCTTTGAAGGCATCACGAGGCCTCCCAGGATAAAGCCTTCTAGCCTTCGCTCATCCTAATCCCCCATAACACTAATCCTAATTCTTAATGCATAATTACATTAAGAATAACAAAAATAATTCTAACTACACCTATAAAATAAGTGTTAGCTAAACACACCATACAACTTAAGCAGTTATATGTATAATTTAGACTTAGCACCCTACACATGGGTAACCAAGTCCAATTGTCCTAATTTAGATTATGCTTAGGGGTTAAGCAACCTACAAAAGAGAGCATTTATATTTATTTTAAGCACCCCTTAAGCATAATCTCCTACAAGAAATATGATTAGGCTAATCAAGGCCTGACATCCATTCTTTGAAGCATACCCCCTAACATCAAGTCTATAACAATACATCATAAAATAAACATACATCAAACCATGCACCGCCCTAACATAAGGCTAAAAGTGGTGACTTAATCTAAGGTGGGTGTATTAAGGCTTATGTGGTATACCTTAACTAGGCTTTGTTGTAGTTTTCTATGTATAAAGGGATTTAATTATGAAGGGTGGTTTCACTTTGAATAGCTTAATCGATTTGTAAGTTTTACTTAATATTTTCTTTTGTTTCATTTGGCTTACACTTAACAACTAGGTATTATAAAGAGAAGAAAATAAAGGATCACTCTCTTTTATCCCTACCTTAAGTCACATCTAAAGCAAATTACTTAAATGAATTCTCCTTAGTGAATGGCTTATTACATATTTTAATTTGTCCTAGGTTTAAGTTCACTTTAAATAATCCCATTCAATAAGAAAGGCATCTTAAGATTAATTAGAGTTAATTATTACTACATAACATATATTTATTCATTTCTTCCCATCATATATATCATGCATATTTTTAAGTCCTAAACATACCTATACATGCGATATATTTTTGGCACACTTAAATGCAAGATGCGTAAATGATTTTTTATAGAAAAAAAGGACTCTCATTCATTAGCTAAATACACATTCAAATGTATGAAAATTTTAAGCAAGTACTTCAACATTATTTTGCACCAGGAGAGTGAGGCAGGAACCTCTTTGGGGCTACTTAAAGTCATGCATCCCCGGGATGTGCGGACTAGTTATACCCGCTATTCTTACATACATATGGATGTATAAGCAACAATAAGAATAGAAAATCATGCAAAAGTAGAATTTGATATAATTGATTTATTTGTGTGAATGAATTAAAGCTATATCCAAATTCTAATGTCAAAATGCATAAGAATGAAATCAAATAGGTACATCACCATTATTTTGCACTAGGGGAGTGAGGTAGGAACCTCCTTAGGGCTACTTAAAAGCCATGCATCCCCGGAATGTCCAGACAAATATACCCGCTAACATTCATACTTATGCAAATCAACATGTGAATGAAAGAAAGAAACTTCGTTTCATACACTAAGCTTATATTCACATGCACCTCCTTTGTATATATAACTAATATTACAACGTGTATTATTATTCATTAATAAGCTTTTTTTTTAAAAAAAATATATATTTGAGATTTAATAGTGATAATGGCTACACATTTTTTTAATTAAGTCAACACATGGAAATTTGACATAAAGGAAATCATTTATTTTTAATTAATTTTTGATAGAAATAAATGAATGAATCAAGTGGCATACAATATTTTTAATATGATTGGAAAGAAATAAAGGAACACAAACATGTAATTTCATTCAAACCAACTAATTCCAAGGACAATCATATCAAATAAGTTTATTTAAGACAAACCAAAGCTTCTTAATGCCATTTTTGATTTTATGTTTAACTTGACTTAAGAGATGTGAGAAAGGTTGCTAATCCTAATCCCATGCCCCGTATGTGTAAATTAATTTGATTTAATAAGAAACAATTAGATGATTTTTATGGGTTGATTAAATTAAGCATGGATTAAGTCAATTAATTAACCCTTACCTAAGTTACCTTAAGATAATTGATTAAATAATTATGAGCTAATATGATATGCAAATAGATTGAAAAGTAAATAGCAATGCTCCTATGAAATGAAAGGGGCCTAATGCAATTAGCTCATGATCATTTAAATATTAAGCTTAAAGAACCATTTAATTACTTTTATGAATTTCTCACATATATGAGCTAACCATAATTTCATTAAGGTACTTTAGGTTATTGAACACCTAGAGATCTACCCAAGAATGAAAATAAGGAAGGTAGATTTGAAATGGGATTGAGTTTCATTAATTAAAATATTAATCCATTAATTCATCTTTCTTTTAATTATTTTCCAAAGTTAATACTTATCTTTTGAAATAAGATGAGCTTAAGGGGTAAGGTAGGAAAAGAGGTTCCCACCTAATCCCATAAGCCATCCACTAAACTTAAGCATAATTTGATGTGTTTTGGGTTTTAATTTAGCTAATTAAGTTTTTAGCTAGTTAATTAATTAATAATTTGGACTTTAGTTGAAAAAAGAGGGAAAATTAGAGCAGGGATTAGGAGGGAGGCTCCAATCCACTTCCCTAAGTCTCCTTACTGTCCAACAGTGGTTAGGAAGTCCAAACAATTAATTAATCACTATTCATATGCTTAATCACCACTTAATAAAGTTAAAAGGGTAATTAGAGATTAATTAATCAATTTTCTTAATTAAATAATCAATAAATTCCAAGAAAAATTAGAGAGACGGAGGTCATCCCCCTAAACATCCTCAAAAAATTTGAAATTAATTAGGTGATTAATTAAAGAGTCATTAAGTTAATTAAGTTTTTAATTAAACCCTAATTAAGCTCTATTTACTATTCAAAATCCATTGGAAATATTTTTATTAAATTTGTCTCTAAAATATTTATAAAATAAGCCCTCATTTGCATTTTTTAGATTTTTCTACAATTAGTTACAAATTTTAGAAATTTTAGCCTTAAAAATAGATTAATTAAGCTTAATTAAAGCCTTAATTCCGTCAATGCCATGTGACTGCTGACGCAACGCTCTTTCCATGTGGCGCAACAAGATAGGTTATTTAAGTTGTCACATCTATGCGGCTAAGTCAGCCGATGGTGGATGCGCTTTCTCATGGACCATTCGATCTAAGATCGAATGACCATGATTAATCCTGCAATTTAGACGGAGAAATTAAGTGATCTAAGCATGATTTAATCAGGGACATCCATTAGGATCACTCAGAACAGACAAGCCAAGATCTTTCTTCTTCGCGAGCGATGAAAGACGAATGTTGTTTGTCTTTCTTCATTTGATCTGAGCTCACCAAAGCTCAGATTGCTTCCAAAATGATCTCACAATATCAAGGGAAGAAGAGGAACACATCCAACGGTCAAAATTGCATGACATACAAATTTTCTTCGAAAAAGACCAACCACTTTTTTCTAAATCTAAAGTTTTGAGGAATTACCTCGTCGGAGCTCAAGATCGGTGGTGGGATTGATGAAGGTAGCTTTGCCTAGTTGAGGCAAACCCCTGTTGAGAAGCTTGGGGGAGCAAGATAGGTGCTTTGGAGCTTCGATCATGATTGAACTCCCCCCTCTGGTGGCTCAGAAGCTTGAAAAGGCATGAATGGCTTCGATGACACATGAGGATGGTGTGTGCAAAAGGAATTTGGGTTTGGTTATGTGGATGAAGAGAATTGCTTGAAGGATGGATGCTCTATTTTGGCTGTGCATTAGAATGGGGAATTCTGCCAAAGGGAAACTTCAGAAGGCTTGGTGAGGCTCTCTGGGATTTTGAAAACACCCAGGAAGCTCAGTGTGTTCAAATTGTGTCAATCCCTATGAGAATTTAAGGAGTATACCCCTTAATCGAGCCTGATGGATGGATGGGATTAGACCCTAATTTTTGGCCAGTTCGCCATCGTCAGCCCCCCAAAAGGGTCTCAATTGAGTCCATGCGGCTCACCAAGAGTGGAGGAAGCTATGGCAGGAGGTCCAAGGTAAGATATGGGGAGGTGGTGGCTGATTTCCTCCTCCCTTTGTCCATGGGGTTTGGCTTTGAGTGAGGAGGAGGAGTTGGATTCCCTTTGGTCCATGGCTAGTCCTAGGCTTGCTTAGATTGGGCTATGGGGTAGATGATACTCCAAATAGCAAAGTTTAGGGCTGCCAAGGAAAGGGGAGAGTGAACTTTGCCTCTTTTGGATGTAATCCAATGCAAAGGTGTTTTTCTAAAGGCTAATCCCCTAGGGTGGAGCCCACTTTGCTTATGGCCAGATTTTTGGTTGAATTAGGATCAATTTTGGTTGGGTTTGGTCAGCCACCAAAGCCCCATGAGTTAATTTTAAGTATTTAGGCTTCATTTGGTCAAATGGGTTCATGTTGGGTTGGGTTGACTAATTGGTCAAATTAGGTCAAACTAAGGTTTGAATTAAGTTCAAATGATGGTTTGAAGAGTTTTGATTTAAGTGGCTTTGATTAATTTATTTTAGGTTTGATTTTGGCTCATTTGAAATCAAATGGGTCAAATGGGTCAAGTTGACCAATTTGACCAAATTGGGTTGGGTTAGGTGTTGGTTCATGTTCAATTGGTCAATTGAAAGTGATTGTAGGCTTTGGTTTGATTTTATTTGGATTTAATTTGGATTTTGGCCAATTTGACCTCTTAGGTCAATTTAGGCTATGTTGGACCAAGTTGACCAATTGGTCAAATTGGGCTCAATTATGGCTTTGGTCAAGTTCAATAAATGATTTGGAATGAACTTGAGCCATTGGTTGCAATCAATTTGGGTTAAATCATGATTCGAGCTATTTTGACTTTTTTGGCCAATTTGAGTCAACTTGGATCAAATGGCCAATTGGACTTGGTTTTGGCTCAATTGAGGGTTTGATCATGTTCAATCATTGATTATGAATTGGTTTGGACCAATGGTTTCAATCAATTTGGTATATGGTGGGTTTTGGCTAGTTTATGTTTCATTTGGGCTAAAAGTTGACTTGGTCAAAGGACCAAGTTGACTTGGTTTGACCTAATTCAAGGTAGCTGATCAACCTATGATGATTGTTGATCATGATGTGAAGCTTGGATGGGCTTGGTTCAATCCAATTCAAGTTGGATTAGAAGTTGGCTCAAAAGGGTCCTTTAGGCCACTTTGGGTCAAGTGAGCCTAAGTGGGTCAATTGGTTTGGTTTTGGCTTGATTCAAGTTTGGTTGAACTTATATATGAACCTAGGATTGAAATATAAATTCAATTGTAATCAATTTGGGATATGATGAGTTTTGGTTCATTTGGAGTTTTCAAGTCAAAAAGGCTCACTTGGGCTTGACTTGGGTTGACCTGAGTTTGGTTTGATAATTATAATTTTCATTTATATTTGGGCAAATGATTGATTCAAAAGAAAATCCATTGGTTTTGGGTTGATTTTGATAGGATTTGACCAAGTTCAAGAAATTGGCTAAAAAGACTTGAATTGGGTTTTGGCTATTTGAATTAATATTTCATTTATATTTGGGAATATAAATGAAGATACAAAAGATCCATGAGAAAATCACTTGCATTTGGAGTGATTTGGAATCAAATTTGACCAAGCTTAAGGATGTAGGTCAAAAGGGCTTAAGTAGGGAAGTGATCTATTTTTTGGTCATTGGAGGATGGGTTTCATTTATATTTATGAATATAAATGAAGGAATAATTTATTTATAAAAAAATAAATCAAGCTTAGGTTGATTTGGCTCAAAATTTGGCTAAGCTTATGAGAGTGGATCATAAGACTTAAAAGGGAAATTTCAAATTTTGGAATTGATTTGGGTTTCAATCATTTGGAATTGGAATTTGGATTTGAATTTGGATTTGATTTGAGTGATTGAATTAATCTTTGAGAAAATCAATTAAATTTGGATTGATTTGAATTTGGCTAAGGCTAAGTCCATAAGATGAAATCAAAGGGCTTAGAAAGGGTTTTGAATTCAATCATGAGGTTTTATGGGAAAATCTTGAGTTTGAATTTAATCATGAAGTTGATTGTGGGTCTTGGAGATTTGGTTTGTGTTTGATATGAATTTGAGAAGGAAAGCAAGGTTCAGGTTTAGGCTATAGGATAGGCAAATATTTCTAAGCCCCTAAGGCATACCCTATACCTATGGCTAACTCTTCTAATTTTCTAGGCTTAGATTTTAAGTATTCATCAAATCACTAGATGTGTCTTAAGACTAAGGAGCTCTTAGTGTCTATAAGAGTCATAGGTCTATGATGAGGAAGTTGAGAACTCACTCTAAAAATGAAATCAACAGGGGGACACCACGCAGATTTGAGGGGGTACTTATTGAGTGATCGGGTACGATATTGAGATATGATATACCATCTCGAAAGATAGAGACATCACCCTTCAATGGACCTAATCACCTAATAAGAACTCTTAAGGCATGAAGGGTCTTCGAATATACTAGAGATTTATCCCCTACTTTCAATGGATGAATAAAGCAGGGTTTAAATTAAATCGAGTTCTAAAGTTCCCTATGGGGGCAAGCCTCCATAGTTAATTACACCTTAAACAATGGTGAAATTCTTAGGAATACTCTCGATTAAAGTAGGCAATTATTGTTTCCAAAGATTTAAAGGTTAAGACTATCAAAGGATTGGCTATATAGGAAAATCAAGTGGGAAAGATCAATTAGAAGACTTATTTTGGAATCCAAAGGAGAGGAGTAGGGAATACTCATGATATCAGAAAACCTAATGAGCATTCTAATCTATCCTATAGTTGGCCTTTATATATTTGAAATTAAATATATTATTTCATTTAGAGTTGAAATTTTTTTAGATTATTAGGGCTTATAATCCAATCATACAAATTGTAGAAATGCGTAAGAGGTGAGGATTTATGCTTGTAGTCTGAAGAAAATAGCTACCTCAGATCCCAAATCTAGGGAGAGGGTAATCCACCCGACTGTTGAACTTATAATCTCCTAGAGTGGCAGCTAGTTAACTCCTCCTACGCTTTAAAATCATGTAGGCAAGTCATATAATTTTGCAAGATAGTTGGGTTATTATTATTTAGAAAGAGACTAAAGTCCTTAAACCCACTCCCTATGAGACTAGAGCATGAGTGGTATGAATAATGACTTAATCAACAAATACAAATCTTCTTAATTTTTATTTGATTTTTGACACTTCATTTTTGACAAAGGTCATAGGATTTTTTATTTTTAAATGTATGATGAAAGTGGATTATGGGCTAAATCAACAAGAAAGAGGAGTTTTTCACCACAGCCCTCAAAGGTTAAGCCTTCCCTTATCGTGCAAGGATGGAAATCTTTTTTTAGCAAGAGTGAAGTAATATGCATGCATGATGTGAGACATACAACATTCAGCTAAGGGGTTGCTAAATCTTTTAATTATCTTGATTTAATGTCTAGGATTTAGGTGAGGTTATAAATTATTTAAAACTTTAGTTATGAATTATAGTTGGGGTAGAAAAATAATTTTTTTCCTAAGAGCTAATCGTACTCAGGTCATACAAAAAAACACCAATTATAAAGAAACTATGAAGAGGCATGCCATTTCTAATGCATAAGCTAAACATAACAACAATCAATTTTATAAATCTAACACAAAAGAATAAAATACTGGTGTGGTCGGGTACCACTGTACAACCTAAAAATAAAAGATGGATAGCCAAGCTCTACTGTTATACAACCTGAAATGTAAAAGAATTATTACAATTTACAAATAAATAAATGCTATGGGGGTCTTCTTATCTTCATTCCTCATGTCTTCACTTCTTTCTTCATCTCTTCTTTGATTTGATTTGCTCCACTCCAAAGGCATCACAGGGACTCTCAGGACAAAGCCTTCTCGTCACTGCTCATCCTAATCCCCCATAACACTAATCCTAATTCTAATCCAAAATTACATTAAAAATAGGAAAAGTAAATCTAACTATACTTGAAAAATAAGTTTTAGCTAAACACAACATACAACCCAAATAGTATATATATAATTTATACTTAGCACCCTACACATGGGTAACCAAGCCCACTTACCCTAACTTGGATTATGCTTAGGGGTTTAAGCAACCTGTAAAAAGAGCAATTATAATTATTTTAAGCACTTTTAAGCATAATTTCTTGCAAAAAATATGATTAGGCTAATCACGGCCTAACATTCAGTCTATGAAACATACACCCTAACATCCAGTCTAAAATAATACATCATCAACAAAATATACAACTTACCATGCACCGCCCTAACATAAAGCTATAAGTGGTGACTTAGTTCCAATGTTTGTGTATTAAGGCTTGTATGGTATGTCCTAACTAAGCATTAAGGTTATGATTTTCTAAGTGTGAAAAGGATTTAATTTAATATGAATGGTTGATTTCACTTTAAGTGGTTTACTTGATTTGAGGATTTTACTTAGTATTTTATTTTGTTTCATTTAATTTACACTTAGCAACTAAATATTATAAAGATAAGAAAAGAGGATTGTCCTCTTTCATCCCTACCTTAAGTCATTTTTAAAAGCATGTTAATTAACTCAATCTCTTTAGTAAAGGGCTTATTACATATTTTGAATTAATCTTAAGTTTAGGTTCACTTTAAATAATTTTATTCAATATGAAAGACATCTTAAGATTAATTTGATTGAATTACTATCACATGGCACATGTTCAACCATTCCTTTTCATCATATGTAACATTCATATGATTATGTCCTAAGTATACCCACACATACAATGTGTTTTAGCACACTTTAAATGAAAGATGCATAAGTGTATTTTATAGAAAATGGGATTTTCACTAATTAGCTAAATGCACATTCAAGTGTATAAAGGTTTTAAGTAGATACTTTGCCATTATTAAACCAGGGGAGTGAGGTAAAGACCTCGTTGGGCTACTTAAAACCTTGAATCCTTGAAATGTCCAGACTAGATATACCCACTATTTTTGAATACACATGAATGAACAAGTGACTACAAGAATGAAAAATCATGTAAAAGTTATATTTCTTTCAATTGAATTATTTATACATATGAGAAAAAGTTGAAAAAGAAATTTTCATTCATGTGGTTTTATTCAACCAAATTAATTCCTAAGAACAATCATATCAAATATAATTATTTAAAGCAAACCAAAGCTAATTTAATGTTTAACTTGATTTAAGGAGAGAGAGAAAAAGGTTTGCTAATCCTAATCCCATCCCATGTTTGTAGCTAATTTGATTTAATGAGAAGGTAATTTGGTTGATTTTATGGATTAATTAAGTTAAGTTATGAATTAACTCAATTAATTAACCCTTACCTATGTTACCTTAAAGTAATTATCTAAATAATTATGAGCCAATATAATATGCAAATGAATTGAAAAGTAAATTGGCAATGGTCTTATGAAATAAAAGGGTATAATGCAATTGGCTCACAATTAATGATTAATCAAGCTTATGGAACTTACTTAATTTCTTTTATAATTTTCCCACACATATGGACAAATCATAATTTCATTAAATCTCTTTAGGCCATTGAACACTTAAAGACCTACCCATGAATTAATTAGGTTCATATGTATTTTAAAATTTAATGAAACTAATTAAGTAATTTATTAATCCATTAATCATTATGGAGAATAAATTTCTATAGGGCGGTCTCCTTTCAAATCTGTTGGTGAGAAAGGAAAGATGGAAAACACTATAGAAATTCATCTTTTTAGAATGCCATGCAGATCTGTAGATGTACTTATTCAGGTGATCGAGTACGTCATCAAGGAAGTAGTGTACTATCTCGATAGATAGAAGTCACTACCCTTTAATGGACCTAATCACCTCAATAAGGACTCCTAAGGATGATGAGTAAGCATATGTAGCAGAGATTCTTCCTCTACTTTACATGAAAAAGTAAAGCAGGGTTTATTTTAAAGTGGTTCGTTAAGTTCCCTAGAGGAGCAAGCCCCCATAATTAATTACATCCTAAGGAATGGGGATTCCTTAGGAAAACTCTTGATTAAGATAAATGGTCATTATCTTTGAAGATTTCAATAAGAAGGACTATCAATCGATTGATTTATTTTTGAAAAATCAAATGGGATTGATCAAAGGAGGGAGTTATTATCAAAGATAAAATGGAAGATAAGTAGGAGACGCCCACGACGCTAGAAAACCTAGCGAGCATCTCAAACTATCTTATAGTTGGGATTTACAATTTTGAAATTGATTTAGTTTGTTTGAGTTGCATATTTCATTAGAAATTTAAGACTAAAGATTCCTTAACACAAGATTAAAGAAATGCATAAGAGGTGAAGAATTATTCTTATGGCCCACAATTAGGGAAGCAATCTCAGAACCTAAATCTAGGGAGCTTCGGCGAGAGCCGGAAGCACAACCTAAATCTAAGGTGAAAATGGGTAATTAGTTTTCCTTCACAAGAGAGGACAAAGCACCCGACAGCTTGGACTTACAATCGCTTGAGGGTGGCCGCCAACTAACTCCTCATATGATTTTAAATACATGTAGGCAAGTCTTTATGCTTATGCAAGATAGCTAGACTGTTATTTATTTAGAAAAACACTAAGTCCTTAAACTCACTCCCTAAAGATACTAAATCATGTAAAGGGACATGCTTCAAATGACCTAAATCTAATGCAATTTCAAATTTTATTTTATTTTTATTTTGGATGATTATTTTGACTAGGGCTAATAGGATTCATATGACTAATGCATAAGAAATAAGGTTATTGGCCAAAATTAACGAGAAGGGAGGAGGTGAGTTTTCACCATGACTCTCAAAAATCAAGTAAAGTTTCTCTGGCAAAGGTGGAAGCCCTCCAATCAAGAGTGAAATAAGATGCATTTGTGCATGATATTACAAATGAAATGCTCATTGAGCTAAGGGATTGCTAATTCCTTTATCTTGATTTTAAACCTAAGCTTTAGGTGAGGTTATGAGTTGTTTAATTTTTATTTTGAGTTGTTAAGTTAGGTAAAAGATTTATTTTTCCCTAAGGAACCTAATCCACATCCATGCCATATATAAATCAAGGAAGAAACTAGAAAAAGCATGCCACTTAATGCACAAGCAAAACAAATCATCAACTAATTTATAAAGCTAATCACAAAAAGAATAAAAGTCCGTTATGGCCGGGAACCACCGCACAAACTCAAAAATATCAAATGTGGGTAACCGAGAACTACCTTATATAACCCGAATTACAAATAAATTAAACTACAATTAAGCAATGAATTTATTGTTATGGGGGTCATCAAGCTTTATTTCTTCTTTCTTCTTTTCTTCTTTCTTCTTTTTTTCTTCTTTCTTCTTTGGTTCCTTCTTTTGGATGGTTGGAAGGTAGATGCTCCAAGGCTTTACATGGTGTATAAGGTAGGATCTTATGACCAATGCTCATCTTAATCTTCATAATAATCATTCTAAAATCCTAATTGCACAAATTTACATGAAAAGAAAAAGTAGAAATCTAACTAACACCTATAAAACAAAGGTTAGTTAAAATAAACCACACAAATTTCAAGCATGTATATTAGACTTATCACCCTACACATGGGTGACTAAGTCCACCTGACCTATTAGATTATGCTTAGGGGTACAAAGCACCTACAAGCAAAAGTATTTATATTTTTCTTTATGATAGCGGCCATTAAGCACAATCCCCTATAGAAAAGAGTAATTAGATTAAGATCATCCTACCATTCATTCTATGAGTATACACCCTAACATCCAGTCTAAAACATTTATCACAAAATAAAATAAACATCAAACCATGCACCGACCTAACCTAAGGCTAGAAGTGGTGACTTAGGCTAATGTGTGTGCTTTGAAGGTTTGTGTGGTATGCTTAGCTATGGCTTTATGTTCAAATTTTCTAAGTGTGAAGAACATGTTCAACTTAGAGGAGGGTTTAATTTAAGTTGTTTAATTATTTTGGGTTGATTTTATTTCATGTTTTGATTTGGTTTAAGTGGATCATACAATTAATTACTAAGTTATGAAGAGAGGGAAAGAGAAGAGAACTTCTCTTTTCTTCCCTAACCTAAGTAATTTTTAAAGTAGGTTCACATTTTAGTTTTTCTTAGGTGAATATTTTGATTAAATCTTTTAATTAATCCTAAGTTTAGATAAACTCTAAACAAACCTATTCAAAAAGAAATGCATTTTAAGATTAAATAAAATGAATCAAAATTTACATAACACACTTTACTTCATTTCTTTCCCAATATATATAACATGCATATGGATGGACCCTAAGCATATATATACATAAAAATGAGAATATTTAACACACTTTATGATGCATTCTAAGTAATCCATTTAAGGAAATTTAGAAGTTGAATATTCATGATTTTTCTTAAGTAGAAAGTGGTTTCCTTATCCAAATTTTCACATACACACATGAAAGTAGGAAAGGCATAATGAGTATAGCGATATTGTTAACCAGAGGTGTAAGGTACAAGACCTACTTAGAGCTACTTAAACTCCTTGCAATCTCGAGGTTGTCTAGACTAATATACCACTTTTCTTAAATACAAACATATGTATAAAAGAAATGAAATAGAAAAGGAGAACACAAAAGTTGCATTAATGTATTCATTTAGTTTATGCAATTTATATATGCAAGTATAGGTAGCCCTTCTTAGGTGATAGCGTAGGGATGCATAGGATATGGAGTTAGGTAAGTGTTAGGGCCTTTTCAAATGAACCATACACCTCACCAAATTCCTATTCAAACTATACCAACATAAGAAAGAAAGGAAACCTATGCTAAGCATACCATTATATTGTTTCACATGCAAGCTTATAATTAAATTATAAGTAACATACTTTCATATTTGGTTTTTGATTTATATGTTTTAAAAATAATTTGGATTTAGTAGTGATAATAGCCATTCATATTTCTACTTTAGCCAATACATGCAAATTTGACATAAAGTAAACAATTTCATTTTAAAATTTGAATTTAAAAAATATGAATGCATGAAACCACATGACATACAAATTTAACATGTTGGGGAAATATTCAAAGCAATGAAATCATGTAAACAAACTCACTTCACTTAAATCCTAAAGACATTCTTATAGAATAAGAAAGTTTAAAATAAATCAAAGTGAATTCAAAGTGATTTTTGATTAATTATGAGTTTGATTTAATTTAGAAGAGGTGAGATAAGTTTGTTATTCCTAACCCATTCCCACATGTGTTTGATATTTTTTTTAATTTTTAGATAATTAGATCCATTTTTATGCATTAATTAGGTTAAGGTATGAATTAAGTAACTAAATTAACCCTTACCTACACCACCTTAGAATAATTAACCAAATAATTTTGAGCCAATAAGATGACATAAAACCCATAAGGAATTTATATTTATAATGCACCTAATAAGAAAGAGGCCTAATGCAATTTGGCTTACAATTAAAAGTTAATTAAGCTAAGGGGTTTAGCTTAAGTAATTTCAAAAAACCCTTACATACTTATGAATTGAGTTTTGATTTCTTTAATTAAACTTAGGCTATTAAATATCTAAGCATCTACCCAAAGTAGATTAATTAAGTTATAAAATTTTTTAAAATTTTTAGAAATTAATTAAGGGGATAATTAATGAATTAACCCTTAATTAGGTGGAGATTAAGGAGAGAAAAGGGGGTTTAGGGAATAGCTTAAGAGAAATACCCCAAAATTATTCCCTAAACCTCGTATCTGCTGGATCTAACCTTAATCAACCCTAATCATGGATTAAAACCACTAATCATACCCTAATTATCTTTAATTATATAAGGAGGATAATTAAGAAATCCATATGCAATTCTTCTAATCAAGCCTTCAATAAATCCCAAAAAAATTACAGGAGGCAGAAGTCATCCCCTAAATCATACCCAAGAAGTTTGGGATTAATCAGAGGCTTAATGAAAACGTAATTAGCAAAATGAAGTTTCCAACAAAACCCAAATTTAGCGAAAATATTAAATTAAAAAACCATTGAAATTAATTTTAAAATATTCTAGGTTTAATTATGTTTCCATAGGATTTTATTTCATATTTTTCTGAATTTTATAGAAAGAGTTATGAATTTTAGAAGATCCTTAAGTTAATTAGAAATTAATTAAGGCATTTAACTAATCCCCTGGCTCACGGCATGATGCATGGCGGTGGCGGTCAACATGCTTTACACACATCATGTCGTGAGGGGTTTACTTAAGTTGTCAGATCCCAAACAACGGTTGGCGGTGCATGAGGTTTGATCTCTATCGTTCGATCAAAGATCGGACGACCAGGGATCTCCCAACGATTTTAAAATGGGTAAGGATTTCTAAATGTGGGGAATTATCTCAACCGTCCATCTAAAGTGTGTGGATGGACGGCTGAGATCTCCCAAGTTCTTCCTCTTGATCAATAGAGACTGTCCATGATCAAAGGGAAGATCTGAGCTTGATCTAGCTCGGATTCAAACCAAATTCAACCCACACCATCTAAAGCTAAAGAGCGGCAAATCCAACGATCTAAAATCCATGGGATTAAAATTTCTTTCACAAAGCTCCCCACCACATTGAGTTTAATGGTTAGAAACTCCCATACCTCACCGGAGGTGATCACCTACGCTCGATTCCCTTAGAGAAGCTTCGTTTGGTTGAGACAAAACTGTGTTGAGAGTATGAGCACTTGAGGTTGAGTTAATTGGCGTATGGACCAACTCCTACTTAGCTAGCTTGCGGCCTTGATCCAATTCAGCTCTTCCTTACTGTGGGAACTCTAAAGGAAGCTTGGGTGCACTCGACTTAGCTCCTTGATGAAGTATGCAAGAGCAATTGGATGGAAATCGAGAGAAGAGAAAGTTAGCTCTTCAATGGACTTCCCCTATTTTCACACTGTGTAAAACCAAGAATCTGAAATTTGATTTTACTCTAGGAAGCTCGAGGAGGCTGAGGAATGGATTCTCTAGCTTCCCTAAGTTCAATCGAATTGAGGACTGATGGATTTGAGTTTGTTTAGGGGGAGTATATCTCTCCCTTGAAGGATCGGATGGTCATCCATCCTCTTGCCATTTTGATCCAATTGATCATAGGCAGTGGGTTGTTTGATCAGTTAAGAGTGTGCACATGGTGAGTTTGAGTCAAGGAGTGGATTGCCAACCTCCCATGTGCTTTAATTTGAGTGGGAGAGGGAGTTTGAATTTGGAGTTTTGACCCATGGGGTCGGGTTTGGTCTAAGGGCCAATTGGGCTAACCCAAACCCATTGGGTTGGGTGCACCACTCTTCACTAAGTTCCCTTGAGCTTTTAGGAAATCCTCAAGTGAATGTCAAAAGGGTATGACCAAATTACCCATAGATTAGTCCAAAATTTGTTTTATGGACTAGGGGTAGAATGGTTATTTTGCTAATTTTTTGCTTTGGATAAATTGGGTATGTGGAGAAACTAGGTTTGGCCAAGTTTCATGAGATTTGGAATTCATTTGATAGGGTTTGGCTCATGTTGACCCATTTAGGTCAAAATGAGTCAAGGGTCAAACCAATAGGTCAAATTGGGTCAAACCAAGGGTTGGGTCAAGTTCATATGACCATTTGAAATATTTTGGTGGCTTTGGTTTAATTCAATTTGGTATAGTTTTGAATTTGGCTCATATGACTTCATTTTGGTCAAATGGGTCAAGTTGAGCTATTTGACCCATTTGACCTATTTGAGGTAGGTCAAGAGTAGGTTTAGGTTAGGTTAGTCATATGAAGTGGATTGGTATCATTATTTCCAATCAATTTTGGTTAAGTTCAAATTTGGCTCAACATGACCCCTTTAAGTCAAGTTGGGTCTAAGGTCAATTGGGCTAGGTTAGGTCTGGTAGGCCAATTGAGGCTTTGGTCCAGTTCAACAAGTGATTTGGAATGAACTTCACCCATTTGTTCTAATCAATTTGGCTTAGATTAATTTTTGACATATTTTGACCCTTTAGGTCAAAATGAGTCAACTTGGATCAAGTGGCCAATTGGGCTCGGTTAGGCTCAAATGTTGGCTTGATCAAGTTCAAACATAGGTGATGAGTGAACTTAAATAAATGGTTTCAATCAATTTAGCCTATGGTGGAATTTGGCTATGTTAGGTTTCATTTTGGGTTAAGTGTTGACTTGGTCAACCCTTAGGTTTGACTCAGTTTGACCCAATTTGATTGATTGATCATCCCATGATGATTGTTGATCATGATGAGAGGCATACATGAGTTTGGTTCAATCCAATTTGGATAGGATTAAAATTTGGCTCATAAGGGTACTTTTGGTCACTTTGGGTCAAGTGAGCCTAATTGGGTCAAATGGCTTGGTCAAAGCTTGATTTGAGCTTGATTGATCTTGTATATAGACTTATGATTGAAATATAAATCCATTTACAAGTGATTTGAAGTCAAATGGGTTTTGATCTGTTTGAGAATTTCATATTCAAAGGAAGAATATGAAAGGGTCTTGGCTTTGATTTTTGAACTAGGTTTTGATTGTTTGATTGAAGTTTGGATTTATATATGGGCTCATGATTGCAGGGTTGATTGAATCATGAGAGAAAATCAAGAGTTTGGCTTGATTTGAATTTGATTTGGCTAAGTTCAAGATTTTGACTTGAAAGGCTTAGATTGGATTTTGAGTTGATTTGATTTTAGAATTGGTTTTGATTGTTTGAATTTATATTTCATTTATATATGTGAATATAAATGAGAATATAAATTGATCATGAGAAAATTTCAAAGATTTGAAGTGGTTTAATTATGATTTGGGCTATGTCCATTAAGAAGGATTTAAGGGACTTAGGAAAATTTTGGAGTTTAGAGATTTGGATTTTTGAATTTGGTTTGATTGATTTTTATTTATATTTCATTCATATATGTGAATAGAAATGAGAATATAAATGAATTATGAGATAATACCATGAGTTTGAGATGGTTTGATCAAGATTTAGGCTAAGTCCATTAATGGAGAATTAAAGGGACTTAAGGAAAATTTCATGAGTTGATTTGGGATTTTGAGTTTAGTTTGATTGATTTGAATTTATACTTCATTTATATATGTGAATATAAATGAAAATATAAATGAATTATAAGAAAATCTCAAATATTTGAATTGGTTTTGATCATAATTTTGGTTAAGTCCTTAAAGGCAAGATTAAGGACTTAAGAAAAATTTGAACTTAGGAATTTTTTATGGATTTTGATCATGGGTTTCGATCATATATTTCAATCATAGATTTGATTTGAGTTTGGATAAAATCAAATAGAATTGATTTGAAGTTTGACTTAAATGATGGAAAGTAAATAATGGTTTAAGCTAAGGGTAGGAAATTTTTTTAACACCCTTAAGGCATGACCTATTCCTATGGCTAACTCTTCTAAGTCTCAAGGGCTAGGTTGAGTGTCCCCCTAATCACTAGATGTGTCTTAAGACTATGGAACTCTTAAAGTCTAAGAGGGGTCCTATGTCTAAGATGAAGGGGTTGAGAACTCATTCTAAAAATGAGGTCAACAATCATTAATTAATTTCTCTTGAAAAAGTGAAAGATAGGGAAAAGA
Organism: Cymbidium sinense; assembly: GCA_021442155.1. Lineage (NCBI taxonomy): Eukaryota > Viridiplantae > Streptophyta > Magnoliopsida > Asparagales > Orchidaceae > Cymbidium > Cymbidium sinense. The sequence continues at coordinate 56,283,726 of CM038216.1, forward strand.
TTAGGATAGAAACCCCAATCCAATTCCCTAAGCCTCCTCACTGTTAAATAGTGATAAATGACCTAATTAATTAAGCAAGTTACTATTCATATGATTAATTATCACTTAATTAAGTTAAGAAGGTAATTATGGCTTAATCAATCAATTTTCCCAATTAACTAACTAATGAATCCCAAGAAAAATAGTGGTGGCACATGTCATCCCCCTAAACAATCTCAAAAAAAATTGAGATTAATTGGTTAATTAATTAGGGAGTAATTAGGGTAATTAACTTTTTAATTCAACCTTAATTAATCCTAAATTACTATTCAAAATAAATTAAGGATAATTTTAATGGATTCCTCTCTGAAATACCTTTAAAATGAGCCATTGTTTATATTTTTATGATTTTTCTATAATTAGTTATGAATTTATTTACCTCATTTTTAGGATGAGCTCTCAGCCCCTCCATCTTATACATAGTACTTCTCTTAGACTTTAAGAGTTCCTTAATCTGAAGACACATCTAGTGATTAGGTGACACTCAACCTAGCCCTAGAGACTTAGAAGAGTTAGTCATAGGAATAAATTGTGCCTTAGGGGTGTTAGGAAAATTTGCCTACCATATAGCTTAACCCAAATTCCTCACTTCCTCCCTTCAAGTCAAACTCAAATCAAATCCAACTTGATTGATCAACATCAAAACTTAAATCAATTTCAACTTGATTGATTTTCTCCAAACTCAAACCAATTCCAAATGATTAAAGCTTATGATCGAAATTCCAAATTCAAAAATATTTCCCAAGTCCTTTGATTCCCTCTTATGGACTTAGCCTAAATCAAATCTAAGTCAATTCAAATTCAAGGAATTTTATAATAACCCATTTATATTCTCATTTATATTCACATATATAAATGAAATATAAATTCAAATCTAATTCCAAAAATCTTTTCTAAGTCACTTTGATTCTATCTTATGGACTTAGCCCAAATAAAACCTAAATCAATTCAAATTCAAGGAATTTCCTCACAACCCATTTATATTCTCATTTATATTCACATATACAAATGAAATATAAATTCAAATCAATCAAACTAAATTCAAAAATCAAATCCAAATTCAATCAAAATTCAACCTAAGCCTTTCAAGTCAAACTCTTGAACTTAGACAAATCAAGCCAAACCCTTGATTTTTCTTCACTATTCAATCAATCCTATAATCATGAATCCAAATATAAATACAAACTTCAATAATCAATCCAAAATCAATTCAAAATTCAAACTCAAATTCATTCAAAATCCAACCTAAGCATTTCAAGTCAAATTCTTGAACTTAGCTAAATCAAACTCAAATCAAGCCAAACCCTTGATTTTTCTTCATGATTCAATCATGAATCTAAATATAAACACAAACTCCAATCATCAAACCAAAACTAAATTCAAAAATCAAACCCAAATCAAACTCATGTTCACCCTTTGAACTTAAAATTGTTAAATGAATCGAAACCCATTTGACTTTAAATCACTTGCAAATAGATTTATATTTCAATCATAAGTCCATATGTGAGTTCAATCAAACTCAAATTAAGCTTTGACTAAGCCATTTGACCCACTTAGGCTCACCAAAGTGACCCAAACTTATAAGCCAATCAAACCAAATTGGATTGAATTAAGCCCTCCTAAGCCTCACATTGTGAGCAACAATCATCATAAGATGATCTATAACTCAAATTGAGTTAAACCCAGTCAAACCTAAGGGTTGACCAAGTCAACACTTAGCCAAAATGAAACATAAATGAGCCAAAATCAATCATAGGCCAAATTGATTGAAACCATTGATCAAAATTCATTCATGATTAATTTTTGAACATGGCCAAGTCATTATTTGAGCTTAACCTATCCCAATTGGTCACTTGACCCAAGTTGACCCAACTTGACCTAAAAAGTCAAAATGTGTCAAAACTTGATCTAAGCCAAATTGATTAAAACTAATATTCAAGTTCATTCTAAATCACTTGTTGAACTTGACCAAAGCCCTAATTGACCAACTAGACCTAACCTAGCCCAATTTGAACCCAACTTGACCTAAAGGGTCAAATTCAGCCAAATCCAAATATAAACCAAATTGATTGGAAACAAAGATAGCAATCCATTTCAAATGACCAACCAAACATAAACCACCAAATAGGTCAAATCAAATTAGTCAACTTGACCCATTTGACCTAAATGAAATCAAATGAACCAAAACCAAATATAAATCAAATTGAACCAAACTAATGATGTCAACATATTTCAAATGGTCATATGAACTTGACCCAACCCTTGGTTTGACCCAATTTGACCAATTGGTCAACTTGACCCAAGTTAACCCATTTTGACCTAAATAGGTCAACATGAACCAAATCATATGAAACCAACTCCAAATTCAGTGCAACTTGGCCTAACCCATTTTTCAATCATACCAAACATATTCAAACTGAAATAAAGGTCAAATGACCATTTTACCCTTAGGCCATAGGGTAACCTAAAATCAAAATCACTTGGAATTTGGTCAATTCCTTTTCATGGACACTTGGCATCCTCTTAGTGGACCAAATGGTCACTAATGGACATGGTGCACATGACCCATTGAGTTTGGGTCAGCCAAACCCAACCCAAGGTCAAAATCGACCACTTCCTTCAAATTGAGCACATGGAAATCCTTCCTCCACTCAATTAAGCACATGGAAAGCTTCACCACTCCACTCCTCTGACCAAACTGAATGCCATGCCACCTCTAATAGCCTAAAAAACCCACTCAAAGAAGTGTATTAGATCAAAATAGCATGGAAGCTTGCATCTGTTTGATTCACCTAGGGGGAGATATACTCCCCCTAATTTTACTTGAATTTCATTCTTTCCTATTCGATTGAGCTTAGGGAATTCAGAGCAAGCCATTGCAAGTCTCCCCAAGCTTCCTAGAATGAGTTAGAATTCTCCATTTCTCGATTTCTCTAAACTGAAAATAGGGGAGTTCAAGCTAATTTCCTTCTCACTCAATACTCCAAACCAATCCAATTCCTCCTTCGAGCACCCTTAGAGGGCCTAGTCGAACTCATCCCAAGCTTCTTCCAAGCTCCAAAGGCAAGGGAGTTGGGACTTTGATCAAGGTCATGAGCATTTGAAGGTGAACTTGGTCCATAGGAAGATCCATTCAATCTCATCACCTCAAAACTTCAACAAGGCTTCATCTCCACTAGACGAAGCTACTTCAAGGGAATCGAGTGCCGGTGATAGCCTCCGATAAGGTATGCCATTAAACCGAGCATAGTTTTATTTTTATTAGTCCTTTGTAAAGGGAAGTTTCACCCCAAACTAAGTTCTCTATTGGATGTGTTCCCCTTTACTCTTAGATGGTGTGGGTTGAATTTGGTTTCAATCCGAGCTCAATCGAGCACAGATCTTCCCCTAGAAGATGGACGGTGGCCATCTCCCGCAGGGAAGATTAGGGATGGATCATGGGTCGTCCATCTGCACATTTGATTTAATCCTTTAATATCGCGGGCTTAATCTCAGTCATCCATTCCTTGATCGGACGGATGGGGAAAAAGCGCATAGTGCCGTCGCTGACGCAGCACTATAATGTGATAACTTAAATAGCCTCTCCTGTCATGCCACATGGAAAGCGCGCGTCGCGTTAGCCTCCACATGGCACTGACAGGATTAATAATTTTAATTATGGATTTATTTAATTATCCTTAATCACTAAATCTTCATAGTTGCATAACTAATTCTAGAAAAATCCTAAAAAATATGTACAAAGCATTAAAAAAATAATTCAGAGGAGAATATTCTAAAATTAATTTCACTGGATTTTGAATAGTATATTTTCCTTAATTAGGGTTTTAATGAAAACCTAATAACCTTAATTACTCCCTAATTATCCCACTGATTTATCTCAAACTTCTCATGTAAATTTAGGGGAATGACTTTTGCCTCCCCTAATTTTCTTAGGATTTATTGATGGGCTAATTAGGGGGATCGATTATTGAATCCTTAATTATCCTCTTAATATAATTAAGTCTAATTAAGTGACTGAATAGTGGTTTAATATATTGATTGAGTCAATTAAGTTTTGTCTGAGTGATTAGGAGGTTTAGGGAATAATTTTGGGATATTTTCCCTATGCTATTCCTTAACCCCCTTTTCTCTTCCTTAATCTAAATTCAATTAAGGTTAATCCAGTAAATTACTTACTTAATTAACTTGATAAATTTTTTAAAACATTCCAAAACTTAATCAATCTATTTTGGGTAGATGCTTATGTGTTTAATAACTTATGCGGCTTAAGGAAATCAAAACCTAATCCACATGTGTGGGAAGGGTTATGAAAGTACTTAACTTAAACCCTTTAGCTTAATTAATCATTAATTGTGAGCCAAATACATTATACCATTTTCTTCCTAGGTGCATTACTATTTTAAATTCCTTGTGTGGTTTTATGTCATATCATTGGCTCATAATTATTTGGTTAAATATGCTAAGGTGGTATAAGTAAGGGGTAATTAATACACTTAATGTGCACCTTAACCTAACTAAAACATAAAATTGACCTAATCACCTAACAATTAAACAAAAATAATACACACATGTTGGAATGGGTTAGGACTAGCAAACACATCTCACATTTCTTAAATTAAAATCAAACAAAATTAAAAACCAAATTTGATTTGCTTTAAATAATTCTATTCCATAGGATTGTCTTTAGGAATTAATTAGGGTGAATGAATTTAAATGGCTTTTGTCACTTTATTTCTTTCCTAGCATGTTAAATATGTATGTCATATGAAAATCGTGCATTCATTCCTTTTAAAAATCAAAATTAAAATAAAATATTTTCTTTATGTCAAGTTGTATGTTTTGGCTAAAGTAAAAAAAATATGAATGGCTATTATCACTATTAAATTCAAAATTATTTTCAAAATTTATAAATCAAACATCAAAACTGGAAGGTATGCTACTTATAATTATATATAATCTTGCATGTGAGAAATATAAAGATATGTGTTATGTGGCTTTGATTCTCCCTCTCTTTCTTAATATAGAATTATATAGGATTGGCAAAGTGTATAATCCATTTGAAAAGGACATAACACTTGGTCAAATCCATTCCTATACACTCCTATGTCATGACTTAAGAAGGAATCTCACATCACACATATAAACTAAACACCAAACCAAAAATCAAATAAATATAGACTTTTGCATCTCTCTTTTTCCATTTATTTCTTTTGTACATGCATATTTATTTAAGGAAAGTGGTATATTAGTCTGGACAATCCTGAGGTTGCGAGGCTTTAAGTAGCCCTAAGTAGGTCTTGTACCTTACACCCCTAGTGCTAATAATGGAGCCATACTCACTTATGCCTTTCATACATACACATGTGCATATGAATAAAGGATAAAATAATACCCCTTTTTCTATTTAATGAAAATCATGCATCATAAAATATCCAAATTTTCTTAAGTAACACTACTTAGCATTCATCATTAAGGTGTGCTAAATATTTTTCATTTTCATGTATAGATATGCATGTTATATATGATGGGAAAGAAATAAAGTGATGTGTGTTTTGTGATATTATTTCACTTTACTTAATCTTAAAATGCCTTTCCTTTTGAATAGGTTTGTTTAGAGTTATTATAAACTTAGGAATAACACATAATAAAACATTCACTAAATAAAATCAAACATGAATCTACTTTAGAAATTACTTAAGGTAGTGAAGGAAAGAGAAGTTCTCTTCCCTTTTCTCTCTCTTTACAACTTAGTAATTAATTATAGGTCCATTCAAACTTAAACAAATTAGAAAATAAAAATCAACTAAACAACTTGAATAAAACCACCCATCTAAGTTGAACATTTTTCATACTTAGAAAATTTAAACCTTAAAGTCATAGTTAAGCATACCACACAAACCTTAAATGCCACACACATTAGACTAAGTCACCATTTCTAGCTTTAGGTCAGGGCGGTGCATGGTTTGATGCTTTGTTTTTGTTTTATGATATAATGTTTTAGTCTACATGTTAGGGTGTATATGAGTAGACTGAATGGTAGGATGATTTAGTCTAATCATTATCTTCTGCATGGGATTGTGCTTAAGGGATACTGTAATAAATAAAAATATAAATGATTTTGATGTGGAGGTGCTTTTACCCCTAAGCATAATCCAATAGGCCAGGTCAACTTGGTTACCCATTTATGGGGTGCTAAGTCTAATATGTGCTCGTACATGCTTAGGATTTATATGGTTTGTTTAGATAATCTCTATTTTGCAGGTGTTAGTTAGATTTATTTTTTCTTTTTCATGTAATTTTATAATTAAGATTTTGGAATGATTATTATGGGGGATTAGAATGAGCATTGATCATAAGATCACATCTTATATACCATGTGAAGCCTTTGGAGCAACCATATTCCAACCATCCAAAAGAAGGAACCAAAATAAGAAAGAAGAAAGAAGAAAAGAAGAAAAGAAGCAAAGAAGAAAGAAGAAGTGAAGAATGAAGACCCCCATAATATGAATTCTTTGCTTAATTATAATTAATTCATTTATAATCTGGGTTGTATAAGGGTAGAGCTCAGCTACCCAATTTATTTTTGGGTTTGTGCGGTGGTACCCAACCACAAATGGCCTTTTATTTCTTTATGTTAGCTGTATAAAATGGTTGATGTTTTGTTTAGCTTGTGCATTAGAAATGTCATATTTTTCAAGTTTCATCTTTTCTTGATGTATGGCCTAGATGACAATTAGGCTCTTAGGAAAAAATAAATCTTCTACCAAATTAATCAACTTAAAATTAAAAATAAATAACTCATAACCTCACTTAAAGCCTAAGTTAAAATCAAGATAAAGGAATTAGTATCCCCTTTGCTAGATGAGTATTACTTTTCTCACATCTTGCATAAAAATCATATTGATTCACACTTGATTTGGAGGGCTTCCACCCATGCTAGAGAACTTGGCTTGGCCTTTGAGAGCCATGGTGGAAACACACCTCTCGTCTCACTGATTTTGGCCCATGATCTAATTTCTCATGCATTAGGCATAAAAAAAATCCTAAAACCTGTGCCAAATGAATTGTCCAAAAATAAAAATAAAACATATGAAAAATCTGCATTATATTTAAGTCATTAATCATGCCCTACATGATCTAGTCTCTTAGGAGTGTGTTTAAGGACTTAGTCTCTTTCTAAATAAACAACAGCCTAGCTATCTTACATAAATCATAAGACTTGCCTACATATATTTAAAATCGTAGTAGGAGTTAGTTGGGGGGCCACCCCTAGGTGATTGTAAGTCCAACAGTCAGGTCATTTATCCTCTCTTGTGGGGGTAAACTAAATACCCATTTTGCCTTAAATTTAGGATGTGCTTTTGGCCCTCGCCAAAGCTCCCTAGATTTAGGTTCAGAGGTTACTACTTCTCTTTGCAAGCAATAAGCATAAATCCTCATCTCTTAGGCATTTTTATGACCTTGTATCATGGAATTATAGGCCCTAGCATTCTAATGAAAATTTGACTCAAACAAATTAATTCAATTTGAAAAATGTAATGTCCAACTATAAGGTAGTTTGGGATTCTTACTAGGCTTCCTAGTATCTTAAGCATCCCCTACTTGTTTCCATTTGGCTTTGATAAAAACCCCCTCCTTTTGATCGATCCCACTTGACTTTTTAAAAATAAACCAATCGATTGATAGTCCTACCTTTTCAAAATCTTTGGAGACAACGATCATTTACCTTAATGGAGAGTATTCCTAAGGATTCCCGTTCCTTAGGATGTAATTAACAATAGGGGCTTGCCACTGTAGAGAACTTAACGAATTAGATTTAAAATAAACCCTATTTTACTTTTCCATGTAAAGTAGGGGAAGAATCTCTAGTACATTTCGAAGACCCATAGTTCTTAGGAGTCCTTATTGAGGTGATTAGGTCCATTGTAGGGTGGTGACTTCTATCTTTCAAGATAATATACCTCTCCTCAATGTCATACCCTATCACCCTAATAAAAACATCTGTGCATCTACATGGCATCTCCTAATAAGACATATTTTATATATTTCTATTTTTATTTATCTTTCTTTTCCCAAAAAAGAGAAGGGAGATTAGTTGAAAGTGGAGATGTATAAAATATTTTCATCATAGAATTATGGAAGTTTCGGCCTTAAAAACTAATTAAATATCCTTAATTAAGCTTAATCTTGTCGATGCCACATAGCGCGCTGATACGGCGCCATGGGATTGGCTATTTAAGTAGTCACATCCATGGTTAACTCGAATGGCTGCGGGATGCACTTTCTCGTGGGTCGTCCGATCTAAGATCGGACTCCCATGATCAAACATGTGGTAAAGGAAGGATTAAATGGATGATCTAACGTGATTTGATCAAGGCCGTTTGTTCAAATCATGTGAAATGGATGGCTCGTGATCTCTCTTCCCACGAGCGATGAACGATGAAGCTCGTCCACCATGGATCACTCGATCTGAGCTTAGATTCACTCTAAAATAACTCCACACCTTTGCACAAGGGATCCATGAAGATCCAACAGCTAGGATTAGCTCACATGCAAATTTTCTTCTACAAGCTCCAACCCATTTTCTCCCTAGAGCTCAATTTGAAGTAATTACCTCACTAGAGCTAAAATTGCGGCTCGTATGCTTGAGGTAGCTTCGCCTAGTTGAGACAAAGCCCTATTGAGTGATAATTGAGTTGATTCTAAGTGGATCGCTCGGTTGGCCAAGAACTATGCTTTGGAGCTTCGGCTTTGATTGAAGTCCATCCTCCGGTTGATTTGGAGCTCTAGAAATGGCTTGGGTAGCTTCGAAGAGGTATGTGAAAGGTGTGTGCAAGAGAAATTAAGTTTTGATTAAGAAAAGGAGAAGTTGGAATCGGATGTGAGCTCCCTTATTTCAACTTTGCACGGGAAGAGAAAATTTGAAGTGGGGAAGGCTTGAAAAAGCTCTCGGGAGTGCTAGGGAGTTTCAAAAATGTCTTAAGAGCTCTCATCAAGTGAATCGTGTGAATTCTCATGAGAATTGAGGGGGTATACCCCTCAATTAGCTGAAGTGGATGGACAAGATTGCATCCCCAATTTTGGCTGGCCAACTGCCATCAGAGTATCAGAGGGATCACAATTGAGTCCACGTATCGTAGTTTGAGTGAAGGAATGATTGGGAGGTGGCTCAAGGATTAACATGTTGATGGCTTCTCCCTTGATCCTATGGTTCCTTGGCATGGGAGGGAAGTGAGTTAGCTCACCTCTCTTTGTTCCATGGCAAGCCTAGCTCACTTTGGGTGTTCTAAGCGGCTTAAGTGATACCCCATTTGGGTGTTTTATGGTTGCCAAGGATGATAGGAGAGTGAAGTTTGCCAATTTTGGTAAAATCCCACATGCGGAGGCATATCCAAGGGGGATTTGCCTTAGGTATGGTCCAATTAGATTTGGGCTAATTTTCGGCTGAACTAGGATGAGTTTGGGTCAGGTTAGGTTAGCTCCCAAGGTCCCATGGGTTAGTTTTATGGGTTTGGCTTAATTTAGTTAAATGGGTCAATTTGGGTCATGTTGGGTTAGGTTGGTCAAACTAAAGCTTGGGTTAGGTTCAAATGATGATTTGAAGAGTTTTGGTTTAAGTGGTTTCAATTAATTTTTCTTAGGTTTGATATTGGCTCATTTGAAATTAAATGGGTCAAATGAGTCAAGTTGACCAATTTGACCAATTTGACCAAATTGGGATAGGTTAGGTGTTGGTTCAAGTTCAATTGGTTAATTGGAAATGATTGTAGGCTTTTGCATCAATTTGGGTTTAATTTAGATTTTGGTCAATTTGATCATTTAGGTCAATTTAGGCTAGGTTGGGTTGACTAATTGGTCAAATTGGGCTCAATAATGACTTTGGTCAAGTTCAATAATCAATTTGGAATGAACTTGAGCCATTGGTTGCGATCAATTTGGGTTGGATCATGATTTGACCCATTTTGGCTTTTTAGGCCAAGTTAGGTCAACTTGAGTCAAATGGCCAATTGGACTTAGTTTGGCTCAATTGAGGGTCAATCCATGTTCAATCATTGATTATGAGTTGGTGTGAATTAATGGTTTCAATCAATTTGGTGTATAATGAGTTTTGGCTAGTTTGGGTTTCATATGGACTAAGGGTTGACTTGGTCAAATGGCGAAGTTGACTTGGTCTAACCCAATTCAAGACAATTGATCATCGTAGGGTGATTGATGATCATGGTATGAGGTTTGGATGGGCTTGGTTCAATCCAATTTGGATTGGATTAGAACTTGGTTCATATGGGTTCTTTAGGCCACTTTGGGTCAAGTGGACCTAAATGGGTTAATTGGCTTGGTTTTGGTTTGATTAAGGTTTAGTTAGATTTATATATGAGCTTAGGATTGAAATAAATAACCGCAATCAATATGACAGTTTTGGTTCATTTGGAATTTTCAAGTCAAAAGGGGGCTTGACTTGGGTTGATTTCAATTTGGTTAAATAATCATAGGTTTCATTTATATTTGGATAGATGATTGATGGAATGATGGATTTAAGAGAAAATCTATTGATTTTGACTTGATTTAGGTGGGTTTTAGCCAAGTTCAAGGAATTGGCTAAAAAGGCTTAAATTTGGTTTTGATTTGATTATGGATTTGGCTTTGGCTATTTGAATTTATATTTCATTTATATTTATGAATTTAAATGAAGGTGTAAATGACTTGTTAGAGAATCACTTGAGTTTGGAGTGATTTAGAAGCAAATTTGACTAAACTCATGGAGTTAGGTCAAAAAGGCTTAGAAGGATATTAATTTAGTTTGATTTATTTTTGATCATTAAAATGTGTGTTTCATTTATATTTCTGAATATAAATGATGGAATAATTAATTTATAAATAAATCAATTGATTTTGGGTTGATTTGGGTTGAGAATTCGTTAAGCTCATGGAGGTAGGTCCATATGGCTTAAGAAGGGTCCGAGTTTGGTTTGATTTAGTTTGATTTAGTTTTGATCATGGGGTTTTATATTTCATTTATATTTATGAATAGAAATGAAGGAATGATTGAATCATGAAGAGATCAATCAAGTTTAGATTGCATTGGGTGGAGATTTTGCTAAGCCTATGCAAGTGGATCATATGGCTTAAGGAGGATTTTGGAGCTTAAGTTTGATTTTGGGTTTCAATCATTTGGAATTGAGTTTGGACTTGAGTTTGATAAATGATTGAAGGATTGAATTGATATTTAAGAAAAGCAATTGAATTTGGATTGATTTGAATTTGTCTATGGCTAAGTCCATAAAATAAAATCATAGGGCCTAGGCAGGATTTTGATTTTGGATTTGATTATGGATTTCAATCATTTGATTTGAAATTTGGATTTGGATTTGGTATATGATGGAGGGATTGAATTGATCTTTGAGAAAAGCAATTGAATTGAACTTGTCTAAGAGTAAGTCCATGGAATTCAATAATAAGGTTTATGAAGGGTTTTGGATTTGATCATGGGGTTGATTGTGAATTTTAGAAATTTTGTTTAGATTTGATAATCAATTTGAGGTTTGGTTTGAGAAGGTAAACATGGGTTGGGTTTAGGACACAGGATGGTAAAGTCTCCCTAAATCCCTAAGGCATGACCTACCTCTATGGCTAACCCTTCTAATTCTCTAGGCTTAGGTTAAGTGTTGACATAATCATCAGAAGTGTCTTAAGACTATGGAGCTCTTAGTATCTATAAGAGTCCTAGATCTATGATGAGGAGATTGAGAACTCACTCCAAAAGTGAGGTCAAAACCATCTCTCCCTAGTAGAGATAATCAAATAAATCAAAAAAATCCAACCAAACTTTTATCCCCAATGGATACATCCCCAAACGAATCTATGAAATCAAACCCTTATCCCCAGCGGATAGCCCGATCCTGCTTCTCTAGTGAAAGGTTTATATACCCAATCCCTAGTGGATTCAAGTCCATATCCCTAGCGGATATGCCTCCACATCAATTAAGACAAAATAAATTGAAATTAATTCGATTTTGATCCCCTACGGATTATAGATTTTTTTCCCTAGTGGGCCTTTGTCCAATAAATCATATTCAAATTCAAGCTCAAATCCATATCCCCAATGAATAGCTCAAACCTGCTTCCCTAGTGGAAGATTAATGTACTTAATCCTAGTGGATTCCACCTTATGATTGAATCCCATGGATTTAGCCCTAACTAAATACAAATTAATCCAAACTCAATTGACTCTTCCAAATATCAATTCAGCCTTTCAATCACTCTATCAAACTTACAACCAAACTCAATTCCAAATTAAATTTATCAAAACCTACAATCATACTCCTATCTAAGCCATGTGATCCACTTTCATAAGTGTGGTGAAATATTTTTCATATTCATCTATCTTTGAAAAAATAAATGAAGATAAAAATAACACTTTCTTGTTTGACACCACGTAGATCTGTAGATGTTCTCAATAGGGTGATCGGGTATGACATTGAAGAATGATGCACTATGTCGAGAGATAGAAGTCAACATCCTACAATGCACCTAATCACCTAGTAGATTCTTCCCTACTTTATATAGAAAAGTAAAGGCGTGTTTATTTTAAATCGTTCGTTTCCTATGGAGGCAAGCCCCCATAGTTAATTACATCTTAAGGAATGAGATTCCTTAAGAATACTATTGATTAAGGTAAATAATCATTGTCTCCAAAGATTTCAAAGATAGGACTATCAACAAATTGGTTATTTTTAGAAGATCAAGTGGGATTGATCAAGAGGAGAGAGTTATTATCAAAACCAAAAGGAGATAAGTAAGGGATGCTTATGATACTAGGAAGCCTAGTAAGCATCCCAAACTATTCTATGGTTGGGATTTATATTTTTAAAATTTTAGAGGAGTTAATTATTTGAGTTGAATTTTTATTAAAAATCTAGGGCTTTTAATTCCATAACACAAGATCATGGAAACGCCTAAGAGGTGAGGATTTATGCTTGTAGCCTACAAAGTGAAACAACAACCTCTGAACCTAAATCTAGGAAGTTTTGGTGAGAGCCAAGACACAACCTAAATCTAAGGCAAAAATGGGCATATGGTTTACCTCCATAAGAGAGGATAAATCACCTTACTGTTGGACTTACAATCACCTCGGGGTGGCTGCCAACTAACTCATCCTACGATTTTAAATACATGTAGGCAAGTCATATGCTTTTGCAAGATGGCTGGGATATTGTCTATTTAGAAAAAAATTAAGTCCTTAAATACACTCCCTAGGAGACTAGATCATGTAGGGCATGATTAATGACTTAAATCTAATGCAAAATTTTGTTATATTTTATTTTTATTTTTGGACAATTTATTTGACACATGTTATGGGATTCATATGCCTAATGCATGAGAAATTGGTTATGGGCCAAAATCAGCAAGAAAGAGTATTTCCATCATGGCTCTCAAAGTTCAAGCTAAGTTCCCTGGCAAATGTGGAAGCTCTCCATAAGCAAGAGTGAAGCAAAGTGCTTTCTTATGCATGATGTGAGATATACAACATTCAGCTAAGGGTTTGCTAAATCTTTTATCTTGATTTATAACCTAAGCCTTAGGTTAGGTTATGAGTTATTAATTTTTAGTTTTGAGTTGATTAATTGGATAAAAAATTTATTTTTCCCTAAGAGCCTAATCGCATCCAAGCCATTCATCAAAGCAGGAAAGAAACTAGGAAAAATATGTCATCTTAATGCACAAGCTAAACAAACATCAAATAATTAATAAAGCTAGCACAAAAGAATAAAAGGTCATTGTGGTTGGGCTCCACCACACAAACTCGAAAAGAAATGGGTAGCCAAGCTCTACCCTTATACAACTTAGATTACAAATGAATTAATTATAATTTAGAAAGAATTCATGTTACGGGGGCCTTCGTTCTTCTTTCTTCATTCTTCTTTTCTTCATTTCTTTCTTTCCTTCTTTCTTTCTTTTCTTCTTTTGGTTGGTTGGAATGTGGTTGCTCCAAAGGCTTCACATGGTGCATAAGACATAGTCTTATGACCAATGCTCATCCTAATCCCCCATAACATTCATTCCAAATCTTAATTGTAAAATTACATGAAAAAAGGAAATGTAAAATCTAACTAAAACCTGCAAAACATAAATTAACTAAACATACCACACAATCCCAAGCATTTATATGAATAAATTGGACTTAGCACACCACACATGGGTAACCAAGTCCACCTAGCCTATTTTGGGTTATGCTTAGGAGTATAAGCAACTTGCACAACAAAAGAAATTATATTTTTATTACAGCACCCCTTAAGCATAATCCCCTATAAAAGATAATGATTAGACTAAGATCATCCTATCATCCAGTCTACGCACATACACCCTAACATCTAGACTAAAATATTACATCATAAAATAAAATCAGGCATCAATCCATGCATCGCCCTAATATAGAGCTACAAATTGTGACTTAGCCTAATGTGTGTGCCATTTAAGGCTTGTGTGGCATGCCTTAGCTAGTCTTTAAGGTTAAAATTTTCTAAGTGTGAAGGATTCAACTTAGAGGGTGGTTTTATTTAAGTGATTTAGTTGATTTGTCAAATTTATTTGATGATTTGATTTTGTTTGAATGAACCTACACTTAATTACTAAGTGTTATAAAGAGAGGAAAAGAGAAGAGAACTTCTCTTTCCTCCCTACCTTAAGTGATTTCTAAGGTAGATTCATTAGTAATTTTTTCTTAGAGAATATTTTATTATGTGTTTTAATTAATTCTAAGTTTAGATTTTTCTCAAAATAAACCCATTCAATAAGAAAGGCATTTTAAGATTAATTAAGGTGAATTACCATCAAAAAATACAGCCATTTATTTCTTTCCAACATGTATACCATGAATATGAAATGATCTTAAGCATAGCTATACATGTAAATGCAAATCTTAGCACACCTTAATGATGGATGCAAAGAGATGTTGTTTAGGAAAATTTGGATATTCCATGAATGCATGATTTTGTTAAGTAGAAAAGAGAGGGATTCTTTTATCCATTAATTAAATACACATTTACATGTATGAAAGATATAAGTGAGTACGGCTCCATTGTTTTCTACATCAAGAGTATAAGGTACAAGACCTTCTTAGAGCTACTTAAAGCCTCACAACCCCGAGATGTCCAGACTAATATACCACTTTTCTTAAATACATGTGCATGTACAAAAAAGAAAACAAATGGATGAAGAATCATGCAAAATATTTTTGTTTGTTTGTTCGATTTTGGTTATGCAATTTACATGTGTAATGTGAGTATCCTTCTTAAGTCATTACATAGAACTGTATAGGAATAGATGTAAGCAAGTGTTATGTTCTTTTCGAATGAACTATACACTTTGCAAATCCTATACAAACTCATAAAAAAAGAGAAGAAAATCACATAACACATTTTATGTTATAATCACATGCAAGCTTATAAGTATTTATAAGTAGCATACCTTCATTTATAATCT
Organism: Cymbidium sinense; assembly: GCA_021442155.1. NCBI lineage: Eukaryota > Viridiplantae > Streptophyta > Magnoliopsida > Asparagales > Orchidaceae > Cymbidium > Cymbidium sinense. The sequence goes on from CM038216.1 coordinate 56,299,245, forward strand.
TTGATTTGTAAGTTTTAAAAATAATTTTTTGATTTCATAGTGATAATAGCCACTCATATTCTTACTTTAGCCAAAGCATGCAATTTGACATAAAGGAAACATTTCATTTATTTTGATTTTTCAAAAGATATGAATGCATGATTTTCATATGGCACGGAACATTTAGCATGCTTGGAAAAAAATAAAGTGATGTAAACATGTAACTTCATTCACCCTAATTAATTCCCAAACACAATCCTATGAAATAAGATCATTTAAAGTGAATCAAAATTTCTTTAAAAGGGATTTTTATTTTTGTTTTGAGTTTGATTTGATTTAAGAAATGTAAAGAGATTTGCTGGTCCTACGTATTTCTCCCCTGAGTGAATTGATTTAGTTTAATTTTTAAAATCAGTAAGTTGATTTTATGTTTTATTTAGGTTAAGGTGTAAATTAAGTCCATTAATTACCCCTTACATACGCCACTTTATCATAATTAGCCTAACAATTATGAGCCAACATATGATATGCAATCACATGAAATTTAAATCAGCAATGCACCTAAGAAATAAAGGAGCCTAATGCATTTGACTCATAATTATTGATTAATTAAACTAAAAAGTTTAATTAAGTACGTCATAACCTTCCCACGCATGTGAGTTGGAAATGATTTTCTTAAATTTACCTTAGGCTTTTGAACATCTAAGGATCTACCCAGCAAAGGATTAATTAATTTAAGATTGATTTTGAAAGTTTGATTAAGCTAATTAAGTAGATCATTAGTGGATTAATCCTTAATTATGTTTGGATTAAGGAAGGGAGAGGGTTTAGGGAATAACTTAGGGGAAATACCCCAAACCCATTCCATAAACCTCCTACTTACCTAAATAATGTTTAATTATCTTAATTAAATGATTAAGCCACTATTCACATGCTTAGTTACTCTTAATTACATTAAAAGGGTGATTAGGGATTCATTAATTGATTTTCCTAATTAACTCCTTAATAAATTTCAAGCATAATACATCCCACTAAATTCATCTGAGAAATTTGGAATTAATTAATTAAGTAATCAAGGAGTAATTAATGTTATTAAGTTATCAACTAAACCCTAATTAAGGAGAATTCACTATTCAAAATCAGTCTGAAACAATTTTATTTAATTCCCCTTTGAATTATCTTTAAAATGAATTGAGTTTGTATTTTTTGGATTTTTCTACATTTAATTATGAATTTGTGAAGTTTTAGTGATTAAGGGGGAATTAAATAACACTAATTATATAACTAATCATGTTGGAGCCACGTGGGCTGCTAATGCGGCGCACACTTTCAAAGTGGTGCGGCAGGATTGGTTATTTAAGTTATCAAATTAGCTACCGCGTCAGCCGGCGGTGCTACGCACATTCTTCTGGGCCGTCCGATCAAGGATCAGACGGTCAAGATCAAACCCGTGGTTATAAAGGATTAAATCATTAGATCTATGAATTTTAATCAAGACCATCCATCCAAAACACACAAGATGGATGGCCGATGATTCATCCCTACCTTTGCCTGCAGGATACAGAGATCGTCCGTCCTCCATGGCTTAATCCGAGCTCACTTGAGCTTGGATTAGGCTATGATTCAACCCACATCATATAAAAGCAAGGAGAAGAACATCCAACAATTAAATTTCAATAGGATTACAATTCCCTTCACAAAGGACTAAGGATTTTTCTACTTACGTTCAGTTTTGAGGCATACCTCATCGAAGGCTATCACCGACGCTTCCAACGGTTGAGGTAGCTTTGTCTAGTGGAGACAAAGCCCTGTTGAAGGTTTCAAGCTTTCAGATGAAGTGGATCTTCCAATTGACCAAAGCTCCATTCAATGACTTGCGGCTTTGGTCTAGGTCCCCCGTCCCGTGGCTTGGATGCTTGGAAGAAGCTTTGAGTGAGCTCGATTTGCCTCCTTGATGGTTATTGCAAAGGCAATTGAGGTTTGATTGAGGATTGAGTGAAGTGGAAATTTCTCCTACCTCCCCTATTCTTGGCTTAAGCAAACTCGAGAAGAGAGAAATGTAATGAGCTTAGGAATGCTTAAAGAAACTTGAAGAAGCTTGCCTTTGATCCTCTCAGCTCAATCGAATGCAATAGTCTTTTTTGAGTGGAAATGAGGGGGAGTATATCTCCCCTACTTGTATTGGATGGTCAAAGCTTGACTTATCATTTTAATTAAATTGATCTGATTGAATGGGTTGTTTTGGATGTTAGGAGGGCCATGTGCTTCAGTTTTGGTAGAGGAGTGGAAGTGTCAAGGTGCACATGTGTTAAATGAGTGTGGGAGGTGATCCATGTGGATAAATTTGATTGGATGGGTCAGTTTGGCCTTGGGTTGAGTCATGGCTGATCCCAACCCATTGGGTCATGTGCACCAATCCCTTGGTGTCCAAATGGTCCACTAGGAGGATGCCAAGTGGCCATGAAAAGGATTTAACCAAATTCCAAGTGGATTTGGCCATAAGTTACCCTTTGACCCAAGGGTAAAATAGTCATTTGGCCTTGATTTTGATTTAGATAGATTTGGAATGATTGAAAAATGGCTTGTGCTAATTTTCAATGAATTTGGAGTTTATTTGATATGATTTGTCTCAAGTTGACCAATTGCTCAAATTGGGTTAAACCAAGGGTTAGGTCAAGTTCATATGACCATTTGGAGTGGTTTGGTATCATTGGTTTAGTTCAATTTGATTTATATTTGGTTTTGGTTCATTTGAGTTCACTTAGGTCAAATGAATCAAGTTGACCAATTTGACCCATTTGACCAAATTGGGTTAGGTCATGGGTTGGTTTAGGCTTGGTTGGTCTTTCAAAATGCTTTGCATGCTTTGGTTTCAATCAATTTTAGTTTGGTTAAGTTTCAAGTTGATTTAACCTTTTAGGTTAAGTTAGGTACATGGTTAATTAGGCTATGTTGGGTCTAGTTAGCCAATTAAGGCTTTGGTCAAGTTCAACAAGTGATTTAGAATGCTACCCATTTATTGGTTGCAATCAATTTGCTTAAATCAAGGTGACACATTTTGACTTTTTAGGTCAACTTGGGTCAACTTGGGTCATGTAGCCAATTGGGCGTGGTTTGGCTCAAATGATGACTTGGTTAGATCCAAATATTGATCATGGATTGGTTTAGATCAATGGTTTCAATAAATTTGGCCTATGGTGGATTTTGGCTAGTTTAGGTTTCATTTGGGTTAAGTGCTGACTTGATCAAAGGCTAAGTCTGACTTGGTTTGATCCTATTTGAGTGATTGATCATCTTATGATGATTGTTTCTCACAATGTGAGGCTCGGATGGGCTTAGTTCAATCCAATTTGGGTAGGATTAGAATTTGGCTCAAAAAGGTACTTTAGGTCACTTTGGGTCAAGTGAGCCTAAGTGGGTCAATTGACTTGATCAAGGCTTGATTCAAGTTTGGTTGAACTCACATATGGACTTATAATTGAAATATAAATCCATTGCAAGTGATTTGGAGTCAAATGGATTTTGATTCATTTGACAATTTCAAGTTCAAGGGATGAACATGAGTTTGATTTTTTGAATTTATTTTTGGTTTGATGATTGAAGTTTATGTTTGAATTTAGTTTTTGATTGAAGGATTGATTGTTTTGAAGAGAAAATCCAAAGGTTTGGATTGGTTTGAGTTTTATTTGGTTAAGTTCAAGAATTTGACTTGAAAGGGTATAAGTTGGATTTTGATTAGATTTAGATTTGAGTTTTAAATTTGGTTTTGGTTGTTTGAATTTATATTTCATTTATATTTGTGAATATAAATAAGAATATAAATGGGTTATGAAAAAATCATTTGAAATTGGAATTGTTTGAATTTGCTTTGAGCTAAGTCCATAAGATGAAATCAAAGGCTTAGGAAAGATTTTTGGATTTGGAATTTAATCATGGATTTCAATCATTTGAGATTTGATCTGGAATTGATTTGAATTTGAGGTTAATTTGAATTTGAAGTTGATTTGAATTTGAAGTTGATTTGAATTTGAAGTTGGTTTGAATTTGAAGTTGATTTGAATTTGAAGTTGGTTTGAATTTGGAGTTTTGACTTGAAAGAAGGAAGTAAGGATTTGATTCAAGCTATAAGGTAGGCAAGTTTTCCTAATACCCCTAAAGCATAACCTATTCCTTTGGCTAACTCTTCTAAGGCTCTAGGGTTAGGTTAAGTGTTCACCTAAATACTAGAAGTGTCTTAAGACTAAGGAACTCTTAATGTCTAGGAGGAGTCCTATGTCTAAGATGAAGAAGTTGAGAGCTCACTCCAAAAGTGAGGTCAACAAAGGAATAGTGTTGTGACAAGGCATAGCATGTATTGGTGTTGATGAGATTATCAACAACGAGCGATCATACTATCTACTCCCAACCAAGGTGTAGAAGGAATCAAGAGCTTAGTGCAATGTGACTATACTCATGTCACATAGAGTGAAGGAGGAATCCAGGGATAGTATGAACACTAGGAAAAGGTTCAAGTCATCCACTCGAGGATGAGTGGTTTGATTTGATTTGCTTCTCACTGGGGGAGAAAATTGATTTGATTTGTCGATTTATGATTTGGTGCTCCACCAAGAATAAAAATGTGAACTCTCTATGAGGGGAGCAAGTTCAAGTCATCCACTAGGGATAAGAGATTGTGAAATCTACTGGGGGATTAGAATTTAGGATCCGCTTGAGGAAGTAGAAAGATTTGCATCTCACTGAGGAGAAGCGATTGATTTTATTTGTTTTATTATTTGATTATTTTGATTTGACTCCACTAGGGGAGGTTGATTGGATTTGTTTTGTTTGTTCATTTTGACTCCACCGAGGGAGAAGGGTTGAATTTATTTCAAATTTTTAAATTTTTGGATTTTGAGATGGACCCTGTTGATTTGTGATAGATTGCACTGAGTAGGGGACATGTTGGCCTTGGTCTACTTCAGATTTACCAGTCTAAAGGGGTAGTCTACTAACCACATGGTAGGACTATCCAACCAAAGAGGTGCCTCTCGGTGTGCAGTAGTTGTACTAGGAAGAAAGCGTATTAGAATTTCATCCTCTAAAGTAGAGATCAATCACTGGGGTGATCAGTTGGCGAAGCATAACGAATCGAACCCAACTTTAGGCTGACTATTGAGTGAATGTTGCTGTGGGGCTTAAATCAACTCAAAGATGGTCAAGATTAATTTCATTTTTTAATTATTTTTGATGGATCCAATTAGTTTGTGATGGATTGCACTGAGTAGGGGCCATGTCAACCTTGGGCTAGCTTAGATTTACCAATCCAAAGGGGTAGTCTACCAACCACATAGTAGGACTATCCAACCAAAAGGGTTGCCTTTCAATGTGTAGTAGTTGTACTAGGAAGAAAGCATAGTAGACTTACATCCTCCAAAGTAGAGATCAGTTGGTAGGGTGATCCATTGGCGAGGCAATGGATTGAACCCAACCTTAGGCTTACTATTGAGTGAATGCTGCTAGGGGACTTAAATCAGCTCAAAGATAGTCAAAATTAATTTCATTTTTAAATTATTTTTGATGGATCCTATCAGTTTGTGATGGACTGCACTGAATAGGGGCCATGCCATCCTTGATCTACTTTCAAGTTTACCAATCAAAATGGGTAGTCTACCAGCCACATAATAGGAATATTCAACCAAAGGAATTGCCTTTCGATTTGCAATAATCAAGTTTAAGAAGAAAGCTCAAGGACTCACATCTTCCAAAACAAGGAACTACTGGGGTGATCGGTTGCTTGTGCAACAAATCGAACCTGACCTAGGGCTGACTATTGAGTGAATGTCGCTGGGAGAATTAAATTAGCTCAAATATAGTCAAAGTTAATTTCATTTTTTAAATGTTTTTTGATGGATCCCATTGATTTGCGATGGACTGCACTGAGTATGGGCCATGTTGGCCTTGGGCTAGGTCAGATTTACCAATTCAAAGGGGTAGTCAACCAACCACATAGTAGGACTATCCAACCAAATGGATTGCCTTTTAGTTTACAATGATCAAGTTTAAGAAGAAAGCGTGGGGACTCACATCTTCCAAAATAAGGAAGCATTGAGGAGATCAGTTGCTTGTGCAATAAATCGAACCCGCCCTATGGCTGACTGTTGAGTGAATGCTACTGTGGGACTTAAAATAGCTCAAAGATAGTTATGATTAATTTCATTTGTAATTGTTTTTTATGGATCCCATTAGTTTGTGATGGACTACACTGAGTAGGGGCCATGTAGGCCTTGATCTACATTCAGATTTACCAATCCAAAGGGAGTAGCTTCCCAACCGAGGGGAGAACTATCTAACCAAAGGGGTGTCTTTCGGTTTGCAGTGGTTAATTTAGGGAAGAAAGCATGGGGACTCACATCTTTCCTAAATAAAGACCTGGGGAGACATTAGCAGGTAACATGTCCACTTTGTGCCCGTCAGTTTGTGATAGTCATGCTATAAAGAATGAGTAGTAGACTTACATCTTTCAAAGCGAGAAGATTGTTGGGGGAACCTGCTTGTGACAATATAGATTGAACCTAACCTAAGGGTGATTATGGAGAGAGTGCTAACGTGGGGACTTATCTTAACTCAGCGTAGTGCAATTTTATAGAGTTCTACGCCCAAAGATAGATGCACCTTGGGAAAGGGGTCTCTGGGGGCTTGAATTCCTAATCCATAAGCGAATAGATTTATTTGTTTATTTTGTTCATTTATCATGGACCCTATTAGTTTGTGAGGGATCATACTGAGAAGAAGCTTATATCATTCTAGACCAATCTCATATTTACTGAACCAAGGGAGAATCTGTGCATCCGCTGATCAAATTCTTCAACCACATGGGAGGCTACTAGGAAAGGGGGACTGGTCAATCCAAGAGTAACATGGGTAGTGTATAAATGGGTTCGCAAAGGATGTGATCCAAGTAGACTGCCCACAATGAGAGGGTCTTCCAAGGGCTTTATCCAAAACCCTGGAGAAGATAATATCTATAGGTATTCGGTGGCCAACTCAAGGAGAAAGTGCAGGGACTCACATCTGCCAAGAGTGGTGTATCGACCAAGTGAGTCGCTGTCAGCATAACGAACATCAACCAATTGAAGGTGCCCATTGGTTTGTAGCAATTAGCCTAGGAAATCGAGGACTCACATCCTCCCATAGTGGCGGTGGAATAGTCTTATTTCGGCGGTGTTATCGACCTAGGCGTCTTGAGTGAATGTCATTGGGGGACTTATATCAACTCAAGAGTAAAGAGGAAAGGTACCACTGAGGGACTTATTTTAAATCTGAGATATACTCAACCAAGTTAGTGCATGATGGCTAGTTCAATAAGAAAGCATGGGGACTCACATCTTCTTAAATAAAGTCAACATGAGGTAGCTTACTAGCTGGGTAGTGAAGCCTACCAAACTTAACAAGGTGCTCATTGATTTGCAATGGTCAAGTCAAGAAGAAAGTGCGGGGACTCACATCCATCAGACAAGTGAACACTGGGGTGACATACTGGCAAGGTAGCATGACTGCCCGGCCTAGAGTATCTAATGAGTAAGTGCCACAGAGGGCTTTCTCCCACATCAAAATAGCCCGAGTCGAAAGATATGTGTTTATTTTTGTTTGTGTTTGTGTTAGAAGCAATAGGATGCCTCTCGGGTTCTCTTACATCTATCCTAAAACACACTGGGAACTGATGAAGTGGTACCATGAATGGCAATTATGATCCCACTAAGAAAGGATGTTGGTTGGGTTCTCTCACACCTAACTTTATTGTGTTAGTCAAAATAGGATGCCTCTTGGGTTCTCTCACACCTATTCTAGTAGCACTGGGGTATTATGTTTTATTGTGTTTGTGTTATGAAAGAGGGATAGAATCCCTCTTGAGTTATCTTACACCTACCATAAACACGTCATGGAGGATTCACAAAACAAGCAAATAATGCTTCAAAAGAAGAGAATATTTTGATGAATTGGAATAAAATTTTGTTCTTTTGATGATAATTATTTTCAAATATGTTTTTATGGGTAATATTTCTTCAAATAGAGCTCATTAATTGGAAGCATCGAGTGTTCCCCCTTTACAAACAATAAGCTGATAAGATCCTCCTTGGTAGGCCTTTTCTATGATAAAAGGGCCTTCCCAAGTGAGTTCAAACTTGCCTCCCATCTTTCGACAGGCAATAATTAGTCTCCTTAGAACTAACAAGTTCTCCTACTTAAAAAGTTCTAGGGCGAACCAGCTTGTTGTGAGCTTGAATCATTTTGGCTTTGTATAACTCAAGATTTTGGCATGCTAGTAGGCATCTCTTCTCTAAACATTCGAGCTCATCTAACCATAACTTGGTATTCTACTTCATAGTGATTTTGCTACCCATTGCTATCCTTAGTGATGGGAGTTGAACTTCTAATGGTAGAACAGCTTCGAACACATACACTAAAGAGAATGTGGTAGATTGAGTTGGAGTTCTACATGTGGTGCAGTATGTCCACAAATCTTCAACCAACTGCTCATGCCAATGTCGCTTATTGTTATCCAATATCTTCTTCAGTATTTGGATGAGAGTTTTGTTGAATGCTTCTGCTAGGCCATTTTCCCTGGGATAGTAGATGGTGGAGCATTTCCAATCTATACTATATCTCATAACAAAGCTGGTGATCTTGGTGCTCTTGAATATAGTATCATTATCGGATATAATTCATCGAGGCACTCCGAACCTATATACGATATGGTTCCTGAAAAGCTGGAGCACATGCTGAGCTGTGACCTCTCTGAGTAGGATTGCTTCCACCCAATTGAAAAAGTAGTTCGTGGAAGCTAAGATGAACTGATGACCCTTGGAAGAAGGAGGATCGATAAGACCCATAATGTCGGTACCCCAACATTCAAATGGTCATGAGGCCAATGTAGGATATAGAATGTTAGGTGGTTGATGTAGGACCATGACGTGTACCTAACACTGATGGAATCTCCTAGCCAAGTTCATGTAGTCTGTAATCATCGAAGGCCAGTAATATCCTATTCTCTTGATCTTTGCTTTCATCTTTGGACTGGATTGATGCACTCCGCATATACTCGAATGTACCTCAGTCATGATACCATGGGCTTCGTGTTTGTCCAAATAATGTAACCACATTTTATCGAAAGACTGTCGATACAAGGTGCCATCCATGAGAGCATAGGAAAGAGCTCTCTGTTTTATTTGATGGGCTTATGATTTCTTTTGAGGTAGTTTGCCAGTGTTCAAGTAATCTATGAACAATTTCCTTCAATCCAACTCCTCATCTTTATTGGCAACGGAAACCTCCCCTTCAAGAGAAAGTCTCTTGACGAGTTCATCATCCATAAGGGATAGGACTTATCTGTTTTGGACCCTTATTGAAATGAACTCATCTTCCAAACATGCCAATTCCTTGGCAAGTTTGGCCAATGCATCTGCTGCTGCGTTCTCTCCTTGAGAAATCTTGTAGATGGTGACCACAAGGATTTAGGCCAACAACTTCATGGCATACTCGTGGTAGTGACGAAGCTTAGGTTTTAGAGCTTAGTAGGACCTGACAATCTGGTTGATGACCAACTGAGAATCCCAAAAGATGTTGATATTCTTGACACTGATAGTATGGCTAACTCTAGACCAGCAATCAAAACCTCATACTTAGCTTCGTTATTGGTGCATAGGTTGGATAGATAGTATGAGAATCTCATCACATCATGATTTGAAATTAGAAGAACTATTCCTACCCCTGCCTTTCCAGGGAGAATAGATCGTGGTGCTTCCCCTTTAAGAAAATAAGCTGCACCATCAAAATACATCTCCTATCGGTGGTTGTCGGCCTCCCCTAAGTTCATGATTTGTTCATCAAGTAGATTGTCACTAAGCGAAGAATTAGCTGGAAGTGGGTATGCTGCTAAGAAATCTGCTAGTGCATGTCCTTTTATCGTACGGAGGGGTACGAATGTGATATCAAATTGTGAAAGTATCATGGACCAACATGCCAAACGTATGGATAGTATTTGTCATGTCATTAGGTACTACAGTGGATTGGTTCGGGAGATCAAGTTCACCTTATGAGAAAGCATATAGTGACGAAGCTTTTGAGAAGCAAAGATTAAAGCTAGGAAATATTTCTCAATAGGTGGATAGTTTGCTTCAACAGGAATCGAGCAACGGCTGAGGTAGTAGAGAGCGCTTTCCTTCCCTTCGTTGTTAGCTTGGGCCAACAGAGTATCGAGAGACTCATCCAATGCAGTGGTGTAGAGGATGAGTGGCCTGCCCGGGATAGGAGCTGCTAGAACTGACGGCTTCACCAAATGCTATTTGAAGTCTTCGAATGCATGCTGACACTTATCATCCCACTTGAACTTGGCATCCTTTTTAACAAGTGCTAAAAATGACTTGCATCTCCCCAATAGATTGGAGATAAAGCATATTAGATATGCCAACCATCCTTGAAAGGATCTGAGTTGTGTTAAACTTTTAGGAGGTGACATTTCTAAGATAGATTTAATCTTTTTTGGATCTATTTCTACTCCCCGTTGTCGAATAACAAAACCAAGGCATTTCCCTGAAGCTACTCTGAATGCACACTTTAGTGGATTCATTTTGAGGTTATATTGGTTTAATTGTTTGAAAATTACTCTCAAGTCAAAAAGATGGTCTTTCTTTTCTCTGCTCTTGACTACTAGATCATCAACGTAGCACTCAACTTGATGATGGATGAGTTCATTGAAGATCTGAGTCATGGCCCATTGGTATGTGACACCAGCATTTTTAAGGTCAAAAGGCATGACCCTATAACAAAAAATTCCAATCGGTAAGCAGTGTTTCTTTCATCTTCAGGAGACATCTTAATTTGGTTATATCTATATCACTCATTCATGAAAGAGAACACTGCATGAGATGAGGTGATGTCCACCATTAATTCTGATATATGAATAGAAAACTCATCCTTAGGACATGCCTTATTTAAGTCCCTGAAATCGATGCATATACAAATTTTGTCATTCTTCTTCTTAACTGGATGACACTAGCTAACCAGGTAGGATATTTTTCTTCCCTGATGAAACTAGCATCGATCAATTTCTTGACTTCAGAAATGACATATTGTTCAATTTCTAATCGCATGCATCTAGGAGTATGCTTAATAGGGGTAGCGTTAGGATCTATTACTAGCTTGTGGACTTTAAACTCAGTCTTTAAACTCTATGTGAAATAATCTTTAAACTCAGTCAATAGCCTAACTAATCCGGGCATTTCTTCATAACTCCATGTGAAACAATCTTTAAACTCAGTCAATAGCCTAACTAAGTCATTAATTTTTTCTCCATTCAATAACGAACTGATGTATCTCGACCGTGGATTTTCTTCTATCTCGAGGTTGATTTCTTTAAGCTTGTCTATTGTTGAATGAATCTCTTCTTCAAATTTTGGTGGTGCCTCTTTGACTTGGATTTCTTTAAGCTTGTCTATTGTTGATTTCTTTAAGTTTGTCTAATCTTTGTCATCGGCTGGACCCACTGTACCCAATCCTAGCCCTACTCTTGATTGTGCTTCTCTGCCTGTATTATTCCATAGCTTTTCAAAGTACTCTGACCTGTGCTTAGGCCATGTATGAGGAATTAAACCTTTCTGTATAAGATTATGAACACAAGGCGAGTAAAAGTCAAATGATAATTCCATTAAGTCTTTAAAAGTATCCTCCTCTAGTTCTACATCAACTTCAGGACTTGAGGATGATGATCCCAAAAAGAACTTCTTCTACTTCATGTCACTAGAAGACTTAGGGACTTCTTTAACTACTAAACCTTTAACTTTTTGAGATGTAAGTAAGGTTAGAGCTAAGGTTTCCGACTGCTACCTAATAGTTTCACATAAACCATATTCAAATACTTTGCTTTGACTGGAGGCCTGGTCTTCATCTTTATCTGGATCGAAAGTCACATCCAATGGAACCCACTGAGAGGGGTTGGTTGGTATACTAAGCACATTGTACTTGTCCTCTAAGCTGGATTCTAAGTTTATATGAATAATAAGGGTACTCTTATGAACTGAAACATGACCTTTGTTGGCTGATGGCCAACTAGGGGGTCTCCCACCTCTGGAACTGCCTCTGTTTCTGCCTCTGCCTCTACCTGGTGGAGGTTGAGCCAACCTACCCACATGTCCCTATGATGGAATGAACTGTGGGTAGAATGTGATATGCGGATCTATTTCTTCATCAATTTCCCTTTCTTGTTCACTTGGACTTTTATTTTTCTTTTCATTTTCTTTTTTTTCCTTCATTTTATTTTTCTTTTGATTTTGCATTTGAATTTTGTCCAAGTTCATAAGAAAGGGTATTTTGAGGAAGATAGTAGGTCGCATCCTCATAAATCTCAACCTCTCTAACTGAAAATGGCTTTTCATCTCCGTTGACACGGTATTCAATTCCATCTTTTCTAAACTTGATGCATTGATGGAGGGAGGATGGAATGATCTTGTTTTGATCTATCCAAGGCCTATCGAGCAAAGCAATGAATGAAGTATTTGAATCAATGATGTTGAACTTGGCTTTAGTCTTTCAGTCGCATATCTCCAAAGGTAACACTATAGAATCTAAACCCGCTCACCTTATTCATTGAATCCTCTCAACATCATTCAATCTACTCGTAGTGTGGAGATATCAATCATCAAATAAGCAAGGGTCTTTAGACTCATAATGTTCATCGATGCACCTAAATCCATGAAAACTCTAGCAAGTCTGAACCTGTCCATGTCAACTATGATGTAGAGGGGACTGTTGTGCTCCAAGTCCCCCAGAAGAAGGTCTTCATCTATGAAGGTGATCCCTTCCCTTTTGTATAATTTATTTCCTCACTTACAATGGTCAGCTGAGCTAAGCATATTTTAGGATCAAGAAGAGCCTTGATTAGTGATTCCCTCATCTCTTTGGATAAGACAAGGGCATCATATATGCTTAGCTTAGATGGCAACTTTCTTAGATGAGAAAGGACATTATAGTCCACCTTGGGTTGGTCCTCCACAAGCATGTCCAAGGGTGGAGCATCTTATGGAAGGGCTTCTCGATCTTCTATACCAATGACTTGTTTCCCTCTATCTTGAGGTTCTACCCTAGTAGTTAGAACTTTGCCACTACGAAGGTTGACTTCGATAATCTCTTATGGCAGGGTAATGGAAGGTTCTACGTGCACATCAAGCTCACCTATAGCTTCTCCTATGAGACCCTCAGAATCAGATGATTCCAAGTTTATCTCAAGAGGTAAACACATAATATTCAGAATAGGGAAGTCCAACTCTAAATCAGAAAGAAAAAAGATTGAAATCATTATAATTATTTTGACTTGAAGAGTTATCATTAGGAATAGAAGAAGACAACCCATCAAAAGTGACACAGATGTAATTCAAACTAGCTTTATTCTTCAATTTCTTAGAATTGTTTCAGGGTACAAAGTAGAAATCAAGTAAAGTGAGTGGGTAAGGGATTTGATGCCCTTATCTGCTGATACAAGAGTTCTACTAGAATAAGAAGTAGAGATAGCTAAAATGGAAGAATTCATTGGTGTAGAAGCTGCAACTGTAGGTTGGAGGCTAAACTCGATCGCTGGCTGCACTAATGGGCTATCCCGAGCTGACACATGCTGCTACTACTGCTGCTGCTGCTGAGCTCCCCCTTTTCTAGAGTTGGCACTAGCAACTTGTAAACCTTCCTTGGTGTTGGAGGTTTGAGCTGACTCAAGCACCTGCAAGGAAAGCTTCTTAATCTTTTGGATGATCTTCTTAGAGGTTTTGGATAAATAAATATCTCAACCTTCTTTAATTTTTGTAGGATCACATGTATCCCCAAGGATTACCCTAATGGAACTCGATGGTTGTTCCATAAGGTATTCCTTTGGGATAACTATAGCACCGATCGTGAAACTGTGTTCAAGCCAGTCCTTGAATGTGAAGCAATCCTTCAAAATGTGGCCTAGCATACAGTGGTAAGGGAAAACGTTTGGATCATGACTTTTGCCTACTTCTTCTGGTCTCTTAGGCTTAGGTAGCTGAAAATTAAGAGATTCTTAAAGATCATTTTGATTACCTCCCTCTTAAAAGAATAAGGTTTGTTTAACTTATCTAAAAGAGTAGGAGGACCATAGCTACCTGGCAGCAGATATGCATGCCACTGCTGCTGGTGGTATGGCTGAGGTAGTGGTTGTGTTGGCCATGGAGGCTATTGTGGAGGCCTATAAGGCTTCCTCAGTGGTGGCAAAGGAGGTGGAGGCTCTCCTTGTAGACTATCTGCCTTGTTGATTAGCTTCTCAACTGAGCAATGGATATTATTCAAGAGAATATCAATGGCATGCTGCAAACACAGATGTGGTTCACAATTCATACTCATGTTACACCATCCGAGAATATAATTAACAAGGGACTCATCTGAGTGTTGTTGTGCTACAACTAGATCACCTACAGTATCCCTTTGCTAAGCTCTAACAAATCTCTTGATAAAGAGTTGCTCTAACTCAGGAAATATCCTTACTAAACTGTTGGGCAGTTCAGCATACCAATCAAAAATAATACCTATTATGCTACTAATGAAGAGGCAGAAAAGCAAAGCATCACTACCACCTATGTTGCAACAACTGGCCCTGAAGTGTGCTATGTGCTACCTTGGATTTCCACTACCATCAAAGCTTTTGAAGGAAGATGGCACAAAACCCTTAATATATTGGATAACATTGAATTCCTCTAGGTAGGGTCTACCCTTTGGAAGGCTTCCTTCACCTGCTGCTCAATCATGGATTTTATATCTTTTTCTTGTATGGAGGTACTTTCCACTACCTTCCTATACATGTTAGTGCTACCTTGCTCAATGGGAGGTAAGGTATTGGTTGGGTCCAAGACATGCACTAACTCAGGCTGATTGATGTCGACTGCAGTAGGATAAACTAATGGGGCTTATTTTTGAAGCACTGAAACTGCTACTAACAAGTCCTCTGACTACCATGCCATCTTATCTATATGCTCATCCTTCTGCCTCAATTATTGTCGGAGGTGCTGGGCTGAAGTTGCGGTGTCTTTTTGATCAACCTCATCACCTTCCCTGGCTTACTGCTCCTTGAGAAGAGATCCTCTATTGTCTACCATGTAGACTCCAACTGAGTCTCCTAACAAGTCATCTTTATTGGGATCGAAGCTAACTTTCTCTTCATCTGACCAATCGTACCCAAAGATCTCCTTCTTTTTCATGAAATGATGTGCTATTATCTCATCTAAAGAATGATCAATCTGAGTAAGTACAAATAATTTAGGCTGACCGGTGTGATCACTGTCATTCACTAAGAGCCATTGGACCTCACCTGTCGCTGGAGAGACAATCCTATGTGAACTGTACTCACTAGATGGGTGACATTCCAGACTACTACTAGCTATGAGAGGGGTAACAATCCTAGGATCTTCCACTATCACTGGTGCAGCTGAACAATCATATGCAATCTCTGAAATAACTGTCAACATCTCCACATCCTAATGTACTATCAGAGTTGGTGAAGGGATGACCACGATGCTTTGGGGTCGCCACTCCTTTCGCACCACCACTGGGGCAGAAGGTCGAGCAAGGGAGCTCAACCTTGCCATAATAGGTGGTGTAGAAGAGGTAGGATCCCTTGACCATAGTTGGATCACCAACGGGGTGTACTTTTCCCCGGATATGGCCTTTGATGGAACTAGAGATGCTATGACCTGAACCGGTGATGGCAAACGAGGGGTGGAGCGGTGGGGTGGAGACAATAATGAAGTATGGTAAAAATCTCAACCTTCATCTCACTGCCATCAAGGACTTCCATCCTTCAGTTTCTGGAACTTTATCAGTGTGTTCGGCAATAAAATGCAGAATGAAGAGGGACAACTGGTGGATCTATATATTCCCAGGAAGTGCTATACAACAAATAGGTTGATTGCTGCCAAGGATCATGATGTTGTTCAAGTTAATATTGGCCATCTGGATGAACATGGGGTTTACACAAGGAATTTCACAACTTTCACTCTCTCTGGCTTCATTCATGCTTAGGGAGATGTTGACAGTGCTCTTGATAGGCTCTGGCAGAAGAAGAAAGCTGAAATACGCCAGCAGTAGTTTTTTGTGGCTCTTGAAGGTTCTTTTGACTTCTGAGATTTAGGGTTTTTATTATAAATAATTTCTATTTATTATGCTGCATTGAGAAGTTTGTTTGAGCTTTTTATCTCTTGATTTAATGACTTTCTTGAAAAAAATATTTACATTTTGGATGAATCTACTGTGGAATTTCAAATTTTATATCAGAGATTTTCCATTTGTTAAAAAAAATGACCGTAAGAATCTACAATAGGAAATGAGTTTGTATCAGATTTCTATTTATAGATTTTTGAATTTGAATTAAAAATTTGAACCCACATCCAACAACTTGGAAGTGTCAAGAGGGGTTCAAATAGATTTGAGAAGATTTAAAAGTTTGATTAAAAGATGAATTTTTGAATATGAATCCAACTTCAACAAATTTAGATTTTTGATTTGAGGACCCTTTCCTTTAACAAATTTGAGTATGTTAAAGTAAGGGTCAATTTATTTTATTTTTGTTTGATGATTTTGGCATTTTACTTAGAAAATTTGGGTCTACTAAATGAAGTGTTTTAAAATGATTGTTTCTTTTTTTTTTGAATTGTTGTTTGATTTTTAGAAATTTGGAATTCCCACTTAGCAAATTTAAGTATGCTAAGTGAAGAACCCAAGTGTGTTTTGTTTAATTTTTGAAAATAGGGTTCTTAGCAAATTTAAGTATGCTAAGAAAATCCTAAGTGTTTCATTTGTTTGTTGGATGTTTTGATTTTTTGAAGGAGCGGGATCCTTAGAAAATTTGAGTATGCTAAGGAAATCCTAAGGTATTTCATTTTGTTTTGATTTGTTTGAAAGTGGAAACTTTACTTTATCAAATATGGTATGCTAAGGTTGAAGTCCCACTTAGTTTTGTGAAATGGAAGTTTCACTTAGCAAATTTGAGTATGCTAAATGAAACTCCAAAAGATGTGTTCGAAATTTTGATTTATTTTGATTTTAAAAATAGGAACTTCTCCTTAGCAGATTTGGTATGCTAAAGAAAGAAGTTACAAAGGTGCTTAAAGATTTTTGGTTTTAAATTTGGAGACTTCACTTAGCAAATTTGAGTATGCTAAATTAAGTTCCAAAAATGTGTTTGAAAATTTTGGTTTTGAATTTGGAAACTACACTTAGCAAATTTGAGTGTGCTAAATGATGTTCCAAAATGTGTTTGAAAATTTTTTATTTTGGATTGGGAGACTTCACTTAGCAAATTTGATTATGCTAAATGAAGTTCCAAAATGTGTTTGAAATTTTTGATTTTTGGATTTGGAAACTTTACTTAGAAAATTTGAGTAACTGAACTGAAGTTCCAAAAATGTGTTTGAAAATTTTGATATTTGGATTTGGAAACTTTACTTAGCAAATTTGAGTATGCTAAATGAAGTTCCAAAATGTGTTTTTAAATTTTTTTGATTTTTGGATTTGGAGACTTCACTTAGCAAATTTGAGTATGCTAAATGAAGTTCCAAATATGTTTTGAAATTTTTTTATTTTTGGATTTGGAGATTTCACTTAGCAAATTTGAATATGTTAAATGGAGTTCCAAATGTGTTTCAAAAATTTTTTATTTTTGGATTTGAAGACTTCACTTAAAAAATTTGAGTACGCTAAATGGAGTTCCAAATGTGTTTTGAAAATTTTTGATTTTTGGATTTGGAGACTTCACTTAGCAAATTTGAGTATGCTAAATGAAGTTCCAAAATATGTTTGAAAAAAAAATTTTAATTTTGTATTTGGAGACTTCACTTAGCAAATTTGAGTATGCTAAATGAAGTTTCAAATATGTTTTGAATTTTGAAAATATGATTATTAAGTTTTCATTTTTTTTTAAAAAAAGGAGACTTCCATTCAACAAATTTGGGTATGTCAGAATATAGATAAATCTTATTTCTGAAATGTAAAAATTTTGTTTTGTGTGTGATTATTGCTTTTTGAAAGAAGGAATTCCAACTCAATCATATGTGGGATATGTTTTAAGTGGGATTTCCAAATGATATTATTTTTATTTAGGAAGAAAATCTTTAGTCAATAAATTTGGGTATATTGAATGAAGATGTTCACATGTGCTTTTGAAAAGTTTAATTTTATTTGGAAATGAAACTTCCATCAATAAGTGTGAGTATATTGAATGGAAAGGTTCATGTGTGCTTTTTGAAAAGTTTAATTTTATTTGGAACTGAAACTTCCATTCAATAGGTGTGGGTATATTGAATGGAAAGGTTCATGTGTGCTTTCTAAAAATTATATTTTTGATTTTGATTTTTATTTTTGGAAAGATGATTGTTCATTTTATTTTGAAAATGAAACCTTCAACAAAGTGAATTGAAGGAAAATGTTCATTTGTGCTTTTGGAAAAATTTTGTTCATTTTATTTTCAAAGATTTCTACATGTAACAATTATGAGAATTGTTAAATGAGGGTGACAAAATTTTTGTGGAAAATATTTTATTTTGTGCATTTTTGAAAGGGTGCTTTTTGAAAAGCAAAGTTCTTTATAGAAAATTTATTTTGTCTTTATTATTTTAGAATGAACCTTTCCTTATAATAAAAATGATAAGGGGGAAGTCTTTAAATATTTTCTTTTTATTTAGATCTTTTTATCTTTACCTGTTTGAGAATGCAACGGGAGTTTTAAGACCAACATGGAGTGAGATACTAAAACCTAAAGATATTGGCTAACTCAACTTAAGAATGAAATAAGCTAAGTTCCAATGAAAAGAAAGATAGTCTCAGATTCAAACTAAAGTACAAACCCGCTATTGATACTTGAAGACAATGATCATTTACCAAAGATGGAGAGAGGAACCTTCCCCAGCAGAGTCACTAGAAAAATATGTGGTAAAAAATATCTATAGGAGTCACCTTCAAATCTGTGGGGAAAGAGGCAAGAATATAGAAATTCATCTTTTTGAGACACCACGCGGATCCGCAAATATGCTTATTCAAGCAATTGGGTACGTCATCAAGGAGTAGTGTACTATCTCGAAAGATAGAAGTCATTACCCTTTAATGGACCTAATCACCTCAATAAGAACTCCTAAGGATGATGGGTCTGCATATGTACCAGAGATTCTTCCCCTACTTTACATGAAAAATTAAAGTAGGGTTTATTTTAAATCAGGTTCGTTAAGTTCCCTACAGGGACAAGCCCCCATAGTTAATTACATCTTAAGGGATGGGATCCCTTAGGAATACTATCGATTAAGATAAATGATCGTTGTCTTCAAAGATTTTAATAGGAAAGGACTATCAATCGATTAGTTCATTTTTAAAGATCAAATGGGATTGATCAAAGAGAGGGAGTTATTATCAAAGCCAAAAGAAAGATAAGTAGGAGATGCCCATGATTCTAGAAAACCTAGTGAGCATCTAAAACTATCCTATGGTTGGGCTTTACATTTTTTAAATTGATTTAATTAGTTTAAGTTGCATTTTTTATTAGAAATTTAGGAATTATGATTCCATAACACAAGATTATGGAAATGCCTAAGAGGTGAGGAATTATGCTTATGGACCACAAAAGGGAGAAGCAACCTCATATCCTAAATCTAGGGAGCTTTGGCGAGGGCCGAAAGCATAACCTAAATCTAAGATGAAAAAATGGTATTTAGTTTGCCTCCACATTAGAGGGAAAATCACCCGATTGTTTGGACTTACAACCACATGGGGTGGCTGCCAACTAACTCTTCCGACAGTTTTAAATACATGTAGGCCAGTCATATGCTTATGCAAGATAGCTAGGCTATTATTTATTTAGAAAGAGACTAAGTTCTTAAACTCACTCCCTAAAGAGACTAGATCATGTAAGTACATGCTTCAAATGACCTAAATCTAATGCAATTCAAATTTCATTTTATTTTCATTTTTGGACAATTATTTTGACTTAGGCTAATAGAATTCATATGCCTAATGCATGAGAAATAAAGTTATTGGCCAAAATCAGTGAGAAAGGAGGAGGTGTGTTTCCACCATGGCTCTCAAAGGTCAAGCCAAGTTTCTCTGGCAAAGGTGGAGGCCCTCCAATCAAGAATGAAGCAAGATGCATTTGTGCATGATGTTGTAAAATAAATACTCATCCAACTAAGGAGTTTCTAATTCTTTTATCTTGATTTTAAACCTAAGCTTTATGTGAGGTTATGAATTCTTTATTTTTAGTTTTAAGTTATTAGATTTAGTAAAAGATTTATTTTTTTTCTAAGAGCCTAATCCAAATCCACGTCATACATAAAGCAGGGAAGAAACTAAGAAAAATATGCCACTTAATGCACAAGCTAAGCAAACCGTCAATCAATTTATAAAGCTAATCACAAAAAATAAGAGGCCGTTGTGGTCAGGTACCACCGTAAAAACCTGAAAATAATAAATTGGGTAGCCAAGCTCTGCCCTTATACAACCCGGATTACAAATGAATTAAATTATAATTAAGCAAGGAATTCATTTTTTATGGGGTTCTTCAAGTTTCATTTCTTCATTCTTCTTCTCTTCATTCTTCTTCTTTTCTTCTTTCTTCTTTGGTTACTTATTTTGGATGGTTGGAAGGTGGATGCTCCAAGGCTTCACATGATGCTTAAGATAGGATCTTATGACCAATGTTCATCCTAATTCTCATAACAATCATTCCAAAATCCTAATTACATAAATTTACATGAAAAGGAAAAGTGGAAATCTAACCAACACCTGCAAAATAGAGATTAACTGAAATAAACTGAACAGATCCCAAGCACGTATATTGGACTTATCACCTCACACATGGGTGACTAAGTCCACCTGACCTATTGGATTATGCTTAGGGTATAAGCTACTACAAGCAAAAGTATTTATATTTTTATTACAGTGCCCCTTAAGCATAATCCCTTGCAGAAAATAATGGTTAGACTAAGATTGCCCTACCATTCATTCTATGAGCATACATCCTAACATCCAGTCTAAAATATATATCATAAAATAAAACAAACATCAAACCATGCATCGCCCTAACCTAAAGCTAGAAGTGGTGACTTAGCCTAATGTGTGTGTTTTGGAGGTTTGTGTGGTAAGCTTAGTTATGGATTTAAGTTAGAATTTTCTAAGTGTGAAGCATATTCAACTTAGAGAAGGATTTCATTTAAGTGATTTAGTTGTTTTGGATTGATTTTATTTCATATTTTGATTAGGTTCAAGTGAATCCTATAATTAATTACTAAGTTATGAAGAGAGGGAAAGAGAAGAGGACTTCTCTTTCATTCCCTAACCAAAGTAGTTTCTAAACTAGATTCACATTTTAGTTTTATTTAGTGAATATTTTGATTAAGTCTTTTAATTAATCCTAATTTTAGATGAACTCTAAACAAACCTATTTAAAAAGAAAGGTATTTTAAGATTAAATAAAATGAACCAAATTCATAAAACATACATCACTTCACTTCTTTCCCAACATGTATAACATACATATGAATGAGTCTTAAGCATATTTATACATACAAATGAGAATATTTAACACATTTTATTATGCATGCTAAGTAATTCATATAAAAAAATTTGGAAGTTTAAGATGCATGATTTTTCTTAGGTAGAAAGGGATTTCTTATCCAATTTTTACGTGCACACATGAACGTAAGAAAGGAATAAGTGAGTACAGCACCATTGTTAACCAGAGGTGTAAGGTACAAGACCTAGACCTACTTAGGGCTACTTAAAGCCTCGTAATCTTGGGGTTGTCCAGACTAATATACCACTTTCCTTAAATACAAACATGTGTATAAAAGAAATGAATGGAAAAGAAAGAATGCAAAAACTTGTCTTAGATGATTTATTTTATTTATACAATTTATATGTACAAGCATAGGTATCCTCCTTAAGTGGTAGTATAGGAATGAATGGGATATAAAATTAGGCAAGTGTTAGGTTCTTTTCAAGTGAACCATACATCTCACCAAATCCTATTCAAAACTATACTAAAAGAGAAGGAAGGAAAATCTATACTAAGCACATCCTTATATTCTCTCACATGCAAGCTTATAATTAAAATATAAATAACACACTTTCAATTTTAGGCATTTTATTTATATGTTTTGAAAATAATTTAAATTTAATAGTGATAATAGCCACTCATATTTCTACTTTAGCCAACATATGCAAATTTGACATAAAGTAAACATTTTCATTTTTCTTTTTAATTTGAATTTGAAAAGTATGGATGCTTGAAACCACTTGACATACAAATTTAACATGTTGGGGAAAGAATCAAAGCAATGAAAGCATGTAAACACATTCACTTTAATTAAATCCTAAAGATAATCTTATGAAATAAGAAAGCTTAAAATAAATCAAAGTTCATTTAAGATGATTTTTGTTTTATTTTGAATTTGGTTTAATTTTGAAAATGTGGATTGAGTTTGTTGTTCCTAACCCATTCCCACATGTGTTTAACAATTTTTTAAAGTTTTTAGATGATTAGATTTGTTTAGATTTTGATTAGGTTAAAGTATGAATTAAGCAAGTTAATTAACCCTTACCTACACCACCTTAGCGTAGTTAACCAAGTAATTATGAGCCAATGAGATGACATAAAAAAATCACAAGGAATTTAAACTTGCAATGCACCTAGGAAGAAAAGGGCCTAATGCAATTTGGCTCATGATTAATGGTTAATTAAGCTAAGGGGTTTAACTTAAGTAATTTTAAAACACCCCTCACACATGTGAGTTGAGTTTTGATTTCCTTAATTAAACTTAGGCTCTTGAACACCTAAGCATCTACCCAAATTAGAATAACTAAGTTCTGGATGGTTTTAGAATTTTTAAATATTAATAAAGAGGATAATTAATGAATTAACCCTTAATTAAGAGAGGATAAAAGAAAGAATAGGGCGATTAGGGAATAGCTTAGGAAAAATACCCCAAAATTATTCCTTAAGCCTCATATTCACTGGATATAACCTTAATCAACCCCAATGAGGGATCAAGACACTAATCACACCCTTAATTACCTTAATTACATTAAGGGAGTAATTAAGAAAGGCATTTGTAATTCCCCTAATTAAGCCTTCAATAAATCCTAGGAAAATTAGGGGAGGCAAAAGTTATCTCCCAAAACATACCCAAGAAGTTTGTGATTAATCAAAGGATTAATTAAGGAATAATTAGAAAAATAATATTTCTATTAAAACCCAAAATCAGAGAACAATATAATTCAAAATCCATTGAAATTATTTTTAGAATATTCTAGATTGAATTATCTTTCCAAAGAAATTTACCTCATATTTTTCTGATTTTTATTGAGAGAGATATGGTTCAGTTACATTATTGCTTTATTTAAGATTGGTAAATCCGTAACAAATCCCCTTTGCTCACAATGCGACACACGGCAGAGACGGTCAACATGCTTTACACCATCACACCGTGAGAGGATTATTTAAATGTCCCATCTTCGCGGTTATGTGGCGGCGGGATGCAGTTTGATTCCTGCAGTTCGATCAAGCATTAAACGGCCAGGGATCATCCCGTGGCTTCTAAAGGGATAAATCATTTATAAAATGTATGATTAATCTCAGCCGTCCATCCAAAATGCAAGGATGGACGGCCAGGATCACCACAGTTCTTCCCTAAGGATCAATGGGGACAATCCATGATCTTGGGAAGATCCAAGCTCGATTGAGTTTGGATTGGAGTAAAACTTTACCCACACCATTTTATGCTAATGATAATCCTATCCAACAGTGGATTTTACATGCCATGATAATTTCTTTTACAAAGGACCAACACCTCCTAAGCTAAGTGGTCAAAAAATTCCATACCTCGTCGGAGGTGATCACCAACGCTCGAGCTCAATGAGGTAGCTTCGTCTAGTGGATACGAAGCCCTATTGAAAGTTTCAAGCTTTGGGGTTGAGTAAATCTCTCTATGGACCAATAGCACTTCTCCTTGCTTGCAGCTTTGATCCAATTCAACCTCACCTTACTTTAGGAACTTGAATGAGAGCTTGGGTGCACTCGGCTTGATCCCCTGAGGGAGTGTGCAAAGAGAATTGAAGTGGATTTGAGTATGGAAGAACTTGGGAATTGAGATGAGCTCCTTTATTTTTAAAGGAAGAAAATTGAGAAAGGAAATATTCAAATCCCTCCTAGGAACCTTAGGAATGCTCTCTGATGGCTCCTAACACTCACTAGCATTCAATTGCCAATGAGGGTGATCAATTCAAATGGAATTAGGGGAAGTATATCTCCCCATATGGCAATTGGACGGTCGACACATAGCTTGTCATTTTGATCCAATTGACCACATGGAGAGGGCTTTTTAGGCTGTTTGGAGTTGGCACATGGTTGGTTTGAGGTCTTGAGTGGATTGGTAACCTCCCATGTGCTTCAAATAAAGTGGAGGGAGGTTTTTGAATTAGCCAATTTGAGCTAGAGGGTCAATTTTGGCCTTGGGTCCATTTGGGCTGACCCAAATCAATTAGGTTGGGTGCACCACTCTCCATTGGGTCTACTTGACCTATTAGGAAGGTTTCAAGTTGATATGAAGAGGGCTTGACCAAATATCCCGTGGATTTGACAAAAAACATTGTTCTATGGCCTAGGGGTAGAATGGTCATTTTGCTACTTTTTGAATTTGAATATGTTGGGTATGTGGAGAAAATAGGTTTGGCCAAGTTTCATGAGATTTGGAGTTCATTTCATATTGTTTGGGTCATGTTGACCCATTTAGGTCAAAATGGGTCAACTTGGGTCAAGTTGATCAATTGGTAAAATTGGGTCAAACCAAGAGTTCGGTCAAGTTCATATCACCATTTGAAATGTTTTGGTGGCTTTTTTTTTGGTTCAATTTAGTTTAATTTTGAAAATAGCTCATATGACTTCATTTAGGTCAAATGGGTCAAGTTGACCAATTTGACCCTGTTGGTTATTTTCTCTGGAATAGAGAAAAAAAATGACACCACATAGAGTTTAGGAATATTTTATTTAGATGACCAAATATGACATTAAGGAATAAGCATATTATCTCGAAAGATAAACATGCTTTCCTGCAATGGATTCAATCATTTCAATAAAAGACTCCTAAGGCTAATGGGTCATTCGTGTGCCAGAATATTTTCCTTTGAACTACATGGAAAAGTAGAACAGGGTCTATTTTATTCTGGGATCATGGTTCCCAATAAAGGCAAGCCTCTATAGTTAATTACATCTTAGGAAGGGTCTCTTCCTAAGAATACTCTTGATTAAAGAAATAAGTGGTTATTCCTATAGACTGCTAAGGTAGCTTCCAAAGGATTGATTTTGGAAAATTCAATTAGGAGAGGTCCAAATTGGAGAGAGCTATTTTTTTTAAAGAGTCAAATGGGAAAAAGTAGGAAATGTCTATTGATACTGGGATTCCAAGTAGACATTTCATCTATCCTATGCTTAGGCTTCAAATTTGGGATTTAATTTTAGATTTCAAGTTGTCATTTTCATAAAAATCTAGGATTTAGATTCTAGCAGCATAAGACTGTAGAAATGCCTAGGGTTGAAGAATTATTCCTAAAAGGATGCTTCAGAACCTAGTCTATAGGTACTTCTAACACATGTTAGATGCTCGACCTTGTTCTATTCTTGGGAATCATTGGTCATTCTCTTCACTTGAAGGAACTAACCTATCCCTGACTCTTCTGGACTTACAACCTACCTGGAGAAGGCTGCCATCTAACACCACCTAAACGTATTTTAAATCCATGAGGCTAAGTCATATGAATGCAAGATGGTTTGGCTATTGCAGTTTCAGAAAAGAAATCTATGAACTTAGACTTACTCCCTAATCCCTAAGATTATGTAGGGTATGAAGATGCACCTAACTAATGCATAATTTTTAGATTTTTATAATTTTTGACTCAGGATTCATTTAGGTCATAGGAATACAATTTATGCCTATTGCATGCCATTAGAAAAAGATTATGGGACAAATTAGAATAGAATAAGGTGTACTTCCATCATAGGCTATCAAAGGTTAAGCCCAAGTTCTCTGGCAAAGATGGAAGTCCTTCATTAACCAAGAGTGAAATAATATGATTTATGCATGATATTAAAACATCCAGCTAAGGGGTTGCTACATATTTTATCTTGCTTTTATACCTAGGCTTTTGTATGAAGATTATGAGTTGTATTTATTTTTATATTTCAATTGATTTAGTAGGGTATAAAATTTAGTTTATCCTATGAGCCTACATCTATACATACATCACAGCACAAACATAGCACAGAAAGAAACCTAAGAAAAGCATGCTATTTCTAATGCGCACCCAAATAAATCAAGCCAGATTAAATTATATAAGAAAAAGGCCAATGCAGCTGGGTACTTCTGTACACCCTGAGAAGAAAGAAAATTAGGAAGCCGAGTTCTGTCCTTACACAACTCGGCCTAGAACTACAAGTTCAGATCTATGGGTCTTCTTTCCAGGAAAGTCTCCTTCTTCAGGGACATCCATCAGGCTCTACAGGGGACCACCGCACCATCTCTTGGTTGGGTCATCTCCTGCTAATCCTAGACCCCGTAGATCCTAACCTAATTCAAAGCTCAAATTTACATTTAAAATTCAAAGGAAATCCTAAGTCCTGCAAAATAGATGTTAGGTAATACACACAGCACAGAAAATATTTTATATTTCACAAATATATGGGCTTAGCATTAGTTGCTTGCCAAGCCCACCTGTCCTATGGACTATGTTAAGGGATTTTCAGCACCTACAAACAAACAATAATTTTATGATTTATTCATTACAGTGATCCCTTTAACACAGTCCCTTATAGAAAATAATGTCAAATCTAGAAAGAATGCCCTAACATCCAGTCTAACGAACAAACAAGCCTAGGCATCCAGTCTAAAGCAATACACCACACAGACATATGAAGCACAACACAACATATCATAGGAGATTAAAAGAAAATCACAGAACGATCTAACCTAGATCTAGAGTCCATGACCTAAGTAATCTAGTGTGTGTAGAAGTGTGGTTTGTGTGGTAAGTCTTTGCTATGTCTTTAAGTTTAAGTTTGAAGTTTGAAGTTCAAATTGGTTTAATTTTTATGATTGGTTGGTTTCAATTCAAATAGCTTAATGATCTAATTCCCATTTTTATGTTCATTTTATTTGGTTAAAGTTGCATAGGTTTTCAAGAATGAAGAATGGAATGATTCCATTTTTAGATGGAGCTCTTTTCATTCAACATCCTAAATCCTAATGAAGTTTTCAAAAGTCTAACTAAAATCCTTAAGTATTTTAATAAATCCTTTTGATTTTATTTATGGTTGGATTTTATTTATGTTATTTTATTTGTTTGAATTGCTTTATTTGATTTAATTTGTTGGATTTATTTCATTTTGAATTAAGTTATATGGATTTCATTTGATTTGGCTTATGTTATTTTAAAGAGTTTGATTTAAATTTGATTTCATTCAATTTAACTTAAGATATTAAATCATGGATTTATAAGCTTAAGGTTTAAATTTATTAATATGAATTAATACCTTAGGTTTGTTCATAGATTATTCTTAATATGATTTAATTAACCTAGGTTTAAGATTCATTATTTAAACTCATTAAGGATGAGTAGTTTCATTAAACTTAACTTAAGTTGTTTAATTATGTTTGAATTTCATGAAGTATTGATTTTCTTACAATTTTGATATTTGATTAAATTCTTTGACTTAAGAAGTTTTCATGAATTACCCTAAGTATTTCTGATGTTTATTTCAGATTAGTTCAATTTATTTGTTGATTCAATGAATTAATGATTCTTCTTAATTATTATTTAGTTCTTATTGACCTAGAGATTTGAAAAATCAAGAATTCCAAATCTATAGACCAATTAGGATTGAGATAATTATTGCAAATGTGGTTACATGCTAATTTTATGTTTCTAAAGTTTCAACTTGATTAGAGATGTAATTAGGGTGTAATTAAGGTTTTAATTATTTCATTAAAACCTAAATTAAGATTAGTTTATTACGATTCATTCAATGATTTTATTTTTAATTTATTCTTCACTAAAATATCTTTCCAACGAGGCTTTATTTATAATTTTTGGTTAAATGGTTGATTTATTATGATTTAATTAAGTTCAGGTTACTGAATTGAATTATTTAATTCTTTTAAGTACCTAATTGAGTTAATTAGTGATCTATTAGGTTCATATGGGTTTGATTAGGTTTAATTAGTATTTTGGTATTCATTAACATTCATTATATTGATTTAAGGTTATTAGATTAAAGTTTTCTAATTATTTCATTAAAGGGTAATTAGTTTAATTAATTTAAAGGTTAAACACATGAAATTACAATTTCCCTTGAATTCAAAGAATTAAATCCCCAAAAATTCACCTAAGGTGTATTTTATGCTTAATTCCATTTCTCCAAAGTTTCAAATTAATTGGATTATTAATTTAAGAGTAATTGGGATTTAATATTTTTTTAATTAAACCCAAATTAAGAGAAAAGTTCCTAATAAAAATTAGGGATTTTAATTTCTATGGATTCCTCTCATCAAGACAAATCCATAGAGCTTTTATTTATAATTTTCTGAGTTATCTTTGATTTTATATTATGTTTTGAAGTTTCTATGATTTTTAAATAATTTTAAAACCATTATTTAACAAATCTTAACGTTTTAAGTGGGGAGGGTCCCATGCGGCAGAGTTGAAATGAGTGGGATCATTTATAGACCGTCCCTCAAACATCGACGGTATCGATCCGTCCGGATCGACTACATGTCACGCAGCGAGCTGGCTCGTCACGCGTGTGAGCAGCGTGTCACGCGTGGATAACGTGTGTCGCCGAGAAAATGCGGGACTATCTTGGACCGTCCGATCGATCTGGATGCAATCAAGGGTAAATCAATTTATGTGCCTAGATCTGGACCATTTCCAAATAGATGGATCGGATGGTCTAGAGATCGTCTTCTTCCCTAAATGGCAAAACCCGATTGTCATTTATGGTTTTCCATCAACTGGGGGTGATCAACGGTGAATTATGCCACGATTTTGATCCCAAAATAATTAGTGCTCAAGTTAGGATCAATCTATGCAGTTAGATCCATTTGGCATCCCAAATTTCTTTGAAAAAGCCCAAAACTGAAAGCTTGAAGAAAATAGGGGAGGACGTCAATGGAAAACCTGGATTCCGGCAATCTCCGGTGATGAGGTTGATTCCATAAACTTTAGATCAATGCAAAGAGATTGTGGTCGGTGTTTGGCAGCTTGTCTCCTCGTGATTTTCCCCCTTGACTGAGCTCAAAGCATTAATCTCTGCCTTGGTGGTTCTCGGCCTTCCCGGCGCCAAATGATTCGAGTAAGGGCTGGATTTGGATCGCCTCGAGACCTAGAACATTTGTGTGTCTTCAATTTGGGGTGAAATCCCCTCCTTTGGATTTCACCATTAAAGGGTGCTCAATTTTACGTAACATGCCTTCATGGGTGGTTGAGGAAAGGTATGGGATCAACTTCCCTTTTCCTTGTGAACATAATGGGATGTTCACCTCAAAGGGAAGGAGCTTCCTTGCAAGATTTCCATGCATGGACGAACACTATTCTTCTCTTCTTCCTCTTCTTATCTTTTTTTTTCTTGGAGAAGCCAAAATTCCTCTTGGCTTTTTCTTTAATTGCCTCCTTCACTTGAAGGTAGTCATCTTTCATTAGTAGGTGGTAAGAGATGAGGATGGGAAGTAGTGGAAGAAGGAAATTGAAATTTTTCTTTCTTCCCATTTTCCATTTTTTTAATTCCCCTCCTTTTATTTTGCTTTTATTATTTCCATGCAATATGGAATTATCTTCTTTGTTTGGATTAAAGTATGATATGTCCAAATTAATCTCAAAATAAATTTGAGATTAGATTTAATTGCATTTTAATTTTCTTAGGGAATTTGAATCCAATCAAATGCTTTGATGCAAAGTTTTTTTTGGATTTAACTTTTACCTTTTGAATTTATTTAGTTTATTTTTTTAACCATAATATAATTTGATGATCAATTGCATTATGATTTAATTAAATCATTTAATTTGAATTGATTTTAAATTTAATTTCATTTTAACTCAACAACAACAACAACAACAACAAGCCTTAATCCCACTAGGTGGGGTCGGCTACATGAATCCTTCGTATCCACTGTGTCCTATTATGTGTCAAATTCTCATTTAATTCAAGTATACTAAGATAATTTTTTATACATCTTAACCAAGTCTTTTTAGGTCTACCTCTACCTTTCTTAACATAAGGTAAATCTAATGCATCTACTCTCTAATTGTCATAGGATGGCCGATGCTTTATGTGGCCAAACCATCTAAAGGCTCTCCTTAATCTTATCTACCACCAGCTACTCCAACTTTTCCTGAACATACTCATTTTGCATTCTATCTCTAAGAGTAAAGCCACTCATCCACCTGAGCATCCTCATCTCTGTAACACTTAACTTAGTCTTATGCTTCTCTTTTATTGGACAACATTCTGCACCATAAGTCATTGCAGGCCTTACCACCATCTTATAAAATTTTCCCTTATGTTTAAGTGGAACTTTTCTATCACATAATAGGCCACATGCATTCCTCCACTTCAACCATCCAACTTGAATTCTACTAATAACATCTCCATCTATTTCACCATCATTTTGAACAATAGAACCTAAATATCTGAATCGCTCACTCTTATTAATGACTTGATCACCTAAAATCACAACACTACCACTAAAACTTGTACAACTAAAATTACACTCCATATATTCAGTTTTAGATCTACTTAAACGAAAAAATTTAGACTCTAAAGTTGACCTCCATAATTCAAGTTTCTGTTGGACTCCCTCTCTAGTCTTATCAACAAGAAGAATGTCATCAGCAAAAAGCATACACCAAGGTACATCTTCATGTAAATGCCTCGTAAGAACATCCATAACTAAAGTTAAAAAGATAAGGGCTTAATGTTGATCCTTGATGTAATCCAACTGAAATAGGAAAATATTTTGTCAATCCTCCTTGTGTTTGGACACAAGTAACAGTTCTAGTATACATATCCTTAATGACTTGAATATAACCAATATTAACTCATTTCTGTTCTAGAACTCTCCAAAGAACATCTCTTGAGACTTTATCATAAGATTTCTCTAAATCAATAAATATCATATGTAGATCCTTCTTACTTTCTCTATGCTTCTCCATCAAACCTCTTAACAAATGTATAGCATCCATAGTAGATCTACGGCATAAAACCAAGTTGTGAGAAACTTCTATCACATATGTAACACGTGCTCAATTACTCTCTCCCATAATTTTAATGTATGGCACATTAACTTAATTCTCTATAATTTGCACACTCTTGTGCATCACCTTTATTCTTAAATATAGGAACTAACAAACTCTTTCTCCACTCATCTGGCATCTTTTTAGTCTTTAAAATAACATTAAAAAGATTTGTAAGCCAAGAAATTCCTTAATCTCCTAAACATTTCCACACTTCTATTGGATTAGGTATGATTTCAAATGAGTTCAAATGTTCAATTTAAATTCAAATGAAATGGGTTTTCTTTTATTCATTTTAATTTGGTTTTAATTTGATTTATTTGAGTTAATCCAAATTGAAATTTTGGATTGATTCTACTTATATCAAATAGGTTAGAATAAACTCAAAAAGATTTTCTAGGACACTAGGTGAGGTGTCCTAAACATTGAATTAAGAAAATCCTATTTGAGATTAGGATCTCTTAAATACCAAATTAACCTCATCTAAAAATGAGGTCAATAGACCCATTTGACCTATTTGAGCTAGGTCAAGGGTAGGTTTAGATTTGGTTAGTCATATGGAGTGGATTGGTATTTTTGTTTCCAATCAATTTTGGTTAGGTTTGAATTTGGATCAACATGTCCCCTTTAAGTCAAGTTGGGTCTAAGGTCAATTGGGCTAGGTTGGGTCTAGTTGGCCAATTGAGGCTTTGGTCAAGTTCAACAAGTGATTTGGAATGAACTTGACCCATTGGTTTGAATCAATTTGGCTTAGAAGTTTTGACACATTTTGACCCTTTAGGTCAAGTTGGGTCAACTTGGGTCAAGTGGCCAATTGGGCTGGGTTAGGCTCAAATGTTGACTTGGTCAAGTTCAAACATAGTTCATGAATAAATGTAGATCAATTATTTCAATCAATTTGGCCTATGGTGGATTTTGGCTATGTTAGGTTTCATTTTGGCTAAGTGTTGATTTTGTCAACCCTTAGGTTTGGCTTGGTTTGATCAAATTTGATTTATTAATCATCCCATGATGATTGTTGATCATGAGGAGAGGCATAGGTGAGTTTGATTCAATCCAATTTAGTTAGGATTAGAATTTGGCTCATAAGGACACTTTAGGTCACTTTGGGTCAAGTGAGCCTAAGTGGGTCAAATGACTTGGTCAAAGCTTGATTTGAGTTTGATTGAACTTTTTTATGGACTTATGATTGAAATATAAATCCATTTGCAAGTGGTTTGAAGCTAAATGGGTTTTGATCCATTTGACAATTTCATATTCAAAGGAAGAATATGAATGGATTTTGGCTTTGATTTTTGAATTGGATTTTGATTTGGTTTATATATGGATTCATGATTGTAGGATTGATTAAATCATGAAGAAAAAAAATCAAGAGTTTGGCTTGATTTGAAATTGATTTGGTTAAGTTCAAGATTTTGACTTGACATGCTTAGGTTGGATTTTGAGTGGATTTGAGTTTGACTTTTTGAATTGGATTTTGATTGTTTGAATTTATATTTAATTTATATATGTGAATATAAATGAGAATATAAATGGGTCATGAGAAAATTTCAAGGATTTGAAGTGATTTGATCATGATTTAGGCTAAGTCCATTAAAAGGGAATTTAAAGGACTCGAAAAATTTTTTTAGTTTTGGATTTGATTTTTGAGTTTAGTTTGATTGATTTATATTTATATTTCATTTATATATGTGAATATAAATGAGAATATAAATAATTTATGAGAAAATCTCATGAATTTGGAATGATTTGATCATGATTTAGGCTAAGTCCATTAAGGAAAACTAAAAGGACTTAGGAAATTTTTAATTTGGAATTTAATTTTGGGATTTGATTTGATTAATTTATATTTATATTTCATTTATATATGTGAATATAAATGAGAATATAAATGAGTTATGAGAAAACCTCATGAGTTTGAATGATTTAATCATGATTTAGGCTAAGTCCATTGAGGAAAACTTAAAGGACTTAGGAAACTTTATGGATTGAAGTTTATATTTTAATTTAGTTTTATTAGTTTGAATTTATATTTTATTTATATATGTGAATATAAATGAGAATATAAATGAATCATGAGAAAATCTCAAGAGTTTGGTTTGGTTTAGATCATGATTTTGGCCAAGCCCATGAAACGAAATTAAGGACTTAAGAAAGATTTGAACTTAGTAATTTTCATTCATGGATTTCAATCATAGATTTCAATCATGGATTTCAATCACATGGAGTTGATTTGAGTTTGGAGAAAATCAAATAAGATTGATTTGGTGTTTGACTTGAAGGAAGGAAGGTGAGGAATGGTCAAGCTAAGGGCAGGCAAATTTTCCTAACACTTCTAAGGCATGACCTATTCTTATGGATAACTCTTCTAAGTCTATAGGGCTAGGTTGAGTGTCCACCTAATCACCAGATGTGTCTTGAGACTAAGGAACTCTTAAAGTCTAAGAGAAGTCCTATGTATAAGATGGAGGGGTTTAGAACTCATTCTAAAAATTAGGTCAACACGATTGAGGTAGTAGCTACAACGGTGGAGTGGAGACTGGGCTCGATTGGTGATTGCACTACTTGGCTATCCCGAGCAAGTATGGGCTACTGCTACTGTTGTTAAGCTCCCCCTTTCCCCAAGTTGTCTTTGGCAACTTGCAAACCTTCCTTAATGTTGGAGGTTCGAGCTGCCTCAGACACCTGCAAGGAAAGTTTCTTGATTTTTCAAATAATCTTTTTAGAGGTTCAGAATAAGAAGATATCTCGACCTTCTTTGGTTTTGAGAGGATCACGGGTATCCCCAAGGATTACCGTAATGGAACTGGATGGTTATTCCACTAAATATTCCTTTGGGATAACTATGGCGTCTATCCTACAACTATGCTCAAGCCAGTCTTTGAATGTAAAATAATCCTCCAAAATATGGCCTAGCATGCGGTGGTAGGGGCAAAAGTTAGGATCATTGCTCTTGCCCAATTCCTCTGGCTTCCTAGGCTCTGGAAGCTGGAAATTAGGCTTCTTTAAGAGATTATTAAAAATTTTCCTAATTACCTCCCTCTTAAATGAATAAGATTTTTTTAGTTTATCCAAAAGAGTAGGTAGATGGTAGCTATCTGGCAGCTGGTATGTGTATCGTTGTTGTAAATATGGCCGAGGAGGAGGCGGCGAAGGCTGTGGAGGCTGTTGTGGTGGCCGATAGGATGGCCTAGGTGGTGGTAAAGGAGGTCGAAGTGATGATTGTGGAGCACGAGGTCTTCATGCTGATCTCTGGCCAGTTGCTTCCCCTTTTCCAACACTGCTACTACCCATGGCTTCTTCTCATAAGCTTTCTATGGCTTTGGCTTTGTTGACTGATTTTAAAAAGGCAACTGTTTAGCCTCTCCTTGTAAACTAGCCACCTTATTGATTACCTTCTCAAATATCTTGATGGTAAAACCTTTGAGCATGAAGGTGATCGGGCCATGAATATTTTTTAGTTGAATTTCAAACGCATGTTGTTCAGACAGCTGCGGTTCGCATTTTATACTCAAATTGTGTCATCTGAGAATATAATCAACTAGACACTCACCGGGGTGTTGTTATGCTACAATAAGATCACCTAAAGTCACCCTTTTCTGAGCTCTAGCAAACCTCTTAATAAAGAGTGGCTCCAACTCAGCAAAAGTTTTCGTTGAACTGTTGGGGAGTTTAGTGTACCAATCAAAGGTTATACTGCTAAGCTGATAAAAGTCGAGTATCGCTACCATCGACATTGCAATAGGCGGCCCAGGTGTGCTATGTCGGCATGGGTTCCCGCTGCCATTAAAGCTCTTGAAATAAGGTGGCATAAAACCTTCAGGATACTGGATGGCATCGAATTCCTCTTGGTAGGGTCTACTTTTCAGAACCAATGATCCTCCTTAGGCTTGCGCCAACGCTTCTCTCACTTACTACTCAACCTTGAGTTTAATATCCATTTCTTGTACGGAGGCCATATCCACCACCTTCTTATATAAGCTAGTGCTACCTTGCTCTACTGGAGGTGATGTTTTGGCTTTATTCAAGACATGTAGCAAATATGACTGATCGATCACTGTAATAGTAGGATGCACTACTGGGCTTGGTTCTGAAGTGCCAAAACTACCGCTAACAAATCTGCAAGCCTCTTTCCCATCCTATCTATCTGTTCATCCTTTGGTTTAAGTTATTGAAGGAGGTGTCGGGTTGAATGAGCTGTGTCATCCTATTCGGCCGCAACACGTTCCAAAGTTTGTTGGTCCCGAAGGAGGGAACCCCTAGTGTCAGCCATATGTACCTCTGCTGAGTCCTCCAACATATCATCTTCATTAGGATCGAAGCTAACCTAGTTATCTTCTAGGTCAGACCAGGCATACCCTAAAATTTCCTTCTTCTCAACCAAATACTGAGCTACGATATCATCCACGGAATGGTCCAACTGTACAGGCACAAATGATCACGACTGACTGATGGTGGGATTGTTGTCATGAATAGAGAGACATCTTAACTTCCTCTGCTACAAGAGAGCTAATCTTGTGAGGACTATGCTCATTGGAGGATAGATGCTCCTAACTGTCACTAGATCTGGTGGAGTGGTATTCTTAGGAGGATCTATCACTATGGGGGCAATAGTACTATCTCTTTGTCCCTTTGTTGCTGCTATCTCCAAGTCCTACTACGGTGGTGGTGGTGATGGCACAACTACAATGCTCCAAGCTCGCCATTCCCTCTTCACCACAACTAGAGCAGGAGGTCAAGCAGGAGAGCTCGACCTCACCTCAGTCAGCGGTGTAGATGGAATGGGATCTCTTTGCCATAGCCGGATCACCAGTGGGGGTCTCTTTTCCCTGGATGCTACCTTCATGGATTTCATTGGGATTGTGAATGATGAAACTTGTACTAGAGATGGTGGGCGTGGAGTAGAGCAGTGTGGCGGAGGCACCACCAACTCTCTGTGTGCAGGAGCTCCTCTCATGTGATGGGTAGTACCCGTCAATACAATGCTATCAATATGACCAATGTGGGTAGCGTGCCAATCGGGAAAGTCTAGAGGGCTGAGGCAGCTGACTGTCTAGTGTACCTACGTCTCTCTCTACTGGTGACATGTACTGATACACGGACCTCCCTGGCCCTCTTCTATTTGATGTGCTCCCCTACGTTATGAGGGATGACAGATCATAAATCAAATTGAGCCCCGAACTCTGACTGTCCGTAAGACCCACCTACTCAGTGCAGAACTGATCTAAGACTGGCATACGACCTCCTATCTCTAGTAGGAGCCTCAAAGTGAACTGCAGGTGGAGGTGAAACTGAGACCCTCTTAATATCTTCCTCTCCATCAGATCTAGAGAGGGGATTAAACTTATTCTCTGTGATAAGAGGAGAGAATATCACCTCTACCATGAATGCTATATTGCTATCATGATGTCGCTTGATCTCGGCATCTATTGCGATGATGGGTCTTGGTGGGAGGAGCTTTATGGGAACTAGAATCTACCTCATATGTAGGGGAGACTATCCCTGAAGATAGGGGAGCCTTCCCCTTGGAAGAAGCCAACGAGTGGGTGCTAGCTTGGGCGAACAAAGAACCACCGAAAATCAAAATGCAACTGCTGTGGGAACTGCCACAACCTTCCTCTTTAGTGAGGAAAACTCTTAATCAAACAGCATCTCAACATGGATGACCGGCCGCCCACATCCACTCTAACGGAGGAGTGGTCCTCACAAGTGATCCTCCAAAACCTCACCAAAATGAATGAGGAAAAAAGTCGTCTATGGGAGGCTGGCCCGATCTAATGCCAAATCCATCCTAAACAGAAAAGTAAACACGTGCTTCTGGGAATCCATTAGAACTGAACTGAACTGAATTGAAACTGACTAAAACTGAGGTGAAATTCTACAATTTTTGAAAGCAAACTCATATCAGATTTCTCTTTTAATTTGTTTTTAGAATTTGAACCCACACTCAACAATTTGAATATGTTATGTGGGGCTCTTTGATTTTAGGAGAGATTTTTGAATTTAGAATTGGAGAGGAAATTTTTGAATTTGGAATCCATTTTCAACAAATTTGTGTATGTTGAAAATAGGTTCAAATATTTTGAAGAGATTGATGCTTCCATTAGTTCATATTTAAATCTGATTTTTGATTATTTGGGGGCCATTTATTTAACAAATTTGAGTATGTTAAAATAAAGGGTCAATTGATTTTGTTTGGGATTGCTCATTTAGTAAATTTGGGTATGCTAAATGAGTTGTTTGAAAATAATTTTCTTCTTCTTTTGCTTGTTTGTAAATCATGAGTGAGTTTGGAATCTTTACTTAGAAAATTTGTGCATGCTAAATAAAGTCCAAATGTATTCTTTTATTTTGATTTTTTTTTTTAAAAGAGGATCTTAACTTAGCAAATTTAGGTATGCTAAATGAAAGATCCAAATGTGTTTTAATTTTTTGACTTTGAAAGGAGGATCTTCATTTAGCGAATTTGAGTATGCTAAATGAAGAATCCAAGAGTGTTTTGTGTTTTGATGTTTTGATTTTTGAAAAGAGGATCTTCACTTATCAAATTTGGGTATGCTAAATGAAGAATTCAAATGTGTTTTATTTATTTTTTTTAAGATTTTTGAAAAGAGGATCTTCACTTAGCAAATTTGGGTATGCTAAATGAAGAATCCAAATGTGTTTCAAGTTTTGATGTTTTATTTTTAGATGAGAACTTTACTTAGCAAATTTGGGTATGCTAAACAAAGTTCAAATATATTTTTGGTTTTGGTGTTTTGAAAAGAGGATCATCACTTAGCAAATTTGGGTATGCTAAATGAAAGATCCAAATGTGTTTCATGTTTTGATGTTTTGAATTTTGAAAAGAGGATCTTCACTTTAGCAAATTTGGGTATGCTAAATGAAAGATCTAAATGTGTTTCATGTTTTGATATTTTGATTTTTGAAAAGAGGATCTTCACTTAGCAAATTTGAGTATGCTAAATGAAAGATCCAAATGTGTTTTGATTTTTTTGAAAAGAGGATCTTCACTTAGCAAATTTGGGTATGCAAAATGAAGAATCCAAGTGTGTTTTGATTTTTGATTTTAAAAGGAGGATCTTCACTTAGCAAATTTTGGTATGCTAAATAAAGAATCCAAATTTGTTTTGATTTTTTTATTTTTAAAAAGAGGATGTTCACTTAGCAAATTTGGGTATGCTAAATAAAGAATCCAAATGTGTTTTAATTTTTTGATTTTTTTTAAAATTTTTGAAAAGAGGATCTTCACTTAGTAAATTTGGGTATGTCAAATGAAGAATCCAAATTTGTTTGATTTTTAAGATTTTTGAAAAGAGGATCTTCACTTAGCAAATTTGGGTATGCTAAATGAAGAATCCAAATATGTTTGATTTTTAAGATTTTGATTTTTTTAAAAAAAAAGAGGATATTTATTTTAGCAAATTTGGGTATGCTAAATAAAGAATCCAAATGTGTTTTAATTTATTTATTTTATTTATTTTTTATTTTTAAAAATGAGAACTTTACTTTCCAAATTTGTGTATGATAAATAAAATTCAAGTGTGTTTGATTTTGATATTTTGATTTTTGAAAATGAGAACTTTACTTAATAAATTTGGGTATGCTAAATAAAGTTCAAATGTGTTTTTGGTTTTGATGTTTTGATTTTTGAAAAGAAGGATCTTTATTTAACAAATTTGGGTATGCTAAATAAAGAATCCAAATGTGTTTGACTTTTTTTAAGATTTTTGAAGAGAGAGGATCTTTATTTAGAAAATTTAGGTATGCCAAATAAAGGATCCAAATTTATTTTGGAAAGTGAAACTCTCATTTGACAAATTTGGGTATGTCAAAGGGAAGTCCATCATGTTTTATTTTTCAAAGATGAAATTTTATTTTGTGTGTGATTATTATTTTTTGAAAAGAAAGAAATACTAACTTTACACATATAGGATGTGTTGAGTAGAATTTCAAATGGTGTAATTTTATTTGAAAATAAAACCTCCATCCAAAATACTAAAGAGGCTTATTTTCAAATTTTGTACTTTTTGAAAAGAAATAAATTCTAACTTCAACATATGCGAGATATGTTGAAATGGAATTTCAATGTTATGATTTGATTTTATTTGGAAATAAAATCTTCTCTCAATAAATTTGGGTATATTGAAAGAGGATGCTCATTTTCAAATATGAGCCTTTTTTTTGAAAAGATTATTTTTGATTTTGTTTATTGAAAAGATGATTATTGATTTTGTTTTTAAAATGATGATTATTGTTTTTTTTTTTTTTTTTTTGAAAGATGATAGTTGATTTTGCCTTCGAAAAGATTATTATTGATTTTATTTTTGAAATGATGATTGTTGATTATGTTTTTGAAATGAAATCTTCATTCAATAAATTTGGGTATATTGAATGGAGATATTTATTTGTGCTTTTTTTTTAAAGATGATTTTTGATTCTGATTTTGAAAAGATGATTATTGATTTTGTCTTTGAAAAGATGATTATTGATTTTATTTTTGAAAAGATGATTGTTGGTTTTGTTTTTAAAATAAAATCTTCATTCAATTAATTTGGGTATACTGAATGGAGATGTTCATTTATGCTTTTTGAAAAGTTGATTGTTAATTTTGTTTTTGAAATAAAATCTTTATCCAATAAATTTGGGTATATTTAATGGAGATATTCATTTGTGCTTTTTGAAAAGATGATTATTGATTTTATTTTCGAAATTAAATTTTCATTTAGTAGATTTAGGTATATTGAATGGAGATATTCATTTGTGCTTTTTGAAAAGATGTTTACATATAAATCATGGAGATTTATGAGTTATTATTATGTGCATTTTGGATAATTTTGGAAATTATTATTTTATAAAGGATTTATTTTTCTTTATAATGAGAAATAGAAAAGGGAGGAAGTCTTTAGTTATTTCTCTTTATTAATTATTTTTTTATTTTCACCTATTGGGGAACCCAACAGGGGTTTTAAGACCTACATGGAGTGAGGTCCTAAAACCTAAAGGATGTTGGCTAACATAGCTTAAGGATGAAATAAACTAAGTGCAAATAGAAAATAAAGATAGCCTCAGACTCATACAAAGTACAAATCCACTATTGATACTTGGAGACAACGATCATTTACCAAAGATGAAGAGAGGAACCATCCCCAGCGGAGTCGCTAGAAAAATCTATGGTGAAATATTTTTCATCTTCATCTATCTTTGAAAAAAAATATGAAGACAAAAATAACACTTTCTTGTTTGACACCATGTAGATCCATAGATGTTCTCATTAGGGTGATCGGGTACAAAATTAAGGAATGATGTACTATCTCAAGAGACAGAAGTCACCATCATATGATGGACTTAATCACCTGATGAGGACTCCTAAGGACTATGGGTCTTCGGATGTACTAAAGATTCTTCCCTTACTTTACATGGAAAAGTAAAGTAGGGTTTATTTTAAACTGGGTTCATTAAGTTCCCTATGGAAGCAAGCATAATTTACATCTTAAGGAATGATATTCCTTAAGAATACTCGATTAAGCAAATGATCATTATCTCCAAAGATTTCAAAGATAGGACTATCAAATTGATTATTTTAGAAGATCAAGTGGGATTGATCAAGAGAAGGGAGTTATTATCAAACCGAGAGAGTAGGAGATACTAGGCTGGGAAGCATCCCAAACTATCCTATGGGCTTTATATTTGAAATTTGAGAGAGTTAATTATTTGAGTTGAATTTTTTATTAAATCTAGGGCTACAATTTCACAACAAGATCATGGAAATGCCTAATGAGATGCTTTATGCTGTAAGGAAAACATCAACCTCGAACCTAAATTTAGGGAGCTTTGGCAAGAGCCAAGGTGAAAATGGGTATGGTTTACCTCCATAGAGGATAAACCACCACTATTGGAACTATCTAGCTGCTACCAACTATCTCCTCATATGATTTTAAATGCATGTAGGCAAGTCATATACTTTTGTAAGATAGTTGGGCTGTTGTTTATTTAGAAAGAGACTAAGTCCTTAAACACACTCCCTAAGAGAAGAGTATGATTAATGACTTCTAATACATATGGGATTCATATGCCTAATGTGAGAAATTGGAAGGAGGTGTGTTTTCACCATGGCTCTCAAAGGTCAAGCCAAGTTCCCTAGGAAAGGTGGAAGCCTTCCATAAGTAAGAGTGAAGTAAGATGCTTTTTATGCATGATGTGAGACATACAACATCCAGCTAAGGGATTATTAAATCTTTTATCTTGATTTATAACATAGGCTTTAGGTGAGGTTATGAGTTGTTAAATTTTAGTTTTGAGTTGATTAATTATATCAAAAAAAAAAATTTTCCTAAGAGCCTAATCGCATCTAGACCATTCATCAAAGCAAGGAAGAAACTAGGAAAAACATGTCATCTTAATGCACAAGCTAAACAAGCATCAAATAATTTATAAAGCTAGCGTAGAAGAATAAAAGGCCATTGTGGTCGAGCTCCATCGCACAAACCCGAATAGAAATGGGTAGCTGAGCTTTGCCCTTATACAACCCAGATTACAAATGAATTAATTACAATTTAGAAACAATTCATGTTACGAGGGTCTTCATTCTTCTTTTCTTCATTTCTTTCTTTCCATTATTTCTTTCTTTCCTTCATTTGGTTGGTTGGAATGTGGTTGCTCCAAAGGCTTCAGATGGTGCATAAGACTTAGTCTTATGACCAATGTTCGTCCGAATCTCCCATAACATTCATTCCAAATTTAATTGCAAAATTACATGAAAAAGGGAAATGTGAAATCTAAATAAAACCTGGAAAATAGATATTAGCTAAACATACCACACAATCCCAAGCATGTATATGAATAAATTAGACTTAGCACCCCACACATGGGTAACCAAGTCCACCTAGCCTATTTTATATTATGCTTAGGGGTATAAGCAACCTGCACAATAAAAGTAATTAAATTTTATTACAGCACCCCTTAAGCATAATCCCCTGCAAAAGATAATGATTAGACTAAGATCATCATATCATCCAGTCTACGCACATGCACCCTAACATCTAGACTAAAACATTACATCATAAAATAAAATTAGGCATCAATCCATGCATCGCCCGAACATAGAGTTAGAAATGGTGACTTAGGCTAATATGTGTGCCATTTAAGGCTTGTGTGGCATGTCTTAGCTAGGCTTTAAGGTTGAAATTTTATAAAGGTGAAGGATTAAACTTAGAGGGTGGTTTCATTTAAGTGATTTAGTTGATTTGTTAATTTTATTTGATGATTTGAATTAGTTTGAATGAACTTAAACTTAATTACTAAGTGTTATAAAGAGAGGAAAAGAGAAGAGAACTTCTCTTTCCTCCCTAACTTAAGTAATTTCTAAGGTAGATTCATTGGTAGTTTTTTCTTAAAGAATGATTTATTATGTGTATTAATTAATCCTAAGTTTAGATTTGCTCTAAATAAACCTATTCAATAACAAAGATATTTTAAGATTAATTAAGGTGAATTACTATCACAAAATACACAACCATTTATTTCTTTCCAACATGTATACCATGCATATGATAAGCATAGCTATACATGTAAATGCAAACCTTAGCACACCTTAACGATGAATGCAAAGA
This sequence comes from Cymbidium sinense, assembly GCA_021442155.1. NCBI lineage: Eukaryota > Viridiplantae > Streptophyta > Magnoliopsida > Asparagales > Orchidaceae > Cymbidium > Cymbidium sinense. The sequence goes on from CM038216.1 coordinate 56,342,189, forward strand.
GATGTTGTTTAGGAAAATTTGGATATTCCATGAATGCATGATTTTGTTAAGTAGAGAAGAGAGGGATTCTTTTATCCTTTAATTAAATTCACATTTACTTGTATGAAAGATATAAGTGAGTACGATGCCATTATTTTCTACACCAAGGCTATAAGGTACAAGACCTTCTTAGGGCTACTTAAAGCCTCGCAACCCCGAGATATCCAAACTAATATATCACTTTTTTTAAATACATGTACATGTACGAAAAGAAAAAAATGGATGAAGAATCATGCAAAAGATTTATGTTTATTTGTTTGATTTTGGTTATGTAATTTACATGTGTAAGGTGAGGATCCTTCTTAAGTCATGGCATAGAAGTGTATAGGAATATATTTAAGCAAGTATTATGTTCTTTTCAAATGAACTATACACTTTGCAAATCATATACAAACCCATGTTTGGAAAAGAGAAGAAAATCACATAACACATTTTATGTTATAATCACATGCAAGCTTATAAGTATTTATAAGTAGCATACCTTCATTTATAATCTTTGATTTATAAGTTTTGAAAATATTTTTTTATTTAATAGTGGCTGTCGCTCATATTCATCCAAAGCATGCAATTTGGTATAAAGGAAACATTTCATTTATTTTGATTTTTCAAAAGAAATGAATGCATGATTTTCATATGGAACACAACATTTAGCATGCTTTGAAAGAAATAAAGTGATGTGAGCATGTAACTTCATTCACCCTAATTAATTCCCAAAGACAATCCTATGAAATAAGATCATTTAAAGTGAATCAAAATTTCTTTAAAAGGGATTTTTATTTTTATTTTGAGTTTGATTTGATTTAAGAAATGTGAAGAGATTTGCTGGTCCTAACCTATTTCCCCCATGTGTGAATTAATTTAGTTTGATTTTTAGAACCATTAAGTTAATTTTATGTTTTGTTTAGATTAAGGTGTAAATTAAGTCCGTTAATTACCCCTTACCTACTCCACTTTAACATAATTAACCTAACAATTATGAACCAACATATGATATGCAACCACATGAAATTTAAATCAGCAATGCACTTAAGAAAGGAAGGGTCCTAATGCAATTGGCTCACAATTATTGATTAATTAAGCTAAAAGGTTTAATTAAGTACTTTCATAACCTTCCCACACATGTGAGTTAGAAATGATTTCCTTAAATTTACCTTAGGCTTTTGAACACCTAAGGATCTACCCAACAAAGGATTGATTAATTTCAAATTGATTTTGAAAGTTTTATTAAGCTAATTAAGTAGATCATTAGTGGATTAATCCATAATTATGTTTAGATTAAGGAAGAGAGGGGGCTTAGGGAACAACTTAGGCAAAATACCTTAAACCCATTCCATAAATCGCCTACTTACCTAAATAATATTTAATTATCTTAATTAAATGATTAAGCCACAGTTTACATGCTTAATTTTTCTTAATTACATTAAGAGGGTGATTAGGGACTCATTAATAAATTCCAAGAAAATTAGGGGAGGCAGATGTCATCCCATTAAATACATCTGTGAATTTAGAATTAATTAATTAATTAATCAAGGAGTAATTAAGGCTATTAATTTTTAAATTAAACCTTAATTAAGGAGAATTCATTGTTCAAAATCAATTAGAAATAATTTTATTGAATTCTCCTCTTAATTATCTTTAAAATGAAGTTAAGTTTGCATTTTTTTTTTGGATTTTTCTACATTTAATTATGAATTTTTAAAATTTTAGTGATTAAAGGAGAATTAAGTAACCCTAATTATATAACTAATACCATTGGCACCACGTGGACTGCTGACCCGGCGCGTGCTTTCCACATGGTGCGACGGGATTGGTTATTTAAGTTATCAAATCGACTACCGCGTCAGCCGGCGGGGCTACGCACTTTCTCTTGGGCCGTCCGATCAAGAATCAGACGGTCAGGATCAAACTCAAGTTATAAAGGATTAAATCATCATATCTACACATTTTAATCAGGACCGTCCATCCAAAATAATCAGGATGGATGGCCCATGATTCATCCTTGCCTTTGCTTGCGGGAGATGGAGACCGTTTGTCCTCCATGGCTTGATTCGAGCTCACTTGAGCTCGGATTAGGCTAATATTCAACCCACACCATCAAGAAGCAAGGAGAAGAATATCTAACAGTTGAATTTCAATGGGATTACAATTCCCTTCACAAATGACCAAGGACTTTTCTACTTAAGTTCAGCTTTGAGGCATACCTCACTGGAGGCTATCACTGGCACTTCCAACAGTTGAGGTGGCTTTGTCTAGTGGTGACGAAGCCATGTTGAAGGTTTCTTACTTTGAGATGAAGTGGATCTTTCAATTAACCAAAGCTCCCTTTAATGGCTTGCGGCTTTGGTCTAGGTCCCCCTTCCCATGGCTTGGATGCTTGGGAGAAGCTTTGGGTGAGCTCGACTTGCCTCCTTGAAGGTGCTTGCAAAGGCAATTGAGGTTTGATTAAGGATTGAGTGAAGTGGGAATTTCTCCTACCTCCCTTATTTTTGGCTTAAGAAAAATCAAGAAGAGAGAAATGGAATGAGCTAAGGAATGCTTAGGGAAACTTGGAGAAGCTTACCTTTGATCCTCTCAGCTCGATCGAATGCAAGAGTCTTTTTTTGAGTGGAAATGAGGGGGAGTATATCTCCCCCTACTTGGATTGGACAGTTGAAGCTTGCCTTGTCATTTTCATCAAATTGATTTAATTGAATGGGTTGTTTTGGTTATTATGAGAGCAATGTGCTTCGATTTTGGCAAAGGAGTGAAAGTGTGGAGGTGCACATGTGTTAAAGGACTGTGGACGGTGATCCACGTAGAGAAATTTGATTGGCGTGATCAGTTTGGCCTTGGGTTGGGTCATAGCTGACCCAAACCCATTGGGTCATGTACACCACCTCCCTTGGTGTCCAAATGGTCCACTAGGAGTATGTCAAGTGGCCATGAAAAGGATTTGACCAAATTCCAAGTGGATTTGGCCATAGGTTACCCTTTGACCTAAGGGTAAAATGGTCATTTGGCCTTGATTTTGATTTAGGCATATTTGGAATGATTGAAAAAGGGGTTGTGCCAATTTTTAATGAATTTGGAGTTTATTTGATATTATTTGGCTCAAGTTGGCCCATTTATGTCAAAAATGGATCAACTTGGGTCAAGTTGACCAATTGCCCAAATTAGGTCGAACCATGGATTAGGTCAAGTTCATATGACCATTTGGAGTGATTTGGTATCATTTTTTTGGATCAATTTGATTTATATTTGGTTTTGGTTCATTTGAGTTCACTTAGATCAAATGGGTCAAGTTGACTAATTTGACCCATTTGACCTAATTGGGTTAGGTCATGGGTTGGTTTAGTTTTGGTTGGTCATTGGAAATGCTTTGCAAACTTTGGGTTCAATAAATTTTGGTTTGGTTAAGTTTCAAGTTGATTTAACCTTTTAGGTCAAGTTGGGTTCATGGTCAATTGGGCTAGGTTAGGTCTAGTTGGCCAATTGAGGCTTTGGTCAAGTTCAACAAATGATTTAAAATAAATTTGACCCATTGGTTGCAATCAATTTGGCTTAGATCAAGATTTGACACATTTTACCTTTTTCAGGTCAACTTGGGTCAACTTGGGTCAAGCGGCTAATTGGGCTAGGTTTGGCTCAAATGATGGCTTGGTCAAGTCCAAAAATTGATCATAAATTAGGTTAGATCAATGGTTTCAATCAATTTGGCCTATGGTGGATTTTGGCTAGTTTAGGTTTCCATTGGGTTAAGTGTTGACTTGGTCAAAGGCTAAGTTTGACTTGGTTTGATCTAATTTGAGTGATTGATCATCTTATGATGATTGTTGCTCACAATGTGAGGCTTAGATAGACTTAGTTCAATCCAGTTTAGGTAGGATTAGAATTTGGCTCAAAAAGATACTTTAGGTCACTTTGGGTCAAGTCAACCTAAGTGGGTCAATTGACTTGATCAAGACTTGATTCAAGTTTGATTGAACTCACATATGGATTATGATTGAAATATAAATCCAATTGCAAGTGATTTGGAGTCAAATGGGTTTTGATTCATTTGACAATTTCAAGTTCAAAGGATGAACATGGGTTTGAGTTTTGAATTTAGTTTTTGTTTGATGATTGAAGTTTATGTTTGAGTTTGGTTTTTGATTGAAGGATTGATTGTTTTGAAGAGAAAATCCAAAGATTTGGATTAGTTTGAGTTTGATTTGGTTAAGGTCAGGAATTTGACTTGAAAGGGTATAAGTTGGATTTTTATTAGATTTGGATTTGAGTTTTGGATTTGGTTTTGGTTGTTTGCATTTATATTTCATTCATATTTGGGAATATAAATGAGAATATAAATGGGTTATGAGAAAATATTTTGAATTTGGAATGGTTTGAATTTGATTTGAACTAAGTCCATAAGATGAAATCAAAGGCTTAGGAAAGATTTTTGGATTTGGAATTCAATCATGGATTTCAATCATTTGAGATTTGATTTGGAGCTGATTTGAATTTGAGGTTGATTTGAATTTGAAGTTGATTTGAATTTGAAGTTGATTTGAATTTGAAGTTGGTTTGAATTTGGAGTTTTGACTTGAAAGAAGGAAGGATTTGGTTCAAGCTATAGGGTAGGTAAGTTTTCATAATACCCTGTTGACCTAATTTTTAGAATGAGCTCTCAACCTCTCCATCATAGACATAGGACTCCTCTTAGATACTAGGAGTTCCTTAGTCTTAAAAGGTATCACTTGACCCATTGTTTGAACTTGGCCAAGTCATCATTTGAGCCTAACCTAGCCCAATTTACCACTTGACCCAAGTTGACCCAAGTTTACCTAATTTGACCTAAAAGTCAAAATGTGTCAAATCTTGATCTAAGCCAAATTAATTGAAACCAATGGGTCAAATTTATTCTAAATCACTTATTGAATTTGACCAAAGCCTCAATTGGCCAACTAGACCCAACCTAGCCCAATTGACCATGAACCCAACTTGACCTAAAAGGTAAAATCAAGCCAAAATCAAATCAAACCAAAATTGATTAAAACCAAAGGTTTCAAAATATTTCAAATGACCAACCAAAGCTAAATCAACCCATGACTTAACCCAATTAGGTCAAATGGGTCAAATTGGTCAAGTTGACCCATTTGACCTAAATGAAATCAAATGAACCAAAACCAAATATAAATCAAATAGAATCAAACCAATGATACCAAAATATTTCAAATAGCTATATGAACTTAACCCAACTCTTGGTTTGACCCAATTTGACCAATTGGTCAACTTGACCCAAGTTGACCCATTTTACCCTAAATGGATCAACATGAGCCAAATGATATCAAATCAACTCCAAATTCTTTAAAATTTGGACCAAACCAATTTCAAACTATTCCAAATTTACCTAAATTGTAATCAAATCTAAATGACCATTTTACCCCTAGATCAAGGGGCAACATATGGCCAACTCCCCTTGGAATTTGGTCATATCCTTTTCATGGCCACTTGGCACCCTCTTAGTGGACCAAATGGACACTAATGAGTGTGGTGCACATGACTCAATGGGTTTAGGTCAGCCAAACCCAACCCAAAGCCAAAATTGATCCTTCCACTCAAAATGAGCACATGAGATCACCTCCCACACCTCATTTAACACATGAAAACTCCTCCACCCCTCCCTCTACCAAAATTGAATCATGTGGAACGGCCTAACAAACCCACTCAATAGGATCAATTTGATCAAAATGGCAAGGAGAAGCTCAGTCGTCCGATCCTTGTTTGGGGAGATTTACTCCCCCTAATTACACTTAAATTAAGACCACTCAATGTCGATTAAGCCTTAGAAACCTAGAGCAACCTTCTCTAAGTTCCTCCAAGCTTCCTCAAGCTAATTTCAATTCTCCACTTTCGGATTTCTTCAAAGCCGAAACAGGGGAGCTCATTGGAAATTCCACTTTGCTCAATTCACTACCAAACTCCAATTCCTCTTGCAAGCACCTTCAAGGCATCAAGTTGAGTTCACCCAATCCAAATCCCAAGCAATCAAGCCTTGGGAAGAGGGAGCTAGACCAAAGCTGCAAGAACTTGAAGCTCATCTTGGCCAATAGGAGGATCCACTCGATCTCAAGCCTTCAAACCTTCAATAGGGCTTCATCTCCACTAGACGAAGCTAACTCGATGGTTGGGAGTGCCAGTGATAGCCTTCGGTGACGTATGCCTCAAAATCGAGCTTAGTGTAGGAATTCTTCGGTCCTTTATGAAGGGAACTTTCATCCCATTGTAATTCAACCATTGGATGTTTTTCTTCTTACTCTTAGATGGTGTGTACTCAATCCCTAATCAATCTGAGCTCAAGTGAGCTCAAATCAAGCCTTAAGGGATGGACGGTCGTCGTCTCCCATAGGTGAGGGTAGGGATGAATCATGGACCATCCATCTCGCATGTTTTGGATGGACGGTCCTGATTAATCGACATTAGAACCCATGATTAATCCCTTTGATACTGCGGGCTTGATATTGACCATCCGATCTTTGATTAGAAGGTCCAAGGGAAAGCGCGTAGCACCGTCGGCTGACTGTGTAGCCAATTTGATAACTTAAATAACCATCACACCACGTGGAAAGTGCACGCCGCGTCAGTGGTCCATGGTCCATGGCATCAATGTGGATTAATTATATAATTAGGGTAATTTAATTATCTATAATCACTAAAATTTTAAATATTCATAGTTAAATATAGAAAAATATGAATGAGGGCTCATTTTAAAGATAATTCAGTGCAGAATAATATAAAATTAATTTTAATTGATTTTTAATAGTGGGTTTTCCTTAATTTGGATTTATTTGAAATCTTAATAACCATAATTATTCCTAATGCCTTCATTAATTAATTCTAAACTTCTTAGGCATGTTTTGGGGGATGACCTCTGCCTCCCTTAATTTTCTTAGAATTTATTATTGGGCTAATTAGGAAAATCAATTAATGAATCCCTAATCACTCTCTTAATATAATTAAGGGTAATTAAGCATGTGAATAGTAGATTAATCATTTAATTAAGATAATTAAATATTATTTAAGGGATCACGAGATTTTTGGAATAATTTTGGGATATTTTCCTTAAGTTATTCTCTACACCCTCTTTCTTTCTTAATCCAAACCTAATTAAGGGTTAATCCACTAATAACCTTCTTAATTAACTTAATTAAATTTTCAAAATCAATCTGAACTTAACCAATCCTTTGATGTGTAGATACTTAGGTGTTCAATAACTTAAGTAAGCTTAAGGAAACCAAATCCAACCTACATGTGTGGGAAGGGTTATGAAAGTACTTAATTAAACCCTTTAGCTTAATTAATAATCAATTATGAGCCAATTGCATTAGGCCCTTTCTTTCTTAGGGTGCATTGCTGATTTAAATTCAATGTGGTTTCATATCATATGTTGGCTCACAATTATTTGAATAATTATGTTAAGGAGGTGTAGGTAAGGGATAATTAATGAACTTAATTTACACCTTAACCTAAACAAAATATAAAATCAATCTAATTATTCTAAAAATTAAACTAAAATAACACACGCATATGGGGGATGGCTTAAGACTAGCAATCCTTTTCACATTTCCTAAATTCAAATCAAACTCAAAATAAAACTGAAAATTTCTTTAAACAATTTGATTCACTTTAAATGATCTTATTCCATAGGATTGTCTTTAGGAATTAATTAAGGTGAATGAAATTACATGCTTACATTACTTTATTTCTTTCCTAGCATGCTAATTGTGTATTTCATATGAAAATCATGCATTCATGTCTTTTGAAAAATCAAATTAAAATGAAATATTTCTTTTATGTCAAATTACATATTTTGGCTATAGTAAGAATATGACTGGCTATTATAACTACTAAATCCAAAATTATTTTCAAAACTCAGAAATCAAATATTACAAATGAAAGGCATTCTACTTATAATTACTTATAAGCTTGCATGTGAGTATAATATAAAATGTGCATTATGTGACTTTTTCTTCTCTTCTCTTTTAACATAGTTTTTTAATAGGAATTGCAAAGTGTGTAGTTCATTTAAAAAGAACACAACACTTGCTTAAATTTATTCCTACTCATTCCTATGTTATCCATTAAGAAGGATCTTCACTTTTGCACATGTCAATTGCATAACCAAATCAAACAAACAAACATAAACTTTATGCATGACTCTTTTTTCATTCATTTCTTTTTGTACATGCACAAATATTTAAAAGTGGTATATTAGTCTAGACATCCTGGGATTGTGAGGCTTTAAGTAGCCCCAAATAGGTCTTGTACCTTACACCCGTGGTGTAGAAAATAATTATGCCATACTCACTTATGTCTTTCATACATGTAAATGTGCATATGAATAATGGATAAAATAACCCCTCTTTTCCTCTTAACAAAATCATGCATACATGAAACATTCCAAATTTTCTTAAGCAACATCTCTTAGAATTTATCATTAAGGTGTGCTAACATTTCTACATGCATGCATAGATATGCTTAGTATTCATCCATGTTCATGTTACACATGTTAGAAAGAAATAAAGTGCTATGTGTTTTCTGATAGTAATTCACTTTACTTTATCTTAAAATGCTTTTCTCTTTGAATAAGTTTGTTTAGGAAAAATCTAAACTTGGGATTATTTAAAATACATAATAAAATATTCACTAAAATAAAAAATTATTGATGAATCTACTTTAAAAATTACTTAAGGTAGGGGGAAAGAGAAGTCTTCTTCTCTTTTCCTCGCTTTACAACACTTAGTAATTAATTGTAGGTTCATTCAAACCAAATCAAATCATGAAATAAAACTTAACCAGATTAACTAAACCACTTAAATGAATCCACCCTCTAAGTTGAACCCTTCATACTTAGAGAACTCTAACCTTAAATCCTAGCTAAGACATACCACACAAGCCTTAAATGGCATACACATTAGGCTAAGTCACCATTTCTAGTCCTATGTTAGGACAATGCATGATTTGATTGTTGATTTTGTTTTGTGATATGGTGTTTTTAGTCTGGATATTAGGGTGTATGTGAGTAGACTAGATGATAGCATGATCTTAGTCTAATCATTATCTTCTGCAGAGGATTGAACTTAAGAGGCGCTGTAATAAAAATATAAATATTTTTGCTGTGCAGGTTGCTTATACCCCTAAGCATAATCTAAAATAGGTTGGGTGGACTTGGTTACTTATGTGTGGGGTGCTAAGTCCAATTTATTCATATATATGATTGAGATTGTGTGGTTTGTTTAGCTAATCTCTATATTGTAGGTTTTAGTTAGATTTACTTTTCCCATTTTTCATGAAACTTTGTAATTAGGATTTGGAATGATTTTTTCATGAGGGATTAGGATAAACATTGGTCATAAGACTATGTCTTATGCACCATATGAAGCCTTTGGAGCAATCACATTCCAACCAACCAAAAGAAGAAAGAAGAAAGAAGAAATAATAAAGAAGAAAGAAGAAAGAAGAAAGAAGAATGGAGAAATAAAGAATAAAGACCCCCATAACATGAATTCTTTTTTGATTGTAATTAATTAATTTGTAATCTGGATTGTATAAGGGTAGAGCTAAGCTACCCAATTTATTTTCAGGTTTTTGTTGTTGAGCCCGATCATAAAAAACCTCTTATTCTTTTGCACTAGCTTTATAAATTATATGATGTTTGTTTAGATTGTGCATTAAGATGGCATATTTTTCTAGTTTCTTCCTTACTTTGATGTATGACCTGGATGTGATTAGGCTCTTAAGCAAAAAATAAATTTTTTATCCAACTAATCAACTCAAAATTAAAAATTAAATAACTCATAACCTCACCTAAAGCCTAGGTTGTAAATCAAGATAAAAGATTTAGCATCCCCTTAGATGGATGTTGTATGTTTTCACATCATGTATAAAAAAAAGCATCTTGTTTCACTCTTGTTATTGAGGGCTTCCACTTTTTCCAAAGAACTCGGCTTGACCTTTTAGAGATGTGGTGAAAACACACCTCCTTTCTTGGTGATTTTGGCCCATAATCTAATTTCTCATGCATTAGGCATATGAATCATAAAGTCTGTGTCAAATGAATTGTCCAAAAATGAAAATAAAACATAACAAAAATTTGCATTAGATTTAAGTCATTAATCATGCCCTACATGATATAATCTCTTAAGGAGTGTGTTTAAGGACTTAGGTTCTTTCTAAATAAATAACAGTTTAGCTATATTGCAAAAGCATATGACTTGCCTACATGTATTTAAAATCATATGAGGAGTTAGTTGGCACCACCCCAGCATTATATAAGTCCAATAAATGGTAGTTTAGCCTCTCTTGTGGAGGTAAACTAAATACCCATTTTTGCCTTAGATTTAGGTCGTACATTGGCCCTTGTCAAGGCTCCCTAGATTTAGGTTCAGAGATTAGTACTTCCCTTTGCAGGCTATAAGTGTAAATCCTCACCTCTTAGGAATTTTTATGATCTTATGTCGTGGAATTATAAGCCCTAGATTTTTAATGAAAAATCAACTCAAACAAATAAAGCACTTCAATTTAAAAAATATAAAACCCATCCATATGTTAGTTTGGGATGCTTACTAGGCTTCCTAGTATTATAAGCATCACATACTTATCTTCCTTTGGTTTTGACAATAGCTCCCTCCTCTTGATCAATCCCACTTGATCTTGTAAAACTAAACCAATTGATTGATAGTCCTATCTTTTAAATCTTTAGAGACAATGATCATTTATCTTAATCGAGAGTATTCCTAAGGAATCATATTCCTTAGGATGTAATTAACTTTGGGGGCTTGCTTCCATAGGGAACTTAACTAACATAATTTAAAATAAATCTTACTTTACTTTTCCATGTAAAGTAGGACAAGAATCTCTGATACATTTTGAAGACCCGTAATCTTTAGGAGTCCTTATTAAGGTGATTAGGTCCATTTATAGGATGGTGACTTCTATCTCTCGAGATAGTACATCATTCCTTAATGTCATACCCGATCACCCTAATAAGAACATCTGCAAATTTGCATGGTGTCCAACACAATAAGTGTTTGATTATTTTTGGTTCTTCAATTATTTCTTTTCTCTTTCAGAAAGATTACATGAAGAATCAAAAATTTTCACCACCCCCTAAGGCATAACCTATTCCTATGGCTAACTCTTCTAAGTCTCTAGGGTTAGGTTAAGTATTCACCTAATCACTAGAAGTGTCTTAAGACTAAGGAACTCTTAATGTCTAAGAGGAGTCCTATGTCTAAGATGAAGAAGTTGAGAGCTCACTCCAAAAGTGAGGTTAACAATGAGCTTAGCCAAAATCCCATTCAAGTCAAATCAAACTCAATTGATCCTCTCATGGATCAATTATTCCATCAATCATCTTCCCAAATATAAATCAAATATATATTCAAATGATCAAACTAAATCAAATTAAATCAAATCAAGTCAAGACCCTTCCTAAGCCATATGAATCAATCCCATGAGCTTAGCCAAATCTTAGCCCAAATCAACCCAAAATCAATTGATTTTCTCATGAATTAATTATATATTCAATCTTCTTCGCAAATATAAATGAAATCTACACTCCAATGATCAAAATTAAATCAAACTAAATTAAATTTTCTTCTAAGCCCTTTGGACCTACCTTCATGAGCTTAGCCAAGTTTGCCTTCAAATCACTTCAAACTCAATTGATTTTCTTATAAATCAATTATTCCTTGAATTATCTTCTCAAATATAAATGAAATATACATTCAAATGACCAAAACTAAATCCAAACTCAAATCAAATCCCAATCTAAATCCTTTAAGCCAATTCCTTGGACTTAACCAAATCTCATCTAAATCAAGCCAAAACTAATAGATTTTCTCTTGAATCAATCATTCCTCCAATTACCTATCCAAATATAAATGAAATATGCAATCATCAAACCAAACCAAGATCAACCCAAGACAAACCCAACTTAGCCCTTTTGACTTGAAATTTTCAAAGGAACCAAAAGCTATTAGAATCTAAATTGATTACAGTTGAATTTATATTTCAATCCTAAACAGATATATAAATTCAACTAAAACTAAATCAAACCGAAATCAAGCCAATTGACCCATTTAGGTTCACTTGACCCAAAGTGACCTAAAGGACCCTTTTGAGCTAAGTTTCAATCCAATGCAAAATAGATTCAACCAAGCCAACATAAACCTCCTACCATGATTGTTGACCACCCTAGGATGATCAATTGTCACAAATTGGGTCAAACCAAGCCAACTTGGTCATTTGACCAAGTCAACCTCTTAACCCATATGAACCCAAACTAGCCAAAACCTACCCTACACCAAATCAATTGAAACCATAGCTTCACACCAACCCATGATCAATGATTGAACATGACTTGGCCATCAATTGACCCAAACCAAACCCAATTGGACCTTTGACCCAAGTTGACCCAAATTGATCTAAAATTCCAAAATAGGTCAAATCATGATCCAACCCAAATTTCTTATAACCAATGGTTCAAATTCATTCCAAATTGATTATTAAACTTGACCTAAGCCACAATTGAGCTTAGTTTGACCAAATTGGATCCAACTGACCAACTTAGACCAAATTGACCTAAAGGGTCAAATTGGCCTAAAACTAAATTAAATCTAAATCAACTCAAAATAAAGCCTACAATTATCTTCAATTAACCAATTGAATATGAATCAATACCAAACCTAAGCCAATTTGATCAATTTAGTCAAATTGGTCAACTTGCCCCATTTGACCTATATGAATCCAAATGAGCCAAAATCAAACCTAAGATGATATGATTGAAACCAATTAAACCAAAACACTTTAAATCATCATTGGAACTTGAGCCAAACTTTGGTTTGACCCAATTTGACCAATTGGCCAACCTAACCTAATTTGACCCACAAGAGCCAAATTGAGCTAAATTCCTTGGAACCAAGTCACGACCCCTTGGAATCTGATCCAACCCGACCCAAACCCTTCTTAGGTTGGGCCAAAGCCAACCCAAACCCAAATGGACTCAAACCCAAGGCAAATCTCCCTTAAATTTGCCTCCCCACATGGGATTTTGCCAAAATTAGCAAAATCCACTCTTCCTTTCCACTTGTCAGCCCTCGCACAACCTAAATGGGGTCTGACCCACTCACCTAGCCCAACCTAAGTGGGCTAGATCTGCCATAGACCAAAGGGAGGTGAGTTAACTCACCTCCCTCACTACCCGAACCCATTGGATCTAAAGAAGCCAGAAGTTGCTTTGAGCCACCGCCCAAGCCTTCCTCCAACCCAATCATGCCATGCGGAGGTGACATTGACAACTATGATGCCCTGATGGCCATTGGCCAACCAAAAAATGAGAGCCAATCTTGTCCGCCCATATATCCCCCCCCCCTTCAATTCACAGAAACACACATTCGACTCCTCAGAGCTTCCAAGTGAGATTTCAAACTCCCTATGAGCTCCCCAATCTTCCCAAAAGCTTCCCATCACTGTAATTTCCAAAATCAAGTCATCCAAAATAGGACAACCCACTCCTCTGGCCTAACTCCCCCATTTCTCAACCAAAACCAAATTCCTCTTACCCACATGCTCCCCGCACCACATCAAGCACAAACAAATCTTTTCCCAAGCTTCCCAACCACTGGAAGCCTAAGTTCAATCGAAGACGAGCCTCCAAAGGATGAAGTTTGGTCTTCCAAGTGGACGGAGTGGAATCAACCCAATTGCAGCTCAGTAGAGCTTTATCTCGACCAGATGAAGCTACCTCAAGCGTGCGAGATGTCAATCATTAGCTCCGGCGAGGTATGCCATTGAAACTGACCTTTTGCAAAAAAAATTCATTGGAGCTTTTCGAAGGAAAGTTGAATTCTCATAATCTTGACCATTGGATCTCCTCTGATCATTGTCGTGAAGGTGTGGGATCCACTTAGAGTGGATCTAAGCTTGGGTGAGCTCCAATCGTGCGGGTAATGGCAAATAGCTTCCATCTTTTATCACTTGGAGATGATAGATCACACGTCATCCTTTTCGTGTGATCAAAATAGACGACCGTGATTAGATCCATTAGATCGAGTTAATTTCATCCCTTAACCGGGATGGATGATCGATCTATCGACTAAAGTGGAGATGTATGTGTCCACTCTGACTCAAACGCACTTTATTAGTCCGCTGTCATGTCCGAGATTAGGCTTAATTAGGCATAATTAAATGAAATTAATGACTGAAACTTCAAGTAATTATAATAAATCATAGAAAAATCCAAAAATATATAAATAAATACTTATTTTAAAGGTATTTCAGAGGGGAATTTATTAAAAATATTCTTAATTAATTTTGATGAGTGATTAGGAATTAATTAGGGTTTAATTAAAAAAATTAATTAGCTTAATTACTCCCTAATTAATTAATTAATTAACCTCAATTTTTTGAGATTGTTTAAAGGGATGACCTTTGCCTCCTCTAATTTTCTTGAAATTTATTGATTAATTAATTAGTGATATTAGTTAATTAATCCCTAATTACTTTCTTAATTTAATTAAGGGATAATTAATCACATGAATAATGACTAACTAATTAATTGGGTTCATTAATCATTGTTTAATAGTGAGGGAACTTATGAAATTGGATTGAGACCTCTTTCATGATCTCTTTCTCTAAGTTCTTTTCACTTTTCAAGAAAAATTAATTCTTATGATTTTTGATTTTATGTGTGACCTTTATGCGTTTAGGCTCTTAGGGCAAAACTTAATTTTTTTATCCCAATTAATTACTCATAACTAAATTTTAAATAATTCATAACCTCACCATAAAGTCAAGGCTTAAATAAGATAATTAAAAGATTTAACAACCCCTTAGTTATATGGTTGTATGTTTCACATCATGCATGCATCTTGAATCACTCTTGCAAAATGGGGTCCACTTACAGATAGGGACCACTTGACTTGAGAGCAACCATTAATTTGGCAGCTTCACCCTCTTCTCTTTTGATTTTGCCAATAACTCATTTTCATCATACATTTAGGGATAAGAAATCCTAAAGCCTTTATCAAAATAAAGTGTCAAAATAAAATTTGAAAAGATGTGCATTTTTTGACTAAGTCATTGCTCATATCACTCATGCTCTAGTATCTTTGAATCATAGGGAGTGGGTTTAAGGACTTTAGTCTCTCTCTTTTTAATAAATAACAGCCCAACTATCTTGCAATTTTATATGAACGGACCACATGGATTTGAATCATATGAACGGCCACTCCAGGCGGTTGTAAGCCCAGTAGTTAGGAGGAGGTAAATCTTATGTCCATCTTCACTTGGATTTAGATCGTGCTTTAGCTTATGCTAAAGTTACCGAGATTTAGGATTCAAGGTTGCTATTTTATTCAGGATACAAGTATAAATCCTCGCATCTTAGGCATTTTCACAATTTTGTGTTGGCAAATTATAAGCCCTAGTGATCTAATAAAAATTCAACTCTAAGAAATAAATCTCTTAATTTTCAAATATATAAAGCCCAATCATAGGATAGGTTGGAATACTCACTAGGCTTCCTAATATCATTAGCATTTTCTACTTATCTCCTTTAGATTCCAAAATAAGTCTCTCCATTTGATCTATCCCGATTGATTTTTCAATATAGCCAATCCTTTAATAGTATAATCTTGAAATATTTGGAGACCCTAATTTTGAACTTTATTTGAGAGTATTCTTAAGAATTCACCTTTCTTAGGATGTAATTAACTATAGAGGCTTGCCTCCATAGAAAACTTTAGAACCCGATTTAATATAAACCTTGCTTTATTCATCCATGTAAAGTAGAAGAAAAATCTCTGGTATATTCGAAGACCCATCATATCTTAGGAGTCCTTATTAGGTGATTAGGTTCATTGATGGGTGGTGTCTCTATCTCTCTAGATAGTACATAATACCTCAATTCATACTTAATCACTTCAATAAGTATCCCCTATGATCTGCATGGTGTGGTGTCCCCCGCCCCACCCAAGATGATCGGATCTCCTATAAGTGAGTATATGTTATTTTGTTCTTTGTAAATATCACAAACTTTTTTTGTAGCATTCCAATGATTAATTTTTGGATTACTTTGATATCAACCCAACATTCTCATAAAAAAAACTAATATCTGACCTCGTACAAGTCTAAGCATATATCAGACTTCTAATAATAGATGAATAAGGAATTTGTTCCATTTGCTTACATTAAAATTCATTTTTTGGTAAAATTCATTTTTTGGGCATTGCATAAGACTTAATTTATCTCTTTTCTAAATCAGAACAATTTTCATCTTAAATCTCTCTAAAACTTTATTGATATATTCTTTCTAAATAATCCTAACAATCTTTGTGATCTATTAAGAAATATTTCAATTCTTATCATATAGGATGCTTCGCTTATATTTTTTATTTCGAAGTTCTTTGAGAGAAATTTCCTAGTCTCATACAATAATCCAAGATCATTAGTTGCAAGCAAAATATCATCATCATATAAAATCAAAAAATAAAACTTACTCCCACTGACCTTTAGATATATACATCGATCAACAATATTTTCTTTAAATCTTAAGGTAGTAATAGTATTACTGAACTTAAGATACTATTTTCGAGAAGCTTGATTAAGTTCGTATATATATATCTTAAGTTTACACATAATGTGTTTCTTTCTTCTAATTGAAAAGTCTTCATATTGATCTATATAAACTTTTTCCTCTAAATTTCTATTTAGAAAGACAGTTTTCACATTCATCTGATATAGCTCCAAATCATAATGAGCCACTAATATCATAATAATTCTTAACAAGTCCTTTTTGAAAATAGGAGGAAAAGTCTCTTTATAGTCAATACCTTCTTTCTCAATGAAACATTTAGCAACAATTTTGACTTTAAATCATTATATATTACTATTAGAGTCGCATTTGGTCTAAAGACCCATTTACATCCAACTCTTTTAGAACCTTCAGGCAATTCAATGAGATCCCATATATTATTGTGATCCATTGATTTTAGCTCTTCTTTCATAGTATTTCACCACTTTTTAGAATTAATACTTTCTATGGCCTATGAAAATGAAACTGGATCATCATCAATTCTTAAGTCAAATTCTGACTCTTATAAATAAACTACATAATCATCCAAAATAATAATTTTTCTTTCTCTTTAAGAATGTCTTAATGTTATTTCTTGTGGTTTATCAATTATAGGTTCTTTGGTGATAACTTCATTATGTGGTATTTATTCATTCATTTAGTACTCTTATAAATTGTCAAATTGTTCAACAATTGTAAGAACAATAATTTTAGAAGAGCTGAAATTGATAAAAAAAAAATTTCACTTTAACTTCTTCAATTTTCACATTTCGTAGTTATGTACTCCTACTAATATCACCATTTTCAATGAACTTAACATTTTTCAATTTCAATATTTTTTGTATTATGATTAGGATAATAAAATCTATACCCTTTAGACCTTTCTGAATAACTAATAAAATATACACTGATTATTCTTGAATCTAGTTTCCTTTCATGTTGATTATAAATTCTTAATTCTACTCGCAACCCCAAACATGAAGGTGTTTTAAATTGGGCTTCTTTCCTGTCGACAGTTAAAAATGAGTTTTTGAAATTGTCTTACTAAGAACCCTGTTTACAAAGTATACAATAATTTTTAAAGCATACATTCATAATGATAAGAGTAAAGAAGAATAGCTTAACATACTTCTGACAATATTCATTAAAGTATGATTACGCCTTTCTGCAACACCATTTTCTTGTGATATTCTTGTCATTATGTATTAAGCACAAATGCCATACTTTTGTAGAAATTTAGCAAATGGACCAAGGCATTTTCCATATTCATCATGCCTTCCATAATATTCACCACCTCTATCAAATCTTATAATTTTTACTTTTCTGTCTAATTGTCTCTCAAACTTATTAATAAATGTCTCTAAGGCATTTATTGATTGAGATTTTTCGTGCAACAAATAGACATAACTATAACGTGAAAAATCATCAATAGAAATGACAAAATACTTTTCTCCACCAAAAGATGGAACATTAAAAGGTCTATAAACATTAGTGTGTATAATCTCTAAAAGTTGTGTGCTTCTTGTGGGTGCTTTCTTAATTGTGTTTTGTAACTTTACTTTTAATGCAATCCATACTTATACCAAGATCAGTAAAATCTAAATCAGAAATAATTTCATCCTTTACTAATCCTTGCATTATTTCTTTGGATATATGGCCCAAACGTTTATGCCATAAATAAGTTGATTTTTCATCAACCAAATCATGTTTCATTCTAATATTGTGATGCAAGGTCAATAAAATTTTAGCAAATAAATTATCAAGCTTTAATTTATATAAACCATCACAAAAAACATTAAATCCAATAAAATGAATATACTTAAAACAAATTGAAACATACATTTTCAAATATAAAATAATATCCAGTTATATTAAGTTTAGACAATTAAACTAAATTTCTAGAAACAGATGTAACATAAAGAGTTTGAAAAGGATCTAAATGATGTCTAATATCTAAAATTTACATAGCTTCAACTAGCTTCAAGCTTGATTTGAAGATAAACTTTTCATTTGGCTTTATGGCTTGGATCGTAAGGAATCCCTACATTACATTTAAAACAAGTGTGATACAACCAGAATCAATCCACCAAATATTATAAAGAACTTCTTTTAAATTTGATTTGAAACATTCAAAAGCACTTGACTTATATTTCTTTTCAAATCAACTCTTACATTTGATAGGCAATCTTTTTGATAATGACATATATCATACATCTACTTTTCTTGGATTTAAGAAGATAACACATAAGCCGTCAAGTGTCCTTTATTACCCTTAGCATTCATCTAAATTGGTTTTCTTTTAATTTATGGTTGTCCCATGAGATTAAAGGGTAAGAAGATGACCAATAATTTTCTCTATAAAGAGACACTTATTCGATCAAACGATCCATTAATGATTGATGAAACTCTCTCTTAACCAATGAGATTTAAATATATAATTAATTATTAAATAATAAATTAAATAATTATTAATGGCTCTAGCATTAACAATCTTTATGCGTTATAAAAATAAACAATATATAGTGAATTTGCAAGCTAATATGGAGACATGAAATATGTTATTCTGAATATTTGCTTCAGCCTTCAAACCTTACAGAATTTAGTTTGGAAGATTTAAATGCATTTGACATAATACTTATATATATTTACATAAATAACCTCTAAAATTATATATATATATATATATATATATATATATATATATATATATATATATATATATATATATATATATATATATATATATATATATATATATATATATATATATATATATATATTAGATGGGCTATGTTCAATTTGATTTTCAGTATTAACTGAAATTAAACTCAAATGTTAACCGGCTGTTATTTTGGACTTGAACCTAATATGTATAATATTTGGGTTAACTACAATACATATATTTTCAACCATGTTGAATTATTTATCAGTACTTCTAACTCAATTGAATAGAGGAATGCAAATATTTCAAAGGATGAAACAACTTTATTTTCAAGACTGCAATGTATCTTCTAGAATCCAAGTACTGAATACTAAAGTACAGAGAAAATTTCTATTAAAAAGCATTTTCTCAAATATCACAAAAATCTACTGGTTATCTTTCTATTTGAAGATAAAAATGTGCATTGATGGTTGAGAAAAAAAAAAGAAGAAAAAGAATATTAAATTCATCATTTAAATTAGATATGCTCTACAAATGATTGATATTTTAAATAATTGTAATAGATTTAACTCAGAGACAATCTAAGATATTAAATGAATTAATTCTGAATCAAGAATAGTGTAAAATTGGTGGAGAAATCAATACTTATGGAAGAAAATAATATATACATCACAGAATACATTATACTACAATAATCAGAGATTTTTTGAAAAATCATCCAAGAATAAATTTAGTAAGAATAAAATCAAAGTTAGACTTGAAGAGTTTAAAAAAAAAAGTCAAACTATTTTTGTTAATATATAGTAATATGCAAAATGAAAATATTAGAGTTCAAAGCTAAAAAGAAAATGTAATTTTAAAGGTGGCTAATATAGGCACATGATAAAAGATTATAAATAGAGGAAACAAAGAAAACCAAAAGAAATATTAAAATTCAAAGAAATTATTATGTGCAGAATTTGAATGTAACTTCTACATCTAAACTCTAATAATATGCTTTTACAACCATCATACAATTATTATGTATTATAAGTCTATATATTATCATATGATACATCAAGATATAGCAATATACAATAACCATTGTATTACATATATAATATCTGCTGCATATAATAATCTCTCTAAAATTTAATGCTAAGAAATTTAGGACAGAAATAGAAGCAGATGTCAACTCCAACAATAAACTTACAGGGGTGGTTTCTATGATTTGAAATAAATGACACAATAATAAAGCTTATTAGAAGTTGAAGGGAGACAATTGTTCCCACTCCGATTCAGAGCAAGTAGATTTAAAATCATAAAGGATAAATAATAATCATAAAATCTACTACCAGCTTAACTTTCAAAGCAGACCATAGGGCTTTGAATTTTGAGTTATGAACAATTTGGTAACCATGCTTGAATAATTTCTGTCGCGATGCGAACAAAAATCTAATAATTTTATTCAGTCATTAGGGCAAAGAAAATAATCTGAATTATCTGAATTATCGAATATATATATCCAAAGTTTTCCAATAAAACTAATTAATTTTAGGAAAATTTATATACATAAGCACATAATTTTCATGCATTTACATATTAACATCTAAAAAATTTAGGGAAATTTACATACATACCACTCAATTCTTCTCCATTTACATATTTCACACCCAAACTCAATATTTAAAACCAAGACTTTTCCTACGCTAAAAAAAAAGTGCATTTCACTGAAAAAAGTAAGAGGGTATTTTGATGTAATAATAAAGATTTAGGTGTTATTTAAGTAAAATTAAAGGTGAAATACGTAAATGATAAGAAAGATGTATGTAAATCCCCCAAAAATTTAATATTTACAAATATAGCATTTTTTTATGTTTCAAAAACTGAATTTTACTTTTAAAATTTTAAGAAAAATATTATTTTATTATCCGGCCACTCCTTCGTAAGCCAAACAGCATCCATAAAGGATTCCATCGCGTGGCCATACACATGTCATCAAGAAACGCCGACCAAGCAAAGTAATCCGCATGTGAAAAGGTTTGCCGCCAGACGAATAGAGTGTTATATTTTAGTTTATTTCTGTTAAATATTTCATAATTGGAAAGTTTATATACATTAACGCACAATTCTTATACATTTAAATATATAACACTTGATTTGATATTTACAGAAATATTTTTTTTATATACATGAAAAGGTGAATTTCAGTTGAAAAAATTAATAATATTATTTTTTTATATAATATTAAAAAATTATTATTATTATTATAAATATCAAATTTTGAGGATTCAATATATAAATATATGAGAATTATGTATTCCGCATTTAAATGCTCTTTATAATATATATTTTAAATATATTTTCTGAATTATTATACTTTATTTTATAAAAAAAAAAAAAAAAAAAAAAAAAAGAAACACATTAGACATTTGAATATCACAAATAAAGTTCTAAATCATCATTAATAATTTTATGTTAATTAATTTAGATATAAATAGATTAAGTTATATACTCTAAAATTATTTAAAATTCGGTTAGCATAAATTAATCACAATTTAAGAAAGTAACATCCATTCTTATCTAGGATACATGTAGAGGGAGAAGAACGAGGGCAAATGTCCATCCAATATATATAATTTTGTTTTTTATTTGATTTTTTTTATAATATATATTTAATAAGTATCTACTAAAATTTACTTATGATTCGTTCTAAAAAAAAAAAAATTCTAGCTCTACTATTATTTTTTAGAAAACAAGGAGCAATATGATTGCAATGATTTGAAATTCATATATCTATCAAAACGATTTAGTTCCTAACAAAATAAATTTTTTAAAAAAAATTTGTATTCATATATATATATATATAATTTTAAATGAAAACAAAAAATATGACATCATGGCATTTGAGGGAATTTAATCTCAAACTCACACACAAAGCGTTGTGACCCCAAGACTCTTTGAAGTTCAAAATTTATCAATCAACAAAGGCTCAGCAAAGACATCATGGTTAGTCAACATGCCTAGGATGATATATGAATATTGAGATTGAGAAATTACAGGGATATGAGAACATGAGATGACACAAATATAAGGCATGAATATGTGAGATATTAGGATGTTGGATAAAATATAATATAAAATGTCGATAGTTCAAATTAAAGATAAGATGTCAAATATGATACGACAAAGATGCAAGATATGGAGCAAAGGCATTGAGGATGTTATACGTCAAACATAGAGATCTTAAGCAAAAACGATTTGCTTCACTAGCAAATAATAAAAATTATAATTAATTTAACTCATATAAATTTTAAATAAATTAAAAAAGAACTATTTTTATTTTTTATTTTTAAGTTATTTAAATGAATTTAATTACAAATATAATTTAAATTAAACATGAACTAATTATTTTTTCGACTGATAGTGAACCTTTTTCTTTAACATAGAGACTTATATATATATATATATATATATATATATATATATATATATATATATATATATATATATAATTTTAAATTAATTATCATTAAAACTCTACTTAAAAAAACACACGTGGACGTAAATATTCAGGTAAATGGACGTTCTACGATGGACAAATGTTCCTCGCCAGCTGGAAGGCGCACGAGACATCGCCGGCAAGCCGACACGTCAAAGGTGGAGCCCGGCCACGCCTTTGCAGACGGCGACGCCTAACCCTGTGAAGATAATCACAAGGGATGCCGCGGTCAGACTGGGCGGCTAAGCTAATAAGGCCATCCTTTTTCCTTATAATTACAACCGTTTCAACTGCGAAGGCGATTGTAGCCAGAGAATAGTCTACAAACCGTGCTAGATGGCTTCATTTGTAAAATCGGCAAACAAGAAGGATGAATTGTGGTGATGTGCCCACAGACGCGGTTCTATTTTCCATCACCATAACCGACCTTCCTTAGCTTTAAAGCCCTATATCCCCCCCACTTTTCTCAGCTCGCGGCTGTTCTAGTCTCCGTTCCAGGTCGAAATCCTAATTCCGATCGTAATACGCTTGAGGGCATGGCGCAGAGAGAGGAGGAGACGGAGATCCGGGTGACGGAGACGCTTACCCTTTGCGTTAACAACTGCGGTTTCTACGGCAACCCGGCGACCAAGAACATGTGTCAAAGCTGCTTCCAGGCCGCTCAGGCCAGACCGGCGTCCTCCCCCCGTCCGATAAACTCGGCGATAGCGAGATCCGGGGAGATCCGGCCGGCTGAGCCTGCGGAGAAGGGGATTGATGCGGCGGAGGGGGAACCACCAGCAACCAAGGTTACTGTGGCTCTGGCGAGGGTGTCGAACAGGTGCTCGGGATGCAGACGAAAGGTGGGGTTGACCGGTTTCCGCTGCCGCTGCGGGGAACTGTTTTGCGGTGAGCACAGGTACTCCGATCGCCATGATTGCAGCTTTGACTACAAGGCTGCCAGCCGAGAAGCCATCAGCCGCGAGAATCCAGTTGTCAGAGCTTCCAAAATCGTCAAGATTTGATTGTCTTACAAAGAGGTTTCATTTGACGAATACGCTTGTTCTCTCTATCAGAGAGAGAGAGAGAGAGAGAGAGAGAGAGAGAGGAGAGGAGAGAGAGGAGAGAGAGGGAGAAGGAGAGAGGAACTGGGAAATTATTGTTAATGATCAAATCAGCTAGGGGTGGACACTCTCTTTCGTTGTTTGTTGAATGGAATTTAATTTATTGGAAAATATGAGAGATTAAACTATTTTTAGTTGTGAATGTTGTTGTCATTGTATTCTCTGATAGAAAAATGGTGAAGTACGCCTTCTTTGCAGCTTTGCTTTCTTACTGTATTTACATTACTATTTTCGATTGTATCATCAAATCAAACTTACTGCATCAGTTGATTCTATTATGTGTTAGAAACAAGAAATATTAGCCCTGATGTGGTTTGCTGTATCCATAGAAAAACACAGAGAAAACACACGGTGATTGATCATCTAAAGATGATAGCATAGTTCTAAAATGAAATGATGTCCCATCTGCAACAGGTGAGGCTAAGATTGGCCTTCATCTGTTGCTGCGACCAGCACCAAGTTTCCACAAACGTTTAATCGAAAAGTAATATTTACAGATATGAATTGAGTTCATCAATGACTCTAAAGCGCAGCAAGGAAAGAGAGATGATTACCTGGGGTTGGGTTTTGTTAGTCAGGTCCGTCACTAAGCCCGCACAGGAACTTGCAAGACTGAAGCCAGGAACCAAAGTGCTTTCACCTCTGCTGAATGCCTCAGGTCGCCAAAAAGCTGTAGCGTAGTGTTGGGAAACGAGTGTTTCACCTCATGGACATGAGATTCCGCAGCT
This sequence comes from Cymbidium sinense, assembly GCA_021442155.1. Taxonomy (NCBI): domain Eukaryota; kingdom Viridiplantae; phylum Streptophyta; class Magnoliopsida; order Asparagales; family Orchidaceae; genus Cymbidium; species Cymbidium sinense. Next base: position 56,366,796 of record CM038216.1, read on the forward strand.
GCGTAGCCCTTTTGTTCTCAGGCTTCTTCATTTTGATCATATTTTTCTTCACAGCCTTCTCGATCTGCTCGATCGAGTTCAAAAGAGTACTCTCAGTTACTGCTGTTTGTCCATCATCGGCATGATCGGTCAGAGGGGCTGGAGTCTGAGGCGACTCATCAGTTTGAAGTGGCGGCTCGGTGGTGATGGCAGGGCAAGCTTTGATTGGCAGTTTCATGGAGCGTTGAGAGGCTGTTGATGATGATTCCTGTGGCTGTGGGTTGGTGATTTGAAGGTCAGGCGCGGCTGAAGAAGAGGTTGCAGCTGTCTGTGCTGCTTGGATGCGCAAGCGCCTCTTCTCGTAAGCCTTAAAAATTAATGTTTGTTTAATGCTTGACATGCATAGAAGTTGTGCAAAGATATACTATGTAGATTCAACATTTTAAATAGCACTCAACACAATGATTCGAAAATGAAGAATCATTCTAAATATTGAGATAAAGCTAATGATGAGTAACCAGAGTAAGAAGGACTGGATTTCACAGAATAAAATTTATAGAATCTGACATTGTGATGTTAGAAGTTAATAGGTGTCAATCACTAGATAGTATTAATTCCTGATGAATTGTGTACAATTAATGCAAATTTGCACTGTGTTCATTTGGTTACTTGAATTTAGAAAGTATGTTTTGAATAACTATGAATTTTCTAGATCCTGCCAATTGTTTTGATGGAATTAGATATCAATATGGAATCATAACACTATAAACACTGCAGAAATCGCTGGAAATTGAGGATTTCAATTTCACACTTAAACTTTCTAAAGCATGTATTCCATCTACAAGCAACTAAACGAGCCCTTAAGGTAGTTGAAAGTAAAAGCAATGCAAATAAACGAATATATTTGAGAGAATTTGAACTAATTTCGAAGCAAGGCACAATGCAAGCTTAATATCAGCTTTTATTTTACAGTAAAAAGAGAATAATAATAAAAAAAAGAATACAGCTATACTCCACAAACAAATCTTCACATAAAATCTAAAGATTCCCAATTGATGTGGGTGCTTGTACTTTACATTCTTTCCATTTTGTTTTTATTGTTTAAAGGGGCACACATAAGCATTCGCATCAGCCATGTGAGATCCTTACGATTAAAATGCAGGTTGATTTGGGGGTGTCTAGCACTTCTTAAAGAAGAAAGGGGGAAAAAAAGAAAAAATAACTGTTCCTAACTGAAACAAAAATCAAAAAGCGAACACAAAAAAAAGAAATTACAAATCAAAACTATAATATGAGCCAAAGCATTCAACTAATTACAAATGGAGCACCAAATGAAGGCCATGCCCCTATCTATTACCAAAAAATCTATCTGAACGAACTGACTTGTTAATTGCAATTCGATTAGAGTCTACAGTAATTGGGTATAAATTCTAATTCAAAACAAAGGATTGTCTCTGAGCAGTAATTCGGAAATTTACCAACGCTATACTTGAAGTGCTGTTTTTTTTTTTCAATACAAAGATGAAGCTGGTCCCAAAGTCTTTTCAAAAAAAGTAGTCTTAATCGAGGGATAGGATACATTATATGTATCACATTAGCAATAAAAGAATCAGCTAAATCAATCAGAATACATCTAGACATATATGGCTGAAAGAACTAATCCACATCCAAATATTAGGTGATCTTGAATCATTCTCCAGTTGAGAATCGGCTTTGGCCCTATTAGAAGTCTCTAATTTTGAAAATTGATTGAGCAGTGAAAAGCAGCCATTGACGAATAAATCAGTGATGTATACAGTGATTATTAGTGTTCGCAAACAAATTTCCGAAGCTTGTGGTCCAACAAGGTATACAAAAAACACCATCATGCAAGAAGCCAACAAAAATGCGAACGAAGTTGATTTTTAGCAGCATAGCACCAAAGATAGAGTCAAAATTACAGTACAAGTATCTTATAAATTCATCTCGTAAGAAATACCTTTATTATATACAATCAATTATTCCGTAGTTATTTCAACTAATTCGTAAATACATTATGAATCGTGAGATAAACTATCTTGAAATCAACCGAGAGAAGTTCTTGTACTAAAACTGAAGAGAACAAAAATATCCGTCCTTTGCGTAAGAAGAATTTTCTATTGAAATATTTGAACATGAAAGAACATGACGATATGGCAATGGTGCAAGAAACAGAAAACAATGAGAAAAAAACTTTCAACTTACTATTAGAATGTCTAAGAACCAGCAATAAACAGTCCAACACTCTTCGTATTAGACAGAAATCCCTTTCTCACGTTATCAAGAAAGAGTCCAATAGAGCAAAATAGGGAAACAAACTGCTGAATGGAGGAGCCCTAACTAATAGCGGCATCCAAGAACCAATCGAAGGGCCGAAATAAAGCTAGCCGCATACCTTCACTATTGATGTGATGTCCCGAAGTGGTGTCCGCGGGTACCAATCTGGGAGTGGGCTCCTCCCCGGCCGCCTGAACCTCGCCGCCGGTGATTTGCGCCAACCACACGGTATGTTCTCTTTGTTATTCGTCGGAAAAAATCGTCGTGCCTTCCCTTGAGCGGCCACCGTCGTGGGCGAGTAATCCACTCGACGGATCCAGTACCCCCCGCCCGCGATCGGCTCCCTCAAATCCGGCATTGTCTCCTGCGAAAGATCCAAACAACAAGACGCTCAAACAGGGGCAAATCCTAGACTCCATGGAAGAAACTGAGCACGTGCATCATTTCTACCGATAAAGAGAGGCTGGATGGCTCTCCGTTTCTCCGATGCTCCCGCCTTCGCCTTCTTCTCGGAATGAAGTGAACGGGAAACTGGCAGCGCTGGGGATTTAAGGATAGATGAACGGCGGTGAGCAGATCCCGGAAGAGGCCAAGACCACTGGGATTTTGCGATGTGGTCACCATAGTCCGCCAATTTTCAAATGTTCAAAATTGCAAGATTAGCGATAGTCTTGTCGACTGCTGGGTCCACCATAGGAAGTTCATTCAACGGATCGATGTGACCGACTCCGAATCAGACGATCAGAAATGACCACTGAATCGGATCGCTTTCAAATGAGAGTGTTGTGCTTTTCATAAGGTCGGTTTGGTAGGCGTAATATAATTAATTGATTAAAAAAAATCTGATGAATTTCTAATTTAAAAATCCCACGAAAGGTTAAATTAAATGAGCTTAAATGAATTAGTTTGGCCATTCAGCACCATTATATGTCAATACAATTTGATGTTGCCAAATAGGATTCATTAAACTATATTGCTTTTGAGCTGTCCCTTGTTTCACAAAAGGAAACAAAATTCCGGGAATCAACTTTTAAATAATAATAATAATAATAATAATTTGTTCGTTGATTTATTGATCGCCATAATATGATAGAAAATGAAACCAATAATTATGAATGCATTTCATTTGATTATTTGATAATGATTTGTTTAAATTGATTAATTATATGTTAGTGATATTAAAACGTCAGTGTAATCTTTTAATTTCGTATTTTGTGAACCTAACGTTTTTTAATGAATTATTCTCTTTTTTTTAAGTTAAAGAGCTTTTATTAAGCTACATAGAAATTTAAGAATTATTTTATTAAGCTACATAGAAATTTATTGATCATATCGGCTAAAGCTTGATTGGTTCAATTGTGAACCAATCCGGCCTCTTACTAGTTTGCTTTAGTTTCAAAACCTCTTTTATACATAATCGGTAATTAATGGTCAAAACTGACAATTGAAATAGGAAACTGATGAAATAGCCTTTTTTTTTTGTTTTTTTAATAAACTGCTCAGTTAAACTATTGATCAATTTATTCCTTTTTGATTTTGATTAGATGACTACTAATAAGACATTTAAATTAAAGAAAAAATTAAAATTTATATATTTTGTAAGTATTTGCAAGGATATCACTATACAACAATAACAACAATAACAACAACGAGCCTTTATCCTAAGCATGGTTATATAATCCTCCGTCCATTATGTCCTATTATGTGTCAAATTCTCATTTAAATCCAAAGATATCTAAAGTCATTTTTTATACATCTTATCCAAAGTCTTTTAGATCTGTCATTTCTTAACAGTAAAGACAAATCAAATACATCTACTCCTGTCATCCGACTGGCAAGGATATCATTATATATAGGAAAAAATAATCAAAATATAATATCCAAAATATTTTATAATGAAATGATAAGATTTAGAATATTGTATATATCATTATTGTATCAGTATTTTATCATTTAATTCATATTAAAATAATTTTAATATTTATTACATCATCTTATTTAATAGAATATCAGATTAATATTCATTCTACTAATTTGATTCAATTATATTATGCAAATATTTTTTTATAAAAAAAAGCTTCATCATTTTTTAAAGATATCAAAGTCTTCTACTATTAATCAATGATCACTCTTCTCAATACAAAAATGATAGCCTTCAATATTCTCAACAAGCACATTGAAGGCATTGTCATACACGCGTGAGATGTCATATATCATCAATAAGGTCTATATTATGCACAAATTTTTTTATCTCTAGATGTGTGAAGGAGTTTCTATTATTTAATATATCAATAAGTTCAACTCAATCATTAGTCACTTTAGTTCTATGAATATCAACTGTGATAGTGAAATATATGCCTTGAGTTTATTTTAATAGCTATTAAAAGTTTGAATGGTGCATTAATTATCATTAATATTTTTATGGATCAATTAATTTATAGTTACATGATGTCAAAGATCTTATAATTAGTCAAGACAATTTAATAATATAAAATGGGCAAAATATTCTTACCTCCTACTTTGAATGTTGATAACAAGAGTATGCATCAAAATAAAAATAATCATATAAGTGAAAAGAATCCAAAACATAAAATAAAACCCACGGTGCAAATCATGTCAAAACTAATCTTGAGGTTACTGTTGACCTCCATATATGTGTCATAAGTTGAGTCAAGCTCACAAGTCGAATTCGACGAACTTCAGAAGTGATAGAGCAAAAATCGAGGCTCAAAACGCATGACCGAATATAATATACGACACGACTGGTCGATGAACGGACTTTGTCATCGTAAACATTAAAATTGATTAATATAAATATCAGACAATCAATGATTAACATCGATCGATATCAATACGCCGACGCGATAGAATCTACGATTTACGACATTCTCAAAATCGACGTGTTATTTCAAACGAAAACTACCAAATGATCCCACGCCAATTCGATGCCGGTAAATGTAATGATAAGGCGAGCAAATCGAGGTTGAATGCATCAAAATCAACCCAAAATGACGACGAAAAGACTTTACCATCGCGTTGAACGCCGGATCAAACGATCAACGATCAATCGCCGAACATCGCAAGTATATCGAGGTCAGGAGGCGCCAACACAAACCAAACGACATTCATTCGCAAAATTGATTGTCCTTAGCTTTGAAATGTCGAAATCTATCAAAGATGTTTCGACTCTCGGACAGTGCGAAAATCAAGCCGGAAAGGATAACACGCATTTTGAAATGAATTACCCAATTGACGCCGAAACCAAACGGCCTCCGATCGCAAATGTTCAGGCCATCGAAATAAAATTGATATATATATATTAACTATGTGATTTTAGCGATGTTAAATTTACATTAATACTGATTAGATATTTAAAAAATTAATAAAAAAAACTCTAACTTTCCCAACAAGCCCTAAATCTAACCTAAATCCTAATCCACGCTCGCTCAGCTCATATTCATGTGTGACCCGAGCTCCCTTTCGTTCGACCCGATCGCTTCTTTACACACGCACGCTCAACCTCGGTTCCTCCCGTTCGTCCGGCCGATCTCCCTCCACTCCTCCCGATTGAGCGCTCGACCGATCCTCCATGCTCCATGATTCGAATGGCAGGCAATTGTTCCCTCCTCCTTCAACTACTCCTGCTCGTGATCCCTCCTTCTCTTCAACCGCACGCAAAGAGGGATCTCCTCCCACAGCCTCGGTCCAAAACCGAGCCTTCCTCCTCCCATTTCTCTCGTCCAAAACCGCAAGCCCTTTTTTTTTTTCTTCTTCCCTAAAAATCGAAAAAGCTCCTTCTTCTTCTTCTCTCCAAACGCGAGCAAGGTAGGTCTCTTCCTTCCTCTTCCCTTCTTTTTCCTCCTCCTTCTTCTTCTTCCATTGTTCTTCCTCCTCCCCCTCACCCTCACAAATCCGAAATCATATTTTCCCTCATCCTGACAAATCCAAATTTCTCCTCTTTACCTCACCCTCACAAATCCGAAATCCTGTTTTCCCTCACCCTCACAAATCCGAAATCCCATTTTTACTTTGCCAATTGAGAGGTCATTCTAGGCTTCGGTTTTCTCTTTTCCAATTCCTTTGCATCAAGATGAACACATTAGGAAGACCTCCCTTTTCCATCTTCCTTTTCCGAATTTTCCTTTGACAAAAGGAATACCGGGGTAGTGATTCTCTCTTTCCAACATCTCCTCACCATCTCCTTTGGCATCACTAAAAAAATGATGAACATATGAGATAAATATGTGATATATATATATATATATATATATATATATATATATATATATATATATATATATATATATATATATATATATATATATATATATATATATATATATATATATATATATGTTTGTTTCTTTACAGGTTTTCATCGTATCAGTAGATATCGAAACAACATCTAGATGTAAAACAATTTTATCGAATTTTTAGACTTAGAAAAAAAAAAAAAAAGAGAGAAATGAAAAAGAAATAATCAAAATTCATTAAAAAGAAGAAAACGCATAAATAATGAAACAATATGAAAGTGCAAAGTCCCAAAAATAAGATTAAGGTGCAAAAATAAATCAAACTTGGAATGATATTCATAAATGATTTAATGATGCTGTCATTTTAAGAATCGAGAATTACTTGAAGAAACTAATCATAACTCTAACATACTACAAGATTCACACCAAGAATTGAATAGAGCCTTCGTGAATATTGAAGGAAGACATGTTCTTGTGAAATAATTATTAATTATTTGTATAAGCTATTGAGTGAGGGAGTTCTCTTTTCTTCAAACTTCACAAAATTAAATAAGCTTTAGTTGAAACCTAAAGAGACTGATAGCAAACTTATAAGAGAGCTAATTGAACAATTGCAAATTAGAGGATATCGAAAGAAATGAGAATCCTGATCGAATATCAAATAACCAATAATTGATGATAAATTCGAGTATTCAATTTCAAATTGAAAACAAAGGTGCACAAGCGATTTGATAGCTTTTTTCACAAGCACAAGTTCGATTAGGCAACTCATGATCACTCATGAATGTAGCCTTTAAAAGGATTACTTGATCCTATATTTGAAATTATATTTAAAGCACATGAGAATTATGGTATATCTAAGTGCTTAGTTCTAAGATTAATGATATTCAAATGAAATTTATAAAAGGATTTACAATGTAATTAACTAGCTTGACAATGGGTATATACAAACTCCTTCAATAATCACTCAAGTTACACTACGTGATATATTGAGTGAATCAATAAAAATCCGCATAATTTGAATTAGAGTTGTGATAAACTCAATGCTCATTTGAGGTAAAATCAATTCTTTTGGTTTAGAATGCTGAAATTGACATAAAAAACTTGAAAGTTATTTAACATATTGATATGATATTGAATTGAACAAGCAATCCAAGTATGAGTAATATTTTAAAATCTATAACGTCTTCTAACGCCACCAGATTCGCAATGCTTTGTACAAGCGAACAAAAGACGTTATTTAAGGCATTCTCAAATACACCCGTATAGGCCCCAACATAATGTTGAATGTTTAGATTTAAGTGTCTGAGGATGCTACGCGGGTTGGTTCTCGGTTTAATCTTAGGATTGAGTCTGGGTTAACAAAACCTAAAAATCTATTATAATAATTTCAACTTAGTAAAATATCTTAAAAGTTAATTCTATCATATGATAGTAGATCTTATTCTCTGTTAGGAGCTAAACAGAGTTGACAATATCTAAAGTTCTCAAATATATTCAATTCAATCAATTAACTACCCCGATGATGGCTGTGTTGAATGATGATTTCAACGAGAGGGGATACTTCCATCAAAATGCGATTCTAATTTCAAATCAAATTAACTCAAATTGAGTGTCAATCTAAAAACTGCTTAAATGAAAATCAATCATTAAAAGTTTAAAGCAAAACTTAATCTATCCATCTCCTACAAATATTAGTCGAATGTGATAAATTAGAAAAACTCTAGCTCACAAATGAGTCAATGTCAAATCAAGTGTTCTACTATGTTTACTCTCAATCAATCTACTCAAGTGGCGCGTGTCTCCTCTCATGCGTTACCGAGGCTCCACGATGATTTACGACCATATTCCGATCGGTGGTTTGGCTAATAAGATTATTATTATGATCGCGGGCCATGCTCAGAATGCTCACGTCATTGAGTGAATCATAGTGGTACTTGATAGGGCAAAAAATTCATCTATCAGCTAAGGTAGACTTAAGCTCGTCTTCTTAGATAAACATCACCCCAGGTCTACAAGAATTTCTTGGACGATGTAACCCATGTGTTGCTGATAAGGATCATTTGATCGACTCCTCCTCCCACTATAATTGCGACCGGATGATGAATTCATGGATGATGTCCACGCCATCATTCCCCAACCATTCACTTTAAGCTAATGAATGAATTTCATAACTAAAACCCAAATTTTAAATTCCAAAACTCCATGATGATCTTCCACGCTATATTAAGCAACGACTAGCTTTAATCGAAAGTTCTCTCAATTGAGAGTGGTGAATTAACTGGTGTTTGCATGGAAACCAACAACCGGATCTAAAATCCTCACAAAATGAGGGCAAAATCTATGAGTAGTCTTATCTACTTTCATTCTCGAAAATTACACACTTTAAATTTCTCTTCAATATTTGTCGGTGTAAAAATTTTCGGAGCCCACAATTACCTAGACGTGTGCTAGCACATTGGAAAGATAACACACTTCAAGTAAGAGATATAGAGATGAATAAGGAACTAGGATAACTATATACATAAGAAATTAAGAACATATTATAGAAAACATTCAAGAAGCATTAATATTTGGTGCATATAGTCCATTCTTTTTCTCACAAATATCAATGACAAATTACTTTATTTATAATTATGATAAAATATTCTTATTAGCAATAAGCTCTCAAATATTATTTGCTATGCTTTAAACTATAAATAATGTCAAATGGAAGTTAAATATGTAGATCTAAAATAATAGAGATTCTTCTTGTTGATAAGACTAGAGAGTGAGTCCAAGAGAAACTTGAATTATAGAGATCAATCTTAGAGTCTAAAGGTTTTCGTTTAAGTAGATCAAAAACTAAATATATGGAGTATAATTTTAGTTGTAGAAGTTATTGTAGTAGTGTTGTGACATTAGGTGAATAAGTCATTAAAAAGAGTGAGCGATTCAGATATTTAAGCTCTATTGTTCAAAATGATGATGAAATAGATGGAGATGTTATTAGTAGAACTCAAGTTAGATGGTTGAAGTGGAGGAATGCATCTGGCCTATTGTGTGATAGAAAAGTACCGCTTAAACTAAAGGGAAAATTTTATAAGATGGTGGTAAAACCTGCAATAATTTATGGTGCAGAATGTTGGCCAATAAAAGAGAAGCATAAGACTAACTTGAGTGTTGCAGAGATGAGGATGCGCGAGTGGATGAGTGGCTTTACTCTTAGAGATAAAATGCGAAATGAGTATGTTCGGGAAATTTTTGTAGTGCCAGTGCCAGATAAGATTAGAGAGAGTCGCCTTAGATAGTTTGGCCACATAAATCGTCAGCCGTCTGATGACCCGGTTAGAAGAGTAGATGCATTAAATGTGCCTTATGTTAAGAAAGATAGAGGTAGACCTAGAAAGACTTGGTTAAGATGTATAAAAAATGACCTTAGTATACTTGAATTAAATGAGAATTTAGCACATAATAGGACACAATGGAGACGAAGGATTCATATAGCCGACTTCACTTAGTGGGATAAAGGCTTATTGTTGTTGTTGTTGTTGTTGTTGTTGTTGTTGTTGGAAGCTAAATACGATCATGTGCATTTTTTTGCTTGCGAAGAGTTTTTTTTAATAGGACAGCTTCACACTAAAGGACGTAATGTCAAATTTAATGTTGATATCAAATACAATTTTATCTATGGTTACCATCTAAATCTTACAAATAATATAAACAAGGCAACAAAGTGAAAAGTAAAGAGAGAAATAAAAAGAAAAAAGAATCTAGAAATATAGAGAGAGGGGCTTAAAAATCTGACTAGATTGCTGAAAATACAGTATTGAGTATAAAATGATTCACATGTCATAAATTCTTCTTGACCACTTATTAACAAATGAAAAGCTATATAAAATAAAATTTGCTATAACATACATTAGGCATGTGGCCAGAAATATATATAAATTCATGTTGATTGTTTGATAAAATCTCAACAAAATATACGTTGATAATTGATTGAAATCAAAGCTTGGATGAAATTATTGAGTTGCTTGATCAATGACTAGTGAATAAAATTCAAGCCTGAGCCAGCTCCCATGGCTCAGAGCGAGTTCAAGTTGGGTCTAATGAGTTTAATTAACCTTGGCGAGCTAATGCAAGGCTTAGCGAGTTAATGCTGGGCATGATCAGTTCATGCTACACCTAACAAGTTAATATTGGTCTCGTGGAGTACATATTGGGAATAGCGAGTTCATGCTGAATCTGTAATCTTAAACTTGTTTGGCTTACATTATGACCATATTTGCAGGAACAATTGAAGCTTGGAGAGGGATCAGAGGAGTCATTATAATAGCATAAGAACAACAGATCAGTATACTCCACATCACAAGTATAATGAACAATGAGAGATACAATAAGTTCAAACATAGATACAAATATTTGGCATTGAAGATTATGCTACATGAGTAAGAATGGTCTAAAAATCCTTAACTCCTATGATAAATTCTCTCAAATTTGGAAAATATTGAATCTAGCTTTTTTATGATATTGCATTCTCAAAAAGAACTCAAAACCAAGAAGTTAAAATTATTTATGCCACATATAAATAATACGAGCATCTACATCAGCAATAATCTATCAGCGCAAAATTCAAATAACATAACAATATCATAAAGAAAATTATTGATGTTTAGATCTACCTTTTTGATGAAAAATGACAAAACTAAGAGAAAATTGATAAATACTGAACAAGACACAACTAAAGAGTTTAAACCAAACAAAGCTAAGCAATACAAACAGAATATCAAAAATTGAAGTAAAATTGTGCTGAGTGAATTGAATTGAACTGAACTGAACGGCCTTAAAAGTTTCTACTCTACCATTTGGTTTTAAGCAGCTTTTACTACATCATAGAATGCCACCAACCAGTTCACATAACTATAACTGCATTCTCCAATGGAATATACAACGGTAAGAACATCCTAACATACAAAATTTTACAATAAAACTAAATTGAATAACTGAAACTAATATTTCTTATGATGTCTCATATCGAAGGAATGGATCAACTGAATCGATACAAGTATGTAATACAGATGCAACGTAATTAACATGCTCATTTATTGATCTCTTTCTCTTCTATATTGGAGAATTACATACATAGCACACAGTTCTTATGCATTTACATTTCTAACACCTGAAGTTTGATGTTTAAAGTTATATCACTTTCCCTATGCATGATAAGATGCCTTTCACTTTAAAAAATTAATAATTATGTTATTTTTGATGTCATATTAAAAATTTGGATGCTATTAATATAAATATGAAAGCATAGGTGCTAGATATGTAAATATATAAGAATTGTGTGCCAAGTATGTAAATTCCCCAAAAAGGAAGGCCACCTAACAGACAAAAACAACATACAAAACCAAATGCTCTTTAAGTCCCACGTGCTTTCTCTAAGTTACAGAAGAAATTTTTTTAATAGGAATAACCTGAATAAGAACAAGAAAAATGGCAGAAACAAAAACATTTTGCTGCCTTAAGTAGACATACAACATGAACTCTTGTTCGCACCTGTTGGCTCTGGAGGGATAGCTATAGTTGTTCCTTTAAGAAGGGTTGAGTTTCCACCTGACTCATCATTCGCAACAAGAGCCTTCTTGCTGATTATACGATATATCTCAGTAAGGACAGTAAGGAATGCAGTTTCGACATTAATAGATTCAAGAGCCGATGTTTCCATGAAGAATAGGTTCTCTCGCTGTGCAAATTCCTTTGCATCCTCGGTGGGGACGGCTCTAAGTGTGCCCAGATCAGACTTATTTCCGATGAGCATAACAACAATGTTCTTGTCGGCATGGCCACGGAGTTCATCCAACCACCTTGCTACGTGATCGAAAGACTGTCGTTTGGTAATGTCGTAAACTAGCATTGCTCCTACAGCTCCCCTATAGTATGCACTTGTCACGGCTCGGTATCTGATGATCAGCAATCGTTCAGAGAAGAGGAGATTGGATTTCATGTATCCAAGATATACATTTGAGATGTTATATATACAAACATTCTGTCAGGCATATGTAGATTTCAAAGCATTTTCACGAGGCATAGGAAGATTAAAATTTTCATAAAAAACCTTCTGAGAAATGTCTAGAGAAGGTTACTTCATTAAAAGACTTAGCAATATAAAACAAAGAGATTATCAATATATATAATAAATAATTATATGAGCAGTCTATATCCAATTAAAATTTGATGCTATCACCTTCAAATACAAGATCAAAAACTATCTATCCTCTTTAACATCATTAAAACTAGTTGCATGAGTGATTGCAGTAGATTTTAATGCTATTTGATGATTGAAATTTTAATAATAGATAGCTTCAATTGCATGATAAAATGAGACTTTTAAATGATTTGGAATTAAATGCATGAGTTCATAATAATATCTTGCATGTATTAGATGTTCTGATAGGTAAACTACATTGATAAACTTAGACTTTTAAAAGTTTTCTATATGTCAATTGAACATTTTTGCATTTATCATATGCATGATGAATGGTTGAATTATCATAGAAAATGACGGAACTCATCCATATAAAATTCTTATATTGTAGATTACAACCAACATTTTGGTTTGAGTTCAAAGTTATATAGAGCAGTATATACATGAATAAAATCAAGTGAATTGTGATTCACATCCAAGAAGAAAAAACCATCTCATATGTGCAAAATTATTTCGTAAAGACTATATCGAAGTTAGCCAGGAATCATGAATATCTATGTACCCACACTTGGAATTATTAACAACAAAAATATGAGGTCTTAAATTGAAGTCAACCGGCAAAAAGTATATATTAAGAAATATTCATGAATGTAAATAAAGAATATCTATAGCGTGATAAAATAACATAATTAGACACAAAGAGTGTTTTATAAAGAATCACTGGATAGATTAAAAGTTAATTAGTTACTAACAGAAAACATACCCACTGGTGTAAGATAAAAAAGATAAACTTGTACTTGCACCATGATCAAGTTAAAACATGCATTTTTAGACCAAAATTTGCTCCTATGATAACCTTCACTAAATAGTAAAATATGAAGCATGTATTACAAATGACATTCAGATAATTCAAAAAGAAGTAATCATGATTATAGGTTGACAAAACGTCAAAAAAGGCTTCTAAATATTGTCATTTTAACATTAAAGCTTACAGAAATAAACAATAAGAACCATCAGAATGTTCATAATTATTCAGAGAGTTTGAATTGCAAAAATTTAAACCATAAATTTTATAACAAGGCCATATGGACTATAAATCAATAACGGTGAGCACAACATAAAGAGTAGAAAAGCTAATAGAAAAAATATAAGGATAGCTCTCATCATCACGTCAATTCCTTCTTGAATTACAACAGTATGTAAGTGGCTTTGTTAAGAAATGGAAGTTAAAGACTTAGGGTCCTTTAGGGATAACTGTAGTTTTTTATAAAGCTGGTTATAAAATTGCTATGAGAAAAATAATTTTTTGAAAAGCTATTGTGAGTATTGAAAATATCTTTTTTTTAAAAAAAATTCAAACAACAACTTTCTGACAGCAACCACACTCTACCAACTCCGGTTCTCAAAAGCAATTTTTTATCACAAAATTTTCTAAAAACAACAAAAAATCTGATAGCCAAATACAACTGTGGTTGCTTTCTGAAAAATAAAACAGCCAATAAGCTATCACATATACACCCTAAACATATCTTGTTCCTCTTATCTATATTTTCTAATATTGCATAGTAGTAATGCAAACCCAACCAACAAGGGCTTCTTTTTGACAGAGTTGTGAGCTTACGCATGATTAAAGAAGGGCTTGACAGTTCCCATATATAAGAATTATGCAATATGAACTATTTGTTAAGGGGATGATGCCATAATGAATAACATACTGAAGTGCAAAAATCCCATGGAACCATAACATATAACACAAAGTAGGAATGTGCAATTTTTAAATAGTATAATATATTTAAAACTCATGAATAATTTCTTAAAATTCAATAAAATAAAAGAAAATTATAATAATATAAAGTAACTTTTAATATCAAATAAATAGAACTAATATTATTTGAATATATTAAATATATACACCAAAGGCCCATTCAAATTTACTAATATCATATAATCACATTGATATCATAAGAGTTGATGACATTGTATAATTCAGCTGAAGGCCAACATGGTTGGGAAATAGAAAGGAGAAGCAACAAGAGCAGAAAATAATTTTAATCAGCTTGATATGCATATAACTAAATAACAATTCTTGACTTCAATAAATTAATTAAAACTATGCCAATCTTATATCAAAATATATGAACTCTACATGTAAACCTTTAGAAGTCATTTTTCAACCAATCATTGGTCCATGCATTAAAGAATTCAGCTTTACAATAAACGTGAGATAGGTAGCGAAAAGTTAAATCATCACCAGAGTTTATAAAATAAATAAATAAATATTAAGCCTTACAGTAATCATTATTTACACTTTTAAACGTATTTCCTAAGTACTCATATCAATAAGTTAAAGAGTAGAACAAGATCATGTAAAAAAGAGGCAACACATTTTAGTCAAAGGAAAAAACGTTGGGATATTAATGAATGTTTACATACCTTAGGAATAAAATAAAAGATATTGGGGGATGGCTAGAGGATAAGGAAAGTGTTGAAAAGAGCATTTAAGCTTTCCAACAATAAATAAGAGAAAAAGGAGGAAAAACATACAAAAAAGGCATTAATTTGCTCCCCATCCAAACATAACAAAAATAATTGTATAGCCCTTCTATAAGCTCTGCATAGCCATATATCATAAGACGGTAGAACAAACAAATTTGTATGAGTGCTAATTTAATGGTGAAAACAATCTCGGTATGTTATGCCAAACTTCCAGCAATATTTTTTATTCATAGAAGTAATTTAAATAAATCATTAAATCAAAAAAAATAAAAAATTGTGCACCATTTACACAATGTGTTATGTATTATAGCTCATATTTTTTTCACACTATTTTACTTTGTTGCACCTTGCCATGCAAATAAAATATGAGGTGTGATACATCATATTGTGAGCAATGTGTGCTATTTTGAGCTATTGACATGCATGAGTAGTAATGCAAGACACTTAAAAAAGGATAGGGTCTGTGATTCTTAATACAATTAGGATGATATAATGAATGCAAATCATACCAAAAAAAAAATGATTTGGATTCGTAATTCAAATATTACAAATAACTCAAAATTTTACTTCAAATATCTATAAAATTGAAAATGCATGCAACTATAATCAAATGATAATTTCATAATTAATTTGAGAACAAAATTTATGAAGAAATGATTTTTTTACACCAAAAGTGAAATCCAAGATATAGCAAATTTGATCAAAATTAGAACTTCTGCAACAATAATAACTAAATAGTTAAGAAAACTATAAATGAAAGAGATTACCAAAATAAAGAAGATTTGAGCCTCGTATCAGCGAACAAATATAACTTTCTCCAAAGGTTTTCTACTTGATATATGGTGGAGCCTGATTTTTATCTCTTGGAGGCAACGCCTCGGCGCCAGAGAAGCAACACCAAGGCACTGGAACAGGAGACTTCAGCTTTAGAATCAGAGGAGGTAGTGCCTCAGCGCCAGGAAGGCAGCGTCGCGGCGCTAGGTTACAGCGCATCAGCGCTTTAGTGCAGTGTTGCAACGCTAGGATCAGGGCACAAAAGGATAAAAATGACAGAGAGACTAGCGCTGTGGTGCTAGAACCCATGTAGAAAAGACTGGAGGACAGTGGCGCTACAAGTCGGGATACTTTGTATTTATGCAGTTTTTTCCATAGTTTAAGAAAGAATGTCAATTTTCTCTTGAGTGTGAGAGTGAAGTATGTGCCCTAGAGAGATTGAAATGTGAAGAAGTTCCAGATAAGTGTAATATGTACTATTCTATTGATTTTTCTTTTATAGTGAATTTCTTGATGGTGTAGCTCCGTGATTTTTTTTCGTTCTCAAGTTTTTCCATGTTAAATCTAGTGTCTTCTGTATGATCTCTTTTACTTTAGTTTTCATTTATTCTATGTATACTTTGAAACACTCGAAATGGTTTTCCACGCATGTTTTACAATCCTATTTCCTTTCCCAACAACTGGCATCAAAGCGGAGATTTTGAAATTTTAGTTTGAATAGAAGCAATAGCCGAAAATTCAAAGTTTAAGATTGAGAAGTTCAATGGGACGAGCTTCACCTTTTGGAAGATGCAAGTGGGGGATTTATTGTATGAAAAGAAACTATATTTGCCACTGGATAGGATTGCCTAGAAGCCGGAGTCAATATCTATGGAAGAATGGGAAGTCCTCGATCGAACAACACTAAGTTTGATTGGACTCTCATTATCCTCGTCCGTTGTTTTCAATATTGAGAATGAAAAGACCACTGTGGACCTTGTAGTGGCACTAACAAAGTATTCTTGATGAAGAGACTATTCAATATGAAGATGGTTGATGGAAATCTAGTAGCTGAGTATCTAAACAACTTCAATATTGTGACAAATCAGTTGTGCTCAATTGGCATAAGGTTTGATGATAAGGTACGGGAACTTTTACTCTTATCTTATTTGCCTGACAGTTGGGATTGGACTAGTCACAACGGTAAGCAACTCTTCGAGCAACATGAAGTTGAACATTGGTGATATTATCAGTTTGGTGTTGAATGAGGAGATCTGGAAGAAGGGGAGCGGGGAGACTTCAAATGTTGTCTTGAATGTTGAAAGCAGAGGAAGGAGTTCAAATAAGAACTCAAGCAGGAGCCGGTCCAAGTTAAGGAGGAAAAAATCCAAAACTGAGAAGAAAAAGGACAAGGTAACGTGCTGGAACTGCGAGAAGAAATGACACTTCAAAAAAGAAAGCAAGGCTTCTAAGTTAAATGGTGGAAGACAAGACAGGGGTCAATCTACAAATATCTCCACAGAAATTCAAGATAACTCTCTTATCTTATCCCTGAATAGTACTAAATCTGGATAGTCGACTCAGGTGCCTCTTTTCATACAAGTCCAAATAAAGAGATACTAAAAAATTATATCGAATGAGATCTAAGGAATGTGTACTTGGGAGACAACAAGACATGTAGTATCATATGCAAAGGTGATGTGGACATCAGATTATCGAATGAGTCGGTTTGGAAGTTGAAGGATGTCAGACACGTTCCTTGCTTGAAGTGGATTCTGATTTTAGTGAGCCAGTTCGCACAGTCAAGGTATGTAACTACTTTCACAAGGAGTTTGTGGAAGGTGCTTTAGTGATGGCTTATGACAACATTGAAGGGACACTTTATTTGATCAATTAAGTGTCAGAGTTCATAGGAGTTGCTATAAAAATATCAGATGCAGACTTGTGGTATAAGAGGCTTGGCCATATGAGCGAAAAAGATACAAAGTCTTTACTTTCTCAAAACAAACTTCCTGATTTAAAGTATATAGATTTAAATTTTTGTGAAGATTGTGTATATGACAAGCATAAGAGAGTGAGTTTTCAAAAGGTGGTGTGAGTAAAGCCAAGAAAATTGGAGTTAATACACACAGATGTTTGGGCTCCCACTCCAGTTCAATCAATTAGCGGATCGTCATATTTTGTTACTTTTATTGACAATCATGTCAGGAAGTTTTGGGTTTACTTCTTGAAACACAAGTCAGATGTGTTTGATGTGTTCAAGAAGTAAAAAGCTCTGGTAGAGAATAAGACAGGGTGAAAGGAGAAGTGTCTCAAATCAGATAATGGTAGTGAGTACCATGATAGGAGGTTTAAAGACTATTGTGTGTCAAATGGCATCAGGTGGGAGTCACTGTACCTGAAACACCACAGAAGACGGTGTGGCAGAATGCATGAATAGAATCATCACGGAGCGTACAAGGAGTATGAGATTACATGATGGATTGCCTAAGCAATTCTGAGTTGAAGTAGTTAATACTACTATTTATTTGATCAGCAAAAGCCCTTTAATACCGTTGAACAAAGGCCTACCAGAAAAAGCATGAAGTGGCAAAAAGTATCTCTATCTCACATAAAAATATTTGGTTATTCATCATAAATTAATATGATGCAAAATCAAGAAGTAAGCTAGATCCAAGCCTTTGAAGTGTACGTTCATTAGATATAGCTCTGCGAATTTGGGTACAAATTTTGGGATTATCATAATCAGAAGTTTATCAGGAGCAAGATGTCATATTCAATAAGAGGGAAATGTACAAAGATAGAAATAGGACTCAGAACGATTCTTCAGTCACTCCAGAAGAATCATCCAGATACTTTGCAATAGAAGGTGAAGAAGTACAGGAGGATAATCGGGGTTCTTCTAAAGGTGAAGATGCACAGGATGTTACCTTAAATACCCGCCGCTGAAGTCAGAAGATCCAACAAAATCTCTCAACTGACACAGAGGTACTCCCCTTCCTTATACAATTTATTATTAACTAATGATGGTGAACGAGAGTGCTTTGAATAAGCTATTCAAATAGAAGACTCAAAGGAATGAGAGCGTGCCATGGATAATGAGATGGAATCACTCATGTCAAATTGGACATGAGATTTGGCAAGGCGATACGGAAAACAAGAAAGCACTATACAACAAGTGGGTTTACAAGCTGAATGAGGAACCTGATGGTAGCAAGTGCTACAAGTCTAGACTTGTTGTGAAGGGGTTTCAACAGAAGGAAAAAAAATAACTACACAGAAATCTTCTCTCTAATAGTCAACATGACAACCATCAGGGTAATGTTGAGCCTAGTAACAATAGAGAATCTGCATATGGAGTAGATGGATGTGAAGATAGCTTTCTTATATAGGGATTTGAAAGAGGAGTTGTACATAGAACAACCACAAGGTTATGTGGTTACAAGAAAGGAAGTCATGATGTACAGACTCAAGAAAAGCTTGTATGGCTTGAAATAGACACCTAGACAGTAATAGAGGAGATTTGATAGGTTCATATTAGATAGTCAGTATACAACATGTTAGAATAATCATTGTTGTTATATTAAAAGATATGAAGACTATTACATTATCTTTCTCATGCATGTAGATGATATGTTAATTGCAGGATCAGATATGAAGATGATTAAGAGCCTAAAGGAGCAGCTCTTAGAAGAATTTGAGATGAAGGATTTAGGTTCAATGAAGAAAATTCTAGGTATGAGAATCAATATGGATAAGAGTGCACGTAAGCTAAAATTGTCTGAGGTGGAGTATGTTGAAATGGTTTTGCAAAGATTCGACATAAATGAGGCAAAGCCAATAAGTACCTCTTTGGCTAGTCATTTCAAACTATCCAAGAATCAATCGTCTAAGATTGAAGAGGAGTAGGAACATATGAGGAGAACTCTATATACTTCAACAGTTAGCAGTCTAATGAATGTCATAATATGTACCAGGCCGGATATTGCACATGTAGTGGGAGTGGTCAGTAGGTACATGAGCAATCCTAATAAGCATCATTAGGAGACAGTGAAGTAAATTCTCAAATACCTAAAGGGAACGGTTAACAGGGCCTAATGTTTTGGAGGTACAGAAACTGAACTACAAGGCTTCGTAGATTAGCGTCAGATCTGGATGGCAGGAGGAGCACAACAACCTATATATTCACGTTGAGAAGCACAACGGTGAGTTGGATTTCCAAGTTGCAGGAGATTGTTGCACTCTCTATCATAGAAGCTGAGTATGCAATTATGAATGAAGAAAACAAGGAGATGATTTGGCTACAGAGTTTTCTGGCAGAGTTAGGCAAAGAGCAAAAAATGACAGGCTTCATAGTGATAATATAAGTGTTATTCATCTAGCTAGGAATGCTGCATTTCATTGTAGGACAAAGCACATTTAGCTAAAGTATCATTTTATTTACACACTCCCAGAAGGTGAGCATATATCTTTGGAGAAGATAGACACTACTGAAAACCTGTAGACATGTTGACCAAGGTAGTAACTCAAGAGAAACTAAAGCTTTGCTTGACTTCAGTTAAAGTTCAGAAGGATTAAGGCACATGGTGAGTCACACTACAGCCTTTACTATGATGGTGATGTAGATTTGAAGGAGCAAAAGTGATTTCAATCAGTCTCCAAGTAGGAGATTGTTATATAGTGGAGCCTGATTTTTATTTTTGAGAGGCAGTGTCTCAACGTCGGAGAAACAAATGCTGGAACAGGAGACTTCAGCTTTAGAATCAAAGGCGGGGCCTCGACACCAGAAGGCAGCGCAGTCTTGGGGTCACACCAAGCGCTAAGATCGACATCGAGGCGAGAAATGAGAGAGGCCAATATCTTGGCGCTATAAAGCAGCGTCGCGACACTCGAACTCGTGTAGAAAAGACTAGAGGATAGCAGCGCTAGGTCGCGACAGTGCGACGTTAAAAGTTGGGAGACTTCATATTTCGATAATTTTTTCCACAGTTTAAGAACAAATGCCAATTTTCTTTTGAATGTAAGAGTGAATCAGTGTGTGCCCTAGAGAGATTGAAGTGTGGAGAGATTCTAGATAAGTGTAATCTATAGCATTCTCCAGACTTTTCTTTCATAGTGGATTTCTTGGTGGTGCGACTCCGTGATTTTTTCCCGTTCTCAGGTCTTTCCACGTTAAATCTAATTTCTTCTGTATGATCTCTTTTACTTTGATTTTCATTTGTTTTGTGTATGCTCTAAACCACTCAAACTGATTTTCCATGTGTGTTTTGCGATACTATTTCCTTTCCCAGCACTTCTTGTAGTTGAACCACATGAATCCATAACTAATAGGTACAAGATTAAAATAAAAAGAATAAATTTTATTGAATAAAGATAGAAAAATTATCCATGCTTAAAAGTATTTTTCTATTTATAATGAAAAAAATCTAGCAGTTCATAGTCTCTAAAATTTCTCCCAAGTCAAATTCCAATTGTTGGATTTTTGTATGCAATGGAGAATCGGCTCACCATGGAATTTAAAAGGAAAAAAAATTGTCCCTTATTTATTACAAGTGAACAAAAGGTACGGATAAGAATAAGCACGACACATAACTGGATGTGAATATGTGATCCTAAGATGAATACTCGGCACTTGCATAGGATAGGTACAACATTTAGCAAATAAGATAGTTACATATTCAGCAAATAACATAGGCATAGCTCTTAGCACATAAGAGGTCATGCCAGCACACAAACAATAAAAAAAGAGGAACAACAACTAATCTAAATAAAAATAATTCCAGAGAACTATGTCAAGCTAATTAAACAAAATAAAATACACAAATCGATATATTGTTCTCATCAACAGTCATCATAAGTGTTAGAAAATGAAACAAAGAAAGCCCAATCAGGATCATGAATAAAACTTCTTGTCGATATAACGTAAGAAGAGATACACCCAAAAATACAAATATAAAAAAACACACCAAATTTAATGTGGAAAATCTCGAAGAAATGGTAAAAACTATGGGTAGAAGAGAAGAATGTACTAATTAAAAAGATATCATAAAAGAGAGAAGTGGCAACTCAAAAATGAACCCAAAAATACTCTCTCAAAGACCAAAAAATAAATCTCACACACTCACTATAAATCTCACAAAGGAGTTGAAAGAGTTGAGTCCCTTGTACCATGTGAACGAGTATTTAGAGTTTTGCAATAACCCTTACAAAACAATACTCAAAAAAGGGACTAATAAAGTAAGAATATGGATTACAATCTAAGGCCCATAATAAAAACAATTCAATGATAAAGACACTCAATCTGTGTATTTATACTTTTCAATTAAAATAAGAGCACACAGATTGCAATCTGAAAGCTATAATAAAATCAATCCAAAGATTGAGGTCTTCAATCCACGTGCTTATACTTTCCTATTAAGGTGAGTGAGACTCACAAAAATTCAAGTCACTAATTTAACAATCTCCACTTTGATACAAATGTCTAGGCTAAGAACATAAATCTTTGATATAACAATCTCTCTCCTCTTCCACAAAGCTCTGTAGAATCAGCAACAAACACTTGCCTAATCTAAGCAATACTTAGACTTAGCAATTGGAAATGAACATCCTTTGAATGGTCCCATTAGATCAGATCGAGCACAAGTAATGACTCCTGTCATACCAAGAAAGCCCCCATCAAATCTGAATCTATCATGCTTCTCTGAGAAGTGGTGCTTGCAGGCCTTCAATTTTCTGGTGTTTTGCCTAAAAGAAGAGCTTCTACAAAATTGAATTAAATATTTCTTATTCATATGCCCAAGATGCATAGTTTCATCTTTAATGGAAGACATGACATCTTCAATGATTGTGTAACCCTGGAAGATAAATAAATTGATAGACTCCCTCTACCCCATTATCTCAATAAGGTTGTTTGTACTAATCCTCAAGACTCCACCTTCATAAGTGTGCCTGAATGCTTTTGCATCAAGACTACTAAAAGAAATGAAACTTTTCTTCAAATATGGGATATGCCTAACATCACTCAAAGTTCTGATGCCTCCATCAAACATATTTATCTTCACTGTACCAACACCAGCTATCCTACAAGATATGTTGCTTCCCATAAGCACCTTGCCTATAGCCACAATTTCATATGTTGAAAATGAATCCCTGTGGGGACACATGAAATGAATAGCTTGAATCAAGGATCCAATCCTCATGGGATTTATGGTCATCAGTACTAGCAACAAGAAGATCACCCTCACATAAATCATCCGCAAAATCAGTTTCACCAGATATTTTTTCCTTTCTAATTAACCATGGATTTCTCTTTATTTTGTAATTTGAAGCACTCAGATTTAATGTGCCCCTTCTTCTTGCAGACAGACTTTATCTCTATTATTGGTATTCGATCACCTTAATGCTTCACCACTAAAACTCAACTCATGAGTTCATCCGTGAACAAGATGACCTTCCCTTTGTGGTTCAGATCCAATAACCAGAGATTTCAACTTCTCCTTGAAAAAATAAAATCTCGTGTACCTCATTCAACGCCAATGTCTCGACCATAAAGAATAGTATCTCTGAAGGTCGAATATGAGAAAAACAATGAACCGAAGAGAATTAACCTCAAATGTTCCTCATCAGATTTGACTTCCATCGCCTTTAGATCTGAGATGATTTCCTTGAAAATAGTTACATGATCTTCCAAACAACCACATTCTAACAAATGGTGAAGTAAAGCTGCTACTTTAGATGCAATTTACTTGTTAAGGTCTTTGTCATGCATAATTGCTCCAATCTCGTCCAAAGAGTGATAGCAGTTTTCTCCTTCAGAAAATATTATAATATCTAGTTCAAGAGATTCAAATGAATGACATAAAGTGTTTTTCGATCCTCACTTTGTTTCTTCTCCAGAGATTAACTTGAAAGCATATGATTAAGCTCTAATAACACATCATCTAGATCAATTTAAGCAAGAATAGCCCGCATCTTTACTTGCCACAGCGAAAATGTGGTGCTGCAATCCAAAAGTGGAACATCATACTTCATGGTCGTCATCTTCAAAACTCCAAAATCAAAGAACCCAATGTTCTGATACCACGTGTTAGAAAATGAGGTAGTGGAAGCGTAATCAGGATCATGAGCAAAACTTCTTGTAGATATAATATAAGAAGAAATGCGCTAAAAAAATATGAATACGGAATAACACGCACCAAATTTTATGTGAAAAATCACAAACAAAGGGTACAAACTACGAGCAAAGAAGAATGCACTAATTAAAAAAAGATTATAATAGAGAGAAGTGACAGTTCAAGAATGAACCCAAAAATACTTTCTAAAAGATAAAAAATAAATCTCACACTCTCACTATAAATCTCACAGAGAAGGAGTTGAAGGGATTGAATAACTTATACCAAGTGAGGCGGTATTTATAGAGTTCTGCAATAACCCTTACAAAGAAATACTCAAAAAAGTGACCAATAAAATAAGAGCACATGGATTATAATCTAAATGTCATAATAAAAATAATCCAATGGCAAAGCACTCAATCCGTATGCTTATACTTTACAACTAAAACAAGAGCACACAGATCGCAATCCGAAAGCTATAATAAAATCAATCCAATGATAGAGGCCTTCAATCCGTGTACTTATGCTTTCCTACTAAAATGAGTAGGACCCACAGAAATTTAGGTTACTAATTTAACAATAAGTATATCTAAAATATCTTAAATTAAAAATTCTTAAATAAAACTACTAAAAAAAGTTTTAACTAGACATCATTTTTTTGTGATAAAATTGAACACCAACTGGATGAGACTATGTCTCATGTTGGGATGTCTCATCTAGGATAGTTGAAAAGTCTAGAAAATAACATTAGTACTAGAAGCTTGGCAGAACATAGGTTGAACCTTTCTTGATTTGCTTCTTTTAAAGCAATGAAGTTAAATTTTTTTAATGCACGATCAATTTGGTTTTATGCATGATAGATTTACTATGGATGTTATACATTTATTGAGACATTTGACGGAGAAGTATAAAGAGAGTAAGAAGGAGCTACATATGATATTTGTTAATTTAGAAAATGCATATGATAAAGTTCGAAGAGATATGCTTTGGAGAGTTCAAGAAAAGAAAGATGATAATATTGCTTATATTCAAGTCATTAAGGATATGTATGTTGGAGCTGTCACTTGTGTTCAAACACGAGAAGGATTTACTAAGTATTTTCCTATTTCAATCGGATTACATAGAGGATCGACGTTAAGCTCATACTTTTTTACTTTAGTTATGGATGTTCTCACTAGGCATTTATAGGAGGATGTATAATCGTGTATGTTTTTTGCTGGTGATATTCTTCTTGTTGATAAGATTAGAGATGGAGTTCAAGAAAAACTTGAACTATGGAGGTCAACATTAGTGTCTAAAGGCTTTCGTTTGAGTAGATCTAAAATCAAATACAAATAGTGTAATTTTAGTTGTAAAAGATCTAGTGGTGAGGTTGTGACAATGGGTGGTCAAGATATTAAAAAGAGTGAATGTTTTAGATATCTCGGGTCTATTGCTCAAAATGATGGTGAAATAGATTGGGAAGTTATTAGTATAATTCAAGTTGGATGGTAGAAGTAGATGAATGTATCAAGCTTGTTGTGTGATAGAAAAATACAGCTTAAACTTAAAGAAAAACTTTATAACATGGTGGTGAGATCTACAATGCTTTATGGTGCAGAATGTTGGCCAGTAAAAGAGAAGCACAAAATTAAGTGTTGCAGAGATGAGGATGCTTAGGTGGATGAGTGGCTTTACACTTAGAGATAAAATGCAAAACAATTATATACATGAAAAAGTTGGAGTAGCTCCACTGGCAGATAAGATTAGAGAGTCATCTTAAATGCTTTGGTTACATAAAACTTCAGTCATTTGATGACTCAATAAGGAGAGTAGATGTATTAGACTTGGTGTATGTTACGAAAGGTAGAAATAAACCTAAAAACTTTGGTTAGAAAGTATAAAAAATGATCTTATTTTATTAAAATAAAATAAAAATTCGACCCTTAATAGAACACAATGGAGAAGAAGGATGCATATAGCCGACCCCAGGTAGTGAGATTAAGGCTTGTTGTTGTGGCTGTTGATTTAACAATAGATTTCAAACCCATTAGATGCAATTTGAATTCATGCTTGTTAGGATTCTTTCATTCTTTGTGCTTGCTAGTGATTAACATTATCACCTTCACTTTGATTTCATTTTCACTTGATTTATTTGTGGATGCCAAAATGTTTTCATTAAGAGAATTTGTAGAGTTTACCAATCATATTGATATTTGACTGTATCAAACAAATGGAAGAATCTCATAAGATTCATTGTTTTGTGATATATGCAAAACCAACTTATCATAACCATCGTTGTTCGAGAACAAGATATCAAATGATGTTTTCTATAATTACGATTATAAATGAGCTAAACTTGAGCGAGCTAGCTATTTGTTTCAACTCTATTGAAAATTCATTTGTTCAAAATCGACATGTGATTAAAATCATTTAAAAATCTATTTTACGTGTAGGCTCGTTTTATTCGTAATGAGCTCGTTTGGCTCATTAGCTCGAATTGGCTCAAATTTATAAAATTTTGAAAAAAAATAAACAGCAAGTAGGATTCGAAACTACACCTGCCTAAGAGCATGTCATGCCCGATAACTACTCTGTCACATCCATATTTATATAATAACTTCATATGTAAATAATTATATAAACATTTTATACATATATTATATATAATTTTTTATTTTGAGCTAAAACAAGCTAAATAAACGAAGAGCTGTTTGTTTTCAGGTCCTACACCATTTCTAATTCGACTCTTACCTGAATATTAATATTTAAAACCTAAACTATCAATCACCTTGACTTTCTCCCCAACCCATTTAGTTTATTGAATACATAAGATATTTATCTTTATATGAACAATAATGCCTATTTACTCCATTAATTTACCTGTAAAAGTATCTATATTCAAAATCCCTAATCTAATACTAGTTCCATGGACTAACTTCTTTGATTGCATCCATCCACAATGTGGGAACCCTTGCTTATTTAACACTACACTCGGGCACCGATGCGATGACTCTGCACACTTTTCACTTCATTCGAGCCATACAACACGTCGCTTCTAAGGAACGTCTTAGCATTAACACAATGTATTAAAAGAATCATGTCATGATTTTCGACAAGTTTTATGCTGGTTGTTGACTACTTAACGTAACTCTCCACTTTTAACATCCGGAGCTTGGGACCCGACAAAGGAAATGTTGAACTCATAATTAGATAAATCATAAACCCATTAATTGGACAATCAAAAGCCCTTAAAATTCAAAGCGCCAACCTTACAATACATATTTACAGAAGAAAAGTCCAAAAAATAAAAAATAAAGTTGATATAATATCAAAATTTTATCCAAGTAAGCATGAATCCATACATAATATTCAAATCTCAAAACACCAAAATCTTCAAATCAAAAACTTTTTGAATTGACTTCAAGACCATTTGAACTCCATTTACAATAAATTTACAAGCAAACCAAACATATAAATTAAATAAACTCAATGATACCAAGAAAGAAATAATTCAAGGCCAAATTAACCTAAATCGAGGACCCATAAGCATAGTTAAAATTTTCTTAAAAATCTGCATAGGACCAAACATTCTTTAATTTTTTGTGTGCTTATCTTATAATAGAAATACATAGCTCAACAAAATAAATCCAACGATCCTAAGATGGCTCTAGATATTATTAAGATACTAAAATATTCAAATAAAATCTCAAACGATGAAGGGAAATCATCTATGACTATCTGATGGAGTATCCATATTTCTAGTTGAAATGATCAAGATGCCCCTCCAAAAAAATTATAAATAGATGCTACTTCTATCATTCAAGGAGAATTCCAAAGGTGAGAATTCTAATACTCGAATAGTTTAGAGCTCTGTCGGCCAGTGCCTGACGTTTGCCATCAAATGCCACTAACACTTATCATTTGTCATCAATGCCCATTGACAGTTGTCACCAATCTCGTTGACTCCAATCATTAATTGATGATAACACCG
The DNA here is from genome assembly GCA_021442155.1 of Cymbidium sinense. Taxonomy (NCBI): domain Eukaryota; kingdom Viridiplantae; phylum Streptophyta; class Magnoliopsida; order Asparagales; family Orchidaceae; genus Cymbidium; species Cymbidium sinense. The sequence goes on from CM038216.1 coordinate 56,394,846, forward strand.
ATGACCATGTCAACGTCCGTTGTGACCACCAACCATTGACTACTAATGACACCCATCATCCCTTCTCATCCAACACAGAAATGAAGCCAATATTTGTCATCCTTCATTACTGAACAATACCAATACTTGTTGCCTTGCTTATAATTTCACCTTCTCTGATGACAGAAAAGGAATGATTATTGAAATTTTCCAGCTATATTGGGCAATTAATTCAAATGAATCAGATTTCGTAGTTTTTTCTTTTTTATTTATTCATTTAAAAAATCTTGGGGCTCCTGTGAGCTGCAACTTATTCATTTGTGTGGTAAATTTTCATTCCACACTGAGACAATGAATCATATCTAGCACATGAAGTCGCAAACCACTAGTCCAAGCCACTTATAACCGGGGCTCCAAAAATCAAATTTATCAAAAATTCGATGCATCATTCACCATATTCGTTCAACAACAATCAAAACCAGCACGTATACAACTCCAAAATTTTAATCACTCCATAAAACCAATAATCAATGAACATGTAAAACCAAGATCCGATGAGAAGGAACAGAAAAAAGAAGAAATAAAAAACCCCTACATACCTCTCCTGTCCAGCCGTATCCCAAATCTGCGCCTTGATAGTCTTATGATCAATGTTGAGCGTCCTCGTTTGAAACTCCACCCCGATTGTAGCTTTCGAATCTAAGCTAAACTCGTTTCTCGCAAACCTCGCTAGCAGCTGCGACTTCCCCACCGCAGAATCTCCAATCAACACCACTTTGAACACGTAATCGATCTTCTGGTTAAACTCCCCATGCTTGCTCGCCATCACTCACGATCCGATTGATCCAAATAACGTTAATAAATACTCAGAACAAATCTCGAGGAGACGGAGGAGATCTGGAGAGTAGAAGGGAGAAGATCTCGTTTCAGCTGGATTTTGAACAGTATTAGGCTTCGATTTGGATTGTCTTTACAACGGGGGAAGGCAATCGAGCTCAGATGAAGGAGAGACACAAAATGCGGGAAGAGGAGGCGATGGACAACAAGAGGAGTCTGGACAAATGCCAACGGCTCCTGTCCTCAACAAAACTATTTTGTTTTCTTTTATATGATAGTTTCTCCACTAGTAAGTCCATTACTGTATTACTCTGTTGAATAGAGATTAAAGTGGTTGGGGGATTTTATTTCTCTATTGTTAATTCGAGTTTCAATGCACTAAAAATAAAAATTAATATAATTATAATTTATGCGTTCATCAATATTAAAAAAAAAAATCATTTCAGAAATTTGGTTAGTATAGATTAATAACTAACACACGATGGCTCATTGGTTAAAAGTTTTCAACTTTCCATCTCTATTCTATATATATTGAGTTTATAATTATATATATTATTCATGTATATTATATTTTGACACATTATTTAAAAAAAAAGTTCAGTAAGATAAAATATTGCCATCTAATCGATCTTTATTTTAAATTATTGTGCTATATCAAATATATTTTATTAGTCACATAAATAAATCAATAATATTGTCATAATAATTAAACTGTATCAATTTATTTTATTTATCAATTATATATTATTGATTTTATCCATCATAATATAATAAGAGTTAGCCTTAAATAAAGAATTTATAATACACACATGTATGCGTGTATGTGTGTGTATCTTTTATCCTTAACCTGCCAAAGAACTCAAAATGAATTAGTAAATTTAAGGTATGTTTGAGACAGTTGTAGATATTTGAAAAAATAATGACGAAGATGTTGTAGAATAAATTGTTGTTTAAAAAGCTGTGATATGGCCTACAATTTTTTTTTTCAAAAAATCAAATCATAGCTTTCTGGTCATCACCACAATGAACAGATAAGATTGAAAAACACGAATAGATTCTTCATATTGACCTCCACATATGGTTCACAAGTCAAATGAACTATGAAATTTAAAATAAATAATTAACGAGAGGAACATCGCATGAATCGGGTTTAAAATGCCCTATTCGCGAACGAATTCGATCAAATTCATCTAAATTTAAAAATTCAGCTTCGTAATGCGTCTAAACTATCAAAATTAATTAAATGAAATATGTCAGATCAATTAATAACCGATTAATTAATTAAAATTAATTTTTAATGAAATTATGCGCATATCGAAGTCGGCAGACCCCGATGGCATTCGAACGACCTCCGTTCGCAAAATTGATCGAGTCGTTGTCCTTGAAATATTGAAATCTATCAAATGATGCCTTTTGCTTTCAATTCGGCAAAGTCTACGCGAACGTTTATCGATTTGAATGCAACGTCACGCAATTCAAGCCCAATTTCACTTCAATCGTCACTAGCATTATCTAAACGACTGACGCAAAATCGATCGTCATATCAAGGTCCGCAATAGAATACTTGAAATCGACATCCATATTGCTAGAATTTAGCATACAAAATAATTTCATAATATTTGACACAAAATTATGTTAATTTATAATTAATATGCTGCTTAATCCTTAATACCCTCTCATCTTTATCTTAATCACGCCGCCCAATACCGCCATTTGTTCGACCAATCGAAAGGGTCGATCGGCTTCCCGAATCAAGATCCCCCTCCCTTTGTCTCGTTCGGCTTTCACTTAACATACCAAATTTATTAAGTAAAAGTTTCATTTTCAAAAAATTAAAAAAATATTTAACTTTCACTTAATATACTATATTTGATAAATGGAAGTCTCACTTTCAAGTCACAAATACAAGTGACTCCTACTTAATAGACCAAATTTTTTGAGTAAGAGCTTCACTTTCAAATCAAAATCATATCAAATATAAGTGACGTCTACATAACATACCAAATTTGTTAAGTAAAAAAGCCTCATTTTTAAATCAAAATATCACATAATCAAATCTTAACAAACAAAAATATTTCAAATACACAATCACAATCTCTTCTTAACATACTCAAATTTGCTAAGTAAAGGTCTTTCAAACCATCAATATTTTCAAACAAGATGCACAAAACACAAATCTCTCCAAAAAAATCCCTCCTCAAATTTTAGAACTCCACCCAACCTATCTAAATCGATTGATTATGGATTCAAAATCGAAATCAAATGACAAAGACTCTCCTCAATATCCAAATCTCTCTAATGAACCCCACTTAATATATTATTGAGTGTGGGTTCAAAACTCCAAACTTCTGTTACTTGCATGGAATAAATATCAAGGCAGAAATTTGATACAAGTTATATTTCAACAAATGCAAACATACAGCTCAGATCAGCTAGTGCAGTCTTTGTAGTTTTCACACATGAAGCTCAAAAGTATGTGTTTACTTTTCCTTTTGGGATGGATTTGGCCTTGGATCGGACCAGCCTCCCACAGACCGACTTTGCCCACCTCATTCATTTTGGCTGAGGTTTCGAGAGGGCTAGGATCACTTGTGAGAGGACCACCCTCACAACCGTCAGCAGAAGTGTGGTGACCGGGCATAAGCCGGTCATCCAAATTGAGATGACGTCTGACTCAGAGTTTCCCTCACTGAAAAGGAAGGTTGTGGCAATTCATGCAGCTGTACCTAGTGTCGCACTCGGTGGCTCCCCTTCGCCAATACGTGAAAGAACACGTTGGCTCCTTCCAAGGGGAAGACTACCCTATCTTCAGGGATAGTCTCCCCCACCTACGAGGTTGGATCTAGTTCTCATGTTGCCCCTCCTAGCAGGACTCAACGCCGCAACCGGTGCCGCAAGATCAAGCGATATCACGACCGCATAACCAAGGAGTTAGAGACAGTTTCCCAGTCTACAACAGAGGAGTTACTTAGGATAGTGTCTCCTCTTATCACAGAGAACAAGTTTCACCCCCTCTCTAGTTCTGATGGAGAGGAAGACATTGGGAGGATCTCGCCACCTCCACCGTAGTTCATTCCTCTATAAGTGAGAGAATGTATGTCGCCTTAGATCCATGCGCCAAGTTGGCTAGAGCATTAGAGTCAGAGCTCAATTTGATTTACGTTCTATCATCTCTCATAGTGGGGACACATCGTAGGAGAGGCCGGGAGGCCCGAGATTATACGATATTAGCAGTAAAACAAGCCACATGGCTCATTATTACGTCAGAGGTGGAGGATGCAAGAGTCATGATCCAAACTTTTGCCCTTACCACTGCATGCTAGGTCATGTCTTAGAAAATTGCTTTATCTTTAAGGACTGGCTTGAGCGTAGTTATAAGTCGGGTGCCATTGTCATCCCCAAGAAAATATTTACTAGAATAACCCTCTAATTCTATTAGGGTAATCCTTGGGGATATAAGCAATCTTCTCAGGACAAAGGAAGGTTGGGATATCTCCCTATCCTGAACCTCCAAGAAAATCATCTCTAAGATCAGAAAGTTACCCTTATAGGTGCTTAAAGCAGCTCAAACCTCCAACTCTAATGAAGGTTTGCAGGTTACTAAGGACAACTTGAAGGAGGTATATGCCTAGCGCTGAAGAAGATTAGTCTACTTGCCCTGATAGATTGCAGAACAACCACCGCCCAAGTCCAAAGACTCCATCCACCATTACATACTACTTTTTCCTCCACTAGCCTCTTTTGCCAACAAGTTGTATCTGGACAAGGGCACTAAACCCCTTACCCACTTTATTAGATTTATCATCATGTACCTCCATCTAAGAAGAAATCAATGAAGAAAGCTTTCACTTACATCTTGTCAACTTCTAATACTCTAGATTTTATTCCTCTCAAAAACTCTAAGTCTACCAAATAATAATGATAACTCTAGTTCCGATCATTCTTTTTTTTTTTTTCTTTAGAAATGGATTTTTCATTCTTGAATCATTCGAGTTCTCCCATTAAGATTGATTTGGAGTTATCGATGATCCAGAGGGTAGGTGAACCTGATGAGCAGGTAGAACTTTGCACTAAATCATCTCACGAAGTTGTTGAAGTCAACCTCCATAGTGGCAAAGTTCTACCTCCTAGGGTAGCACCTCAAGATAAGGGTAAACGAGTCATTAGTTCTAGTGATCAAGAAACCTCTCCACAAGATGCTCCACCCATGGATATGCTTATGGAGGATTAGCCCAGAGTTGACTACAATGTCTTCACTCACCTAAGAAAGTTGTCTGCTAAACTAAGCATATATGATATCCTTGTCTTATCCAAAGAGATGAGGGAATCATTAATCAAAGCTCTTCTTGATCCAGAAATATGCTTACCTCAGTTGACCGCTATTGGAGATGAGGCATGTTATTCAAGAGAAGCCCGTGGAGTTACATTCGCAGATGAAGACCTTCTTTTGGGGACAACCAAGCACAACCGTCCCCTCTACATCACAGTGGACATGGACAGATTCAGGCTCTCCAAAGTATTAGTTGATCAAAGTGCATCAATGAACATTATGAGTCTAAAAGCCCGTGCCTACTTGAGGATCAATATCTCTGAACTCCGAGAAGATCAGATGATGTTGAGAGGATTCAAAAAATAAGGCGAAAAGGCTTTAGGCTCCATAGTGTTACCACTAGAGATAGATGATTGAAAGACGGAAGCCAAGTTCTACTTCGTTGCTTTGCTCGATAGGCCTTGGATACATGCAAATAACAAAATTCCATCTTCTTTGCACCAGTGCATCAAATTCAGAAGATGTGGAATCGAGTATTGTGTCAAAGGAGTCTTGAAGTCATTCTCAGTTAGAGAGGTCGAGATTTATGAAGATGCAGCCTACTATCTTCCTCCAAATCAAAAAGTCTATTCTCGCGAGCTTGGTGAATGTTCAAAAATAAAAGAAAAAGAAACGAAAGAAAAAGAAAAATAAAAAGAAAAAGAAAAGGAAAAAGGAAGATAAAACAAAAATACAAGTGAGCGAGAATCAAACACCGAGGAAGAGGTAGAGCCAGATGTTACATTCCGCCCACAGTTTGTTCCTCCGTATGAACACATTGGTAGGATGACTCGACCCCCACCAGGTAGAGGAAGAGGTAAACTCAGAGGTAGTTCTAGAGGTGGAAGACCTCCTTGCTGGTAACCAACCAATAGGAGCTATGTTCCAGCTCACAGGAGTACCCCCGCTATCCACATAGACTTAGAGTCCAGTTCGGAGGATGAGTCTCATGTGGTTAGCATGCCAACTAACCCCTCTCAGTAGTTCCCTTTGAATGTGACATTCGAGCCAAACAGTGATGAAGACCTGGCCTCCAAGCAAAGCATAAATATATCTGAATAATTATTATGTAGAACAGTCAGGCAACAATTAGAAACTTTAGCTCTAACATCACTTTCTTCCCAAAAAGTTGAAAGCTTAGTTGTTAAGGAGGCCCCCAAATCATCCACAGATGTCAAGTCAAAGAGATTTTTGTTGGGAGCATCATCCTCAAGTCAGGAAGCCGGTGTAGAACTTGAGGATGATTCATATAAAGATTTAATAGAATTATCTTTTGATTGATACTCGCCTTGTGTTCTCAGATTAACAAAGAAGAGATTAATCCCACATACTTTATCTAAACACAGGTCCGACTACTTTGAAAGGCTATGGAACAACCAAAGCAGACATCCTCAATCAAGATCAGGACTAAGATTTGACACAGTGGATCCAGTCGACGATGACAACCATTGCCTAGTCATTATAAATCAATTGACGACTGATAGGTTCTTCTCAAATCATGCGAACTCTTATGAGGGGGTATGTTTAGAAACTTCAGATGACCCAAGAGAACCTGAAGTTAGAGATGCACCGCCAGAGTTCAAAGAAGAGATCAGATCAACCATCGATGAACTTAAAGAAATCAACTTGGGAACCGAAGATAATCCACGTCCGACATACATCAGTTCCTTGTTAAATGAAGAAGAAACCAATGACTTAGTTAGGCTATTAGTTGAGTTTAAGGACTGCTTTGTATGGAGTTATGAAGAGATGTCTGGTCTATCTCCTGACATAGCAGTCCACAAACTAACAATAGAACATAATGCTAACCCTATAAAACAAGCTCCTAGACGCATGTGATTAGACATTGAACAGCAAGTCACTTCTGAAATCAAGAAACTGATCGATGTTGGCTTTATCAGGGAAGAAAGATATCCTACCTGGTTGGCTAGTGTCATCTCAATTAAGAAAAATTATGGCCAAATTCACATATGTGTTGATTTTAGGGATCTAAATAAGGCATGTCCTAAGGATGAAGTCCCACTTCCTATACCAGAATTAATGGTGGACATTACCTCATCTCATGCAGTATTCTCCTTTATGGATGGGTCATTTGGCTACAACCAAATCAAGATGGCCCCCGAGGATGAAAAAAATATTGCTTTTTGAACCTTGATCGGAATTGATTGTCATAAGGCCATGCCTTTCGGTCTTAAAAAAGCGGGCGCCACATACCAGTGGGCCATGACTCGAATCTTCGATGAACTCATTCATCATCAAGTTGAATGCTATGTCGATGATCCCGTTGTCAAAAGCAAAGAAAAGGAAGATCATCTCTTTGACTTGAGAGTAGTTTTTGAATGGTTAAGACAATACAACCTCAAAATAAACCCCCTGAAGTGTTCATTCAGAGTAGCTTCAGGAAAATTTCTTGGGTTTGTTGTCCAACATCGGAGAATTGAAATCGACCTGGAGAAGATCAAGGCTATCTTAAAAATGCCACCCCCTAAAAGTCTAACTCAACTCAGATCATTCCAAGGGCGATTGGCGTATCTAAGACGCTTCATATCCAACCTATCAAGAAGATGTCAACCATTCTCGGCACTTGTCAGAAAGGATGCCAAGTTCATGTGGGATGATAAGTTCCAGCATGCTTTTGAAGACATCAAGCACTACTTGATGACGCCGCCAGTTCTAGCAGCCCCTATCCCAGGCAAGCCGTTGATCCTCTACACCACTGCATTAGATGACTCCCTTGGCGCTTTGTTGACCCAAACCAACAACGAAGAGAAAGAAAATACTCTCTACTTCCTCAGTCGTCGTCTAATCTCTGTTGAGGCAAGCTATCCACTTATTGAAAAGCACTGCCTAGCTTTAATCTATGCATCCCAAAAGCTACGGCACTATATGCTTTCTCATAAGGTAAATCTAATCTCCAGAATAAATCCACTGCAATATCTCATAACACAACTGATGCTATCAGGATGATTGGCACGGTGGTCCATGATTTTGTTAAAGTTTGACATCACATTCATACCCCTTTATGCCGTGAAAGGACAATCACTTGTGGATTTCTTAGCAACGCATCCAATCCTTGCTGATTCTCCGCTTAATGATGATCCACCCAATGAACAAATCATAAACTTAGGGGATACTAGTGCTCGCCGCTGGGAGATGTACTTTGATGGTGCAGCTTCCTCTCAAAGTGGAGAAGAATCACAATTTACTATCCCAGGGAAGGCAGGGGTAGGAGTAGTTATCCTAACTCCGGACCGTGATGTGATGAGATTCTCATATCATCTGTCCAATCCATGCACCAACAACGAAGTCGAATATGAGGCTCTGATTGCCGGTCTAGAGTTAGTCATTACACTATGCGTCTAAAGTATCAACATCTTTGAGGATTCTCAGTTAGTCATCAACCAAATCAATGGGTCCTACAAAGTTCTAAAACCTAAACTCCTTTATTACCACAAGTACACTATGAAGTTATTGGCCCAAATCCCAGAGGTTACCATTTACAAGATTCCTCGAGGAGAAAATGCAGTGGCAGACGCATTAGCCAAGCTTATCGAAGAATTGGCATGTCCGGAAGATGAGTCCATTCCAATAAGGGTCCAAAATAGACAAGTCTTATCCCTTGTTGATGTTGAACTCATCAAGAGATTCTCTCTTGAAGGGGAGATTGCCGTTGCCAAAAAGGACGGGGAGTTAGATTGGAGGCAACCATTCATGAATTATCTACATACTGGGAAACTACCTCAAGAGAAATCACTAGCACACCAGGTGAAGCAGAGAGCCCTTTCCTACGCTCTCGTGGATGGCGAGTTATACTGGCGATCCTTCGATCATATGTGGTTACGTTGTCTGGACAAACACGAAGCCCATAGGATCGTGATCAAGGTATACTCAGGTTTATGCGGAGCACACCAATCCGGTCCGAAGATGAAAGCCAATATCAAGAGACTAGAATACTACTGGCCTTCAATGATCACAAACTGCATGGACGTAGCTAGGAGATGCTACTAATGTCAGGTACACGGTGTGGTCCTACATCAACCACCCAACATTCTACATCCTACATTGGCCTCATGGCCCTTTGAGTGTTGGGGTACTGACATTGTGGGTCCGATTGATTCTCCTTCCAAAGGTCATCGATTCATCCTAGCTACTACTGACTATTTTTTCAAGTGGATGGAGGCAATCCCACTTAGAGAGGTCACAGCTCAGCATATGCTCTATTTTTTCAGAAATCATATCGTATATAGGTTCAGGGTGCCTCGATGAATTATATCTAATAATGTTACTGCATTCAAGAGTACTAAAATCAACAGCTTTGCTCAGAGATACAGCATAGATTGGAGATATTCTACCATCTACTACCCAGAGGCAAATGGGTTAGCAGAAGCCATCAACAAAACTCTCATTCAAATACTGAATAAGACACTAAATGATAACAAATGACGATGGCATGAACAGTTGGTTGAAGCCTTATGAGCCTACCGTACCACATACAGAACTCCAAATCAATCTACCCCTTTCTTCTTAGTGTATGGATCTGAAGTCATTCTACCATTAGAAGTCCAACTCCCATCACTAAGGATAGTCGTGGGTAGTAAAATCACAAAAGAACAGAATGCCAAGTTGCAATTGAAAGAGCTCGAAGGTTTGGAGGAGAGACGCCTACGAGCATGCTATAACCTCGAGTTATACAAAGCCAAGATCATTCAAGCTCATAACAAGTTGGTCCGTCCTAGAGCTTTTCAAGTAGAAGAGTTTGTTTTAGTTCTAAGGAGACCAATTGTTGCTCGTAGAAAGATGGGAGCAGGTTTGAACCCACTTGGGAATGCCCTTATGCCATAGATAAAGCCTACCAAGGAGGATCTTATCAACTCATAAATACTTAAAGAAATACTATCCATAAATCTTGTTTGAAAATAATCATCAATAAAACTTATTTTCATATTAAATTACATCTCTTATGTGTTAGAAATATCATTCTCTTGCGAATCCTCCATGACGTGTTTAGGGTAAGTATAAGAGAACTCAAGAGACATCCTATCCCTCCACAACACAAACACAAACTACAAAACAATCCTCAAGTACTATTAAGACAGGTGTAAGAAAACCCAAGAGGCATCATATTTTGACTAGTATAGCTAAGTTAAGTGTAATAGAACCCGAGTGACATCCTTTCTTGGTGGAGTCACAATTGCCCCTACAGCACCATTTCATCTATCCTTCGACGTATTTAGGATAGGTGTAAGAGAACCCAAGCGGCATCCTATACCCTCTTTCACAACACAAGCAAAAAATATATCTTTTATCTCGGGATATTTTGAAGTGGGAGCAATCCCCCGTGGCACTCACTCATTAGCTGCTCTCGGTCGGGCATACATGCTACCTTGCTAGTGTGTCACCCCAGTGGTCATTTATCTGGCGGATGTGAGTCCCCGTGCTTTCTTCCTGATTTGACCATTGCAAACTAACGAGCACCTTGTCAGTTTGGTAGGCCTTACTGCGTAACCGGTAAGCTACCTTATGTTGACTTTGTTTAAGAGGATGCAAGTCTACACGCTTTCTTAGTGAACTAGCCATCATGCATTGACTAGGTCGAGTATATTTGAAGTTTAGGATAAGTCCCTTAATGGTTCCTTTCCTCCTAACTACTTCAAGCATGGGTTTGGTCCCTATGTAGGACCCCTCGCTTAGTAGTCGTCCTAGGTCAGATGACCCTTATCGAGCCGAAGACAGACTATCCTGGTGATCAGTTCCGCTTTAGAGAAATGTAAGCCTACACTCCTTTCTAGACTGATTATCGCAAACTGACGGGCACCTTAGGTTGGTTGGTTATCGCCATGTTGACGGTAACCCACCCGGTGGATACACCACTCTTAGCAGATGTGAGTCCTCACGCTTTCTCCTTGAATCGGCCACCGAATACCCACGGGATTTCTTTTACAGGGTCCTGGATAAAGCCCCTAGCAGCACCTCCCCTATGCGACCATATTGAGACACTATCCCAGTTATTTTTGGATTGGAGAGCCCCGCTTTCCTAGTAACCACTCCTGTGGTTGGAGAATTTGTTCAAAGGATGCACAGATTCTCCCCGGTCAGTAAGAGATAGGACTAAGTTCCTTCTCTGGTCCCAAAACCAGGTCTATGCAAATATAAAATAAACAAAATATATCTTTGCTTCTGGATTAGGAATTCAAGCTCCCAGTGACCCCTTTCCCAAGAAAGCATCCTATTTTTAGCGTGTAAAAAAATCCTTATAGGTACTTTTAGTTGAGATAAATCCGGTGCACTCTCAAGATGTCGCCAGTCGTTCAACTTGTTGTGCCACCAATGAGTTACCCTAGCGATCATCTTTGCTTTGAAAGATATAAGTCTATTACGCATTCTTTCCAGCACGATCGTTGCAAACTGACGGTCGGCCCTAAGTCGAGCTCGATTTGTTACGCAAGCGACCGATCACCCCAGTGGTTCCTTATTTAGGAAGATGTGAGTCATCACGCTTTCTTGCTAACTTGATCATTGCAAATCAAAAGGCACCCCTTAGGTTAGTTAGTTCTAGCTAACGGCTGGTAGACTATCCATTTGAATTTGTAAACCTAAGATAGGTCTAAGCTGATATTAACTCCTTCTTAGTAGATCCATCGCACACTGATAGGGTTCATCTAAAATTAAATTAATTCTGACTATTCTTGAGCCAATATGAGTCCACAGTGGCATTCACTCAAATAGTCGCCTTAAGTCAAGATTGATCTATTGTGCCATCAACAGATCACCCCAATGGCTGATCCCTACTTTGGAAGATGTAAGTTTGTTATGCTTTCTTCCTAGTATCATCGTTACACACCGAAAGGCAACCCTTAGGCCGGATAGTCCTATCTTGTGGCTGGTAGACTACCCCTTTGGACTTATAAATCGGAGATAGGTCAAGGCCGACATAGCTCCTTCTCAGTGGGTCCATCGCATGCCAACAAGGTCCACAACATAAACACCAAATTAAATTAAATAAATTCAAATCAAATCAATATAAATCAAATTAATCATGAGGACTACTCTTGAGTTGAGGTAAGAGCCCTGACAAATATGCCTTAGGTAGGGTTCGATTTGTTTCCATCGATCATCTCACTCATCCCTACTTTGGAAGATGTAAGTCTTATGCCTACTTCTAGAGCGTTGTTACTCGAAAAACAATCCAATAGTCCTACCTTATGGTAGGTAGACTACCCTTTTGGACTTAGAAATCTAAAACAGGCCAACGCCCCCGTGGCTCCTTCTTAGTGTGGTCCATGGCACACCGACATGGTCCATAATATATTGAACAAACCAAATTTCTCCTTAGCGAGATGCAAATCAGATTAGCCTCCCCAGTGGAACTTAGATCAAAATCAAACAAATTTAACCTAGTGTGCATCCCTGGCGAATATGCCCTTAATGTAGAACCCTTCTCCCTAGTGGAGCCATAACAAATTAAACCAACCTCCCTGGTGTAGTCTAATCAAACAAATCAAAGAAATCCAATCAAATTCTTATCCCCAGCAGATAGCCCGAACTTGGTTCCTAGTGAAAGGTTCACATACCCAATCCCTAGCGGATTCAAGCACATATCCCTGGCAAATATGCCTCCACATCAATTAAAGTAAAACAAATTAAAATCAATTCGATCTTGATCCCCATCAGATTATAGATTCTTATCCCCAACAGATGCACACCAAACTAATCATATTCACAATCAAACTCAAATTCTTATCCCCAGCGGATAGCTTGAACCTGTTTCCCAAGTTGAAGGTTCATCTACTCAACCCCCAGCGGATTCCATCTTGCTCTCTTATGCCATTGGCATAAAGAGAGTTGCATCGCACTAAGATCATGATTATATCTACCTTTCGGGTCAAGGTATAGACCACTTCCATTATTTTTTGTAATCTTCTGGATGTTGTTGATCGTTTGATGCATGATCGTGCGGTGTGCTACACCTATTGGAGTCCTTGTTGACCTCACTTTTGGAGTGAGCTCTCAATCCTCTTGGGCTTAGGAATCTTCTAGACACTAAGATTTTCTTTAATAATACATCTAATGATTGGGTGAATCTTAACCTTTGACTTTAAGACAAGATTAGCTATTGCAGGTTTCAGAAATTACCTATCATATAACCTGTCATCTGATACACTTTCTCAAATCAAACCTAGATTCAAATCTCAAACCAAATCTCAAATTCAAATTCCAAATCTAATTTCAAATTTGACTACAAATAATTAAAACTCAAAATCAAATTCAAATCCTAAGACCCTTCATAAGCCATATGAACCACATTCATAAGCTTAGCCTTTAGATCAAATCAAACTCAATTAATCTCTTTATAAATCAATTATTCCTTCATTTATATTCACAAATATAAATCAAATCTAAATATAAATGAAATCCAAATTCAAATGACCAAAACTATATCGAAAATCAAATCCAAACTCAATCCAAGCTTTTGATTTAAATTATCCAAATCAAGTCAAAATCAAAGGATTTTCTCTCGGATCAATCATTCATTCAATCATTTATCCAAAAATAAATAAAACCTACAATCATCAAACCAAATTTCAGTCAAACCTAACTTAGCCCTTTTCACTTGAAAATTTTAAATGAGCCAAAATCCCATAGACTCCAAATTGATAGTCGTTCAATTTATATTTCAATCTAGGGTTCATCTATAAGTTCAACTTAACTCGAATCAAACCAAAATCAAACCAATTGACCCACTTAGATCCACTTGACCTAAAATGACCTAAAGGACCCATTTGAGCCAACTTCCAATCCAACCCAAATTAGATTGAACTAATCTCACCAAAATCTTCCACCATGATTGTTGATTACCCTAGAATGAACAATTACAATCAATTGGATCAAAATAAATCAAGTCAGTCATTTGACCAAGTCAACCCTTAGCCCAAATGAACTAAAACTAGCCAAAACTCATCCTACACCAAATTGATTGAAACCAATGATTTGAATCAACCCAAAATCAATATTTAAATATGACTTGACCACCAATTGGTCATTTGATCCAAGTTGATCCAAATTGGCCTAAATGACCAAATTAGGTCAAATCATTATCTAACCATTGATTATTTTCAACCAAAGCCATAATTAATCTCAATTTGATCAATCAAGCCCAATTAAGCCATTAAGCCCAAATAGGCCTAAAGGGTCAATTTGGCCTAAATCTAAATTAAATCCAAATTGATTTAAACCAAAGACCATATTCATCTTCAATTAGCCAATTGAACATGAATCAACCCATAACCCAACCCAATTTGGCCAATTTTGGTCAAATTGATCAACTTGACCCATTTGATTTCAAATGAGCCAAAATCAATTCTAAGCCAAATTAAATCAAATTAATCATACCAAAACTCTTCAAATTATCATTTGACCAATTGGTCAACCTAATCCGATATGACTCAATATGACCTATATGACCCAAATTGAGCCAAATCCCTTAAACCAAGCCATGACCCATTGGGGGCTAATCAAACCTGACCCAAACCCATTTGAAATCAGCCCAAAATCAACCCAACCCATTTAAATCCCTCATGGATCCTCCCTCACATAGGATTCTAACCAACCTCATTTAATTATCCCCATCACATGCATTTAACTCATCCTCAATATTTACATTTAAAGCAAAAATTCAAACTCCTCAATCAATCCATCATCCATCCCAACCACCCAAACAAGATGATAATACTTTGAAGCCAAAAAATTCAAAAAAAAAGATGAATTTTCAGCCACTATAAAAGGAGGGGAAATGAGGCTTCATTCCTCTTCCTCCTATCACCATTCAGCCCCCAAGAGCTCCCCAAAGAAAAAAAGGAACTCATCCCCCACCTCTTTGAGCCATTTTTGAGCTTAAAAACACAAATAGAAGTTTTTTCGACGAGGCGACGATGAACATTGGAGAAGATGATGTTCCAAAGGGAGGCAAAGGTTAAAAATCATTCCAAAGCTTCCTCACATACCTAAGAGTTCACTCGAATCTTCATCGTAGCAGGAAACCATCCCCAGCGAGGTAAATTTTGGCAAACTTTAGTCGGTCTTAGGATTTCTCACTTTTTGTGTTAATTTTCTTGCGATTTTTAGTATTGTTCTTAGATAAACCCCGCATTTTGTTTCATTTTATTTGATCCCAATACGAAGTAGAATTTTTTTCGGAGAAAATCGACACAAAAACGAGCTCAATCGGACCTCATTTCGCATTTTTTTGCACTTTTTTCGTCAATTTTGCCTGCTGATGAGTAGCAGTCGTCCAATCCCATGTTCAGGGGATCAGATGGCTCAGATATCATCGGTCCCCGCGTCCCTCTGACCCACGGAACACATGATCCGCTCTCTGATCCGGAGGATTGAATTTGGACCATCTGATCCGCGATTGGACGGTCCGGATCGAGCCACACATCATTTTCCTAGATCCTGTATTTTCCCGCTCACGCACTACGTCAACGCCATGTGGCCCAACCGTGTGGTGCCGCGTGTCACGCGGTACAGCATGCCCAATCATGTGGCGCCATGTGGCACCGCGCTGCCTCGTCAGCACCCGCGCAGTGCTGACTCGGTTAAGTGGAAAAATGCCTATTTTCTGATTTTAAAAATTATGTAAGTGTCGTGAGACTTTGAAAATTCATTAAAAAAATTAAATACTTAGCGAAAAATTACAAATAAGGACTCGTTGGATTCATTTTTCTGAGAGGAATCCAAAAAACCAAAAATTTTCAAATTCCATGAAATGGTTTGATCTTAATTTAAGTTTTAGTGAAAATAAAGTTTCATTAATTATTCTAAAAATATAGGTCGGATATAGTTGAAATTTTTAGGGATTAAAATAAGAGTTAAAGCACACATACCATAAAAATCTCAAGTAAAAAAGACTTCTGGATTAGAAGAAATTAAATTTTGAAGTATAAATTGTCCATTTTTAATAAAATAAAATAAAATTCCAGAAATTTACAAAAAAAAACTTCAAAATGGCTTAACTCACTTCAGTTGACATCTAAGACTCTTAAGAAAATAATGTAATTTTCTGAATCTTAATGAACCCAAAATAAATACTTAAGATTAATGTTTAATCAATTAATAAATTAATTAAAATATAAATCAATTAAGTTAATTAAAGTAATCACATAAAACTTAAGCTTAAGTAAACATAAATTTGAACATAATTAAAATGCAATTAAACACCAACTAAATCCTAAATTAAACATAAATCATTAAGTCATTAATTACATGATTAATCTAAATAAATATAAAATCAAATTAAAAATTAAATAAATCTTTCAGTTTCAATTTGTCTCTATTCAACCCTAAGTTTCTTTCTTGCTTTGTGGGTTAACTAGATTTTGCTTGAAGTGATGAGCATACAGTGTTTAATGTTGAATTAAGAACTGCTGAAATTTTTATCGCTTTGGTTTTGGGATTTGATTGAGTGATCTCCTCTCCTCTTCACTCTTCTCCCTCTTTCCCTCTTCCCATTTTCTCGCTGCACATCAGGCAAATATTCCCCTTATTGACAGAGCTCTGCTCTCCATAACCTTCACACTAACTATCTTGCTTATCTTTTTTTACTGAAGCTGAAAATTGGTCGAGTTTTCCACCTATACAGAATTTTAAAATTTATTTTCTGGATTTTATTATTCAAGAAGCTTTCTTTCAATTTAAAAAAAAATGATGAAATGATTGCTTTGCATCTTACCTCATTAGATCTGTATGGATTTTGCTGTTGAATGTTCTTATTGTCTTTAAACTATTATGAGAAGTAGAAATGAAGTTGTAGATTTGTGAAATCCAATATTATTATTGTCCAATGTTTCGTATGGAGAATTTTCTGATTTATTGATGTGTTGTCTTATTTATCCGGTTTGGAGAAGTTGGATTGGGGATTTGGCTTCATATTTGCTTTCTTCGTCATAGTTACTTCCAAATCATTGACATTTAAAGTAAAAAAAATGAAAAAAATGAGAAATGAGGGTGCGGGTGCACATATGTGAAGCCTAAGACTGTCATGTTTGATTTGTAAGCTTTTTATGATTGAAAGTACTATCTCATTGCTTTGAGTTGAAGTTGAATTAAACTTTCCTACACATTATATTCTCATTGTTGATATTATGCGATTTCCAACATTTAAACTAATATTAAAGTGGGAAATATGAAGAATTTTGAAATATGTATAAGCCAAAGCTTGCATTTTCTATAGTTAAATAGCATTGACTTTGAGTTTTATTTGAACATTGTGCAATATGCCACTTTCGAATAGCTATCATGTTGTATGAAATGAGACTTCATATGAGTGAGATATGATATTGCTTTCCTCATGCAAATCACACATATCTTGTTATTCTCATTTTTATGTCATCATGAGATGAAGCTGAAATGAATTTTAAGTTTGTCAGGTTCAATTTATTATCATCTAATGTCTTATGCATCATTTAACTTGTTACTTCACTTATCCGGATTAAAAGGGAATGAAAGGGAGGGTAAAGATTTCTTTGAGGCCACTTTACTTTTGTTTTTCCTATTTCATATTTTCAATATGATGAAATATGTTTATGCCTTGCTATCAATTATGTGCTATTTTACCTGTTGGGTTTGAGGCAAGCAAAAGAGAATGGAATTTCAGCTTTATTTCATTTGAATATAAATTTTGTTTATTGTTCTTACTTTAATGCATCTATGAGCTTATGTGAGCTGAAATGGTGATAAAATTTTTAAATTTATGAAATTCTCATATTTGTAGAGTACAATATTGCTTTCTTTTTAGTGCAAAGAGCTGAAATTTAGCTATGGTCTACCATATGATTCTCATTTCATTTGCTAGATTTGAAGAAAGCAATGGTACTTTGATGCTTAATATCAAAAATAATGAAATGTGGCTCATATTTATTGAGAATTCATATTATAGTTTGTTGTTTGGTGTATTTGAAATAGGAAATTTCGAGTAAAAGGTGAATACAACCATGGTATGATAGCACAACTCCATTTATATCCTAAGTGTATCATTTCAATGCATATATAAAGGTAAAATTGCAAAGAAATATTAAAGTTATTTAGTACCCGTTTATATTGTTCCAATACGGTGGGGAACGTGTGCTATAAGTACCTGTTCACATTGTTCCAATGTGGCAGGAAAATTAGCTTTGTGAGAAGTACATGTTCACATTATTCCAATGTGGCAAGAAAACTTATTTTGTGATAAGTACCTGTTCACATTGTTCCAATGTGGTAGAAAAATCTGTTCTATGATAAGTACTCGTTCACATTGATTCAATGCGACGAAAAAATTTGTGATATAAGTACCTATTCACATTGTTCCAATGTGGTAGAGAAACTTATTTTGGGATATAAGTACCTGTTCACATTATTCCAATGTGGTAGGGAAACCTATTTTGTGATAATTACCCGTTCACATTATTCCAATACGGCAAAAAAATTTGTCATATAAATACATGTTCACATTGTTCCAATGTAACATAGAAACTTATTTTGTGATATAAGTACCTGTTCACATTGTTCCAATGTGATAGAGAAACCTGTTTTGTGATAAGTACCCGTTCACATTGTTGCAATGAGGCAGAAAAATTTATTATATAAGTACTTGCTCACGTTGTTCCAATGTGGCAAGAAAATCTTCTTGTGTTATAAGTACCTGTTCACATTATTCCAATGTGGCAGGGAAATCTGTTTTGTGATAAATACCCATTCACATTATTCCAATATGGTGAAAAAATCTTATAATATAAGTACTTGCTCATGTTGTTTCAACGTGATAAGAAAATACTTTGCTATGTTGTTTCAACCCATGCATATCTTTCTTAGCGTAGTGGAGAAATAAATTTTGAATTTGATATGATTTGAATCATACTTTTAAACTTGGCATGACATGAAAAAGAAGTCAATCAAAATTCAAACTATTCATGAAAAATATTGATCAATTGATTCAATCCTAAAAGCTCAAGTTAAATGAAATTTAAATCATAAAAGATTTGAAATTTGTTCACAAACAAAAGATAAGATTTGATAGCTTAATAATAAACATGAATATGAAGGAGATGCCTTCTTTAAATGTTGATATGAAAATGAATATTTGATTTAAGATTTATTTAAGCATTTAAATGAATGAGATTCTATGCTTATGATCAATCTTACATTTAAGTTTAATGTCATATGATTTATACAAATATTCAAGCAAATTAAATCGAAGCATGAATCATGAACCATTCTTACATATGAGTTCATAGTTTTTGGGCTTCATGCTAAATGCCTAGTGAAATGATTCATTGTGCATATTCAAAATTTTATTGCATTCTATTCAATTTGAATGTATTTAATATGCACGTTAAATGAAATCTATGCTCACTTTATGAAGCAATGTTCTTTTTACTTAACCATTTGATTAATGCAAATACTTGAAAGAATCAAATTCATACTCTACAAAACAGATGCATGCTTGATTTGTTAAAGAACAGAGACATACTTGATTTAGGATAAGTGGTTGAAAGAACCAAGCATATATCATTTAGAGCAGACAATCACTTAGTTTGTAATGTGTATTCATATTCTTATAGAACAGACTCTCACTTGATCCATTCAAGTATGTGAAAGAGTCAACACATATCTTATAGATAGATCTATACTTGACTCATATATGAGCAGAGCCTACGATCTGTGACAAACAGAGTCAAATATGATAGAACATATCTATATTTGATTTATGGTTTTAGGTATCAAAATCTATGCTTGCAATTCGGCATTTATGTTATGTCAAACATCACTACTTCAACTTAGACATTTTAATGTCCATACAACACTTTGAAGAACAGATACTTGAGTGCATGTTGAAGTATATAATAGCTTAAATGCTCAAATAGATATGTGCAAGTAATCAAATGAAATGAATGAACAAATACTTATATCCCGATTTGTTCTTAGGACCGGGTCCGGGTTAACAAAACCTAAAAATTTGATGATGTTATTATAATATTTCAATTTAATATAATCTGAGAGAAGTTAATTCTGTCATAGAATGGCAAAAGATAAATCTATCAGCATCATTATTAATGTATATTTTCAAGTTCAAGACCTCAAGAAGAAAGTCTCAATCCTCTCATGTTGTCAATTGTGAGGTTTGGAGAACGAAAGATCTTGGAATAATTAATCTAGATCTGATCTTCTGCAAGAAGATAATCAGAGTTGATAAGGTCTATTTCCCGATTTGGTCTTAAGACCGGGTCCAAGTTAACAAAACCCAAAAATGTCACACCAAAATCAAAACTTACAATTTGACATCTACACTTCAACTTAGACATCTTAATGTCCATACAATATTTTAAAAGAACATATACTCGTATGTATGTTGATGTGTTCACTAAATCAGATACAAATATGGCTTTCAAAATAGCTTTGTCGAGAGCTTTGTGTTATTCGTTAACGAGCCAAACACCAACAAAATTCGTTCGAAACCGAACCGCGAGCGGCGGGCGGTCACTAGTGTTTGGCTTGAAAAGGCTCGAACCATGCGCGGCGCGATTCCTCAATAGCATTACGCCGTTACTTGGGTATTAATGTTAGGTTATTCGACTTCTCCGAGTGATTCAAATTCCGCTGTTTTGCTTAAGTCTTTCCACTCTTTCAATGGGCGATTGGCGTTAGGTCTGAGTTCTTCTCACTCGCCTCACGGGTTCTCCAATCTCCACTTCTCCTCGTCCCTCGACTTCGAGCATCCGAGCAATACGCACTTCGCAATCCCTTCCTCCCGAGTCCTGTCTCTCGGATTTCTCTCGTTCTTGCATCACTGTGTAATATCTCGAGCAAGTGGAGACTGTGGAGTCATGAATCTGATCCTCTATGGCTCTGTCCCTCTCTCTCGTTCTCATTTTGTTGAGTCGTCTGATACTTTGACTCTTCTCTGTGATTTCCTTTACTTCTCAACTCTATTAACTATTAATCTAGGATTAGTAGCAGTGCTCGACCCACTCAGGCATGTCGCAATCTCACATATCTCTATGGCCTTTCACCAATCTATGATTATTGCGATTATGTGATTTTTTAGGATCATGACTCCTCTGTTGTATAGGAGTCTCTATTGGTTATGATTCTTGTGAATCTGTGAGACTGTGATGTTATTTAGTGTTTACTATTAGTGTTTAGCTTCATTGTGTTGCATACTTGCGTTATCCGTTCCATCTGATTTCTTCAAAGTTCAAAGTAAGTTAGCTTTGCAGTCAAAGAAACAATAGCCAAGTAAGCAAATAGCCAGCAATTCCAGAAAAAAATAATAACAATACAAGTATATAACAATACCATTTGCCAAAATGTAGAACAGTCCACTAAAAGCAAAGAGGATGCAAAAGAAGGCACTTAATAGTTCTAATTAACCAATCAAGAAAAAAATAGTTCTAATCAAAGCAAAGAAGCCGCAAAAAAGTAACCATTTTAGGTCCAGAAGCGAACAGTGAGCCGCCAACCAAGTTACCACCAAACACGAAACGAAAGAATCAACAAAACCAACCATCAATGGTCGGATAGAAATGAAACAATAATAAGCCAAAATCCTCTGATGTCATAGCATAGTAAATACTCAATCACATCTAACAGTCAACATGCTATCTATTATAAGAAGTTGTATATTTAAAACAACAAAACAACAGTTGAATAAAAACAGCAAAATAACAAAACAACATAGAATAATAGAACTGGGCGGTCCAAAGTGGTGGGACTTGAATGAAAAGATAGGAGTTTTTTTGCTAATTGTAAGCTTTGCAATTAGTAATGCTTGAAGCATGCTTTATAATCTCCCGAGTCCCGAGCAAGAAAAAGGATCATATGCTTTTACTTTAATATTTGATGATTATTTGTTGTTTCTTTTTTTTATCAAATTTTTTTTAAAAAAATAGATGATTTAAATAGTCATTAGCTAGTTAACTAATTTTCTAATAATCTTCTTCTTATTTCTATTATAATGAAGCTCACTCTCCTGCTATTATAAATGATATTCATCCTTGCAATTTTGATTATGCAAAGCTTGGTTGCAATGTATTATGTATGTTCTAAACTCTGTTATATCTATGAATACATTATTTTTTAACATATT
The DNA here is from genome assembly GCA_021442155.1 of Cymbidium sinense. Taxonomy (NCBI): domain Eukaryota; kingdom Viridiplantae; phylum Streptophyta; class Magnoliopsida; order Asparagales; family Orchidaceae; genus Cymbidium; species Cymbidium sinense. The sequence continues at coordinate 56,417,093 of CM038216.1, forward strand.
TGACATTTAACATATGATATTTAGAATTATTCATAGTTTACATATAACATATATCATCATTTAAGCATTCTCAGTCTACATCAACTAGTGAGGTACTACCAGTTGATATGAAATATTTGGAAGACAGTCATAATCAAGCATATCAATAAATTGTTGAGAGTACTAGCACTATACCAAAAGTGCAGGCTAAAAAATCTAGAAATAGAAAGTCTAGTGTGTGGGAGTACTTTGTAGAGGTTAAAACTATCTAAGAGTGTTGAGATTCCTTTGCAATGTATGTCTTGTGGAGTTAAGTTCCAAAAAAAATCAGCAAGCACAACTTCACAACTTCTCAGACATGTTAGAGATTGTGATAAAATTAAATCAAAAGGTAAACAAGTTATTGATTTATCAGATAAAAGATAAAAGCGACTGAATTTCTCCTCAATTGATATTGCTAGTGAATTTGGCATTTCTATTTTTCATGATCCTAAATATTATGATCAAAGACAGGTTAAAGATATTATTGCAAGAATGATTATTATCCATGAATATCCTTTTATGATGGTAGAGCACACTTGGTTCAATATCTTATTGAAATATTTGAATCCTGACTATGAAAGTGTGTCTAGAAACACCATAAAAAATGATTGCATACGGATTTATGATATTGAGAAAGAAAATTTTAAGACTTATCTTAGTGGTATTCAAAGAGTTTCATTAACATCAGATTGTTGGACATCTAATCAGACAATAGGGTATATGTGTTTGACTATTCATTTCATTGATTTGTTATGGAAGATCCAAAAAAGGATTATTAATTTTATTGCACTTGACCCTCCTTATACTAGGACTTTCATCTGTGATGCTATATGTGACTATTTGTCAGAATAGAATCTTCAGGATAAAGTCTCCACAATTACTCTTGATAATGCCAATAACAATGATGTTGTAACTTTGATTCAAGAAAAAAATTGCATTTTTTCATATCAGGTGTTGTGCACATATATTGAATATAATGGGATGGTTTGAAAGAAGTGCATGACATAATATAAGAGTCGGTTAAATATCTCAAAAAATCTCCAATGTTACACAAATTTATTGAGATTGCAAAGCGTTGGGTGTACTACGTCTGCTCTTTTGTATTGATGTGCCAACACATTGAAATTCAACTTATATGATGCTTGAGTCTGCTTTTATTTATCGTACTATCTTAACTCATTATGCAGCTAGATATTCAAATTACAAGTGGGTATCACTAGATTCTGATTGGCTAAGGTATGAAAAAATCAGAAAGTTCTTATCAATTTTTAATAATATCACTCAAACAATTTCTGACACATCATATCCAACATCAAATATTATTTTGCTAACTGTAATGCATATTAAGAAACTTCTCTGGGAAGAATATAGATCTGAAGATGAGTATATAAGAAAAATGGTCATAGTTATGAAAATAAAATTTGATAAATATTGGGGGGAGTGTAACCTACTAATGTCTATTGCTACAGTTCTTGATCCTCGTTTAAAGTTGAAATTCATTTCATTTATATTTCCTAAGATCTATGAACCATATGAACTTGATTCTCAAATTATATCTGTTGAGAAGACTCTTTGGGAAATACATGTAATATATGCTTCTGAGAGTTCTTCTATTACTATAATGAATGATTCTATCAATGTGGGGTTTTCTTCTTCGAAGTCTGTTATAGATCCTCTTGGCACATCTCAATTTGATTGTATGTTGGATTTTAAAGATTTTGTTATGTCATCTGGCTCCATACAGCCTGTTAAGTCTGACTTGCAGGTGTATCTTGAGGAAGGGTTATTTGTTTACAATACTGAGCAATTTGATATTTTAGAATGGTGGAAGATGAACACATTGAAATATCCATGTTTGTCTAGCATGGCTCGTGATATTTTATCAATTCTAATAACGACTGTGGCTTCTGAAACCGCATTTAGTGTTGGTGGAATGGTGCTAGATGATTATAGAAGTTGCTTATCTGCCAAGATAGTCAATGCATTATTTTGTGCATCTAATTGAATCAGATCATCCCAAATAAATCCTAAAACACCATTGACAAGTGCTTCATTGTTTTAATATAGTACCATGCAATTTAATATTATTATTCTATTGTATCTATTTTGTATTTTAATTTTTTTAAATTTTTTTTCACAAAAAGAAATGTTGGAGGAGAAAACTTTGGGTGTTCCCTTGGGTGATTCATGAGCAAGAAGCCAACAATATTTTTTTTGCGCTATTATGCTACTAATCATTTGAGGGAATCATATACATTTAATTGCAAAAATTTTACATGTTTTTATTTTATAGATTTGGTTATACACTTATGCTGATGATGGATTTTTTGCTTACTTTGGGTTGATTTAAATTTATGAATTACTGTATAATATTATTCTGTTCTAACTATTTTTTTTACAGAAGAATTATAAGAGTGAGGCTATGATGATTTAAAATACTAAAATAGGTAAATGTTGCTTCATTGCTTGTTGCTTTCATTTTGGTTTGTCATTATTGCATGTAACCCTATAGAGGATTGAAATGATGGTAAAATATGTAAATTTAAGCAGATATTTTTTTATTGATCTTCTATGATTTGGATGCATGCAATTTGTCAATCTTATATGAGATTTTAAGATGATGATTGATGAGCATCGAATACTTTTATGTTCCAACCTTTGTCTCTCTATATTTGGAATGACATGTTAAAGTTAAATGTACAACCATATATAGTGTACGAGGTTATGTCATTGTCATATCACATATGTGTTATAATTAAATCTGAGCCTCTCTAGTTTCAAAACTCTTATATTTTCATTCAATTGCTGTCCATTGGTCCACTGCCCACTGCCCAGTTCTATCATTCTATGTTGTTTTGCTATTTTATTGTTTTCATTCAACTATTGTTTTGCTATTTTAAATCTACAACTTCTTATAATAGATAGTTTGTTGGCTGCTAGATGTGATTGAGTATTTGCTATGCTATGGCATCAGAGGATTTTGGCTTACTATTGTATTTTATTTTATTTCTATCCAGCTATTGATAATTGGTTTTGTTGATTCTTTTAGAGTTTCAGGTTTAGTACTTTAGTTGACTGTTCAGCCTGTTCTCACTTCTCGGTAGACCTAAAATGGTTCTTTTTTAGCGGCCTCTTTGCTTTGATTAGAACTATTTTTTCTATATTGATTAATTAAAGCTATTAACTGCCTTCTTTTGCATCCTCTTTGTTTCTAGTGGGCTGTTCTACATTTTAGTGAATTGTGCTATTATTTTATTGCTATGCTATGGCATCAGAAGGATTTTAGCTTATTATTATATTTGGTTTCATTTCTATCCAACCATTGATGGTTGGTTTTGTTGATTCTTTCAGGTTTGATAGTTTGGTAACTTGGTTGGCTGTTCAGCCTGTTCTCACTACTCGGTGGACCTAAAATGGTCCCTTTTTTGACAGCTTCTTTGCTTTAATTAGAACTATTAACTGCCTTCTTTTGCATCCTCTTTGCTTCTAGTGTGATGTTCTATATTTTGGTGAATGGTGCTATTGTATTATTGCTATGTTATGGCATCAGAAGAATTTTGGCTTATTATTGTGTTTGATTTTATTTCTATCCAGCCATTGATGGTTGATTTTATTGATTCTTTCAGGTTTGGTAGTTTAATAACTTGGTTGGTTGTTCAGCTGTTCCCACTTCTCGGTGGACCTAAAATGGTTCCTTTTTTGTAGCCTCTTTGCTTTGATTAGAACTATTTTTTTGGATTGATTAATTAGAACTATTAAGTGCCTCCTTTTGCATCCTCTTTGCTTCTAGTGGGTTGTTCTATATTTTGGTGAATGGTGTTGTTATATTATTGATGTGACATCGAAGGATTTTGACTTATTATTGTGTTTGGTTTCATTTCTATCCAGCCATTGATAGTTGGTTTTGTTGATTCTTTCAGGTTTGGTACTTTGGTAACTTAGATGGCAGTTCAGCCTGTTCTCACTTCTCTGTAGACCTAGAATGGTTCCTTTTTTGCAGCCTCTTTGCTTTGATTAGAACTATTTTTTTATTGATTAATTAGAACTATTAAGTGCCTTTTTTGCATCATCTTTTCTTCCAGTGGACTGTTCTACATTTTGGTTAATGGTATTGTTGTATACTTGTATTGTTGTTATTTTTTTCTAAAATTATTGGCTACTTGCCTACTTGGCTGTTGTTGCTTTGACTGCAAAGCCTAAGTTATTTTTAACTTTGAACTTTGAAGGTTGCTTACTTGCTTTTGTTGCTTCTATCATTTTATGGGAATGATGGGATTGATTGGCTCATTGGCTGTTCTGGACTTTTGGGTGTACCTCATAACATCAACTTTTAACTTATTGTATAAACTATATAATCGTGCTTTATACTTTTGGTCGTCGGTCTCGATCTGTTACCTATTTACTGCGTTGTCTTTGTGCACTTTTAGGTGTGATCTCCTTTTGGTTGTTGGTTTTGTGGAATTGTTGGGCTTTGTTTACTGTTTTGACAGCCTTACCCTAGGTGCCTTTTTTGCAGCCTCCTTACCTCTGCGATGTTGTTTTTGTTGCTTATGGTGGCTAATTGGCTATGATGGCTATGACGATCATAAAATTATTTTCTTTGGCTGATAACATCTTTTGTGATTGTAACCCTTCTTGAAAGTTGGATGCTCACTAATTTGTTGCGCCTTATGTTGATAATTAGAATGAATATTATTTTTACTCTGAGCCTGAGCCATCTATGCATTTTCTTGTAGATCTTAGTCATATTTTTTTCTCTTCATTAACTATCTTCTCAAGTATTTTTTGCAGCTCTCTACTCCTTTCAAGGTGTTGGACCCTGAATTCTGCTGAATGCTGATCTTTTTCAAGCTCTCTTCGTTGGCTGCTATCTTTTTCAATTTTTACCTTTCTTTAGCTTTTTTTATTTTCTATTTTTTTTGTACTTAGATGGGGATTAAACTCTTTAATCTTCTTGTAGCTCCTATAGAGCATTAGATCTTTGAGCCTTATCCCCCAAAAGGACTTTATATACATTTCTCTAGTTTAATAAAACATTGTTTTATACTTTTGTATCATTGTATTTGTGTCTTTCATCAGAAAAATTTTATGTGGAATGTATATCATAAATTTGAAGAATTATTTAATGTTAATAAAATTTGTATATTATTTTGTGTTTTTTTCTTATTTGTATCTAAAATTTTGTGTTATAATAATTAAAAATATAAAAAAGTTAATTTTAGTACTTAATTTGATAAATTCGAGCCTATTTCAAGCTTCTTCACGAGCTAAAATCGAGCTGATTCGAGTAAACAAATAATGAGACTTATTTGAGCCGAACACGAACACATTCGAGCTCAAACGAACAATAACGAGCCGAAAATGAACATTCTCATAATGAGCTTAACTTTAACCGGCGAACACACACAAATGTAAATGAGCGAACATGAAAAGCCTCCTCGTTCATGTTCATCCACTACAAACAAAAACAGATAACTACACTTTCCGGTTTGGTCTTAGGATCAGGTCCGGGTTAACAAAACTCTAAAACTCATATCAAAACTTATGCTTGCAATCTGACACATGTCATGCCGAACAAAATTACTTCAACTTAGACATCTAAATATCCATACATCATTTTAAAAGAACAGATACTCATATGTATGTTGAAGTATTCATTAGATCAAGCATCTAAAAAGATATGCAAATCATGTGCAAAACAAAAGAACAAGTATCTACACCCTGGTTTGGTCTTAGGACCGGGTCCGGGTTAACAAAACCTAAAAATCCGATTATGATATTATTAAAAATTTCGTTTAATAAAATCTGAGAAGCTAATTCTGTCATAAAATAATAAATGATAAATCTATTAACACTCTTAAGTTCAAACTCCCAAAAGAAAAGTCTTAAACCTGATCATTTATGCTCAAGCTAGAGTTGACAAAGTTTAGAGGATTATAAGTATGGAAGCAATGAATTTAGACCCGATCCTCTATAAAAAAAACAAATAGAGTTAACAAGGTCTATCAGCCAATAATAATCATATGTTCAAGAAATGTGATTATTATTAAAAGTTATAATAATGAATCATTATATGCTCAAATCTAAATCAATCATAAAATAATCAGAATATAAATAATAAAAATATAAATGAAATGAATTAACTATTTAAATTTAAACTTAAAATCAATCCACCCCTCCGTAACTATTTGTTTGTGGTGACAAATTAAGAAAAATTTTGCTCACAAAGAGCCAATGTCAAATCAAATGCATAACTATTTTCACACTCAAATAATCTTAAGTAAGGATGTTACGTGTCCTCGTCGGCATTGATTTTGCCAAAAAAAAATGGCACCACATAAATGGAGTTCTGACGAGCCTCCGGTGGTTCGCATGATATGGCACCACTAAATTACGGTCGCGACCCATATGTTCGGCTTTCTCTTTGAGTTGTGAAAATATATAATGTGTTTGGTTGGGCAAAATCCTCTTAGCTGGTTGACTTATATTTGTCCCCAGACAAACTCCCTATCTAGGGGATGCGTAACTCATGTGTTCTGACAAGGATCCGTCTGGGTTGATTCCCTCTCCGACTAAGTGTGACGACAACGGGATGACGAGAAATGGGATCTCATCATCGTTCCCCAACCAAATGTTCTAAATTAAAATGATAAATTTCATAAATTCTAAACTCCACTCACTATTATTATATACTCGTTATTTAACGACTCACCGACTAGCCTTAATCGAAAATGCTCTCTCAGTATTGGGAGTGGTAATTAACTATAGGGGTTTGCGCCTATAGGAAACTTGAAACCAGTTCTAAAAAGTCCTCACAAAATGAGAAAAAAATCTCTAAGTAGTGTCTTATCTACTATTCATTTATCTTCTGAAATTTTCACCGACACTTAAAACACTATTTTCATCAAAGAGGTCAGTGGCGAATTTTCGGATCCCACACTTCAAAACATAGGTAAAATATAGTGGCCCAAACGGCACTGCTACAGCACTGCCACCATTGAATCAAACACACCCTTAATTTTCATAAAAGAATAAATGCCTACTATCTCTCTATCTCTTTAAAAATATATTTAGGATAACCTATTCTATGAAAAAACTGTAGTTGATATACAAATTTTTTTTTATTTTATAAAAGTCAAATCGTAACTTTTTGATTGTCACCACAAATATTCTGATTAGGTTAAAAAACACAACTTTTTCATCACAAGTATTCAGATTATATTGAAAAATACAGCTTTCACACTGCAAATTCCTCAAAACATAGCCATAACGTCATTAACAAACAACATTGTGATACGTTTTTGCATCATACTACTGTCGCACTGCTCCCCAAAATATAACCTAAAACACCAATTATAATGCAAACAATTCAACTCTACTTGTGTTTCTACAACGGACAATAAATACTCATGTAGTGTCTCATGTAAGACCATTACATTGATCATCACTAATTAAATGAATAAAATGATAGGACCAATTAGACATTGTTTACTGATCAAAATAAATATTTGCTTCTCCGCATATTTCCTCATTTTGTTATGACATCAACAAATATCGATCATTGATATATTAAAATTCTTTAAAGACATCTCAATCCTACTATAAATTAATATCTCTCAAATTAAGTGACATGAAGGCATCAAAATACAATGTGGTAAAAAAATACTTAAAAAATATAATAACCATTGATATTTGAAAAAATATTGACTCTTTAACCAAATGTTATCATTGAACCAACCATAATATATTCAATAAATAAAATTATTACCTAAATATGCATCATCAACATAACAATAATATTACCATCCAGATAAACATTGAACCAAACCGCACCAAAACCCATTTCTTCTGAGAAGTCATGTTCTTTTCTTCCTGCAAGGTTCTTCTTCGAGCCTTTGTATTATCTATGCTTGAAGACATAGAAACTAACTGCCTCTGCCTCAAAAAAATATTACGTACGGACTCCGGATGCATCCGGAGTCCGCTGAGATTGTTCCATTTTTTTTTTATAAAAAAAAAAAAAATGGAGGGCTGTGATGCGGACTCCGCACGTAATATTCTCTTGCTTCAAATTGACTTTGTCCCACTCTAGTATTTGCTTCAACTTTCCTGTTCACATGATTTTGCTTGATGGGACTGACTGGACTCTGTTCTTTTGGACAAAAGAACTCAAGAGGCTTTATTAAGTCCTGCCTACTAGTATGTTTTAGATTTCGCAGAAGAATTGGAATCACTCTATCCCTATCAGGAGAATCACAGTCCGAAGAAGACGAGCTGGTTGTCACGGAGCTATATTAAGGGAGATCAATCATGCTCTCTTAGTCATACACAAAGAGGAAAGTTTCTAGAGAATTATAGAAAGATGGGGGAACAACCTTGAGGATTTGAGAAGGTTCCACCAAATTTCAGAAGGCTTTGGGGGAGGAATTCTTCGAGAGAATATACTAGGAGTAGTGTGGAATGATCTAGAACCGTGTATATTATATTGTATTCTAGAATGTTCTTTCTAGATTGTTCCTAGGGCCATGGGGAGGACTATAAATAAAGGTCCTCACCCCTCATTTGTAAAGAAGCAAGCAATAAACAAGAACCCAAGATTCCCAAGCAATCTTGTACTGTAAAGTTCTTGTTTAGCAAAGTGCTTTCCCAATCTTTCTAACCTCTCATCCCTAAAGAGTTTTGAGCATTCTAGTCTTGCGTTCCGAGGGTTAGGCTGACTTAGCATCAACAAAGAGTGCTAAGGCCGCACGGACGACTTGGGAAAAGTTTCTCCATGACAGTTGGTATCAGAGCTAAGGTTGGAGGCATGATAAAGGCTGACAAGGAGCAAGTTGTTGGATCGGAGACCACAAATGTGGAATCATCCTGCCGCATCTAAGCCACATGGAAGGTCCAACGAGGTAATCTCTGGTTTTGATTCACGCCTTGCTCGGGTGGAGGAGGCTATGAATGAGATGAAAGCCCAGATGGAGAATCTAAGCGAGAGGGTGAATGGCCTCGAGGAGGAGGATGCCACCATCCATTCCTCAATCAGATACATGATCAACCAATTGGAAGAATCCTTCAAGGATCAAATGGCAAAGATGAGAGAGGACCTAATGGGGGAGCTCCGAGTGGTGCAACGATCTCATGAAGAAGAAATGTATAGTCTACGTGCAAGCATGGAGGAAATGCATAGAGACATCACTTTGTGTAAGCGAGCACTAGTAACCGGATCTAGCAGCCATGCCATCGAAGACAAGTGCATTGAGGTGTCAAAACCTAAGAGCTTTAGCAAAGTTCACAATGCAAAAGAATTAGATAACTTCTTATAGGGACTTGAGCAATACTTTGGAGTTATGATCATCAATGATGAGGATGCCAAGATCCAGTTCACGGCTCTTTATCTTTCTGGCACTGTTATGTTGTGGTGGAGGAGAATGCGAGGAGATATCGAGATATGTGTACCATATCAACTTTTGATGACTTCAGGAAAGAACTCAAGAGGCAGTTCTATCCTGAGAATGCGGAAGATGAGACTAGAACCAAATTACAAAGACTCAAACAAGTAGGATCAATCCGAGAATACATCAAAGACTTCACTAGTCTAGTCCTTAAAATACTCGTTATGTATGACAAAGATTCCCTCTTCAACTTCATGGATGGACTTCAACCATGGGCCAAGACTGAACTTAAGAGGCGTGGAGTGCAAGATCTTGTAACCGCCATCGTTGTTGTCGAAAGTTGATCGATTATGCCAAGGAGTCCACAAAGCCAAAGGAGAAGAAGAGCACCTATGTCAAAGGTGGGGGAGACAAAGGACAGCACAAGGAGGAATCTCGCCAGGAGTCAACCTCGCCCCAAGGAACAGATAAAGGAAGGCAGAAGGACAATAAGAGCCAACCACATAATAATTGCTTCCTTTGTCGGGGACCCCATTGAGCAAGGGAGTGTCCTCAGAAAAATGCATTGAACTCCCTCTTAGCGAGTCATCATGAGGTAGTGAAAGCCGAGGAAAGCGTATGGTGGCACAAGTGGGATCTATGCAGCTCTTGAATGGGATTCAGGCTGCCCCAAAGCCACAAACCAAGAGATTACTCTTTGTGGAGATGGTTATTGGGAGAAAGACTACCATTGCTATGGTAAACACAGGTGCTTCCCATAATTTCATCTCTGTAGAAGAAGCAAGATGGCTAGGACTACCAACGGTTGAAGGAGGAGGCTCCATCAAGGTAGTCAACGCAGAGACAAAGCCAATTCTTAGCATAGCACGAGAAGTGAAGACCAACATGGGAGCTTGGTCAAGTACGCTAAACTTCTCTGTCATCCCAATGGATGACTATAGAGTTATCCTTGGATTGGATTTCTAGGATCAGGCAAAAGCATTTTCGATGCCATTTGCCAATAGCATGTGCATCATAGAGGGCAATCAAACTTGCATGGTGCTAGTAATAAGAGCCTCCAAGTTAGATGCCAAGATGCTAACAGCCATCCAATTCGAGGACATTCAACACGAAGAGGGGAATGACTTGGCTGTTCTTCATGATATGGATGATAAAGAACCAAGGCCACAAGAAGACATGCCAAGGGAGGCAGCAGTGGAACTTGAAGAGTTCAAGGACATCTAACTGGCAGAGTTGTCAGAAGAGCTCTCACCCAAAAGAGAGATAGCTGGGACCGCACTACACGGGGCAACAAGGAAGGAAGGAAAACGTGAAGATCAGAAAAGGCACCTAAAAGAATCCAAGCGAGCTCCTATACCAGTGAGTACTCCATTTGACAAAGAAGTACAAGAAATGAAATCTTGCAGGAGAAGAGTGTCAAACTATAGAAATTATCTCATCAAATGAAAAGGTTGTCTGATAGTGAGAATAATTAAGAACTTAAAGACACTCCGTGGTAATTCAAACGAAGGCATGCGATGAGGGCATCGCGGGTTTAGGTGGGGGAGAATGTCACGGAGCTATATTAAGGGAGGTCAGTCATGCCCTCTTAGCTATACACAAGGAGAGAAGTTTCTAGAGAATTATAGAAAGATGGGGAATAACCTTGAGGACTCTAGAAAGTTCCACCAAATTCCAGAAGGCTTTGGAGAAGGAATGCTTCAAGAGAACTCTAGAATAGTATGAAATACTCTAGAACCCTTGTATATATTAGGAGTAGTGTGGAATAATCTAGAACCATATATATTATATTGTATTCTAGAATATTCTTTTTAGATTGTTCCTAAGGCCATAGGGAGGACTATAAATAGAGGTCCTCACCCCTCATTTGTAAGGAAGCAAGCAATAAGCAAGAACCCAAGGTTCCCAAGCAATCTTGTATTATAAAGTTCCTTGCTTAATAAAGTGATTTCCCAATCTTTCTAACATCTCCTCTCTAAAGAGTTTTGAGCATTATGGTCATGTGTTGCGAGGGTTAGGTTGACTTAGCATCAGGAAGGAGTGCTAAGGCCGCACGGGCGACTTGGGAAAAGTTTCTCCGTGACATGATGCTGCTCATGTCATAGAGAATATTGTCAGTCATGAACGGAAGTTGTTTAGTGGTTGAGACAGCAGCAGAAGAAGAAGATAAAGATGATGATGATGATGATGAGGACGATGACAATTGTCTTTGAAGCCTTGTCCATTTGCAGAACTGAATCAAATATTCAAATGATGTTCAGACTGCTGACTGCTGAGCACATTGTACTAATAAGCCAAATGTATGAAGGAATGTTTACCTATTGCTCTAAAAATAATATATCCTTCTTTTGCTTTCTGGTTATCATGTTTTTCCTTCTTATGACCTCTTCCAGCTCTGCAATCCTCTACATTAACTAGAAATAAGATAAGGTGCTCGAAAAATTAAATCATTGGTATTGGCAGTGAAAAAGGACCTTGGAGTAAGCAAGACTGGAAGCATAGGTAGCTGCTGTCAGCTCCTTGATGGTTGCATCCTTCTCTTCACATTCATTTCGAAGGTTGCAAAGCTCTTGCTCTGCTGCCAATCTGCTCAGCTCTACAGGCTACAAGATTTACTAATTAAGGATATATGGTAAGATAAGTATTTATTTTTTAAAAACTTTCTGAATCATGGAGGCTTCACCATAAAGAAAATATATTCATTTGTAATTTTAAAATGAGTTTAAATAGAGGTGTGAGCAAGATTATGAGAAATGAAGCCAACATAGAACCAATGCAAGCAAACTAGAAGATCAATTTTTTTTTAATTTGATAGAAAACAAAAATAGTTCACAAAAATTCAAAAAAGATTCCGAGATTAGCTCATGTGAAGATTGTTCAAGTGACATTTCTGGTGCATATGATGCAAGAAAGCGTTCTGTGATGAGTTGGAGGTTGATTCCTACTGAAAACACATTTCTTATTAGAGATTCTATGGAAATCTTCTAAAGGGATTTTTTGAGGGCAGTCATGTGATTTGTTACATCTCTATTGGATGACCTAAAGTTCTTGCCTCTTCCTCAAATTGTAATCCAAGGGATAGATAGTGAGATCTATAAGGCTGTTTAATTAACATTCAAACGGCATACAAATACTGTCTTGTGTGACATTCTATATAATTTCAAATTTATTTTAGGTTCCGGAAATGATGGCAAATGCTTCCTCCTGCTCTGACATATCATTCCAACACAGATGTAAACATAATCTGCGGCCACACTAACCAGCCCGCCTTCAGTCTAGAGAATTAGAGTTGTAGGTTGTAACTAAGGATAGACGTTTTAGGCCAAAAGTTTACGTTTAAGCTGGGTGTGAATAACGAGCATTGTTAGAAAAATTACATGAGTTTTATTCTTAAACTCTAATTAGGAGCAAATGTAATGAACATGCAAAATAATATTGAAGAGGTTGAATACAAAAATAAAATACACCAAAATTTACATGGTTAGCCTACATCCATGAGAGATGAGAGAAGATTTGATCCACTACTAGAAAAGTCACACAAATGCTTGAATTAAAAAACACAAGAAAATACTCTATTAAAAATCCAAGAATCTCAACTCATAAGAAAAGCCCGAAGCCTATAAAGACAATCAAAAGAGACTTAAAAAAAAGAGAATTAAGCTTATATCAAAATTATTGATTTCAAAAAGTTCCTTAAAAAGAGTACCATTCCACATCTTTATAAAAGTGGAAAAAAAAATTTCGTTCAACTATACTTCCATTTTATCATAGAGATTTTCAAAGTTGCATAAATTAGTTTCTTATTCTTCCTCCTCTGTTTCTCTCTTTTTCTCTTTGTCTTAATTCCAAGGCAATCTTTTTAAAGAGGTCAATGTTGGGCTAGATACAACAACTATCAAATGTTTTTTATACCAACAAAATTGAGCTTATAAGTGAGGGGTAATCATTTGGTATTTTTACACCAATATATATTTCAACCATTCAATGTGGAAACAAACTCAAGGTCTCACATACCTTAATAATCTGTCTTTTATATGAGTTTTCCATATCAATCATTAATCCCTCTAAATGAACGTTTTTTAACATCTTCAACTGTCATGCAATAAGAGCTGATTCACATAAAAACTCCATAAGCCATCTACTCATGAACCTTTATTTAACCATGATAAAAGGGCAACCAAGAGTTATGAGAGCTTTCTTTGTATGAAAGCAAAGATTAGCACCCTGTCTTGTTAAGATGCCTCGGATCTCTACAATCTCATGCATAATCATAAAGTCCAAGTTATGGAGTGTTGTTAATCATAGATACTATTAACTAATTATAGTTCCATACTCATTCTTCATTTGTGCCTAGAAAGATCCATTACTTATTTCTTTACATGATTCACTTGCAATAAGACATTCTCTTTAAATATAACGTGTTCAACTCCACTTAAGATTTTACTCACTTTAAATGGCAGTCAATCTCTTCGATGTCTCACTATTGAAACACACTACATTCTTGCAAAGAAATAAGAAAATATGTTTTTTCGTTTCAACGAACAATTCCGAAAAGTCCCCATCTAAGCTCCTCTTAGCATCATTCTTTAAGTTTAAAAAGGCTCAACAATTTACCCAAAAATGACCCCCTACAATCGGTTTAAGATCCTAATTAACACTTGCTAGTCAAACTCCTACAACACTTTATTCACTCTAACCATGTCATTGATCTTCCTAGATAATATCTTAAACATGTGATGTTGCCGTTTCATCATCAACTTTATCAACTCAAGATTGAAGTTCTTGAAGATGTCATCCTATAACCCCCTACAATCAGTTTAAGCTCCTCTTTGCATCGTTACATGAGAAGTTTTTACTCTACACACAAATCAATTCATGAAAAACAATATCATCGAACAATTGCTAGAGCAATGCAATATTCTAAAATAAGTACGGATAATGGAAAAACAATAAAGAAAAATAAATAAATTCACATAATTAATATTTGCAAAATACTTTTTCATTTCATTAAAAATCTTAAAATACAAGTATAAAAGTATTCACCTCTATATCCCTTGTACATTTACTACAAAAACAAAGATGACCAACCTTAGAAATTCACAAACACTTCTAACCTACTTTGCTTACCCCTACTTGCCTTTGAGTGCTACCATTCGCTAAGTCCTTTATAGGCACACTAACTTCCTACACACCCTTCTATTGTCAATAACTCACTACATGGTTTCCCAACATAGAGCACACTAGATTAGCGCCCTGTCTTGTTAAGATGCCTGAAATCTCTACAATCTCATGCATAATCATAAAGTCCAAGTTATGGAGTGTTGTTAATCATAGATGCTATTAACTAATTATAGTTCCATACTCATTCTTCATTTGTGCCTAGAAAGATCCATTACTTATTTCTTTACATGATTCACTTGCAATAAGACATTCTCTTTAAATATAACGTGTTCAAACTCCACTTAAGATTTTACTCACTTTAAATGGTAGTCAATCTCTTCATTGTCTCACTATTGAAACGCCCTAAATTCTTGCAAAGAAATAAGAAAATATGATTTTTCGTTTCAACGAACAATTCCGAAAAGTCCCCATTTAAGCTCCTCTTAGCATCATTCTTTAAGTTTAAAAAGGCTCAACAATTTACCCAAAAATGACCCCCTACAATCAGTTTAAGATCCTAATTAACACTTGCTAGTCAAACTCCTACAACACTTTATTCACTCTAACCATGTCATTGATCTTCCTAGATAATATCTTAAACATGTGATGTTGTCATTTCATCATCAACTTTATCAACTCAAGATTGAAGTTCTTGAAGATGTCATCCTATAACCACTCTTCTTCGTTTGTGGACTCCCCGCCCTACGGGGAATTATCATAAACTAGCTTCCCTTGATCCATATCATAACCCATGACAGTAGGGTGGGTTGTGCAGTTGCTTGCCTGCTGGTCAATCTTCACTGATGAAACCTTGAAAGCTCTAAGTTATGGCATCTCAATGAGCACTTAGAATGAAGTCACACCCTCGTGTCCAAGCTCTGCTCCCTTGTCCACAAAGACAAAATCTATATTAACTTCCTCATCTAAAATATTGCTGCCCCACTTTCCTATAGGTAACATTCAATGGCAAGGTCAACCACATTGTGCCCAATGTTAGGGCATCAAGGATCACCCTCTTGGCACCTCCAATGAAATCACCACAATAGTCAATGCATCACCCTCGAAGCTCACTCTCACAACCTCATTCCACGCAAAGGCAATGGTCGACAAGTCCCCTTTGCCATAATGCTAGCCTTAATGCTTGACCTATCTCCTAGCAACTCCCTTTCACCATCAAGTGTGCTGCCCAGCTTGATGTCCACACCCTTGGCCTCCACCGCAACAACCTCCTTCATCCCATAACCTCCAAGCAACACCACTTCATCTCTCTTTTGAATCTTCCTCTTTAACTAGACAAATTTAAGCTTATGCCTCGCTGAGTAAACATTGTCACGCCAGAAATGCTAGATCAAAAGATCTTTATGAAGGAATTAAGAGTTGAAGAAATTCCATGAAGAAATGAGATGACGAAAATACAAATACATTCCGAAGTTTATATAAAACTAAAATAAAAAATACAGGGTTAGAATGTCCTAATTACACCAAGAGATAAATGCATGATAATCCTACTACATTTAACAAAAGAAAGTACTTAAAGATAATATAACATCTTCACATTTTGTAGTCATTTGAGGGATCACGTGACACCTAACAATATAGAGTTGCAACTGATGAATACACTGCTACATCATTCTATCTCTTCTATGTATCTAAATTCCATGACAACCTTTGTTCTTATACTTCTCAGCTACTTAAATATTCTATAGCAAAATCTCTCTTACAATTAATATAAAAAAGCAGCACAAGGAATTCCCATCTCAAACAACGGCGAGCTCTTTCACAAACGCAAATCAATCTCTAAATGCAAACCCAAAACCCATAGCACACCACGACAATCATTTGTATCTCCAGAGATAATAATAATAATGCCGTTTCGATGCTAAATCAGGTTTAAAGTTTAACCTACGTTAATCAAAATAACACATTATCCTAACATATTTTCAAAGCTGATTTCATCCCAAATAACAAATAATAAATTATTATTATCCTAACAACCTATGCAATGAAATTTGTTCTTATTTTGACTAAATTATTTTGTAAAAAAATTCTAACAAGCCTAACCTGTATTTTACTTGTGTATACTCATCATGTTTGACAAATACAGCTCTCTTTTTACACTCTGTAAACACCACCGTGAAACCAGATCGCTAAGAGAGTATTTTCAAGTTAAAAAATATCTATTCTTGTTTTCAAAAAAAAAAAACATTGCATTTAAGAACTTTAATCACTTCCCACATTCCAGAGTGAAGCCTTGGTAAACAGTAACAGAGACATTGGAACAGTAAGTGGAGCACAAAATTTGTATAAAAGAGACAAGCATTCAAAACAAGCAGGTGAAATGCATATATATATATATATATATATATATATATATATATATGTAAGAGTCTCACCTGAAAATCTACAGAGGATGCCACACTGTAACATAAATCAGACAAATCAGACATCCTGCGTTCCTCTTGCTCAGATGCAATTTCATGATGGTTCACGAACAATCCTTCTTTACAAGGCTCGGTCAAGTAAATATCCTATAGCAGAAAGCATCAGTTAAACATAAAAAAATGATAAGCATCCAACAATAAAATGTCCAACACAATAGCAAATCGTTTACCTTTGTCTTAATTGATCGGCTACTACAAAGCGGGACAATACCACTACCTGGATTGAGATGCAGGACTCATTTACAATGACAAAATGCTTCATTTGGTTTCCTATTTCTTGATGCTTGATGAGCACCCTCATTTGCTCGAAATCATCAGAAGTCTTGCATGTTCTGAGAGACAACAAAGAAGAAATATAAACAGAAGAAAATGATATCATTCTCAATAAGTTCAAAATTTCATCCATCATATCAGAAATGAGAACGAAATCTTAATATTCACACAACAACAACAACAAGCCTTAATCCCACTAGGTGAATCACTCCTTCGCCGACCATTGTGTATATATGTGTCAAAATTCAATTTAATTATGATCATTTTTTACATCTTAACCAAGTCTTTTAGGTCTACCTCTACCTTTCTTAACATAAAGCTAATCGTCTACTCTCCTAATCTCGGTCATGGGATGACGCTTTATGTGGCCAAACCATCTAGGCGACTCTCCCTAATCTTATCTACCAGAGCTACTCCAACTTTTTCCAACATACTCATTTTGCATTCTATCTCTAAGGGTAAAGCCACTCATCCACCTGAGCATCCTCATCTCTGTAACACTTAACTTAGTCTTATGTTTAATATTCACACATACAGAAAAAAAAACTACCACCTAAAATCCTTACAAATTCAACAATGTTCTTCTCATGAAGCACTCCCCGAAAAAAAATATGGCTCCTTGGTTGAAATCTTTACTGTTGGAATTCATTTTTCAAAGCATTTGTTCAAATATTACATTCAATTGATAAATAAATAACGGGCTTGAAAATTGAAAGGAAAGTCGTTATGTTAAATATGGAATGTACTGTAATCAATTGAAGAAATTATACTAATCTCTGTTGTGGCAAACCACCAAGAGCATCAGCCTAAAACCCAAAAAAAAACATTCAATTAAATATATAAACGAATAATTCCTTCAATCATACAAGGAAAGGGCATGAAATCTCAAAATCATTAGTGCAAAAAGAACAAACTAAAATCCTCCTTCAAAACTTCATTCTTGCGACTAATCATGACCTAGATGGAAACATAGCATTTTCTGCAAAGCAACAAACTTTTTACATAAAAAATCCAAGAGGAGAAAAGCCATATGGCCTAGTCCAGTCAGAATAATCGAGTAGATATCTGAAGTTATAAAATTCTACCATCCTCTCTAACTAGAAAAAAATGGTGTCACAATTCGTTTATGCTTTGTACAAAATATAAGCCAAAATAGTCGTGTGATGATATTCAGTCTGTAATAGCCATTAGCGGTGCTCAACAAAGACTACTGATAGTGATTGGTGTGGCTCTGAAAATTTACCACCGACCTCTCGATGAAGAGAGTGGATTATGAGTTAGCCCAATTTTTAGAAGGCAGATGGAATAGTAGATAAGACACTACCCAGAGATTTCACTCTCATTTTGTGAGGACTTTAAATTTGGCTCCCAGTTTCCTATAGGCGCAAGCACCTATAATTAATTACCCCTCCCAATGATGAGAGAGAACTTTTGATTAAGATTAATCATTAGATCGCTAAATGTGTAGCTTATAGTAGCAGCATGTGGAGTT
Source organism: Cymbidium sinense (assembly GCA_021442155.1). NCBI lineage: Eukaryota > Viridiplantae > Streptophyta > Magnoliopsida > Asparagales > Orchidaceae > Cymbidium > Cymbidium sinense. The sequence goes on from CM038216.1 coordinate 56,435,863, forward strand.
TTGAAATTTAGAATTTATGAAATTCATCATTCTTTAACTTGAAGCAGATGGTTGGAGAAACGATGACGGCGTCTATCTCTATCTATGTTCATCGTCGAATCGTGGTCCTGTCACTTAGTCGAGGAAACCCCAACGATAAGATTGTCATAAATATGAGTTGCGTCGTCAAGAAATCCTTATAGGCAGGGTGGTGTTTATCTAGAGCAAGTTTAAGTCCACCTTAATGAAGGCTTTTCTTTTATCAAGACTATGGTTCACATCTCAAAGCGAACCATTAGGGGCATACATACATTGTGATAATGATATAATGACATCATTTGGCGGCGATCCCGGTCGAGACTCAGATCGTAGCTCATCGTATGGAGCCTCTTGGCCCAAGTTAGAAGACGGTACGCCACAGTTGAGATTGATTGAAAATAAACATACTTGTGTACTTAACTTGACATTGACTCTTTTGTGAGCTAGAGTTTTCTTAATTTGTCACATTTAGCAAACAATTGCGGAAGGTAGATTGAATTTTAGCTTTTAAGTTTTTAAATTGATGATTTTCATTTAATCATTTTGAGTTTAATGACATATCAGATTTTTCATTTTGATTGATATTTAATTTATATTAATTTGATTTAAAATTGCAATCATATTTTAATGAAAGTATCCCCTCCGGTTGAAATCTTCATTCAACATAGCTATCATCGGGATGGATGTATTATTTCAGAACTTATCGACTCTATTAATTTAATAATAGAGGATCAGATCTACTGTCATATGATAGAATTAGTTTCTCAGATATCTTATTGAGTTATAATTCTTATAATATTATTATTTGATTTTTTTCAATTTTATTAATTCGGACCCAGTCCTAAGACCCAACCGAGAATCAATCCACGCAGCATCCTCAAACACTAAGTTTAAGCATTCAGTGTAGTGTCGGGGCACATACAAGTGGTTTAATTTAAAATTGATTTAACTTTTGAGATTTGAATAGTATTGCCTATTTTGATTGAGTTTTATTATAAGTTTATACCTTTAGATAAAATTTTAACAAGATTTGATAGCTCGTCTCGTCCCACACACGCTAAATTTCTGATGTGGGCTCCATAGCGTATATGGATAGATGTAAACACTACGGCTAATCGTTCACGTGAGAAAGACGTGTATGAGTCTAAAGCACTGCGATTTCCGCGTCATGCGAAAGGTGTGTCTGGTACTTATATTTGCAATGTCAAATTAAAACATTAATTTTAGCGTTGTAGTTGAATTTTTATTAAGTTGTTTATCTCTCCGGTGTAAAGTTTGACATTTCGACAGCCGGCGTTGTCCGTAAGAATTTCAACGGAGGGCTTGCTTGCATCATCAGAAAGGCATGTATGGGTCGTAAACACCGAATCGTAATCACACCAGGCGTGATGGGTCTCTAAAGCACTGCATGTAATTTCCACCAAGAAAAATGTGTTTAGGTACTTATACACCTGCAATGTTAGTTTAAACAATAATTTTATATTGTTGCTTAGTTTTATGTCAAGTTATGTAGGCCCCCCTAGCGGTGTAGAAGTTTGGCAGCATCCCGACATCATCCTCGGTGTAGAGTACTTTGTATCTTTGGTGCACGCCCACATATATGAGTGGTATAAACGGCTGAATGAGTCATTCTATGCCAAAAAAATGTATGGGCAAGCACTAACAAAAGCACAGATTTTTCCAGAAAGTGTCACAGTCTTTACAAAGTACAAATTTTCCGAGCCAAAAAAAAGGCGTGTACGGATACTTATATATCAATCATAGACTTACCGGCGCGGCGAACCGAGGGGGCACGCGAGCTAGGCCTTCATGAGCATAAGAGTGCTCTGCAGGCGTCTTGTGAGGGGCCGTGCGTCGCGTTTGCTCCTTGTGTGGATGTCAGCGGGTTCTTTGCGTCGTGAACAGTCTAGAGGAAGCGGGGCCTTCGTGTCGGCAGAAGCTGGCTTGATGGGACACCGCAGGCGGGAGCTTCGACTCCTTTGGCTAGCTGAGGAGATGGGAGGAGATTGGCTGAGTGGGGATTTGGGGTGTTAAGGAGAATAGAAATTAGGGTTAGGTTGATAGGATGGGTATTTATAAGAATTTTTCTTTTTTAATTTTCCCTAATTTAGATTTTCACGCCGACATTATTATATATGCAATATATATGTCGATCTTAGGTTATTCGATGTTACGGACACAGTGTGCAGTCATTTCGTCAATCATTTCGATTGATTTTGTTCGAGTGTATTTTAGCTCAGGTTTGCGCCGCGGCTTCGTCAATTCACGCTGAGCTCGATTTAACTTATGGCATATGCATGGAGGTCAACAGTTGGCAATGGTTGCTGCTAGTGGCCAAAGATGGCTATTAGTGGTCGCTAGTGCTAAGTTCTCAAGCTTAGCTCTTGCCTCTTTTCCCCTCCATGGTAAAAATAAAGTCTTATTTAGAAAGTTTTAGAAGCAATTTAGCAAATTTAGCCAAAAATCTAAAAAATCTCATCAAACAATTCGTGTTGATTTCCTCTTTTATGACTCATTCTTTCAACATTTAAGAGTCAAAATGATCTCAGAGTTAAGTGATCTTAGATTCGTTGGATTCCTGCCATCAAGCCTCTCGATTTGACTATAAATATACTTCATTCAAAGATCATTTGACTAATTATTTAATGCTTTGAAGCTTCTAATTACACTTCAATGGCATAATTTGAGTTTATTTTGTTTCGAATTGAATCACTCTTGGTGGTGTTGGGTTCATCTCATTGAAATATTCAATTTAACATAAATTTGTTAAAATCATGAATAGAATAATCCTAAATTTAATTCAAAGACATTTCAACACGTATTGTCTTGAGATTTGTAGCTAATTGATCAAATTTTAGGATAATATATCATTTACCTTCATATTTTTCAACTTCCAATTTAATTATCTAAAAATATATTAAATTTACATAAAATCATAAATTTTAAAAATTATAAGATGTGATTGCCCCACATGTGTAAATATAGACCTCTTAATATTGTGAATTAAATAAATTATTTGTAATCAAAATTTCAATTGATGAAATATTGACTCCAAAAGTATTAAGTTTGCTTAGAACTAGATATAAAACCTTTATTAAACATTGAAAATGTCAAAATTGAGTTCAAAATGTTGAAAACGATTCTAAGGATCTCAAAAATATTTGAATCAAACTATTCAAACAAAAATCATAATTTATTTTTATTTTAAATTATATATTTTCATTATTATGCCCTCCTTAAGGGTGTGCATCTCTTAGAACGAGAAGGGGGCATACAACACTCCCTTTTTTTCTTTTCTTTTTTTCATTTTGCACCTCTCAAGGGCATGAATAGGAGGTGCTTATGTGGGCTCCGAAAATTCGTCACTGATCTCTTAAAGAAGAGAGTATGATTTAATATCGATCAAATTTTCAGAAGGCAGATAAAATAGTAGATAAGACACTACCCAGAGATTTCGCCCTCATTTTGTGAGGACTTTATATTTGGTTCCAAGTTTCTTATAAATGCAAGCATCTATAGTTAATTACCCCTCCCAATACTGAGAGAGAACTTTCGATTAAAGATAGTCGTTATATCGCTAAATGTGTAGCGTATAGTAGCAACATGTGGAGTTTTGGAATTTAGATTTATGAAATTCATCATCCTTTACTTGAAGCGGATGGTTAGGAGAATAATGATGCGCCCGATCAAGATCTCATAGTTCCGTCATCCCAAGCTATCGTGGTGCCTAGTCTACTTAGTCAGAGGAGGTAGTCGACCCAACTCGGCCCAAAGATCCTTGTCAGCAGTCATGGGTTGCGTCGTCCAAGAGAACCTTGTAAACCTGGGGTGATGTTTATCTAAGGAGACATTTAAATCCATCTTAGCCAACATAGGGCTTTTTGCACTATCTGGTCCATGGTTCACATCTGGTGGCCATTAGAAGCATCTGATACATCGTGTATAATATAATGGTGACATTTGGAGGTGATCACGTCGGAAGGGCTATAACCATATGTAGAGTCGCCTACAAATCATGCGGATAGAGGACGCGTCCGTCGCCCTTAGATGAGATTGATTTAGAGTGAATATAAAAATACACTGACTTGACGTTAGCTCTGTGAAATTTAGAGTTTTCTTAATTTGTCACCTTCAACAAATAGTTGCAGAAAGTGAATTGAATTTTAGCTTTAAGTATTTAAAGATTGATAATTTTTCATTTAAGTATTTTGATTTTAATAATTCATTAGATTTTTCACTTAGATTGATATTTAAATTATATTAATTTGACTTGAAATTTTAAACATATTTTGATTATAGTATCCCCTCCGGTTGATATTCTCAATCAACTCAGCTATCATTAGGATATATAAGTGTGCTTGGTTATTTTGTTTATTATTCTAGATCATGTCGACTATATTAATTCAATAATAGAAGGTTAGATTTAGATTTATATTTTGAGAATTTTCAATTTAAGAATATTAAATATAAATATTTTAAATATTTTTTATAATGATGATTTCTCCGGTTGATATTCTCAATCAACTCAACCATCCTTAGGGAGTTAAGAGATAATTATTATATTGTCATATGATAGAATTAGCTTCCCAAAGATGTTCTCAAGTGGAAGAAACTATAACATCATTAAGTTTTGTTAACCCGGACCCAATCCGTAGACCCAACCGATAATCAATCCACACAGCATCTTTAGACACTAAGTTTAAGCATTCAGCATAATATCGGGACCATGCGGGTTATTTAGAATACTTGCACGAATTTTGAAAAGATCAAATTGAATTTATGATTGTTTTATAATTTTTATAAGAATTTATCTTTTTCAAATAATTGCACAAATTCTGAAGTACTTAAATTGAGTTATAGTGGCTTCATAGTTTATGCAAAATTAATATATTTGAAGTCTATTTAGAATTTATGCCAACATTTTCAGTTTGCTAGCACTAATATGGTGCAGATCCGGTGGCGTATGGTATTTTAGATCTTGTTAAATTATTTAGATTAATATTTATTTATTTACATTTAGTTCATAGTTTATTGAGTTCTTTAAGTTTCAATGAAACTTAACTCGTGATCATTGAGAAGCTCGTAGTCAACTATCAAGATCACTTGAAGCTTTACTTAAATTTTGTTCTTGTTAGAAGAAAAACCTTCAAGTTCATTAAATGTCCCATATATGATCGTCAACAAGTCATCGAGTTCCCTATAAGATCATTATTATTTAAAGACTTTTAAAATTTTATATGTAAATTTATTATTTAATTTATCATTATCAAATAAATTCAATTTAAGCTCATCAACACTTTTATTTATTCATGTTTAAGTCTCGTATCGATAAATTATCAACATTGTCCCGCATGCATCGAGGACAATTCGGCATCCTTCCCATGCGGTCGTCTTTGCGACTATTCTGATCGTATCTTCTACCTCGCTCTACTTGAAATAACAGTCTTCAAAGACCATCAATTCAGATTTTAATTTTGAGCTTAGAGTTTATTTTACATTAAATTAATTAAGTTCTCTATCAATTCGAAATTTGGCAACCTCCCGACCTCTTCTCCACATAGAGTGCAGTCATTCGTTAGTCATTCTCTTGGAAAAATGGTCGTTGTCTTTGCGGCCTATGTGATCTTCTACCCATTAGTTCTACTGAGCATAACGAGATTTTCAAATACCTACATAAAAAGAGCATATATATATATATATATATATATATATATATGTTCTTTCATCTCTCTTCATTTCTGATGTTGTTTACAACTAAACTCATATGGTAACCCATTTGGAGCTTCTTGAAGATGAAGATTATCCATGATTGAGAAGTATGAGTGGAAGCAAACATCTTTCAAATCTCTAACAACCGTACAACTTCCCCTGATTGTACTTCAAGTCACATCCAGAATCCGGTGAAGAAACTTATCTTATTTTTCTTCCCCAATAGCATCAAATGTAGCCATGACACGCATTAAAAAGCCATACCCTTTGATTAAAAAAAAAAACACACATTGGGTTTGGATCAGGAATACTGGATAGTAAAAGCCCCTTTGCTTGCCATGGACTTCGAGGTATCACCACCTTAAGACCAGGAACATGACAGAAGAAAGCCTCCGATGATTATCAATGATAATGGGCACCATGGCTGACTTCACCGTATGGGCTTCTTATAGTTAAACCTCCACAGTTGAACTCATTACCACTTCGGTATCTGAACTTAGCTGCTTCATTAACAATCTTAGTGTTCTGGTCAAAGGCAGGATAGATATAGTCTGCAAATTGGATTTCAACTATAGCTCGGTTTCCTATTGCTGCCAATCGATCAGCTAATCCTGTCGTGCAGCGGAAGACGCCGCCAAAGCTCACATCCTCTCCAAAGACATAAGCACGGGGTTGGTTTCGTGAGCGATATGGAGAGCCTGATTGATGGCATAGAAGAGATTGATAAGCTTCCCCTCTCTCGCTGATTTCCTCACCTCACAAGAAGTTGAGAAGCTCCTTGCCGCGACTGCTAGCCCTCTTCGTATTTCCCTCCTCAGAACTATCGAGAGAGGGTCGGCCGAATGGAGAGAAGGTCGGGATGACAACAGCTAGCTCTATGCGTGAGGCTAGCTGGCTTTCGGTTTCTCGTCCAAGAGAAAACAAGAGCGGGAGGGAGACAAGCAGCTGCTTGGCTCGTCCTGGGTAGGGAAGGAGGCGACGGGATGGTCCCGACTAGTTTTGTTATGCGTGATTTAGGAGGAGACAAGGAACGAACAGAGGCAACCTTCGATCGGGAGAGAGTGCCGCTCTAATGGGAGTATCCGGCTGTTGGAGTTCGAATGGGAGATAGAGCTCTACGGCCAGTACTGAAGGAGATCGGGATGTCTTCGTTTTTGGCCTGCTGCTGGGACGAGATAAAGGCTTGATTAAATGGGTGGGGGGGGATATGGGGGGGATGATGTGGCGACATATTACCGGTTGAATTGGAGGTGGAGCTATAGGAAAGGGCGGCTGCGAGTTACGAAGTTGTAATTAGAAGATAATTTGATAGATTCTATCTTAAAATTTATATTAATTTTGATGAAATTTTAAATGTGATAACATTAATCAAATTGGATGTCCATCGAAAGTAATTTTGATATTCCGGACGCAATGACGTAGTCCGTTTATGATCGGGCGTCAGTTTCGTGAATGCCATTTCGTTTAAGTAAAATTATTTCCACTATATTCATTCCCAAATTGAGGGTATACAATCTCATTTGATAGGTTTCAACATTTTGACGCTAACGGCATGGTTAATTTCATAAACGGAGATCGTTTGGGCGTGCATGCTTCAACTTTGATATGTGTAGATATCGGATCCTTTTTTGACGGGTCGAATAGCGATATATATATATTATGATCAATTTAGACATTCTGAACACGATGGTGAAGTTCGTTCGTTCGTCGATGATCATTTTAGTTTGACGTCAGTGTATTTCAGATTTACCTTGATGTATCAGTCGATCAACTTCATCTTAAAAGCTCGACTCGACTTATGGCACATACATAGAGATCAACAGCTTATTGTGAGCCCTCATTTATTTATTTATTTATTTTTTTGAGCCCCTTTGAAACGCATGAACAGGAGGGGGCGCCTTATGCACTGCCATTTACTTTAAATTTTTTAAAATATACAATTTATTAGTAATACTTTAAAATTAAATTTAATTATTATTATTTATTTATTAATTATTATTATTATTATTATTATTATTATTACTATATGTATTTTTTTTAATTTTTTAGAATATTTTAGAAAAATCTCATAACTTTTCCTCTCTCGATTTTAAACACCCCTTCAAAGAGGAGAGAAATCAATCTTCCCTCGTCATATTTTTCTTTTTAGAGAAATCCTCCACTATCTTATACAGGTAATGTGTAATTGTTCTATGCAGGCTCCAGTCTTCTTTCATATAGAAGATCAATGTTTCTAAGATAGGTAGCTTATAAAACTTTTAATCTTCTAAAATTTTTGATACATATGTATCTTTTAAGATTTTTAATAAACTTATACTAAAGGCATTTAGTCTTCTAAATTTTTTGAGGATTCTATACCTCAAAAGACTTTTAACATTTTGAGAAATGCATTTGTACTTTTTGAAGCTTTTGCATTTTAAATTTTTTTTCTTATGTATATATACCTTTCGAGACATTTAACATTCTAAATTTATTTATACATGTACCATTTGAGAGTTTTTGATGTTTTATCTTTAAAAGATGAGAAGCTAAACTTGTTTAGGTTGCTTTAACTTTATTTAATAATTCTAATAATTTTTTTTATCAATATTATTCTGATCTCTATTATTCCTATAATTAGTGATATACATATTGTTCCAGTAAATAACAACCAAGTGTCCCTATTGAACTAAACATTTAATTTTTCTTTCAGATGAATATATTTTTCTATTAAATGACTACTTAAATGATGAAAATGGCAATATTATGATTGGTCTCCCCATTTGAATTTTTTAGTGGTTTCTACTACTTGAGATATTCAGAATTCTTACTCTCCATTACAATGTTAGTTTTGGATGTATTTAAGAAAATATAATCAAAAATTTTATATTGAATTTTATTAGAATGACATTTTTGATCTCTTAAATATCTATCTTTTTTTTGTCGAGATACTCTAGTAACACCCTGTGTATAGTTGCATTTATTAGAGGTATGTTTAAACTAATTTCGATGTGTAATGATAGCTTTATTTGTTGTAATTTATACTTCTATTCGAGGAAAAAGTACAGCATGATAATGATTGTTTCCCGCATCAAAGACCTCCAAAACACCTTGTAGTAACTTTTAGATCAATAGAGAGTATGATGACTTTTAGAGGAAAAACTTTGAAAATATTCTTTAAGATTTTCTCCCTCATTTTGAGAACATCCAGAAAGATAAGAGGAGTTCTTGTTGATCCTTTGATTACTAATGAACTATTTGATGAGAAGTTTGGCTAGTTCAACAAAATTATCAATGATTTTAATAGAAAAAGATTAAACTAAGTACAAGTTTATCCCTCGATAATTGCAGGGAAGACTTAACAAAGAATTGCATCTAAAACATCTTTAATATGCATAATTATTCTATAATAATCAATATGCTCATAAGAATTAGAGTTTTTATTATAAGGTCAATAATAAGTAATTTCACTCTTGTTGGGATAAGATGCCAAAGAATTGCATCTGATAGGGATTAAGATTCTTGAAAGCTTTGATGAGGAGTAAATTGGTTCCTTTCTTTTAGTGAAAATTCTTTCTAGATAAGTCATCAAAGTTTGTCTCTTATGAACATGATAAAGCAGCAAAATATGTGTGATATTAAACTGATTAGCTCTAGTTTATTATTGATTTGATGGTAGGTTATTTTCATTATGTTGTGATGGTACACTCTGTTTAATAATTTCCACTAAAAGTTGGAAGATTTGAGCTTAATACTTCTCAATCATGCACATACATTCTTTCGAAATTAAAAAAAGGATTGTGTTCACCATTTGGTTGTTAGCTATCAGGGAAGTGTGTTGAGATTGCTCTTTACAGATAATGTCAAATTATTGCTACTAGAAAATTGACAGTGATAAAGTAAAAAATATTTATGTCTTACTTTTGCATGAAAATCTATCATACATATCAATAATAGAGAATAATGTTCAATTTTTATGTGAAAAATTCCAAAAGAAAAAACATAGAATTTGATCGAATCAGAATAATTCATTATATATTTGAAGTTATAAACTTCTTTTTCTTAACTTGAGAAGATGGGTTAATAAAATTCAGAATGTTCATTTATAATATATATAAAAGCTTGGCTACACTTAAAATAAGGCTATAATAATTATATGGTGATGGTTGGACTACAACAGTAACTGATGGTAATCGACAAAAACTGTTAATTGTGAGCAATAATGGTTGCTGGTGGTGGTTGGTTCTTAGCTATTTTCTCCTTCATTGTGATAATGAGAACTTATTTATAAAATTTTATGAGAGACATTATCATAAATTTAGCAAAAAATTCAAAACATTTCATTGAATAATTCATGTTAATTCACCCAATCATAAATTATTTTTTTAACATTTTAGTGTCTTAACAATTTCGAATTTAAGTGATTTTAGAATCATTGGATACTTCTCATTAAACCACTCGATTCGACTACAAGCTTGCTTGATTTAAAGAGCATTTGACCCATCAATTAATGATTCAAAACTTTTAATTACAGTTCAATGGCTTGATTAAGCTCATTTGAAATCAAATTGAATCACTTTTGGCATCACTAGTTTCTTTTCATCGACATATTTAATTTGACCATAAAGTTTTCAAAATTGGAGATGTCGTGATCTTAAATTTAGTTTTTGAATATTTTAACATATGTATCAACTCAAGAAGTCAAGATTCTTGTCCAATTCATCATATTTTAGAATGATATATCAAAATTAATGTGAAATATTAGGCCAAGTCGAATTGGGATGAAAGTAACGCAAAGAATCAAACGAATGAATGAATTTAAGAAACCAACTGATAAGTGTCTAAGTTCTTGGATTGAGTACAATTCGAGAATCGGGTCTGATTTGGTGAGACTTGAGTTGGATCCAGTGAGTTGATTCGTTCTTGAGTGGAATGAACCCGGTGAGTTAAAGGGTTGAGTCCCGCGGGTGCCTTCGGACTGGATCTCAGTTGGATCCACTTTTCGGATCGTGTTATTCCTTACTCGGATTTGAGTCGATTTGGTTGTATTTAGTCTCGCCTTGGCGGCGTGAGGTAGATTACGTTTCTTCCATCTGATGTGTTTAGTGGATTACTGTGTGCGATTGATCGTGATGTACCGAGGATTTACTACCGTCGATCGAGCGGCGTCGGTTGAACGGATCTCTGCCGTTTGATGAAGCTTGCTGGGGAAGATTCTCGTTTCGAATTGGAAAGGAGCTCGGGGTCTGGAGTCATTTGGCCATTCGAGCCTTTGAGCAGTTCCTGAGAGAGTTCTGTGAGAAGGGAAGGATCCAGAAGGAGATGGCCGGCGCTTCACCGGGTTAAGGGGATATTCTGATTAAGTCCACCATGGGAAATGCTCAGAGAAAGAAGATTAGACTGGAGACAGGGAAGGAGGAGATTCTTGAAATATTTTTTTGATCCTCTGTTTGTTTTTCTCATCTCTATTTATAGTTTTCCTATGCTCTCTTTAGATCTTGGTCTGCTATGTATTTTGTAACTGATTTCTGTTACATTCTGTTAAGTAGCTTTGTTTCTGCCGTTCTGGATTTCGTTCTGGATATTAGTGGAGCTTGTAGTTGGTTCTATTTGCAGTTATTTCTGTTATGACCTTGTATTTTATCGGCCGGTTTCTGTTGGTCTTGCTTTTGATAGTTTTGCATATGATTGTATTTAGTTATAGTCTGGTTCTTGGGATTTTATATTATTATAGCTGTAAAGTATTTATCCTACTGCTCTCTATTGTTGTAAAAAACTGTTAAATTAGTTTTGTGATTGTATTCTTTATTCCTCTCTGATCTGGGCCTGTAATTTACTCTCTGTTTGATGTTATATTTGTTTAATACTTGTGAAATCCTTTAGCCAACCTGGCCTTCTTCTATCCCTTTTATTTCTGTTGTTGGATTGGGGATATGGATTCATATCATTACTTACTCCTTGACCATCATTAAACTCAGAAAGATCTTTTGGATCTCTTCAATAGGCACCCAAGAGGCATCTGTAGGTAAAAATCCATCCCATTGTATTAAGACCTCATTGATTTGTTTAGCTGCTTTTACTACTGTTATGTGATCCAATACTTTGATAGGTTTGACTAATGGTTGCCCTTCTATGAATTGAGTTGGAAAGGTTGCTGGATGTAAGGAAGAATCCTGTCTGTATAGTTTTAGTCTAGATACATGAAACATATTATGGATTCTTCTTTTCGGCAATTTTATAACTCTTGTTCCTACCTTCAGAGAATTTTGAATGGGCCATAATACCTTCTCTGGAGCTTTGTATACTGGTTTCCTGAAACAAAAATCTATCTATAGGGCTGTAATTTTACCAAGACCAAATCATTTACTTTGAAATAAAGTTCTCTTCTATGTTTATCAGCCATTTGTTTCATCCTATTTTGAGCTTTTTGTAAATTTGTTTGAAGGATTTGTATGATCTTGTCCCTCTGTTGTAAAATTAAGTCGACTTCCATGTTAGTAGCAGGTAGCATTATAGGGTATAATTGTAGTGGTCATGCGCCATACAATATGAAAAGGGGTCATTTTGGTGGAAGTATTGATGGATGTATTATAGGAGAATTCTGCCCAAGGAAGAAATTGTAACCAATTCCTTGGTGTCTCTAGGACAAAAATCCTTAGATATTGCTCTAGGATTCTGTTTGTAACCTCAGTTTGGCCATCAATCTGAGAATGATAAGCATTGCTGTGGCTTAATGTTGTGCCGCTTAGTTTGAATAATTCTTGCCAAAAATTACTCATGAAGAGTGGGTCTCTATTTGAAATTATGCCTTGTGGTATTCCATGTAGTTTAACTATGTCTGCTACAAAGATGATTTATGTAAGGCTAAAGCGGTTGGAAGGGCTGAGAAGTGTGCATATTTTGATAATCTATCTACCACCACTAGTATGACAGTTTTGTTCTGAGATTTTGGTAGACCTGTAATAAAATCCATTGATACTTTCTCCCAAATGCTGGCTGGTATAGGCAGAGGTTGTAGTAACCCTGCAGGCTTCTGAGTATCATATTTGACTTGTTGACAGATAGGACAAGTGATATAAAATGTTTTATGTCTATTTTCATTTTTTTTCTAGTAGAACTGTTGAGAAATTCTAGCCAATGTTTTATGAATCCCATTATGGCCGCCTGTTGGTGTTGAATGTAATTCTCTGATAAGAATGTTCCTGAGATCTGAATTCTTGGCTAGTACCATCCTATCTTTATAGTATAACAATCCATTATCAATTTTATGCTTTAGAAACATCCTTGGATTGTTTGCTATTTGCTTCTGCATTTATTGTAATTCATTATTGGAGCTTGTTTCCTCTTTAATTTGTTGGAGCAACTTTGTGAACTGTTGAGTATAAGCATATAAGTTTAGGGTCATAGACAATTCTGACTGGTTTATAGTAGAATTATCTTACATCAGCTCTGGATAGGCATCAAGCTTTGTTAGAAACTCGGATTATACTCAATAGTAGTCATCCAAAATTTAATTAGAAATCTTTGAAGTTTCTTCTGTTCTCTCTTTTGATCTGATAGTAAACTTATTGCCCACATATTGCCCCATCTGTTTAGCATAAAGTTCTCAGCATGTTGATATTTTGCATTATAGAAGATACTTTCATAAATAAGTGGATGAAAGTTAATCTGACTCATTCGTCCACGAGACATCTGTTTCCAAGATAAAAGGGATAGCAAAATTTAGAAATGCTAGTACTGGTAATGATATCATAGCCTCTTTCAGTTGTTTGAATGCTACTTTTGATTCCTTTGTCCATTAGAATTATTGTTTAGCAAGCATTGATGTTAAAGGAGAGGCCATTGCTGCATAGTTTTTAACAAACTTTCTATAATACCCTGTTAAGCCCAAAAACCCTCTTAACTGCTTTACTGTAGTTGGCATAGGTCATGCTTGTACTGCTTTGATTTTCTTGGGATCCACTTTTATCCCTTGTGCAGATAATATATGACCCAAATACTCTATTCTGTCTTGAATGAAAGAACATTTGGATGGTTTGACAAATAAGGTATGTTGTTTCAGTTGCTCCAAAATAGCTTGTAGATGACTTTGGTGTAGTTCCAAGGTTTGACTATATATGAGTATATCATCAAAAAATACTAGGGCAAATTTTCTTAAGAATGGCTTAAGCACTGAATTCATTAGTTCTTGGAATGTTGAGGGGACATTGGTTAATCCAAATGGCATTGCTAAGAATTCATAGTGACCTTCATGTGTTCTGAAGGCAGTTTTGTAGATGGCTTCCTCTGCCATTCTGATTTGATGATACCCCGATCTTAAATCAAGCTTGGAAAACACAGTGGCTCCATGTAACTCATCCATCAGCTCTTTAGGAGTTGGGATGGGAAACCTATCAGGTATAGTGACTTTGTTTAAAGCCCTATAATCCACACAAAAATGTCAAGTGCCATCTTTTTTTTTTTTTGATTAGCAAGGCTAGAGATGAAAAAGGGCTGGTACTTTCCCTTATGATCCCTGTATCTAACATTTCTTTAATCAATTTTTCTATCTCTATCTTCTGAAAGTGGGGATATCTATAATTTTTTACTTTGATAGGTTGAATTCCAGGTGACAGTTGTATTTGATGGTCTATATTCCTTTTGGGAGGTAAACTTGCTGGAACCTGAAATAACTCTTGGTATTGTGCTAATACTTGTTGTATTCCTTCAGGTAAATGGTTGAATTCCTTTCTAGGGAATTCTGTTTCCTCAGGTATTTCTCTGATCTGTAAGTATGAAATTATTTCTTTCTTGTTTTGTAATTTGGTGAACTGATGGAATGTAATGCTGACCACCTTGGATGAGGTATCCCCTTGTAGTTGTACTAATCTATCATTGTGATAAAATTTCATAGTGAGCTTTTTATAATCAGTTGTACACTCACCCAATTGTTCTAGCCATTGAACTCCTAACACCACATCTACTCCTTGCATAGGAAGAAGATAGCAATCAGTAGTGAAAGTGTATCCTTGTAGTTGTATATGAATATTAGAGCAGATTCCAGAACACTTTAATGTTTCTCCATTCCCTACTAACATTTTAAAAACTGAGGCAGGAGTTACTGTATAGTCTATAAACTTGGCTAGTTTTAGAAAATGTGGGTTGAGTCACTATCAATAAGCACCTGTACTTTTTTGTTTTCAATCATTCCTTGTAACCTTAATGTTTTGGGATTTGACTGTCCTGTAAAAGCATTAAGGTTGATTTCTGAAAATTCTTCCTGGACTAACTCAGAGTCTTACCAGGTATCTGGCTGCATATTGTAGTCTTGTTCATCATTTACTACCGTAAGAGCCAATAGCTTTGATTTACACACATGGCTTCTATGAAACTTTTCATCACAATTGAAACATAAGCCTTTTCTTTTTCTGTCTTCCAATTGTGCTGCATTTAATTTCTGAATAGGAATCTGTGGTCTGTTTTGGTTATTGCTATTATTATTTGACATAACTGGTGTAGGAAGAAGTGGAGGTTGTTTGTTCAGTAATACAGATGTATTAATTCTTATGGATCTTGCTGTATAAACTTCATCTGCTAGTCTGTCTTCCATTAATTTGGCTAATTGAAAAGCTTGTTGCAATGAATTTGGCTGTAGTTCCCTAACTTCTCTTTTAATATCATGCCTTAAGCCAGATTCAAAATAGCTTTGTAAGAAATCAGAAGGAATTCCTGAAATCTGATTTGCTAATTCTTCAAATTCATTGTAAAATTTTTGTACTGTAGATTTCTGTTGAAGTTTGGCTAATTCACCCTTTAAATCTCTGTAAATGGAAGGTCCAAACCTCTGAATGACTTGATCCTTGAATTGGTGCCATGAATGCAATTGTTTATTCATATGCATCCATTGGTACCAAAGTCGCCATCCATATAAACCGGTTATTATGAACTTCTGATCTTAGATTATAATATTGGAAAAATTGATCTACCTTAAACAACCAACCCCTTGGGTTTTCACCATTAAATCTTGGCATGTCAACCTTAAGCGGTCTAGCATTTTGTATTTGAGGTCTAGTAGAATGATTAAATTCATTTGGGTATGAGTTACATACACGTGATTCTTGATCTTGAGAAGATTTATCTAATTTCTCCTCTATAGTCGACAATCTTCTTGAAACTTCATTCAGTATTAGAGTGATTGATGTCATTTGCTCATCATTTTTATTTTGTCTTTCCACACATTCTTCTAGAATTTTTGCTGTGTGTCTTGTTCCTTCTGCCATTTCTGTATGATGTAGTCAACGAGAGCACGAATGATAAGTGTCTAAGTTCTTGGATTGAGTACAATTCGAGAATCGGGTCTGATTTGGTGAGACTTGAGTTGGATCTAGTGAGTTGATTCGTTCTTGAGTGGAATGAACCCGGTGAGTTAAAGGGTTGAGTCCTGGTAGGCGAGCGGGTGCCTTCTGGACCGTTGGATCCGCCCCTTTTTCCTTATCCGTTGGATCTAGCACTCGAATCGTGTTATTCCTTACTCTGGATTTGAGCCGTCGATTTGGTTGTATTTAGTCTTTGCCCTTGGATCTGTGTTTCGAGGGCGCGGGGGTAGATTACGTTTCTTCCGTATGATGTGTTTAGTGGATTACAGGTGTCGGCAATTGACGATCGTGATGTACCTGAGGATTTACGGCCGTATGATCGGACGAAGGCGCGTCGGTTGAACGGATCTCTGCCGTCTGATGAAGCTTGCTGGGGAAGATTCTCGTTTCGAATTGGAAAGGAGCTCGGGGTCTGGAGTCATTTGGCCATTCGAGCGCGATTCTGAGAGTTCGTGAGAAGGAAGGATCCGGAGGAGATGGCCGGCCTTCCGTTAAGGAGATATTAGGCTAAGTCCACCGTGGAAATGCTCGGAGAAAGAAAGATTTGGACAGGAAGGAGGAGATTCTTGAAATATTTCTTCAATCCTCTGTTTATTTTTCTCATCTCTATTTATAGTTTTCCTATGCTCTCTTTAGATCTTGGTCTGCTATGTATTTTGTAACTGATTTGTTATTACGTTAAGTAACTTTGCTTTGGTTCGATTTCGTTGGATATTAGTGGAGCTTGTAGTTGGTTCTATTTGCGGTTATTTTACATATGGCCTTGTATTTTATCGGCGGTTTACTGGTCTTGCTTTTGATAGTTTTGCATATGATTGTATTTAGTTATAGTCTGGTTCTTGGGATTTTATATTGTTATAGCTGTAAAGTATTTACCCTACTGCTCTCTGTTGTTGTAACAAACTGTTAAATTGGTTTTGTGATTGTATTCTTTATTCCTCTCTGGTCTGGGTCTGTAATTTACTCTTTGTTTAATGTTATATTTGCTCAATATTTGTGAAATCCTTTAGCCAACCTGGCCTTCTTCTATCCCTTTTGTTTCTGTTGTTGGATTGGGGATATGGACTCATATCACCAACCCTGATTTCTAAAGAATGCTGAAGCTCAGTGATTCTCCAAAACTGCCTTGTAGCCGCGGAGGCAATGGCAACTATGGCGACGAGGAGTACGCGGTGAAGCTGCGTGAAGAGCTCCCAAGCCACCGCTTCCGCCGGGCTCGGACCCTTCCCGACTTGTGGCCGGTGGCCTTAGCCGACAACTAAAGCGTAACCAAGGTAGTTCTACGGGTTGAGACGATCGGGCGGTTCGGCTCCGAAAAAGTGCTCGATAAGCAGCGCCGGGAGGGGGATGGAGAGAAAAAGATGGAAATAATGCACCGCGCATTGAGGCGAAGCTATCGTCTGCGGCCATAAGGGGCCGGAAGGTGTGACCGTGTGAGAAGAGGAGTGCAGGAGAGAAATAAATGGTTCCGACAGGTAGGGGTGCAAATGAACCGAGCGTTCGACAAGCTATTCGTGGCTCTACTCATGTTTGTTTGATTAACCAATCAAACGAGCTTTAACATTTTTTTAAATACTCGGTTACTAAATGAACAAGCTTGAACAATTTGTCATTCGGTTCATTTATGTTCATGAACATTATCATTTAACGCTCGTGAATAAGCTCGCTAAAGAGCTCAATTATGGCTAGATTACAGCTCGATTAAGGCTTATTTGAGAGCAAGATTGTTCAAATTATTATTTTTTTAGGCTTAATAAGCTTTATTCGATACAACCCATGTACATTTCTCAACAAGCTGCTCGCGAACAAGCTCGATTAAGGCTTGATTAAAGCTCATTTATTTTATTAAACGAGCTGCTCGTTAAGAAACTCGATAATCCAATTTGAACCGAGCTCGTGAACAAACTTGAATCGAGCTCGAGCTCGATAATGATAAACAAGCTCAAGCTTGAACACTATTTTTAAAAGCTCGAATCGAGTTCAAACTCGATAATATTAAATAAGCTCAAATTTGAATAGATACATACTCTGCTCAGCTCGGCTCGTTTGTAGCCCTACCAATAGGATCTTTCGAATCTCGATCACGACAATCAGGCGGCGCGGAGGGCCGGACGATTTCGAATGTAAATTTGAGAAAAAAAATGATAGGAGAAATGCCACGTGGAGAAGGTGACCTAGGCCGAATTGCGGGTTCTGTATCTCCACTAACGGTTATAAAAACATTAGAGAGACATATTAAATAACATTTATATATTTATATATTTAAAACTTTAATATCATTATTAGCAATTTTTTAAACTATATATATATATATATAATATGAATATATAAATTTTAATTTTAAATATTAAATATATAAATTCATAAAAAATTATGTAATATGTATGAAAATCTTTCAATAAATTATATAAAAAAAATGTTATGAAAGAATGCATATCTACCATTTTTTTCATATATTATTTAATACTAATTGCAGTTATTTATGAATCAATATATATTTAGTTGTATGTATCAATAAATAGTCTACTAAATTTCATTCATTATATATTCATTAAAAACTTGATACAAGCATATATACAAACTCTCT
This sequence comes from Cymbidium sinense, assembly GCA_021442155.1. Lineage (NCBI taxonomy): Eukaryota > Viridiplantae > Streptophyta > Magnoliopsida > Asparagales > Orchidaceae > Cymbidium > Cymbidium sinense. The sequence goes on from CM038216.1 coordinate 56,454,511, forward strand.
AAATTATGTTTCGCCGAAGTATGAATATAATGAATTTAGATTTAGATCCAACCTGAGGGAGGTCACAGACAAATGACAAGTGAAAGATAAGTGTTAGTTTAAAAAAATATTATTTAGTCATAATTTAAGGAAAGATAAGTTTTTTGTTTATTTTATAATAAAAGAAAATATTTAATAGAGTGCAATCAAAATTGTTTTATCATAGACATTTTGTTATAAATATCTTCACTTGGTTCATCAACCAATCAATCTTTTGAGTAGTAACACTTGTAACATTAGATTCTTAAAATTCATTTATACTTTGGCTACTTTTATTTTCATACTTAGCAACTGAATTCTGAGAACCCATCTCATGCTATGCAGTAGAATTTTGAGAACCATTACAATCAATGTCAACTTTATATATATATATATATATTATTATTATTATTATTATTCTTTGTTTAATTTATGCTTATGCGCTAGTATGCCAAATAACACCAAATATAAATGTATCAAATAATTCTAAAAAAAAAACTATACTCATCAATACAATCTAAAAATTGATTTGTTCAAAGTGATTATCTATCAAACATAATTTTTTTAAAAAAATCTTTCAACACATACCTGAATTAAACATAACTAATATTATAGCTATAATAATAATAATAATAATAATAACTAGGGCTGCAAACGAGTCGATTTCAAGTCGATCCGTGATTGGCTCATAATTGACTCGAAATCAGATCATGGCTTGATTCGTTCGAGTTCGAGCTAGCTCGAATCGAATTGTTGTTGATTACGAGCAAGCTTGTTTTGTTATTGAGCTGGCTCATTTTTTTTTTTTTTTTTTTTTGCAGAACAACAATTTGAGCTGGCCCGTTTTTAACAAGCCAACTAGAAACTTTCTTATCTTTTATGTGATTTTTCCAATATAATTTTTAATATTTATGATAAAATTACATTAAAATATATTTTTTTAAATACACACATTATATATATATATATATATATATATATATATATATATATATATATAAGTTTTTGAAATATATATATGTAGAGAAAATTTTTATAATTTAGGGGTTGTTTGGTTGGAAGAATTTGGAGTACAAAGTAAAGTAAATGCAGAGATTTTAACTTTTTTGGTGTTTGGCTTGAAGTAAAGTAAATTTCCAAGATAATGTAATATATTCTAAATACATTGCATAGATCATTTTTGGTATATTTGAAATTCGCCCGATTTTGGCGAATTCCAAATACACCATCCAATTTAAAGTGCTTCTGTGCCGTGATGTACCGTACGGTCGTGTCACAATAATCGAAAACTTTCAAAATATTTTATATTATATTTTTTAACCAAATAGAAAAAAGTAAAGTCATGAATTCGTAAAACTCTCAACCAAACAACTGTAAAGTAATCATTTTATATTGTATTCTTTTTACACTGCATTCCTTTTTCAGCCAACCAAACAGCCCCTTAGATAAAAAATCTACTCTAATTAATAAGTGCATATCTAATTACAAGTTTCAACTTTCAAGTTACAATTTACAAATTACAACTCTTTGCACTAATATAAATACATTATACACTACACCTTACAACTTAAAAAAAGTGTAAAAATAAACATGATTTTGATTCCTCAATAGGTCATCGAATACCCTTGTTGCAACATATGAAAACTCAAGAAAAAGATTAGCAAAAAAATTACATCTATCTAAAGAATAAATGATGATAATATTGAATTTTATAGAAATAAAGAATGATAGATAAATAAGTGAAATATAAGAGATTATGCATGACTTTTACCCTCAGAAAACTGAGATAATTGGTGGATAAATGAAAAAAATAAAAACAACAGTACAACACGACAGAATAGGAAGAAAGATAGAAGAACAATCAAAGTAATCAACTGCTTAGTTTCAAGCTCAACTCAAGCCTTACAACAAAACCAAAGAAACTAAGCATAAGAGAATAAACCCAATAACAGTCCACCAGATATGGTCGTAGAGCAGCTAACAGAAAAAAAATAAATAAGATCAGCAGTACAGCACGACAGAATAAGAAGAAAGACAGAACAATATAAGTAAACAACTGCTCATTTTCGGGCTCAGCTCAAGCCTTCCAGCAAAACCAAAAGATCTAAGCAGGAGTGCAGAACAGCAAAAACCCAATACCAATCTACCAGATATGGCAGCAAAACAGCCAGCAGAAAAAAGAATAAGAACAACAACACAACATAACAGAAAGAAACAACAACAACAAGCCTTTATCCCACTAAGTGGGGTCGGCTATATGAATCCTTCGTCTCCGTTGTGTCCTATTATGTGTCAAATTCTCATTTAATTTAAGTATACTAAGGTCATTTTTTATACATCATAACCAAGTCGTTTTAGGTCAACCTCTACCTTTCTTAACATATGACAAATCTAATGCATCTACTCTCCTAATTTGGGTCATGGATGTAGATGCTTTATGTGAAACCATCTAAGGCGACTCTCTAATCTTATCTGAACGGAGCTTTTTCTGAACATACTCATTTTGCATTTTATCTCTAAGAGTAAAGCCACTCATCCACCTAAGCATCCTCTCGTAACACTTAACTTAGTCTTATGCTTCTCTTTTATTAGCCAACATTCTCATAAGTCATTGCGGTCTTACCACCATCTTATAAAATTTTCTCTTAAGTTTAAGTGGAACTTTCTATCACACAACAGGCCAGATGTATTCCTCCACTTCAACCATCTAACTTGAATTCTACTAATAGCATCTCCATCTATTTCACCATCATTTTGAACAATAGAGCCTAAATATCTGAATCGCTTACTCTTATTAATGACTTGTTTACCTAATGTCACAACACTACCACTAGAACTTCTATAACTAAAATTACACTCCATATATTCACTTTTAGATCTACTTAAACAAAAACCTTTAAACTCTAATGTTGACCTTCATAATTCAAGTTTCTCTTGGACTCCCGCTCTAGTCTTATCAACAAGAAGAACGCATCAAGAAAAGCATACACCAAGGTACATCTTCGTAAATAGTAAGAACATCCATAACTAAAGCAAAAAATATAAGGGCTTAAAGATGATCCTTGATGTAATCCAATTGAAATGGGAAAATATTTTGTCAATCCTCCTTGTGCTTGGACTCAAGTAATAGCTCTAGTATACATATCCTTAATGACTTGAATATAACCAATATTAACTCCTTTCTATTCTAGAACTCTCCGAAGGACATCTCTTGAAACTTATCATAAGCTTTCTCTAAATCAATAAATATCATATGTAAATCCTCCTTACTTTCTCTATACTTCTCCATCAAACCTCTTAACAAAAGCATAACATCCATAGTAGATCTACCTGGCATGAAACCAAACTGATTGTGAGAAACTTTTGTATCACATCGTATGCTCAATTACTCCCATAATTTTTATTGACACATTAACTTAATTCCCTTATAATTTGCACACTCTTGTGCATCACCTTTATTCTTAAATATAGGAACCAACAAACTCTTTGTCCACTCATCTGACATCTTTTTAGCCTTTAAAATAACATTAAAAAGATTTGTAAGCCAAGAAATTCTTTGATCTCCCAAACATTTCCACTCTTATATTGGAATATCATCAAGTCCTACTGCTTTTCCACATTTAATTTTCTTTAAAGCTTCTCTAACTTCAGATTTACTAATACGATGATAAAAATAAAATTCTCTATTTTTGTTTAGGATATTAAGGTTGCTAAAATCAATCGTACATTCAGATCCTTCATTGAAGAGTTTACCAAAATATCTCATCCACCTATTTTCAATATCATTTTCTAAGAAAAGTACTTTATTATTTTCATCTTTAATACACCTCACTTGAACTAGGTCTTTACTTCTCCTATCTCTTTGGTTGGCTAACTTATACATACATCTTTCACCTTCTTTGGTATATAATTTATTGTATAGATCACTAAAAGCTAAATTTTTTTGTATCATATATTGCTTTCTTAGAATCTCTATAGGTCACTTCATATCTTTCCTAATTCTCCAAGTTTTTACATCTAAATCAAATTTTATAACAATGCTTCTTATTTCTTATCATTTCTTGCACACTCTGACTCCACCACCAACTATTTTTAGTAAAAGAAGCTTTTCCTTTTGATTCTCCAAGTATATTTTTAGCAACTTGCTTAATTTCACTTGCTACCTTTTCCCACATAATATTAGCTTCCTTATGAACATCTCAAATTCTAAGCTCTTAAAATTTTTTTTATTTGTGTTCTTTAAGTGCTTTAAGTGTCCCCATCTAATCCTAGGATAATAATTTAATTTATTTTTCCTCTTACAATCTTTCATCTTAAAATCTAAAACTAACAATCGATATTGGACACTTAAACTTTCACTTGTAATGACCTTACAATCTTTACAATCTAAACGATCTATTTTTCTTATTAGAAAATAATCAATCTGTGTTTTACTAGAAAGAAAGATAGAATAATTTAAGTAAAAAACTCCTCATTTTAGGCTCAGCTCAAGCCATCCAGCAAAACCAAAGGAGCTAAGCAGAATAGCAAAAACCCAATACTATATATGACAATAGAACAACCAACATAAAAAGAAGTTAAGAACAATAGTAGAGCAGGGCAGAATATGAAGAAACTAGAACAATATAAGTAAACAACTTCTCATTTTCAGGCGCAACTCAATCCATCTAGCAAAACCAAAAAGGTAAACAAAATAGCATAAACCTAATTCGAGATTTGGTAGCAGAATAACCAGCAGAAAAAAAAAGAACATCAGTGAAATCTAAGTAAATAGCATACATATGGAAAAAAAAAGTCCAACATGACAGAATAAGAGGAAAGACAGAAGAGCCAAGATATATTACAGAAGAACAATATTTCAGGTTCAATTCAGAAATTACAAAACATTTAAGCAAAACAATAAGATTTTTTGGCCTCAAATTTATATCATTGGCCAAAACATCGCTTAACAATTATCCACCATTATAATATATCAATTTTATCTACCCTCCAAACTTATAAGCATCTCAGTCAATTTTCATCATTGTATATAGCCTAAACATGCAAATTTGAAAGAAATATAACAATATGAATGTACTAGCATTGAAATACATTAAACTTTCATAATATCCCAATTCCTAAGCTCTAAATGTTCAAAGATATCTTAATTCCTAAATAAAGATGTCCAACTTCTTAACATAATATCATAGTAAACCAAGCATCTTAATATTTAATACCATACTATTCAACTATAGCATTATATTTGGAGGTGTACCAATTTATTTGCTTCCTCAGATATTGAAATTAGTGGTCATGTTTTTTGGCACCTCAACGGATAACTTTTCCTTAGTAAGAATGTCAAACTGAAATAGATTAGTATAGATTAGAAATAATGAAATTGTAATAAGAAGAAAGACAACATAAATGTAATTGAGTAGTCTAAAATACCAATGGTTCTTTTGATGACTTATATGAGGAATGAATCCAACTACCGGTGTAAATTAAAGCATCAATTATTTTTGGTGATAATGAGCTTCTATAATCTCCAAGCACACAGCCACTAACATTGAAAGTTTATTCAGAAGAGACAATTGTTACGGGGATTGTAAAAATATCTTTTGTCATCTTGTACAGAGCTTTATACATCAATGCTGATATTTTCCACCACTCAAGAATATCAAATTCAGAATCTGGAAATTTCACACAAGCCTCTTCTAAGTAAAATTCTAAATCAATTTTTCTAGAAGTAATAGTCCAGTCGAATCAATGAAATCATACAAGCCATCAAGAACATCAACATCACTAATACTTCTTTGTGGAGTAGTTATACTACCAATCAGTTGAGAGGATGTAAACTCAGAGAATTCATTTGAAATATTATATTTTAATACTGCAAAATATGAGTAGAGCTCAAAAAAATTTTTATTTAGATGCCATCTTCTCATTAACAATATCAGAATCATAAATCTGTAGGTAAAAGTAATTGATCCCAAACATTTCTATCCTCGGACCCAGTATGCATGCAATTAAAAATAGCATAGAATAATCAGACCAGTATCTGTCAAACTTTGACTTCATAGCAATTGCCATATTTGAAAGAAATGTAGTGTCTGAAGCATAATCTCTATCTAAAGTTTTTTTTTTATTAGAATCAGATTTGAAAGCAGGAGATTAGCTGTTGGGTAATTTGAGCCAGAAAAAATCTCAGTAATACGATTAAAAACAAAAAGAAGTTGTCTAATTTTATCAAACTGATACCATTTCTCCTCTGAAGGCAACCATATTGTGACCCCTTAAATCATATTCTGGAAACACAGCTCTGTAATAAAAGGCATACTTAAGCATTTTATATATTGAGTTTCAACAAGTCGGAACATCTGAGCGAAGTAATTTTAAAGTTGACAATCCTATCTGTCTAGTGTTGACATCCATATATTTGTCATAAGTTGAGTCAAGCTAACAAGCCGAATTCGACGGACTTCAGAAGTGACAGTACGCAAATCGGGGCTCAAAATGCACTGGACATCACCAAAAATTATCTAAATGATCTCCAATCAATGAATGGACTTCGCCATCACATTCAGAACATCGAAATTGACCAAAATATAAATATTGCATAATCTAAAGATCAACCGATCGTTATTTTATCAATACGCCGACGCATACATATCGGCCGAAAGTTACGGCGATATCCAAACAACCTCTCGTTAAATTGATCGTGTTAGCTTCAAATACCAAAACTACCAAATGAGAGACCACGCCAATTCGGAGAAGTATGTAAAATATCGAATCGTAAAGCACGCAAATCAAGGTTGAAGCCGACGTCAAAATCGCCAAATGACCTCCGATCGACGAATGATTTTGCCATTATGTTAACGCCAAAATCAAAAACATGAATATAACACAACTTGATGATCAATCAATCAAGCGATTGAGTCGTCAACTCGTCTGCACGTATATCGAGATCGCGAGGTGTTGATGCAAACAAAATGACCTCCGTTAATAAAATTGATTATGCTGTTAGCTTTGAAATGTTGAAATCTATCAAGTAAGACTATTCACACTCAATTCGGATGAGTCTGAGTGAAATTCGAGCGATTGAAAGCAGCAACACGCATTTTAAGCTGAAATCTATCCAATTCAACGCTAACTCAAACCAAACGCTCGATCGCTAAACGGACTGGTGCCGTGTTTTAACATCAAATAATTTAAGATTGATATATATATATATATATATATATATATATATATATATATATATATATATATATATATATATTAACTATATGATTTCATCATCGTAAAATTCAAATTGAGATTGATTAGATGATTGATTAATATTCATATATTAATTAACTTGAAGTTTAAAGTAAAGTTTCAAACCTACTCAATCGGACTCCCCCAATCCTGCTTGATCTCAATTGCACGCAGTTCGAATCCTTCAACCGTTCCCTCTATCCGGAGAACTACTCCTGCTCATCCATCTCCTACTTCAAACGGCAAAGGGAACGGTAATAAAAAGGCCGAGATTTGAAACTACCCACAGGGTTCATAGCATTTTTGATCGCTGATACACTGTGTTCGATGGATCCGGCACTCGATCAACCATCGAAGGAAATTACGAGGACCGGCGGCGTCGACACCGGTGCCGACGATCTACTTCCAATCCGCCATCTCGAGATTTCCGACTATGCCAAGGGCTTCGTGGAGCTCCTCGGTCAGCTCAGTCACTGCTCTCCGATCTCCGACGCCGACTTCTGCTCCCGCTTCGCGGAGCTAGCTGCCCTCGGAGACGATCACATGATCTGCGTAATCGAGGATCCGAAAACCGGTCTGATTGTTGCCACCGGCAGCGTTTTCGTGGAGAGAAAGTTCCTCCGCAGTTGCGGCAAGGTTGGTCACATAGAGGACGTCGTCGTCGATGCCGCAGCTCGCGGCCGCTGTCTCGGCCAGCGAGTCGTGAAGTTCCTCGCGGAACATGCTAGGGTTGCAGGTTGCTATAAGGTGATTCTTGATTGCACCTCGGAACTCAGAGGTTTCTATGAGAAGTGCGGTTTTGTGGAGAAGAACGTGCAAATGGCCATGTACTTCCATGACTGACGTGGATGGATGCATAGTTACTGATTTTTGGGTCAATCCATTAAATGTTATATTTTGGTTATTCTTCAATTTTGCAGATTCGCTTCTATGGTTTAGTTTATTTGATTTTTTAGCAGTTTGTTAGCTCATTATTATGATCAGCTTTATCGTGTAATTGTGTACTTTCGGGATACATTGATGATTTTGGATACTTAATTAGGGAAACTTATCATCTTTTTATCATAGATGCATTCAACCTCCAGCATAGCGAGCATGGCACCACATTTCTTTGCTGTGGTGACAAAATCCCAATCCACGATCCTCCATGAGAAGCGCACGCACATCAGTGGTCTTCATGCCTTCATAAATAGGCAATGTCACTTCATTTCCTTCCCTTTGATAGGAGATAACATAAGTTAAGGATTCAGTTGCATAGCAAATATCAGTGACTGTTGCTAACATTGCAATTCAACCTGAATGCCATGAATCCATCATTGTATTGTTTGACATGGAATATGTAATTCCTTCTTGAATGCCATACAATTCCTGCTTGAATTGGAATGTGCACTTATTCTATTATTTCTGTGCACCAAAGCTGGAATAGTATAATGATGCTGTTCAGCAGAAGTAAATATTTTTATATTAGCAGTATTTTTACTTTGTAAGAAATTGAGCAGCTTCCATATTGTGGTATACTGAGAAAACAACCATTCTAGCATATGGCCCTTTAAGCTGAGCTGCATTGCCAACCATTCTAGCTTGTGGATCACCCAAATTTTTGAGGAAGTGTTGGAGGTGGTTAAAGTTTTGGGATTGAATTGCTAGTCTGTGTTCGATGTGATCACTGCCTCACTTTTTAGAAGCTTTGGTGGGGGCTTGGTGCAACTGCCAAATTGGCCGTTTAAGCCGAGCTGCATTGCCAACCATTCTAGCATATGGATCACCTAAATATCCGAGGAGGAAGTGTGAGAGGTGGTTAAAACTATGGGATTGAATTGCTCACCTATGCTCCATGGGATCATGACCTCATTTTTTAGAAGCTTTTAGTGCATCGTTAAACATAAAGTTGCTGCATCTATCCTTGATTTCTTCTCTAATGGATAAATGTAGACCAGTTGGAAAGACACTTTGGTCATTCTCATTCTTAAGGTGCAACTTTCAAATTGGCCCTTTAAGTTGAGCTGCATTGCCAACCATTCTAGCCTATGGATCACCTAAATTTTTGAGGAAGTGTGTGCTCAGTGCTCGATGGGATTGAATTGCTCGTCTGTGCTCAATGGGATCACTGCCTTGTTTTTTAGAAGCTTTGGTGAGGTTCAAATTGGCCCTTTAAGCCAAGCTACACTGTCAACCATTTTAGCCTATGGATCACCTAAGTTTTCGAGGAGGAAGTGTGAGAGGTATTTAAAACTATGAGATTGAATTGTTCATTTGTGCTCGATGGGATCACTGCCTCACTTTTTAGAAACTTTGATGCATTGTTAAGCATAAAGTCATTGCATATATCCTTGATTTCTTCTTTAATGGACAAATGTAGGCTAGTTGGAAAGACGCTTTGGTCAATCTCATTCTCATGGTGCAACTTTTAAATCGGCCTTTTTATTTGTGCTGCATTGCCAACCATTCTAGTCTATGGATCACCCAAATTTTTGAGGAGGAAGTGTGGATGGTGGTTAAACTTTGGGATTGAATTGCTTGTTTGTGCTCGATGGGATCACTGCCTCATTTTTTGGAAGCTTTGGCGGGTGCTTGGTGCAACTTTCAAATTGGCCTTTAAGCCGAGCTGCATTGCCAACCATTCTAGCCTATGGATCACCCAAATTTTCAAAGAGGAAGTGTGAGAGGTGGTTAAAACTATGGGATTGAATTGCTCATCTGTGCTCGATGGGATCACTGCCTCTTTTTTTAGAAGCTTTTGGTGCATTGTTATGCAAAAAGTCATTGCATCTATTTGTGATTTCTTTTTTAATGAACAAATGTAGACTAGTTGGAAAGACACTTTGATCATTCTCGTTTTCAAGGTTTAGGCTAATTAGTTTGTGTCAATCTATTTATAAGGTTGTGGCCAAGGTGTTAGTAATCGTCTCAAAGATTTGTTGCTACTCATCATTACTGAGGAATAAGGGGATTTTGTCCGAAATAGATCCATTTCAAATCATTGTTTTCTCACCTAAGAATTCATTAATAAATTCAAACATTCCACCTCTTGGTCAAGTTATATGGCTCTTAAGGTTGATATGGCGCACACATATGATAAAATGAGAAAGATTGCATTGGAAAGAGTTCTTATTGCTATGGGCTTCCCCAATATATTCATAAACTAAATTCTCCAGATTTTCTCTTATAAGTAATGGGCGAAGATCAGATTGGATAAAAGCCGAATGTGTGTTTTGTCGAGGTTTCCTAATCTCACCTTATCATGTCATTCTCTATTTTAAACTTATCACAATCTTAATACATTGAAAGGTGTTGGATATGTTCAATATTATAAAAGTAAAAATGGTTTATTGAGATTTCTAGGTTGGAAGGAGATTTCTGGATTGAGAAGGACTGCATTGGAAAGAGTTATTACTATGGGCTTCCCCAATATGTTCATAAACTATATTTTTCAATGTGCCCGGTACCCCAAATTTTCTCTTATAATTAATGGGCGAAGATCATATTGGATAAAAGCCGAATGTGGGTTTTGTCCAGGTTTGCCAATCTCGCCTTATCTCTTCATTCTTTATTAAGAACTCCTATCCATGGCTTTGCTTGAACTTCCATCCAATTTGACACTTCATTGTTGTCTATGGGACTTATGTCTCGCATTTATTGTATGCAAATGATATTTTTTTTATTTATGGAAGCCACTCCAGCTGCAACCTAAGAGCTTTCTTCCATTTTAGATGTTTGTTACTATCGGACAGGTTAGAGAATCAACAAGTCTAAGTCCTTTATCCTTTTCAATAAGACCATGTGTTTATGAAGGAAGAATAAAGACACAAGATTGTTTGGTTTTATAATAGTTGAAGAAATTGAATACTTAAGCATTAGGCTTGCTTCACATGATGGTGAAATGTGACTTTATGGATCTCATACATAGGGACAGAGCTAAACTACATGCTTGGGGCGACGAACATGTATCATTGGCTGGTCAGTACACCCTCATTAATTCATTTTCCTTGGCTCATTCAACATATCTTCTCACTCACACATTGGTGCCTTGTAGTGTGTTGATGGAGGTGGAGAATAGGGCAATTAACGAGTCAATTTCGAGCTGATCCGTGATTGGCTCATAATCAGCTCGATATAATTTGAGCTGGCTCGAAAATGGATCGTGGCTCGATCCGTTCGATTTCGAGCCAACTCGAATCGATGATTCTTGTCGATTTCCGCCGTGGTTCGTTTGTAACTTAGCCACCAAAATAGGCAATTAATCAATTTCGCCGATCCGGTGATTGGCTCATAATCAGCTCGATATAATTTGAGCTGGCTCGAAAATGGATTGTGGCTCGATCCGTTCGATTTCGAGCCAACTCGAATCGATTTACTGTCGATTTCCAGCTGGTTCGTTTTGTAACTTAGCCGGTTCGAAATCTTTTTTTTTTTTTTTTGCTGAAAAACAATCCAGGCTAGCTCGTTTTTAACGAGCCAGCTCAAAATTTATACATCTTTGGTGCTTTTTTCAATCTAATTTTTAATGTTTATGATACAAATTACATTAATATATATATATATATATATATATATATATATATATATATATATATATATATATATATTTGAGAAAATAACAAAAATATAAGTTTCTTGCAATACATATATGTAGAGAAAACGTTTATAATTTGAAAAAATAATAATTTATTCTAATGCTTTACAAGTTACAAGTTTCAAGTTACAATTTACAACTCTTTGCCACTAATATAAATACATTATACATTACAATTTACAACTTCAAAAAAGTGTAAAAATAAACATTGATTTTGATTCCTAGGCCGTCGAATATCCTTGCTGCAACATATGAAAACTCAAGAAAAAGATTAACAAATAAATTACATGAATCTAAAGAGTAAATGATGTTATAATTGAATTTTATAAAAAGAAAGAATGATAGATAAATAAGTAGAATATAAGAGATTATGTAGGACTTTTACCCTCATAAATTGAGATGATTGATGAATAAATAATTAAAAAATTATTAAAAGATAGAACATATAAGTACTGCACACAGAAAATACCAAATTTCTAATCAAATATGGCAGCAAAACATCCAACTCAACTATAAATGTAGAAAAAAAAATAACAACATGGCAAAACAGGAAGAAAGACAGAAGAAAAAAGCAACTATTCAGTTTCAGGCTCAGTTTAAGCTTTCCAGGCTTAGTTCCAGACTTTCAGCAAGACTAAAGCAGCTAAGCCGAACAACAAAAATACCTAATCAAATATGACAGCAAAAAATCCAACTCAACTGTAAGAAAATAAAAAATAAAAAAATAACAACACGATAAAACTGAAAGAATGATAGAAAAACAAAACAATTGCTCAGCTTTAGGCTCAGTTCAACCCTTCTAAGCTTAATTCACATAATAATACTACATTAGCCGAAAAAAAACATAATCAAATACAGGCAAACAGAAGCAATTTCTTTAGTTCTGCACTTCAAAGAAAACCAAATATGGCTCGCCCATCTAAAACACATAATCTGCACCGGAAGAATATAATAATCTCATCTACCGACTACAAAACAATAGTGATTGGTAGCATAGCTGATAACAGTAATTAAATGCTAACAAAGCAACAATGAAAAGACAAAACGACCAATAAGTGTAATCCAATAAGGCAAAAATATTTAATAAGTTGGTAAATAGTAAATTTATAAATACGCAATAGTATTTATCAATCCAAATGCACCTATATATCCAACAACATTTTTTTGCCGCAAATTTATATAATCGGCCAAAACATCGCTTAAAAATTATCCACCATTATTATGAATTAGTTTTATCCGTCATCCAAACTTATAAACATCTTAGTTAATTTTCATCATTGAGTATATAACCTAAACATGCAAATTCTAAATAAATATAACAATATGAATGTACTAACATTGAAATATATAAAACTTTCATAGTATCCCATGTTTTGAATGTTCAAATATATCCTAATTCTTAAAATAAAGATGCTCAAATTCTTATCATAATACCATACCACACCAAGCATCTTAATACCATATTATTCAACTATAACATTATATTTGGAGGTGTCCTAATTGATTTGCTTCCTCAGATATTGGAATTAGTGGTCATGCTTTTTGGTACCATAACTGATAAATTTTCCTCAGCAAGAATGTCAAATTGAAATAAGTTAATATAGATTAAAAATAATGAAATTATAATATGAAGAAAGACGACATAAATGCAATTGAATAATAAAAAATATCAATGATTCTTTTGATTACTTATATGAAGAACGAATCCAACTGCCAATGCAAATCAAAGCATCAAGTATTTTTGGTGAAAATGAGCTTCTATAATCTCCAAGCACACGACCGCCTGCATTGAAACTAATTTAGAGGTGACAGTTGTTACGGGGACTGTAAAAATGTCTTGTCATCTTGCACAGAGTTTTATACTTCAATGCTGACATTTTCCACCTCTCAAGAACATCAAATTCAGAATCTGGACATTTCACACAAGCCTCTTCTAAGTAAAGTTCTAAATCAGTTTTTTGTGTAAGTAGAAGTCCTGTCGAATCAATGAAATCATACAAGTTATCAAGAATATCACCATCACTTGTACTTCTTTGTGGAGTAGTTATACTACCAATTGATTAAGAGGATATAGACTCAGAGAATTCATTTGAAATATTATATTTTTGTACTGCATAATATGAGTAGAGCTCAAAAAAATTTTGTTTTACAGAATTCATCTTCTCATTAACAATATCAGAATAATAAATCTATGGGTAATAGTAATTGATCCCAAACATTTTCATTTTGGGATCCAATATGTATGCAACTGAAAATAGCATGGAATAATCTGACCATTATTTAGAACACAAGAAACACAACTAAATAATTGTGATCTCATTTTTGATTTGAAGGCAACCACAAATAATTATAATCTCTTAAAACATACTCAGGAAACACAGCTCTATAAGAAAAAACAGACTTGAGCATTTTATATGTTGAATTCCAACGAGTCGGAACATCTGTGCAAAGTAATTTAATATTGACAATCCTATATGTCTAGCAGTATCACCAAATTTATGCAATCTATTTAGTGACCTCTTTATAAAAAAGATAGATTCTCGCACTTTCTCAATGATCTGATCAATTACTTTCAAACCATCTTGATCCATCAAGTTCAAGATATGAGTAACGCATCTAATATGAAAAAATTCTCCCATATAAAAAAAAATTCTGATCTTCTACTAAACAGAGCTTTCAAGTTTCTAGCAGAAGCATTATCTAATATAATTGTACAAATTTTATTTTGAAGACCCCATTGCAGTAAAATTTCAGAAATAGCCTCAGAAATAATATAATTATTATGAGGAGGGTCCAAATCAGTAAAGCTTATTATTCTACTTTGCAACTTCCAATCAGGACTGATAAAGTGCACAATTGGACACATATAGGTAACAGTTTGGCTTGATGTTCAACAATCTGAAGTAAGAGAAATATGCTCAACCAACTGAAAATTCTTTTTGAGTTTTTCTTTTTTCAATTCATAAAATTTCATACTCTTCTTTGATAGAATGCTTAAATATTTTATGAAAATTAGGATTCATTGACTTCATCAGAATATTAAATCATAAATGCTTAACAATCATAAAAGGAACAATAATCATTTTGACAATGATATTTTTAAATCTACTATGGTCATAAGTAGAAGAGACGCACAAATGAGACATTAAATCATTATCCTCTATATCTTCAGCTATTGGATTAAAAAGTTTTTATTTTTTTCTCATTCGTAGTTATTTTACTGTAATGATAGATTTTAAAATATCTATTCATTTAAGAAGTAGTATCTATTTTCTATTTGAGGTATGATTTAGAGCAATAATTACACTTCCATTTTTCTATCATCTTATATTTCTCAGAGATAAAAATTTAGCAGAAATGTTGCCAAATATGTCTTTTGCCTTTGATGTCCTCAATGTTAATAATTTTCCCAACATTTTTATTAGGAACACTAATATTATCAACTGGAGGTTGATTAGAACTTACGGATTGATTTTGAGAAGTTGTAGTTATTGTCTATAAAATGAAATAAGAATCTTAAAATTAATAAACAGAATATATAAAAGGCAATAATGCATGTATGCAAATTTAAGTGTATGCCAACAAAAGAACACTCAAAGTTTTAAAGCTTTGTGCTAAATATATCCACTACATGAGACTTTCTGCATTGCTCTACTCCTTTATACATATCCACTTTTATTAAGTATGTCCAAGATAATAGAGCATGATCAACATAATCACTTTTTTTTATCTAATCATAAGTTTTATTCACTTACAATAAAACAAATAGACAACTGAGTAAGAGTGTGAAAAACCACAAAGTAAGCAACAATATCATCTACATAGTCAATATAACACATTTAGAAATAAAGAAAAGTCATAATCTATCACAGGCCACAGACCCACAGAACCATAAACCCACAAACTATCAATATCTCGGATTAAGACTGTGAAAGCACATAAGCTCACAAGTAATAGCTTTTGACAAAAACCACTAACAAAAGTCACAACTATTTTAGGCCTTTCACTATTTCAGTAAAATAATGTATTACAACAATTGACAAAATAAAAAATAGTACCATTATACCAATTAAGCAATGCAAGCTCAGCAATCGGCAAGCTTAACAATCGGCAACGACGGCAAGTTGTAGTCCCAGAAAGGCAAAAATAATACAAACCCTAGGCAATACAAGCAACAAGCCATATACAGTAATAATACAAAGTCGAGCAATGCAAGCTGTATGCAGTAGCTAACTAGTAATAACCATAGCAAATAACCCAGAGGCCAGAAAGCCAGAATAATACAAAATCCATGTGAATAATATTGAGAGCAAAATAACCTAAAAGAAATAGTCGATTATGACTTTGCCATTTAGGACAATAGTAATCGATCGATGCCATCATACCAATGATACTAGATATAGAGGCAACAAATGAAAAATCCCTCATTCTCAGTGTATTTAGAAGTTATTGAAATATGGATGTAGAGAAAACATAAAAAACCTTACAAAGATTATTAATCCGAGAAGATCGAGACTTCCAGAAGAGGTAAATTCACAATATAACAAAGGCACAAAGATCTTAATTATTTAAGAGCAAATCATAAACGGAGACACTGATCGAGACTCGAAAGATCAAGAGAAGAAAAGAATTAGAGAGTCGGAGTTGAGAGTTAGAGCAGAACCGCAAAGGGGAAAGAAACCTTCATTCGCGTTAGTCAAGTGAAAAAACTCGTATAAAAGTGCTTTGCTAGTAAATCACTGTCGTCTAAATTAAATCGAACAGTCATCTTATTAAACGCTGAATAAGTAGTTCGATTCGAGCTGAACTGCGATCCGAGCTATGCCGGGCTCGAAATCGGCTCGACAGAAAAATCGATTTAGAAAATCGGCTCATAGCTCAGCTCGATCAACTCGAATTGAGCTCGATTCGATCTAAAAACCGATCCAATTTTTGAGCGATTTTCGATTTTCGATTAAAACTAATAGCCCTAGTGGAGAAGCTCACAAGACAATTACTTTGGAACAAAAGTGCCAATTGGCTTGGTTTGGATTATGTTGCTTGGGCACATTGTGCCAACCATCACGCAATGGTGGGTTTGGCTTTATGCCTTGGCGACATGGAAGGGATCTCTTTGAGCTAGACTGACTTGAAATTTCCTTCACAACTGGAATTCCCTTTTGAACAAATGCCTAATTGAGAAGTATGATTACAATCCTTAACGCATTGAGCTTAGAAGCAGTTTCTAAGTTGTGACTCATTAAACCGGCTAGTCATCAATGATGATGCACATAGTTTGAACAACATTTTAAGATGGAAGATTGCAACTAGTTTAGAAATCAATATTCTCTAGCAAGCCCGGATATTGGACAGGGACTGGCCTCTTAGCCAACCTATATTAATGTGGATCGGGTGAGCACGTTGCATGTCGCTGACCTTATCGTGATGGGAAAAACTGGGATGTTGAGCTGCTTCAGGATTGTTTTGGTGAATCCCTATTGGATTCCATCATTGCCACTCCTATTCAACCCCAGTTGGATCTTGACTAACCTGAGCTAACCTACCTCTTAATTGGTAGATCTATCGTTGTGTTGCTTGTGAAAGTTGCTTCCCAATCACAAATGATTGGTTTGATTGGCTAAGGTTAGTCATGATGTTTTGGTGCATCGTCACCTCAGAGAGAAGATGTTTTGGTGGAGGCTTACTAAGGAAGCCCTCCTCACTAATCATTGGTTTAGCAGGAGGGACCTAAGTGATACTTATTGCTGCACATGGGGATGCTTAGGAGTTGAGGACATCACTCATATCTTGGTTCATTGCCTAAGTCTAAAAAAGATCTTCAATAGTTTTGCAGATTGGGGCTTCAATATGCCCAAGGTAAATGGGTTAGCTGGTTTTTACCATGCATTTTAAAAAAGCCTCAGCAATCAACATCATGTATGTATGTATCTATTGCAGTGTGGTATATCAAAATTGGAGAGGTCATAATGCCGAAAACTACAAAAGACCGATGGGATTCCCACTATCATGGTGGCTACTTTACTTGATGCCTTCACTCAATCTTATGCATATCCATTTCTTGAACAATGGGACACTATCTAGCTCTCTAGGTTGCTCTTCTTCATGGTGTTCCCCCTCGAGGATGGATTAATGTTAATGTTGATGGAGCTTTCTTGCAATCTCATAGTGGAGGGATAGGGGTGGTTATCTGGAATGCTCAAGGAGAACTCATTATGGTATCTGGGCATTACCTTGAGCATTGGAACGGTCTCAAGTGGAGTTAGACGCCATGCTCTTTGTCGAGCTCATCATTTAGCTTTGGATGTATGCGATAAAGAGAATTATTCTTGAAGGCAACAATTTAAGCATCATCAACTACCTTTGTCAGAGTTTGCATGAAGAAACCTAGAGTAATCAACCCCAACATCCCCAAATCTTTAGCTTTTTGCACCAATTTATCAGGTGGCCTATCATTTTGTGCCCAGTAAGTATAACAAAACTGCTCGTTTTTGCTTTAAAATGTCATTTTGTGTGGAATTATTGAGATAGTGAAAATTCTCTTTTTTTGTCATTTTGTGGGAAGATAGATGTCATATAGCTCATACATAATTATGTACTTCTATTTTTTGGTTATATTAATGCAAAATGCAAATTTCAAAGGACAGAGATATAATTGTTTGGCAGGTTGTATAGATTTCTAGCATTTATATTATTTGATTGCAAAGTGTAGCTGATGACTTACAATTGAAACAAAAATGAAGGATAATTCCTATTGTTTAAGCATAGAAAACATGATTGATTATAAGTGTTCAAACAACAATTAGAAATATTTGACATGCTTATATTGGAAAATCTAATCATATTTATTAACAATAAGGAACACATGCTAGCTGAGTAAAAATCTTCTTTTTAAGTAGTTAGGAGACGTTTCTCCAATCACCAAAGGTTTTTAATATTCTTCATTGCATGTGCTTGCTCAATCTTCGACAATAGGTTATGAATACATTATTATATAATTGTTAATACATAGAAAAGATTTTATTTGTTTGCATTGCATGTTTTTAAGGGTGAACCCCCCTTCCCTGTCACAAGTTTGAAGCCTATAAGCACAACTGTTGAGCTTCTTCTTGGTATATAGATTTCATCCAATTTACTATGATTTTTCTCATTTATAAAATATTTTTTTAATATTAAAGTATTTTTAAGGAAATTACTCTTGTATTGAAGTCTCTGATCTTAACTTTGAAATTAAAAACTTTGGTTGCTTTAACTTTTTCTCTCCTTATCCTCTCGTGACTTGAATTTTGGTATCTTCCATTTAATCAAAGCTTATTCTCCATAACTTCTATGTTGTCATGATTCAATCTGAGATTTTTCTTGTGGGAATGAGAGTTTCTCTAGTTCTGGTTATTAAGAAGTATATCTTGAATGATGTTTTTATTTCATATCCATAATCCAAAGTAAATGGAATGTTAATGGTCATGGTGGATAGAGTAGTTCTATAGGCATTGGGGCTAGAAGGCAGCTGATTTACTTAGCTTATTTATACAAGAGCTTTCTCTTCAAGAGATTGATAATTGTCTTATTATTGATTTTAACCATTGGTTTTGATGATTGAATTTGAGATGTGACAATTGATAGTGGAAGACCATATTTTATGAATATTTCAAACATAGGAAGGTAAGTTTTTTTTTTTTTATATATAAAAAAAAAGAATTTATCAACTTCCTATGTTTGAAATATTCATAGAAAGTTGATAAGTTCTTTAGTGGTTAGTCGAGACTTATTTAGTGAAGCAATCTCTAAAATAAATATGAATCTACTCTATCGAGATGTCATGAGAAGGGAAATTTGACAACTTTACACATAGCGATTCTTTTTACCTCACTTGTGATGGTAGTAGACTAATAGTACCATTGTTTGAGTGTTTTTCAAGTTTGATTCTTTATTTGTCAAATGGTTTTTGCATTTTGATGATTGGATTTTCTTTCAAACTTCTTTAGCTTCATATAGTTCTAGACATTTTAAGTCAATTAAGATTTTTTTTAATAGGTTTTCTCTTATGTTAAAACATCTTATTGTCTTCTATCTCAGTGTTTATGCTTCATCTTTGTCCTTTGGTTCAACTATTTAGGAAAAAAAATATAACTCTTCTACAGAAGGTTTGTCTAGTTTCATAGTTTAAGTAAGAATGTGGGTTGCCATAGTTTCTCTAGAAATTTGTAAGCTTTTTTTATTAAGGATCTCAATATTTGTTTTCTTGAGATACTTTTTTAAGTTGGGTCTTTGATTTCATGGTTGACCAACGCACGGTTTCTTATGACTTGAGAGCCATTAAACACCTTTAAATTTCTCACTCCATCTCTAGTTGCAAGTTGAAGACTGTTAAGGAGTGCCTTTTAATCAACTTAATTACTTGTCACCTTAAAGTGAATTTGAGTGTTAAGAGCAAAATGGACCTTTGAGAATTATCCCAATTTTGTTGCTGATCTCCCATGATGCTCCACCATTGTCTTTTATTTAATTAAATCTTTAATTTGTTCTTGGATATGGAGAATTCAGTGACAAAGTTTGCAAGCACTTTAGTTTTGATATTTTTTTTTTTTTTTTTTGAGATGTATTTAATTTAATACTTGTGGAGGAGTGTAATGGACTACTTCATGCATCAACTCAAGAGTTCAAAATTTTGAACTACTTGTCTAAGAGGTGTATCAATCATTATTTGGTCAAATGGGATTGAAAGTAAGGCTTTAATTACCTAGAAGTTTGTGGGCTCAAAAAATATGAGCCTAGCTCTTTTGAAAGAGTTTGTTGTTACTATCAAATTTTAGAGGATTGATTGGATTTGAGATAAGCCATTACATGGATATTTCACCTTCATTTTGCAAGGATTTTATGATCTGATTTCAAGTTTTAATAGGCGAAAGCCATTATAATGAATTACCTTTTCATATCATTGAAGATAACTTTTGATTAAAACTAGTCATTAGATAGTAATATTTAGCATATAATAACAAAAGTTTAATTTTAAGATTGAAAAATTCATCATTTTTAGACTAAAGTGGATGGTGGGGGGAATGATGATAAACTTGATTAAGATCTTATAATTTCATCATATTAAGTTATTATGAACTTTAGTCTATTTAGTTAGAGGAGATAATCAACCAAACTTGATAGAAATATTTTTATCAGTATCCATAGATTATGTTATATAAAGGAATTTTATAGATCTATGGTGCATGTTTATGTAAGTGGACAATTTTAATTTGACCTTAACTAATATAAGTTTTATTCCCTAAGAAGAGCACTCAATAGTTCACCACTTACGTGCTTTAGGCATTCAAAAATGTGTGAACTTTGGATGTGGTTGTATTTTAATGGTGACATTTTGTGAGAAATCACCTGTTTAGAGAGCCTTGATCATATTATGGTGCCATTTGATGAAAAAATTACCTAATAAAAGAATGCGTGTCAATTTGTATTCGCATGAGATTGTTATGAGTGATCATAGATTTATGCTTGATATAATATTGTCCCTTTAAGGGCCGACATCTTAAAATTTGTCACTCTTAGGAGTTAATGTAGAGGATGGGCAGATTGTTGCTCTTTAGTTTTAAGTGATAAATTTTATTTGAATGTTTTGAATTTTATAATTTTTATTGATATTTTTATATTTTTTCTGAATTTGATAAGCTGTCACCAAAGATGCTCACATTCCTATCCTTATGGCATATAGTCAAAGCTATAGGGGTTCCATGGAGGTGGTGTGCAAAGTGAGTGGAGGAGATGTGTTAGATTGGTAGAAGTAGTCAATATTTTTGAGCAGCAGGATTTTCCTTTTTTGTGTCTTCTTGCCGGTCCCAAGTCCAGATGTGAAAAGTGGAGGGTTGCGTTAGGTAGTTGACAGCCAGCGTAAAATTTGTCGAAATAATCATGACATGAATCCTTTAAATCATCAACGTAGGCCCCTCGAAGGACGCGTATGGCTTGAATACAAGAAAAATGTGAGCAGACGGGTGCAAGTGTTAAATAAGGTTCCCACATTATGGACGGATGCGGCAAAGAAGTTAGTCCATGAAACTAGAATTAGGTTAGATCTTGAATATAGGTACTCTGTAAAAATTAATGGAATTAATAGATATTATGGTTCATTGAAAGATAAATATTTTATGTGTTCAAAAAACTAAATGGGAGAGAAGGAGATTGATAGTTTAGGTTTTAAACTTTGGTTTCATAGTCGAACTAAATACAGAGTGATTATAGATAAAAGTTTGAAGTGATAATGTTATAAATATTAATGATGTTAAGATAAATTATACATTATTGATACTAAGATTATCAATGTTATAAGTGTCTACGCTCCCTCAAGTAGTTTGAGAGTCAAAAGAAAATTTTGGAATGAATTAGAGATTAATACAAAAGATACCTCAAGAAAAAGTATTTATTGGAGAGATTTAAATGGACATGTTGGTAGAGTGGTAGAAGATTTTAAAAGTATTCATGGTATGATTTGGAGTGACTAAAGAAGGTAGACTATATTAGATTAGCTTTTACGATTAGAATACTAACACTTTATTTAAGAAAAGAGATGAACATATTATTACTTATAAAATGGATCTAGAAAACACAAATTGATTATTTTCGATAAGAAAAATAGATCGATTAGAAAAGATTGAAGGTCATTCCAAGTGAAAATCTAAATACCCAACATCGATTAGTTTTAGATTTTAAGATGAAAGGTTGTAAGAGAAAAATAAACCAAATTATCCCTAATTAGATGGACACTTAAAGAACACAAATAAAAAATATTTTAAGAGCAAGCTACAAGAGATTAGAATTTGGGATGTTCATAAAGCTAACATGTGGGAAAAAATATCAAGTGAAATTAAGAAAGCTAAAGATCAAGAAGAAAAAAGTTTCTTTAATAATAATGGTGGAGTCAAAGAAAAGATAAAAATAAAAATATTATTATAAAATTTGGTTTATATGTAAAACTGAGAATTGGGAAAGATATAAAGTGTCTAGAGATTCTAAGAAAGCAATATATGATGAAAAAAATTTAGCTTTTAGTGATTTATACAATAGATATACCGTTAGCTGAAAAGACGACAGATAAGTTAGTCAACCAAAGAGATGCAGAAATAAAAAGACATATCAAGTGGATAGATACACGAAAATAATAAAATATTTTTTTTAGATAAAGATATTGAAAATAGGTGGATGAGGTATTTTGATAAACTTTTCAAGGAAGGATCCGAAAGACGATTGAAAGCAACCTTAATACCCTAAACAAAATATAATTTCATTTTAACGTCAGACTTAGTAAATCTAAAGTTAGTGAAGCTTTAAAGAAAATGAAATGTGGAAAAGCAAGAGACCTGGATAATATTCCAATAGAAGTGTGAAAATGTTTAGAGATCAAGGAATTTCTTGGCTTACAAATCTTTTTAATGTCATTTTAAAACTAAAAGATGTCGATGAGTGGAGAAAGAGTTTGTTGGTTCCTATATTTAAGAATAAAGGTGATGCACAAGAGTGTGCAAATTATGAGAATTAAGTTAAGTTAATGCCATACATTAAAATTATGGGAGAGAGTAATTGAGCATAGTTACGATGTGATACGTAAGTTTCTCACAATCGTTTGGTTTCATGCCGGTAGATTTACTATGGATGCTATACATTTGTTAAGGGTTTGATGGAGAAGCATAGAAAGTAAGGAGGATCTACATATGATATTTATTGATTTAGAGAAAGCTTATGATAAAGTTTCAAGAGATGTTCTTTGGAGAGTTCTAGAACAGAAAGGAGTTAATATTGATTATATTCAAGTCATTAAGGATATGTATACTAGAGATGTTACTTGTGTCCAAACACAAGGAGGATTGACAAAATATTTTCCTATTTCAGTTGGATTACATCAAGGATCTTTAAGCCCTTATCTTTTACTTTAATTATGGATGCTCTTACAGGCATTTACAAGAAGATGTACCTTGGTGTATGCTTTTTCGATGACATTCTTCTTGTTGATAAGACTAGAGGGAGTCCAACGTAAAACTTGAATTATGGAGGTCAACTCTAGAGTCTAAAGGTTTTAGTTTAAGTAGATCTAAAGCGAATATATGGAGTGTAATTTTAGTTGTAGAAGTTCTAGTGGTAGTGTTGTGATATTAGGTGAACAAATCATTAATAAGAGTGCGTTTATATTTAGACTATTGTTCAAAATGATGGTGAAATAGATGGAGATGTTATTAGTAGAATTCAAGTTGGATGGTTGAAGTGGAGGAATGCATCCTATGATAGAAAAGTTCCACTTAAATTTAAGGGAAAATTTTATAAGATGGTGGTAAGACCTGCAATGACCTATGGTGCAGAATGTTGGCCAATAAAAGAGAAGCATAAGACTAAGTTAAGTGTTACAAAGATGAGGATGCTTAGGTGGATGAGTGGCTTTACTCTTAGAGATAGAATGCAAAATGAGTATATTCGGGAAAAAAGTTGGAGTAGCTCTGGTAGATAAGATTAGGAGAGTCCTTAGATGGTTTGGCCACATAAAGCGTCTGATCACGATTAGGAGAATAGATGCATTAGATTTGCCTTATGTTAAGAAAGGTAGAGGTAGACCTAAAAAGACTTGGTTAAGATGTATAAAAAAAGATCTTAGTATACTTGATTTAAATGAGAATTTGATATATAATAGAACACAATGAAGACGAAGGATTCATGTAGCCGACCCCACCTAGTGGGATTAAGGCTTGTTGTTGTTGTTGTTGTTGTGTCTTCTAAATTCCTAAAATTTTGGAATTATTTTAGTTTTGTTGAGTACCATTTCCGGCCATCCATATCAGATGATTTTTACCCTATAAATTTCCGTTGTCGAATGTATAAATTCAATGTCTAAATTCTATAATACATTTTACCCCTGTTTTGATTTTGAGGAAATTGCAGGAAATGAAATGAAGTACAAATAATTTATGGGTTGATTATGAGTCAACAACCATCCATTTGAGATTTTTCTAATCTTCCTTTTTTTCGCTTAGATTTCTAGCATCCAAACAAAGTTTTTAATTATGCAGGAGTATCATTGGTGAATAAGATTGCTGATAGCAAGAGTAATGACAATTTCATTATCTTTACTGACTTGCATTGTCTGGCATTCTGAGCAGAAGCTGTTTCTTACCTCCTTGGTGTTGTGATTGAAACAACCTCAAGGAAGCAGAAACCAAATTTTAGTGTTTTCTCTTCATAACGTCAATTTCTTTTAAATTTTATGGGAATCTCTCGAGTAGTAACATCAGCAAGTGGTCATTGTACAGTCATCATGGCTTTAACTACCATTCTTTATATATTGAAGGCAAGCATTTTTTTTTAATTTCAAAATAAATGAACAAAAATTAAAAAAAACATCGCTTTCCACTTCCCATGCTTTTTTTAATACTCTGTGTGATAATGTAGGCAGGCAAGCTATTGGTCCATTTTTTCAATCCAAGATTTCAGTTGTGGAGATGGTGATGCTCCAGTGGATGCCACGGCTTCTCCAGTTGGAAACAACTAATTCCTGCAACTCTTCTATCCACCCAAAGGTTTATACAATGTACCTTTTATTCTTTTTCCTCCAGTTTATGTACATTGTTGGATGATATTATGCCTTTTACTGAAATTCAACTGATAAAGACTGTTCACCATTAAGTGCCGCACGCTGCAATGGATCTCTTAGGCTGCTCATAGCACTAGCCTTTCTAGGAAAGGAAATGCCATTATGCTTCATTCTCTTTTTTATAATTTACTATTACATCGAATGCCTTTTTTAAGTCTTTCTTAAATACTAAAATAGCAAAGCTCCGTGATGTCTTGATGCGTTTGTTTCTTTCATCTTTCACATATTTTCTCTCTTTTTCCCTTTTTCCCTTTTTCTACTTCAAAATGCATTATTGGGAACAAAATTGGTGACCAAATTTTTAATTAGAATGGGTCACAAACTGGATTTACTTTTAGGAGTGTAGTATAAATTTTAATTGATTGTTATATTACACTCATCTTAAACTAAATTTAATGAGTTTGAGATTATAAAAAGTTAAATGTGATAGTTATGCTTCAGTTGAGTGAAACAAAGCTAGTTTGCACTGTCTGACTTTGAACGGAGCTCTGTGACCATTGACTCATGTGGCAGTCATTTTATGATCAGCACAGAAAGGCTATATACATTTTCTATCAATCAAAGCATCTTTCTTCTAAATCACTGGGAATCTTATCGTTCTTTAACTTTAATTGATTTTTTTAAAAAAATTGAAAGTTGTGTTCCGAGGCACAAATTCATGCACACTAATACCATCTCCTAATCCGTTCGGACAACAAAGGAGGCAGCGAAGCATTCGACCTTTCTCAAGCTAACTTCTAATGGACTGAACTCACATCTACCATGTTTATAATTATCCATTTCACATTATATGCTTTAGCTTATCTAGTTTAGTCGCTCTTTGAAATCTAAGACCGTGTCTATGTGGAGGCCGGTTTTTAGGATTCTGGCAGACTGGCGACATCGCATGCGAAGACTTTTTGAATTCTAGTCTACCTTCAGAGAATATTCAAGCCAGTAACGTTTATTATCTTCTAGCTTAATAATTACTTTAATATATTCTTTGTTGCTTGTTCGTGTAGCTGATACTGGGGTACAGTTTGTTTTATATTTCTCAACTAGTTGAGAATTGTTTTTTTAGGCAAGTTCTTAGTTCGAACTTATGGTTGAAAGTATTTTTTTTTATTTTTTAAATTTTGGGTGAATGAAAATTTCAAGGTTAGGGTTAAAGTATTTTTGGATGATTAATGCAAGTCTGCAAGCATGCTTGTTCAAACTTCTTTTTGCCTCCATTTTTTGAAGTGGGTACACTGATAGCTTATATCCTAGAAATAATTCCCTCCACAAATTATGATGTTAAATATAAAGTTTGAATTATACATCCACCCTGAATGAATATTTGTGTTCATGACTTATGTTTGACCTAAACAGTCCAAAACTAGCTTTGTGCATATACATTTATGAGTAATCCTATCCTCTCTAAATAAATCAAGACATCAAATATTTTTGAGGATTTAATTTAGGCAGTGTACCATCCACACCTATGCATATACACGCATGTATGTGTTTTTGAATGTACGCGTGCATTTAGGACTGATAATTTGACTTGCAAAAAAAAATAAAAAAACATGTATTGATTTATGGTATGAATAAAGTGTAGCTTAAAATTAATGGGCCTGACGAATCATGGCCTTATAATATCATAATAAAGTGCAACTTGTTTTGCATGATCAATATTAAAATAGAGAGAGAGAGAGAGAGAGAGAGAGAGTTTAGGTTAGGGAGTTAAAAGACCTTTGAGGCTTTGCAATAAAAGTACATGTGCTTCTGGTCCACCTATTTTTTAGTTGTGGTCCAGCTTTTGTTCCTGGGTTTGATCTCTTCCAGCGGGACCATCATCGCCCTCCTCCTATGGAGATCTGCGGGCAAATTCTAACCCATAAAAAAATCTTTCTACACTGACGTCTGTCACGCCTGGGAGCTCAGATGTGGACACCACTATTCTATCGTATCTGTTAAAGATTTTCTATTTGGAGATTCTTTACTGCATAAGTAACCACCCCATGGTTTTTTTTTTTTTTTTTTTTTTTTAAAAAAAATTTTAAGTAACGACCCCATGGTTGTGATCTAAAATGTTAATGTTGTAGATTGGTTAGGCAGTCTTTCTTAATATGAAAACATAGTTCTTTTCTTCCATTTTATGTTTTTTGTAAATGAAGAATTGTGACTATCAAATTTATGAGATATAAGAGGAATGTTTTATGTGTTGAAAGGCTCCATGGATGGAAAGTAGCTCAATTTCCTCTGTTTTTCTTTGATATTTTGATGTAGATAATGCTTACTGTAGGTGCTTTGGGGGCGATGATGATGTTGAACTAAGTTAGCAAGTTCATGTTTTTAGTAAGGTGATATGTCCGTGTAAGCTGTAAATCCTATGCGATAGAGTTCTAATTCTTGACTAGAGGTGTGCATTCGATTTTTTTGAATTGATTGATCGATGAATTTTCTCAATTATTTTTTCCATTGAAAAATTAAACCGATTAAAGTTCACACAATAGTGAATCAATTCAAATTTAAATTTATTTTAATCTATTTGGTTTGAACTTTGCAATATTGAAATTGGTGTATGATGCAATGTAAAATTTTGATGAATATATGTGGAGGTGTGAAGGGAAGTTTATTTTGTATTTGACAATTAGTGATTTAACTCAATAGAAGAAAGAAAATGTATTTGATTACTATGGATCAATTTTTTAAAAATTTAAAATAAATCCAATAATTATAATCTAAATAACTCTTACTCAAACTAAAAATTGAATTGCCTATATTTAATAATTCAAACTAAATCAACTAAATATGTGTTGTGTGATTCTATTTTTCGATTTTGAACAACTAATGCACTCTTATTCATATTTTTAGTTGGTCTATGATAATGTATGAGAGGTTTGCTTAAACCATTGCCTTTACATCCATTATTTAGTTTGAAAAATAGGTCATATTTATAGATCTTAAGCTTCCATTAACCTCCAACGATTAGCCTTGAATTTTACCTCTTGATCAAGCGTAATAATAACAATAGGTTAAAAATTATTGGCTTTTTTTAAAAAAAAAATTTATTCAACGAAATTCCTTATATAATAGAACAACATACATGCCTGCCTTTGTCATTGTATTTTACTAATTAGGCTCATTTTGATCAAGCAAGCTTCTACGCATTTATAAGCTTGTAGGTCAATGCATAAAAGCTAATATAACTTATTCAAGGACTTATATTTCATCACAAGATTTAATTTGATATTATGAATGATGATATTTCAATCATAAAATTATTTAGTGTTATAATTAGTGCAAAAGTTACAACATGTCAACTAAAAAAGAAAAATAACATAATAAGCAAAATAGTGCTTCTATGAAGTTAGGAATTTCACAATTTGATTCAAAAAAATATTAGGGATAAAAAAGTTTTTTAAAATATATGTTGATTGTAATTATACGAGTTATATATTAGAGATAATAAAGGACTTTAATTGCTCCATGACTACTTTCTCTTTATAAAAAAAATCTTGTAGTTATTATTAATATTATTTTTTTTTTGCTTCTAGCTAGTGAATACAAATTCTCTACTTATTTTAAGTGAAATATGGTAGTAGTACTATTATGTTAGTTATAATTATGATTGAATTATATATAATTTATTTGTAGGAGGTCAATAAATTTTAAATTCAGTCAAGATCATTGACGTAGTATCATAAATTTATTTGAAATTTATGATTTTTTTATAATTATTTTAATTTAATCAATTTAAAATTGGAATCCCTTTTTCTCTCCCCAAAGTGGAATTGTCTTACTCTAAATTATTTCCATTTTGGGGCAATTAAAGTGTGCTTTAATTCTTCTGGTCTTTTCGTCAGAGAAAAAACGCCTATTAATTAAGCACAAAATGATTCAACTTTAAATGAAAATAGATTATATTAATTTTTTTTTTTGTAATGGGTATTCCCCACCATCCATGTGAGTGATATCTACACTAATCTCACGCAAAAAATAAAGACATTCACATTATATATAGATATATATATATATATATATATATATATATATATATATGATAATTAAATTTATTCAAAATATTTGAACCTAGAAGTGCGAGGACAAATTTGGCTTCACATGGTCAGATAATAATGGTAAGAGGCGCTTGAAAGATAGCATGAATTTTCGCTCGTGTCTTTTTCAACAAAATCAAACCTTATCTTTTGTATCATCACGGGCTGTCCGCTGATCACGGGGCCACCTTTTTCTACGGCCGTGATATGGATATGGATGCCTTTCGTTATCTCTCTTTCCCTCTCTAGTCTCAGGGTTGAAACAGACCACAGAACAGTACTCACCCTATTATGCGGCTAAGCTTTTCACAATGCGGCGGGCGGGTTCCAGAGGCGGTGAGAGAGTGAGGGAATAATTTATTAGCCTTCCATTTTGAGCGATGAAGCTTATTAAGAGATTTATTATATATGTACCATAGAATTTTAATATAATTATATATTTATTTTTTAAAGTTAATATTATTCATAGAACACTTTATTTTCCATTCATATTAAAATAATTAGTAATATTCATTTTTAAGGAAAAATAATATGTTTTTTTATATATAAATTTTGATGAGATTATAATACTGCAAAATAATAATAATAATTTTATATTTTAAGTATTATATTTTTAAATACATAAAAAAATTATATTACTGTAAATATTCTTTATTGTTTTGATTTCCTCGATGTTTTTAGTTTGATTTGTTCTATTGAGCTTCAGTTGTCTATTATTACTATATCAAGATGATGAGTTTAAAAAATACTGAATATTCATTGCCAATAATGTTGTATAAATTTTTCATATTTAGTACTAATCTAATTTATATCATGATATCTTGACCTTGACATATTCTTTTTTCTTAATCATCTTTTTAGTGGCTTTAATTTGTCTCTTGATTCTTCTTCTTTCACTAATTTCATCCAATATATATATACTGCGAATCTATAACCTTCACCTCAAAGTTTAAATTTTCAGCCAATAGACTAAGGAGGGCTGCATAAAATATTATTAACTGCTCAAAGCAATGGATTCCTTCTAAATTTGAACCTATCAAGGCCTTAAACATCAATTTTTTATTATGACATAATTGACATTCATATTAAAAATTGGAGATTGACACGTTTTTTTTATTATGACATAATTGACATTCATATTAAAAATTGGAGATTGAGACGTTTTTTTTTTTTTAAAATTTCGAATGAATAAAACTCTGTCCTTTCTTCGTTGATCAAAAGCGGCCCATTAGTATGAAAGCAATTAAAAGATACAGATTTTGATGAAGTTTTTAAATTTCAAAATAATTTTTTGTTTTGAGTCAAAAAAATTATAAATTATTGTTAATATAATCTGAATTGACTTAGATATCAATAAACTAAAATCACATGAAAAAACTCAAATGAATCTAAATTAAAAACTCAAAAATATATTTAAAATTTTTCATTCCAATAGAGATATCAAAGGTTTTCTAAGTTTGAATGTTTATAATTGGCATGAATATCTCATCAATTAATTAAACAGTTCAAGCTTGTACAATTTTTGGGTTAAGTAAATCACAAAATTATATATATATATATATATATATATATAAAATAATTGCTCATATAATAAAAAGTGCTAGCAAACACGTAATACGACAATTCTTATTTCACCAAAAAAATAATCAAGGAAAGAAAAGTCCGCTTTCTTGCAGCTGATTAGTAGTTGGTACCTGCTGAATTCTAACATAATCAAGCAAAGTAAAAAAAAAAAAACATAGGCCACTGTTGTGGTTGGTGTAACATCTAAAATCACATACCTATACATTTCTCCTCTACCTCAAATTTTTTTTTTTAAAAAAAAGACATGCTTGTTTCTCTATTGAGAGAAGCCATGGATGGAACCTAAAGGTGCACCTTGAAACTCTTCTGCTTTCATTTAATCTCTTCTTCTTATCTTCTTAATTACTCTGTACACCAAGCTGATTTCCTAGCTCGTCGGGTTCTGATAAGGCTTCTGCTTGCTGCCAGAGCACGTGCAGGCTGCCCTGCTATCTGTTAATGTCTGAAAAAAAAAAAAAAAAAAAAAAATCAATTAATGCTAAAATTAGCTTGATGTTTGGTTTAAACTTAGAATGAAAATCTTTTCTCTTAATAAAAATAAAAAATATATTTGAATTGTTATCTTTGTAGAATAGTAAATAATGTCTTATAATTTCATAAGAATCTCTTTCACTTTAAAAAAAAAAGAGACATGTCTTTTAAAAATCAACTCAAAATAATCTGATGCATTATTATTACAAATATTTCTTTTCTGTACACTGACATAGTTACATAAGAAATTGAACAGATTCCAGATTAGGAGGAAATAGGATGAATGTAGCACGAGGCCGTACAAGAAGGATATATTTCCGTAC
This sequence comes from Cymbidium sinense, assembly GCA_021442155.1. Classification (NCBI taxonomy): domain Eukaryota; kingdom Viridiplantae; phylum Streptophyta; class Magnoliopsida; order Asparagales; family Orchidaceae; genus Cymbidium; species Cymbidium sinense. Next base: position 56,486,371 of record CM038216.1, read on the forward strand.
CTTGACCTGCCTTTGGAGATCTTTGATGTAGTCAACGGCCAAATCAAGCATGTCCGCCGTGTTGGTTTGCTGCTAAATTGAGCCAATCAAAAGGATTACTTAAGGGCAAACTATAAACAGTGAATTTTGAAGTCGCAGGGATTGAGTACTAAAAACTATTCTTGTAATCACTTTTCCATTAGAGCTTACCTTATCCATGTTGGGCACTAACTCCTGCAGCTTCCTCATCCTCTCACTAATTCGTGTTCTCCTCACCTGTAAAGATTCAAGCTTACCTGTTTAGCATTTGGTTTAGTAACCAATCGATAAAGAAAAACGAATTGAGGATTAAAAGATAGAGCTTTACTCTCTCAGCAATGCTTCGAGGATGGGTAGCGCAGCCTCTCTTAGCCCTGATCTTACAAGGAACGGAGTCCTGAAACTGGAGGAACTTCTCTATCGCTGCTATCTCTGACGTAGTCTTCGGCAAGCTGAACTGGTGAGTAAGGCCAGAGGCTTGGTGGTTCTTGACATCTCCATCCTATAAAATCCAAATCAAGTCTAAGAGCAGAAGATGGCCGGAAAGGAAGAAGATGGAAAGAGATGCAGTACCTGGAGCTCTGTTTGGTTCAGGCCGACGACATCTCTCGACCTCTTGAAACCAGAGAAGCTATCAGAAAGTAAGGAGTCCTCCCATGAAGAAACATGATAGCCTGGAATGAAGCAACGGCCATTGTTGCTCTCTATGGGACTTCGGTCGTCACCGGAGAAGCCATCGCCTCCCATCTCTGAGATCTGAGACAAAGAGTTTTGTCGGGAGGAGAAGCTAATCTGGCCCTTGGTACCAGCCGTCATCCCTTTCACCATGCAATAGCCTAGAGAGCACACAAACAGTAGCGAATCAAATCATTTATACAGAAAAGAACAATTTTTTTGCTTCAGTTTATATAGCGAAGAAGAAACAAGAATTTATTCGTTAAATAACTAGAGAAAAAATTGCCGTTTTTATCGAAACCAGATAGGTTTGCGGCGTCGCTAATAAATGAAAACTGAAACTTCTATTGCCGCTTTTGGATTTGATATCTAGCAAGAAAAAGTAAGGTAAAAAAATTACCGTTGTCGACGTTCAAGTGGGAGAAGAAACCAGCAGGAGAGCTGCTCTGCCGGATTAGACTTGTTCCACTCGCCATCGAATGTTGTTGCTGAGAATGATAAAGCATCTGCGGAGGAGCACAGGAGAACCCACCGTTCTGCTCTGTCTCTGGCGATAGCTTGAAGTGAGGATTTCTTTCTCCGGTGGCGGGCTTTTCGCGGATGTCTTCGCGTAGATCTGGCGAAAGAAAACGCGCGAACATGGACTCTGTCTCAGGGCTTGAGGGTCTTACAGGAAGGAAGTTCTCGCATACCTCCCCGAGCAGAGAACTCGGAGCCGAGCGGTACCGGAGCATGCCGGAGCTCATCTGTTGCTGCCTCTGAAGATTGGATTCTTCTTTCAGGCGACTGAACGGGATGTTTAAGTCTTTAGTTGTCGCCGCCGATGGAGATCCGTACATCACTATTGCCTTTTCTTCTCTCTCTCTCTCTCTATCTCTCTGCTTCTTCTTCGTGTGGATCGGACTGAATAGTAACAGATCCGAATCACGACTCAAACAAAGAGCATGAATTCAGTAGAGAATCCGAGTTTCTTCCGCTTGGCCATAGACTTGGAGCTCTCTGGAAACCAAAAATCCGATGTTTTTACAGGTTGACCTGCACAGTAACCAATCGGAGACGGGGAAGAAACCGAACAGAAACAAAAACTCGCAGAAATCGCAGCTGAGAACGGAGAGATATCGCTAAAAAGGAGTTCCTTTTACGCTTCGTCTTCGTTCTCCATTCCTCTCTTCACTCCTCTCTCTATCACAAAATGATGAAGAAATCGATCGATACCAGGCTTCCTCCCCGTCTGTCCAAAAAAATAAATAAATAAATATTTTTTTTCGAACTCTATGTCATTATTTACCTGCAAAGCACCAAAACACGGATTGGTTTCGGCTATTTTAAGTGCGGGAAGGGGCAGGCATTCAACTATTTATACATCTGAACTGGCAGAAATACCCCAAGTATCTTCTTGTATTTCCGCAACGCCATGTTAAAATGACGAAGCTGACCTCGTAGAAGAAAGAACTTGCAGTTAAGATGGTCCAGCTACGTGGAAGGAGAAGGTCGACGTGATTTATTTTGAAGATAGTGCCAGTGTCGGCGGAGCAGGATAATGAGTCGGATGGGAGTGAGGATTTCTTTACTTTGGATGAGTTTGTCGTTAAGCTGAAGAGAAATTTTTTTGTTTTTCTAATTTTGGCATAGAGACGAGGTTTGACGTTATCCGTAACACGGAATGGTTCCCTTACACGCCACCATATATTTTAAATCAGTTTCAAGATTACAATATTCTATGAAATTCAACGGTTCAGATTCGTTTGAACCACTACATTTCATCCACTGATGGCATATATTAATTTAAATTTTATTTTAATAGAATTTTAATGAAATTATTCAAATCTATTTATTTATTTTTCCTTCACTAACGTTTACCTAAATTTTAAGATTTCAAACTTGGGATTTGAGCGGAGGTCAAATAAATAGGAATTGCTTCGAGCGCTATTTATGCCAGATAAAGCTAACATAGATATTTTAGAATTAGTGTAATATATAGTGAGTGTAAAATAAACACCTAAACTTATAATATATTTTAGAATTAGTAATTATCATTTAATTTTATTAAAGAATAAAGTGATACATAAGAGTGATAAATGTAAAAATATCTTATATTTATACAAAAGAAAGAATGAATGTATACATTCTTGAGTTTAGGTATAACTAAAATAAACAAGTATCTTTAAAGTTATAATGACCATTTCATCAATTTATTTATTTATTTATTTTTTTGAATAACTTGGACTTTGGAAAATAATCAAATGAGCCAAATCAAATTTAAATTTTAGATGAAATTTTTGTGAAATGAAATCTGAATCTGGCACTCTCTCGCTATGCATCAATGGAGTGCATAAGAAATTTGAGCTGATTGCTGGCAGATGAATCAATCATGACATGGCCGAAAGAAAGGGGACATATTTGTTGAAGATAAGGTTAGTCGGTCGCGCTTTAGTGTGGCGATATTTTGGATCATTATATGACATGACGTTATTATTTTTATATTATTATATTATTATTATTATTATTATTACGAGTTTTTCTGATTCTTCTGAAACGTAACAAGCTTTCGTGAATTCTAAATAAGCGCAGAAGCTATAAATGGAGGATTTTAAGGGTAACAAAAATGGGCGTCCCGTAGAGAAAGAGAAATACAAAGTGGTAATTTTTAAAAAAATTTAAATTTTGAAAAAAAATGAGGTATAATATACAGGCACGATATGATATTAAACTTTCTCGCTCTCGCTCTCTTATTAATTATCTGAGTGACATATATTGAAGGATTATTTAATTGCCTGAAAAAATACAGTATAAATGGAGTACAGTATTAGTGTATTACAAATATTTTACATTTATTTTGTTTGAAATTCTATAAGGATCCGTTATTTTTTATTTGATAAATTGAATATAATATAATATATTTAGTGATGACTATTAGACGTGATGGGCATCTGTCGTCAGCTATTATGGTTGATAGTGATGGATGGTGGCGAAAGCGATGGTGGATGGTGATAATGATAGTATTGGTGAATATGGTAATGATGATGGGCGATGATAGTGATACGATAATGGTAGTTGATAATTGTGATTTGCGTCTGAAGTGAGTAGAATTAAGAGCAACGAAGGTGGTCGGTAGATGATTAGTAGTGATATTCGGTGGTGGCGGGTATCGATGATAATTAGTATTAGTTATAAAGTGTCGTGTAGCAGTGGGTGTAGCATTGGCCTGACCAAAATAATTGGTCAATGTGGAGATAGGTGTTAGCTGATAGCTGGCGTTATGGTGGAAGTGAGGAGTTAGTTTTAATGTTTGTTAACATGAAGAAGTGACCAAAAGTAGGTCAATAATCTCCAGGAATAATAGAGACAACTCATAATGATATCGACACACACTATAATACATCATTTGCGATATTTTTGAACAACCACTTTTCTCTAGCTTCTTGTAACATTGCCAGTATTTTTTTTTCAAAAATGCAATGAGCACCACCTTCATTCATTGAGATCAATTGCTAGTGAATGGCTTGTTCATCGTTACTAAACTCAAATTATATATATATATATCATCGATGAATATAATTAGTTAGATGAGTGTCAATCATCATAGGAATATAGCTCATATGTGGTCACCTGTTAGGTAGCACTGAATACTATTTATAATTGCAAAATTATTTGTAAAATAACTTATAAAATTGCTCATTACAAACATGTTATGCTTACCTGTAGGTGATCTTGACTACTTTATCAAGTAACAAACAACCGTAAAATATTATCACATAATTATTTGAAAATCTCTATAATATTCTTCTTTGTATTAATTAATGTTATGACTGATAACTACTATGAATCTAAATACCTATATTAACTTAATATTCTATTTTGTAACAATTGCTAATCATAAAATACAAATAAATATGTAATGCAATACAGTAAATTATTTCTTTTTTTATTAATTTTCTAATTGCACAATAATTAAGACATTATATTTGATCTCGTTATCAGTAACACTTGACAACAACAACAAGTCTTAATCCCACTAGGTGGGGTCGGCTACATGATCAAAACAAATAAATAACTTAAAATTTTTTTTTATATTCATCATCATTTTTTTCTTTATCATAACATTCATTGATGTAAATAAGTAATAAAATATATAGAGAAAGATATTATTTTTCTTTGAATTAAAATTTGTATAATTATATATAATTTATTATTATTATTATTTGAAATATAAATTTTTTTTTCTTAAAACTTTAAATAATTATTTTCACTTTCTTTCCAATTTTTAATTTCACGACTCATCATGCGCATCATCGTGCCTAAGTATAACCAGAGAATCTAGCTCTTTAAGTATGGTTTATATATATAAATTAAACCTGGCTAACGACGCTAAAAGCTCTTTACAAATCATTAGTTAATAATTAAATCCGTCCGATTTGGGAAATGGGAATCATGTTATTTGCCACACCGCAGGTGCTATTGTGGGAACGCAGGCGCACAGTACGGTCCACACATGATCCAACGCTTAGTATTTATTTATTGTTATTACTATTTTTGGGGGGAGACGAAGGCTTAATGCATCATTAGCTTTGGCTTTTGCTAATTTTGCTTTCCTAAAGAAAGTAGTCTTTTTAAATCAGGCTATTGTTTATTGCATTTCTAATCCACATGGCATTCTTGAGGTGTGGTTATAATTTAATTATGTGCTTTGATTTTATCTTTTGAATTGTGAGCTACAAAAGTTCGTCAACGACCTCTCAACAAATATTAAATTGAAGAGAATGATTTTAAACATGTCGGTGTAATTTTCAGAAGACAGATGAGATAGTAGATAAGACACTACCCAGAGATTTCGCACTCATTTTGTGAAGACTTTAAATCTGGTTCCAGGTTTCCTATAGGTGCAAGTCCTTATAGTTAATTACCCCTCTCAATATAGAGAGAGAACTTTCGATTAAGGCTATTCTTTAGGTCGATTAATGCGTAGTGTATAGTAGCAACATATGGAGTTTTAGAATTTAGATTATGAAATTCATCATTTCAGCTTAAGCCGGATGGTTGAGGGAATAATGACGTGCCCGATCTAGATCTTAGGGTTCCATCATCCCGGGCAATCACGGTCTCTAGTCTACTTAGTCAGAGGAGGTAGTCGACCCAACGAGAATGATCCTTATCAACACACACGATTCGTCTAAACTGGTGTTTGTCTAAATAGACAATCTTAAGTCTACCTTAGCTCACAGAGGGTTGTTTGCCCTATCAAGTATACCCTATGATTCACAACTCAAAGGGAAGAGTCATTGGGAAGCATACAGGCAACGATCGTGATCGTAATATAATGGAGTCTGACTGGCCAAACCACTCGATCAAAGGACTCTGGTCATTAATTATTTCATCTGTGGAGCTTCTGTCAAACGTGTCGAGGACCGCCACGTCTTCTTAGAAAGAGATTAATTGAGAGTGAACATAGCATAACACTTGATTTAACATTGGCTCCTTTGTGAACTAGAGTTTTCTTAGTTTGTCACCCCCAAAAAATAATTGCGAAATGTGGATAGATTGAGTTTGATTTAAGTTTTTTTTAATGACAGGTTTTTATTTAAACAGTTTTTTTGAGTGATTTTTAGTTTGAGTTAATTTATTGTAAGCAATTGATTAATTTGAATATGTTTAAGAGCTTTAGATCATGTCAACTCTGTTTAGCTACTAATAAATGATTAGATCTACTGTCACCTGACGGAATCAGTTTCTAAGATATTTCATTGATTTGAAACTCTTATTATAGATTTTTTTAAGTTTTGTTAACTCAGAACTAGTCTTAGCCAGGAAGCAACCCGCGCGGCAACCTCAGACAGTTGAATTTAAGCACTCAGCGTAGTATCGGGGTATATACGGGTGATTAGTAATTTAGGTAATTTTATTTTTGAATTATGAGGTTGGTTTTGTATTTTTCATTTAATTCTAATTTAGTCTATGCAACCTTTTCAGACATTAAAATTTACACTTGAAATCTCCATGTCCGAGCACATGCAGGTGTTTATAGCTTAGCTAATTTCATATAATTAATGAAATCATTGATTTTGAAAATCATAATTAGAATGAAATTCCTTAATTTTTGATTGAAGGAAGCCCTACGATTTTTGTAGATTTTGATTTAATATCGCATTCTGACTGCTTGTACAAAGAGTTGCAAATCTGGTGGCAAATTTTATTTTGAAACTATAGGTTCAAAGGACAATTTAGTTTGTTATTTTAAGAGAAGATTTACCCCCTCAAAGTAATTCTTATTTTCCCCTCTTTTTATTCAAATTTTCCTACATTCATTTTTCCCCATTTTTTTATTCAAACTTTCCTACATTCATTTTCCCCCTCCTTTTATTTTGAAAGTGGATCATTCACTACCCCTTCTAATTTTTACAAATAAGGCCAAGAGGGAGTCTCCTATTCTATTCCATTTGTTTGAATGGTTGAAGTTGGAGCATTTTGAAAGGGAGCGGTTAGAAACTTTAGCGGGCTTTCAACTCTGCTTGAATAAATCTCGTAAGTGCTTTTCATCCCCCCCTCCCCTTTTTGTTTTGTTTTTTTTTGTTGTTGTGTTTAGTGCATATTATTTTCCTTCATTTTTGTTTGGAGTTTTTAAATTTTAATTTTAATTTTAGGGTTCATTGTGTGAAGTTCTTTAGACAATTCTTTTGCTTTCCATTTTTTTTTCAAGTCATGAGATTTTGACGAAATTTTGGCAGCATTTCGGCTAAGGGGAGCGACATCTAATGGATGTTGGCTTACTTAGTATGCCCTCATGAGCGTAGCGAGCGGTGTCTTGCGACACCGCAGCCGATTTTTTATCTCGTCACGCCCTCATGAGCACAACGAGGCCTTCAAACCTACAAAGAAACACAAGCATGTATATATCCACATTCACATATCTCACATATTTTGACTAATCTTTCTGCATTACAATGATCGACAAGGGAACGAGATTGGGTATACCGAAAACCAAGAGAAGAACCCGCCTCATGACAGTATTCTTCTCCAGTTACGGCGAAGAGAAGGGTCGTAAAAGGGATGTTAATGGGAGGCGATGACGGAAACTTAAAGGAACCCGGTTGCGGCAAAGTGACTTGGAATCGGTAATGCAGGGAGTGTGACGTCGGAAATCGAAAGAAGGACCCGCCTCATGACGGTGTTCTTCTCCGGTTTCAACGAAGTGATTGCGGTGAAATTCAGATTAGTTTTGCGAGGGAAAGAGGTGAAATTTTCTTTTTTTTTTTTGAAAATGAGGGGATTATTGAAATGGAGAAGGAGGAAGAGGGGAGTTCTTTGTGGTTTGGAGAAGGAAAACAAAAAGGAGAAAAGAAAAAAAAAAGAAAAAAACAATTAATTGGGAAGGAGAGAAGATCTTCTGGTTTGAAGAAGGGAAAAGAAAAAAAAGAAAAGAAAATAATTTTCAGATTGGGGGAAAAAATGAAGAAGAAAGGAAAGGAAAGAAGGAAAAGGAAGAAGAAGAAGAAGGAGAGAAACTCAAGCCTTACCCTCTCTCTTTGAAAACCTTCTTGAGGATTAGGCCAAAATTAGAGAGGAGCTCTGGGTTTGGAGAAGGAAGGAAATCCTGGGGAACGTTGGAGGCTTCTGCTCGTTGAACAAAGGAAGGGATGGGATCGATTTGCATGCGGTTAAGTGAAGGAAGCTCCGTCAGTCGTCGTTCTGTGAAGAGGATTGTCGTGTAGAGGGATTTAGGTTAGGTTTATTTTGTTTTAAATTGATTTTTAAATGGAATAAATGACTTTAATGTGAATTTTATGCTGATAAAATCACATGGTCATTATATATATCAATTAAAGGTTATTCCGTTGTTTCGAACGCAACGGCGTAGTCCATTTCGCAATCAAAAGCTGTTTGATTCAAGTCAGCATCAAATTGAGTCAATTTCAGCTCTAAGTGCATGTTTTGACCACTTGATTTTCACGCAGACTTGTCCAAATTAAGTTTGAATAGTCTTATTTGACATATTTTGATATTTTGAAGCTAACGACATAATCAATTTCATGAACGGATATCGTTTGAATATCGTCGCAGTTTTCTGACTCTGATATGTACGTCAGTACATTGATAGCTCGATCGCCTGATCGATTGATCATTAAATTATGCAATATTTTTTGAATGCAATGGCAAAGTTCGTTCATCGATTGAAGGTCGTTTCGACCATTTTTAGTGACGTCCAATGCATTTTGAGCCTTAGTTTGTGTACCGTCACCTCCAAAGTATGTCGAATTTTACTTGTGGGCTTGACCCAACTTGTGGCACATACTTGGAGGTCAAGAAATGCCCCCCAACAAATATGATTTGCACATAGAACGAGTCACATTTATTGAAAGCGGTTGACTTTTGATTTTCTTCTATCTCCCCTCCCTCTTTTGTTCCACTTCTTGTTATTGCGTGTTAGAAACTATGGGATTGTTGACCTCACTTTTGGAGTGAGCTCTTAACCTCCTCATCTTAGACTTAGGATTCTTAGACTAAGATTTCCTTAGTCATAAGATACATAGTGATTAGGTGAACACCCAACTGCTTGAGACTTAAAGTGTTAATCATAAGATTAGGCTATGCCTTAGGGTTTAAAGAAATTACCTATCTCATAGCCTAAACTCAATCTAGATACACTTTCTCAAATCAAACCCAGACTCAATTCTCAAACTAAATCTCAAATTCAAATTTCAAATTTAATTTCAAAATTTGACTCCAAATATTTGAAACCCAAAATCAAATTTCAATCCTAAAACCCCTTCCAAGCCATATGAACCACATTCATAAGCTTAGCCAAAACTCCTCTTAAATCAAATCAAACTCAATTGATCTTTTTACGAATCAATTATTCATTCATTTATATTCATAAATATAAATGAAATCCAAATTCAAATGATCAAAATCAAATCCAAACTCAATCTAAACCCTTTAAGCCAATTCTTTTGACTTAGTTAAATTATATTCAGATCAAGTCAAAACTAATGAATTTTCTCTTGAATCAATCATTCATTCAATTATTTATCCAAATATAAATGAAACATACAATCATCAAATCAAATCGAAACCAACCCAAGCCAAACCCAAGCTAGCCCTTTTGACTTGAAAAGTTCAAATGAGCCAAAATTCCTTAGAGTCCAAATTGATTGTCGTTGAATTTATATTCCAATCTAGGGCTCATATATAAGTTCAACTAAACTCGAATCAAACCAAAACTAAATCAATTGACCCACTTAGTTCCACTTGACCCAAAGTGACCTAAAGGACCCATTTAAGCTAACTTCTAATCCAACCCAAATTGGATTGAACTAAGTTCACCAAATCTTTCACCATGATTGTTGATCATCCTAGGATGATCAATTGCAATCAATTGGGCCAAACCAATCTCAACTGGCCATTTGATCCAAATTGACCTAAATTGGCTTAAAAGACTAAATCAGGTCAAATCATGATTTAACCCAAATTGATTTATTGCTCAAACCAATTCCAAATTGATTATTGAACTTGACCAAAGCCAGTAAACTCAATTTGATCGAGCCCAATTGGTCAACTTGACCCAACCTAGCCCAAATTGGCCTAAAGGATCAATTTAGCCTAAATCAAAATTAAATCCAAATTAATTCAAACTGAATACCACATTCATCTTCAATTAGCAAATTGAACATGAATCAACCTATATCTCAAGCTAATTTGGCCAATTTTTGTCAAATGGGTCAATTGACCCAAAATGACCCAAATGACCCAAATTGGGCCAAATCTCTTGAAACTAAGCCAAAACCCATTGGGGGCTGATCAAACCCGATCCAAACTCATTTTGGATCAGCCCAAAATAAACCTAACCCATTTAAACCCCTCATGAATCATCTCCCACATAAGATTTCACCCAACCTCATTTAATTCCCCCCATCACATGCACTTAACTCATTCCCAACATTTGCATTGAATAAATCTGATCATATGGCAGCAAGAGCTAATTTTGGAGCAAAAATCTAAAGTCCTCAATCAATCTAGCATCCATCCCAACCACCCCAACAAAATGGCAATCAATTTGGAGCCAAAAAATTCAAAAAAATAATAAATTTCAGCCATTATAAAAAGAGGGGGACATGAGGCTTAAGATCTCTTTCTCCCACCACCATTCAGCTCCCAAAAGCTCCCAAAAGCAAAAGGAAACCCATCCCGCACTTCTTTTAGCCATTTTGAGCTCAAAAAATACAAGTAATTGCTTTTTCGGCGAGGCGACGATACACATCGAAAAAGGTAGCGTTCCGAAGAGAGGCAAGGGCTAAAGATCACTCCAAAGCTTTTTCACATACATAGGAGCTCGCTCGGATCTTCACCGCCGCCGAAAATCATCCCCGGTGAGGTAAACTTCGCCAAACCGTAGCCGGCCTTAGGATTTCGCATATTTTATATTAAATTTCCTGTGATTTTAGGAATTTCCTTTAGATAATCCAACATTTTTATTTTAAATCATCCCAATTAAGAAATAGAATTTTTTTGGTGCGAATCGGCGTGAAAACGGGTCTATTTAGATAAGTTTTGGCTTAGAAACTCTCATTTTTTTCTAAAAATACCCTGAAAACACTATTCACCATCGGACGGCTCCGATCGCGCGATCCTGGCCTCTAGATCGCGCGATCCGATCTTGACCATCCGATTTGGACCATCCAATATGTGATCGGATGGTCCACAGCGAGCGGCGGGTCGCTGTCTCTTCCCGCCCAAACCACGCTTATTTCCTTTATTTTTATAAAAAAAAATAATAATAATAATTTTAATCACCTAAAACTTCAACAATTCATAGAAAATAGAATACTTAACAAAAAAATTACAAAAAAGGGCTCGTTGGATTCATCTTTCTGAGAGAAATCAGCAAACTTAAAATACCCAAATTTTACTGAGTATTGTGAGTTTAATTTGAGTTCTAGTAAAAATCATATTCAATTAATTAAACAAAAAATATAAGTCAGATTAAGCTGAAATTATCATAGATTGAAACTAAAGTTAAAACACACCTATGATAAAAATGGTAAATTAAAAGAACTTCTAGATTGGAAGAAATTAAAATTTTAAGTTTAGATTATCTATTTTAATAAAATAAATTAAATAAAAATTCAAAAATTTACAAAAATCTTCAAAATGACCTAAATCACTTCAATTGATATCTAGAACTCTTAAAAAAATGATATAATCTTATGAATCTTGATGAACCCCAAATAAACATTTAAGATTAGAGTTTAATCAATTAAAAAGTTAATTAAAATATAATCTAAAAATAATTCAAATATTAAATCAAAATCAGAAATTAAATTGCACTTAAGCAATCGTCAAGCAAATCTCAAATCAGAGAAATATCATTCTTAGAAAAAATTAAATAAACCTATTTAAGTTAATAAAACTCAATTAAATGATTAAATCTTAAATCAAACTCAAAACCCAACAAATTTAGGAAACTTTAATAATTTGATACTAATCGAAGTAAACTAAATAAAATTAAAACAAACTTAATTAACATATGATTCAAATCCATTTGGAATGAGATAATTAAATAACCATTAAATATTTCAACCTAATAAATCGAACATATTAATGAAATCAAACAAACATAATAAATAAATCAAATCAAGTAAAACTCTAATTACCCTTAATCAAACTTAATTAGTCAAACATCTAATTAATGCAAACTTAATAAACTAATCCATCACCTTAATTAATCAAATTAATTTAAATAAGTTACATTAAAGCTAACACTAAAATTAAGCTTAAATCAAACCCCTAATTAAATTTAGTAATCACACCCCTCAAGTAAACTAATTAAGTTAATCAAATTAAACATAAACTTAATCAAACATAATTAAGATACAATTAAACACTAATCAAAACTTAAATTAAACCTAAATCATTAATTCATTAATCTCTAATTAAAAAAAACTCTTAATTAATCTAATAATTTTAATTGACCCTTAATCAAACTTAATTAATCAAACATCTAATTAATGCAAACTTAATAAATTAATCCATCATCTTAATAAATCAACCCAATTTTATAAATCACATTAAAATTAATCCAAAGCAGAAAAACTTAATTAATCTACTAATTAATTTAATCACACCTATTAAATAAATAAATTAAGTCAATTAAATTAATCATATTAAACTTAATCTTAACTAAACATAAAATGCAATTAAATGCTAATCAAATCCTAATTCAAACTTAAATCATTAACTCACTAATTACATCAAATAAATATGAAATCAAATTAAAAATTAAACAAATCTTTATCTAATTTAATAATTAATTACACCTCTTAAACAAACTAATTAAGTTAATCAAATAAATCACATTAAACTTAAGTTTAATCAATCAAAATGCAATTAAATACTAACCAAAACTTAAATTAAATCTAAACCATTAAGTCATTAATTACATTATTAGTCTAAACAAATATGAAACCAAATTGAAAATTAAATAAACCTTTATAATTAACATAAATACACTTCTTAATTAAACTAATCACATAATCACATTGAACCTAAGCAAACCCATAGACCAATAAAGCTAATCAAATCAAATTAAATAAAATTAAACTAAATTAAGAAAGACTCTCATCAATTTAATATACAATCAAATCTCATTCAACCTACTTAAAAAAGATAAACTAATCAACTCTCCAATGTATGAAATCAAAATACAAACTTAACTTTAATGAACATGACAAATGGGTGTGATTAAAATAAAATCCTAATTACAAAGAATCAAATCCAATTAAAATCAAAATAAAATCTCAATTAATATAATCCAATCGAACTATAAATGAACCACAATCAATTAAATAAACATAAAGTTAAATCACACAACCATGATCAAAGAAAAGATTTAAATATTAATTCAAAGGATATTGAATTATCAAGATTCAATTAAATCAAACATCTAATCTAAAATTAATCAACCAAAAAATAATGAACTTAAACAAACTTAAACTTTGGATATTAAGGATATTGAATTATCAAGATGCAATTAAACTAAAACTTCTAATCCAAAATCAATCAATCAAATACTTAAACAAACTCAAATTCTAAATTATAAATCAAATCAAGTAAATCACATCAAATCAATTACATAAATTAAAATGGGCTAATTATGATACTTAAGGATCTTAGTTATACTCTTTTTGAGTTAGGATGTTGAATAGGGTGAGTTCGTCACAAATAGAATTCATTCTTCATTCTTGAAAACTTAAACATCATTTTAACCAAATAAAAGTGAAATAAAATGAAAAGTAAATCATTAAATCAATTAAATTGAAATCACCCAAAGGTAAAATTTAAACTCAAACTCAAATTGAAATTTAAACTAAAGAAGCTAGTAAAGTCTTCTGAAACACACATTAGAATACTAAGTCATCACTTCTAGTGCTAAGTTAGGGCATTGTATGTATGATGTTGTATTTTGTTTTGATGTAATGTTTTAGACTAGATGTTAGGGTGTATGTTTTGTAGACTGGATGTTAGGTCGTTATTAGCCTAATCATGTTTTCTGCAGGGGGTTGTGCTTAAGGGGCCGCTATAATAAAAATATAAATGTTTTTGCTGTACAGGTTGCTTAGCCCCTAAGCGTAACCCATTTTAGGATAAGTGGGCTTGGTTACCTATGCGTGGGTGCTAAGTCTAAATTATTCATATAACTACTTGGGTTGCATGATGTGTTTAGCTAACATTTATTTTGCAGGTGTAGCTAAATTTATTTTTCCAATTTTTGATGTAATTTTGCATTAGGAATTATGATTAGCGTTATGGGGGATTAGGATGAGTAGTGGCCAGAAGGCTTAATCTCTGGGGTGCCCTGTGATGCCTTTGGAACAAATCAAATCAAAAGAAAGAGAATGAAGAAATAAAGAAATGAAGAAAAGAAGACCCCCATAGCATGTGTTACTTTTTTGTAATTCGGGTTGTATAAGAGGGTAGAGCATTTTATTTTTCTCTTTTACGGGTATATGGTGGAACCATGATGGTCTTTTATTCTTTCCGATCTATAAAATTATTTGATGTTGTGTTTAGATTGTGCATTAGAACAACATATTTTTCATAGTTTCTTTATTATTGATGCTTGAATGTGTGGCCTGGATGCGGTAGGCTCTTAGGATAAAATTAATGTTTCTACCTCCAATTAATAACTCATAACTAAAATACTAAAATAACTCATAACCTTACATAAAAGCCTAGGAATTAAATCAAGATAATATCATGCATGTCATATTCTTCCACTCTTGTTAAGAGGGGGCTTCCATCCTTTCCAGAGAATCAAGGCTTAAGCTATAAGAGACTTTGGTGGAAGACACCCCTTTCTCTCTTGATTTGGCCGATAATCAAATTCTCATGCATTTAGGCATACAAAATCCCATAGCTTTATGAAAATAAAATTCCAAAAGAATCAAATAAATTTGATAAAATTTGCATTAGATTAAGTCATGGATTCATACTACTCATGCTCTAGTCTCTTAGAGAGTGAGTCTAAGGAATTAGTTTCCTTTCTAAATGAACAACAGCCTAGCTATCTTGCAAAGCATAAGACTTACCTACATGGATTTAAAGCGTAGGAGGAGTTAGCTGGCTGCCACTCTAGGCGGTAATAAGTCCAGCAGTTGGGCATTTTATTCTCTCTTATGGAGGTAAACTATATACTCATTTTTGCCTTAGATTTAGGTCGTGCCTTTGATTTGTACCAAGGCTCCTTAGTTTAGGAATCAGGTAGGCTTTCCCCAGCTAGCATAAATCCTCACCTATTAGGCATTTTCACAATCTTATAGTAGAATTATAAGCCTTCAATAAAATGTCAACTCAAATAATTAACTCTCTTCAATTTCAAAAATATAAAGCCCAACTACAGGGTAGATTGGAATGCTCATTAGGCTTCCTAGTATCATGAGCATTTCCTACTTTCTCCCTTTGGATCCCAAAAATAAGTCTTCTCCTTGATCTATCCCATTTGATTTTCTAAAATAGCCAATCCTTTGATAGTCTTAACCTTGAAATCTTTGGAGACCCTAATTGTCTACTTTAATCAAGAGTATTCTTAAAAAATTCTCATTCTTTAAGATGTAATTAACTATTGGGGCTTGCCTCCATAGAGAACTTAATGAACCCAGCTTAAAATAAACCCTATTTTACTTTTCCATGTAAAGTAGAAAAAAAATCTCTAGTATATTCGAAGACCCATCATGCCTTAGGAGTCCTTATTAGGTGATTAGGTCCATTATATGGTGGTGATTTCTATTTTTTGAGATAGTACATCATTCTTTAATGTCGAACCTGTTCACTTCAATAAGTACCACCTAAGATCTGTATGGTGTCCCACATCCCAAAAATAAACACCACAAGGACATGCTTTATTACACTATTATTTAAATTTTGTGTAACGTTTCTCTTATCACTTGGCAGGAGAATGTTCAACTGGAGGAGACCTGATGATCTATCATCTAATGAGCCTAACGAGGAGGCTATATGATCAGAGATTGATGGATATGATCCTGGTGGAGATGTTGATATCAGAGATAGGATTGAGCACCACATTAATATGCTATGAGGACATGATTTTTACCAGGGCTTCTTCGCACACTCTTCCCTACTTCTTGATTGTACTTCAGATTCCTTTGCTTTTGAGGATCTTATTGACTGGGTGGCTACTCTTAAGCTAAAGTGTGGGGACTACAATCCTTTGGATAACACAGTAGCTCATGTTAGTTCCAAATATTATGATGTCTTACAGCCTGCTTCTAACAGCATTGAGATGACGAGACAGTCTAGATTCATGAGCCACCGTCAGCTATAGATTGGCTCACTAGACCTGCTTTGGGATTCCTCTATTGGCAAGATTCCTACTCTTTCCCATGGATATGTCACATGGGCTAGGTATATTTTACAAGCTCATAGAGATGTTTTACAGACAACCAAAGTTTATGAGGCAGTATATGTATCTTTATTTGACTTTGGGGGTATGCCTTCTTCTTGGGCTCATGGAGTAGTGGAGTTCTAGGATCCTAGTAGTAACACTTGCTGGATTGGCCTGGAAGAGTTGAAAATCACTCTTTTGGACTTACAGGCTGTGTCGGGTCTTCCCATATTTGGTTATCTCTACGAAGAGTATGTTCCACCTGATGCAGAGTTATTTCGTAGGCAGCCTTCAGATGATTGTGATCGATGAGGTAGGTTAGCTATGCCTTCTGTTTATATTGATCTTCTGGACCACTATCACCTGACCTTCAGGGTGTCTGGGCATTCTAGACGATCACGAGCTGCATTACCTATGAGTACGTGGATTCAAAGCTTCTTGTAGGATTATGCTCTATCTAAGGATATTGTAGCACTGCATTACCTTTTTTGATTGGGTGTGTCTGAAGGTAGTTGCTTATCTGAGGAGACTGGGGAGCCTATTTTATTAGCAGGAGCGACTTCTCCAGCACTACAAGGATTGATTGAGGCTCTATTCTTAGCCAATTTTATAGTGACATGGCTCTACATTTTTGTGCTTTCCATTACAGTGGGCTTAGTTCTCCTAGGTGCTTTATTTGTAGCCAACAAGATCTCTTGAGGTGAACAAGTTTCTCTTACCCCAGCAGTACTAGCCAAGTTTTATAGGATATTGGAGGTGATTTCTCAAGCAAGTTCCCTAGAGATGCAAAATGTGATTCTACCTTGGCAGTACTTATATGCTTGGGTTCATCTCCACATACATGGTGCTTTTGCTTATTTTGAGTATCCAACATTCTTTTTAGAGTGAGGATATCCTACAATCTTATAGTTATATCAAGCATCCTCTACTTTGGAGATGAAGAGGATTTGCATGCTCTTCTTTGCTCCTCATTTGGTCAGAGATCAATTTTTATTGGTTCACCAGTCGAATATACTCGGTTTACCCTCTGATTGATCTTGTTGACAATCTTGATGAGAATGACATATATTTCTTGCTTCATGGCCGTCAGATATTGAGAGTAGCTGAGTACCTTTTTAGTATACATCCAAGATGGTTATGTTATCGATTTGGGTAGTGAGTTGTTATAGAGGGCTATATTTAAGTTATGATAATTTGGTTTCTTGTTATTATTTCGTGATGGCGAGCCATTCATCCCCATGTAGTGCATTTGGGAGGATCGAGGGATTCCCAGGCATGTTATTTTCTTGCTTACTATTTGGCTACATTTATGAGGGTGTGGTGGATTAGACGGATCGGTTTTAATTTGCTAATCCGTTGGTTTGAAATTCATAATCGAAAATCATAAATTATAGATTTAATATAATCGAACCAATCAATCAAAAAAAAAGTTGATTTTGGTTTTTTAAAACCGAAAATAATTAAAATAAAACAAATATTATTTAATTAAAATGATATATTTAATATTTGAAATTGGTTTTATCTTTTATGAATATGATATATATTTTTTGAAATAAATACTCATATTTTTCAAATAGGTTTATTTTTTTGAATTATGATTTGAAAAAATCACTTTGTATTTAATAAAAAATAAATATTAAATTTATTACTTAAAACTTAAAAGGCACTAATTAATTTAACTTGCATAACATAATGTAATAAAATATATTTCTTAAAAAAAGCTTCTTCAAATATCTTTTCTTTCACACTATTTTTAATAAAATAACACAATTTTCAATAAACCAATAAAATTTATATGCTAAAAAAAGAAAATTTTTTCAATATTAGTATATTACAAACATTCATAAACATTCCACATTTAAAAGAATTATAATTACATATCACAATAAACATTCATAAACATAAAACATTCATAAACATTTCTATTTTCAATGGTAATTCTCTTTACAAAAGGAAGCATGATCAAGATTGCCCATTTGCATTCGATGAAAGAGTTTCATTTTAACCTTTGCATTTTTCTTTTTATAATAATAATCTACAAAACGGTCAGGAAAGAGTTTGTTTGCAAGGAATAGATGGAAATCACTTAGCATTGGCATTCTCATGAACAAATATCACAAGATATTAATTGAATTGTATTCCCCAATATATTCATAAAACAATGCATGAGGATCATATTTGTGATCTATTAGCATCGAATGTTAACTTATGAGATCACAAGTAACTATAATATTGACCAATCTTTCTTGATATCATACCATTAAAATCGAGATAGAACTTTGGTGAAAAAGAGCACCACATTTGAGTTAGCATGACATCTTCCAACACAATCAAAAGCACTAGAGTAAGTCCCGAATAAAACAAAGCAGAGGCGGCTGGGATAGTCAAAAGTGAATATCTTCTAATAAAAAAAAGAAAAAAGAAAGAAATTAAAACTTTAAAGACATGATGCAAGATTCTTGGTTTGGCTCTCTTCAATTTTAGCATCTTTCATGTCTATAAAAACTTATATCCAGTGAGGAATTATTGAGCAAATAGTAAATTAGTGGTTTGAGAGCTATACTTACTATGGATGGATTTAGCGACATGAAACACAATACTCATAGTAGAAAGCGACAATCATGTAAAAGCGAATGTGATTCATACCATTATCATCTACCGTAAATATATAGTGGACCGTGTCTGATATTCTTGCATATAAGTTTTAATTTTGTTACGTACTTCTCACAAATGAAATAGTTTTAATCATTTAGACATTTATAAAATTCAAAAGAAAATAAAAGCTCACGTCAAAAAATTACTAAGAACAGCGAATATGTGAGCATCCAAACTCAGATTAGAGGTTACAATCATTTATAGATAGTAAATGAAATATAACATCAAAGCCATCATTCGAAAAATCATTCCCAAAGCTGTCTGACAAATCTCAGAATGGATTAGTAAACATTAAAAAATCTCCATTCACTTTGAGAGAGGAAAGCGAAGAAAGTATAATCTATAGGAATTAGGAAAAGCGACCCACCTAGATCCGATATGTAAAATAACCATCAAAGGCTTAACATCGATAACAACCAGAAAGCTTGCTTAAACCCAAGAGAGAGCCACAACAGTAGAAACCATCAAAGGCTTGAGTGTAACTAATTTTAAATTGTTTAAACTAAACCAATTTATCAAAGTAACCATGCAAAGTCACAACACCCAAAACCACACCACCAAAAAAAATAGGCCAACACCCATCAAATCAAGGAAACAACCAAATAGGAAAGCATAATCTATAGGAATTAGGAAAACAACCAACACTAACAGCCAGCAATCCAGGATGTAAAATAACCATCAAAGGCTTAAGAGGGCATCGATGATAACAACCAACAAAGCTTGCTTAAACCCAAGAGAGGACTAGAAACCATCAAAGGTTTGAGTGTAACTAATTTTAAATTGTTCGACAACAAATTTATCAAAGTAACCATGCAAAGTCACAACACCAAAAAACAATTTAACATAGATAGTGACAATAACAATCAAGCGATCAAGAGGAGGAAGCTACAGGAAAGCATAATCTATAGGAATTAAGCTTAACACCTAATGAGCAAAATAACCATCAAAGGCTTAAGAGGGCATCCATACAACAACCAAGCTTTCAAACCCTCTCTTCCACTATTGTGACTTTTGAAAGCTAAGGTATAATATTAAAGAGTATTTGGGTGAGGGCCATGAGGTATAGCCCTTGATGCTCAGGGATATTTCCTAGAAAAAGTCAATGAATCTAAGTAAAGCGGTGTTAACATCTTCCTTGCAAGTTAGAAAGTGTAAAGGGAAGGCGTCATAAAATTACCATAGGAATTCGAAGTCCGAGAAAAGATGGGAATACAATAGCATATTAGAAGAAATAAGTAAAGGGATGCTCCCCGACAAATAATTCCAATAAAGATAATCGAGAGAAGCGAGCAACTTGCAGCAACTCAAAAGTCAGTTCAAGGTTATAGTCATGTGATAATAGTAGGCCATAAGTCCTTCCATTTAGAGTAAGCATACATAGGTTAAAATCGGGTAAAGCAAAAGCATAATCACAATGATGCATAATTCTGAACCAAGAGGGATAAAATAGGAGAAGTTGTACATATTAATAAAAAAATGAGAAAAGTATGTCCATTAAGTATGTCCAAACTTGCAAAGAAATAATAAAATTGAGCAGAAAATTTCTCTCTGGCGGGTTGGGTATATGAGGTTTTAATGAAAAAAACTCCAAAAGCACCGAACATGATAAACAAACCTAGTAGTCTTCTTGGACATAAGTCTCAATGAACCACATCACAACCAAGAAAGAAAATATGATAGTTATAAACCACCCATTCGAATAAATAATGCATAAGTTAATTCCCGGATAGAATTGAAGTGTCGCCAGACTAAATGAACGGGATGGAAAAAATTGATGGGGTGGTCGTGACCCGATGTTAATAGCACAAGCGACCGAGCAAAAATAACAACCACAAAGACAACTTGTTTGGACAAAGGACCCAAAATGGGTTCAAAAGATAATCATTTCAACTCCTAAACAATTCAACTCAAGCGCAACTATCAAGTCTCCAAACTTCCAAAGCGGAAGCCCAAACAAGACACTAAACAAGTAAGAATAAAAGAATCCATGAGTATCAGACAAACACATTTGCATTCTGAATTTGAGAAGAAGAGAGAACGCTACATGATTAGCGAGGCGAGATTCGAGAAGGAGAAGTCGAAGAGAGAAAAGCAGAGATGAAACAGAATGCAAAATCCAGTTGATAGCCCTATAACGAATACCAGAGTTGATCTTCTGAACAAATTCGAAGCGAAGAGCGTCGAAAGAATTAGAGAAATGGTAGAGAGAAGACCACGGCCTCGGCCGTGGGGAATCTGGCGAATACTATCAGGGCGAATAGGGATTGGAGATTGCCATTTGCGATTGAATTGAATGAATTGCCCTTTTCTCCCAGTTGACTATTGGGATGACGAGCGCGAACACGAGCCGAGCATATCAAAGTTAGTTCGGTTTATTTGATTTAATCTTTGGTTTTAATATTACAAAATTTTAAATCAATCAATCCAAAAAAGAAATTAGCTAAAATTAAATCCATAATCAAAATAATAAAACCGATCCAATTAAAAAAATTGGTTCGGTTTAAATGGATTCGGTTTAATCAATTATGCACACACTATTGAGGCTTAGTACTAGTGCTCATTTTGGATACCCCAGGGTATGCGGGGTTAGGTATACCTATCTCACCTCGGTACGGCTATCTTTTGGTCCTTTTCTCGAGCGTGGTTCAAGGAAATATGAATGCAGGATGAGGTTTTTGGGCATTCCTCGAGATCAGAGGACCCATCGTTGATTACCATTAGTAGGAGATTTTAACGTTAAAGGTATAATCTCTTTCAATACTTTTGTCCTCTCTCCCTTATCTTTTTTTTTTAAATATGTTAAGTGTATAGATTTTAATTTGATTCTTGTGAGATGGACTGTGGCGGGTTGGGTGAGGATACCCTTCTTGTGAGTTAGAGCTAGGGATTACGCTTCTGTGATATTTCTTCATCGTGACTAGGTGTAGTCAACTTCTGAGATGTCAGCTTTGGTTGATTATTCCACGAGCCATCCCCCATAGCAGTTTATGACTTTTGATGAAGTGCTCTGGTGTCGAGCGATTGGAGATGTGTGAGGACTCAAGTTAGGTTGTCATGTTGACCTTTGATCACGCCACTTTTATTACCCCTTTGTGGAGCCACCTTTCCCTCTTGAGCGACTCCATTGCCTTGGGGACTTGGGTGGGGACCTGCTAGTGAGACCTCTATTGAGCCACCACATAGCTTTGGAGCTTATAAGATAGTCAGGGTCCTCGAGGATTATATCGCTTACGATACACCACTTCAGTCGGATTCATCATGTTCAGGTACTATCTCCCCTTCCTTTATTCTTTAGCTATTTTTCTTTACATTTACTACTCTGCTTTATGCTGATTATTTTCATTTGTTCCTTGCAATTTTTGATGTAGGTTACAAGTTTAAGATCTACCGTAGCCATCCCTATAGGCCAAATCCATGTGACAAGGGCATGCAGGATTGCGGCTTGGTGTTTTTGAAGGATGTGGTTTCTTGGCTTACTTTGGACTCACCAGAGTCATTGGACAACTTCACATCTTATGCGAACACCACTTTGGACATTTTAGCTCGTACTAGCTTGGAGGAGCAGACCCTCAGGTATTTGGAGACTCTTTATAGAGACATAGAGTTCTTAATCCACCAGATGAGATTGCTTCGGCATTGTAGCTCTAGCACTTTTGAGCTTGGGGCGGTTAGGCTTCATAGAGGCAACCCACTACATGCTAAGTTTGAGGAGAGTCTTTGAGGCTGAACGACCATGAAATTGATAGATGCTTCTTTTGAGTTAGACCAGGAAGTGTATTTACACCATGAATCATGTACTTACTGCTTTGACAGATTTATTGAAGGGTACATACAGATGACCCATCCTTCCAACTTATATAGGATCAATATTGAGTTATTAGTTTAGCAACGTGTGCATTAACACATTGAATAACTATGAAATTCCTTTAGTTATGTACTATGAAATTGCTTCCTGGTCAGTGCTTTTTTTTTTTTGATGGGCTTAATGAGGAGAATAGTTTTGATCTGTGCTTTGAGCTTGATCAGATCATTTGAGAATAAATTGTGAGTTTTCTCAGATTATCTTGATCTATCAATTAAGTAGAAAGATCTCTTGGATTCTGGTTCCTTATAATCACTAAGCAGGATCTAGATTAAGATTGAACAACTATCATCATTGGACTGACGAACAGGGGCTCTTTCACTATGGCCTTTTCTTATGATTTATTGAGTGAAGAGAACGTCAGCAACTCGGCCACATTTGGGCTTATTGAGTTCGACCTTTAGAACCTACTCAAGTCTTCGACTTAAGCTATGATGGGTTGGTAGTTTTGTCATCAGACTGATGAACGAGGGCTCTTTCGCTGTGATTTTTTCTCGATGCTTGTTGAGTGAGGAGAGCGTCAGCAACTCGGTTATTTACAAGCTTGTTGAGTTTGAACTTTAGAACTCATCCGTGTCTTAGACTTTAGGGTGTAGAGGTTGATGTTTTTTCAACTTAGTTGATTGAAGCTTCTGAAATTGGGAGTTCTTTTGACTTGATCTCCAACATTTGATGAATCTGGGAGAAAATTTTTCTTGACATTTGAGGCTATCTTTTCATGTGTAGTAATACAATCTTTTTGTTCCTCTAGGAACCTGCAACTTAATAATGACAATTATAGATATATTCAAAGATTTGTAGCTGTATGCTTTGAATCGGCATATATTGAGGATCTTCTTACGATGTCAACTCAAATGAACTAAACATAAACTAAAAAAATCCCCCCTGTCTTATAGGGAAATTTCTAAAGCACATTTAGAAGAGCTTCCAAGATGAAACTAAGCAATTATATCAATATTTGAATTAATATGCTCTTAAGAGGGTTTTAACATGTAACATTGCTTTCATCTATATATATAAATCTAAAAATTCTTCCTCTATAATAGGGGAATTTTCACATAAAAATTCTTTCATCTAAAGTGGGTATATTTATTGAGGGAGCTCAGCATGAAGCACGATGTCGACCTAAATAAAAATAGTAAAAAAAATGCCCCTTGTATTGTAAGGGAATTTTTATTGTGTCTCGAGAATATATTCATCATGTATAATACTTTTCAGGTATCGACCATTAATTAGCGGCATTGGTCTTTCACCCTTTAGGTTGATGAGTTGGTATGCCCCTCCTTGGTATACTTTTTCAATGACAAAAGGGCTTTCCCAATTAGGCTCAAATTTGCCACCGAATTTTTGATTAGGGATAATTGGTCTTCTCAGCACCAGAACCAATTCTCCTTTTTGGAATGTTCGAGGCCACGCCGCATGGTCAAAAACCCTAGACATTTTTGCTCGATAGACTTCTAGATTTTGATGAGCATGTAATCTAATTTCATCAAGCGGGTCGAGTTCCTCCATTCTCAAACGAGCATTTTGATCTTCAATTAGGTTATATTAGATGGCTACTCGAAGTGAAGGCAACTCAACTTCTAGCGAAAGAACTGCTTTAGTTCCAAATACTAATGAATAGGGAGTGGCTTTAGTTGGTGTCTTGCAGGTAGTTCGATGTGCCCACAGTGCCTCTACTAGCTTGGTATCTCATTCTCTTTTATTTTTAGTGAGAATCTTATTGAGCAGTTTGACCAATGTCTTGTTTAAAGCCTCTGCCAAACCATTTGCTCTTGGATTATATATTGAGAAGTATCATCAATCAATTTTGTGTCCACCGATGAATCTATAAACCTTTGCACTTTTGAAAGCTGTGTCATTATCAAAAATTATTCGACGCAGCACTCCAAATCTATAAACCATATTATGCATGAAGAAGTTGATCACTCAGTCAGTAGTAACTTCTTTAAATGGGGTAGCCTCAGCCCACTTAGAGAAATAGTCAGTCGCTGCTAGGATGAAGCGATGACCAGCTGATGACGATGGGTCAATTGGATCAATTACATATGTACCCCAGCATTCGAATGGCCAAGATGTTACTGTTAGGTGTAATGGATTCAGAGGTTGATGAATGAGATTTCCATGTACTTGACACTCATGACACTTCTTAGCACGATTAATGCAGTCTCTCATCATAGATGACCAATAATAGCCCATCCTTTTGATCTTTACTACCATCTTAGAACCTGACTAATGTACACCACAAAGTCCTTCATGAACTTTAACCATCACTTTGCTAGCTTCATCTACATTTAAGCATCGTAGCCACATTTGTTCAAAGGATCTACGATATAAAGTATGTTGAAAGCATAGCACATTATGTTCTCGATTTGAACCGTGATTTATTACTTGGTAATTTTACCTTCTTTAAAGTAGTCGATGAAGGGTTGCCTCCAATCCGTGACTCTTCTACAAAAGCTTTACTTGCTTTTACGAAACAATGTCATTCTTAGCTTCTTAGTATAACTTCTTGTTGATTTTGGGAGTATGAGCAACTGGTCGCATCCTGGTTAGCTTTGATAACCCCTCTATCTACGGGAATTTATACTTTACTGGCTCTAGAACTCGTCGGGTAAATATGCCGATCATGACAATCACCATTTATACTTGTCATTTTCTATTTTGCCAAGCAATCGGCTTTACTATTCTAAGATCGAGAGACTCGAGTTAGTGCGATATCTGCTTCATTAGCTCGATAACTCACTTGTGATAGAAAGCTAACTCAAGATTGTTAATTATATAGATGCCAAGTACTTGATTTATAATAAGCTGAGAATCACCAAAATTGTGCGGGTTTTGAATGCCTATGAAAATAGCTTCTTCAAGACCTGGCACTAATGCTTCATATTCAGCTTCGTTATTAGTTGTTGGCTCGATCAATCCATATGATCGTCTTATTATCCCTCCTTCTAATATTATGAAGACGATGCTGATTCCTGCTCTTGCTCTTGAGAAATTTAGATATTGGACTTGTTTGATCGATGAGGCTCCATCAAAGTATATTTTCCAAATTTGTGATTTTTCTCTTTCATGAATGAGCATAATTTGCTCATTGGGCAAATCGTCATTAAGAGAAGAGTCCGCAAGGATAGGATGTGTAGCTAGAAAATCTGCTAAGACTTGTCCTTTCACTGCTTTCCGCAAGACATATGTGATATCAAATTATAAAAATAATACTGCCCATCTTGTTAAGCGACATGTCAACGCTGATCTTGTCATTAAATACTTCAATGGATCGATCCTTGAGATGAGGGTAATTTTGTGAGATAACATATAGTAATGGAGCTTTTGGACTGTAAAGATCAGTGCCAAACAGTGCTTCTTCTCGGAGTATCTCATTTCTGCAACTATTAAATTAATATAATAAAGAGCATTCTCTTTGCTTTCTCCATTGTGTTGTGTCAATAAAGCTTTGAGCAACTCTTCTAATACAGTTGTGTATAGAATGAGGGGCTTCATAGAAGTAGGCGCTACAAGGATTTGTGAATTTAATAGGTAACTTTTAATATTATTGAAGGCTTCTTCACACTCTTTGTCCCATTTGAATGGAGCATCCTTCTTCATCAACCTTGCAAATGGTTGACAGCATCCTAATAGGTTTGATATAAACTGACGGATGAATGCAAGCTATCCTTGTAAAGAACGGAGTTAATGCAAACTTTTTGGTGGAGGCATCTCCACAATTGCCTTAATTTTAACAGTATCAATTTCAATACCTCTATGACGTACAATGTACCCCAGGAATTTTCTAGAGGATACCCCGAATGCATATGTTAGAGGATTCATCTTGAGATCATATTTTCTGATTCTCTCCAGTACAATTCTCAAGTCTTCAAAGCAATTTTCACGATTCAAGCTCTTCACCACCAAATCGTCAACATAATATTTCATTTTCTGATGAATCAACTCATTAAAAATACGTGTTATGGCACTTTGGTATGTAGCTCCAGCATTTTTCAGGCCAAAAGGCATGACCGTGTAGCAATATATGCTAATAATTGTTCTAAATGATGTATATTTTTCATCTTCAGGTGTCATTTTGATTTGGTTGTATCCTGACGATCCGTGCATAAATGAGAACATGTCATAGTTGGAAGTGTTGTCCACAAATAGTTCTGATATTGGAAGCGAAGAGTCATCTTTTGGGCACGCCTTATTTAGGTCCAATGTAGATGGATTTGGTCATTCTTCTTCCTAGGATAATGTTGGTTATCCAATCTACATACTTCTCCTCTCGAATAAAGCCTGTTTCGACTTCTTAGTTTCTACAATTACCTGTTCTTCAATCTCCAATCTCATTCGCCTAAAAGCTTGTTTAACAGGTGTCACATCTCGTTTAATAGCTAGTTTTTGAATAGCTACATCAGGGGATAAGCTTAGTATTTTAGAATATGTCCAGGCAGGTAATTCTTGAATTCACAAAGTATCATTTTTAGCTCTTCAACATTCTCATCAGTTGGTTGAATGATCATCCTCACTCTAGGTTGATTTCTTTAAGTTCATCCATAGTAGCTATTTGTCCACCATCTTCAAGTTCTTCAGGTGTGGGCTTGTCTTCTACTTCTTCATTTTAAGAATTTCATGGAATCATCTTCTTGTTATTAGTCTTGATCTCGCTTCTATTATATTATAAGGCTCTATTTTGATGAGATTTGTGGATGAACCCAAGACCTTTAGTGATAAACTTATCACTTCTTCATGATGCACAGGACTTCTTTGGCTCCACATCTTGTTAAAGACTTGAGTCATGTTTAGTAGTTCAATATGAATTCAAGCTTATGCATCATTCTTGTAATTTATGTGGATAGTATATTGGTATTCTTGTTGGTTCTATCTCATAATTTTCATGTTGAGCGGTACTCAAAATTATTTGAGACTCTTGATTTGTAAAATAGAGTTCTGTTTTACCACTCTCACTCAGGTGGCATATAGAATGTTATCAATTTTTTAATATCATGAATCTCCAATGGAGTGATTTCTTTGAAACACTGTTGAGGGATGGGTATAATTTTGACTGACTCATCTGACTCTGCCAAGTGAGCTTTCCTCCTTGATGCAGCCATTTGAACTCTATTTTCATAAGTAGATTCAAAATCATAGTCTGAATTAGAATCACTTATTTCATATTCTGCTTTTCTTGAGAGCTTATAAGTTCCTTTAGGTTTGATTAGAATATCTTCTCCTTCTATGTCACTTCCCAAATGAGAAACTAATTTTCTTGATTTAGGTGCAGCATCAAGTGCTTTAAGTAAAGTCGGCATTGCCTTCTTTCTTCCCCTTTGCTTCTGCTCTTTCACTTTGTTAAATTTACTTTTAGTTTCACGAAGTGGATCTATTACTTCAAGACGCTCTGTTAGCTTAGGCTCTTTTAGGATGAAATATTTTGCATCTTCATAGATCTTTGCTTCATTGTGAGGAGAATGGTTGTAGGTTACCGGGAATTGAATTCTTCTCCATCTTTGGATACTTCATACATTGATGCATAGTTGATGGGACCATGCCATACTCATGCACCGGTCTGAGAGATCTAAATGATGTATGTATTCGATTACATGAAACTTAGCTTCCGTATATAAATCCCTGAACTTGAGCAGGAGAATAAAAGAACCCAAATTTTTCTGCCTATTTTCATTGAAACCATGAACCATCAACTTGTCTCTCCCAGGATGTTGGATATCCAGTGATAATCCTCTTAATACTTTTAGACTCATAAGATTGATAGAAGAACATAAATTTATCAATATTCGGTTGATGTAGATGTCATCACTCTCTGCAGTAACATATAGAGGACGGTTATGATCTGTCATTCCCAACATAAGATCTTATTCAGAAAATATGATTACTGGGAGATCTTGAGTTTGTAATGCTTCAGTCATGCATTTTTCAATAAAGTAAGCTTCATAACTCTCCAGATCTTTGAGAGCTTGTATCAAAGTTTCTCAGAGATCTTTTGACATCAAGAGATCCTCGTACACACTTAATTGTGCAGATCTTTCTGTATGTGATAGAATATTATAATCTATCTTCTGGCTTGATTTAGGCTTTATTCTAGGATTTCTGGGAATGATATCTTCATTGACTTCAATTTGTTTGCCTTTATCTTTATTTGCATTTCCCTTCTTTGATGAAGGTGGTAAGACTTTACCACTTCTCAATTGAACTTGAATCACCTTATCTTGCTCAAATTCTTCTAAAGAGGTAGTTTCTTCAAGTTCCCTTCTTATTTTGGAAGATTGGCCAAAAGGGCTAGACTTATTTTTCAGCATCATATATTTCATATGTGATGGCATGGATGAGTCTAACTCTTCTCCGTCAGAAAAATATAGATCTTCAGCTAAATTGTTATTATCTTATTGACTCATTAAATAAAATTCAGACGTTAGCTCCTCAGGCTTTTCTTGCTTTTCTGATAAGAATTGTGATGTGTTAGTCGAGTCTGTCTAACTACCCTTGTCATTTCGGAGTAACTGATGTTGAATAATATCTGACATCATATAGATGATTCGACATGTATCTACTGGACAAGATTTACCATTATCTTCTTCATCTGATTCAGCAATACGAAGTTTAGGCATGAAGTCTGCAAGCCTAAATGGTTGTCTTGTCGACTGGTGATACTCCTCTAGATTGTTAATGATCTTTTGAGTTGTAGTTCTTTTCTTGATCTTCCTTTTCTTAGCCAACTTCTTTGATTTATGAGGCCTGCGTTTAGTAGACTACTTCTCATGATGTAATGAAGTAGACTTATCAGAATGCTATTGAGAAGCTCAAATACGTGGTTTAGGCATCTCTCTTAAGTCCAATATAGGTTCAAGTGGTGATTTTCACTTAACACTAGGGACGCCTTTTAGCTGCTTCAACATCTTCACGATCTTTTTGGATACTACTATTTGTCATTCTTCAGTCAGAAATGATTTCTCCTTATTTTTGTTTTTTACTGGATGATACGGAAGAGGATGTAATCATCCTTGTAGACTCTCTTTTTGGGCTGACTAGACCACCATCGGATAGTTTAAATTCACGTCATCAATACTTCCTTTCTAGCCAATCTTTGAAGACATAACAATCTTCGATAGGATGAATGATCATCTGATGATAGGGACAGTAATTTGGATTACTGACTTGATCATCTTCTTCAGACCTTTTAATTTCTAGTAATTGTAAACCAGCTTTGACTGCTTACCGAAATAATTTAGCCACACTATTTCTTCTAAAGGAATATTCTTTGCTCATCTTTTCTTTAAGAGATGGCCCCATTCACTCATCATCTCTTGTTGTTTATTTTGGACCCTCCCTATCACTTGAAAAAGTTTGAGGTTTGTCATTGCCTCCTAATACCAATTTTGGCTATGGATTAGAATAAATAGGCTTATTTCCCTTATCATCATTGTACATTGGCTGCTTTTCTTTATCCATATTGTATATCACTCACTTTTCACCATTTGAGCTATAAGAAGTGGCGTGAATTTCATTTCCTTTTAAGTCTGAAGGTTTGTTTCTCTTTGCATTATCTGCATAGACTTCAGACTTAGGCAATTCAGCTTTTCAAATTTAGCCACTCTATCGAGCAAGTCCTGGAATATTGCAATCGACATCATGCATAAAAATGGTGTCATTTTATCATTCATATCTCTCATTAACAATTGGATCGCATATTCTTCTTTCAATTGTTGCTCGCACTTCATACTTAGGTTGCACTAACGACTTATGAATTTTGTCACTGACTCATCTTTCCTCCTTTTTAGTAAGGCAAGGTCAGCGATTGTGATTTTCTCAGTTGCACTAGCGAACCTCTTCACAAATATAATCTCTAATTCAACAAATATTTTAACCGAATCATTTGACAATTCTACATACCATTCGACTAAAATTCAGCTCTTGACAAATTGATTGGCATTCATCATTCTCTTATGTTACACAAGTAGCCTTAAATTGGGTTAGATGTTGCTTTGGATTATCAAGCCTGCTGAAAGTATTAAATTTTGACACTGAGTAATCTTTCGGGTACGGCACTTGATCATATTCAACTGGATAAGGGCAACCCTTACTCACCAATTTTTCAGCCTGCTCTGAGGCTTTGATTGCCTTTATCTTTTCATTGATTATTATTTCTAGCTGAGAAGCTATTATCGTTCTAAGTGTGCTAGCCAGATTTTGAATTATCGGTTAGAGAGGTAGTGGGTTAACTTTGTTCCTCGCTTCATGTGTACCATGTACTATAGGAGCTTGAGGTACCACAGTAGCTGGTGGTATATAAGTTATATTATTAGTTGTTTGTTGATTAGTAGATAAAATAGGTGATGCACTTGATGTGATATTGTTCTGTAACATCTCCATCATGATGTTCATTTGTACCATCATATCATTCATTTTGTTACCAAACTGTGCAATCTCCTTATCTTTGACCTCCATTTGACGTTGCATTTTCCTTTGCTCTCTAACTAGCATCATGGCGTCAATCAGTACAGGCTCTTCCTCTTCTTCTATTTCTTATCGTTGTTCTGCTCCTTGCTCATTTTCACGGGAAGAACTTGCCTCCTTGTGCATTTGAGGCGGTATTAATGTGAAACGATGACATTGATTATAAAAGCGTGTATCAGGCTGATCATTTCCTGGTTCAACCATATAGATAGCTTTAACACCCATGATATCTTTCTCATTCTAGTCTTCTTCTTCTTCATCTTCAACAAAGATCAAAGATCTGTCCTCTATTTAATTATGTGAAGACTCTTCTTCATAAATGTAGAATTCAAGTTCAGGTTCCCTGAGTTCATGCTGCTACTGATGGTGCTGAGCGGAGAATTCATCTATATCTCTGACCATATAGACAACTTCCACTTCTATAGTGTCTTTTTCATTATTTTTTCTTGCACATGAATTTTTTATCGACATTTTTAGTAGATCTCTAGTTCAATGTATGGAACAAACACTTCTTCTATTAAAAGACTACGATCAAAGTCAACCTTCTCTTATAAGGGTGAATCTGATTGGTGATGGGATCCCCTAAAGGATTCTCTAGGGTGTCGACCATTATGTCTTTCATCAATGATATCGCTTCTTTTGAGTATCCACTTCTTATGAGTTGATTTTGAGGTAGATTTTTGAGTATATGTATGAGATGTCATACCTCTTCTATTACTCAAAGTTTCATTATGGGGCCTTGGCCTCCATATCTGTTTACTCTTTCGCTGGGACCTTTCAGCAGCGGATTCTTGGGCATGTGGTCCAAGTGTCATGCTTCGATGCTCACCATGTGAAGCATGCTGGGCTCGATGGCTAGTTACCAGAAGAGATGACAACTTTCTTGGAGGAGCTTCAGTATTTTCCATCATCACAAGCCTCTGAAATCTTCTTTTCATTAGGCCTTTGTCCTTAGCTACTTTGAGAACTTTATGTATCCTGGCAGATAGTATTTTAGGCTGTCTCCTTTGTGGTGGTAGAGCTTGATGTGATTAGTTATTCCAGAAAGATTGCTTTACTTCACCAGTAGAGCTATTCCTTTTTACCCACTTTAAGTTATTAAAGTTGTTGTTGGTAAGGATACTTGCTTCTGGCGGCAGCATCGCTTATTCACTAGGTCGCTCAAAGGAGATATGCTCAGCCCTCAGCTCAACGTTTCTCCTTCTTCTCTGTCTTCTGGTTAATTTACTCCCTAATGAGGAAGCTTTATGAGCATTCTTTCTAGGTACAAAAGGTTCAATCGGTGTAGCAGATGTACCACAATGCATTAAAGACATAGTTTGCCCACTAACGGTTCTTTTCGTCATGGGAGCTTTGGATTGACCTAGCCTTTTAAAAATTGAAGTTCTCTGTCGGGAGAACTCCTTGACAGCGGTTGGCTGTTGAATTGGTTGGTGCACATGGCTAGTAAGAGTTTCAGTAACTTGAGGCCTTCCAGCATGGCCTCAGACCAATGTACCATGGGTGGATACTTTTGGAGTTGCAGTTACGATAGCCGGGACATTCAAGCTACCAAATTGAATGATAGCCCTGACATCTCCTATGTTGATGACGGTGTTGGCTAGGCAGATGTTCGCACCACGAGCTAGTTGAACAGTGAAAGGAGTGCTTTGTAGATCCATTCTACAAAAGTGAAATATATGGATTAGTAATTAGCAATTATTATTTCACCCCATACTTTCAAGATGCAGAGACACTACAGGACAAAATAATTATGTAATGAAGATATACTCTACGGAATGATTCATTCTACATAGAGCCTTATATTGAATTTATTACGCACTTAAATTACCATTTCATTATTTTGAATTTTGAAAAATTTTATTGCTACTATAATACATATATGACTAGCCAAAGATGGAAAGAGAATCATGTCCCCAGCGGAGTCGCCAGAATCTGTGGGCTGCGAAAATTCTCCACCGACCTCTTAACAAATATTGAATCGAAGAGAGTGATTTGAAATGTGTCGGCGTTATTTTTAGAATGCAGATGAGATGGTATATAAGACACTACCTAGAAAGTTCACCCTCATTTTGTGAGGACTTTAGATCTTGTTCCAGGTTTCCTATAAGCCCAAGCCCCTATAGTTAATTACGCCTCTCAATGCAAAGAGAGAACTTTCGATTAAGGCTAGTCGTTAAGTTGCTTAATGTGTAACGTATAGTAGCACCATATGGAATTTGAGAATTTAGATTATGAAATTCATCATTTCAGCTTAAACTGGATGGTTGGGGGAATGATGACGTGCCCGATCTAGATCCCATGCTTCCGTCATCTCGGGCAGTCGCGGTCCCTAGTCTACTTAATCAAAGGAGGTAGTTGACCCAACTTGACAGAAGGGCCCTTATCAGCAACACATGTGTTACGTCGTCCAAGAAATTCTTGTAGACCTGAGGTGGTGTTTATCTAAGGAGACAATCTTAAGTCTACCTTAGCTGACAGAGAGTTGTTTGCCCTATCAAGTATATCCTATGATTCACAACTCAAAGGCGAGCCATTGGGGCATACGGCAACAATGTGATCGTAATATAATGGAGTTCGCCACCGTCAGAGGACTCGGTCATAAATGTTTCATCGTGGCTTGGTCAAGCCAAGTCGGAGGACACCACGTCCTTACTGGAAAGAGATTAATTGAGAGTGAACATAGCATAACACTTGATTTAACATTGGCTCCTTTGTGAGCTAGAGTTTTCTTAATTTATCACCCCCGAAAAATAATTGCGGAACGTGGATAGATTGAGTTTGATTTAAGTTTTTTTTAATGACAGGATTTCATTTAAATAATTTTTAGAGTGATTTTTAGTTTGAGTTAATTTAGTTTGAACAATTGATTAATTTGAATATGTTTAAGAGCTTTAGATCATGTCAACTCTGTTTAGCTACTAATAAATGATTAGATCTCTTGTCACACGACATCGGTTCGAGATATTTCATTGATTTGAAACTCTTATTATAGATTTTTTAGGTTTTGTTAACTTCGAGGTCTCTTAAGCAACTTCTCACCATCCTCGATAGTTGAATTTAAGCACTCAGCGTAGTGTCATGCGGTGCTTAGTAATTTAGGTAATTTTATTTCTGAATTATGAGGTTGATTTTGTATATTCATTTAATTTTAATTTAGCTTGTGCAGTCTTTTTAGATATTAAAATTTGCACTTGAAATCTCCATGTTCGAGCACATACAGGTGTTTATAGCTTAGCTAATTTCATCAAATTAATGAAATAATTGATTTTGAAAATCATAATTAGAATGAAATTCCTTAATTTTTGATTGAAGGATGCCCTATGATTTTTGTAAATTTTGATTTAATATCGTCTTCTGTCTGCTTATACAAAGAGTTGCAAATCTGGTGATGAATTTTATTTTGAAGCTATAGGTTCAAAGGATAATTTAATTTGTTATTTTAAGAGAAGATTTACCTCTCAAAGTAATTCTCATTTTTCCCCTCTTTTTATTCAAATTTTCCTACATTCATTTTCTCCTCTTTTTATTCAAACTTTTCTACATTCATTTTCCCCCTCCTTTTATTTTGAAAGTAGACCATTCACTACCCCTTCTAATTTTTATAAATAAGGCCAAGAGAGAGTCTCCTATTCTGTTCCATTTGTTTGAAGGGTTGAAGTTGAAGCATTTTGAAAGGAAGTGGTTAGAAACTTTAGTGGGCTTTCAACTCTGCTTGAATAAATCTCGTAAGTGCTTTTCATTCCCACCCTTTTTGTTTTATTTTTTTGTTGTGTTTGTCACATATTATTTTCCTTCCTTTTTGTTTAGAGTTTTTTAATTTGAATTTTAATTTTAGGTTTCATTGTGTGAAGTTCTTAAGCCGATTCTTTTACTTTCCATTCTTTTTTCAAGTCATGAGATTTTGATGAAATTTCGTGGGGAGCATACACCTAACGGATGTTGGTTACCTGACGCCTCTCATGAGTAGAATGGCATCTTTAGATCCCATCTTTCATCTCGTCAAGCCCTCATGAGCACAACGAGACATTCAAACCTGCAAAGAAACACAAGCATGTATATTTTCACATTCACATATCTCACATGTTCTGACTAATCTTTCTACGTATTGCAATGATCGGCAAGGGAACGAGTTTAGGTATGCCAAAAATCAGGAGAATAACCCACCTCATGACAGTGTTCTTCTCCAGTTACGGGGAAGAGAAGGGTCGTAAAAGGAACGTAAATGGGAGGCGACGCCGAAAACCTAAAGGAGAACCCGCCTCATGAGGTGTTCCCCATGATGAAGCGCCTTTAAGAGGTAATGCAAGTGCAACTGAACGAAAGAAGAACTCACTCATGCAGATTCTTCCCAGTTCTGTGATTGCCGCATTTGATTGGTTTTGCGAGGGAAAGAGGCAAAATTTTCTTTTTTTTTTTTTTGGAAAAGAGGGGATTAGTGAAATGGAGGAGGAAGAGGAGAGTTCTTTGCGGTTTGGAGAGGAAAAGGAAAAAAACATAAAACAAAAGAAGAAAAAGAAAAAAAAAAACAATTTTCGTGTTGGGAGAAAAAGGAAGAAGAAAGGAGAAGATCTTTGTGGTTTGAAGAAGGGAAAATAAAAAACAGAAAAGAAAATAATTTTTGGAATGGGGGAAAAAAGAAAGAAGAAAGGAAAGGAAAGAAGGAAAAGGAAGAAGAAGAATGAGAGAAACTCAAGCCTTACCCTCTCTTTTTTTTTGTTTTTGGAGGAGGAGGAAAACCTTCTTGATTCGGATTAGGGTCGAGAAAATGGAAAACCGAAAAAACTAGGGAGCCAGGAGAGCTTGCCATCGGTTTGGAGAAGGAAAGAAATCCTGCTGGAACGGTTGGAGTTTGGCGTTCGTGAAGGGAGGGAAACGAGATGGTCGCGACGGCGGCGGTTTGCAAGGGGAAGCGATCGGTCATCAGCGTCATGAAGAGGGAGTCGGTCGGTCCCTTAAAGAGGAATTTAGGTTGTTCGCCCAGAGAGGATTTAAGTTAGGTTTATTTTGTTTTAAATTGATTTTTAAATGTATTAAACGATTTTAATGTAAATTTTACGCCGTCGGTTTGGAGAAGGAAAGGAAATCATGGAACGGTTGGAGGCTGCTCAACAAAGGGAGGAAACGGGATGGATGGGGATTTGCGCGGTTTATGCGTGAAGGGGAAGCTCGATCGGGTCATCGTCACGCATGAAGAGGAGAGTCGGTCGCAAAGAGGAATTTAGGTTCGGGTCGCCAGAGAGGGATTTAAGTTAGGTTTATTTTGTTTTAAATTGATTTTTAAATGTATTAAACGACTTTAATATGAATTTTACGCCGATAAAATCATATGGTCAATATATATATATATATATATATATATATATAGATAGATATATCAATTTAAGGTTATTTTGTTATTTCAAGGCAACATGCAGTTTCGATTGAAGGCCGTTTCAAGTCATCAAATTGAGTTAATTTCAAAGCACGCGTTTTGACCGCTCGATTTTTGCGTTTTGTCCAAATTAATAGTAAATTACGTGATTTTGGCGTTTGCTAACCATCAATCATAAATGTAGGTCGTTCAGCCGTAGCTTCGACCTCATATACATGTCGACACATTGATAGTTAGATCGTGTGATCGAGTGATCATTAAATTGTGCAATGTTTAAATCTTGATCAGTTTCGACATTCTGAACGCGATGGCGAAGTCCCTTCATCGATCGGAGGTCGTTTCAACCATTTTCGATGCCCGCATTTTGAGCCTTAGTTGCATGCACCTCCAAAGTCATTAATTTCAATTTGACATGACACATATATGGAGGTCAACACGAATTAAATTATATTTAGTAGATTTTCATATGTTACTTCATTGTATGTGAAATATATTTTTTATTTTGATATGGGTTATATAAAATAACTACATTATCAATATAGAATTAAAAATATCAGATTTGATTTAATCTGCATTATCAAAATAATATGTGAATGTTATGATTTTAAAAATCGAATTAGATATAATGGTTTGATTGATCTAACCATCATTGATCAGCAAAAAAAATTGATTTAATTACGAAATTTCCATCTAGCAACATCAATAGAATTTGAAAGATTTTCTTTTTAAAAATTAAGTTAAAAATAATTCAGTTAAAAGTGAAAGAAAAGTAGGATAAATTAAGATTTTAAGTATTATTTGATATGATAATTCTTATCTCATTAAGGCAAATCAGAATTAGCCTGCATAAGAATATGCCACAATTATTTAATTAACTGTAACTATAGAATCTCCATCTATGCACTAATCATTGTAATCATTTTGATCAGTTTACACCAATATTTTTTTTTTGAAAAATATGAGGGGATAAACCCCAATTCATTCTAATAATATAATCATTTACAAAAAACACTAACAGTAATTAGAATAGGACTGGAACGATAAAGAAGAACAAACATAACAGCTCTTCAAAAGAAAGAAACAGCAAAGATAGAAGGAACACAAATATAGGAGGAGGGAACTGAAGGACTCAGATTACAAAAATTATCCTAGTTCAGGATATTGCCTGCACAAAAACCAAAAATTCACCGGTTGTTGAAGATGCCATCCGTGAACTGCCGTAAGAATATTTTTCCAGCTTGAGATAAGAATCAGACATAGACAGGCAAAAAAACAGCATTCCAGTGTGAATCTTGTAACCCACACAAGACCACAATCATCATTATCCTTCCCAAAAAAGAACCTATAGGAGAAAATCACAGCCAACCAGAAACCACCCATTTTAAATCATATTAATTTTTTGTTGTAAAGTCATATAATCATAAAATACATCACTTCAAATTTATACATCTAATTTATTATTGTGAATGCATTGGAGAATTGACATTGATGGACACATGGATCCTGAAATATTTAGAGTTTAATATAATACAATTATCATATTGTGCATTTTCTAATTAAGATGAGATAATGCACACATAAACAACCATTAAATGAACTTAAGTATTCATAATGATCTAGTCAATAAACATTGTTCTTTTGTGTAAAGAAAAGATAAAATTTATGACATAATTATAATATTTATAGTGCCTACAGAGGAAGAAGAAGAAGAAGAAGAAGAAGAAGAAGAGTAGTTATGGTGAGAATCACAAAATATAAGATTTTAAAGAAATTTTTAGTTAGAAAATGATTATTTTCCCCAGAAATAAGTTTTGAAAGAATCCTAGAAGATCCAAAAATACACATACTATGTAAAGTGAGGTAGTTAAGAAGTGGAAGTAAGAGGAATCGATCTTAAAACAAAATGCAAGTGCACTCTTATTCTTTTAAGATGTCACTTTAAATAAAAATTATGTGATAAGATTAGTGTACATTGCAAATTGGCATGAAATTCGATTCATTCTGGTTTGCGGGAGCAGCCTCAAGATTCGTGTACACTGTGACAGAGATGTGTGGCATATAACCCTAAATACTTATACTTTGATTGGTCTGAAGAACAAATGCCATTTTGTCCTTGTTTTATGTCTTCAAAATAACGATATATATATAACTAAAAATGTCAAAACAAAAAAAAAAAAAAAAATTATTCACAATGAGTTCTTATTCTATTCGATAAAAAGCCACTATTTGATTCATTTATTAAATTAATGAGTTGAATACAAATATATATTTATTTTAAGCTCTAATTTTAAATGAGATAAACAAGAGCAGATATTTTGTTCTATTATGTTCAGCTCATATTGCCTCTAAATAATTATTTTATAAATATTATATATATATATTATAAAAAATTTCTATAGCAATGCGCTCATTATTCATATTATATAAAATTATTTTATTGTTAATAAATTTTCAATAATAAATATTTTTATTTATCAAATAATGTTCTGCTGCTCATCTTGATAATAATTCTTCAATTTTAATAATTAAAAAATAAATAAATTTAATATGTTTTAATAATCTAGAGCTTAATACGAGTCAAATATGAGCATCATTTAAACATAAATGTAAAACTAGCGAAATACAAAAATATTATTTATGCATATTTTTGAATACGGGCTGAATTCAAGTAATCAAATTCTCAAAAGAGGCAAACCCTAAAAACATTTAGTTTTTTTTTTTTTTTTTTTTTTTGCATAATAATTTTTTATGGTGTGTCTCATGACATATTATTGGCAAAAAATATTAGGTTTAAGTTCTTGTACATGAATTATGTGCATGAGTTTAAGATTAAATTGGCTCAAATATATATATATATATATATATATATATATATATATATATATATATATATATATATATATATATATATATATATATATAAAGTCAATTTCGTCGGAAGCTTGAGTCCGAATTTAGAATATATTATTCTAAACCGATTATATATGGCATAATTATTATCTTGATCATCAATAATATTTTTAAAAGATATATTATTTAATGATAAGCACGTGATGCGTAGAATCAAAGCATAAAGTTGATAATATTAAAAAAGTTCGAATGGTCCAATCCATTTTGCGGATATAGGTATAATTGAAGAGCAAATATGCTGAACTTTGTTCAATTCGCTGAGTAATTGTCCAGTAGCTCGCATTGAGCCACGTATTCATTAGAGAGCACTTTATCAATGGGGAATATGTTATAATTTCATATGAGTTAAAATAGCACTATTTTTTTGTTTATTTATTATTTTTTTTGAGATATTTGAATCAATTTAGTGACAAATTTATATACAAATTTATAAAGTTTGAATTTAAATTTTCTTAGTTGAAAAAATAAGTTTTCAATCATTAAATTAAGATATCTTGTATGAATATTTATATTATTTATTTTAAATATTTGATATAACAAGCAATAAATGCTATGTAAATTTTTTTTTTTTTTATTGCAATCAATTTTTCTTCTGACCTTAAGTTTTTTTTTTTCTTGCAATGAATTGGTAAGGTTTTTTATTTATGTATTTTTTTGAAAAAAAAAATGTTGTCAATTTTCGGTTTTGATTTATGTCGAAACTATTAATTTTTTTTAATAAATTATTCATCCGTATCGCATCCAAACTTAATAATGTTGAAGCATATAATTATCTCGCAGTCAGTCGATCGTATGCTGAAGAATATTTGTTTTTTTTCTTTATAATCTAATTCTTTTATTGTGCTTTCAGGATTACGGAACGTGACATTCTTTTGGTCCATGTTTTGCTAATTAAATTTTGGTTATGTTCTGAAAAATAATTTAGTGTCTGTTTGCTATTAAATTTTTTTTTTAAAATAAATTTAATATATATGATATGACACTGAAAATTCTACTAGTCAAAGCACGAATCTTGATGTCAAAAGTAAGTTGATCCTCCGGTTAAGCTATAATTAAGCGGCTTAAAATATCATTAACTTTGGGATATCATTTAAATCCAAATAAAGAATATTGAGTGCATAGTCAAATTGAAACGTCTTGGCTTGAATCTTCAAGATCTCCAATTACGACTTTGACATTCAAATACTTAAAATATATCAAATGATCAGGAATCATTATGAGTCGTCCAGATGGTGATTGGTTGGTTTGTATGTATTCAGGGCGCCTCTGATCATAAATAATCTCTTATTTATGAAGGGAGGCCAAGCAAGAGAGGAGAACAAAACTTGAAAATCCTCCGCATGTCGTGTAATTTGCGGTTGTCACACCACCCGATGCCGTAGGTTGATCTCTCGGTCTCCATCATGGCGACACCATCGGTGGTTGTTACATTTGTCACAACTACCATGATTGTTATAACGAAATATATGATTTGTTGATCGATTTTGGGATTGATTTATTTTCTCATATACAATTATAATTAGTTATCGGAGAACTTCGTACTCCAAAACAAATATATGAAGCCTAAATATATTTGTTTTGAGTATAATCGATAGCAGATTAATTATAAGAAAATTTCCAAAATCGGCAGCTGTGTTGTTGTTGGCGATTCAAACGCTAACGATGAGTGTTATCATGATGGGCCATTGACGGATGGCGGCGTGGCGGCGGTGGTGGTTGACAACGGTGGTGGCGATTGTGGAGGATTTTTGAGCTTTGCTTTCTCTCTTCTTTTCTCCCCTCATATAATGAAGGATTATTTCTACATCAAATCCGGCTCCATCGAACGCTCATGATTATTGATCATATGATGTATTTATTTGAAAATGAAGTCGTAAGATCTCCTCGTTAGATCGACTGAGGC
Source organism: Cymbidium sinense (assembly GCA_021442155.1). Taxonomy (NCBI): domain Eukaryota; kingdom Viridiplantae; phylum Streptophyta; class Magnoliopsida; order Asparagales; family Orchidaceae; genus Cymbidium; species Cymbidium sinense. Next base: position 56,528,123 of record CM038216.1, read on the forward strand.
TTTATAAACACTATATTTGAGTTATTTAAATTTAACTTCCGTCGAGTTTCGATATTTTAAGTGTTTGATCGTCATTCAAGCTCGCACAAGCTCAAGATTCGTCTTCGGCAGTAGTATTTAACTTGTCATATCAATTATAAAATAAAAACTAAAAAATAAGAATATAAATGACAGCTGCTTAATTATTGACCCACCAAAAAATTATAATCTAACTCTTACTCTATTATCACTGTTAACTCTCTCTTTAATTCTTACAATATTAACTAAAAGTGGCTCATTTAATCTAGATTTGCAGTTATTTGACATTTTAGATCAACACCCTTGTAATCATTTTCAGTTTTGTTTGGCTTGAAAAATATGAAATGATTAAAAAAAATGAATTTATTTTTACCTCACTTAATGAGACAAAAAAAAAAACATAATTCATATCACATCGTCCAAAACTATATTGATGGAATGGATAACAAATGGATGCCGTGTGTATATATATATATATATATATATATTCCTTCAGTTTTCATTAAAATGGGTTGAGCTTAATTGTGAAAAAGCATGAAAGTTTTATTTTATTTATTTGGAAACAAACGGAACAATTAAATACATTAATAAAATTAAGAAAATATCTAATTATTTTACAAAAAGAATATTAGCTATGACACTTAACAATTTTTAATTTAATACATCCATCAAAATGATATATAATTTGATATGTTATTCTTACTAAAAAAAATATCACTAAAAATCTGATTTGAAACAAAATCAAACTCATAGGATGATAAAATATAAACAAATTTTAGAGATGTTAACATACAAATAAATTATAATTATCTTAATATTAATTAACAGATAAATCAGTAAAAGCAAATCTAGTGGGTAATACTATACTATAGAAGCAACTGAAGTAGTCTAACTCTCTTCAAAATCAGGAATTGAATTAATTTAGTTAAGCGTCCTTACTCTGCCTGAAATCAATAATTAGTGCAAGGCCTAAACCGATTAAATAAATACAAGATTAAATAACTTGCTGTCACTATCTATCATAATGGCAAGTCAAAAGACTATCAAACTGTGGCTTTAGGTTTTTGCATGATAAGTTAAAATTATATTTGCTGTCACCACAAAGAAAAAAAAAATCTTAGATCAAATTGGAGCTGTACTTTGAATATGATTAAAAATTAATAGAAAGGTGCTTATAATATATATAGAAAGGGCAATGTATTATTAGTATTTAAAATTTATATATACTTTTTAGATGGAACATAAAATAATAAATACATTTGAAATATTAAGACTTATTTGGTTAGTTGTAAAATAAATTTAAGACATCATTTTTAGTGCTTAGTTGGAAGCAAAATGAATTAAACATATATATATATATATATATATATATATATATATATATATATATATATATATATATATATATATATATATATATATATATATATATAGTTACATAAAATAAATTTATTGATTTTGTTTATACCAAGAATAGATTTAATGAGAGGAATTAGGGGGCATCCCCCTCCCCTTCAAAAGAAATATTCTTAATACTTCTTTATATATATAATTGATATATGATCCCTAAAATTCCACTTTTGAAGCGAATCTCTTGGCGAAAGCAATCGATCATGAATCAGACTAGAATCAGCGTTTATTATCGTCGACTCTTAAACATAGAGTGTTTCTTGGCAAGATATAGCGATATCTCATAATTTAAATCATTTGAGCATTCAAATACGTAAAATACATCATATGATCAAGGTAATCATGAGCTCCTGGAGAGTGGTTGGATTTTGCATGTATTTAAGAGGCGTCCTCTCATAAATAGCCATTCATACATGACAGGAGGCCAAAGAGAGGAGAGGCTCTAAAGCTTAAAATCCTCCGGACATAATCGTCTTCTATGGTCTCGACCACGTTGGTTACCACCATCATCTGTCGGCCCGTAGTACGTGATCATAATTGGTCGTCTTGGTCTCCGTCGACAACCTTATCGTGGTTGTTCTCCATACCGTCATCTACTATTACTGCAATTGTTACAATCGAACGTATTATATATTTGTTATTGCCATTTTGGGATTCTCATTGTCGATTCTCATATACTGATTATGTAATCGTTATCGAAAAAACTTATACTCAAAACAAATATATAGTGAAAGCTTTTTTACTTGGTTAGTAGTTTTCCCCTCTTTTGAGATTTTTACGTTAAAATTTCTGAGTTTTCTTGTTACTCTTTAAATATTTATTGTGTGTTGGATTTAATTTAAGCGTAAACCTTTTCTCTACCATGTGATTTTAGCGTAATAATAATGATTCGCATGATAAACATATGATGCCATCTTCAAAGAAATAATAATAATAACAATTAGAAATGAGGACAAGCATCTATCTTTTTTATAGTTCATGCTCAAGCGAAGGGGAACATCTCATGTGGACTGAGAATTTTCCTCAGTAATACATTTGAGCGGCGGTTAGTACTACATAAAGCCACTCTCTCCTCATTCAAATGAAGAAAATTAGTCTTTTATACATATAAAAATTTATGCGGGACACTCCTAAGTACAAACATTGTTCTCATATATCCTACTTCTTAAAATTATATTAAGAGTCGGTCCTTCTACGGAAACAATGCTTTTAGCTTTGTCTTATTGAGCTCACTCTCTTCTCATTCTCTTTTCTATAAAAAATATATATATAAATAATCAAAAATTTAATATGGATTGAAAATATACAATTCAAATAAACAATAATCTGTCTAAATGTTATTATTTGATTAGTTGTGGTTAAAAATTGTTCTGAATTTTAAAATATATAAATTTCTTAGATATAATTATTTTATTTTATAGATATATAATAAATACAAAAATAACTGTATTTAGGAAACCATCCAAAAGAAACTCTAAATCAATTTTTAATTGGACCAACCATTCCGACGAGATAACATAATTTAATCCCGTATCCCGATCTCATATCTTTGCCATTTAGGAAGCCACATCGACCCTTTCTTCTCCCTACCCTACGCTCTAGTTTTCACGACCTTTAATATATTTTTTTTCTTTCTCTTAGAAAAGTATATATATATTTATCTTCCATTAATTTGTCGACTTTCAAGGCAAAATGATTATACTGGCGAAATTAGAAGAATACGACAATCATCAATTTAATAGCCACGTTAAAAAATAATTCCTTCTCTCCTTTCTTTCATTATCTCTAACCGCCCGCTATCTTCATGTTCATCGGTTTTTTTTTTTTTTTTTCTTCTTGTTTTCGTGTTAGGAAGGAGCTGAAAAATAGCAGATTATTTGGCTGAAAAAAGTCTACAGTTTGTGGACTTCCATTTAAGAAGGGACGGGTCCATTTTATATTTAAGATTGAAATTTAAATAATTTTAGAGATTATATTCGAATAATTTTTTTCTAAAATAATATAATTAATTTTAAAGTAATAAAGTAAAAATATTTATTTTAAAATTTTCATTAAATTCTTAATGATTCGATTATATTACATGTAATTTTAATAAATTATTTTAAATTTAAGAAATATTTTTATTAAGGCAAAATAATTCAACTGAAAACACATAACTTTTCATTTTAAAGATCAGTGATAAAATCATTAAATGTATCAGTAATTCATAATAATGATACGGTATTGGCCCGAAAAATTTAATGTATGTGAATTAAAAATGAGATTTATGAAAACCATATGATGGATCATTGATGATTATGATCTTTAATTAAGATTGATAATTTCAGGAATGTTAAACTCAAATTCATCAAAAATTCAAGTGATTACTCAAAATGTACATAAATTTTGAGGATTAATTTTTTTATTAAATTACTTTTAATTATGTTTGAGTTTGCACCTTTAAGTATAATCTATTAAATAAATATTACTATAATTAAATATTTAGTTACATTTTTTTAACTAAAAGCTACTTTTTTTTTGAAGTAATTTTGATCGTTTAATCACAAATTTTAAATATTATTGATTATTGCTGATTAGAATAAATTAATCGGATCATAATTATATTTATATATTTTAACAAAGGATGAATATCGCTCAAATTCTTATAATATATATATATATATATATATATATATATATATATATATATATATATGTATATATATATATATATATATATCATATCTCTATATATATATATTTCTCAAAATTATGATGGATGCAAAAAAAATCTCTCTCTCTCTAATATATTCTATTTGATAAAAAAGAAGGCATGTCTAAAAATATTATGCATAAGGCATCTTCGAGTTGACTCTCAAATATTTAATATTGTAATATTTTTATGTTAATTCAAGCTAGCTCTATTATATTTATTTAATATTTTATATAATTTTTAATTTAGGAATATATATATATATATATAATGTATAAATATAATTGAGTTATATGTATCTAATTGATTGAGTCGAAAGAACGAATTAATTTTATATTATTTTTCATTTAAAACAACTTTAGGCTAATTTTAAATAAAAGTTGAACGAGAATCCAAATTTAGACATAATGCTAATACTAGGCTCCTAAAATTGGAATGGTGCGATTACTAATTCTGGAAACAAAAAAAAAGAGCACGTGGGAATAATAAGCGACGATGCCATCATATTTCCCGCACAAGCCCGCAACTTTTGCTGTGAATGGTACTAAAATTCTTCCCACTTCATATATTGGCCCACAACCACTATTCTTATTGGGCCAGGGGCCCATCTAATCAATCAATCACCAAGCTAGCACAGTAAATATATGTCCATTATAAACTATATGTAGGATTTCTAGCTCTTTTTTTGAGTTTTTTTTTTGAGGAAATTTTTAAAATAAGCACATTCTTAACCTTAATTAATAATTTAGGCATCAAAAAATTTTTTTTATGAAAATATCATGTGAAATTCTAATAAATTAATTTTTTTAAAATATGTCTTGATTATTTTATTTTTTTTGCATTGGGTAGAGAGAGAGATTTTGTAATTTTTTAATTAATATAATTATTTAAAATATTTAAAATATATAATTTAAAATATTTTATAAAATATTTAATAATAAATATTTATATATTTTTATTAATTAATTAATTATATATATATAATTAAATATATAATTTAAAATATTTTTAATTATATATATAAATTTAGAAATTTATTTAATAATTTTTTTATTAATAATATTATTTAAAATATATAATTTTTATTAATGTTAATATATCAATATTTAAAATATATAAATAAATAATTTTTAAAAATAAATAAAAGAAAGAAATAAATTATATAAATAATAAATATAAATAAAGTAATTATATATATATTTATAAATTTATTTAGTTATTTATATATTTAAATTATATAAATATTTTTAAGTTATATAAATAATTTAAAATTATTTAAAATATATAAATAAATAATTAGTTATTTATTTATTTAGTTATTTATATATTTATTTATATAATTTATTGGCTTTATATAATAAATAAATAAATATATAAATAACTAAATATTTTATAAATATATAAATAACTAAATATTTATATAATTTAATATTTTTTATTTATTTATTTAACTAATTATATATTTTAAATAAATAAATAACTATTTTGCATCTCATTGATAAAAGAGTCAACAACACATCTCAGGTTTATTGATAAAAGAAGTCGTCACAAAATAATATTATATTTACTAATATGCATCTCATTAAGAGTCAAAATATTTATGAAAATTGTATATAGGTAATTTAAAAATAGCATATGGATTTTTTGTGTGAACAACACTAGAAGAAAAAAATTTTGGATTCAAAGTTGAGATTTTATTATAGAGTATTAGCATTGATAGTGATAACTTTGTTGGAGATGGTATTGATATGTTGTCATAATATTACTCTTGAAATTGACTTTTATTAACAAAAAATTTTGATACTTTATTTATTACATAATTTTGATTTGAATAGTGTTTGAACATTTATTTTTTATGAAAATAATAGTACTTTTAAAAGTCAAAAATAGCTTTTCAATTTAAGACTTGTTTATAAATGCAATATGCGAGATAAATAATAATGTAAGAATAAATATGTCAACATTATTATCAAGACATTAATAGCATGAGACCATGCAAAAGTCAAGAATCAGCCTTAATGCAGATTCAAAGTTGATTTTATTATAGATGTATTAGCATTATATGATAGGTGATAACTTTGTTGGAGATGATAGTTATAAGAGTTGTTGTCATAAAAGTATACTCTTGAAATTGATATTATTGACTACAACAATGATAAAATTGTTTGCTTATTATTATGTTACATAAAAGTTTAGTGTATTGCACCAACATTAAATTTTATTAATATAAAATAAATGGTGAAATATACATTTATCACAAATGTAGCGGCCGGCAATTGACCAACGTAAAGACTTGTTTATAAGAGTGCAATGTGCGATAAATAATAATGTAAAATAAGTATACAAAATCGTGTAGGCTCAAGTAGAGCTTGTTCGTTCATTCAATTAACTAATCGCCGTGAATATTTTTGTAAATACTCGATTGTTAAATGATCAAATTTGAATAACTTATTGTTCAGTTCATTTATGCTGATGAATAATATCATTTAAAGCTCATGAACAAGTTAGTTAAGGAGCTCGATTACGATTTGATTAAGACTTATTCATAAACAATATCATTTATATTTCTCAACACACAGCTTGGGAACAACCTCGATTAAAGCTCGTTTATTTCATTAAACGAACTTCACCATCCTAAAAAATATCGAGCTCAGCTCAACAATGATAAAGAGCTTGAATTCAAATAAGTACATACTCGCTCATTTGCAACCCTATTCAACATAATAATCTCTCATTGAATTTAAGGGAAAATCCAGCCCATTAATCAAGTAGTTTTTAAGATATTGGTTAATTGACTATTCATATGACCGATATATAAAACGTTCTCATGCATGACGACATGGCCCCTACAGATATAAACTATTTCAAATAAGAATGTATTAAACAAAAAAGCTTTATTTATAATTAAGGGATGGATTTATCAGAACTCGCAATTCAATTTATGAACGAGAAAAAGAGATTTTTAATGCCTAGAAATCAATTAAGATCACCAAAGCGAAGTAGAAATATATTTTATTTTATTTTTCACTCAAATGAGTAAGTTGAAAATTTATCATAATAAAATAAGATTTAAATCTTTGATATTAACAATAATTTTCAGGACTCCCAAAAAGCAGAGAAGGATCAATCAAATTTGAATGAATATTACTATTTTTATTTGAAATTTTTTTATCAACCTTTCTAAATGACTCCACAATTTTTTGAAAAATTTACTCTATAATTCTTATCTATTTATATATCTCACACTTAAAAAAAAAAACAGATATTATTTATGTAAATATAAATTTTAGATGTTAGATACTTGCCAATTATAATCGGACTGGATCGGATCCGGAATGTTAAAAAACCGGGTCAAGAGAGAATCGTAGAAGACCTTAGCGAACCGGTGGTTTGACTGCGGAATCGGAGAACCCATCGCGGTTCGATCGATCTGCGGGTCCATGATCGGACGGCTGTGACGCATCGCGGGGCTGCTCAAATCTTCCAACGACGCTCTCTTTCGCTCAAGTATCGCAGGCACAACCCGACTGCGATTCCTCTCTTTCTCCGCCCAGCCGCCTCACCGGCGACCTCATCCAAACCGGCAAACCTAAGCATCCCGACACAGCCAGCCCGCTCTCTCTCTCTCGGTAGTTTACCGAGAGCAAAGAAGTTTTTTTTTTCTTTAAATTATTTATTCTCTCTCTCTCTCTCTCTCTCTCTCTCTCTCTCTCTCTCTTTCGGTTCGGTAGTTTAGAGAGCAAAGAAGTATTAATTCTCTTTTCTTCTACCTCTCTTTCTCCCTCTCTCTCTCTCTCTCTCTCTCTCCGATTTACAGAGAGAAGATAAGTTTTTATTTTATTTTATTTTATTTTATTATCTCTTCTTCTTCTTCTCTCTCTCGGCAGTGGCGTCCGAGTGAATTCAACTAATGCATTTTATTTTATAGTGAATCCAATAAATTGCAGGAGATTTTTTCTTTATATGATTTATATTTTATAATTTATTTTTCTTAAATTATATATATTATATGATTATTTGATCATTTAAATCTCATTTAGATAATTTTAATATTTATTATATAGTGGCTCAACAATTGACAGGGTTCACTTTTAAATCTTACTATCTATTTTTATTTTTTGATCAGTTTTCTTTGATTAGATATATTAAGATGTAAGAATTATATATAGCATGTAAATTTATAGAAACAATGTTAACGGTTTAATTCAAATAAATTTATTTAAATTAAAATCATATCACTTACTGACGGAAAAATAAATGTGCTCATTTTATAATCAATAAATTAAATAAACTAAAATAATGCTCGACTTTCTCCCTTTGACTCGCCGACTTTTCCACCGATATTTCAGCGCGAATGTGAAAACTAATCAATATATTAAAATTCTAAGAAAAATAAAATAATTTAACCAAAACAAGGCTCACCAAAAGTTCCACAAACAATTTTTTTCAGTAAAATAATTGTATAAATAAATAAAATATCTAATTTTTTAATAGAATATCTTATTTGTAGTGAAAAATAAAGTTCTTATATGCATAAGTACTTTGATGGATATAAATTTATTAATATTATATTAAATAAAATAAATGATCTACTATGTTAAAAGAGATCAGGAATAAAACTCATATATTTAACTCAACAAAAATATTATATTAAATAAAACAAATGATCTACTATGTTAAAAGTATACATATTCTAATGATAGAGTGACTATTATGTGTGTAATCTAGACATCAGTGCACTTGTTTTTTTTTTTTATATTTTCTTTTAGAGGATATTTTAAATACTGTGAACATAATATATATATAATTTTAAAATCTTAATTAAAATGTGTAATTAATTAATTAAAAAAAATTTAAGAAATATATTTTTATTGAAGTAATCATTACTGATAAAAAAATTCTTCTGTTTTTTTTGCGTGAGCAACGAGAGAGAGAACAGAGAGAGAGAGAGAGAAAAGAGAGAGGTGCTTTTATTTTATATTAATTAATATAATTATTTAAAATACTTAAAATATATAATTTTAAATATATTTTTAATTATATATATATATAAATTTATAAATTTATTTAATATTTTTTATTAATTAATATAATTATTTAAAATATATAATTTTATTATTTTTTGTTAATATAATTTAAAATATTTAAAATATAAAATAAATAATTTTTAATAATATAAATAAAGATGAATATAAATATTTTAAGTTATATAAATAATTTAAAAATATTTAAATATATAAATAAAATTTTTTTAATAAATAAATAAAAAAGAATAAAATTATATAAATATTTTTATTATTATATATTATTTATTATTATATATGCTTATGTAAATATTATTACATATATATATATATATATGTATTATTAATCCATGTATACATGTATATATCAATATTATATATATATGTATATATATATATATATATATAATATATATATTATATATTATTTATGATTTAATTAGAATATAAAAAACATGATATACTTTTATATGTAGATAATATTACAATATATTTAAAATTCTCATATTTTTAAGTTATATAAAATAATTTTAAAATATTTAAATTAAAATAAATAAATAAAGGAATAAAATTATATAAAATATTTTTATAGATTATATAAAATAAAAAATTATGTATGTTATAATTATGATATGATATATATATATATGTATATATGTATGTATATATATATATATATAGTATATTTAGTTATATTTTAAATTATATAAATATTTTAAAGTTATATAATAATTTAAAATATTTAAAAATATAAAATAAATAATTAGTTATTTATATATATATATTTTATTTAATTAGTTATTTATTTATTTAAAAAAATATTTATTTATTTAAAATAATACTTGGATTAAATAAAAATTTAAATTATATAAAATATATATATATATATATATATATTATTTTTAATTTTTTATAGAATATTTTTAAATAAATAAATAACTAATTTTTATATATATATATTAATATATATATATATATTACATATATATAAATATATATATATAAAATTTAATTATTTATTTCTATATTTTCATTTTTATAATTTTATATAACTTAAAATATTTATATAATTTAAATATAAATATAATAACTATATATATATATATAATTAATTTATTTTTATAATTTTGTAAAATATTATATAATTTATTATTTTTTTTTTTATGAAAATTATTTATTTATATATTTTTAATATTTTTTAAATTATTTGTATAACAAAATATTTATATAATTTTCTTTATTTATTTATTAAATTATTTATTTTATATTTTAAATATCTTTAAATTATATATTAACAAAATTAATAAAAAATATATTTTAAATAATTATATTAATTAATAAAAATATTAAATAAATTTATAAATTTATATATATAATTAAAAATATTTTAAATTATATATTAAATTATATATATATATATATATAAATTAATTAATACTAAATATATAAATATTTAATTATTAAATATTTTATAAAAAATATATTTAAAATTATATATTTTTATTTTAAATAATTATATTAATTAAAAAATTCATAAAATAAAACCGCTTATCTCTCTCTCTCTCTCTCTCTCTCTATTCTCTCTCTCTGTTGCAAAACAGGAGAATTTTTTATTAATCATTTTTTATACTAAATTTATTGACTACTTATTTTTTAAAATTTTTTTTTTATTAATTTAATTGATTTTAAGATTATTTTAAAAATTAATTATATATATATCGAAAAAATTAGTTATTTTTATTTTATTAATCATGCTCAACATTTTTTAGACGTGTGTAATAATTTCTCCTAGTGATAGACAAACCAATACATTAATAATGTTTAAGACATGAGAGCTAAACTACTGTTAAAAGAGATCAGATTTTATTTTGCTGTTCACCTCACGTATCAGCATTGCACAGCTTTAATGGCGGCAACGCGAGCGGCAATGGCTGCTCTATTTGCAGCAGCAACTGCTTTGTTTACTTGTTCGTCCACACGGGGTAGAAGAATTGCGCTCTCTGCTGCTTTTCTTCCACACTGGCGAGAATTAATTGCAAACTCATATTATAAGTATAATTTATGCATATAGAGTGCAGAATAATCAAATAGAGACAGAATTAGATCAAGAAGAAGTTAAAAATTTTGTACCTGAACAGATCGGTGAACGTTAGTGTGAAGGAGCGAAGGCGTTCTTGAGAGTTCCACAGTTCCATTCTCCTGACACGATTCCTTCTTTTCTGAATCTGGTTCCGAAACCTTGCTGTGCGCCTTCATGCCAAGAGCCGTAGCAATCACCATTCGCAAAGTTATAAACTCCAAATCCATGAATCAATCCACTGAAGTATTCACCCGCGTATCTATCGCCATTTCTGATGAATAATTCACGGATAAACATTACTGAATCTTGAAATTTTAATAAGAACATGCATGAATCATACCTGAACTGGTGGAAGCCGAAGCCGTGCTTCACACCAAACCGGAACTCCCCCACGAAGGAGCTACCGTCGGAGCAAGCCTGAACTCCTCGGCCATGGCTCTGCCCGCCGAGCCACTCGCCGGCATAGCTGCCGCCTTTGTAGAATTGATACACACCAAAACCGTGCTGGAGTCCCCGGTGATAATGGCCGTGGTATCCACTTCCCTTCGCCCATCGCTCGATCCCATATCCATCGTACATCCCGTCGACCCAATCGCCCTCGTATCTCCCCCACTTGAAGAAATCGTAGATGCCGCTCCCGTTGCACTTCCCCATGTGGAATTCCCCCTCGTAGGAATCCCCATTGGGGTACAATTCTACACCTCCCTTGACATCCATCCCTCCTCCAGCAATATGTATCGGGCTCTCCGCGTCTCCGATAAACCATTGAACGGGCTCTCTCCGGCGCAGGAGGAAAAGGCGGACTTCTTGACGGCGATGGAGGCAGCTGCGAAAACGGGACAGAGGTATCGGAGGGGCAGCTCATCACGGAGGTACAAGTAGAAGAGGAATATGAGAGGAAGGCAATTGGAAAATAAGACACGGCGGCTGGCTGATATGACTTCATTGAGGGAGGGGAGGCTGTGGGTCGAGAATCGAAGGCAGGAGGAAAGCTTCCGCATTTCTACTTCTTCTTTGCAGTCTAATCGCAGTAAGAAAGTTTGCAGTAATAACCACATACTCGGTTCAGCCGAGAGCTCAAGTATAAGAAAGAAGATGAATAACAGATGGAGCGAAAGAAAAGGCGGATGAAGTTGGCAATTCAGTTTCCCTCTTGCTGAAATGGCTCGAAGGTAGACCGTTGGATTTCTCTCGGATGGTGATGGCGCCACTTCAGAATCGGCTATTTTACTTGTACTAACAATGGAAGCTTTATCTGAAACAAAGATTGGATGGCTGGATGTTAATTGAGGATGTATAGAGACCGTTGGATATGATAGGGCCCGATCAAGATTCATGAGAAAGCCGTCATCACGTGCCACGTTAGTTACTGTGAGTGAAGACTTCTTCGTTGAGTTGTTTTTCTTCGGATTTGAAAACTTCAAATTAAAATAAAATTAAGCTATTTAATTTACACAACAAATAAAATTAAATCAGCTAATTAGCTATTCTATTTTAGCTGATTTTGAGGACGATGAGAAGATCCCTGTCATTTAAATTCAAATGAATGGCACATTTGATTGCTCATAATTACAAAATAAAATTTGAAAATAATAATTTTATTCTTATTTATTTTTAAAATCAGATTAATATTATTATGTATGAGATGACACTAAAAGGATTTCCTAATTTCCTTCGTAAAGTCAACACTGATTCCCATTTTCTCAAAAGTAAATATATTATTTTCCAAAATATACATTTTTACCATCTAGCAAATAAAAGGGTTCTTTGATTAAATTTTCAAAATATGGTTGAATTTGATAAGAACTTATTTTTTAATCTTGTAATTATATTTTTACCCTACTTTTCTTTATTTTAATAAAATAAAATTATGTTTGGCACAGCTCGTGAATGGAATGCATAGTATTTTATAATTTAAAAAGGAAATTAAAATAATCTATTGAACAAATATGAAATATTTTATCTGGATTAGATCATTATATCTTATTTGCATCATCATCCACTTAAGGGAAGTGCTATCAATTGTTAATTGAGACTTCAAATAGTAGAGAGATTTTCTAATCAGGATAAATACTATTATTTTTATGTTTATTTTTTATTTTACACAAAAAATAACTGATGTTTCATATTTGTTATAAATTTTTTTTTATTTAGTGTGAATCATCACAAACTCATATCTACTGTGTTTGTATATACACTAATAATGCTTTATTTTTTATTTATTTTATAAAATCAAATTAAATAAATTTATCATAAAATAGATGATATGACAATATTTTTTTTGAACTTAATGTTAATTAATGTTGGCTTCTAATTTCACCAAATCAAAATTTTTATATCTAAAATGTATCTTTTAACATCAAATATTAAAATGGGGTCTCTGAGTACATTAAAATAATGACTAGTATTAGTAATGTCTTATTCTTAAATTTTAATTATAATTTTTATTTAACTTTTTAGTTAATATTATGCAAGTGTTGCATGTTGAAATATTCACATTCATAAAAGTAACAAATTAACATCTTAATTTTATAAGAATATATAACATTCAAATTGATAAAAAAAGAGTTTTTATATAGAAAATAAATAAAAAAAAAAAAAAATTTGGAGCCTAATTCAATTGAAAAGTTCCTTCAATATATTTTGGTGGTTACAAAAGATGTCCTTCTGGATAATAAGAAAAAAATATTAATACAATATAGTAGACACAAGCAATAATGAATTACATGATAAATGTTGGAAGAATACTAATGTATTAGAATTATTTTCGAGAGATAGTACTTGGTCATTTTCAATTAAGGAGAGGAAACAACAAACTAAGAAAAGTAGTAATCATATGGTCGACAATATGCATCTTTCTTTAAAGAGATGATATCTATCGACAGTGTTGGTAATGATGAGGCTAAATTTGATAGGCATTGATGTCAATATCAATGAAGCAATCTTACAAGTAGTGATGTGTATTGATGTTGTTGACAACAACAAGTGAAGCTAATGGATTTTAATGTGGGCATCAGTCTTATAGATAATAGTGTGCATCTATATCATTGGTAACAATAAGAGATAAAATCGTCAGGCATCATCAATAGTGTTTATGATATGCATTAGCCTTTTAAGAAATGGCATGCATCAACACTATTGGTAATTATAAGGTGAAGAGGTCAACAAGTGTTAGCATTGGTTTTGATAATATGTATTAACCTTAAGTGATGGCATATGATGATGTTATTGGCGATAGTAGGTAACAAAATTTGTCAGAATTGACATTTATCTCAACAATGTGCATCAATATTCTAAGTGATGTTATCGATATTATTAGCAACAACGGGTGACAAGGTCGACATGCATTATTGTTGGTATTGATTGCATGCTTTAGCTCTACAAGCGATAATATGTATTGATAATATATATTAATATTGAAGGCAATGGAGAGTAACAAAATCATCAAGCATAAATATAGTCATAAGATATGAGTTAGGTAACAACAAATGGACAATAATGGTTCAGAGATTATAGTTAAGCAATGGTGGTAAATAGAATATAGTTGGGCGATGATTGTCAAGAAACCGCAATCTAGTGACGATGGTTGGAAGATCATTTTTTTTATGATGAAGATGAGAAAATTTTGTTGTAGTAGTAATGGATAGGAGACTATAATTAGGTGATGGTGGTTGGATGACTATAATAAGGCTAATGTAGTCAAAAGAGTTTTGTTAGGTAACATTGATAGGGTAATTATAATATAGTGATGATGGACGAGAATTCATAGTCATGAATGTGATAAAGCGATTCTTGAAATGAAATTGTAATCAAGCAATAAATAATTATAGTTAGGTGACGATGATTGGGGCATTCATAGTTGTGTGTGATAGTGATTGTGAGATCGGCGATATGGGTTAAGTGATTGTAATCAAACGATGGTGATTTGGTGCCTATAAGTAAGTGACCTTAATAGGGAGATATTGGTCAAACAATTATAATTGGGTAACAATTGTTAGATAATTATATTCAGGCTATGATGGCCGAGGAATCCTAGCTAGGCGATGATGATCATGTGATGAAGTTGGGCATTGTAAAATCACAATTAGGAGATAGTTGCATGATGGCGGTTGGATGGCATTGTGGGGTGGCAACGATTCATTGATGGCGCTCATGCAATAATAGTTTGATAGTGGAGGTGGAGAATGGGTTGTGCAATGGTGGATGCCAGCTAGTAGCTTTATGATAATATTGGTCAAACGATGGTGGTTTGATGGTAGAGAACATATAAGGAGTGGTCTAACAGTGTTGGTCTGATTAGGGCATTTCAACATCAATGATTGAGCTATAATTGCCCGGTGGTGATAACCTGATTATGATGAAGACTATGTGATGCATATATTCTCTTTCAATAATATAAATATTAAAATTATTAATAATATTAATTAATTTTAAAATAAATTAAGTTTTAATGTATTTAATATTATTTGATGCTGACATATTATATAACAAAATATAATTTTTTATTTTTTTGGAAAAAAGTTAAGGGCATTTGCCCAATATCATTCCAAATGTGTAAAGTGGTTACACGTATGAAGACAGAAAGGCCTAGAGATGAAAAGGATTGTAACAGGATAACATAAGAAGAAAGCCAAATCTAAACATAACAGATGTCGTAAAAGACAAAGGAAAAAAAAGCACCCAAACATGGACCCAGACATAACAAAAACTGGAACATCCCATAAGGTCAATAATTTCCATAGAATTAATACCGGAAAGAGGGAAAGGCCAACCAATGGTTACCTTCACTGCCATCCACAGGAAGGAACAAAGAGGTCTATGCCTTGGTTGCAGGGAAGGTCATCCAGACCGGGGCCAAAACCTTGATCAATCACGATCAGAAGAAGCACATGTCCAGCAGGTCATCATTGTCCATATAACCCCCAAAAATTATCAAATACCGAAAAAATAGAGACATGAGAAGCTACGAAAAGAAAAAGAAAAAAGTTAGTCACATTATGAATAGAGGGAAACACATTAATGAGCATCATTTGCAGATTGAACTGCATAAGGTAGTAACTTTCATTAGGGAGAATGGATCTCTTTGATAAGACATCTGAGATTTTAAGACCCCCAATGTATGTCATCCAACAATAAAGGGCAAGATTAATTGCATAAACCTTAAATCATATCTCTTTATGCCAGTCCAAGATGAGATAAGACTCAAATATAGCCCTTTTGAAGTCCAAGCGAGAAGGATTTTTGCTGTTACTCCAGGAAATCTAATCCCCCCCACCAGTTAAAGGAATTGAGTTAATGAGAGCAAAGCATGAGGGAGAGTCTATTGAAAGTCTAAGAGGGAGTCTCCATTTTCCATAGTGAATTATAGAGCTAAGCTTAATATCCAACGGTAAGCCTAACAAGCTGATCCCATTAGAACCCAATAAGTTATGTAAGTTTTTACCACCACACCAGGGATCATAGAACAATGAAAAGAAAGTTCCATCCCTAATATGATAGAGTATTTTTTCTCTGAATCTGGAGGTATTGAATTTGAGCTCCTTCCATAAAGGAGATGCCCTATTTTGTGATGAGTTCCAAACCAACCCATATTTTTAAGTGCACCATTTGGAAAAGTAGGACTCCAATCTTAGCATTCTCCATAAGACTTTAGCCTTGTATAAGAGATTCGGAGAGGAGATGGAAAGGAGCTCAGTACCCCCCCTTGTCTGTAGGTAAAGTAGTCTTAGCCCAAGAAATGGTATGAAGGCGCTTGGCTTCACCACTATGGTAGAAGAAATTAGAGGTGAAGGAGTATATTCATTTTATGACACCTTTGTGAATAGCAACAGATCTGAACCAGTATGAGAGATAATTGTTAACAGAGAAACGAATCAGTTGAAACCTCCCTCCATATGAGAGGAATTTGCACTTCCATCATGCCAACCAAGCCTACAATTTGTCAAAAAGAGAATTGAAATGAATCATCCTGAGGGGCCTAGGTATCAGAGGGAGGCCAAGGTATTTGATAGGAAGGGATCTTAGCTTGATATTAAGAATGTCACAAAGAGCATCCAGCCTCCTAGTGGCTTTAGAGAAGCAAATAATAGACTTCTTAGAGTTAACTTCTAATCCCACATAATCCTTTAAGATAGTTAAGCTAGTCCTGAGAGAGTTTAAAGTTGAGTTTTTAGCTTCCCCAATTGCAACCAAGTTATCCGCAAAAAGGAGGTGAGAGATTTTACACTGCCCAGAAGAGAAAGGGTTATATCTGAAGAGGTTGACTTCTCTTTCCAAAAGGTAAGAAAATGTATCTATAGCAATGATGAAAAGGAAATGGGACAAGGGGCATCCCTGACGTAAGCCATTTGAAGATGAGAAGAGACATTTTATTTTTCCATTTAGGACTATAGAAAAAGGAACATTAAGAATGCAAGCCGCAATCCATTTAATGAATCGAGAAGGGAAACCCTTAAGAGCTAACCTATGCAGAATAACCTCTCTATTGACCAAATCAAATGCCTTTTTGAGGTCAACTTTTGCCTGGAAGCAACATCGATTATTGCCAGTGGAAAAATTATACACAATTTCTTGAGCCATAGCCAGGTTATCGACAATGTCCCTTCTTTTGATGAATGCTGATTGAGCTGGGTGAATGAGATTTGGGAGAGTCTTCTTGATTCGGCTAGCCAAAACTTTAGCAAGCACCTTATAAAAAGTATTGCATAGGGAGATGAACTGATAATCAGATAAGGAATTATAGTGTTTTATTATAGGAACAAGGGTAATCAAACTGTGCTTGAATAAATTAGGGAGCCTTTGAGTCTTGAAAAAATGTTGAGCTGCAAGAAGAAACTATGTCCTAGTCATATCTCAAGTAGAAGTGAAGAATTTAGAGTTGAAACCATCAAGCCCAGGAGACTTGTTCTCGTTAATACTACGGAGAGCAAAAATTATTTATTGGTCACAGACATCCTCAGCAAGTTCAGACACCAAACCAAGAGAGAGGTGATCACCAATTGGAATGTCATGCTGAGGAAGAGAGGAATTATTATCGTAGTTAAAGAGGGAAGAATAATATTTGCAGATTGCCTCAGTAATAGAATCAGGATTCACAATAAGCCCATTTTTAGTCTGTAATTCCCTAATCAAATTAGAGTTTTTCCTTTCTGTTATAGAGCTATGAAATAATTTTAAATCATCATCAGAATGAGTAAGCCAATGAGCCTTGCCCTCTGCTTAACCCAAAGGTTTTCTTTAAGGACCAATTCAGAGTATCTTGCATTAATTTCCTTAACATCAAGAATAAGTAGAGGATTATCAGGATCTCTATCTATGTTCAGCATAATATTCTCTTGGTCCCTCTTGAGTTGATCCACCTGCTGCTTGATAGGTAAAGTGTCACAGCGCTTAAGTTTTAAGGCAGCTTTAACTAAATTCAGCTTTTTAGATAGGACAAAGAGAGGGTCACCTCAAATGTAATAGTGCTAAGCTTTTGCAATGACAATCTCATAGTCATGAGCCATTATCTAGTGATTTTGGAACATAAAACGGTAAGAGGATTTAGAGGAGTAATTTAGGATTGTAATGGTTGGGGAGTGGTCAGATGTAAGGGGAGGAGGGATTCTGTAAAAAGAGTTTGGGAAAAGTTTGAGCCAAAGAAGATTACAGAGCACTTGATCCAGCCTAGAGAAAATAGGATTAAAGAGTTGTTGATTGGACCAAGTAAAGTAGAGTCCAGTTGTTGATTGGTTCCACCCCTTTTCTCTTTACTAGATAAAATATAATTAAAGTCCCCCATTAGGATCCATGGATCATGCAGGAAGCTCGCAATATCCCTTGAGGAGTTCCAAAGGGGCATTCTATTTTGGGGGCTGTTCTCAACATAGATACATGATAAGAAGAAGGGCTTGATAACGTTGATTGAAACAATACCATGAATGAGCTGAGGAGTCAGTTTTATAGGAGCAAAAGAAATACGGTTGGAATTCCATTTGATCTAGATACGACCCCCTAAAGAATAATTGAAGTTGGAGACACTTCTCTTCACAGGGAAAAATTTGAGCTTGTGAAAAGAAGGAAGAGAGTCATCAGGGGCGGAGTTGATCTTAGTTTCAAGAAGACAAAATAAATCAAGTTGGAAGTCCTTAATGATCCTCGTGCAATCGAAGTTTTCCCGCCATAAGGCCCAACATTCCAAAGATCCCATTATAGGAAGATTCATTGAGAAGAGGGAGAAGCGGGCTTCTTGCCCTTTTTCTTGTTATCTTTTTGAGCTGAAGGGGATTGATTGGATGAGGGCTTGGAATTCCCTCCATCCTGAAGGGATTTTCTCGGGGTATTGGGAATCTTGTTTGGAGCTTTCCGGCTATTGAGTTTGGAGGGTGAGACAACAGCTGATCGTGTGGTGATTCTAGTGGTAACAGAACCAGGAAATAATTCTTCATGATCCGAAGAATTAGAAGGATCAAGATCATGATCTGGTTGCTCTTCCAGAGTAGGGGATAGAATGGGTGGATGGTTGAGATCCGTAATAGCAACAGACGAGGAAGGAAGCTCCCCTTTTTCAAGTGTTGTTTGGTACGAAATCTCAGCAGTAGAGGAAGGACTCTTAACGCGAATAGAAGGGGTTGATTGTTGAGTTATGTTAGGACCTCTGGCTGGAGGGCGGCTACGACTTTGTCCACATGTCTGGACATGAGGGGTTGGATTGTGGGGGCAATATTTGTCATCGTGTGAAAAAGTTTTATATTTAGAACAAACCGAAGGCTTCCAATCATACACAATTTCCTGTTGAAATTTCAAGCCATTAAGATTGATAGATATAGAATCAGGTAAAGGGGAGGATGTGTTAATCTAATCTAAATACATCGCCCAGACGCCGGGTTATCAACCCCAATGAAATACCAATCTCCAAAGAAGTGGAAAAATTTGGGAGTAGGAAGCTCAAAAATTTGTTCTTTCATTGGCCTAAAATTCCACACCCATTTTTGAAAAACAAAGGGATAACCATTCAGGAAGCAGAAGTCGTTATCCTAAACAAAGTTATAATCCTCTTGGCAGGAAAATTTGAATAAAAAGAAATCCCCTTCCAGAGTGAGAAGATCAAGGTTGCCTTTGAACTGCCACTTCTTTTTAATTGCCGCTAGAAGAGAACCATAATAAGGGTGCTTCCCTATAACATGGCCGATTAAGGAGAGATTCCACTCTTGCTGACCATCAGCAAGATCCTCTTCTTAGAACGAAACTTCCATGGAATATGAGAGAATGTAGGAAAGGGATAGAGACTTGCTATTCTCGTTTTGGGCCAAAAGAAGCTCTTTCCAATTACATGGGCGGTTCAGACCAGAAAGAGTGGCACTCACTTTCGAGCCTATGGATAAGGAGGATAGATGGGGGAAATGGTAGACACAACTTGTGTAGCCATGCTGATGGGTAAGGAAGGATTGACCTGCCATGGCCTGAGACCAGAGGAAAGCAAGGGGAGGCGCCCTTGGGGAACTTTGTCGATGAACCCGATTTTAATTTGCTTTAGATTAAAATATAAATATTAAATATTAATTAAATATATTAATGAATATAATTCTAATTCCCAAATATCCGCTACATTTCATCACCTACCCTCTCTCTCACGCCAAGAACAAACTGATCTTCTCCGTCATCATGGCTTTCCCATCTCGCTTCCTCCCTCTTTTTTCACTCATCGCATCCCCAAACCTTCCGAGAAAGGTTATTCTCTCATCCTCTCAAAGCGTCGGTAGACGGAATGCCAGCCTCGTTCCTGATCACAGCCTTTCCGCCATAACCACACCTTCGCTGATGCATGTGGAAGTGAAGCGGTGGCTTCGATGCGGAAGTTAAGCACTGCGACGAAGATAACTCTCCGACGGCCTGCTCCTTCCATGGGCACGCCATCGATATCCTCCTTATCCCGCGCTATACCTGACCTGCCAATTGGCTCAAATTCATTTCTTTGATAACTATCTTTTTGATTCGTTGGATATAATTTGTTAAATCTGATCTGAGCTTGGTCTAAGCAGTGGGCAAAAAACAATTCATTTTTTGAACTATTTTTATTTTTTATTAAATATTGCATTTTCTAGTGGTATCAATATATATTTAAGTATGTAACATCAAAATATTAATAATTATTACTTAAATTTTTAATATTATATAAAAATAATATTTGCATTAATTTTTAAAAGTGAATTGCATCTTCTCATGAATAAAAAAATATTATATTTATGAGTATTAAATTTTAATGTTAGATATATAAATGAATTAGAACTATGTGCTAATACAGGTAAATCTTCCTTTAGAATACTGACTATTATTATGTAATATTATGTGAGCCCAAAAATCAATAAAAAAAATTTAGGCATTGAAAAGAAAAAAAAATTATCATAGTTTGATTTTGTGTTTGACCCCTAAAATAAAATGAATTAGAATTGAATATTAATGATTATTGAAAAATTGAATTGATTGACCTTCATTAAATTGAATGAGGCACATAAGGAGTCCTATTTAGCTCATATTGAACTTAGATTGAGTTGGATCTTAATGATATTAATTTTACTGATATTCAAATAAAAATTATAGTATGTAATTTTACATCTGGGTTGTTATTCAACGTTCAAACTTAGTGCTCAAAAGTCAACACTATGATATAATTGGATAGAAAATAAATAAATTAATTAAACTCGTTGTAGTTTGACAAAAATTTTAGATTAGGCTTAATCCTAATCTTAATTAGCAGTTTAGGCATGAAAATTTTTTTTAACAAAATAGGCCTTATCTCAGATGACGACGACGCCCACGACGCCAATGTCGGAGCCATCCGTCAAACAGAGGATTGACGCGTCCCTATTTTGGGCAAAAAACCCGTGAGCCGAGATCGCGCGATCTGCTTTCCTTTCCACCCATTCTGTCGCTCCTCCGTTCCACCGCCAGATTTCAGCACCCTACTCACGCCGCCGGCCAAGGGGAGGTCGCCGCCGGCTAGGGAGAGCTCGCCCCTATTTCGGGCAAACAAATCCGTGAGCCGAGATCGCGATTTGTTTTGTCTTTTCCTCCCAATTCATCGGCTCCTCCGTTCCACCGCCGGATTTCAGCAACCGAAGCACGCCGCCGGCCAAGGGGAGGTCACCACCGGCCAAAGGAGAGCTCGCCGTCCGTCGAGTGCGCCACCGCCGGAGACGGGTTATTTCTTCGTTTGTGCGCCGACTAAGATAAATTTTTTTTCTAAATGCTTAATTTATGATAGATCTTGCTTTGTGCTGTATGATTTGCTTATTTTCTTGTGTTATTTAGCTAGATTTGTTGGACATTTGTGTTGTATGATTTGCTTTTATATTTTATAGCACCTCATCTTGGATGTTTAACATGTACTGGATGCCTACTTTGAATTTTTTTCTTTTCTTTTTTTTTTTTAATTTAGGTATGCTGAATGGTTAAGTGTAGGTCTAGGTGATGTATCAATGTAGATACTTACACATGTTTATTGGAGCTATTTGCTTATTTTCTTTTGTAGTGTTTAGGCATTTTTTAAGGATATAAATATGTCACTTGTATTTAGTAAATGAGAATGTGTGCAATTATAAACTCATAGCTTCACATGGGGCTAAAAACATTCATGTAGCTATGAAATTATTTGTTTATTGTTTGCAAGTGTTCATTCATCTAGCTATCGATTAATGAGATGTGATTCTTCTTAGTGGTTTAGGTGCAATTCCGTTGTACGATATTATTCATCTTAATGAAAGCTACGATTAGAATCTACTCTCCCTTCGTCATTTATGAGTTTACGAAATATCTCCAACTGAAATGCGCAATTGTATTATACCTTGAAATGCTTTTCTTCTATGACCAGGGGAGAGGAAGGATTTTTGTTGGTTAGAATTGTTGTTAGTTGAATATGAGTTCAAAACCGCCTTCATAGTTATTATGACGAATATCAATGTTGTTGATAATTTCTTTTCGACCTACATTGGTGAAAAAAATCGACCAATTCAGATCCCACGAAGGATTAACCTGTTGGAGTTACAAAAGAGAATCATGAGATCATTGAAGTTAGACCATGCAAAATCATGTGTTAATCTTGTAAGTCGTTTTCCAATTAGGGCTGGATTTATCGAGACTCATATTATATTGACGGTGTGAATCATCAACGCAGCCTGCGTACCTGTAGTAATTTATGAAGTTCGGAATTATGGGAAGAGATGCTGCCGCGAATGAGTGAGCATCATGTAGCTTCAATCAAGACTAATTCATCAATTTGATTTACAAGAAACCGCCGCCAGAAGCCCATGTGTCCAAATCAACGTAAGCCTAATGTAGTCGGGACAAGTTCGCTTTATGTCAAGGTGATGTATGGGTACAAAACCATACCTTATGCAACCAAGATCGATGATGATGAGGGATGATAGTGATGCAAATGTGCCTTCTTTAAGGGGCAAATATCCATCTAACAGGGTGAGAGAGCTTATTAGGGACTACTCAGTTAGAGCAAGCCAAACAGAGGAGCACTTACTGTCTAACAATGAGTATATGCATCATGCTCAAACAACTAGAGAATGGGATGAAGAGCTAACATTTGATGGGCCTTCAGATAAGTCAACTTTTGAACTTGAAAGTTGCATTCCAGATGAACTGCTAGAAGGTATGTGCTTTCTTGATAAGAAGTAGCTGTTGTTTACTGTTTAGGATTGGTATATCATTAACAATGTCGACTACATGATCTACGATTCAAATAAATCCAGGTTCACTGTATTGTGCACTCAACATGCAAACCAAGCTACGCCTTGCATGTGGCGCTTACATGCAAGTTCAAGTAAGAGATTGGGGGGTGCATGGAGAATTGGCAATGTAGGCGCATGACATATATGTTGTCATTTAATCCTCGTCGACATGTACAATGTACAACACGCTTATCGCTTATTTCATCAACCCGCAATTATACATCAACCGATTTAAAGCTAGAGATTATAGTCGATTAAGTCAAAATTTAACATGCGAGTGTCCTACATGAAAGCTTGGGATGCGCGTCGTAAGGCACTAAAGGTTATTTTCGGTAGTTGGGAGGAATCTTACCGATCGTTGGAGAGATTCATGTCTGCTATATGCTCAGCAATGCCAGGATCGGTCTACAGAGTGCAGTCGTTAGAGTCATACAGATTTCAATGATTATTTTGGTCCTTCGAGCCTTCAATTACTAGTTGGCAATATTGTCACCTAATTTTATGTCTGGATGGGACTTTCCTCCTAGGTAAGTACAGGAAGACTTTACTCACTGCAGTTGGATTTGATGCCAACAACGGTTTATTTCCACTGGCCTTCACAGTAGTAGAATCAGAAAGTATTGAGTCATGGTGTTGGTTTCTACGACACTAAAGGCTTAATTCCATTTATCTCATTTAGGTGATCCAGGTTTCATTTCTGTGCACGCTGGGTTAAGTAGCAGGAGATATTACCGTGGGTTGCACATCGATTTTGCTTGAGACATCTGAGGGAGAACTTTAAAAAAATAGTTAGACAACTTGGAGTCGGAGATGTTGAGTTCATATGCCAAAAAATGTATGTAGCGGGTAATACTGATGATATACGATTTTAAAAGGTATATGACCGATATCAAGAATATCGAGGAGGCCTAATTGGCTCAGAGGATGTATGTACATGGTCTCTTACTGATGATGGGTACAGGTATGACACCATGACCACAAATGCAGTTGAATGCTTCAACAGTGTACTTAAGATGACACATGGCTTGTCAATTCAGGCACTGATCTCTGCAATATATTATAACTTAGTCGCTATGTTCATGAAACGCCTAGACTCAACAATATCAACAAATAACGAACTCGATATTCTCTCCCAAGGCAACTTCGGTGGTAGTGAACATGAGGCAAGGAGATTTTCCGAGCCGCGATGAATTAACAAAGAATTACCAAGTTTTGATGCCGCCAGAACATACAAGGTAGAGCTATATGAAAATCGATTTCTAGTGTACATATGCGACCACAAGCTTATCACATGTCATGTCCTGATCATTTCTATGTTCAAAGGACATATAAGCCACGCTCGACGACGCCTACTACACCTTGGACTACTACTGCAAAATGTACGAGAGAATATTTCATGTCATCCCTGATCGTGATGAGTGGCCAAAACACATCACTGCTAGAAACTTCGCAGAGTACACCCCACCAAATATTAAGAGGAAGTCAGGTCGACCACGTTCAAATAGATTCAGAAATACTATGGATGAAAATACTACAAGAAGTAATAGGATTTGTAACGTAAGTAAAAAAATGTTGGTCATAATAGAACAACGTGCCCGCAAGGTCTGCGTAGTGTGAGCTAATCGTACAGCATGGACAAATTAGAAATTTTGTCTTAAATAGAGTTGGTGATGATTCACAGGTAGATAATTTTCTGCTTTTATTGTTGGTTCTCAGACCATGCTAATGTTATTAGGATGGACAATTTATACTCATGAGATTTACAATTCCGATGATACGAATTTCATTCCATTCTGACATCGTTTAACGCCGATACGTGCTAAATACGATCGCTGCGTCACATTTTCTGCATAGCGCAATAGCTTTTGCGCACATGCGAAAAATCTGTTGCGCACATGCACAAAATCTGTTATGCTTCGGCCCATAGTCGGAGTTTTTGACCAACAAGAAAGTCGTAGAAAATTTTGTTACGATTCCGACGATATGAATTTCGTTCCATTCCGACACCGTTTGACGCCGATACGTGCTAAATACGATCGCTGCGTCACATTTTCTGCATAGCGCAGCAGCTTTTGCGCACATGCGCAAAATCTGCTGTGCTTCGGCCCACAGTTGGAGTTTTTGACCAACATGAAAGTAGTAGAAAATTTTGTTACGATTCCGACGATATGAATTTCGTTCCAATCCTACACCGTTTGACGCCGATAGGCGCTAAATACGATTGCTGCATCACATTTTCTGCATAGTGCAGCGACTTTTTGCGCATCGCCAAATCTGCTTCCGCCCATCGGAGTTTTTTGACCAACAGAAAAGTCATAGAAAATTTTGTTATGATTTAGAAGATATAAATTTTGTTCCATTCCAACACCGTTTGACACCGATACGTGTTAAATACGATCGCTGCGTCACATTTTCAGAAGCGGAACTTTTCTTTATGCGCCAAAATCTGCGCTCGCCCACATTCGAGTTTTGACCAACAGGAAAGTCGTAAAAAATTTTGTTACGATTCCGACGATATAATTTTCTTTTCATTCTGACACCGTTTGACGCCGATACATGCTAAATACGATCGCTGACGCCGATATGAAATAGTTTTCTGCACATCATTTGAACACCAAGTATGTCGAGCTGTAAGATGTTATTAATCGGGCCAATAAGAAAACAATAAATTATGAAGGATTAATATTATACTTTTTTCTTATTATATTGCTATGGCTGTCAATTAGAATCATGTTTTAGTGTTTTTTTAATGTCACATTCAAATTAGCTTTAAAGCATTGTTTCACATTGTAAAGTATTGTTTCGCTGCCTAATTCATTCCTTACAAGTCTTGTTAAATTTTTGCAAATGTGATATACCATTTAAAGGCCAATTAGTGTAGTTGTGCATGTAACTATGAGATAAATAGTGTTTTCTTTCTTCTTACTTTCATTCCAAATAAAGTTTGTTAGTATAGTTGTGTACATGTTCGTTTCTCTAGTAATGGCAAAACATGGAAGATGGGAAAAAAGACAACTGATCCTTCCAAATGTTGTACTACATTTTCTCTGTAAAGAGTTTTTGTTCATTTACCACAAAGTGGCTCCAAGAGCTTTTTCTCTTTTACCACAAATGTTATGTGATACAAGAGTGTTTATATAATTTGTTCTCCATGTTTAGGGCTATGAAGCACTGATCTTAAGCTGGGATGATTATTTCAAAGCTTTATATGAGCCAAGCTTTCATGTTAATTAGTTTGAATTCAATTGATTTGTCTTTGTTGTAGGTAGGATGTCTGCCGAAGAAGGTGCTCACCCTGCACACAAGAGGCAAAGACGTGCAGAAGAGACTGTAGTGGACTACGACCCTACGCCGGCTGAAGTTCACCCCTAAGATAATGCAGACTACGTATTCCAAGACAGCAAAGACATCTCGACTTGGTAAGATTTTAAGCCAAGTTGTGTGTATGAATTTTTTCTTATATTTTAGTTTACCGAACTATAATTTCACACCGTAGGTTTCTATTCGGATATGTCATCTCATGTACTATGTTCAAATAGGCTGAACCGTCTAGATTGATGCCTACGGCGTTGAATTGGATTGTGTGTCCCAGATGCAGTACATTCTCATAGATCACCACCTTCTCACAGTATTCGTGGAACGTTAGTTTTCACAGACAAATTCATTCCATTTGCCCATTGGCGAGATGACGATCACATTGCAGGTTGTTGCTATGATTCTCGGCGTTCAGATAGATGACCCGCCTATTATCAATAATGTTGTTGGTGAGGGCGGCGTGGGCTTCGCCGATTGCCGTGATGAGTTGATAGGAGCACATCCGAGCCGCATTAATCGCCTACCACGATCCGATCCGCCTCCTCATATCACATCGAAGTTCGAATGGCGCAAGCACACACAAACTGCTTGCTTACGGTGGCCGACAACGATTACATGTGGATTATTACTTAGATCTGCCAGAGCTTCAGTTTAGCATGCATGTCAGAGCTTACATACTTTTTGCTATTGACTGTTTCCTTATGCCAGATACGTCGTGTTCGGAGATTCATCTGCAGTATCCGCCCCTACTAGAGGATTTTGATACATTCAGGGAGTTCTCATTAAAAGCAGCTGTGCTTGCTCATTTGTACAGGGAGCTCCATGAGGCAACGAAGCCGCATCGGATGAATATGGCTGGTTGCTTACAGTTACTGCAGGTATGGGTATGGGAGCATGTTCATGTTGGTAGACCAACGTTACATATTCCATACCCGACATACATAGATGTGTTGAGTGTGGGTTGTCGTTGGAATGAAGGGTTTGTTCGAGAGGTGATGTCAGCCCATATCAGAGTTACAGAGACGAGCTAGATGGCCTACTGCAGAGTCAGGTATATTTTTTTGTAAGTGTATTTTTTGGGCCTATTTTTGTATGTAGATAGCATAGCTAATAATCATTTCAAATAACACAGGTGATCTGGGAGCCATATGAATTTCAGATCCGTACACGTGTTGTAGATATATGCTTACATGGGGATGACATATGGCTGGTTAGAGTACCCTTGATCAGTTGGAAACGAGTTGAGTGGCATATGCCCGATCGTGTGCTCGAGTAGTTCGGTCTTCTACCTACGACTGAGGTTGCACCAGTAGATTCTTCGTTCTTGCGAGTGGATGGTCGAGGGAAAGCCGACGTGGACTGGGTCGATTACCACCAGACATATATTGCGCAGTGGGAGAGC
The DNA here is from genome assembly GCA_021442155.1 of Cymbidium sinense. Taxonomy (NCBI): domain Eukaryota; kingdom Viridiplantae; phylum Streptophyta; class Magnoliopsida; order Asparagales; family Orchidaceae; genus Cymbidium; species Cymbidium sinense. Next base: position 56,556,780 of record CM038216.1, read on the forward strand.
AGACGAGATTTAGTGGTGACTACCCCAGTGGGGGGTGACCATTAATGGATACATGCGATGATATCAGTCTTGGGCTACACTATATATGCTGAAGGCACCTACAATACCCCCAGACACTTATTACCCCCGAACTCCCGGAGATCGACTCATGGTAAGCCAGCATTTCTCCAACTGTAATAATAAATTTTATTATTAATTCCATCGTAATTAGAGTTATGTTAACGCAGCGTGAGCATATATTGAATACCGATGATATATTTCGACGCTATTTCGAGAGGGTGGAGGACACAGAGGTTCAATAATCATTCAACGAGTATGAGGGGTTGTGTAGGACTTGCACAAGAACATGTATATTTCGATACCGTACGGGACATTAAGCATTTCTTTCATTGTCGAAGTGATGAGCCGGTAATGGATATTGGTCCATCATCTCCACCAGTGGTCGGACCATCTACATATACATTCACACAGCCACCACATTATTCGTACCAGGGAGCTATGTGGTCACAGATACACCCTTGGCAGCAACCAGTTCCTCCTACATATGGGCCTCCCTCATTACATATGACACCGTATGGATCAGATCATGGCTCGCCCGGCACACGCTTTAGTCGATATACCTAGTGCTACACACCTCGGTTACCCACAACAACCATCCAAGCAAGCTGAACAGGAGGACCAGCAGCTGGAGCATCATCGTCGAGATCGATCACGACGACCACCTGCCCATTACACACCCGGTAGTGATGCGATACCGTATCGCAGACATCGTCGGAGATAGTCGTTTGTACTATTATTTTCTGTCCATACGGAATTAAATTTTGTTGTATGTGTACTTATTTTTGATTTAGAGGAAAAAAGTTCTGAGTGGAGGTATTATGATTCAAATTTGATCTTGATGAGTTCTATTGTTACCGAATTTTTTTTGAGATGATTGTGATATAGGAGTTGATTCCAGCCAAATTGAGAAGAAAGTGGTGGTGCAGGAATAACTTGTAATACACTTTTTTCAGATTAGAAATACTCTTACACAAGATGTTTGTGGTATATGCGATCGTTAGGGTTTCAGCTTGTAATACACTTTAAACAAATAAGATTCGTCTAATTTTCAGCTGCACGATTTAAAATCACTACGATTGAGCGTAATAATAAATTTTAACCAACATAAAAGTTGTAGAAAATTTTGTTACGATTCCAACAATACACATTTCGCTCAATTCGACATCAGATGACTCGATACACGCAAAATAATTATCGCTCAGATTTTAGCTCACGCCAATTTCCGTAGCTTGCAAAATCTCCTGCACATCGAGCCACAATCATATATTTCAAACAACATAAAAGTTGTAGAGAATTTTATTATGATTCTGACGATACAAAGTTCGCTCAATTGAGCACCAGATGACTCGATAGACGCAAAAAATATGATTCGCTTGAACTTTCAGCTACTCAGCTCAAAGGCTTATTTAGAAAATCTGCTGTATATCGGGTCGCAATCGTAAATTTTGACGAACATGAAACCTGTATAGAATTTCGTTACGATTCCAATGATATAAAGTTCGCTTAATTCTGATACCGTATGACTCCGATAGACGCAAAATATGATTGCTACTTCAAACTTTCAGCTCCGCGCCGCAGTTTCCGCGCGCATTTGCAAAATTTGCTGTGTATCGGGTTGCAATCGTAAATTTTGACCAACATAAAACTTGTAGAGAATTTTGTTACGATTCCAACGATATAAAGGTCGCTTAATTCGGACACCGTATGACTTCGATATGCTCAAAATACGAGAATTGCTCCACATTTTTTTAAAAAATAAAATAAACCGCGCCAGTCGTCCGTTTGATGGATGATTGGTTACTGTAGGAGCCAGTCGTCCATCAAACGGATCAAACGGATGACTGGCTCTGACGTGGCGTCCATGTAGGCACCAGTCATCCGTCGTATGGACGACTAGGCCTATTTTGTTAAATAAAATTTTTTCATGTCTAAACTGTTAATTAAGATTAGGCTTAAGCCTAATCTAAAAATTTTGCCATGTAGTTTTCTCTATAGGGGACAAACTGAATTTGAAGTTGCCTCTTAAAAATAGAATCACAATTGAGTTATATGTTATTGCTGAATAATCTCTTCTAGTTGTTTTGATGATCAGCGATGCTCAATCTGCGATATATTTTCTGATAATCAGAAGTAGAGACGAATATGCAGGTGAGAGGGGTTCTTTTCTCTGTCTCCGCCGCATTAAGGAATTGACGGTGAGTGGACGGATAAGAGCGGTGTGATTATTTACAAGTGGCATGAGAAGGATAGGAGGCCGGAAACTGGATTCTCGAATTGGAAGAGGAGATGGAGCTGCTGCACTGAGCACGAAGAACAAGCACCGCCATGTCGCCGTGGGTACCATCTATCTTATGATGATGGATTGACATTATTTATATGAGCATATGATTGTTTGATATATTTATGATGATGGTTTGCCATTAGGGAAGAGTTCCGGATGAGTGCATCTGAATTATCTATGTACTTGGTAGACTAATTATTATTATTTTTATTTTATTTGTGGAAAAATTAGATGAGAAATCTCAAGTAAAATTTGATATTAAAATAAGAATTAATTTATTA